>BSBN01000504.1:4885063-7327595 GCA_027924645.1 Cunninghamia lanceolata
TTTAGGAGTTTGTTCATGTCAAAAGCCATGATGAAATCTCCTATTAACTATTTGAACGAGTGTATCAAGGCCTCTGGCACGTGATAATACCAACCTAGGGCTATTCATTCCGGTGTCTTTGGGAAGATTTTTACGACAACCCCATCCCAAGGGAGGAGTTCTCTTATAGTAGCTATATATGCCTTAATGTGTGAGTTAGGGTCTTCTTCTTCTTTGAACTTTGAGAGATCCAGTAATGGTTGTGGAAATGGAACACTTCTTATAGCCATTTCGAGAAACTCTTTTAAATACTCCAAGTATGTGCCCAGGAAGGCACTTTGCGATTGTGGGGTTGACAACATTAACCCCATGGGTGGGCTTTGATAACCCAATGCCATCGCTTGATTTGCTTGATTTCCCTGTATTGCTTGAGTGTTTTGAATAGGAGGATTCCCATTTGGGAATGTTTTGTTACTCCCATTTCGTGAGTAGTAGTTGAGGTAAGGGGGATTTTGAGATGCCCCTTGGTCTTGCTCGACTCTAATGTGTTCATGCAATTTCTATCTTCTCTCTGGGAAGTGTTGTTCTGCTTCTAGAGTCCTAATTCTCTGTACCAACATTGTAATGACATCTGTCGGTGTAGGACCTCTTGGTACTTCCTCATTTCGAGGGATATCATTTTGAATGTTGTCATGATTTTGTGCTTCTTCTCGCATAGCATTTTCACGTTGCTCTTCTCGTAGAGCCACTTTTAGGGCCTCTTGAGCATCCTTGGCCTCTTGTAAATTTCTCTCAAGACTTCTTACCTCATCATCTAGATAGGTACTTGAATTGCTCGTGGAAGGTTTCTCCATGCGATGGACTTATGACCTCATTTGTATTCTTCATGCTTTATGAGGCGTGTTCAGAACTATAGGATTATGTTCCTATGCGAAGTTGTTGACTGACAAAGAACGTCTAGGTTCTCTTCTGTCTTGTTCGTAATCTAAGTCTTCATAGTCATAACAATTAGAGATTGGTGCATTTGGATCAGGTGGCACATACCTGTTGAATGATGGAGTTTTTGGGTCCCTTGAGGGAATATTCCCTAAGTTCAAGTCTAGTTATGTCATATTCGGGGTGCTCTAAACAACACATAATAAATGGAATGAGTGAAGGTAGAGATGGCAAGAGTGGAATCGACAAAAATGATGAAGATGGTTGTGAAAGAAAGAATGGATAGACTCTACAAGGACATGCGAAAAGCATAACAAAAAGTTTTTGCTCTTCACTTTAGGTTCAACAAAATATGTACACTCAAAAACACGACTCGGTAGCCTGGGCAATTGAGTCAGCTTTGGTGTGCACATGGAACCCTCTCCTTGCCACGAGGTGAACCTCCACATCACTCTCACTCTCGGGGGAGTAGCCATTCAAGAGGAGGTGAGACATAGGGGCGGTCTAGCTCACTTGAAAGCTGAACTTCATAAAGAGTGGTCAGCCGGTCCCGGGGCCTTTCTTGTGTGTTGATTCTGATATGATGTTCTATGATCGTTGTGGTTGAAATAACTATATGACTTGAAGGGTCACTTGTTACTGTTCTCCTGTTGGGACTATGAAGATTCCAATGTTGTGTAGGTTGACGATTGTTCTCATTGATGCTTCTGTTGAGTTGGAGTTGTTCTTCAAATTGTTGGATGATAACTTGTGTTTGGAATATCCTCAACTTGTGTTGTTGTTCCTGAATCGTTTATTGATCACATTGTGGTCTAGGGTGAATTTCCTCAATCTCCTCGAGGATTGCCCTCACCCACTCACATCTAAGCCTAGGGCACATTTGTGAGCCCAAACTGAGAGAGAGTTGGTTGCATTTTAACCTCAATTTGACTTAGGGTTTAGTTGACCTAAGGTTTGACTTTACATTTGACCTTGTGTTGGAATCAAGGGTTTGACTAATGTTGACCTTGTGTTGGAATCAAGGGTTTGACTAATGTTGACCAATGTTGACCTTGTGTTGGAATCAAGGGTTTGCAATCACTTTGTGATGCCAATATTTTTGTGCTTTTTGGTTTTTGTTTGGTGTCCAAATTGGTAGAGGGTTTGCCAGCTCCAATGCATAGGCAGATTCGGCCAACAGATACAGGAGGTTGCGTGAACTGCCTCCCCTTCACTTCTAGTTCTGCCGCACCAAGGGGGTATCCCTATAGCTAAAGATTTAACCTTGACTCGTCCAATTACAGAAAGATTTAGCTTTACAACAACATGCAGAATACTCTCATGTGTGGACCAAGATATGCATGATACATCACAAGTTTAGCAACATTCTTGGACATAACTAACTGGTTGAGGATGAGAATATGCAGGGTCCCTATTTCTACTCCTACAAACTAACAGGTTGGGATCATGAAATGGTTTGTTTTAAATTTTGGATGCAAGAAAGGGGGTTTTGGATCATAACTACTATACAGGGAGCAGACTGGTGCCTATCTCAGGGCAAGGAGTCAACTAGATGTATACAAGTGAATGATTTGCACTGGCATTCAAGTTTCAAGGGGTTAAGATTGGTGCTTACCTTACAAACACCACCCAAGGATGAGTGTTTAACTGTCTCTACTTACGAACATCCCAGCTGACAGACAATCTTCTCCATACTCAACCTAAAACAGTTTAATCCACTTCTTGAATGGAAGTTAAAGATTAAGCATGTGATATAGGAATCTATACCCTAGAATCTAAGGAACCCATAGCAACCAGATTCAAAAGAAGAGAATGCATACAACATATGGAGACAGACAGATAAACACATGCAATAATACATTTTTCATATGCAATGACAAGAAACTGAACATATGTGCAAGGTGCACTCAAATGCAACTCATAAACTCCAACAGAGATAAAACAGCCAAGAAAAAGCTCTGTCCTTCGTTATTTTTTCCAGAAAATGCCCAAGTCTTCGACAACCTTGAAAATGAGTAACACAGTCCCTCATATATAGCAGGAATATGTACTCAACATTAATTACATGACATTCCAAAATTTGCCAGAAACAACGCACCACAAAATGGCACTCAAATCATTGAATGCACTAGAGAGGAGGAAGAAAAGCAAGTGAGATCGGGAACTGTGCAGCCGCTCAAGATTTTTGCCCTTAAGATGGTAGGTGGCTCGTGCATATCTTTGACCATACTTCTGCAACTTCACCATTAATGCCAACCTACTTGCAACTTCAGAAAATGCAGCAATCCACGTGCTCTATGGTTTTCCCACTTGAAACGCAACTGCACATACAAAGGAAATCCTTCGTTGAAAGATTTTAAAACATGGCCGTTGATGCCCCTCTCTCGCGCTGAGATCTGCAGCTGAAAATCATGTTAACTAGTCATCAACCAATGGAAATATGCCACGTAGATGCCTTTTGCTTCACTCACTTTTCCCATCGCTGACCCTCATTTTGCCTTGTTCGCCACTTTTGCCCCTTTTCGCCTTGTATATGCATATTCAAATGCATATACAACTGCCCACTTTCCTGCCTCTCAAATCCTTTGTATATGCCAATGCATATACATATAACTGTTTAACATACAAGGCGGACCCCAAATCTGTATAGAACAAATCAAAATTCTACTCGGGTTTGGATTGTATCTCCTTTTGCATCTTCCCTTTGTATGTTTGCATATACATTCACCTTATACATACAAGGCGCGGACCTCAAATGAATATGAAGCACCCTACAATCGCCATCGGGTTCGGCTTGCATCTTCATTCCTTTTATATCGGCTTGCATATCACGAATGTATACTGCATATACATTTCGCTTTGTATGTGAGGCGGACCCCACGACATGTATCTCTGCTGCTTTGTATGTTGCCGAATATATAAGGCCCCTTGTATATTTGCACTGTAGCGAATGTATATGCGCCTGCTTTGTATATCTGCAATTTACATTCCCAATGTATGTTAGACATGCATTCACCATTGCATCTGTCTCGATGTACATTGACCCTTGTATGTTTCGCTTGTATGCCGCCAATGTATATTTTCTTTGCATGTTTTCCTTTGCATCTACCCATTGCATGTCTAAACATACAACACAAATATACATGCAAAACCTCATATACAAGCAGGGAATATTCTTAGAATTTGCGATAGATTCCTCAATGTATATGCACCTTTTTTAAGCCCGATATGCATACAAGAATGCATATAACTAATTTTTCACCATTTTTGAAGGCTGATTTAGCATACAAACCGCCTTGTATGTCCGAATGTACATTTGAACCCGCATGCATATACAAAAGACCTTGTATATATAAAGATGCATGCATACAACTATTTTTTGCACTTTTCAAAGCCTGATATGCATAAAATGAGGCCGAGGGACTTAGAATTTTTGGATTTTTATGAAAGGTGCTTGCAGATGAAAGTCTGAAACCTGAATGTTTATGCAGGCACCAACAAGATGCATGCAAGCCTATATGAGTGAAAAACAATATCTTTGTGCTTTTTTAGATCTTTATGAAAGTAAAGTGCTTTTTCTAATCTAGGAATTGAAATATGTATGCAATCTAGTATGAAGTTAACTAATGCAATATGATCTATGTTTTTGTTTGATTTTTTGGATATTTGGAACAATTACTCTAGGAAAATGTAATTGCTTTGAAATAAACTAATCTAAAGGACTTTTGAAAGCAAACTAATCTAACAATGCAAATCCTATTTATCCTATCAAGGAAATTGCAATATTAAATTATTATTCCCAAGATCAAATTTATATTTTCTAATTACTACATAAAAAAAGCACTAAGGAAACTAGAATATGAGATGTGTGAGCCTCCACTACCCTCAGAAATCCTTGTGTCGGTAACCTTTTTGTCCTCTTGGCAACAACAGGAAAGGGAATGTAAAATAGCTTTTGAAAGCTTGAACATGAGCTCAATGTGAGCTTGTGAGCACCGTGGCTTGTGATTTGGTAGTGTATCGACGTGATATGAAGCATTTAGCAAAGCTTATATGGAATAACAATAAAAACAAAAGGCTCGAATGTCTTGTATGAGCATATGGATGGTAGTTGGAGAGTAAAAAATCGCAAAAGATTGGATGCACAAATGAAATTACCTCCCTTTGTGCTTGAGGGAGGGGGTATTTATAGGTTGAAAGAGGCTAAGAGAGGTGGGAGAGGATGGAGAGTTAACTTCCTTGATTAGAGAGTTAACTCAGAAGACAGAGGAGTGATTTGGTCTAATTAGAGAATGATAGAGCCAATATAGCTTATCACTGAAGTGTTAGAACACTCTGATACACTAAGAGGGGGGTGAATCCGTATATTCCACAATTTAATCCAATTCAACTTTATCAACCAAATATTTCTACTACCTTAAACAGATAATGAAGCAAACTATGTAATTCAAAACGTAGTCACACAATCACACAACCATAACACTAGATTTACATGGAAAACCCTAGAAGGGAAAAACCACAATGAACAAGCTGCTTGGATCTACTGTCCAAATCTAGCCTCACAAATAAAATAGGTTTACAACAAATTTTATGGGCTACAACCCAAAAGAAGCTACAACTCCCTGATACATTGTTTTATGGGCTCCAACACAAAGGAACCTACAACTCCCTTATACACAGTTTTATGGGCTCCAACCCAAAGGATGCTACAACTCCCTAAATTGCTACAACACTTACAACACTTACAAGAAGAGGCTCCAACCTCTGCACCAAAAACACTTGATAGATTTTGCTGGTTTAGTCACCTTCGCAACATCATCTCCTTTTTAACTGACATATGACTTCAACACCTCTGCTCAAACAACTCTACTAACTTCAACACACTTCCGCAACATGACACATCACAACCTTTGTTATGAATCATGCATTATAGTCTCCTTCTCAACTTCCAGATCATTTATCTTTTTTGCACACACACATACACTCACTCTTCACACTTGTACATGATCCTCACACTCTCTTACACTTTGCAACAAACTTGATCTTTCATTTATATGCTCCACAAGTCTTCAAAACTTCACCTTTGTCGGCCTAGATGAAATGTGTAACATGAAACGTGTAACGACCAAACAAGTCGGCTCCCAAATCAATTGCGGTAATGTAGGAATCAAATCTCATTATGTAGTTCATACCAAGTGATCAACATGACCTATCTTACCTTAGCACACATCTCAAAGCTGGAACACACTTCCAAACACATGGCACAATCACCTAAACACACCAAGTCAGCTCAACAAACACTTATCCTTTCATGCATTAGCTCTAGACCTAAAGCGATACTGGAGAGACAAAACAACATCATGCGGTTCATACACTAAGCATTATATGACTTAAAAAACCTTCTCATACATTCCTTTCTCTGATTTATACATCTTCTTGGTGTAAACAAATAGACACCGATGCCAATATCCCTTACTTAGTTTGATTACACTGTCTTGAAATAGATCATTGAAAAACATACTTGCGATACTCCACAACACTTAAAACTTTAATTGAGAAAATATACAGACAATATGAACTTATCTTGCAAATAACAAAGCCAAATATTATAGTGCAGTGAAATGCGGTGGCTTTTACTTTCTCCCTCTAATAATCTTAACCAACAACATGACATGTCGTACCTCACCTGACTATGTAAATCACTTTGGTACATTGTAACATTTGAAACTTGAGTATATCATACCTCTTATCTGTATCTAACAATCCTCCAAGTTGCAAGATCATATCTTCTAGCATAGAGAAATGTAGAGCAATCTTTTGAACCTTTATGACTGTAACAACACTGTATTATCTCTGTCTTCACTCTGCTAGCTCTGGAATGCTCTGCGATACCTTTTATGAACTGAAATTAGGATCATGCATACTTCATAGTTGTCTCTGTTGAACCTCCAAACTGCAAGGCCATATCTTCATTTGCAGTAGAATGCAATACATTCTTCTAAGCTCCATCAGTACAAATCCTTGTGCCTTTGACAATTGAAACCTTGTACACTTTCCTTCATATCTTATGCAATACTTTTCATCAAGAGACAATGAATGCAACATTCACAACACCATAGACATTAAACACAACTCTTTTCATCAAAAACAAGAAGCCAAAACTTCTTCATGTCAGCATATCCCTTAACTTGACAACTTTCACCTATCAATGAACTTCAGAAGATAAGGTACAACTGTGCACATATGATACTAATCCAACACCATGCTCATGACTATCATCACCATATCCTTCATCTCACAACTCCTCTGATCATCACTCATTTGTTTGCTCCTCTGATCATCACTCTTTGACAGCATATACACATCACTATGCTTTCCACGTCACAACACCTCTGATCACTCTTCTGACATCATTGATTACCACTGTTTTGACATCAATGACAACATATGCAACAATCTCCCCCTTTATCATTGATGACAACACTAACTTGATATACAATTTTTTCCCCCCCTTTGACATCAAGGGCAAATGGCTAGTGGTCTTCCTTTATACCTACAAAAACATTAAAGCTCCCCTTGTCCGTGCAATCTTTGTCATCCTTCGTAGTCTTTTATCTACCTGCTCCCACCTGAGAGGTAGCCATCATCAATCCAGGGATAATCAATATATCTTGAATTGCTCCCCCTGTACGGATGCATCCTCTGTGTGTCTAGCTAGAAGAAGGAGGGGTGACAACACCTAGCTTCTATTTGAGATATTCAAATGTGTCCTTAGAAAGTGCCTTTGTAAAGACGTCTGCAACCTGATCCTTTATAGGTACATATTCCAATTTTACCTCTTGATTTGTAACCTTTTCTCTTAAAAAGTGATACTTGATGGATAGGTGCTTGGTTCTAGAATGCATCACTAGATTCTTTGAAATATTGATGGCACTTGTATTGTCACATAGGATAGGAATGGGCTCATCATACAATACCTTTATATCCTTTAATGTTTGCTTCATTCACAATACTTGAGTGCAACAGGATGTTGCAACTATATACTCTGCTTTTGCTATGATAAGGAAACTGAATCCTATTTTTTACTAAACCATGAGAGCAATCTGTCTCCCAAAAAGAAAGCTCCACCACTGATACTTCACCTATCATCAACACTGCCAGCCCAGTTTGCATCAGTAAATGCACTTAGGGAAAAATCATTACCTTTTTGATACCATAGTGCAAAATCTGGAGTGCTCTTCAAATATATGAAAATTCTTTTGACTGGCTTCACATGCGTTTCTTTTGGATTAGCTTGAAACCTTGCAACCATGCAAACAACTTACATAATGTCAGACCTTGATGTTGTTAAGTACAGTAGGCCCTGTTGTCATATTTTGCCTAGGGCAAAATACTCAAAAAATCCATTCTTCCATAAAAATATCCGATCTGAGACACTTGAAATGGAAGAAGATTTCCCTTAGAAAAAGTCCAAAAAATCCCCAAAAAGTTCTAAGTTTTTGCCTTTTTTTTTTTTTGCTTCAATCAACAAAATTTTAGTTTGGCGAACCTTTGGTTCGACGGTTTGATAGTTCGTTGATTCACTGATTCACCAGTTTGCCAACTAAAGGGGTGAAACAGTAGGAAGCGATGGACAAATATAGAAGGCAGAGATAAACAAAGAAAAACAAAGTTTGCCTTTGTTGGTAAACTTAAGGTTTCGTGATCCTTAAGTTCTCTGATCGGTGAATTCACCGACAAAGGAATGCAGAAGGCTGGGAGGCAGCAAGGGGTCTTCATCAAAGAAAAATCAGCTAAGGCATGGAAAGGTTCGCAAAAGCAAAAGTTTGCCGATAGGCAAAAATGAAGAAAGAATGGCTAAGGCAAGGAAAAACTCTGTCAGGGGGTCGATGAAATGGCTAACTCACCGATTAGTTCATATTTTCCAAAGTTCGCCGATGGGGTGATTCACCGACTAAGGAGCTAAAAGGAAGAAGAGCCAAGCGCCAAGGGAGATGGTTCACCAAGTGTAAAATTCGCCGACAAGGTGAAAAGTGGCTAAGGCATGAGTAGTTCATAAAATGACAAATTTGCTGACTAAAAGAAAAGGGGGCCAACTCAGTGGTTCTGGAAAGAAGTTCATTGATAAGGCGAAAAAGGTGAAAAGCTTGGTTGGTCAGGAAATCGGCAAAGGGAGGAACTTGCCAACAAGTTCATAAAATGCAAAAATAGCTGAAGAAGGCCAAAGGAAAGTAAAGTTTGCCAAATAGAGGTTTTGTTGATAAGGCAAAATGAAGGACCAAGCATGCTGAGTTTGCAAAAGTTAAAGTTCACTGGTAAGGCGGAAAATGATAGCAAAGCTAAGGGAAAAAAGGCAAATAAAGGTGGTTCGCAAAAGTGCAAGTTGGCCAATGAGGAAAAATATAAGTTTTTGCCGAACAAAGGGAGATTAAGGCGAACATGCCAACAAGTTCGCGGTGAAGGGATTTCGTCGACAAGGTGAAAAAGAGAAAATGAAGGAGGAAGTTTGGTTCGTGAAAGTGAGAATTCACCGATAGGGCAAAAATATGGCAAAAAATGAAGAAACCAAGGAAGACAACCAAGTTTGAAAAATAGAGATTTCGCCGATAAGGCAAGATGGGAAGGAAAGCTGCTAAGTTAGAAAGATGGATTTCTGCCTATAAAGCCAAATATAGAGAGCTAGAAAAGGAAAATTAAAGAAATTTAAATATTTTAAAGTGTTGTAAAAGCTTATAGATCGCATTCCCCTGAAATCATGCCATTGTTGTAGAGAGAATTAAACACCTAAAGTACAAATGCTGCAGAAAGATCAGATTTACGTAGCTGAAATAGTGGAATTCTTCAATGCGCAAGTATAAAGAAGCCGCAAAATGAATTTGCAGGTACATAGAAGGATTTCAGACCTTCCTTCTTCAATGTTTCATGTACCCATGCGTGCAAGTGATCTTCTTCTATAGAGTTGCAGGCCTGTCAGAAGCATGGCCATCGTTCCAAATTTGCAAGTTTTAATAGGGCTTCTGAGCTAGAGTTTAATGCAATGTGGGTGCCTGATCAGTGTCAGTTGACCAAATTTCAGCGCCCAATGCTACAGATGGATGAAAATGCTATATATACATGAATCAAAGATGTAAAAAAGGTGGTTGTTAGCTATTCTTCTGGGCTGTTATACTGGCCAGATAATTTGTTATTACAAACCTTGTAATGCACCTATCCTATAGAACCAACTGGATTTGATACATTGTGCTTGATTATGAGCCTTTGTTGTCTCTGGTTGATTGTTCACCAATGAATGTAGATGGTTATTTTATGTCTATTCCTTTGTAACAAGTTATCTTCCTTTTGTAATGGCTATTTAGCCTTCATGATCAATATAATCACTGACATTTTGCCTCTCTTATACTTTTTCTCTATGTTTATTTGAAGTTGTAACTCATTCTGTGGATAAAACGGTCCCTTTGTTAGTTACAATTTTCTATTTGAGCCTTTATTAAAGCTATAAGTTTGTGTGAGTCTCTTTAGTATTTGAAGTCATTGTTGTGTTATGTCAGTCCCAGCTAACATCCTAAATTTGGTGCATCACCGTTTTCCTTTATGCATTCCTCCTTCCCCTTTTCCTCATAACTATAGCATTAGATTTAGTTTTAATTCTCTGAGCCTTAAGTTCAAAAAGATGAACCAACCTTCTCTAGAGGTTTGATCTCATATCAAGGTCCCACACCTTGAGATCAGTCCCATTGTGTCATTAGAATGCTTGAATAGGATTCAAGTAGGGTGTAATTTCACGTGATAACAGTTTCTGGCATGCCTGGTGGGACTCTCTACTCTAGGTAAGAGCTGAACTGAGAAATCTTGGTGCTGTTCTTAGTTTATTCGCTGCTGTGGAAGCATTCAACAAGCACCTAGTGACTCTACTGGTCTAATATTCAGATCATTCAACATTTCATGCCTGGAGTGCAGACCCGTTCTTCTTCCAGAGGTAATTTTCAATTCATTGAACTATCATTTGCTGATTCTAGAAGAAGTAGATTGTCTAGGTCCCCTATGAGGGAAAATAGGAGTGCTATTCCATCTCCTTCAAGAGCCTAGTCTACTCCTCCAATTAGACTTAAATATTCAAGAAGAACCTTTACATACCTAGAATTAACTTAAATATCCATAATATGGCAAGTAATCTCCCTTTTGTTGCATTCAATGGGGGTAGCCCTCTCGACCTAGCCCAATATGATGACATTCCCACCTTAGCTCTAAAATAAATCCTATTTTTTACTGGTGAGAACTCTACCACCCCTGCTGAGCATATTCAGGATATTGCCAGTGTTTATTATGTCCACAATGTCATTGCAAACAATGTGGCTGTGAGGCTTCTAGCTTCTTCCTTTAAAGGGAAATCCCTTCAGTGGTATAGAGGCCTCCCAGCTAATTCCATCCACAATTAGGATGATTTGGGCACTAGATTGTACCAACACTTTGAAGACAAGAGTGACCACTTGTCACTAATGGAGTAGCTAGCTATAATCAAAAGAGCCCCCCATGAATACATGGTGGAATTCAACTACAGGTTCCAGAAGACATGGGACATAATCCCATTATTGGTGAAACCCTCCCCAAATACTGCATTTATTTATTATTTGAGATCTCTAAATTCTGACATTGCTGTCATGATTCAATCTATGGGAGGGACTATGTTACCAGATGCATAAGACACAACCATCAGAGCATAAAATTGCCTGATTCAAGCTAGGAAGATTGCTCCAAGGCCACCAATGCCTTTATTTCCAGAGGCTCTTGTTATTAAGCCTGCTGTGGCTCCAATTCCTACAACGGTCACCCCTTCAACCTCTTCTATGACATCCTCAAATGAATTGCATGAGGTTAAGAATCTGCTGCAAAGCTTTGGAAATGAGTTGGTGGCACTAAAAATATGGAATGCACAACCTAACATGCCATATCAACCATTCAATCATAATTATTAGCAAACTAGACCACCATATTAGGGGAATGTATATAGGCAGAATCAACCTAGTTATATCAGACCATTGAATGATGTACATCCTAATGCTGCAAGCACATCCAAGCCTCTTGTGCCCATATAGAACAAATTGGCTTAGGATAACGATTAGTGTTATCCATGCAATCAACCACACAATAAGAATTTGTGCCAACATGGACAATTCGATCAGACTTTGACAACACAAAACTAGTCACTTCCTTCAGAGCAGCAAGTCAGTTCCAGCCAAGAGATGGTGGGAGGCCATGAACAAATTCAAAACAATTCTACTTTGATGAATTGGACACAGGATGATTTTTGTGGTGTCAATCAGAGCATGGGCCCAGTAGATTACAATACAAGAGCCAAAAGGAGGGCAATTGAGGATGCACCAATCTCTACAGCCACTCACATCGCTAATCCTCATGCATCCCCAATAGGCACGATTCTGAATGCAACGAAGGAAAGAGTAGTGGAAATGCCTTCCACACAAGAAGATTGTTCTGCTGGACGAGTGAGTTCGACGCCACAACAGCAGCCCCAGGCCTACCAACAAGCAAAAATCAACTCTGCTATTGCTAAAATTGCCTAGAAGGTTGGCCAAATCCCCTTCAACATAGTCAATCAAATGAAGAAGACCAACCTCAGTGTCACTATGTGGGATGCTCTGTTGATCCCATCACAAAGGGATTTGTTTCAAGAAGCTCTAACAAGCTTTAATTAGCTTGTCGTAGAGGCAACAAAAGAAAAGGCCACCGTCCCAACAAGCCTATGCCAACTAGAAAAGGAGGGAACAAGCACAAGCAAAACTAGTAAGCCCCCTCCATTCTATGTTTCCCTAATCATTGGTGACAAATTATTGCATAATTGCATGATAGATTCTGGGGCGGGTACTTCTATTATGCCTAAAAATATAGCTGATAAGTTAGGCATTGAATATGAGCCTGTGAATAAAGGGGTAGTGCAATTAGATGGCACTGCTATTAAGGCAATAGGTGTAATTAAAGATTTAAATCTTACCTTGCATGCATGCCTAGGCTACTCTGTCTCACAAGAATCTTAGTTATTAACCTCCCTGCATACTTTGGCATATGCCTATCTAGGGATTTCATTGCCAAAATAGGTGGGTACTTATCTTCTGATTGGTACAACATTTTATTTAGAACAAGATATGGCACTAAGGTGACCATTAAGGCTGATCCTATTGTTAATGACCACATAGAGCCCTATTCTCCTAATTCTACCAATATGAACTGCACAATCCATGAGTTGGAGGAGGATGACAATAGAAGGCATGAGGCTGCAACACCTGTGGAAGAGATCCTTGACATATTGCTTGATGAGTGGGCAAACTATTTTCAATTTGATACTCTTGATCATATAGAATAAACAGGGCTGGGTACTTATTGTATCCATGAGAAGGATGCCATCATCCCTAATATTGAGAAGGCAACAACAAATTCAAGTGGGATATGATAGATGTATTTTGATGGCTCTAGAAGCAAAAATGGAGTAGATCTTGGGGTTGTGTTAATTTCACCCTAGAAAGAAAGTCATTTCTCTGCTTTAGATGTCAGTTTAGTTGTACTAATAACGTGGCTGAGTATGAGGCCTTAATTCAGGGTATACAACTAGCACATAAGAGAGGAATAAAGATTTTACAAGCATTTGGTGACAATGAACTTGTCGTCCACTAAATTAGATCACAAAGTGCTTCAAAGAATGACTTGCTCAAGTCATATAAACATAAAGTCTGGGATCTGATTGAAGACTTTGATGCCTTAAATATATAGGCAGTGCCCAAACAAAGAAACAAGGATGCTAATAGGCTGGCTACAGTTGGTGCCCAGTTTGACATTCCCCAGAGTGTCAAACAAAATTTAGATTAGCATGTGAAGATTGTTGTGAGGCCTGCTGTGCCTGACAATGTGATGAGTTGGCAAGTATTTGAAAGTGACCAATAGATTGTGAATTTCTCACAAGATGAGGCAAAGTTTGTTGCCAAGAATCAGTCAGTATTTTAAGAGCAATATGGTGACCAGGTGATTCAACTAAAGACCAATAAACTACCCAAAGGATTGATCACTTTAGAGAGCATATTTGATTACGATGATTAACCAAAGAAGGAGAAAATGAACATGACATTCAAGAAAGGAGACTATGAGGAGGTGGAGATTGCATAGGGTAGATTCTTAAAACATGGCAAGGTATGTGATCAAGCTGAAAGGAAAGGTTTTGTTGAACTTTGTAATGAATTTGATGATTTGATTGCTTGGGATTATAGGGATCTAAAATGTTTTGACCTTGGCTTAATCCAACATACCATTGATCTAGATCCCAATGCAAAACCTGTTCGCCAAAAACAAAGGTCAGTCAACCTCAAAATCAAGCCATTAATGAGAAAAGAGCTATCCAAACTCATAGAGGCTAAAATAATTTATCCCATTAAGCATTCCTCTTAGGTAGCTAACCTTGTTCCAGTTAAAAAAAAGAATGGGGAAATCAGATTGTGTGTGGACTTTAGAGACCTAAATAAGGCCTCCCTTAAAGACCACTATCCACTCCCTTCCATGGAGCAAATTCTCTAAACAATGGTAGGAGCTAAAATTTTTTCGCTCCTAGATGGCTACTTAGGCTATAACCAAATTCTTGTAAAAGAATCAGATCAGTACAAGACAACCTTTACCACCAAGTGGGATACTTTGGCTTAGCAGAAAATGCCATTTAGGTTGACTAATGCTAGGGCAACCTTCCAAAGGGTAATGGATTTGGCCTTCAAGGGTCTGATCAATGATATTATTTTAGTGTATCTTGATGATTTGACTATGTATTCTAAGCATGTAGCTAACCATCTGGGTCATTTGAGAAACGTATTTGAAAGATGTAGGGAATATGGAATATCTTTAAATCCAAAGAAATGTGTGTTTGCTGTCCCAGAAGGCAAATTGTTGGGACATGTGGTTTCAAAGGGAGGACTGGCTATTGATTTGGAAAGAATAAGCACCATTATAGATCTCCCCCTTCCTAGCCATAAGAAAGGCCTGCAAAATTTTCTAGGAAAGATTAATTTCATGAGGAGGTTCATACCCAATTTTGCTTCAATAGCAAAACCCCTCACCGCCATGCTTAAGAAGAACGCTACCTTCAAATGGTCAAGGGAAGGCAGTGACAATTTTGAAGCTATCAAGCAGGCCATTGCACAGGCTCCCACGCTGATAAACCTGAGCTATGAAAAGGATTTTATCCTTTATGACTTTAGAGGCAAGGAGGGCATATCAATAGTTTTAACATAGCAGAATGAAGAGAAATTGGAATAACTGATTGCTTTCTTCAGCTAGCTGCTCAAAGAATATGAGCTGAAATATGATTTTGTTGAAAAACAAGTGTTTTCTGTGGTGAAAGCACTCAAAAAGTTCAGACACATACTTTCAAACAGCAAGATTTAGTTGATGGTGAACCACCCTAGTGTTAAAGAGTTTCTTTTGAGCAGAGATATCAATGAAAAAAGGGCTGGGTGGATTACAAAAGTAATGGAATATGATGTCAACATCAACATCACCAAGTTGGTGTGAGGCAAAGGCCTATGTGAGTAGATGGTCGCAGGCCCTAAGGCCAGAAGTGATGCTATGTATTCTGGAACAAGCACGACCAACTGGTTCCCACGCTCTAACTGATTGGCACCACTACATGGTCATGTTTCTGCAGTTAGGTAGATGCCTAAATGGACTGGATCAAGCAAAAATAAGGTACTTCAAGCTCCAGTCCATTCCTTATGTTCTTGTGGATGGTGTCTTATTTAGAAATGACATCAATAGATTTCTTTTTAGATGCATTGCACAAGATCAGACCTCTAAGGTGCTAGAAGAATTTCATAATGGCCCTACTGGTGGCCATTATTCTCCAAGAACAACTGTTGTCAAGATCATGAGGGCTGGTTATTGTTGGCCCAATTTATTTAGAGACACCCATAGATGGGTAAGAAGCTGCAAAGAATGTGCATTATTTGCAGGAAAACAAAGGTTGGCTGCTCTTCCCCTGCACCCAATTTAGACTGATCAACCATTTGCCCAATGGGGCTTGGATGTGAGGCCTATTTATTTCACTCCCTTATTTTGATCATTTCATATTTGCAGTTGGAGACATTTTAGACATTTGGGGACTGTTGATCCCAATATGCAAACTTTAGACTATATTCCTTTACTTTGGTTAGTTATGCTTAGTATGTGGTGATTTGACTATATCTTGATTTTGATTCATTGATGATGTTTAGACAGGTGATATGCACTTTGATGATATTAGAGATGTTAGTTGTGAAATCATTATATGGATTTGCTATGTGATTTTGATTCTGAGATAGTATATAGAAATGCAATTATGAATCTTATTTATGATGTGATTTGTTTAATGTTTTAAATGAATTATGCGATGACGCGAGTGTTGCATTTCCTTGCTTCGGCTATTATATATATATGTTGGATTAATCTATTTGTTTAAGTGTGCAGGTGATTTTCCAGGCCACGAAAAATCAGAGATTGATCTCACACTTATGTGTTTCCCGTGTTAGATCGATCCATTCCCAAGAGGGACAAGGATCATGTGTGATTGAATGATGTTTTTCATAAATGCCTGTATTTTATTATTTGGTCTAGTTTTCACCCTTTTATATTATTTAAATGATGTGTTGTAAAATATGTGTTTTAATTTACACCACTTGGTGTCTTTTAATTTTGTGGCCATTTTATGTGGATTTTTATCTCCTTAAGTGTTTACTAGGGGCTAAAATTAACCCTAGGTGGTACCCCTAGGGTCTAGGGCCCATTTGGGCTTGCCAAACCCTAGGGTTACCACCGTCTAGTCACCTTAAACTTGGGTTAAATAAAAGTGGCGAAAATTCAAATTGGTTAAGTGTGGGAGATGAGTCATGCCTTGAGGGAAGGCCCATCTCCCTTCCCAAGGATTGGGATTCCACCACCTTGAAGACTTGGGGAGTCTTCAAGACCTCCAAGTGTGTGGAACCTTCCTCCAAGACTCTCACACATGTGTGAGAGCACCTTGGAGTGAAGGGGCTCCCTTTGGAGAATAAGGTGATGACATTTGTCATCCCTTATCCTCTTGGAGCCATGGGGAGAGATGCCACCTCTCCACCTTTGCTCACACATGTGTGAGAGCACAAGTGGAGAGGGTGAGGTTTGAATGGATAGGAGGGTGACACATGTCACCCTTGTTGGCAAGAGACACTATATGGATTCGTGGTTGTTGTCATTGATGGCAACAAAGGTCATCCCACATATCCGCAAGTCATGGTGTGTCTCTACCGGAAGTCAGAATGAAGATTGTTGTGGTCCGGTGAACGAGAATAGAGCATATGGCAAGATCCGACAGATTGGTCCGGATCTCTCAGAGGAAGTGTCTTGGTGCAGTGCGGATTTGGGGAAGTCAAGAGGACTACCTTGAGTAGTATATTCCAAGGATTTAGCCTCCGGTGATGAACAAAGAAAAAGATATGAATAGTTGAGTACCGGATTCCTGAGAGACAGTGAGAACAGAGGAAGAACTGACTGACAGAGTATCAGACTATTTTCCGGATGTGTTATTATTGATGGTAAAGGTTGTGAAGGCATGAATCATGTTTGGCCGACATGATTAATGATATCTACAAGTATATGCTTGATCCACATTGCTTGGTGAGCAAGGATTCAGCCGACAGAACAGAGTTTGTAAGAAACTAGACTGTTCCGGATGCCGACTAGAAAGGTGATGAAATTACTTGTGCGGATATATATAGAGGATGGATTTAGTTGTGAAGACAGGAGTTGTGTCATGGTATATGCAAATAAGTGCAGAACAGAGCAGAAGTAGTAAGAAAGATCCGGTATGTGAAAGGATAGCAGAATAAAGAACAGAGGAAAGATGAAGTACAGTAGATCAGTGTACTGAGCCTAACCGGAACTGAACTCCAGCATATGTAGATGCTTCCAATCAGTTCAAGACTGTGATTCTTATCACCTTGTAGACAGTGTGTCTCCTTGTAGGCAGTGGGCCTCTTTGTGAGCAGTGTGCTCGGGTAGTGAGCCCTAATTGGCAAGTGCCATTTTGTAATTCCTTATTCTTCTAACAGAGAATAATCTTTTGGGTTAATCACCCCGTGGTTTTTTCCCTTAACAGGGTTTCCACGTCAAAAATACTGTGTCATGTGTTTTTCATTTCATGGTAATGTTTGTTTATTTGATTCAATGCTGCATTGATTAATAAGAAAGTTCAAAAGAAGAAATAATTAGGATAACTGATTCACCCCCCCTCTCAGTTATCAACAATTGGTATCAGAGCTAAGTTCCTCCTAATAGAGCCTAACAGCTTGAGGAAGATCTGGGAGTTCAAATGGATGCATATGGTTTAAGGGAGCAACTCAAGACTGCCCTTGAGGATCTTGAACAGTCAAATTCTGAAGTCAATGAATTAAAGGAAAGACTCAAACAGGCTGATGAATTCATGAGAGAATTAAAGGACAAATTAAGTCTCTCTATGAAAAAGAGAAAGGAGCTGCTCCAACAATTGGCAAGACAAAGTGAAGAAGGCAATACAAATGAAGAATTGACTGAGCAAACCAAGTTATGTGAAAAGTTATCAAAAGAAGTCATTATGTTAAGACATGAAATGGAATCAGGAACTATAAAGTTTACTCAAGAGATTGAAGAAAAAAGAAAAGCTGAAGACAATCTAAGACAATCTCTTAAAGAAAAATCAGAAGAATGCCACCAGATGGATAGGATTATCAGACATCTTGAATCTGATCTTGAAGATGCCAAAGATAATGAAGAAAAACTTGAGGATCAAATTGCCTCTCTCAAAAGAGATCTTCAAACAGCAAATGAATATAAAGAAAAATTCAAGATAAGTTCTGCCCAACTTGAAGTACTTCTTGGAAGTCAAAAGAGGACAGATGACAAGTATGGTTTGGGATATGAGAAAGGAGAAAGTTCTGGATCTGGTCAAAAGAATTTTGGATCAGAAAATCCAAAGAATAGGCCCAGAAGACCTCCGGTAAGACAGCCCAATGCTCAAAGATATCCATCTTTCAATGGATACTGCCACAGCTGCAACCACTTTGGTCACAAAGCTAATCAGTGTAGAAAAAGAATGAATCAGATTAATTCATCCTTCTCCGGACAGTGCTTTAACTGCAAAAGGTATGGACACAAATCCCATGAATGCAGAAATATGCAAGTAAACAAATCATTCAAAGGTAGATGCTTTACATGCAATAGAGTAGGTCATATGGCTAATCAATGCAGATCAAGAGGTTATCAGTCAAATATGCAAAGAAATGTTATTTGCCAAATCTGTAATAGGTCCGGTCATAATGCTAAAGTCTGCAGAAGCAAGAATCAGGACAAAAGAGGTCCAGTGTATAATCAGAATCAAGACAAGGGTAAACAAAAGATGAATGCGGATGAAGTTAGGAATCAGATGAGCAAGATTTGGGTGAAGAAAAGTTCAGAGAATGTAGAGGTTGGATCCGCACCAGACTCTGGTGCTGATATTTCTTCCAGAAATTAAAAAGTGAGCTCTGGCTCAGGGGGAGACTCAAAGAAAATCCTGTTCCCCCAGCCAATCAAGTGGTGCCAGATGTGGCACAAGATGCGGAGTAAAGGGTTTGAAGATACCAGTCCTGAGATGATCCAGACAAGATTTCAGAGGTCCGCATGAAGATATAAAGAAGTTGTGATCGATCAAGTAAAGACCTGTTCCGGGAGATGCTCCAGAATGACAGAGGACTACAAAAGGGTCCGGAGAGATCCGGAAGTACATTATCTTATTCTGCGGATTGGACAGAGTGTTTGGGATGTCCTTGTGATGTGTTATCTTGATTTATTCATGATTGAGAGATCCGGATGATGTTCATAGATCAGGACTGATCCGGGATACTCCAAGCTATCCGGATAAGGCAAACCAGAATAATATAGGTCGAGCATTTATTGCCATCAGATATTAGGGTTTGTGGAGCAATATAAGGGATTTCTCAAAAATCATTTGCTCATTCTGCACTCAAGAAGAAGCGAAAAGTGGAGCTCTGCAACAAGATTCATCAAGCACACCAAAGATCTCCTGCCGAAGTCATTGCATAAAGAAATCAATCCAACCACTCCGTGCAAACCGAAGGCGCATAAGGTATTCTCTGTTTTCATTATCTCACTGCAAATCTTTGAAGAATGGCTACTCCGAATATAGTTAAGATCTCTGATAGACCTCGTCCCACATTCAAGAAACATCCTTACAAATCCTTGGAGGTAGATCCACTAGGAGCCTTCTCTAGTGTTCCACATGGTGTATTGCATACGGAAGACATTAGGGTTTACATCCATGCGAATTTTGAAGACTTTGGAGAAGCAAAACTGATGGATATCTATCACAAACAATTGATAGATGACTCCTTCGAGATCAAACCTCAGTACAAAGCCATCCGGGACAAACACTTTGCACAATGCATTCATTTCCCCTGTTTTGAAGAAGATGAATGGGTCCGGTATGTACTAAGTACAGTACATGACAACTTCCTATGGTTGAACAAGCCCTTCAAGATTACCAAAGATGCAATTAGGGCTGTAACCGGTCTGCATTCATCCGGTGGATTACCTGTTCTCAAGTCTGTCAAAAATCAGACAGTTAGTGATGCAACCAGATCCAAGTTTGACAAGAGAGCTATGACAGTTGATGACATCACTGAACCGGATGTCAAATTTGCATCTATGATAATTGGTTACAAAATCTATCACTCCAGTAGGGAAAATTCAGTACCGGGAACTGCAATCTACACAGCTTATCAAATGTTAAAGGAGAATGCAGACTATGACTTGTGTGAGCTTCTTGTAAACCAACTTTTTGAAAATCTGTAGAAGATTAAGAAGGACAAGAAAAACTCCTTCAAGTATGGCAATCTGATCCTTTGTCTCTTCTTTTACTACATGAATGAACTTCCCAGATCCAGTGGATGGATATGGCAGAATGACAGACCGGTTGCCATCCAAATCAGAGACTATTTGCATGGACTTGGGGATGCTAAAGCAAGAAACACAGCTCTATGGGGATATTTCAAGAACTTCCAAAGCATGATGCATGCAAGAGAAAGAATACCCCAATCCCTTGTTGAAAAGTACAAAGACACAGTATGCTTCATGGTAGAAACAGATCAGTGTCTAATGGAGGCAGTAGAACCAAGAACTGTATGGATCATGCCCATGGGGTATGAAGTGGATAAACAGATAGTGGAGCTGCATGTTCAACACATGCTAAGTCAGCCCAAAGATCCAAAGGCAGAAAGGTTTGGAACCTTTGAGGAGCTGAGTGTAAAGATACATGTAGAACTCAGGGAACCTGAGATAAAGAGAAAGGTGAGAAAAGAAGTAGAGCACATTGCTCAAGGCCTTGGCATCTCAAAAGAGGCACTTGATGCCAGCTGGGAAAAGAGAAGAAAATCTGAGGAAGAAAAGAAAGAGGCAGAAAAGAAAAGCAAGAAAAGTGCTCCGGTGGAATCCTCAACCCGGACCAGATCATCAAAAGGATCCACACCTATCAAAACCAAAAGCTCAAAATCAGAAGTCCAGGGATCCGGTAAGAGATCCAAGACAAAAGCCTCAAGAGCTTATCAAAGCCAAAAGGATGAAGAAGAAACTGAGTCAGATGAGGGAGTGAAAGAAATAAAGAAACAGAAAAAGAAAGGATCCGGTAAACCATCTTCTGGCCGAGACAAGGAAGAAATGACAGAAGAATTTTCTGAAAAACCCACCCTGTCTCTAGACAGTGTAGTCAAATCAGTCACTGTGGATGGGAACCTTCAACCGGTGGCTGAATTCTATGATGACTACAATGAGGCAGATCAAAAGATCCTGCAAGAAGCCATAATAAGGTACTTGAACATCTACAATAAAGCTTTTATTGAGATTATTTCTGAAATCCCAAAAAGCCTAGAGAAGGAATTAGAAATAAGAAAGAATAATGCTCATGCAAAATATCTTGAGATCCGGGAGCAGATAGCTATTCAGCTATATCCTCAAATTGATCCCAAGACAATGAACTTAATATTCAAAGACTACAAAGATGAGTTCAGAAGTAAAGCCAGGATGAATCAACTCATGCTTGGTGAGACTGACAAGGTGGCCAAAGAGACAGAAGAGATCCTCCGGAAGGCCTTCAAAAGGTTCAATCTTCCTGTTGTAGAGGACTTAGGTGCAGAAACAGCTGTGGACTTGGAACCCTCTGCTCCAGAAGAAGTGGCCTATGAACAGGCTAGCATCTCTCCTCCGGTTTCCCCTACAGTCTCTGGATCCAAAGAAGAAGAGAAATTATAGGAGAAGGAAGCAGTGGTGAAAGATACAGAGGTTGACAGTACCAAGGGTGCAGAGAAAGAGAAGACTCCATCAGAGAAGACCATGACTGATAGTGGTAAGAATGTGGAAGGAGAGAAAATCCCAAAGGACAGTTCCAAGACTGCAGAAGAAAAGAAACATCTGTCTCTGGCAAGAGACACTGCACAAACTGTTCAACAATTTTTGAGCAAAGAAACAATAGAGATCGATGAACCGGAGCTACTACAAGGCCCATTCAACTTTGATTCCCTCTCTCCGGTGCAGACAATGAAGATAGCCTCATTTGCAAATGCTAAGGCCAATGAAAAGCTCCTAAAGTCTCATATGGAAGACTGTGAGTTGATAGAGGCTGCCTCCAGAGTGCTTGAGAAGATTATGCCATCGGTCCAGATAGATCCGGTAGCCTCCTCTTCCGGTAATCTAAAAACCTTAGTCAGCAGTGTTGATACACATTTTGATTCTCTAGAAAAATCAGCTGAAGAAAAGGTCCGGAAGGAATTTTTGGATAAAAGATTTTCAGAAGTATTAGGATTAATCTCTAACGATAGGAGAAATATGAGTATTGGAATAAAGAGCTTAGAAAATGCTCTTAAGGATGGCGGTGATATTTATAAATTTTGTATCTCCTGGTCAAAGGCAACAGTTGAAATAGATAAGAAAATAAAAGCGGAACAGGACAAACTACACAGTTTGTCTCAAAGTTTTGATCCTCTCTCTTCCATAGTAAATCAAGAATGTCAAACTATTGCAATCACAAATGCAATAAAGAACTTTGAGAAGGAAAGGAAGAATATTACTAACCGGATGGGAGAACTTAGAAGGATTATAATCCCTAAGTTAGAAACTATGCATGAGGCCATCAGTGATGCTCAGACCACCGCCCAAACAAATGATCCGACAGATCTCAAGAGGGCAGAAGCTTTTGCATTTTTGTTGAGTGGTCACATTTCAATTTTGGATAGAATGAAGCAAAGTTGGGCTACAGAACTGATCCAACTGAAGACATCTTTTGCAGACATTCTTCAGTATATGTGAGTATGTAAATATGCGGATATGTATAGAAAATTTTTGAAAATTTTGGTATGCGGACCCTACCCTTTGCCATTGATGTCAAAGGGGGAGTGAGGAGCAGTGAAAAATGAGGAATCCAACTAAGGGGGAGTTCCGGAAATTGTATATAAAGACAGAGCATCAGCAAAGGGGGAGCATAGTGTAAACACTTAGTCATTTTCACTAAGTGTTGCCATCAATGCCAAAGGGGGAGATTGTTGGCAAGAGACACTATATGGATTCATGGTTGTTGTCATTGATGGCAACAAAGGTCATCCCACATATCTGCAAGTCATGGTGTGTCTCTACCGGAAGTCAGAATGAAGATTGTTGTGGTCCGGTGAACAAGAACAGAGCATATGGCAAGATCCGACAGATTGGTCCGGATCTCTCAGAGGAAGTGTCTTGGTGCAGTGCGGATTTGGGGAAGTCAAGAGGACTACCTTGAGTAGTATATTCCAAGGATTTAGCCTCCGGTGATGAACAAAGAAAAAGATATGAATAGTTGAGTACCGGATTCCTGAGAGACAGTGAGAACAGAGGAAGAACTGACTGACAGAGTATCAGACTATTTTCCGGATGTGTTATTATTGATGGTAAAGGTTGTGAAGGCATGAATCATGTTTGGCCGACATGATTAATGATATCTACAAGTATATGCTTGATCCGCATTGCTTGGTGAGCAAGGATTCAGCCGACAGAACAGAGTTTGTAAGAAACTAGACTGTTCCGGATGCCGACTAGAAAGGTGATGAAATTACTTGTGCGGATATATATAGAGGATGGATTTAGTTGTGAAGACAGGAGTTGTGTCATGGTATATGCGAATAAGTGCAGAACAGAGCAGAAGTAGTAAGAAAGATCCGGTATGTGAAAGGATAGCAGAATAAAGAACAGAGGAAAGATGAAGTGCAGCAGATCAGTGTACTGAGCCTAACCGAAACTGAATTCCAGCATATGTAGATGCTTCCAATCAGTTCAAGACTATGATTCTTATCACTTTGTAGACAGTGTGTCTCCTTGTAGGCAGTGGGCCTCTTTGTGAGCAGTGTGCTCAGGCAGTGAGCCCTAATTGGCAAGTGCCATTTTGTAATTCCTTATTCTTCTAACAGAGAATAATCTTTTGGGTTAATCACCCCGTGGTTTTTTCCCTTAACAGGGTTTCCACGTCAAAAATACTGTGTCATGTGTTTTTCATTTCATGGTAATGTTTGTTTATTTGATTCAATGCTGCATTGATTAATAAGAAAGTTCAAAAGAAGAAATAATTAGGATAACTGATTCACCCCCCCCCTCTCAGTTATCAACAACCCTCACATTCCTTCTCCCTTGCAAGTGGCTTGGGATGAGAAAGGAGAAGGTGACATGTGTCACCTTCTCATTCCTCAGGGCCTTAGTATGAGGCCTATTTTAACTCCTCTTTGAGAGGGGGAGGGGTTCTTACTTTTGGTTTAATTTTTCTATCTTTGAGGGATTTGGAGAGAGTTAGATATTTTGTAGGTTTGAAAGCTTGGAGAAGGATTGTGGGCTCTTCTTCAACTTTCATCCATTGTTGGGCTCTTAAGGTAAGACTCATGGCATTTTAGCCATTCCTTATGCTTGTTAAATTTTAGTTATGTGTTTGAAATGATTTTGGTGTTGTTCTTCTTTGTTGTTGGGGTTTTTGGGTGTTTTGGGATGAGACTACCAACTTTGTGTGTGTCCATCCATGTGTGGGGTGGGGGAGGAGTGAACCTTCTCAAGGTCACCCTCCTGGTGTAGGTATTTTTATGGCCTTGAGGGCAAGATATTGAGTATGGGATATTTTTGTTGGCATGAGTGCCATGTTGAAATCTATATATTCACGGAGTTATCATTTTGGGCTTGAGGCCTTATTTTTGTGTTGAGATCATGAGATTTTGTGGAGTGATCCTCTTGGGTCAAGTGATGTCCACTCCCCTACCCCTCCAAACTCATTTCTATGGGTTTTGTGTTGTGTTAAACCTTATGGGTGTTCTTCATGTTTTAAGTGGCTTGCTTATTGTTGTGTTGTGGAGTGATAAACCCATGTGAAGATCAACCTCCAAGCTCGGGGTTGACCCACATGCGGGTCTATGCTAGGGAGGAGAGTGTTTTTAGTGGCTTGGATTCCCTCCATTGTTAGCTTTCTTGCAGGTGGTTGCTTATGGCATTTGGAGCTTGGTGGGAATGCATTGTAGTTATGTTTCTTTATCATTGTGGCTACTTGAGAGCCATGGTCAAAGCTATGGCCTCCTTATTGTTGGACAAAATGAAAGAGTGAAATTACTCTCTTATATGTGCTGTTTTAAAAAAAAGGGGGTTTTTAATGCTACACTCCTATTTGTCGGGGTTGTAAAAATGTAATAGAGGGTTGCTGTTTTATTTTATTATTGCTGTGAGAAAGTTGCAAAATGGAATATATACTTATGTTACTATTCAAATCTGCAAGGGAAAATATATATGTTGCTGGTTTCATACTATTGTTGTGAGAAAATGGTCCTATAGTGAAGATTGTATTGCTGGTTTTACAATGTTGTTTGTAGGAAAATCTATGTAGGAATGTTGTTTTGGAAGCTATGTTTACTCAACAGGAAGTAGACTAATAAGGAAAGTGCATCTTAACCTTGTTAGCTTAGAAAGGAAATGACATAGTTGCTGTCTGCGGTTAGTTGTTATAGGAAAATAGTGCATAGCTACACTTTATTAGAAAAGTTATTTCTGCTTAGTTTCTTTTTAAAGAAAGAGAGAGTGAAATAGATAATCAGATGTTTTCAAAAGAAAAATAGTCCAAAGTAGTTGCTTGTTCTTTTCTTCCCATGTAATTACTTCAAAAGAAAAGTCTCCAGTTATAAAGTAGTCATATATGTTTTTCCTGTGTAATACCACATTTTTGCTATTAGAGTTTCAACCTTTGTGTGTGCACACACACACACACACACACACACATATATACACATATGTTATTGATATTGATCTGTGCATATTAAATCCCATTGGAAAGGATTTGAGGCGTCAAATAACATCAAATATGCCTAAACTGTTAGAAGAAAATACAATAAAATAGCAGATCGTTGGCGGCTTTCCTTGAGGGCTTTAAACCTTGTGAATGGCCTGAGGGCCGAGGGAGGTTATGGGAGGGTGGTGGCCTAGGCCGTCGCTGTTGCATTTTTTTTGCTAGTCGTTGAAGGGTGTTGGGTGTGGGGAGTTCACCCCACACCCCTGTCGTTTCCTTGGAGTCCGTTCGCAGCATCGCCATGACGTCTTACCCAGTTGCGACGCCCCCTCCTTGCCACCAGGTTTGAGTCCTCTCGACTCGGTCGTCGACCGACATCTCAAACCCTTTGCTACCAACGTTTGCCCTGTCACATATCAGTCATATATTAGGTATATATGTATGGCGTGTATACTTCCTTCTATAATAAGAATAACCAAATAAATAAATAAATAAAGGAAATATTGCATATAGATAACAGATCAGGTGGCAGGGTTAAACCTCTGCTTGCACTCCCATGGCTGCCCCCAGATTGGATCTGTAACATCAAAAAAAGAAGAATGTAAAATGATGAAGGGAGATGGAACAGTAGGGTTTCTTACGAAAACCAATATTTTATTAGGAGAATACTTTTAGGGCATTAGAGAACTTCTTTTATTATTTTAATTTGGGAGATGGGGACTTGGTTGAATTTTAAATTAGTGGAGAAGGGGAGCACATCACCCCATGCCCTCCTTTTCTTTTGTCTCCTATTTGTGTTGAATTTATTTTTGTTAAATTTAACCCATGGGTGGGGTAGTCTTGAAAGGGTTGTTTTAATTTTCTTTTAACCTTGGGGAATGACTCAACTTAATTTGTTTCCTATAAAATTAACTAGGGAGAACAATTAATAATGTGGGAATTTATTTCAAACCCTTTTATTTAAATTTTGTTTAGGAGAATAAAATCCTCTTGTGGGTTGTTGAGGCTATTTAAATAATTGTAGGGAAACTTTAGTGAAACTTAATAATTTTGGGAAAACTTCATTAAGTTTTAATAAGAAACTAGGGAATATTTTATTTGGCCTTGATTTTGGGATTATTTTAAAGAGAGCCCTAGTGAGGCGTTTATTTTTATTTAAACTTTTATAACCTAGGTAAAAATTGTTTTAGACTTTAGTGGGGCGAATATTATCCTACCTAGGGTAGTTTAAGAATTTAATTATTCTAATTAATTTTGGGAAACTCTTGATAGGAATTTTAATTTAATTATATTCCCATGTACACCCTAGAGGCGTTATGCTGCCAGAAATTGTCGGGAACCTGGGTTGACTAATTAATGAATTTAATCCTTGCATTGGTTATTAATTTAATGTCTTCACATAATAGTTATGTGTGTTGAGCTTGTTAATTTATCCTTATTAGTTTTGGTATTAGGGTTTTGATTTTGACACATGTTGAAACCACGCCACTCATCTAGGAAATCTAGGGTTCAAATCAAATTGCTTCTAACCCTAATGGCAACGCTTCTCGCATCACATAGACCCCCTTAGTAGGCTACCATCATGCAAGGGTTGCGAATGATACTCGTAATACCCACCTTTTGATTGACATGTTTATGCCTTATGCGTATTGCCATCGAGCACGCTAAAGTGTGCAAGGGGGTTTCTAGGGATGCATGTAATTTTTTTTTTTGATAGTTTGTGTCTTGACCACATAACAAATGTGGACATGACACATGTGTTGCATGTCGTGACCGCATGGGAGATGTGGGCATGACACTAAACTTCATTGGGATGATTAATCCACCCTTTAGCTTAGGCCACAAGTGGATTTTAGTAGCCACTGATTATTTCACCAGGTGGACAGAGGCAGTTGCATTGAAGGATGCCACAAAGACCTCCATTTTTTACTTCCTTGAGGGGATAGTTACCAATTTTGGTGTTCCATTTGCCATTATTTCTAACAATGCCAAGGCCTTTATAGGCACAAAAATCAGTGAATGGGCACGTAACTATGGGATTTATTTGAAGACATCATCTAATTACTACCCTCAAGGGAATGACCTGGTCGAGTCCACAAACAAGAACCTAATCAGGATCATCAAAAGAACAGTGGATGATAATAAGAGAACTTGGCATTCCAAGTTGAAATCAATTCTCTGGGCTAATAGAATTACCCCTAAGAGGGCCATTGGCAATTCACCCTTCATGCTAGTATATGGAAAGGAAGCAAGGCTTCCATTATCGCTTGAATTGCCTTCCCTTGAGTTGGCACAATAGCTAGAGTTGCTGGAAAATGACGCCATGATAGTCAGGTGTGCTGAGTTAATGGACCTTGAAGAAAAAAGGGATGTTGCTATGAAGACCCTTAAAACCCACCAAGATCAAGTCAAAAGGACCTTTTATAGAAAAGTAGTTGACAGAGTCTTCCAAGAGGGAGATTTGGTGTTGAAATGGGATGAAGACAAAGCCAAGGCTGGGAGGAATTCCAAATTTGATGCCTTATGGAGCGGCCCTTACATCATCACCAATTGCAAGCAAGCGGATGCCTTTCAACTCTCCAAGCTGACTGGTGAATCACTTCTGATCCTAGTGAATGGGATTCATCTCAAACCATACTTCTGAGTTTGGTTTTGGGATACTTGTAAATATTTAGAGTAGGTTTATTTTTGTTTTAGGCTTCTGTTCCTCTAAGTGCTTTTGCATAGGCAACTCTCAGTAGGAGATTGTTTGCCTTGTTGTGTGTTTTTGTGTTCTCTGGAGGTAGTTTTAGTTCTATTTGGTCGCGTTGATGCAGTTCTCTTTTTTGACTCTGAGCTCAATGGATTGTATAAAGCAGTTGGACCCTTGTGTTTAGTAGGCAAACACCCCTGCATCATCGCCAAAATGTTGTCATATTTTGCCTAGGCCAAAATATCCAAAAAATCCCTTCTTCCATAAAAAATATCAGATCTAAGACACTTGAAATTGAAGAAGATTTCCCTTAGAAAAGCCCAAAAAATCCCCAAAAGTTCTAAGTTTTTGCCTTTTTTTTTTGCTTCAGTTGGCAAAATTTCACTTTAGTGAACCTTTAGTTCAGCGGTTTGATAGTTCGCTGGTTTGCCGATTTGCTAGTTTGCTAATTGAAGGAGTGAAGTGGAAGGAAGCGACGTGCAAATATAGAAGGCAGAGATAAACAAAGAAAAACAAAGTTTGCCTTTGTCGGCAAACTTAAGGTTTCATGAACCCTAAGTTCACCGATTGGCAAATTCACCAACAAAGGAACATAGAAGGCTGGGAGGGGGCAGGGGGTCTTCATCAAAGAAAAATCAACTAAGGCATGGAAAGGTTTGCAAAAGAGAAAGTTTGTTGATAGGCAAAAATGAAGAAAGAATGTCTAAGGCAAGGAAAAACTCTATTGGGGTGTCAGCGAAATGGCTAACTCACCAATTAGTTCATGTTTTCCAAAGTTCACTAACGGGGAGATTTTCCAACTAAGGAGCCCAAAGGAAGAAGAGCCAAGTTCTAGGGAGATGGGTCACCAAGTGGAAAATTTGCCGACAAGGTGAAAAGTGGCTAAGGCACAAGCAGTTCATAAAACAACAAATTCATCGACTAAAGGAAAAGGGGGCCAACTCAGTGGTTCTGAAAATGAGAAGTTCACCGACAAGGTGAAAAAGGTGAAAAGCTTGGTTGGTTAGGAAATCAACAAAGGGACGAACTTGCAACAAGTTCGTAAAATGCAAAAATAGTTGAAGAAGGCCAAAGGAAAGTAAAGTTCACCAAATAGAGGTTTTGCTGATAAGGCAAAATGAAGGACCAAGCATGATGAGTTTGCAAAAGTGAAAGCTCATCGATAAGGCAAAAAATGATAGCAATGCTAACGACAAAAAGGCGAATGAAGGTGGTTCGTAAAAGTGCAAGTTGCTCGATGAGGAAAAAAATAAGTTTTCACTAACCAAAGGGAGATTAAGGTGAACTTGCCAACAAGTTCGCGACGAAGGGATTTCGCCGACAAGGTGACAAAGAGAAAAGGAAGGAGGGAGTTTGGTTTGTGAAAGTGAATTCGCCGATAGGGCAAAAATATGGAAAAAATGAAGAAACCAAGGAAGACAACCAAGTTTTAAAAATAGAGATTTTGCCAATAAGGCAAGATGGGAAGGAAAGCTGCTAAGTTAGAAAAGATGGATTTTTGCCGATAAAGCCAAATATAGGATCCAGAAAAGGAAAATTAAAGAAATTTAAATATTTTAAAGTGTTGTAAAAGCTTGTAGATCGCATTCCCCTAAAATCATGCCATTGTTGCAGAGAGAATTAAACACCTGAAGTACAAATGCTATGGAAAGACCAGATTTAGGTAGCTAAAACAATGGAATTCTTCAATGCGCCAGTACAAAGAAGCTACAAAATGAATTTGAGGTACATAGAAGGATTTTAGACCTTCCTTCTTCAATGTGTTAGGTACCCATGCGTGCGAGTGATCTTCTTCTACAAAGTTGTAGGCCTGTCAGAAGCATGGCCATCATTCCAAATTTGTAGGTTCTGACAGGGCTTCTGAGCCAGAGTTTAATGCAACGTGGGTGCTTGAGCAGTGTTGTTGACCAAATTTTAGTGCCCAATGCTGCAGATGGATGAAAATGCTATAAATACATGAATCAAAGATGTAAAAAAGGTGGTTGTTAGTTGTTCTTCTGGGCTGTTATACTGGCTAGATAATTTATTATTATAGACCTTGTAATGCACCTACAAAACCAATTAGATTTGATACATTGTGCTTGATTATTAGCCTTTGCTGTCTCTGGTTGATTTTTCACCATTGAATATAGATGGTTATTTTGTGTCTATTCCTCTGTAACGAGTTATCTTCCTTTTGTAATGGCTATTTAGCCTTCATGATCAATATAATCATTGACATTTTGCCTCTCTTAAGGTTTTTATCTGTGTTTATTTGAAGTTGTAACTCATTATGTGGATAAAACAGTCCCTCTGTTAATTATAATTTTCTATTCGAGCCTCTATTAAAGCTATAAATCTGTGTGAGTCTCTTTAGTATTTGAGGTTTGTTGGCGTTTCAATTTGCACCTCTGGAATGCTAGTTGGAAACAGACAGCTATGCACAGATAAACTACTCTCCTATTGGAAGGGGGAGTTCCCTTTTCGCTGATGTTTGCTAAAAAGATAAATAAATTAAACTTCACCTATCTTCTTTTTGATTCTTAGCTACGAGCACAAGGTTATAAAACTCTGAACGTTGCAGAAGAGGTTTTTCCTTTTTAAAATTTCTACTACAACTAGGCTTAAACTAATGACACTTTTAATCTCCTAAGTAAATTCAGAGCAAATGGATTAAAAGTGGACAAGGAATGATTGTTTTAACATGAAAACTTAAGTAAATTTCTCCCAGATTTACATCACAAGACTCATTGTACTTTATTGATGAAAGCTGAAATAAAAGTTACACAAGCCACACATTTGACGACAAAACTTGATGATTTGAGATAGAATATCAGAGCAAAGGCAGGCATGAGATTTCTATTCCAACATCACAAAGTCGATACAACTGTAGGACAACAATATTGTAGCAAAAAGCAGGCATACAACAAGAGTGAACAAGCACTTTGAACAATAATTTTGCAGGCTAGAATAGATACAACAAAATATGTTATCTCTAACACCGTTCCCTTACGATGAACATAGAGTGAACAAACACTTGGAATAACAAGATTTGCAGCCTAGAATAGGCACAACAAATTTGCTATCACAAAAGTAGCTCCCTTACAATGGGCAAGGCTACCCTTATTTATACTAAATCAAAGGAGTAGAGAACCCTAAAATCTCCTTGATTAACCCTAACTAACTTGCCAACTTGCAAGATTTATTTCTATTCTAAGACAAAGATTACAATGAACAAATGCTTTAACGCAAAGTGCTTTAAAGCAAAGAAAATTCCAACTATTACAAAGTGATTTCTTTCTAAATATAGAATGGATGAGCTTAGGATGAAAGCAAATACTTTAAAACAAAAAGCATCTGATTTAAAGATGCTTTCTTTTGAATCACATCCTCATCAACATTCTTGCTTTTTGGTGATGTCATCCATTGATATTCTCGGAAATAATATCTTCTAAAAAGTTGATGTCGAGAGAAAAAGCTGGCACATGGGTTTTGTAGACAATCTTATTCTGAAGCAACCTAGATCGTCGAATTTTGAAAAAGCAGAGGATTTCCTGAAAAAGCGGCAAAAAAGTAGATTTTTGGAAAGCTAAAATTTTCCAATCTTCAAGAGGATGAAATTCCAGATGAACCCATTTTGATGAAAATTGAAAAAGCTTTGGCCCTGTTTCTAAAAAATGATCTCCTAGAAAAATGGACCTTGAAAAAGCGTGCCTCTGTGCTTCCCAATCCTAAAACCACGAAGAACACTGAAAAAGCACTTCATTTGGGCTATCAAATCTTCATGAGAAGAAAAATATGCTTTCTTCATTTGGATACAACCTGCAAAAATAATGAATAAAAGTGGCCAAAAGGTTGTCTTTATAGAACTTTAGGGCAAAAAAGTAGCTTTCTTTGTGAAAGAATAAAACTTGGATCTTACCATGAAGAAAGCAACTTTTAAAGCGCAAATCCAAGTGTAAGTCTTTGAATAAGAAGAATTCCTATTTTATAGCTGCCTATGGCTTCATATGTGAGATGAGTAAAAATATCTTCTTTTGATGATGTCATCAAACATGCGAGGTTGCAAAAGTGTTAGCCAATTTTACTTCATTTTTTGAAACTTTTGCACTCGTTTTGACTCAAGTATGGCATGTCTCTGACTTCAACAAGATGGTAAAATATCACTGTTAACTAAAAAAGCTGAGTGATCATGACATTTTGGAGACCTATCAAGTGTGATTCCATCCCCAGCCTCAAACTGACGTTTTGACGACGTTTGATCATAAATTTAACTTTTGGAAATTGTCGCCGGGTGAAGTCTTGGAAGCGACTATCAGATGTCATTAGTAGATCATGAAATTTTCTATCTCTGGTGAACTTGGGCGCCCCTAGCCTCCAGGGGCGCCTGATTTTCAATGCCTTAGTCATTTTTTCAAAAAATTCAACTTTTTCAACTTCTTGATTTCCGTGTGCATTCCGCTGACTGATGACCCATGTTTGGCTATCAATTTCTATCTGCTATGACAAAATTGAGCCTATTGATCTAGAAGATAGGTAGGCCTCATGAAAACTGAGCTTATTGTACCCTCTGCTTGCCTCAAAAAATGTGCCAAACTGACTTGCTGTGAACCTGACCGGGGTAACGGAGGAAGATTTTCATTTTCCAGAAAAACTCAAAAGTAAACTAAGTCTGGTGGATTTGGGCACCCCTAGCCTCTAAGGGTGCCTAAGACTCAGTGCCTTAGAAAATTTTTAGTATTTTTCAATTTTCATGTTGTTTCTCGATTTCTGTGCCAACAACTCTTGTTTGATCTTTGTTTCAGTCGTTTGGATGACTGCTGAGGTAGGATGGGGAATGATCTGAGTAGCCTGAACACATCTGTGATGAAATCCTAGCTTTTACCGATGTTTGACTAAGTTTGACCACTTAGAAACGAGCTGACAAAGGCTTTTTTGATGTTTCTTGAAAAACGTGTAAAAAATTCTAAGGCATGAGAAGTTGGGCGCCCCTAGCTTCCAAGGGTGCCTGGAATCTAATGCATTAGCCAAATTCCTGATCTCCAACCTTTGTTTGTAATTTGCTCCATTTTGCGTGTCAATAACTGCTCCCTGATGTCGATTTTGATGATTTTGTCAGTCGACTGCTACTAGATAGTGAATGAACTGTATAGCCTGGGTACATCTAACATGATTTCTAGCTTTTCGGGGCTTGATGACCAAAATGACTGCTTTTACGCTCACAGGAATTGACCGACGGAGACATCTCTTGCATTTTCTTGAAAAACACAAAAAAAATCTAACACTGGTGCAACTGGGTGACCCTAGCTTCCTGGGCGCCTGAAAATCAATGCCTTAGTTAAATTTTGATGATTTTCAAATTTTCACCTCACCCTGGCTTGACCCTGCTCCGTTTTGCATTCTTCATCGAATCGACGACTGTTCGTCAGTTCTGTGTCGTCGGAGCAGTGTTGAAAACTTGAAAATGAGCTCCGACAAATGAACGTCCTCCATTGCCAGCTTCTGAGTTCATGCTTCGCCTTCTGAAAAAGTAGAATTGGCCCAGTAGAGAAAACTTGACCTTTTACAGATTTTGTCTGGACCACGCTGATCGTGAAGCAAAATCAGCCAATCAGAATCAGGCATGATACCTGAATCGAAGATTCTATTTTTAGAAAATTTTGCTAGCATCTGTATCTCAAGAAACCCAAAAAACCTAATTTGATGTCTATTTTTAGAAAATTGTCTTTTTGACTTTTTTGATAAAACATTTTCTAGACTTGTTCAAAATGCCTTAATGAAGCAAATTTTTTTGATTGGGTACAGGAAGGTTTTGAGGTCATTGTTGTGTTATGTTAGTCCCAACTAACATCCTAAAGCTGGTGCATCACCATTTTCCTTTCTTCATTCCTCCTTCCCCTTTTCCTCGTGAGTATAGCATTAGATTTAGTTTTACTTCTCTGAGCCTTAAGCTCAAAAAGTGGAACCAACCTTCTTTGGAGGTCTGATCTCATATGCAATGTCCAACACCTTGAGATCAGTCCCATTGTGTCATTGGAATGCTTGAACAGGCTTCAAACAAGGTGCAATTTCATGTGATAACATGCCCCAATCATAGACCTATACAAAGTCTAATTAGCCTGAGGTGACTCATCATCTTTACTCAAATGACAACTTGTTACCATAGGAGTACTCACTGGTTTGCAATCTTCCATACCAAACTTTTTCAACATCTCCTTGATCTATTTTGCTTGAGAGATAAATATACCTTCATCTGATTGAGTAATTTGGAGTCCAAGAAAGAATGATAGCTCACCTATCATAGACATTTTAAATTCCTTTTGCACATCTTCTGCAAACTTCTTACACATTTCAACATTGCCACCAAAGATTATATCATCAACATATACTACTATTAATATTTTCTCATTCTCAATTTTGATATATAGATTGTTATCTGCGGTACCTTTCTTGAATCGTTGCTGGAGTAAGTACTTGTCCAACCTTGCATACCTAGCCCTAGGGGCTTGTTTGAGACCATATAAAGCCTTCTTAAGTTTGCATACCATGTTCTGATCTTTTGATAGCTGAAATCCTTTAGGCTGCTTTATATCAACTTCTTCTAAGTCACCATTCAAGAAAGCAAATTTGACATCCATTTGATATACCTTGAAGTCCTTGTGAACTACAAATGCAAGAAACATCCTGATTGCTTCCATTCTTGCCGCAGGAGCAACTATCTCCTCAAATTTTATTCCTTCCACTTGCAAATAACCTTTGTAGACCAACCTTGCTTTATTTCTAACCACTTCTCCATCTTCATTCAATTTATTTTTGAATACCCATTTTGTCCCTATCACATTTTTGTCTGCAAGTCTTGGCACCAATTCCCAAGTCTGTTTTTTCTCTTTATGATTTAGTTATTCTTCCATTGCTTGAATCCATCCTTCATCCCTGCTAGCATCAACAAAAGTTTTAGGTTCTATCTTAGACAACAAAGAGAAGTTTACTTGTTCATTTGCTCCTGCAAATCTTCGTCTAGTATGTCCACCTTCATTCTTGTCTCCAATTATTTAATCTTCTAAGTGGTTCTTCTGAACATACTTGGCAGGAGTCTTGGTGGCCTTCTCTTGTGTTTCTTCCTTTTCTTCAACTTCTTCTTCTTCTTCTTCTTCTGTGCAAGCAGATTCATTTGAACAACAATCTTCTTGCTCATGAGTGAATGGTTGTGACTCTTCATCAACCCTAACATTTGCTCTCTCAACTATTTTCCTTAGTCTTTTATTATAGCATATGTAAGCTTTGCTTCTAGTTGAGTATCCAAGAAAAAATCCTTCATCAGATCTTGAGTCAAACTTTCCCAAACCTTCATCTCTTCTGATATAGCATTTGCTTCCAAAAAGTCTAAAATACTTGACAATTTAAGCAGGTCTTCCATTCCATAGCTCATATGGTGTCTTAGTGTTGTTCACTCTTAGTTGTCCTCTGTTAAGAATATAGACAGTAGTATGGACTGCTTCTTTCCAATATGCATCAGGAAGCTTGGCTTCATTCAACATTGTTCTTGCCATCTCCTAGATAGTTCTATTTTTCCTTTCCACTACTCCATTTTGTTGAGGAGTTCTTGCAGCAGATAGGTGCCTTTTTATTCCATGTTCTTCACAATATTCCTCAAACTCTTTTGAAGTGAACTCACCACCTCTATCGGATCTTAAGCACTTGATTCTAGAATTCATTTCATTTTCAACCATGGACTTGAAAATCTTAAACCTGCTCAAGGCTTGTGATTTTTCTTTTAAGAATGTAACCCATGTCAATGTAGAGTAATCATCAATAAGCAACATAAAATACCTCACCTTGGAGACTCTTTGTCTTGGTAGGACCGCACAAATCAATATGAATCAGTTCCAATGGCCTTGTAGAAGAATACTCTTTGGTCTTGAATATTATCCTTGTCTGCTTCCCAATCTAACATTCTTTGCTTCCCAATCTAACATTCTTTACACAAGGTGCTTGCCAGCTTGTTAATCTTTGGCATGTCTCTTATTGCTTGTATGGAGCTGATTTTCACAAGATTGTCAAAGTTGATGTGTCCCATCTTTTTGTGAAACAACCATCATTCATTTATCTGTCCTAGAAGATAACTTCTTCCATTAACACCCTTTAGGTTGTACAAATTTTTTTCTATCCTAGAACCTTCTGCCACCAATTTACCAGTATTTGCTCTTTTAATTTCACATCCTTGTTCATGAAATATGAGGTTGTATCCTTTGCTGCACATCTGATTTACACTAAGAAGACTGTGCTTAAGTCCTACATATAGAACATCTTCTATTTTAGATCTTCCATCAATGCTTATGGTGCCCTTTCCACAAATCTTTGCAGATGTAGTATCTCCAAACTTGACTGATCCACCATTCCACTTAACAAGATTGACGAATTTGCTTTTATCACTTGTCATGTGGCTTGAACATCCATTGTCTATTACTGAGGGATTATTTTTCCCTTGGGCATGAAATGTTGTTCAGACAATCATTGAATTTTCAACCTTATTGTTTTTTCCTATCTTTTGGAAGTGTCACTCTCCTTGTCTTGCTCATTAATATCTGCCACCTGATTTTCTAATTTTGCTAATCCACTTCTACAATATCTTGCTATGTGTCTAAAATTGTTGCAAATATGACATGTCAGACTGATATCTACTAGTGAAGCAAGAGGAATCCAACTTACAAAATTTCTTCTATTTATTCTAGACTTGCATTCCATAGCCTTATGACCATATTTATTGCAGATAAAAAATAACCAAAAAAGGCATGATTAAACCTGTTTATGAAGATCTGTCTTGCATGAAAGGGTCTGCCATATCTTCCTCCTTCAGACATGACTGGAACGAGATCTACTTCTTTAGGGTTATTCAAACTTCCAGACTTTGCTTTCTCAAATTATTTTCTTAGTTAAAAGATTTCTTTCTCAAGCTTTGTGCATTGATTTGTCTTATTTCAATCAAAGCTTTTTGTTCTATGTTCTCTTTCCTTACACATTCCAAGTCTTCAAGAGCATAAATAAGCTCAAATTCAAAATCAACTTCACATTCTTCTTCATCTATGGTCTTGTTAGACATATCAGGATTACCATGGCCATGAATAAGGACTCTCCTATTTCATCATCTGATGAGTAGTGATCTACTTCTTTCGAGGAGATGTAGTCTTCTTTGGAAATGATGTTCCTTTTGAAGTTTCTTCTTTTGAAACCCCTGCTTCTATTTTCATTTTCTCCAAAAGGACATTTAGAAGCATAATGAACAACTTTTCCACATTTAAAACATTGAAAGGTAACTTACCTTTATACTTTCTTGAACCCTTCTTCAGCTTTCTCACAAAGTTTGCTTCTTCTTCCTTAGACTCATTGTGTGGACCAAATGTTCATTCTTTCTTCATATCTTTGAAAGAAGCTTCTCTCTTGGATGTACCTTGGACTTCATTTCTCATCTCATAGGCAGTGAGGGACCCAAACAACTCTTCCATGGTAAGTGTCTTTAGATCTTTGGCTTCTTTAATAACAGAAACTTTTGAATCAAACCTATGAGGGAGAGTTCTTAGGTCTTTCTTCACAACCATTGAATCAGACACTTCTTCACCTAGCCCTCTGATTCCATTGACTGCTTCATCCACTCAGAGTAAATACCAGGCAATGTTTTCCTCTTCTTTCATTCTTAGATTCTCAAACATAGCTCTGTAAGTTTGTAATCTTGCTTGCTTTACACTATCACTTCATAGAGATTTTTGAGTTTATCCCGTATCTGCTTGGCCGTCTTACATTGCACTACCTTGACAACCTTTGAATTGGTTAGACCACTTAAGATATCATTCTTGGCTTTAGCATTGTTTTCATGGGCCTTCTTCTCATCTGAATCTGTAATAGGATGAGTAGGTTCAGTATAAACATCCATTACAACTCTCCAAACATCATACCCAAGCGAGGTAAGATAGGCTTGTTGCAAGTATGAGGTGATACAGTGTTGTCATTGATGTCAACATACTCATATTGCATTGACAAGAAGGATTGGATGAGCTGTGTGCTGAGGATATTGAGAAAATTAGCCTCAGCCAGGAACAGTGAAGAACAGTGATGAGAAGGCGGCAAATGTATTGTATAGGTTGAGAACCGGAGAATGCGGATTAAAGGGTTTGCAAATATGAGTCTTGAGATGTTTCAGTTAAGATTTCAGAGGTCCGCATGAAGATCTGAAGAAGTTATGGCTGTCTGTGTGGAACCGGTTCCGGCAAGTGTTCAGAGGTGACTGAGGATCACAGAAAGGTCCGGTGAGGTCCGGAATTGTATAATCTTAATCTGCGAATTGGAAGGAGTGTTTGTGATGTCCTTGTGATGTGTCATCTTGATTTGTGTATGATTTGGATGTCCGGAAGTACCTTTTGCATTGTGACAGTGGCGACAGACTGTGTTCTTGAAGTTCCGGATGAGGAAGAGAAGAGATTCCAGTAAGTAGAGAAAGTGCGGATGTACCTGGTCATTCAGGCAGGCTTTGAAGGTTCTTGGATCATGTTGAGGTTGTGTTGTTGGTCCGCATTGATGGTAGAGCCTGGAATTGAAGATATTCTTCTGGATGAAGTTCTTGTTCCGACTAGCCGACCGGATGAGTTGTTCATCCTGCGAATGTTCTTGTGGTGGCCGACCGGATGTGTTATTCATCTTGCAGATATTCTTATGGTTGATTGCCGACTTAGATGATTATTTCTAAGTCAATGTCTTGTATAAATAAAGGTTTGTTAGTTCATTTCGAAGTGTGGATTGTGTGGATGAGAGTGGTGTAGCGAAGAAAAGTGCGAAAAGCAGAGCATGGGTTTTTGGGCTTAAATGGAACTGATTCAGACATGGTAGAGATGTCATTCTCTAGTTCAAGACTGTGATTCTTATCACTTTGTAGACAGTGTGTCTCCTTGTAGGCAGTGGGCCTCTTTGTGAGCAGTGTGCTCAGGCAGTGAGCCCTAATTGGCAAGTGCCATTCTTTTCTTATTCTTCTAACAGAGAATAATCCTTGGGTTAATCACCCCGTGGTTTTTCTCTTAACCGGGTTTTCCACATCAAAATCTTGGTGTTCAATGTGTTGATGTTTATCTGCTCTTGTATTTGTGCATTATGCTTTCATGGATGATTAATTGATATGCTGTTAACTAACAAAGAAGAATCAAGTGTTTGAAGTAGAAAGGAAGTTTTATACAACTGATTCACCCCCCCCTCTCAGTTGTATGCCCTAGATCCAACAATTGGTATCAGAGCCAAGTTCCTCTGAAAGGAGCTTAACTGCTTGAGGAGATCCAGGATGTCGTCATACAAGAAGGATAGTCCAAAGTTCGATGGAACCAACTTCACTCTCTGGAAAGGTCGCATGAAATGTCACTTGGAATGTATGGGAAAAGCATACTTGGCCATGGTCTCAAAGCCATATGTACCTCCATAGGGTGGTCCGACAACTCTGAATGAAATCACAGATGCTGAAAATAATCTGCGGACCAAAGAAGCTCTTCTAAGCATACTGAATGACTCACATCTCTCAAATGTTATTGACCTACCAACTGCATATGAGATCCTGACTAAACTGGAACTTCTGTATGAAGGAGATGAGTTTGTCAAGAGTGCAAGGTTTCAAAGTCTGAAAGGGAAATTTGAAAGATTGAAGATGAGAGATGATGAAAACATCACTACTTTAATGCCATGAGTGAATGAGCTGGTGTGTGGAATTAGAAATGCTGGTGGAACTCTGGATGAAAATGAGATTGTTTGCAAAATCCTCAGATCCCTTCCTGCTGCCTACAAAATCAAGGTTGCTGCCATTGATGAATTTAGAGCTCACATAACTGTCACAAGAGAACAATTGGCTGGCAAACTAGCTGCATTTGAAATGACCGAGTTTGGAGATGATCCTCTCAAGACTGAATCTGCTTTCAAAGCCAGTGCCTATGTGAAAGGCAAACAGAGATTTGATTCGGGTGAAAACTCTTCAAGGAAGATGTCATGGTATGATCAAGCAAGAAGAGACATGGAAGAAGAAGAAGCAGAAACAGCTCAACTTGAAGCCCTCATTGCAAAGAGACTACCAAGAGGATCCGGTAAGTATGAAGGAAAACTACCCTTTAAGTGCTTCAACTGCAATAAGATTGGTCATTTTGCTTCAAGATGTCCGGAAAGATCTGCAAGGTCTAATACTAACAGACAAAGGTTTCAAAAGAACTGCTATTATGTTCATGAAGAAGATGACAATGAAGGAGTAACAGATGATGAATCAGAACTAGGAAGCAAATCCGGAAATGAATGGGTGTTTATTGCCATCAAGGAAGAAGATTCAATATCCTCTGAATCTGTCAATCACAAGGTTGTGGAAAGAGCTTTGGCTGCTCAAGTGGAAGAAAAGGATGATTGGGTTATTGATAGTGGATGTTCTCACCATATGACTGGTGACGAATAAGTTCTTGGATTTGGAAAGGTATGAAGGAGGAATGGTAAAGTTTGGTGACAATTCTGCTGGCAGAATCAGAGGTAGGGGAACTATTTCCTTTGATGGAAAGAGCAAAATAGGTAATGTACTATATGTTGAAGGATTGAAGCACAATCTTCTCAGTGTTGGTCAGTTAGTGGACAAAGGCTATGATCTCCGGTTCAAAAATGGAAAATGCAGAATCTTTACAAGCTCCGAAACTGAAATTGCAGCCGTACTCAGACAGAAGGTAACATCTTTCATCTGGTTGGTTCAAATAAAAGTTGTCTGTTTGTTCAAATTGATTAGAGTTGGTTATGACATAGAAGAATGTGTCATGTAAATTTTGATAACATCATCAAGATAAGCAATAATCAGGCTGTAAGAGATCTTCCAAAATTGATGAAACCTACAAATAGTTTGTGCAAAGAATGTCAGCTAGGTAAATAGAGCAGAGTCTCTTTCAAAAGCAAAGATCAGTCCTCTACCGGATTGTTGGAATTAGTACATACTGATCTCTGTGGTCCGACAAGAATTAAGAGTCTGCAAGGTGATAGATATTTCATGTTGCTAATTGATGACCACTCCCGGATGATGTGGGTTACCTTCCTAAAAGAGAAATCATAAGCCCTTGAGAAGTTCAAAATCTTCAAAGCTATGGTAGAGAATCAAACCGGATTGAAACTGAAGTGTCTAAGGTCTGATAGAGGTGGTGAATTTACATCTGGTGAGTTCATTGACTTTTGTGAGAAGCAGGGTATAAGGAGACAGTTGTCTGCTCCTAGGACTCCACAGCAAAATGGAGTAGTTGAGAGAAATAACTGGACCATCCAGGAAGCTGCTAGGACAATGATGTTGGAAGCTAATGTTCCTCAGATGTTCTGGAAAGAAGCTATCAGCACTGCAGTCTACACTCTCAATCGAGTTCAAATCAGAAACAATACCGGTAAGACCCCCTATGAACTCTGGTTTGGCGTCACTCCTACTATGAAATATTTCAGAGTATTTGGTAGCAAGTGTTATATTAAAAGAGATGAAGATCTAGGAAAGTTTGATGCTAGAAGTGATGAAGGAATTTTCCTGGGTTACTCCACTCAAAGCAAAGCATACCGGTGTTACAATAAGAGACTGAGGAAGATGATAGAAAGCACTAATGTGAAAGTTGATGAAGGAATTGAGAAGCCCTCAAGATTTTATGAGTTTGATGAAGATGACCAAGATGGTGTTCAGGTTCAAGGAACTCAATCCTCTCTGGTAAGTCAGAGTCAGCCTGATCCGGTAAATCAGGAAGAAGAGATAGGTCTGAATGAGCCTGATCAAGAAGCAGCAGTGCAGGATACTCCCAAAATTCCAAGGTATGTAAGACTGAACCACTCTGAAGATCAGATCATAGGTGACAGAAGCAAAGGTGTAGAAACTAGAAGGAATGTTGCTCAAAATCAGGATGAATGTTGTCTAATTTCAAAGATTGAACCTAAAACAATAAATGAAGCCTGCAATGATGAAAAATGGACCAAAGCAATGGAAGATGAATTGATGCAAATTGAGAAAAATCATACTTGGGATCTTGTTCCCAGACCTAGAGACAGGAATGTAATTAGAACCAAATGGGTCTTCCGGAACAAACTGAATGAAGCTAGTGAAGTAATCAGAAACAAAGCTAGATTGGTCTGCAAAGGCTACTCTCAAATAGAAGGAATTGATTTTGAAGAGACCTTTGCTCCGGTGGCAAGAATTGAAGTAGTTAGATTATTTCTTGCATTTGCTACCTTTAAAGACTTCAAGGTATATCAAATGGATGTCAAGTCTACCTTCCTAAATGGTGATCTGGAAGAAGAAGTTTACATTGAGCAACCGGATGGATTTCAATTGTCTGATAATGATGATATGGTCTGCAAGTTGAAGAAAGCATTGTATGGATTAAAGCAAGCCCCAAGAGCATGGTATGAAAGGTTGGATAAGCATCTTGTGCAGATTGGATTCAACAAAGGTACTGTTGACAGTAACTTATATTTCAAAATTGATCATGAAAACATTTTGATTGTTGAAGTGTTTGTGGATGATATCATTTTTGGAGGAAGAGATAGTATGTGCAAAACTTTTGCAAATCAGATGAAAAGTGAGTTTGAAATGTCTATGCTTGGTGAAATGAATTTCTTCTTGGGTCTGCAAATTGCTCAAACAAAGAAAGGGATCTTCATTTCTCAGACCAAATATGTGAAAGAATTGTTGAGGAAATTTGGTATGGAAGATTCAAAGCCAATGAACATTCCCATGGCAACCGGATGTAAGTTGAGCAAAGATGATGACTCCCCAAAGGCAGATCAGACAAAGTATAGATCAATGATTGGTGGATTGCTGTATCTCACTCAGACTAGACTAGATATAATGCAGGCTATTGGTCTTGTAGCAAGATTCCAGGCTGATCCTAAAGAATCTCATGTTATGGCAATCAAAAGAATTTTCAGGTACTTGAAAGGAACAACTGAGTATGGTCTATGGTACCCTAGAGATCCAGATTTCTCTCTTCATGCTTACACAGATGCAGATTGGGCAGGAGATGTGGATGACTGGAAAAGCACCAGTGGTGGAGCATTCTTTTTGGGAAAAAGATTGGTTTCTTGGTTAAGCAAGAAACAAGATGCAATATCTCTATCTACAACTAAAGCAGAATACATTGCAGCAGCAGGTAGTTGCACTCAAATTTTATGGATGAAGCAGATGCTAAGAGACATTAAAGTTGAATATGAGGAGCCTATCACAATTTTCTGTGATAATTCAAGTGCAATTAATATTTCTAAGAATTTGGTATTGCATTATAAGACTAAGCACATATCTATCAAGTTTCACTTTTTGAGAGAACAAGTGAACAAGGAAGAAGTCAGGTTGGAGTATGTTCCCTCCAAGGATCAGATTGCAGATATCTTTACTAAACCCCTTCCCAAGGACTCTTTTGAATATCTCCGGGAGAAGTTAGGGGTCATGGCCCCTCCGGTGATGAACTAGGATGCACTAATGTGCATCAGTCCGGTGGATATCACAGTCATATCTTGTGATCCGGATTGATGATGGGGAGCTACTACTAAGGGGGAGCAGCTGGTATGATTCTGATGTGTTAGAATTGCAAGTATGAGCCCTTTGCCATTGATGTCAAAGGGGGAGAGAAGACATGTGAAAAACAAGTGGCTGATGATCAAAGGGGGAGTAGTAAATGAGGAGAAGACATGTTGCTGATAGGGGGAGCTGTGACAGAAAGGAGAAGTTCTTGTCTTGATGGTTTTTCACATCACATGTTGCCATCAATGACAAAGGGGGAGATTGTTGCAAGTATGAGGTGAACCAGTGTTGTCATTGATGTCAACATACTCATACTACATTGACAAGAACGATTGGATGAGTTGTGTGCTGAGGATATTGAGAAAATTAGCCTCAGCCAGGAACAGTGAAGAACAGTGATGAGAAGAAGGCAAATGTATTGTATAGATTGAGAACCGAAGAATGCGGATTAAAGGGTTTGTAGATATGAGTCTTGAGATGTTTCAGTTAAGATTTCAGAGGTCCGCATGAAGATCTGAAGAAGTTATGGCTGTCTGTGTGGAACCAGTTTTGACAAGTGTTCAGAGGTGACTGAGGATCACAGAAAGGTCCGGTGAGGTCTGGAATTGTATAATCTTAATTTGCGGATTGGAAGGAGTGTTTGTGATGTCCTTGTGATGTGTCATCTTGAGTTGTGTATGATTTGGATGTCCGGAAGTACCTTTTGCATTGTGACAGTGGCGACAGACTGTGTTCTTGAAGTTCTGGATGAGGAAGAGAAGAGATTCCAGTAAGTAGAGAAAGTGCGGATGTACCTGGTCATTCAGGCAGGCTTGTGAAGGTTCTTGGATCATGTTGAGGTTGTGTTGTTGGTCCACATTGATGGTAGAGCCCGGAATTGAAGATATTCTTCCGGATGAAGTTCTTGTTTCGACTAGCCGACTGGATGAGTTGTTCATCCTGCGAATGTTCTTGTGGTGGCCGACCGGATGTGTTATTCATCTTGCGGATATTCTTATGGTTGATTGCCAACTTAGATGATTGTTTCTAAGTCGATGTCTTGTATAAATAAAGGTTTGTGAGTTCATTTCGAAGTGTGGATTGTGTGGATGAGAGTGGTGTAGCGAAGAAAAGTGCGAAAAGCAGAGTAGGGGTTTTTGGGCTTAAATGGAACTGATCCGGACATGGTAGAGATGTCATTCTCTAGTTCAAGACTGTGATTCTTATCACTTTGTAGACAGTGTGTCTCCTTGTAGGCAGTGGGCCTCTTTGTGAGCAGTGTGCTCGGGCAGTGAGCCCTAATTGGCAAGTGCCATTCTTTTCTTATTCTTCTAACAGAGAATAATCCTTGGGTTAATCACCCCGTGGTTTTTCAGTTAACTGGGTTTTCCACGTCAAAATCTTGGTGTTCAATGTGTTGATGTTTATCTGCTCTTGTATTTGTGCATTATGCTTTCATGGATGATTAATTGATATGCTGTTAACTAACAAAGAAGAATCAAGTGTTTGAAGTAGAAAGGAAGTTTTATACAACTGATTCACCCCCCCTCTCAGTTGTATGCCCTAGATCCAACAAGGCTTCCATCCTTAGACTCCAGAAGGCATAGTTGGATCCATCAAATAGCAGTGTCTTGTTAGAAGAAGAGGACTCTCTCTGAGCCATGTGTTCTAATCCAAGATCTTCCTTCAACTATTAGGCTGGACCAAGGAACTTAGCTCTGATACCAATTGTTAGAACACTCTGATATACTGAGAGGGGGGTGAATAAATATATGCCACAATTTAATCCAATTCAACTTTATCAACAAATTTTTCTACTACCTTAAATAGATAATGAAGCAAACTATGTAATTCAAAACACAGTCACACAATCACACAACCATAACACCAGATTTACATGGAAAACCCTAGAAGGGAAAAACCATGGTGAGCAAGCTACTTGGATCTACTGTCCAAATCCGGCCTCTCAAATAAAACAGGTTTACAAAAAAATTTATGGGCTACAACCTAAAGGAAGCTACAACTCCCTGATACACTATTTTATGGGATCAAACCCAAAGGAAGCTACAACTCACTGATACATAGTTTTATGGGCTCCAACGCAAAGGAAGCTACAACTCCCAAAAGTGCTACAACACTTACAAGACGAGGCTCCAACCTCTGCACCAAAAATAGTTGACAAATTATGCTGGTTCAATCACCTCCGTAGCATCATATCCTTTGACATTGACATATGACTTGAACACCTCTACTGAAACAACTCTACTATCTTCAACACACTTCCGCAACACAACACAACACAACCTCTTTTATGAATCGTGCATTATAGTCTCCTTCTCAACTTTGGGACCATTTATCTTTTTCACACACAAACATACAATACTCACTCTTCACACTCGCACATGCTCCTCACACTCTCTTACACTTTGTAACAAACTTAATCTTTCATTTATAAACTCCGTAAGTCTTCAAAACTCCACCTTTATCGGCCTAGATGAAATGTGTAACATGAAACGTGCAACGACCAAACAAGTTGGCTCCCAGATCAATTGCGGTAATGTAGGAATCAAATCCCATTATGTGGTTCATACCAAATGATCAACATGACCTATTTTACCTTAGCACACATCTCAAAGTTGGTGCACACTTCGAAACAAATGATGCAATCACCTAAACACACCAAGTTAGCTTAACAAACATTTATCTTTTCATGCATTAACTCTAGACCTAAAGCCATACTAGAGAGACAAAATAACATCATACGATTCATACACTAAGCATTATATGACTTAAAAAACCTTCTCACACATTCCTTTCTCTGATTTATACATCTTCTTCTTGGTACAAACAAAGAGACACTAATGTTGGTATCCCTTACTTAGTCTGATTACACTGTCTTGAAATAGATCATTGAAAAACATACTTGCGTTACTCCACAACACTTGAAAATTTAATTGAGAAAACATACATACAATATGAACTTATCTTTCAAAAAACAAAGCCAAATATTATAGTGCGGTGAAATGCAGTGGCTTTTACTTTCTCCCTCTAATTTTTTTAACCAACAACATGACTTGTCTTAACTCAACTAACTTTGGAAATCATTGCAGTACATTGTAACATTTGAAACTTGAGTATATCATACCTCTTATCTATATCTAGCTATCCTCCAAGCTACAAGATCATATCTTCTAGTGCGGAGAAATGTGGAGCAATCTTCTAAACCTTTGTGACTGCAACAACACTGTATTATCTCCATCTTCACTCTGCTAGCTCTGGAATGCTTTGCAGTACCTTTTATGAACTAAAATTAGGATCATGCATACTTCATATCTATCTCTATATAAACTCCAAACTGCAAGGCCATATCTTCATTTGCAGTAGAATGCAGTACATTCTTCTGAGCTCCTTTAGTACAAATCCCTATGCCTTTGACAATTGAAAACTTGTACACTTTCCTTCATATATTATGCAATGCTTTTCTTCAAGAGACAATGAATGCAACATTCACGACACCATAGACAACAAACATAACTCTTTTCATAAAAACAAGAAGCCACAACTTCTTCATGTCAGCATATCCTTCAACTTGACAACTTTCACTTGTCCATGAACTTCAGAAGATAACGTACAATTGTGTATAGATGATACTGATCCAACAATATGCTCATGACTTTCATCACCATATCCTTAACCTCACAACTCCTATGATCATCACTCCTTTGTCTGCTCCTCTGATCATCACTCTTTGACAACATATACACATCACTAAGCTTTCCACATCACAACACCTCTGATCACTCTTCTGACATCAATGATTACCACTATTTTGACATCAATGACAACATATGCAACAATCACCCCCTTTGTCATTGATGGCAACACTAACCTGATATACAAATTTTTCTCCCGCTTTGACATCAAGGGCAAAGGGCTATTGGTCTTCCTTTGTACTTGCAAAAACATACAAGATCCCACTGTCCGTGCAATCCTTGCCATCCTTCTTAGTCTCTTATCTACTTGCTCCCCCTGAGAGGTAGCCATCATCAATCCAGGGATAATCAATATATTGAATTGCTCCCCCTAGACAGATGCATTGTCTGTGCATCTAGTTAGAAGGAGGGGCAACAACCCCTAACTTCTATATGAGATATCCAAATGTGTCCTTAGAAAGTGCCTTTGTAAAGATGTCTGCAACCTAATCCTTTGTAGGTACATATCTCAATTTTATCTCTTAATTTGCAACCTTTTCTCTTAAAAGGTGATACTTGATGGATATGTTTTTGGTTCTAAAATGCATCACTGGATTCTTTAAAATATTGATGGCACTTGCATTGTCACATAGGATAGGAATTGGCTCATCATACAATACCTTGATATCCTTCAATGTTTGCTTCATCCACAATACTTGAGTGCAGCAAGATGTTGCAACTATATACTTTGCTTCTATTGTTGATAAGGAAATTGAATCCTATTTTTACTAAACCATGAGACCAATCTATCTCCCAAAAATAAAGCTCCACCATTGGTACTTCACCTATCATTAACATTGCCATCCTAATATGCATCAGTATATGCACTTAGGGAAAAATCATTACCTTTTTGATACCATAGTCCAAAATCCTGAGTGCTCTTCAAATATCTAAAAATTCTTTTGACTGCCTTCACATGTTTTTCTTTTGGATCAGCTTGAAACCTTGCAACCATGCAAACAACTTGCATAATGTCATACCTTAATGTTGTTAAGTACTGTAGGCCCCCAATCATAGACCTATACAAAGTCTGATAAGCCTGAGGTGACTCATCATCTTTACTCAAATGACAACTTGTTACCATAGGAGTACTCACTGGTTTCCAATCTTCCTTACCAAACTTTTTCAACATCTTCTTGACATACTTTGCTTGAGAGATATATATACTTTCATCTAATTGAGTAATTTGGAGTCCAAGAAAGAATGATAGCTCACCTATCATAGTCATTTCAAATTCCTTTTGCATCTCTTTTGCAAACTTCTTACACATTTCATCATTGCCACCAAAGATTATATCAACATATACTACTATTAATATTTGTTCATTCTCAATTTTGGTATATAGATTTCTATCTGTGGTACCTTTCTTGAATCCTTGCTGGAGTAAGTACTTGTCCAACCTTGCATACCAAGCCCTAGAGGCTTGTTTGAGACCATATAAAGCCTTCTTAAGTCTGTAATCATGTTCTGATCTTCTGATAGCTGAAATCCTTCAGGTGCTCTATATAAACCTCTTCTTCTAAGTCACCATTCAAGACAATAGATTTGACATCCATTTGATATACCTTGAAGTCCTTGTGAACTGCAAATGCAAGAAACATCCTGATTGCTTCCATTCTTTCCACAGAAGCAAATGTCTCCTCAAAGTCAATTCCTTCCACTCGTGATTAACCTTTGTAGACCAAACTTGCTTTGTTTCTAACCACTTCTCCATCTTCATTCAATTTATTTCTGAATACCCATTTTGACCCTATCACATTTTTGTTCACTGGTCTTGGCACCAATTCCCAAGTCTAATTTTTCTCTATCTGAATTAGTTCTTCTTCCATTGCTTGAATCCATCCTTCATCCTTGCTAGCATCATCAAAAGTTTTAGGATCTATCTTAGACAACAAAGAGACGTTTACCTGTTCATTTGCTCTTGCAAATCTTCTTCTAGTCTGTACACCTTCATTCTTGTCTCCAATTATCTAATCTTCTAAGTGGTTCTTTTGAACATACTCGGCAGGAGTCTTGGTGACCTTCTTTTGTGTTTCTTATTTTTCTTCAACTTCTTCTTCTATGCAAGCAAATTCATCTGAACAATAGTCTTCTTACTCATGTGTGAATGGCTGTGACTCTTCATCAACCCTAACATTTGCACTCTCAACTAATTTTCCTCAATTTTTTATTGTAGCATATGTAAACTTTGCTTCTAGTTGAATATCAAAGAAAAATTTCTTCATCAAATCTTGTGTCAAACTTTCCCAAATTTTCTTCATCTCTTCTGATATAGCATTTTCTTCCAAATTTTTTGAAATACTTAATAGAAGCAGGTCTTCGTTTCCTTAGCTCATATGGTGTCTTAGTGTTGTTCACTCTTAGTTGTCCTCTGTTAAGAATATAGACAATAGTATGGACTGCTTCTTTCCAATATGCATCAGACATCTTGGCTTCATTCAACATTGTTCTTTCCATGTCCTGGACAATTCTATTCTTCCTTTCCACTACTCCATTTTGTTGAGGAGTTCTTGTAGCAGATAGGTGCCTTTTTATTCCATGTTCTTCACAATATTCCTCAAACTCATTTGATGTAAACTTACCACCTCTATCAGACCTTAAGCAATTGATTCTAGAATTCATTTCATTTTCAACCATGGACTTGAAAATCTTAAACCTACTCAAGGCTTGTGATTTTTCTTTTAAGAATGTAACCCATGTCATTCTAGAGTAATCATCAATAAGCAACATAAAATACCTCTCACCTTGGAGACTCTTTGTCTTGGTATGACCGCACAAATCGGTATGAATCAGTTCCAATGGCCTTGTAGAAGAATACTCCTTGGTTTTGAATCTTATCCTTGTCTGCTTCCTAATCCGGCATTCTTTACACAAGGTGCTTGCCGGCTTGATAATCTTTAGCATGTCCCTTACTGCTTGTATGGAGCTGATTTTCACAAGATTGTCAAAGTTGATGTGTCCCATCCTTTTGTGCCACAACCAACATTCATTTGTATGTCCTAGAAGACGACTTCTTCCATTATCACCCTTTAGGTTGTACAAATTGTTTTCTATCCTAGAACCTTCTACCACCAATTTACCAGTATTTGCTCTTCTGATTTCACATCCTTGTTCATGAAATATAAGGTTCTATCCTTTGTTGCACATCTGACTTACACTAAGAAGATTGTGCTTAAGTCCTTCTACATATAGAACATATTCTGTTTTAGATCTTCCATAAATGCTTATGGTGCCCTTTCCACAAATCTTTGTAGATGTATTATCTCCAAACTTGACTGATCCACCATTCCACTTAACAAGATTGATGAATTTGCTCTTATCACCTGTCATGTGGCTTGAACATCCACTGTCTATAACCCAGGAATTTGTTTTCCCTTGGGCATGAAATGTTGTTTAGACAATCATTAAATTTTCAACCTTATTGTTTGTTTCCTATGTTTTGGAAGTGTCACTCTGCTTGTCTTGCTCATTAATATCTGCCACTTGAGTTTTTGATTTTACTAATCCACTTATGCAGTATCTTGCTATGTTTCCAGAATTGTTGCAAACATGAAATGTCACACTGACATCTAATAGTGAAGCAAGAGGACTCCAACTTACAAAATTTCTTCTATTCATTCTAGACTTGCATTCCATAGTGTTATGACCATATTTATTGCAGATAAAACAATAACAAAAAAGGCATGATTGAACCTGTTTATGATGATATATCTTGCATTAAATGGTCTTCCATATCTTCCTCCTTGAGACATGACTAGAATGAGATCTGCTTCTTTAGGGTCATTCAGATTTCCAGACTTTGCTTTCTCCAATTATTTTCTGAGTGAAAAGATTTCTTTCTCAAGCTTTGTGCATTCATTTGTCTTAGCTTGAATTAGAGCTTTTTGTTCTTTGTTCTCTTTCCTTACACATTCCAAGTCTTCAAGAGCATAAATAAGTTCACCTTCAAAATCAACTTCACATTCTTCTTCATCTATGGTCTTGTCAGACATATGAGAGATTACCATGGCCATGACTAAGGAAGCTCCTCTTTCATCATCTGATGAGTAGTGATCTACTTCTTCCAAGGAGCTGTAGTCTTCTTTGGAAAAGAGGTTCCTTTTGAAGTTGCTTCTTTTGAAACCCCTATTTCTATTTTCATTTTCCCCAAAAGGATATTTAGAAGCATAATGGCCAACTTTTCCACATTTAAAACATTTGAAAGGTAACTTACCTTTATACTTGTTTGAACGAGTGGGTACAAAAAGTTGGGGGGCCAAAAAGTGGTAAAACTTAAAAAAAAAATTTAAGCAATAATGCGCTCACATTATAACGTGAGCACGTTATGTTTCAATATTAAGAAAAAGTAAGATTTTGGTCATTCTTGCAAACTATATTCCTGCAAACCCACGGCCTACAAACAGGGGAGAGCGTACTCGTGTTATTGGAGGCCATATTGTCACCAATTTTTTGTTGACTCATCATCAAAATGCCGCCACGACGTCGAGGAGGCCAAAGGAGTAAGTTCTGTTTGTTTTTTTGTGTGAATTTGTTACTAAAATAAGTATATTTAAGTGGGTTTTTTAATGTAAATTTATTTAATTTACAGGAATTGATAATGCACCTCCTCCATCACCTAAATAGAAAATACTTGCTGAAGAACAACCCCAACAACAAACACCTCAATTCATTCCTCAATATGCCCCTGGAACACAAGAAAATTTAATGGGGAAAATTGAAAATAATAAAAAATAATTTGAGGACATAATTGCAAGGTTGAAAGATCCTACAACGTCAACCTCGCATAGAGCTACACTTGCTCAATCTCTTGAATCTATGTTATCAAATGTAGATTCAATTAGTAAGAGAGAGTTTAGAGAGTTCTATGCAGACAAGTTGTCCTATGAACAAGTCAAAAATGAAAAAAATACAAAATTTGACTTGTGTTTGCTTTTCATAGACCCACGAACAAATCAACCTCTACCCATTACATGCAAGAAGTTTCCTATCCATTGGTGCAACAACCAAGCGATTAAGGACCATTTTGGGCAGAGGTGATGGATGGTTTTTGACCATCCTTCATGCAATAATAATGAGGTCTTGCAATACTTTTTGAGGAAACTCTACTGCGAGTTTGTCCTTAATAAAGTGCTAAACTATTTTGATATGAGAGACTTCTAGGGTAGAGGTAGGGGGTCAGCACAAGATAGATCAGGGGCACGTGTTGACCCACAGTGGCCAGCGAGACGAGCACTCACTAGACCAACCCATGAGCACGTGTCTATCCCTTCCATTGTGAAGGAGAGTGCTAAGGTTGAGACACTACAGTCCATTAGTTCCTTGACCCAAAGCAACATAGAGCATGCCAGTCCTGCAACACAACGTGGGCCAGGGGACACTTTGAGGAGTAGGGTTCCACCCCATACTTGTCAGGCTTGCGGGTCGGCTTGTGGTTATGACCCCACACATAGTCAGGATGCAGGTGCGCAGGCTACATCTGCAGCTAAGTAGATGGTGATGACATATGCCCTCTTGAGTGAGACTTTCAACCTTCATACTCAAGTAAATGTTAGCAAGTTCATTGAATTTAATTTATTAAATTTCATTTTTGAAATGCAAGATTAACTAATTTAGTTTAATGATTGTAATAAAATTTCAGGGTCATAGCGTTCATTTAATTTTCAGTGGTTCTCTACCTCTGTATTACACTATGACAAGTATTGCTGAGCTATGCAACTAGTAAACAATTATAAATATTACATGTGAATAGCATTGTTATATGAATGGTATTCTAATATCTAATTTTGGATGTTGAATAGCTTAATCTTGGAGATTTTACGACAACACCTCCTAGTGGAGGTGGAGTTCAAAGTTTCACTCAGGTAATAAAATAAAGAGTTTAACTAATGAATTATACTTACTAAATTTTTGTAGTTTATATTCATATAATTGATTACATTGCACTGCACATCTTTCAAACTCAAAGCATTACTACACATTTCATAACTAATAACTAGATGTTGATAGATGACAACATTTCAATTACAATATAGTTTTTTGAAAAAATGCCTCAAAGAAATGTGGTCTCATGGAATGCCATGACAAGCAAATGCATAGACAAGGACATCACCATGAGACATCATTTATTTGAGGCATCTTTTCAAACAACTCACTGCCTTGTCTATGCTACACATTTTCCATACATGTCTACTAAAGCTTGTTGATCCCCTCCACCCTATTCTTCGACAAATGCTCTCTAATAAACTCATCCAATTACCACCAATTAGACCCCTTGAAACAAATATTCCCCTTTTAAAGACATACAATCCCAAAGGTTTTTTCTAGTATTACCATGCCCCAGGACATGACATCGGAGAGGGGCACGAGCGTATGACATCTTATATAGCATATGATTGACTCCAACATCATCTAGGTTTTAGGTATTAATTATGGAGGCAACAAGTCACCCCTAACCAAAATCTTCAAATCTACACTAACCCATTCCCCTACAAACTATGTCAATCCTATTGCCTCAATTTCTTCCATCCCTACTTTTGATCCTACATCCAACCCACCTAAGTCTAATGAGGACCCTTCCTTTAATACTACTATATTCTTTGAGATGATAGGCACATTAGACATTCAACCTTATAATTTCATTGTTGAACCTACTCCTACACCTACCATCACCTTATTGCTTGACAATGTGCCTACTGATGATTATAATGATCCTCTGTAGATTGAGGCACAAATAAACTATAAAATAATAGTTGAATCAAGGTGGATCTTTTGAGCCTTATTAATGCAGTTATGGAGGAACACTTATACATCACTAGGTTGTAAAGAGATTCTTATCCCCCTTAGATATCTCCTAGTGTACACATAATGACACTTCTATACCTACTTTTGGCTCCCTCACCCTACTAATCTAGGTAGGACCTAAATGCCTAGATGTCTCATGTCATATCATCCCCACCTCAGACCAATATCTATTCTCTTAGGTCATCCTTAGATCATTGCAATGAGGGTTGTCCCTAAATTGTCATCCACTAGTGCCTTAAATTCCCCATGATAGTCATGTCTTCACCATTTCTCATAGCCCATACCAACTAGTTGTTACCTTAAAACAATTCTCCTTAGATAATTTTTTGTCAACCCCTTCTGGTCCACCTCAACCTCATACCAATTCCCTCTTTCACCTTTACCTATCTTATGCCTCTAAACGCATTGCTCCCCCCACCCCACAACCTCTTTCTATTGCTAAACCTACTCCACTAGCTATGCCCCTATCTTCCCCACCATATATCCACCTATTACTACTTCACCTTCCTCATTGACTTCTATCTCCCCTCTAACACCCATCCAAGATAAAATAAAAGAAAAACTGTAGGACCTTTCCCCATCCACTTCTAAAAGTAGGCCTAAGAAACTTCCCCAACACTACACCTAACCTATTCTAACACCTTCACTCCCTCTCTGACTTCTTCTACATCTACTATCTCTCTAATTGAAGTGGCTCCTCTTCTAAAGCCTCATTATCCTAGTATGCTCATGTCTACTGGAATCATAGAGGATCAGAGATTAGTGGAATATTCTCTACCTGAGCCATCAACCCATGTAGTTGGTGGGTGGTTCTTTGACTTAATTGTTTATTTTCACATGTTATCAGTAATATTCACTCATTCAATGACCATCATTCCTTCTATAGACTTTCAGGAGGGCACTGATCTTGTTGCATCTAAAAAATGTCCCCTTTCTACTTCTCTTGATGCTACGATGGTCCCTCCTTTGTTGACCCTTATACCACACAATAGTCATGACTCCTCATATGACCATGATTGGGATAAGGATGACTTATTGGATGAGGAGTTCAATGATTAGGCATTGTATCTTTATCAAATTTGTATATATGCATGTGACTTGTGTGCTTTATTGTGTGTACTTCCATGTTTAGGTGAATGTGTGTGTATGTTAGGAGCCATGACCTGCATCACTATTCTAGTTTTCATAATTGAGTAATGTTGTTTTATTTTTTAGATGATGTAGGTGGAGGCACCTCCTAATGTTCGTATGGCAATGGAGCATGGTGTGTCTTCTGTAATTGATAGCTCCATATCTTTGACGGGGGTATGAGACAGATTAGTAAATTTCAAATTACATTTGTTGTCATAGTTGTTTATTATTGAAAAATCAAATGATTATTGATTTGAAGTTTAATTTCAATTTGGATGCTTTCTATAGGACATTAGAATGCCACAACTTGATCCTACTATTGTGGCAAATGAGAAGAGAGATTATCTGGCAGCGGTAAGTGATTATTTTGTTAAATATTTCATTTTTTATAATGTAATTTCTATATATTAATGTCTATACTTTTTTATTGTAACAACTATAGCTCCATGATGAACTAAATAGGAGGAACAACCCTCGGGTTCGAAGTAGACAATTCTCATATGCATCTCTATCCCCTCGAAGATCAAAGGCTGCTCGTGATATATTTTCTTCATCCGAAGGGGAATGACATTTTATTGGGTTCCTTTGTTGTATGCCTATATGGCGTTTGTGGACATATATTTTGTATTGCATATAATTGACATTGTATGCCTATATGGCATTCTTGTAAGCCTATATGGCTATTTTGTATATATGTTATACTTATATCGACAGATATTGATGTATGCCTATATGGCTATTTGGTTATGTTTAAGGTGAAATTTGATGAAGAGGATTTGTTTGTGTTTAGGGTCAATTTTGCTAGTTTGTATGAATCCTCCTTTCACCTCTAAACATTCAAGGACTTCAGTAGAGTAAGAAGTCTACTACAGGTCTTCGGTCACTTAGAATATAGGGTAAAATTGGAATTGTATGATTTTGTTATTCAACTAAGCCCAATTATGCTCAAAACCCTAATTATGCAAATTTGGAAGCAAAGGGACAAATCACAGAAAATGATCGCACACAGAGATATCAAATGATAATCAAATGCGTACTAGATTTTGAAGTTCAAAAAATGAAAAATTTAGGGACCAATGAGCGGGCGCCCTAGTCCAGTGCCACAGTTTCTTTGCAGAATCCTGATCTCCTTCTGATACTGATCTGCACTATATCTTTTGTTTTTGGGAACTCAACTACGGAGGACACTGGGACTAGCGCCCGAGTCTAGGAAAAGCTCCAGTGTCTAGCTTCTTTCTAGATCCTGAATCCTTGATGCCTTCTGACCTTCCTTGCAACTCCACTTCTTCTAGATGCGACACTTGTAACCTGCAATTACAAGGAGTGGGTTGGAGGTTGTGGTGTTTAGAGGCTTGCCTCAGTCAAGCCCCAAAGAGACATTCAAGTCTTTTGAACACTGTTGTCAGATAAAGAGTAGGCATCCCTGCGGGATAGAGACAAAATCTAAATGATAAATGATAGAAAACACAATTGATATCACCTTGTAGTGAAGATATCATGGAAGGAAGAAGCTCTTCATGCCATGAGGAGATGGCTGCCAAATCTGTAAATACAAACATAAGAACAACACAAATTCTTCTCTGCAACACACAATGAATTCCTTGAATCACCTTCACAAAAGCTCTTGAATCAAAAATGCCATCTAGTTTACAAATGAATTCCTAAACATGCTTATATATGCAACTACAAACATTCCCACTAAGAATTTCATAATTGAAACTTATCGTGTTGGCATAGGACCTAAATAACGGTCATAAAGTGACACTCCAAAATTGGTCCTAAGATAAAATGGGGCAGGACTAGGGCACGGGCACCCAAGTCCTCCCCCCTATTTCAGGAAGGGATCATGTCAAGTGTACCCCCTAGGTCCCATTTTCCATGAAACTTCAGGCTTTTCTCATCGGGCTGCCAAATTAACATGCAAGATGTCCTAAATGCATTCTAAAGATCCCGAAGCTAAACCTTAAGAGGGAAAAGCCCCCGAGGGGACATTTTCTGATGTAACATTTAGCCCCCACTTTAATGTATGTATAAATGCAAGGCCAATACATGCATTAAAGTACGACCAACAAGCATAACAAACACACCAAGCATGAAGAAGACATGCCAATCACAATGAATATAGTAACATGCATGCAAAACACAGAGAAGATAGTTACAGTCATGCAAAACATGGAGAATATAGCATTGAAGACACACAAAACACAGTTAATACAATGAAGACAGTGATGATTTTTTTTCTTTTCATTTTCTTTTCATATATATGAAATGCAGATGCAAGTGCAAGGAAAGTAAACACACCACCCATAATGCAGGAGGGACTCATCACCACTGGTCTTTAAGACTGCATATGGGGCAACACACATTCCAAAAAAATCAAGCATACCATACAAATTCCAAAGCATAGGAGGGACTCATCGCCACCGGTCTTTAAGACTATGCTTGGGAACAAACACGCAATACACACACACTTGGAAGACACGTAGAAAACATGGCAGACAAGTGATGGAGTGTTCCTATTTCTATGTTCAACACCATCTCAGGCACATTATAGGCACACACCAACTATTGGGCTTTGCCACAACAATCACTGAAGACACACTTAAGGGTTGAGTTAGTCACTGAATCACTCCCCGCCTTGCAATGAGGACTTTTGAAAATGACAGGATGCGCACTCTCCATGAGAAATACACCATCCTTGCCTCGTGATGAGGGCTTAAGATAGAAAAGGGATGCAATATCCTTGCTTCATGATGAGGGCTTAAATGATTGCAAACAAATCTCTGAGTGCAGGAGGGACTCATCACCACCAGTCTTTAAGATTTCACCTGAGAACAAGCACATTACTAACATCTACAACAAACAAATTACCTTATATATGCCCCCACATTAAGGTGGTTGATATCAGGTACTGATATCAAGCACATTAAGGTAGGTAGAAAACACACAAGGGAACATGAGCTCTCGCAAAGCCCATGCCCCATGGAGGTGACATGTACTTTACGATCACCAAATGTTCCCACAAACACATCCATGCAGGAAAAGTGTTAGTGTCCATATAATCATGATAAACAAAAATGCATATGATCAACCACATAAAGAACTGAGGAATGCAAGATTCAAGATAGACAAAGTGCACGAAGTAAAAGTATTGTTATGTTTTTGCAAGTGCAATAAGACATCATCAAGATCACACGACAAAGTGCATGGAGTGATTCTACTAGCCAAGCGTCGGATAATATATATCAACCCCATCGTCATATAGGAACTAAGTCCAATTTTTGATTTCTCGCTAAAGGGACGCTAGGTCTGCATCAGTATAAAATGCTTTTCGTCATCCGCTCACTAGGTAGAAACACTAGAGGAAGGGAAACAATGAATCAAGAGAGGAGAAACAAGTGCCTTAGGGATAGTCACATAGGAGGGTGCCCCCAAGTCACCAACTGTAACGCTATGTCCGTAAGACACAACACACAACAATAAAAATTGAGGAGAGGTGATATAGAAGAATGATGATACAAATAGAAGAAGAGTCACAACAGAGGTGATCTCCTGGTATCCTGGAGCTTACAAGAGAATCAAGGGTCATCACAAGAGGCCTAAACAACACATAACACATTACGGGGGAAACACATCACGAGAGATAAAGGGTTATAAATACTTACCTGGTAGTGCCATCGAACTAAGTGTTTTCATCAAGCAAATCATCGTCATCTTCCAACTCCTGAATGTTAGAGAAAAGTGGGACATAAGGCACCATAGCCCAACTCTTATTATTTTCTTCAAGTTGTGAATTCTTAAGATCTTCATGGTTTGATTCAATGTTTGGTGAGATGTTTTCTTGTTGAGATGCAAGTTTTTGGGTGTCGTCTCCTCCTCCTTTCTTTTTCTTGTCTATTTCTTTTTGTCCTACCACTTATCTCTTGTAAGATAGTGTTTTTCTCTTCCATAGGTTTTTGTGTTTTAGAGGAGGAAGCACCGGGATCAAATCTCATTTGTCTAGGTGGAATATTTTGTTGTAGATGACTACCTCCCGATCCTTGTAAGGATGGCAGGGGAGGAACCTTAGCATAGGGTCTATTTCCTTTCAGTCTAGGATTCTCTTCAAATGCAGGTTGTTCATCTCTTGTTGCTTCTTGCATAGAGGGACCGATCACTTGATGTAATAGTTTTGTTTTGTAGTTTCTATAGCTCAAGAAGTTAAAGTCTATTTTTGGCTCCGGTTCCACCTTAGATCTTTCCCAAAAGTAATCTAGTGTACAATTTTGTCTTGTAACCAAAGGTTTACATTTATTGCGAGGGATAGTAATCACTTGTCCATTCAAAGGAAATTTGATACAGTTATGAATTGTTGAAGGGACATCTTTCATAATCTTTAACCATGGATATCCCAATTTTATGCAAAAGAGGGCAGAAACAGGGACAACATCAAACCATTGTTCTACATGCTTCTCAAATATAGAAACCAATAAAGATATCTTCCCAGAAGTGTTTACAAAGGTTCCCTTATGTGTCTCAATCATCATATCCGAAGGGTCATAAGAGCCTTACATTAATTGATGTGAATAGAGGAACTCTTCCATGGCTACATTAGTCATGCAATTAGGATCAATAAGGGTTCCATATAGAGGATTTCCCATTATCTTCACAGTGATATAAAGAGGTCCTTCAATGTCTCCAATTGTTCTATCATGAGGTGTAAACACAAGTTCAGGTTCAGGGACCTTTTTTTTCATGTAAGGCCTAGGAGGGAACCTACTATTATTGTTGTGATTAGAAGACATGTATTCAAGTTTTCAATTCAATGCAATATCAAAATTTAAAAGCTTTTCAAAATTTATGCAAAAGACAAGTGCAACATTATATATGAAAATGACCTAAAATGCTTGATTTTTTCAACTTTTTCAATGCAAATAAGTGAAAGAAAAGGTGTTGTACGGAAATCGATCAGGGAAAGAAAATAAGATGTCTAATACCAGTCCAATAAATCCATAAAATCCTTCACAACACACTTTTTATGCAAACCTAGGATGATGACAAGCCAAAACCTAGTGAAAATACACTAAAATATGTAATTTTTCACCAATGTTCAATGCAAACACCCAACAAAATGGGTGTTGTAAAAAATTTTAGGAGGTAAAATAGATTATATCAGAAATATAAGTCACCTAAATCCATAAAATCTTTCACAACACACTTGGAGTGCAAATCTAGGTCAAACCCTAGGTCAAATATAGGCAAAATATGCAAATTTTCACCAAATTTCAATGCAAAAGAGTAAGACAAAGGGTGATGTGAGAAAAATGATGATGGAAAGAAAATTATAATAGTAATAACAGCCACCTAATGCCAAAAAATCTGTCACAACACACTTATAGTGCAATTCAAGGTCAAACCTTGGGGAAAATATAGCTAAAATATGCAATTTTCACCAAATTTCCACTGTAAGAGGCCAATAAAAAGGTGTTGTAAATAATTTTAGGAGGGGAAGTAGATAATATCTTTGATAAAAACCAATTAGTGCAGAAAAATCCTTTACAACACGCATATGGTGCAAATCTAGAGAGACAATAAGGCCAAATCTAGTGAAAAATTGAAGTTTTCAAACCCTAGGCATGAAATTTTGCAAGCATACCACTATGATGCAACACTATAGTTATAAATAAGTCCTAATAAGTGTTTTAAAAGGGTAGTAAAATCTGAAACAAGATTGTAACTACAAACCCTAGATAATGCAAAACTAGGTTATATGAAAAAATGCACAATTTCAAGCAATTTTTATCAATTTAAGCATGAAAATGCAATTTAAATGAATGAAGAATGAAAATTTTAGGTATTTTAAATCAGATCTGATGATAATGACTGAAATTTATTGAAATTAAATGTAAACTAATTCAAATTATATGAAAATGCAAGTTGAAAATGCCAATTTTTTTCAAAATTTTCCAATTTTTAATTTTTTTTGTAATTTTCCAAATGCAATAAGATGACTAATGATATGAATGTAAATCTAAAGCACAACACTCAACAAGGTGTAAAATTCATTAAAACACAGGTTCACCAAAATGTTTAAGGTGAAATTTAATGAAGAGGATTTGTTTGTGTTTAGGGTCGATCTTGCTAGTTTGTATGAATCCTCCTTTCACCTCTAAACATTCAAAGAGTTTAGCCGAGTAGGAAGTCTACTATAGGCCTTCGGTCACTCAGAATATAGGGGAAAATTGGAATTGTATGATTTTGTTATTCAACTAAGCCCAATTATGCTCAAAACCCTAATTATGCAAATTCGAAAGCAAACAAACAAATCATGGAAAATGCTTGCACATAGAGATATCAAATGATAATTAAATGCGTACCAGATTTGGAAGTTCAGAAAATGGAAAAGTTGGAGATCAATGAGCAGACACCCTACTCTAGTGCCACAATTTCTTTGTAGAATCTTGATCTCCTTCTGACATTGATCTGCACTGTATCTTCTGTTTTTGGGAACTCAACTGTGGAGGACATTGGGACTAGCACCTAAGTCTAGGAAAAGCTCCCGTGTCCAGCTTCTTTCCAGATCCTGAATCCTTGATAACTGCTAACCTTCCTTGCAACTCCACTTCTTCTAGATGTGACAGCTGTAACCTACAATCACAAGGAGTGGGTTGGGGGTTGTGGTGTTTAGAGGCTTGCCTCAGTCAAGCCCTGGAGAGACATTCAAGTCTTCCAAACACTATTGTCAGATAAAGAGTGCATATCCTTGCGGGATAGAGGTAAAATCCAAATGATAAATGATAGAAAACATAATTAATATCACCTTGTAGTGAAGATCTCATGGAAGGAAGAAGCTCTTCATGCCATGAGGAGATGGCTGCCAAATCTGCAAATACAAACACAAGAACAACACAAATGCTACTCTGCAACACACAATGAATGCCTTGAATCACTTTCACAAAAGCTCTTGAATAAAAAATGCTATCTAGTTTACAAATGAATGCCTAAACACACTTATATATGCAACTACAGACATTCCCACTAAGAATTTCATAATTGAAACTTACTGTGTCGGCATAGGACCTAAATAAGGGTCACAAACTAACACTCCAAAATTGGTCCTGACCTAAAATAGGGTAGGACTAGGGCGCGGACACCCAAGTCCTCCCCCCTGTTTTAGGCAAGGATCATGTTAAGTGTACCCCTAGGTCCCATTTGCCATGAAACTTCAGGGTTTTCTCATTGGGATGCCAAATTAACATGTAAGATGTCCTAAATGCATTCTAAAGACCTGGGAGCTAAACCTTAAGAGGGAAAATCCCCCAAGGGGACATTTTCTGACGTAATAGATTAATACACATCTTTTTTGTTGATGGTGTCCATATTTGCATTATAAATCCATGCTTCAATGGATATTTGTAGATGGTTTACTTCAAATATTTAAATTCTAATTGTATTACATGCAATCTTCCTTTATATAATTGTAAATATATAAAGTTTGAACATTAATCTCCTCTAAGATTATAGAGCATTAAATTAGTCATATGAATATAATAATACATGATGCAATCTAACAACTAGGTCTCTCTACCACTACACATCTAAGCCTATACTCTGTAGGATCATTGTAGCATGGTAAGGAAATTCATGTAATTATACAATGCACTTTGAAGTATGCAACTAAAAATGAGAAAGACATTATTACATGTGACCTCATACCTCTAGAAGTTTGTCATATAATTCTTGGCAGACATCTACCATTCCATGTGTATGCTTCATGCTACCATTCACGTGTATGCTTCATGCTTCTTGTGTATACTTCACGTGTTCGCGTGTATGATTCATGCTTCCTGTGTATACTTCATGTTTTCACATGTATGCTTAGTGTAGATGTGCCCAACTGGACATGTTGGCGCTAAAGGTTTGGCCCCACGAAGAACAAAACAAAAAGTAGCCTACATTGCAACTTTACACTACATGCATCTAACAATTTTTGGAGCAGCATAAAAACTTTCACCATGGGTAAACGCCTCAGAGATATCAAAAACTAAGAGAGGTTATTGTAGAGGGGTCCTACGTGATCCTGTAGCCTCATACAAAATTTTTCTAAGTGACACAGTTTCTGAGTAACAACTCGTCAAAGATTGCTGCCTTTTTGCACTTTGGTCTCTTAAGGGATATCACCGGTACAATGTAGCTCGGACTGTTTCAGCATGTTTGTGTGTGAAACATGACCATTCCTAGCCTAAACATACCCATCCGAATGCATTGGAACTATCAGTTTGGTCACACAAGGAGCAAAACAAAAGTTATACCCCTTTGCAACTTTACACTGCATGCATCTGACACTTTTTCCATCAACTGAAAATCAGACACCACAGGCAAACACCTTAGAGCTATCAAAAATTGAGAGAGGTTATTGTAGAGGGGCCCTATGTGATCCCGTACGCTTAGAAAGATTGTTTCTAAGTGACATGGTTTCTGAGTAACAACTCGTCAAAGATTGTTGCCTTTTTGCACTTTGGTCTCTTAAGGGATATCACCAGTACAATGTAGTCAGACTATTTCGGCATGTTTGGGTGTGAAATAGGACCATGCCTAGCCCAAACGTACCCATACGAATGCGTTGGAACTGTCAATTTGGTTGCATGAGGACCAGAATGAAAGTTACACGCCTTTGCAACTTTACACTGCATGCATCTGACACTTTTTCCATCAACTGAAAACTAGACACCACGGGAAAATGCCTAAGAGATATAAAAAATAGAGAGAGGTTATTGTAGAGGGGTCCTACATGATCCCATAGCCTCAGACAGATTATTTCTAAGTGACACGGTTTTTGAGTAACAACTTGTCAAAGATTGCTGCCTTTTTGCAGTTTGGTCTCTTAAGGGATATTGTCAGTACAATGTAGCTCGGACTATTTTGACATGTTTGGGTGTGAAACAAGACCATGCCTAGCCTAAACGTACCCATTCAGATGCGTTGGAACTATCAGTTTGGTCGCATGAGGAGCAGAACAAAAGTTACACCCCTTTGCAACTTTACACTGCATGCATTTGACACTTTTTCCATCAACTAAAAACTGGACACCACAGGAAAACACCTCAGAGATATAAAAAAAGTGAGATTAGTTATTGGAGAGGGCCCCTACATGATCCCGTAACTTTAGACGAAATGTTTCTAAGTGACATAGTTTTTGAGTAACAGCTTGTCAAAGATTGCTGCCTTTTTGCACTTTGGTCTCTTAAGGGATATCGCTGGTACAATGTAGCTCAGACTGTTTTGGCATGTTTGGGTGTGAAACAGGACCATGCCTAGCCTAAATGTACCCATCTAGATGCATTGAAACTGTCGGTTTGGTCACACGAGGAGTAGAACAAAAGTTACACCCCTTTGAAACTTTACACTGTATGCATCTGACACTTTTTCCATCAACTCAAAACTGGACACCACGGGCAAACGCCTCAGAGATATCAAAAACTGAGAGAGGTTATTGTAGAGGGGTTCTACGTGATCCCATAGCCTTAGATGGATTGTTTCTAATTGACACTCTTCCAAGTAACAGCTCGTCAAAGATTGCTACCTTTTGCACTTTGGACTCTTAAGGGCTATTACCTATTAACACCCCCTGTTATTCCTTTTCATGATCATGTTTCAGGTGAAATGATGGTTGAGGAAGGGTCTCCCAAGTTTGATCTAGGGCTGCAAAGGTCAAGTTTGCAAATTGAGGTCTCCAGATGGTCAAATGGTGAAACCATAAATATGCATATAATCTGCCCAATATTCACTGTATATGTGTAAAAATGTAACAACAAAAAAAGACAAACATATGTAAACTTGGAACCAAAACATATGTAAACTTGGAACCAAAACATATGTAAACTTGAAATATAGAAATGAAAGGTCTAACTATCAACTGCAATACATTAATATCAATAACATGACTTTACAAAATCAATGTGCATACTTACAAATTAATCTAACTAACCATCCGGGTCTGCTCTACTCTTTATTGTGTCAAGTATTGCCTCATGGTCAAACTCACGCACCTTCCACAAAGTCTTGTTCAAAGGTCTACCCCGATATTGTATCAAATGAACATTAGATGCCACAATAAGGTTCGAGTGATGAAGAATCTTCCAATGCATGTCAAAGTCCTGAAATGACAAAACATTAACACTCTTATGTGGGTACCTTCTAAGCCATGTTCCAGTAACAACCACCAAGCTTGTAGGATATTTGATGTTTTCTCCATTTGTAACTGGGGCCTCTAATTTCTTTTTGGCCTCAACACAACAACACAAGTAATAATCCATTCCCTCTTCATTGTCTTCATTTGCAATAACTGCATAAACATGCCCTACATTGATATGTGAAACAAATTAGATGAAATTAGTCAACATTACAAAAACACTACAAAGTAAGATAACATTAGGAATTTCAAAAACTATGCAAGTAGATATATTACCTGGTTAAACTAGATCTAATATGTGGTCAAAGTCAATCGATGATTCCATTTGTGTTAGTTCTAGTGTCGTCGGGGGTTGATACATGTCAAGTGGGCTAAGATAATTTAACCACCATTCGTCAACCCATTCCTTTGACTTGCACTCATTCTAGGCTTGAATTGTACATGAAGAACAAAAGCATGCCATCTTATGCGTATGTATACTCCATGAATCTGCAATTGAGCTTCTGAAAGAGTGTAGCTCACTTGATCCTGTCAGTATACAACAATCCTCATATGGTGCAATGTTAGTATCATCTATCAACAAAAAAATCTATGAACTGAAGACTTACCTTTATTACCTAGACCCATTGAAGTATTACACTACTCGATGATTAATTTTGCATCTGTCAACTTTGTATTGTCTTTATACTTTAACTCTTATTGTGCTATGGCTCTTTTGATACATGCTCCTGCACCATCATGCTTCCCCTTTCCATGCCCGACCTCACAAAAGTTCCACATATTCTAAACACCTGTAATATTATGCATCCTACTCAGCCAAAAGAACATTCATGAGTTCTTGAATTGTGATGCACAGTTATCCGACCATATGATATGTTGACTGAATGATATGCCCTTTTTAGCCAAATCATTGTAGAACACCTGAAAGCAACCTTGCACAAACTTAGTAGAATGCATGTGATCATCACTAATATAAAAATGATACTCCCTTATGATCTTTCTGTCATCCTCTGTACTATCATTCGCATGAATGAATACAATGTGTACAAATATAGAAACCTGTGTGGAGTTGTAATATTGTGATTGCACCTCACGCTGTGGCTATAGACTGTAGTTATCTACAAATCTAACAACTGAAATAATGCTACCAAGTGGAAATGTGTCCTTGCATAACTTGAATTGCAAGTCCAACCATCGAGTTCTATGGGTATGCCTTGCATACTCATACACTATACTTTCACGAAATGTAGACATAAACTGATACACTAGAATCTTTTGAATAACCAAATACACATCTTTGCTTCTTTACCATATTTTGTATTGTAGGCCACTATTTTATACTTGCCAAACTCTACTAGTTTGTTTCCAACCGCATGTGTGCTTTCCATATGTTCACATATTGGCATATGTTGCAAGCCACTGCAATGCTGACATGTGCCATCCAAGCATAATTTCTTGTAGAATATTTGACCTTCTTCTCTTTCACATAAAATTGTTGATATGAAGTCTCTTGAAGATGTTAGTGGGGCATGTATGCCACAATCCTGCAAAACATTGTTAGTATGCAAATCTAAACATATAGACTGATAAACATCAAAATGGTTAAAAAATTTAATCTATAATCTACAACAAGTAGTGCATGTGTGATTTATTTTGACATAAAAAGGTTTTAGCATTTCAAAATATCTTTGACAAATTTTAATTTGAGGATACATCTCTAGAAATTTACCAAAAAATTGTGTTTGAGTCATATCCAAAAAATGCTTTGGGTGTGGCTCATGGTTTCGACTACTGATTCTCCTTATCACATCCCTTTGATTTAGAGATACCCTTGTGTAATTCTTCCAAAAGTCTTCAATTAGTGATCTCAATGCTTCAACAATTGGTTTATCTTTTCATGGTAGTCTCCCTGAGAACGCCCATAATTCATTGGCACCGGTGTCCTCAATTCTTTGGTTCCTTCCAACGACTCTTGATAAAGTTTTTCTATTAATTATCAATGCTTGACTCATCTTTCTAATGAGATGAGGTTTCCTCATTTTATTACTTACTATTGTCTATGTAATGATACGTCGTGTGACATTACTATCTTTTTTGCTTGAGGTGTTACCCACACTCTCATATGCACTCATTAGATTCTTGACAATAGATTTTGCACTTGAAGCCTCCGATGTTCTCAACCCAAGAATCTTCATGATGGACCTATACTTTATACTTCGCATCATTTCAACGAATAGTTGACATCTTGCGGTCTCATTTAACTTTTCAAAGAACACTCTCCAAATCTTATGTGCATATCTTCTACAAGTGCGTTTTGGAATCTTACCTTCCATTCGCTGCAAAATATTCTCATCAATATCAATCAAATACTTTGGCTTTCTATGCAAAATTTTAGGTGGTGTTGTGAAAGGTAAATTCATCTCAACATTAGGAATTTCATCAATATTTAAATGGGATGGGCTAGATGGCATACCTTCGATCAGAGATGGAATAGATGACGTACCTTGAGGTTGAGGTGGGAAAGATGGCGTACCTCCTTCCTCACATGTGAGTGATGATATACTCTCAACTTGAGATGCGGTAGATGGTGTCCCTCCATCTTCACTTGTGGTAGAGGACGTGTCTCCAACTGCGGTATTCAAATCTCTCATAGCATGAAGTTTTTGCTTTTGTTCCCTTTGTGCCACCAATACCATATCTCTTATCGATGGTTGAGGTTCATCTTCAAATGTCATGTCTTCGACAATCGTGTCCAATTTCCTCTTCTCATGAAGTTTCCTCATACTTGCTACTTATTTGCATTCTTATCTTCTTTCTTTTCCCGTGTTGGTTTAATCCTTGATCATTTCCTCGGCATGACAAATAATTTATCTGTAGCATGATAAAGAGACAAATATTAGTTCCTAAAATAAGTGCACTAAGAACACAAGGAAAATGGAAAGCAAAATATTTTGAAGTATTTCTACGTTGCAAGAATTTATCATGTGACTTTGCTCTAGCCATTTTCTAACGTATGACCTACCAATATAATGTCCACAAATAGACATGTATGCAAAATGTGGTAGTATAAACAAAGCACATGAATTTTTTGATGGAATACCTTAAAGAAATGTGGTCTCATGGAATGCCATGATTGCAACATAAGCACAAAATGAATTTTTTAAAAGACATTACAAACTTTCAAGAAAATACAATTGGCTTGAGTATAAATCCAAATTCCACAACTTTTGTCAACATCCTACCTTTGGTTCACAAGGTATGGGCATCAATCAAATATTTGAAAGAAAGGGGGATTTTTGTCAAATGTTATAATTGCAACTCCCTTCGTAGCAATGTATGAGAAATGTGGAAGCATGGACAAGGCATGTGAATTGTTTGACAAAATGCATCAAAGAGATATGTCATGGATTGCAATGATTACGGTATATGCACAAAATGGATTTGTTGAAAAGGTTTTGGAAACTTCCCAGTAAATGCAATCAGTGGGTGTGAAGCCAAATTCTACAACCTTTGTCAAGATCCTCCATACCCATGCCAAGAAAGGATTGTTTAGAAAAATGCCTCAAAGATATATGGTCTCATGGAGCATAATGACTGTAGAATATGCATAAAATAGATTTGTTAAAAAGTTTTTAGAATCTTTCAAGCTAATGCAATTGGAAAATGTAAAGTCAAAATTGACAACCTTTGATAGTATCCCCCTACATTTTAAAAAATGGGCTATTTCAAACAAGGTATGGGCATGATCCCTCAAAGCATAATGGAAGGGGGATTTTTGTCAAATGTTATAGTTGCAAATTTTGAATAGAACAACAAAAATAATTCAAATGACATTTCTTTGAGGCATTTTTTCAAACAACTCATTGCCTTGTCTATGCTACCACATTTTACATACATGTGTATCAAAGCATTTTATCAAACAACATAGACAAGGCTAAGGTTATAATGAGAAACAAACAATGATGAACATGGAATATGCATAATAACAAAATCAAAGCATTGTATTAAGCATGTATGATAAGGGATGATAAAGAAACATAATATAATTAAGGAAAATGTAAAGAACATGTGTAAAGACTCGAAATACCTAAAAAATGGAGATTCAAATGGAGAGTACCCAATTTTGTAGTATTTTTTTCTTCTTGCATCAAACTCCTCAAAAATTTGAGTTTTTCACAAACTTGCTTCCTTTTCAACGTTGAATTGTATATCACTCAAATAAAATTACCAACAACAATACAATTAACCAATGTATAATGTTAAATTCCTACAGTGCAATCACAATTAACATTACAACACTACAAAAATTGATACTGAAATTGATATATCAAATTTGATGTGAAAACTATGTTATTTCCTCCTCCTTAAGTTGGCAAACCAGAAAACGGTGGTGGAAAGTTCATGCAAAGGTGGTAAAATGTGAAAAATCTACAAGTGCACTTCCCAACAGCATGAAAAAGCTTTTTTTGTCGGAACACACACATAACCTATAGAAAATAGAGTGTGTGGGCCTGGAACATGGGCGTCCTAGCTATTTTACCATTTTAATAGCAAGAAAAATGCACTCGTGTTATAACACGCTCGCATTCTAACGCGAGCATGTTTTAGCTTGCTATACAAAACTCCTTACCTCTCCACCTCTCTCCCTCCTCCTTACCCATCTTTCCCTCAAGTTGTCAACTTCACTCTCTCATTTTCTTCTATCTCTTCCCTCACCTTGAAAGGAAGCTAGGTGTGCAGAAAATGCTTCCTACACTAATCTCATGAGGATGGAGAGTTTAAATTCAATTTTATCTTTACAATTACAACTATGTTAACCCACTAACAGAGATATTGCAGCAAACACATACACAAGAAATTGAGACAGAAGAAGAGAGACACAAGATATACATGGGGAAAACCCTTACAGGTGAAAAACCCCACACTCCAAAACACAACTCAAATGTATTCCGTAAACAAAGAAGGTTACAATACAATCACAGAGCCAATGCTCTTGTAGGAGTCTTTGGCACTCGTATCTAGACATGTTTTGGCAACATAACACTACCTGTCAAACCTGTAGTACTTCTCCTCTCAAAAGCACCTGTTTATATAACAAATACAAGGCAAAAATGACTCCACATTGGGATGGGAATCCAACATGGCCTCATGGCCCAAAACCCACATCTATGGACACTTGTCCAACATTGTAGGATGCTCCTGACACTTGTCAAGTCACCCCATGCCAAGGAGGTCACCTATTTCCAAAATGGGCTATGACAGATGCTCATACGACTCTTACAACTATCATAACTTACAGCTGTAAGAGAATCTGTCATACACAGGCTATAAATAACATATTCTCTTACAACATGTCATAGTCCACCTTGGGGTGCCCAAAGATGCCTTTTTCAAAGATGCTCTTTGACACATGTCTTCACCTGTCATAGAATCTCCTATTTTTGACTCTTACATGTCATAACTTTGTCATAGGAATCTGTCATGACCGTTTCGGTCAATATTCCCTTACACAACATCCAAGATGCTGACACATGGAAAAATATTCCTACCACTAAGTGGGACGCCTATCTCCTCATGCGAGAACAAAATTACATGTGGTCATATGCCATGTATGATGACACATCACCGTGCCAACTCCCACAATATGACAACATAGGATTTGCATCCAATTAATACAATAGGCAATAAATAAATAAATACAATGTAAAAATACAAGGAATTAACAAGGTTGAGAAACCTTAATTCCCAACACACCTCTCTATCTCTTACCTCTATACCCCTTCACCTCTCTACCTCTCCCCTCTCTATGTCTCTCATTCAGTCCTTGTCTACCTCTCCATTCGTCCTTAGCCATCTAGGTCTCTCACTTAACCCTAAACCCTAAACCCTAAACCTTATCCCTAAAGCCTCAATCTTCAGCCCTTAAAGCTTAAATCCTAAACCCTATCCCTAAACCCTCAACCCTTGACACTATACCTTAAACCCTAATCCCTTGAACCTAAACCACAAACCCTATCCCTAAAGCCTCAACCCTCAACCCTTAAACTTTAAATCCTAAACCCTATCCCTAAACCCTCAACCCTCAACACTATACCTTAAACCCTAATCCATCAACCCTAAACCCTAATCCCTCAACCCTTAAACCCTAAACCCTTGACCCTTAAACCCTAAAGCCTTAAACACCCCTCTCCCCTATTTGCCTCACCCCCTTCTCTCCCCTATCTCTGTCACCCCTCTCTCCCTAGGTTGTAGGTCTCTCACTTGTATATCTCTTAGGGCTTTCTAGATATTTTCCTTCCTCTCCACCTCTCTCCCTCCTCCTTACCCATCTTCCCTTAAGTTGTCAACTTCACTCTATCATTTTCTTATATCTCTCCCCTCACCTCTCTATCTCTCAGCTCTATCTCCCCCACACCTCTCTACATCTCCCCTCTCTATGTCTCTCAGTCACTCCTTGTCTGCCTCTCCATCCATCCTTAGCTATCTAGGTCTCTCACTTAACCCTAAACCCTAAACCCTATCCCTAAAGCCTCAATCCTCAACCCTTAAACCTTAAATCCTAAACCCTCAACCCTCAACACTATACCTTAAACCTTAATCCCTTGAACCTAAACCCTAAACACTATCCCTAAAGCCTCAACCCTCAACCCTTAAATTTTAAATCCTAAACCCTATCCCTAAACTCTCAACCCTCGACACTATACCTTAAACCCTAATCCCTCAACCCTAAAACCTAATCCCTCAACCCTTAAACCCTAAATCATTGACCCTTAAACCCTAAAGACTTAAACCCTCGACCCTTATCCACCCCTCTCCTCCCCTATCTACCTTACCCCCATCTCTCCCCTATCTCTCTCACCCCTCTCTCCCTAGGTTGTAGGTCTCTCACTTGTATATCTCTTAGGGATCTCTAGATATTTCCCTTCCTCTCCACCTCTCTCTCTCCTCCTTACCCATCTTTCCCTCAAGTTGTCAACTTCACTCTCTCATTTTCTTCTATCTCTCCCCTCACCTCTCTATCTCTCACATTTGTCTCCCCCTCATCTCTCTACCTCTCGCCTCTCTACATCTCTCAGTCACTCCTTGTTTGCCTCTCCATCTGTCCTTAGCTATCTAGGTCTCTCACTTAACCCTAAACCCTAAACCCTATCCCTAAAGCCTCAACCCTCAACCCTTAAACATTAAATCCTAAACCCTATCCCTAAACCCTAAACCCTCAACACTATACCTTAAACCCTAATCCCTTGAACCTAAACCCTAAACCCTATCCCTAAAGCCTCAACCCTTAATCCTTAAATTTTAAATCCTAAACCCTATCCCTAAACCCTCAACCCTCGACACCATACCTTAAACCCTAATCCCTCAACCCTCAACCCTAAACCCTAATCCCTCAACCCTTAAACCCTTAACCCTTAAACCCTAAAGCCTTAAACCCTTGACCCTTATCGACCCCTCTCCTCCCCTATCTTCCTCACCCTCATCTCTCCCCTATCTCTCTGACCCCGCTCTCCCTAGGTTGTAGGTCTCTCACTTCTATATCTCTCAGGGCTCTCTAAATATTTCCCTTCCTCTCCACCTCTCTCCCTCTCCCTTACCCAACTTTCCCTCAAGTTGTCAACTTCACTCTCTCATTTTCTTCTATCTCTCCCCTCACCTCTCTATCTCTCACCTTTGTCTCCCCCTCACCTCTCTACCTCTGCCATCTCTAAGTCTCTCAGTCACTCCTTGTCTGCCTCTCCATCCATCCTTAGCCATCTAGGTCACTCACTTAACTCTAAACCCTAAACCCTATCCCTAAAGTGTCAACCCTCAACCCTTAAATTTTAAATCTTAAACCCTATCCCTAAACCCTCAACCCTCAACGCTATACCTTAAACCCTAATCGCTTGAACCTAAACTCTAAACCCTATCCCTAAAGCCTCAACCCTCAACCCTTAAATTTTAAATCCTAAACCCTATCCATAAACCCTCAACCCTTGACACTATACCTTAAACCCTGATCCCTTAACCCTAAAACCCCAAATCCTTAAACCCTTGACCCTTATCCACCCCTCTTCTCCCCTATCTGGCTCACCCCCATCTCTCCCTAGGTTGTAGGTTTCTCACTTGTATATCTCTTAGGGATCTCTAGATATTCCCCTTCCTCTCCACCTCTCTCCCTCCTCCTTACCCATCTTTCACTCAAATTGTCATTAAACCCTAATCCCTAACCCTCAGCCCTAAAGCCTCAACCCTCAACCCTAAACCCTATCCCTAAAACCTCTACCCTTGACACTATGACTTAAACCCTAATCCCTCAACCCTTAAACCCTCAACCCTTAAACCCTTAATCCCTCAAACCTTAAATCCTTAAACCCTAAACTCTCAACCCCTAGATACACTTAAACCCTTAAACCTTAAACCCTTAAACCCTATACCCTATACACTTAACCTTGGATACTCAACCTTGAACATTATCCCTCAACCTTTAAACCTCTACCCTATACCCTCAATCCTATACTTCTGCCCTAAATCCTCAACCCTCATCCATATGCCTTATACCCTCAACCTTAAACCCCAAACCCTATATCTTAGACACTCAACCTTGAACATTATCCCTCAACTGTAAACTCTCAACCCTCTACCCAATACCCTCAACCATATACTTAAGCCCTAATCCCTCAATCCTCAACCCTATACCTTAAACTCTAAAACCTACACCCGCAAACCCTCATCCCTATACCCTATAATCTCACCCTTATACCCTAAACCCTAAATATTGTGCCTCAACCCTATACTTAAAACCTAAACCATACACTCTCAACCCAAGTCACCCTATGCCTTATATACTCTCAATCCATATCGTAAACCCTAACCCCAATATCCTAAACCCTAATCCCCATACCTTACACAATTAATCTTTTACACTCAACAAGCTGAATATTATCCCTCTACCCTCTACCCTCAACCCTCAACCCTATACCTTAAACCCTAAACCCAAAAACCTCAACCCTCAACCCTAAAAACTATACGAGCTTAGGTTCTTATATACCCTAAACCCAAAATCCTTACATACATACATACATACATACATACATACATACATACATGCATACATACATACATACATACATACATACATACATACAAGCATACATACATACATACATACATACATACATACAAGCATGCATACATACATACATACATACAAGCATGCATACATACATTCATACATACAAGCATACATACATACATACAATTTGGAATACATACATACTTACATACATACATAAATACAAATATATATACAAACATACATACATCAAACATACTTAAAAACCTTGAACATAAACATTCTAAGCGAGACATAACGCGAGCGCATTATGTCAAACTTGACAAACATTGGGCAAACTTTTGCAAAAAAGGGAAAAATGCAAAATAAAACATAACGCACACGCATTATAATGCGCTCGCATTAGATGTTGCTTTGGGAATCCCAAGCCTTAGGCTCAGGATTTGCTTTGGATTTCCAACCCAAAGGCTTGGACTGCATTCCCAACATCCAAAGACGTGTTTTTGCATATTCTACAGGATTTCACATAATTTCATTTGTGCTAACCATCAAATTTGCATGTGTTTCAAGGTCTAACAAATTGAACACCTGGGAAATGTTAGGCTTTCTCTTAGCTATTTAACAATGTAATTTTTTTCACATTTTGACAATGTTAAGCCTTTCATCTTTAATTTCTTTTGTTTGTGTGTCTATTTTTTGGCAAAAACCAATGTTTGGTCTTTTTTTCTTTATAAATTATCCGTTCATTGAAATTTCAAATAAATTACATTTTTATAAACTAGACTCCATTCTACACATATTAAAAAAATGATTTTCAATTAGTTTTCAAAATTTATATGGGTAGCATGACCAAATTATGTTTTTTAGGATGTGTCCATTTTGAAAATTAGTAAAAAAACAAATATTCATTAAAAGATTATCAGAAAAATTAGGCATAAACTATATGTTGTTAGCTAATTTCTCACTGAAGTGATTTTAAAAATACCAAAAAAAAGTTAACCTTTTGAGGGAGCCACAAAACACGATATGTTATGTTTTTTAACAGAAACAACACCAATTTCTGTGGCTCCCTTTTTTGAACCCCTTAACCTATACCATTCTCAAAAAATTAGTAGTTTAGAAAGTAGACTCGGAGTAATACGAACATTGTTTTTGTTGCATCTTAAAATTTTGAGTGTAACTATGCTCAACTTCTCACCCAAGACCAGTATTTCCTGATTTTAGAAAAAAAAATGGCCACTTAAGACCCCTTTTTGGCTCCCCGTCTTCTTGCACTTACCTAGACCCTTCTTCAACTTTCTCACAAAGTTTGCTTCTTCTTCCTTAGACTCACTGTGTGGACCAAATGTTCCTTCTCTCTTCATAGATTTGAAATCAACTTCTCTCTTGGATGTACCTTGGACTTCATTTCTCATCTCATAGGTAGTGAGGGACCCAAACAACTCTTCCATGATAAGTGTCTTTAGATCTTTGGCTTCTTCAATAACATAAACTTTTGAATCAAACCTATGAGAGACAGATTTCTCAAGGCTTTCTTCAAACCATTGAATCAAACACTTCTTCACTAGCCCTCTGGTTCCATTGACCACTTCATCCACTTAGAGAAAATAGCTAGCAATATTTTCCTCTTCTTTCATTCTTAGATTCTCAAACATAGCTCTGTAAGTTTGTAATCTTTCTTGCTTTACACGGCCATTTCCTTCAAAGAGATTTTTGAGTTTATTCCATATCTCCTTGGCCTTCTTACACTGCACTACCTTGACAACCTCTAAATTGGTTAGACCACTTAAGATAGCATTCTTCGCTTTAGCAGTGTTTTCATGGGCCTTCTTCTCATCTGAATCTGTAATAGGATGAGTAGGTTCAATACAAGCATCCATTGTAGCTCTCCAAACATCATACCCATGAGAGGTAAGATAGGCTTCCATCCTTACACTCTAGAAGGCATAGTTGGATCCATCAAATAGCGGTGCCTTGTTAGAAGAAGAGGACTCTCTCCAAGCCATGTGTTCTAATCCAAGATCTTCCTTCAGTTGTTAGGCTGGATCAAGTAACTTAGCTCTGATACCAATTGTTAGATCACTCTGATATACTGAGAGGGGGTGAATAAGTATATGCCACAATTTAATCCAATTCAACTTTATCAACAAATCTTTCTACTACCTTAAACAAATAATGAAATAAACTATGTAATTCAAAACACAATCACACAATCACACAACCATAACACCAGATTTACATGGAAAACCCTAGAAGGGAAAAACCATAGTGAGTAAGCTGCTTGGATCTACTATCCAAATCCAGCCTCAAATAAAATAGGTTTACAACAAATTTTATGGGCTACAACCCAAAGGAAGCTACAACTCCCTGATACACTATTTTATGGGTTCCAACCCAAAGGAAGCTACAACTCCCTGATACATAGTTTTATGGGCTCCAATCCAAAGGAAGATACAACTTCCTAAAGTGCTACAACACTTACAAGAAGAGGCTCCAAACTCTACACCAAAAACACTTGACAAATTCTATTGGTTCAATCACTTTTGCAGCATCATCTCCTTTGAAACTAACATATTATTTCAACATCTCTACTCAAACAACTCTTCTATCTTCAACACACTTCTGCAACACAACACAACACAACCTCTATTATGAATCATGCATTATAGTCTCCTTCTCAACTTTCAGATAATTTATGTTTTTCACACACACACATACACTCACACATGCTCCTCACACTCTCTTACACTTTGTAACAAACTTAATATTTCATTTATATGCTCCGCAAGTCTTAAAAACTTCACCTTTGTCGGCCTAGATGAAACATGTAACATGAATCGTGCAACGACCAAACAAGCCAACTCCCAAATCAACTGCGGTAATGTAGGAATCAAATCCAATTATGCGGTTCATACCAAGTGATCAACATGACCTATTTTACCTTAGCACACATCTCAAAGATAGTGCACACTTCCAAATGCATGGCACAATCACCTAAACACACCAAGGTAGCTCAACAAACACTTATCCTTTCATGCATTAGCTCCAGACCTAAAGCAGTATTGAAGACACAAAATAACATCATGCGGTTCATACACTAAGCATTATATGACTTAAAAAACCTTCTCATACATTCCTTTCTCTTATTTATACATCTTCATGGTGCAAATAAACATACACTGATGACGGTATCCCTTACTTAGTCTCATTACACTGTCTTGGAATAGATCATTGAAAAACATACTTGTGGTACTCCACAACACTTGAAACTTTAATTGAGAAAATATACAGACAATATGAACTTATCTTTCAAACAACGAAGTCAAATATTATAGTGTGGTGAAATGCGGTGGCTTTTACTTTCTCCCTCTCATAATCTTAACCAGCAACATGACTTGTCTTAACTCAACTAACTCTAGAAATCATTGCGGTACATTGTAACATTTGACACTTGAGTATATCATACCTCTTATCTGTATCTAACAATCTTCCAAGCCGCAAGATCATATCTTCTAGCGTAGAGAAATGCAAAGCAATCTTCTAAACCTTTGTGACTGCAACAACACTGTATTATCTATATCTTCACTCTGCTAGCTCTGGAATGCTCTACGGTACCTTTTATGAACTAAAATTAGGATCATGCATACTACATAGATATCTCTATCTATCCTCCAAACTGCAAGGCCATATCTTCATCTGCAGTAGAATGTAGTACATTCTTCTGAGCTACTTTAGTACAAATCCCTATGCCTTTGATAATTGAAACCTTGTACACTTTCCTTCATATCTTATGTAATGCTTTTCATCAAGAGACAATGAATGCAACATTCACAAAACCATAGATAAAAAAACACAACTCTTTTCATAAAAAAATAAGAAACCACAACTTCATGTCAGCATATCCTTCAACTTGACAGCTTTCACCTATCCATGAACTTTGGAAGATAAGGTACAACTGTGTACAAAAGATATTGATCCAACAACATGCTCATGACTTTCATCACCATATCCTTCACCTTTGTCTACTCCTTTGATCATCACTCCTTTGTTTTCTCCTCTGATCATCACTCTTTGACAACATATACACATCACTATGCTTTCCACAACACAACACCTCTAATCACTCTTCTAACATCAATGATTACCATTGTTTTGACATCAATGACAACATATGCAACATGAAGAAGAAATGGAGTTAAAAAGAATTCATGAGTTGACAAGTTGAAATAAAAAGGAGCTAATTATGCATGCTTAGAGGCTTGGAATAGATAACTCTATGTTTAAACCAAAAAATCATGCAAACAGGAAGAAAAACGGGTCAAAATAGAGTTTTTTCGAGTCAAAAACTTGAGTTCTTTCGCTGCTGGAAAAATGATAGGGTTGCCCATGGGTCACCCCTTTTTACTAGTCCCGGTCGCCCAAGGGCGACCCATAGAGGGGAGGTCCTGGGCTGAAAAATGGGGTTGGATATTGTTAGTTAGGGGAAAAGGAGGTGAACTGCCTTCAGAAACTGGTAAAAAGGGGGTCAAAATCCAAATCTCTACTTGCAAAAGTCAAATCTCCCGAGGAAGATCTTGAAATAATAGGGGGAGATTTGTATAGGTTGATGAGAACTGAAAACTGAAAGTTGGAGATGGCTTGGGAGGTCCTCTAGAGGGTTCCTAGGGGTGGGAATGGATGAAAAACATTGGGGAAAGGTCAAATCACAACAAATACATGAATACAAGGCTTAGGGACGAAGTTGCAAGCACAAGAAACGAGAATCAACAAGTGTCGAAAGTAGGGAGAAGGTTAGCACAACAAAGAGGAAACAAGAGGAAAAACCTAAATTCTACCAAGAGAATCACTGCTAAGAGGGCATTATTTCACGCTTACATGTATCTGACAAGGATTGTGAGTCATCATCGAGGTCCTTGTGGAGGCTGTGCGTAATTTTGGTGCTTACAGTAACTAGGAAATATATAATATAAAATATTATTCTACTACACCTAGGATTATGTACAATAGTGTTACACCCCTTAATCAACAAGGGTAGTGATAAAACCATTATTTGTGTTGCGCATTGGGCAACTTGTTTATGGTGCCTCATTTGCTTGATATGAAGGTTTAGTGTTATGCAAAAGGTTTTTCTAGAGTGATAGTTTGTTCCCTTCTATATTTTTAGAATTTTCAAGAACCAAGATATTGACTTGGTAAAGACTTGAGTTTGTTTTCTCAAGTTGAGTCAGCTGTCCATGATGTTATATCCCATTTTCATAGAATATTGCACCCGTTTGCTATGAAATTTTTCACCAGCATTTTTGTGTTGGTTGAAAACTTAACATTACTTTTGAGTGGTCAAATTTGAGAGTTCACCATCATTTTTTGTGCTAAGTGAAAACTCAACATTACTTCCAAGTGAAATTTGTAGAAGGCTATTTAGCTTATGTCTCTAGGTTGCTTGCACCCATGTGACCTAAAAATTGGATAATCTAGATTGATTGTGCCCATGAGTAACCCAAAAGTGTGCTAGATACACCATGTGACCTGAAAACTAGATAACCTTGGCTAATTGATCCTATGAATAACCCAAAAGTGTGTTGAAGCATGCATTGAATGATCCAACTTTTTGTCAAGCTAAATATGTGAACCACTTGTTGTCAGTAATGTTCTCAAATGAAGACACATGTTGACACAAAAAAAACTAGTCGAAAATGAAGGTATATGATGATCTCACTCCATGCATAGTCATAAAAAATCAAAATGAAGTGTGCAATCTTAGGTGTTCAAGTGATAAGTTGAACATTACTCACCAAGATGTTATAGTGATAAGTGGCAATATGTTGTAATTTGTAATATGTTGTAATGAAAATCCTCAATAAACAATGTGATAAATATCTAAGTACCATACTTAAAGAACTCAAAATTTGAATCCTAATTTCCCCCCTTTAAGATAAGAATGGAGAGATGTTGCAAAGGCCCCCTAGAGAAAGAGAACAACATATATGAACTTGTGTATAGAGATGGACAACTCAATGATGCTCTCTCGGGTTTTCATCACAAGTCTCCATTAAACCACCCTTTCAGGTTTTTCAACTTAATGGGAAGAGTTGGTAAGCCACCGTTTTATGTTTTCAAGTTCTTACAATTTAAGTACAACAATATAATCAATAAGAGCCAATATCGATAGCCTCAAATAATCTATACTGAGCTGCATACCTAGTGGTCACAATGCGCTCATTACCAATATCCCAATTAGAATGGGAAGTCAAAGCCAATATTGATAGCCTCAAATAATATGTACTAAACTACAGACGTACTGGTCTTAGTGTTCTCATTATCAATATCCCAATTAGAATGGGAAATCATAGGTACTGAGTAGATAATTATCCTCTGTGGGAATTGAGTGCAACTCTACAATTCTCTTAGTAGGTTGTTGCTCAATTGTACAAGTATAAAAAATATCTACAATTCTAAGCTCATCATAAATTGGATTGACAACAACATTTGCATCATGGGAAGAAGAGCTCAACAAGCTTTCATACAAATGCTTAACAATATCTATAATGTCGAGTTTATTATCAACTGGATTGACAACAACATCAGGAGTAGACAAGCTATCATTTGAAATGGTTGATTGGACTCTCTTAGAGGATTTTGGAAATAGGCAAGCCGTAGTTTTCCATTTGGAATCATCTATCCATCCAAAATGCATATGCCTCATTGATTTGGTAGGCGGATCTCTAACATAACATTATTTTGTAGAATGTGTGTTGACCACATGACAGACATGTATGTAGATCAAAATACTCATAGGAGGTATGGCCTTGACGTCCACAATGACAACATGTTTGTATTTGATGTGTTTTAGTGCAAGCTAATTTTGACTAACTTGGCAATTTGTCAATTTCACGGAGTTGACCAATAGGTGAAGACTCCACTTGACTATTGTTCAGAATACATCTAGACACAAATTTGATAGGTTTGGAATATTCTAGTATATGAAAGAAAAATTACAACACCAATATACCCTAGACCAACATGATGTTTGTTAGGTTTTATTGTCTCCCATACTCACACAACAATGGAATATTCAACAATAGGACTAACAAGTATTACATCCATGATGGGTTTTGACAACACACTTTTCGATTTAGAACCAACAACATTGTTTTGTGACAGAGGGAGGGGCTTAACATTTTTCTTCAAGGACTTTTTGTCTTTTTCTACCTTTTGAGTTGTATTTCTTGAAGAAGGAACATCAACATCTTTCTTCTCTACACCACTGTTCTATGACACAAGAGGGGGCTTAATACTTTTCTTCAAGGACTTTTGTCTTTACTTGCCTTTTGAGTTGACCTGCTTGAAGAAGGAACATCATTGTTGATGACATCTTTCTTCTTTGTTAAGGTGTTGGGTGTTTGATCTTGCAACCTATTGATTTCTTGTTGCAACATCTTGCATTGATTACAAAACTACATAAACAGAGGCTTGTATTGACACCAACATTTTGTTATTATCTCTGCTTCTTGTTTGTTACTAACATTAATTTACAAGGATAACATGCCACTGGTGTATACTGTGGATATAATTACAAAGATTAAAAACATCTTTGAGTTATGTTCCATCGATAATTCTCAAAGACAATACAATTACCAACACCTTATGACTTTTTCTATCAAATGGAGATGGAATGGTTCCTTATCACTCCAAAAGGTTACTTTGCTATATACTACCAAATCAATATACCAAACCTCTCGATGTGCTCTCCCTTCTGATATACCCATCAGTATGAGTAAGAAGCCTATCCTTTCGATATAGCCATTGGTACGTGAAAAGGACATTAAAGCATGTGAGAGTAGAGTGGTATGTGGCACTTAGGTAGTACGTGAAAATGACTCACCCTATATCAACGACACCTATTTATAAAGAAATCATAATTTCTTCCTGTCAGGATTTATATCTTACAATAGTGATGAATGGGTAATGGAGGGAAATGTAAACTGAAAATTTCCTTACTTCTCCCCAACAATTTATAAGGACTAAGCCACAAATGTTGTTCTTGCAACTATGTTAAGCATTAGATGTAGTAGTTCAATCATGATAGCTTGACCCATAAATGTGAACTAGAGGCATTGTGAATACCAAACCCTACAATTTATTTGGGTTTGCAAAGTTTGTTTTGAATTTTGAGCTTTTAATTGCACCAAAAATTAAAAAACCAACATATTGCTTGAAATATTCAATGCCCCATAAAGTGGAAAAATGTTAAACATGCCTCCTAAATGAATTTTCCCCTCACTATTTTAAACACCCCAAACTATTGAAGACCTAAAAATTAAAGTATTCATGAACATCCAATCAACACACTTATTAAAATACCAAACTATAAAATAATTGACATTGATTTTTAAAATCTCTTAAAATAAAACCATAAATTCCCAAATGAAACTTTGATTGAAGAAACATACTGACTATGGAGATGACCATGGGAACCTAGGGATGTTGTTTGACTATGTGAAGGGATTCAAAGGTGGAGCTTCTACAAAATTGTCAAGGGAAAAGGATGATGTTGTTGTATCTATTATGTGAAAGGATATGGAACATGACCATGGAGGCAAAGGAGGTCATTTATAAGGACCTACATTTGAAGAGTAGCCAACTTCTATGTGAAATAGGATCAAGGAGTCCAATAGAAGCAAGGACACTGGAATGATGACAGCTAGTTATGTCAATAAGCCACCAAACTATGAAGTGACCAATACAGATTTGAAGGAGGCGGCCGGCGATGCTAGACCAAATGACATAAGTTGTGGAAGCACATACAAGCCATCAACAATTTTTTTAGTGGTGAATCTTTGCCAATTAGTGCATAGTTCATATCCGCAAATTTGAATTCGGTAAATATATTGCAACTGGCGGGGGGTTTACGAATTATCGAACAAATGCATTTCAATTCACCACCAATTTATTTTATGAGGCATTTGTAACTAATATTTTTGCCACAGTAACCTACGCGTTTCTAACGGTGATTCGCCTGGAATTTTGGAGGTATGTTTTAATTTATCCACATATTTGCCAATAGCATTACAAAGTTCACCGTGTATGAGGATGCATTTAGCCAACACCATTATAACTCTATGATAATCCAAGGGCCATAATTGCCTTGAAAATTACAACATATGTGTTTGATCAAGGTTCAATTCCCCCAACATTTATATGCACCATTTTATAGTCATGCAGGATTTGCTAAATTATTACTCCATTGTTTAAAAATCCTGTGGAATTTGACAAATATAGATTGATATAAATGCAATCGAAACTCTGATTAATCTTTTACACATTTTTCTGCTCTGTGATCTTGATTTGGATCATAGGCAAGTTACAACTACATGCATTAGCGAGGTAGTGAAAGCCTAAAGGTAAGTGATCATTTCTTTACAGTGTTATAAGATTATTTATCTCTTTGTCAGTTTTACTTCATTCATACAAATGATATTGAGTAGGGAGACATCTAGGGCCTAGGGATCTATATTCTATGATTCCTTCTTAAACAAAAAGACAATTTTTTGCAGCTTTTTTTTCGTGAGAGATGTCGAGCATGAATAAGTTTCCTGAAAGCGGTGAAGGGAGGTCATCAAAATGTAGAAACATAATGTCATACTTCGGTAATGTTTGCGGTCCATCAGATGGAGCTACAACATCAGCACTTGTACCATATATTAATGAACAAGGAAATACCTCAGAGGAAGATTCGAATGAGTTAATTGACTTAGATCAAGATGAAAATGTAGCAGATGATGTTCCATGGGATACCCAAGGTAGCCAAAATGAGTTCATTGACTTGATGACAATGCTGTAGATGATGTTCCAGGTGGTACCTAGGGTAGTGAGAATGATAATATGAATAAATCAACCTCAACAAGTAATAAGGAAGATGTAGATCCTACATGGAAGTGGAAAAGAAAATCCAAATAAAAAATGGGGCATGAGTGGGATATGACAAGGAGTTTTCAGATTGATTGGGTGTTAAAGTACCCATTCATTGAACCAGTGCAGAATTCAAACAAAGATGAACCTCTAACAGAATGCAAGTGTAAGATTTGCAATTGGAAATATCGTAGGGACAAGAAGTTGTAGCTAAAACTTGACACTATAGAAAAACATATTAGTAAAGTTTATGAAAAACAAATCATAGACGGAAAGGAAAAATCAGTGATATGATGGAAAACAAAGGAAAAATGTCTTCATGTTAAGAATGCCTTCAAATATGATGCGCATATGCAAAGAAAGGTGAAGCTTGCTGCATGTGGAGGTTCAATTGAAGCTCAATTTGGAAAGATGATGAGAGAAGCATAAATGGCAAAAAATGTTCAGTTGAGTGTTGTTTTTCATATTTTGACCAGAGGGTGTCCTATGACAAACTACCCATAATATAATAGTTTATTATCTTTTGTGGGCGTTCCTAACTTTCCTAACACACACTGGTCAACAAATAGTGGATGGAAATTGACAAGTTGTCTTGCTAAGGTGGAAAAACAAGATTTACATGAAAAAATAAGAGTCAACCTTTATTACATTATCTTTAGATAAAGTTACAACAATAGATAATACTTCTTGGGTATGTATGCATATGTATACTGTAGAAAAACATGTTTGCAAACCTCATCTACTCTCTGTTTATAAAATGAAGGAGAATATGACATCGTAAAATATATTTGAACTAGTTAATAAATATTTGAATGAAATTGGAGGTATGGATGAGTACACAATTGCCAAAAGTTGGTGTGTGTAGAGGCTGATGGAGCTTTAGTAATGCAATGCCATAGGAATGGTCTTTGCATAAATCTACAAACTTCTTTTTCACCATACATGATTTTCATTCATTGCATGGCCCACATAATGAATTTAGCATTTAAAATTATGAGCAAGTTTTCTACAATATCACAAGTTGAAGATTTAATCCGTGAGCTCTACTCATACTTCTATCGAAGTCCCAAACAGTTTATGGAATTTCAACAATTTGTTGATGGAATAACTGCAGGAAACAAGCTTCTTAAGGATGTTGATACTAGATGGATCTCCTTGCATGGACCAGTGCAAACATGTTTTTTCAAAATGTCAATCCTTGATTGGAGTAATGTACAAACATTGCCTCACAGTAGACAGAGCTCCTGACCTCTTATATAGGTTAAGTGACATAGAGACACTCTTAACTTTATCTGGTATTCTTCCTATGCTAGAAGAAATGAACATTCTTGTGAAAAAATCCCAAGAAAGAGCTATGTATATTTCATAATATACTAAACTACGTAAAATGATATGCATGATCCTCGATAATCTATATCTATCAAAGCAGTCATTTATAAGTCCAAAATTTAGTAGCTGACACTTGATGACAAATGTGAACAATCTTGCTAATTTTTTAAAATTTAATGCATGCAAGGAGTTATGTGTCTTTGTACGGGGATATGAGATACGAATGCACCATTTTACTAGAGTCAGGCACACTATCAAAGAAGTGCCTGTTATGAGGGAAGCTTTTGACAACATTGTTAATTCTGTAAGTACTACTTTAAAGGATATTGCAAGATCTCTTTCCTTAAAGATTGGAGATTGATTCCCTCGTCATGAACTACTTGAAGCCATGTCTGTTGTGTATCCTCAATATTGGGTCAACTGTCAATCGACTAATTTTCATAACAAGATAAAAACCTTGATCAATCATTTTTCTAAAAGTTAAAAATTCAATGGACATCAAATAGAAGGAATTATAAATAAATATAAGCTTACAGAGTAATTGGACCATTTTGCAACATCAATGATGGAACAATTTAAACTTATGGAGAGTCCCTTCTAAGGTGGATCGATAACAAAGCTTTGGGCAACCTTAAGTTAGAGTGAAATATTGCATGATTCAATATCAAAATATTTCAAACTTGTTGATTTATGCCAAACCATGATATTGGGGTTGGTGGAGGATGAGAGAGTTTTTAGTGCATTAGGATTCTTGAAATCAAAGATAAGAAAAAAACTTGACATGAATTTGGAAAATTGCTTAAGGATGTATACAACTAGGTATGATATCCAAAGTTTTCCTTTTGAAAGGGCACTCACAATCTGGAGGTCCATATGTGAAAGAAGAGGGTTTTGCAACACTTCAAACCATATTGGCACACATGATAGTGATACAATGAATAACACATGTAGTGGTAGTGAGGAGGTGCACTTAAGTGGACGTATGCAGAGTAAAGAAAATGAAGACCAAGATTAGGATGACTCTCAATCTCATGGTCAGAGTGAGGAGATGATTTGGCAAATGGATGAGATTTAACACTTACTAGGTATTTATAATGTATTTCATATTCCAAACTCCAAACTGTTGTTGATGATATTTTATTTTTCTATCACTGGATACTGATATACATTCTTCATTTTCCATTTAAAAATTAATAGATTAACATACTACTATTTTCCAATGTTCCATTTAGAATCTCAATTTTAAACATTGTTTCCAAATTTGATTTTATTTTAGCGTCTAAATTTTACACATTTTTCAATTTCCATTTATTAATTAACATATTATTAATAATTTCATATTATTATTGTGTGATACTGATAAGTGTTACATGCATTCAACTAAATGTATACTAACAACACTAATAGTAGCACATACAACATTAGCAAATGTTTAATGTGTATCTAGAAACTAGACTTTTACTAAATTAAGAAATTAAATAATACAAATAATTTGAGCACAAAAATGGAAAAGAGTCTTATATTGATTTTCAAATGAAGGAATACAATGTACATAGAAGTATTATCAAATTATCAAATCATTCTATCAGCTTTTGTAGCATGCTCCATTGTTCATCTGATGGAAGTGCAATATGTTCTAACTCATAGTATCTGACTTGTAAATTTGTTAACAATTCATAACTAACTGGTAACTTTAATGTATTAATCAAATTTGCATTCAATCTTATCACTGGTTTGATGGAATCCAAAAAGTTTGTCTCATCTAGCTTCTGAGAAAACTAGTCCAAATCCAACTTCATTGTATCCTCCATCTTCTTTTTGAGCAAACCCTTTCCAATGTATCGCTCTGTTTTGTCAAAATCCCACGACAAACCAAGCTCTTTCAAGTATTATACATTTTTATGTAGCTTCCGCAACAATTTTGCAACCTCATCCATAAATTCTTATGCTTCACCTAGCTTCATACACTTCTAAATGATAGATGATGCCTTTATTGAGGCAGCAATTCGGTTGTGAATTCCTTAGGATGCCAATTCATTGTCACTAATTTTGTAGATTGTTTGCAAAAATTGCTTTACAATTTTTTGACTTGAAGTCATCTTTCTGTTGTCAAGAATGTATTGTTTGAACTTCATATTTTGTACTATTAGACCATCAGTCAATTCAAACAATTTAGACAAATCATCAATCCTCTGCATTATTTCCTCCCAAATGTTTTGTTTTATATGCCTGATTATTTTTCTATAAAATTTAGATACTCTGTTTTGGGAAGACTTTATTTCATTTTCTACATTCTTCAACTGTAGTTGTAGTTTTTCGGTGGTTCTTCTCTCTTCCTCCATTTTATGTTTCCACGGATGTGCTTTTTGTGTCTAATTGTACAATTTGTCTTTTAATGTCTTTGCTAAGGCCTTGGTTTTTTCTAGCTTTTGTTCTAATTTTTATGAATTGGCACTTTCATTATCATAATTCTTTATGCTTTCATCTAACCTTTGCTTCAGTTCATCTAGTTCCACCTCTATCTGTTCATTCTCTTTGCTTGTAGATGTAGAGGCAATTTTTTTTTATCCTTTTCTCTAATTCATTGCTCTTGTTATCTACTACTTTCCTCTTTACTTTCTCATTTGCTAGGTCTGCCTATAATTTTTCTATTTGATTCTACAACCTATTTCTATCTCTCTCTTGTTTTAGCAATGATGTGTATACCACATTGTTGTTCCTTTTTGATACATTAATTTTGTCAGAATTTTTCATTCCAGAAAAATATACTTGGGCAGTGCTCACCTCATAGTCAGAGCATTGCATCTAATTCTCTAGTTTATTTTGAAGTTTGTGTTGAACTCCTACAATGATTTAACAACTAAGCCCATAAAGCTATGACTCAGAGATTGGACATCTAACCTGAATAGCTGTCTTAATCACTATGATGATGTATTTAACTTGTCAACCAAGAGATGTGAACTTGAAAATGGTCAGCACAGTATGTGCACTAGGAACTCCAAAGTAGCCACATTCATTCTACGGATAAGAAAGACATAATGCTGAAAGTAAATTGCTTGGAAAGAAATAACATAAATGCTGAACATTAACCAACAACTATACTAAGTTGAAGTGCATGATAGAAAATGAAAATTTGGGCAAACAAACAAGAAACTAGTCTATCTGCTTTGGCTGCAGAAATAGACACATAATGGAATTCTAGTGGCTGCAGGAACATACAGTGCCAAATTTTAACTAACTGCTTGATAGAAAATAACAAATAAACTAAAGGATGGAATGCTCACCAAGTGCGCCCCTTGGATGAGTATCCCTTAAGACAAATGTAAACTCAGAGATGCAGACTTATAACTTCATTTTATTCATTGGAAAACATGAGTACAAACGAGCAACATAACTGTATTACTAAAAAACTTAATAATGCGAGTACAACCTCAGATTAATCAACCCTTCTGAAAGAGCATCTGAGTCTTATTTATAGAAAGAAAAGCTACAAACCAACTACCTAGTAAAGTGGTCAACTCCAACAGAATAGGAGGACGCCACTTTAGGGAAAGCATAGAAAGTGGAGAGGAGGTTATGCATGTGTGGAATCTGGTCAAGCATGTTCACTTTAACGTAGATCTAGCACAATAGTAACTCCTATATTCACTCAAAAAGCAATTAAGACTAGTTACAAGGTGGTTATCTTCCCTCCATTTGACATTTGAATGACCATCTTGTTGACTTTGATGGCGAGTAACCAACTGACAGAATCTTCCTCAATTTTATAGGCTGCTAATTATATCTGCATAACAATATTTGTACGCACAATAATTCCATATCTGTAACTATCTTAGAGTAACATTCATTAATCCACATGTAAAATTAACATAGATAGTTCATATAGCATGTCAATGTCATTAAAGATTATAGGAAATAACCTATGCCCAATATCTTATGGTTTTGAGGAAATATCATGAAAAGATCAAGATCTAGGTACCAAAGTCCATGATAACTACAACAAATGGATAATAAATTCTAACAAAATTGAGTCATAAGCTAGATTCATCACTCTCCCCAACTTCAGACTTTGCTGGTCCTCCAACAGAGGAAGGGTTGTTCTTCTGTTTGGTCAATGCCCTGAAATTAGCAACTGCCAGCTTTCTTATATCAGTTTCTACAGTGCATGAATTAGGATCCCAATAGAACCCTTGCTGTCTATCCAATCTGCTCCATCTATGTCTCTCTTCAGCAATATCATACTGGTAGTACCTAAAATTTGGCACAGGCCATAATAGGATAGGTGGTTGGAAAATTAAAGGAAGCCAGAATTGCCCCTTTGTCCTCCCAATCTGTAAATATCTATCCACTCTTTTACATGCTGCAACATCGTTCTACAGAGAGTGAGGCTCTGCTTGTTTTAGTTCATCAGTCAAACTGTTCCAACTTTGTGCCAAATATCCCTTTACAGATTCTCCTATAGTGTTTGCTACCTTCTCATATTCTCTGTAAACTACTCTCTCAGACAGGATTCTAGTGCTATAGCTTGGTCTATAAAGCATTATGTGCCAATCATTGAAAATGCTCCTTGGATTTCTAGATTTAGCTCTGATGGACAAGGGAGTGTTAAATTCTATTTGCCTATAAGCCCTGAACTGTTGTCCCCAACTAATCTCATTTTGTATCCAAGACATAAATGCCCTTAATTGAACATCCCCAACATATAACAAGGGATTCCAATCATGATCTTGGGACACAACATAATTATGTAAATAGAATTGACACAACAAATTCTTCATTTCAGGAGGAGCAATCTGATAAGCATTAAAAAATTCAAGAGGAGTCTCAATGGAAGGATTCAAACCTGAAACAATCCTTGCTAGTTTAAAAGAAAGATACTTCTTCAAATAAAGAGCATAGACCCTTGGAGGAGTCCTGCACTCTAATATCTGAGGCACTAAGGCTGCCATATTATCTACTCTCTCCTTTAAGGTCACAATTTTTGTGTTCTTATCTTCAATCTCTTCATCTTTCTTTTGAATTTCTTCCTTTAGCCAGCGTTTCTCCTTTTTCCATTCTTCCTCTCTCCTTTGCATCTCATTCCATAAATTCATAGCTACCATATGCATTGAAAAATCAGAGGGCCTGTGTTTTCTTACGAAAATTTTTCCTGGCACTGATGGTTGCCCTTCATATAGCACTAACTGCAGGGTTCCTGAATGTTCAGCCAATTCTGGCTGTAGGGCCTCTTGCTGCAGGAACTCCTAGTTGTCTTCATATCCTTGACTCTTAATTTGTTCAGCGACGACAACAAGGTCTGCCAATGTTACATTTGTTGCTTCCTCAAATGTGTCCCTTTCTTCAACATTCACATGCCCCATTGGGGCCTCTGTATCTTTTGCTGACGTTTCTTTAGCCCCAGGGCTTCTCTGTGGAGGCACACCAAAGGCTGGCCCAGCAGGTCTTGATTTTATAGGAGGGCTCTCATGTTTTTCTTCAGCTGCAGGAAGAATAGTGTCAGCCTTCCATTGCTTAGAGCTCAGCACTTCCTTTCCTGTAGATTACTTTTTAGCTTTACCCTTTCTTATTTCTACCTCTTTTGTCTGTGCCCTAGTTCAAATTAGGTTGCTAAGAGGAACATCATCATCAGAATTTGAAGAAGAACTCTCTTTGTCTGAATGCTCTGCCTCAGAAGAACTAATCTCTATAGTTTGTTCAGCCACAGGAGGGTTTATACCAGAAGTTGAGGTTCTAGGAGTAGCTTCAACAAAACACACTCTCCTCCTAGTCCTATGAGGTTGAGGCACAACCATAGGTCGCAAATGCTTTGGTCTAATTTGATCAATATTTAGGAATTCTTCCCAAGTCATATCAGACACATTATGCAGAGACTTTTCAACTAACAATTTGATCAAACAATGGTGGGAAATAGAATTAGCCCTACCTTTTCGGGTCTCGGCCGCCATGATTGAAAGGTGGTATAGCACATTTGGCACATTCATTCTTCTCCCATGCCTTATATGATTCAGCAGTTTGAAATACACAGAATGTAGATTTGACTAACGACCTTCACAAGTAATGTACCTTACAACATGAACAACTACTTGCTTCCATGGCTCAAGCAGAGAGGTCCTCCTGGCTCCCTGTTTGTCCACAATTATTGGAGGGTCACCAGGTTCTATAAATTTAGCCCTAGCTGACCTGGCGTCTATGAAAATAGGGTAATTTTCACCGTCAATAGGCAACCCTATAACTTCTGCAATCCTTACTTCAATAGCCAATACCTCTAACCCTTTTACCGTGGCCTTACCTTCAGACAATGTCTGGGCAAATTCCAATGCAACATCTTCATTTAAACCATTCAGCTTCAGGAAATAATCTAACCACCTGTAATTTCTAAACTTGACCTGGCTAGGTGCATCCTGTAGTAATACTTCATGAATCGAGGGTTCATTTCAAATTAATCCACCTCCCATTGTTTTAGCTGTCTGAAAAAAAAATCACTCTACAAAGTTTTTCCTCCTATAATCTTTATCTGAAAGCTAAACTTCATCTTCTTGCAACACTGCTAAATTTCCAACACCAATGTCGTCTGAATTTTCCTTATTAGGGGACTCAAGATTATGACAAGAGTAGTGCAGGCAGTAAGGAGTAATCAATGAAGGCTAGCAGCTCACACTTGCGATCCATCATCTCACTCAAAATTGAAATCAACTCAATTTTAAACTTTGTTGTCGTGCTGGCGTAAACCAACATGGACTAACACATGGACATGGTATTCACACTCCCCTCCCCAACCTAAATTTGAGCATGTGTCCTCACATGCGGAATGGTGATGCTTGATTTGACAAGGCAGGGAATAATTACATGCTATGGAGAACATCGACATTAATGTACAATAATTAAATGAATCTACTAAAAGATAAGTAAGATATAACAAATTGATGTGCACGTACCTTGATCTTTGGAAGATCAGTTGCAAAAATGATGGAGAAAGTACCGATCACCTTTTAAGAGATTCATTAAGCAATGAATGAAAGTGAAGAGGAATAAAGTGAGGTGGAATGAAGTGAGATCATGGCAACATGAAGGAAGAGAGAATGATGGATATTGATGGGTGGATGGGTGAATGAATGAAGAAGTGGACCCCTACAAAAGTGGAAGTCTTTATTATGATAAGTGTCATACCTTGGTTAGATAGAAGGAGGGACACTAGGTCCGCTGCCTTCGGCTGCAAGAAGTTTAGGAGTTGCATGCTGAGCGAATTGTTGCAGGAATTTGTCCTTTGAAGTTGGCTTGTGATACAACCTAAGGCGATGACCTTTGACGAGCAACTTAAATTTGACAGGGTCAATGGTGGTGAGTTGAATAGCACCATTGGGGAAAACTTCAGCAACCTCATATGGTCCTAGCCACCTTATTTGCAATTTTCCTGCATTATCCTGATACCTTGAGTCCTAGAGCAGTGCCTAGTCACTTGGCTGGAATTTCTTATCTTTGATAAATTTGTCATGCCACTTTATTCTTTGATTTTGCACTACCTCTGTGTGATGCAAGGCTTCTTTCCTCATCTCATCCAAAGCATTGAGCTGCATGATTCTATCCTTTTGTGCCTCAGAGATATCCATCCCCAAGTCTATTACAGTTCGAAGAGTCTTATGTTCAAATTCAATGGGCATCATAGCTTTCTTTCCATTTAGCAACTCAAAAGGGGTGAAGCATGTGGTTGTTTTCCAGGTTGTCCTATAGGCCCATACAGCTTCTGGCATCCTATTTGCCCAATCCTTCCTATGGACAACCACCGTTTTGGTCAGAATGGCTCCAATTTCCCTGTTAGTCACCTCAACTTGGCCATTGGCCTGAGGGTGATAAGGAGTAGATTTCTTGTGCCTTATGTTGTACTCATTGACTAGTGCTGCAACTAGGGTTGAGGTGAATTAAGCTCCTTGATCAGCCACTATCTCTCTAGGAACCCTATACCGAGTGAAAATTTCCTCATAAAGAAATTCTACAACCTTGTTATCTCTTACATGCTTCATGGCCTTAACTTCTACCCATTTTGTTACATAATCAGTGCATACTAAGATATAGGATTTACCATTGGATGGAGGATCAATGGGTCCTACAAAATCTAATCCCCACTTATCAAGTGAAGTGATCACTAGCTGAGGGTAAAGGGACATCTCATCAGATTTGGTTAGCCATCCCATCCTCTGGCATATGTCACATTTCCTTGTATATCTCCCTGCATCGTTGTGGAGTGTTAGCCAGTAATAACCTATATTTAAAATCTTCATTGTTGTCCTCTTGGCTGCAAAATGCCCTCCACATGGTTCATTGTGGCATGCATGCAACATATCATATGTTTCATCTTCCCTCACACATCTGCTCATGACATGGTCTGGTCTAGTGTAGAACAAACATCCAACAATCCATGAAAAAGGAAAATACTTTTCAATGAGCACCCTTCTCTCCTTAGGAGAGAAATGAGGAGGGACTCTCCCTATGACCAGATAATTAGCTGTGTCAGCATACCAAGGTGTTTGCACAGTGATTGAAAACAAGTGTTCATTAGGGAAATAGTCATCAATGACTTGGTTGTCCTCTGATGTAGTCAGCTTTGAAAGAAAGTCTGTAACAACATTGGCCTTCCTTAGCTTATCCACAATGGTAATGTCAAATTCTTGCATTAACAACACCCATCTTGCTAATCTACCTGATATCAAGGGTTTGTTCATGAGATACCTAATGGCTACATGATGTGTGTGCACAAAGATTTGATAGCCTATTATGTAGTGCCTGAATTTGTTGAGGGCATAGATTACTGCCAGCATTTCCTTTTCTGTTACTGTATAATTGAACTCAGCTCCCTGCAAGTTTTTGCTGACAAAAGAAATAGCATGTTCAATGACTCCTTTCTGCCATAAGACTGCTCCTATGGCATAATCTGATGTATCAGTATGAATGTGGAAAGGGAGCTCCCAATTGGGCCCTTTGAGTATAGGAGCATGAGTTAATGTTGTCTTTAAATCAGAAAATGCCTTGTTACAGTCTTCATTCCACTAAAATTTTGTATCTTTAGTGAGAAGAGTATACAATGGGGCTGCTATTTTGCTAAAATCCTTGATGAAACATATATAATACCCTGCATGACCCAAGAAGCTTTTGACATCTCTTTGCTTTGCAAGAATGGGTAGATTGATTATCACTTCAATCTTTGTTGGGTCCACCTAAATTCCTTTTGGAGAGACATAGTGGCCAAGCACTACTCCTTCCTGCATCATCATGAAGCACTTTGCACTGTTCAGGGACAAATTGTGGTCTTAACATCTCTCCAAAACCTTCCCTAAGTTTTCCAATGCCTCATCAAAAGTAGCACCATAAGTAGTGAAATCGTCCATATAGATTTCCATGCAATCATGTGAGATATCATAAAATATGCTAATGACTGCCCTTTGGAAAGTTGCAGGTGCATTGCATAAGCCAAATAGAAGCACTAAGTAGGCATAAGTTCCCCAAGGACACGTAAAGGTGGTTTTCTCTTGGTCCTCTGGTGCAATTTGTATCTAATTGTAACCACCGAACCCATCCAAGAAGGAAAAGTATTGCTTCCTGCAAGTGAGTTCAATACATGGTCTATGAAAGGAAGGGGAAACTAATCCTTTATGGTGGCAAAGTTTAATTCTTTGTAATCAATAGAAACTTGCCATTTCCCTCCCTTTTTAGGCATGAGAACTAGACGAGACACCCACTGGCTATCTGAGAGTGGGTAGATAAATCCTGCATCTAATAGCTTCTATAATTCTTCTTTGATAATCTCTCTTAATGCAGGGTTGATTCTCCTTTGTGGCAGTCTTACTGGAGTACAATCTTCCCTTATGTAAATCCTATGGGTGCATAATGTAGGATCTATTCCTTTCATGTCATGATAATCCCATGCAAAGGCATTCTTGTGTTTATTTAACAAGTTTGTCAAAGACAGCTGCTATTCTTGAGTCAATTTGTTGTTAATATTTAGATATCTTTCTTCTGAAATCTCCACTTGAGTTGTTAACTCTACCATAGTTGCTTCACTAATGCTTGATACCTTGATTTCTTGTGAAAGCAACATATGAGACATACTTGTTGTTGCAGGAAAAGTAGGAATAAGTGTCTTCACTAGATCAGCAGAATGAGAGGATGACACTTCCTCTACTTGATAATGATTCTAAATTATGTTAGACAATATCTCATCTTCCTCTTGAAGCTACATGAAAGAGCTTCTGCCTAACATCATAAGTTGTACCACATAATTAGCTTCTTCAGCCTCTTCACCAACATGTGGCCAAACAAGATTATCCATATCATGAGATGGTTGTGCAAGTGGGTAAAGAACAAGCTTTTTAGTGCTTCTCCCATCAGAGATGGTCATGTCTCCTAACTGGCATCCAATATAAGCATCAGTTGTGGCTAACCACGGCCTTCCTAGAATGATGGGATACCCTTCCAATGTAGCTTTAGGAGAAAGTACCATGAAATCAGCTAGATATTCCCATAAGTCCAAGGATACTACAAGGTCCTCTACTATCCCATCAGGTTTAATAGTAGAACTATCAGCAAGCTACAGGATAGTAGGAGTAGGTCTCATGTTTGCAACATTTAGTTGCTGCAGGATATCCTTGGTCATTACATTTATTGCTGCTCCCAAATCAATTAGAGCATTCCTTATTTGGATCCTATTTATAACAACTCCTAGCATAGGACTCCCTGGATCATTATATTTGGGAACAGTCACTTTCCCAAGCATGATGTCTGCCAACTGTCCCACCACATGAGCCATAGTGGGGTCTTTCCTCTTTCTGCCTGGCTTCTTAAGGCATGCTTCCTTGATTGCTTTGCCATATATAGGAACATCTTTTATGGCCTGAAATAGAGGGATCTTGACACATACATGTTTCAACTACTCTAGAATGTCAAAAGTGGGTTCTTCTTTCTCTTCCTTTTGTTTCACAGTTTCCAACCTCTGTGGAAATGGTGGTTCTTGTGCAGTCTGCTTGACTGGGATTGGTTCAGGATTTTCAGGTGCATTTGGCTGAATGAGGGCATTTAAAGGCTCCTCTTCCTCCTCAAGAAACTCAGTAATAATGGGTGTGGAAGGAGCTGCCAAGGTAGTTCTTGAACGCAGGTGGATGTCACTTACACTCACAGCATATGCAGGGAATTGATTTGGATCAACAGAGTATACCAGTTGCTATTGTGGTCTATTATTTGGGTTAGGTGAGGGCTAAGCTGGTAATTGAGTAGGTTTAGATGTATTCAAATTGGAACTAGCAGGAGGAGGCATTATAGCTGGCTGCTGGGGCTGAGAAGGTGGTTGCATGTAATTAGTTGTTTGGTTTGGCCACTGTTGTCCTCCCCTCCATTGAGATGTTTGTTGCTAGTTTCCTAGAGGTGACTGCCAATTCACCTGAGGTTGTTGCCACTGGGGTGCAGGGTTTTGGTAATTTTGCCAGGTGTTTGGAGGGTTATTCCAAGGTTGAGGTGAATATCATCCATAGTTGGATGGAGATGGCAATTGCCATTGGTTACCAGATGCATAAGTATTGAAATATGGTCTAGCAAATGATAATGGATTTGGTGGCATACCTTATCTTGGAGCACATGGCCTCCTTTGTGCAACATAGTAGACTTGATCTTCTTCAACCTAGATTGGCTTGAACTCAGGTGAAATCTGCTTACTGTCAATATTAGCTACCATCTTGCGTCTGTAGTCCCTCTTCTTTTGTCTGTAATGAGGGCAATATTCTGAAAACATTGCCTCTGCCTCATCTTGCTTCTTCTTTTCCTGAAGTGTGTCCAGTAGAGTGGCCATATTATTTATGATATCTTGCTTAAAATCAGACAACAAGTGAGTTATCTCCATCCTTGAAACTCCATTAGTAGGGGTTTTGCCCATAAGGGAATGCTATCCTCTTCCTTTCTTCATGGCTGCTCTGGAATAATTCTGGCACATCTTCTTAATATCCTCCCAAGAAACTTGGGTAATATCTCCTCCTCCCATTAAATCCAAGACATCCATGCAATACTCACTTATTCCTTTGAGGAAGAGTAGTTTCTGAGACTCCTCATTGAGTGTATGATGGGGAGATTTTTTCAAACAAAATAAAAACCTTGAGATGTAATCCTCCAAACTTTCATCCTCTTTCTACTGCATTCTAAAAATATCATCTCCTCTCAAATCTCCACCCCTACAGTAGTCTTTATACTTCTCAAGAAATTTCTCTTTCATCTCATCCCAAGTATTGAATATATCACTACCTAGACCTATAAACCATCTCAACGCAACATCTTTCATGGTAGTAGGAAACAACTTAAGCCTATGAGCATGTAGTCATAGATTTTGCAGAGGATATCAAATTCAAACAAGGTGTCTAGGTCCTCTATTACAAGTCCATAGAACTTGGGGAGTACTGAAGCAGGGATGTTCTTGAGGTTATCCACTTTATTTTGATGAGAAATAGGAAATGGAAAGGTTGGTTGATTGGGTCTATTTTGGGCAGCCATAGCTGCTTGGTTGATTATCAAAGCAAATGGATTGTCAATCAAGTTTTGGGCATCTTGTTCTTGAGAGGATGTTTCAAAACTATTCAAATCAAGAAATGCATCAAGAAAATGATTCACTTTTGCTTCTTCTGTTGGGTAGTTTGGATACTCAACTAAGCTGTCATCAGGAATAGGATCATTAGGAAGGAATCTCCCTAAAGCATCTCTTCTTCTACTTCTATGAATGCAGTAAATACTCAGTATTAGCCAACTCACACAAAGAATGTTGTGAACGGATTGTGGGTCATTACTTCCTAAATGAGGGGTATACTAAGAATACACTTCAAAAATACTTCTACAAGAAATAATACTAAAAATGACTCCAAAGATCTTCCTAGTTTGACACCATCCTCGGCAACGGTGCCAAAAATGTTGATCTCCTACAATGATTTAACAACTAAGCCCATAAAGCCATGACTCAGAGATTGGACATCTAACCTGAATAGTTGTCTTAATCACAATGAATATGCATTTAACTTGTCAACCTAGGGACGTGAACTTGAAATGGGTCAGCACAGTATGTGCACTAGGAACTCCAAAGTAGCCACATTCATTCTACAGCTAAGAAAGACATAATGTTGAAAGTAAATTGCTTGGAAAGAAATAACATAAATGCTGAACATCAACCAACAACTATACTAAGCTGAAGTGCATGACAGAAAATGAAAATCTGGGCAAACAAATAGGAAACTACTCTATCTGCTTTAGCTATAGGAATAGACACAGAATGGAATTCTAGTGGCTGTAGGAACATACAGTGCCAGATTTTAACTAATTGCTTGACAGAAAATAACAACTAAACTAAAGGATGGAATGCTCACCAAGTGGGGCCCCTTGGATGAGTATCCCTTAAGATAAATGTAAACTCGGAGATGTGAAATTATAACTTCATTTTATTCATTGGAAAACATGAGTACAAATGAGAAACATAACTGTATTACTAAAAAACTTAATAATGCAAGTACAACCTCAGATTAATCAACCCTTCTGAAAGAGCATCTGAGTCTTATTTATGGAAAGAAAAGCTACAAAACCAACTACCTAGCAAGGCGGTCAACTCCAACAAAATAGGAGGACGCCACTTTAGGGAAAGCATAGAAAGTGGAGAGGAGGTTATGCATGCGTGGAATCTGGTCAAGCATGTTCACTTTAACGCAGATCTAGCACAACAGTAACTCCTTTATTCACTCAAAAAGAAATTAAGACTTGTTACAAGGTGGTTATCTTCCCTCCATTTGACATTTGAATGACCATCTTGTTGACTTTGATAGCGAGTAACCAACTGACAGAATCTTCCTTGATTTTATAGGCTGCTAATTATATCTGCATAACAATATTAGTATGCACAATAATTGCATATATGTAACTATCTTAGAGTAACATTCATTAATCCACATGTAAAATTAACATAGATAGTTCATATAGCATGTCAATGTCATTAAAGATTATAGGAAATAACCTATGCCCAATATCTTATGATTTTGAGGAAATATCATGAAAAGATCAAGATCTAGGTACCAAAGTCCATGATAACTACAACAAATGGATAATAAATTCTAACAAAATTGAGTCATAAACTAGACTCATCACTTTGGACACAACAAATATGCACTCCATGGTTTCTATATCTGGGTCATATGTAGGCAATACCCTGGTTCTTGCAGGCTCTGAAGTTACAATAGATGTACTCTCTAGCACTTTCTTCTTGTGTCTTTTAGATTCTTCTTCTTTCTTGTAAACTCAGCTTTGTAATCAAAACTTGGGACTGCTGACAAAATCAAATGCTTGAATGGCGAAGGAGTACTTGTAGTGTAGGGGTCATCTCTAATTATTTGAGGCTAAGGATTAGCCATTCATGTCCCAATCACACTAACAACACTAATAGGAGTGGTGCATTCTGGAAATAATTCCTTTGAGGTGGAAATGGAGGTAGTTGGACTTGGAACTGTCATAATCTTTTAGCTCTTCACAAGGCTTTGTTCATTGAGTTTCTATATAGTATCTTCTAGTATTGGCCTCTTCTAAGTATTTTGTTGTTGTAGCACTTACTAACCACTACTACCCGTACCATCGTCACTAGTAGGACTAGATTCTCCACCATCTCCTTTACCAATCAAATGAGTATCTTGAAGATCTGAAAATCCTTGTGGTACTGGTTGTGATGGTATCTGACTGTCAAGATTTGAAGCTGCAACAAATTCAAATGTACAATTTGTCCGTATATGTCTTTGGGCTTGTTTATCATCTCCAATGCCTCAAAATTCACTAGGTCTTCTAGGGCCTACCTATGTTACCACCCAAGTGTTGCCTTGTCCTTTGGGCCCCAAACCACCACCTTCATAACCCAATTTTTTGACTATGGTTGCCCCTGAAGTATATTTTTGTTTTGTGGTATCACTCAAACCAGGTTTTTATGCAGTCTTTAGTGGGATCCAAGGGTTGATTTTGCTTATTAGTATCATCATCAGATTCATGATTAGTTGTTTCAGAGGGATGCTCTATATTCCACAATTTGATAAACTCTTCATCTTTTGAGATCTCATCAAATTCTATAGTAGTTTTTGGATCACCTAGATCCTTCCTCATAGACCAAAAGACATTTTTTTTGTGTCCACTGTTCCTCTGTACAAGCTTTTCTGAGAGACTGGTATTTTTTTAAACTAGATGGTTGATCAACTCTTTTATAAAAATTGTTTGACCTCCTGATGGTGATTGGCATCTTTGCCACTCTTTGTAGGTGTAATGCCATTATTTTTGCCGACAATTGTTCAAAAGTAATACCTTTCTTAGCAACAATTTCCACCATTACTTTTTTCACCTCATCCCAAGAATTCTTGTTTTTTAATATTTCTAGCAGGGGTTTACTTTGTTGTTGAATTCTACTTCCAACGTTCTTATTGGCTAGAAGCCTTGCTTTAATCACGTCACATGGGTCATACTGCTAGTGAGAGTCAACATCAAACTTAAAAATTTATAAAATTTGGTGTGCCATAGTGAATGCTTTTCTATCGAATGTGAACCCTCCACATGAAAAAGGTAAGGAAGGAAATATGCTCTTCTTTTGTTGACTAACAAAGTACAATTGATCTATATTGTCTATCTATTGTATATATTCCAATGCAAAAACCCTCTTTGTCACTGTTAGCAAGAGACATTGCTACGCATGACAGGTGTTGTCATTGATGGCAACTAAGATTATTCCACCCATCCGTATAACACAATTTGTTCATATCAGAAGTCAGAATTAGAATTTATCTAAGTCCGGGAAGTCAGAAACAGAGCAGGGGATAGGGTCCGATATTTTGGTCTGGATCTCTCCGGTGGTAAATTAGAGTTTGCTGCAAATTTGAGGGAGTCATAAGCATTGTCAGGATAATCTAAATCCAGATTTTTGGCCTTTGGTGATGAAGGATTCAAAAGTTATTAGCTTCTGAGTATCGGGTTAATAGTTTAACAGAGTAAATAGAAGCAAAACTGGCCAACCTTGTAATTGATCTTGGTTTTGAATGTATGGAAGTTGTTGGTTGGACAAGTTGTGATGATTAGTGATAGTAGCCAGCCTGATTGATGATTTGTGGGTGCAAGTTTTGGTCTGCGTTACAAGTTGTACATGGATTTAGCCGACAAAGCAAAATCTTCAATAAAGTTCTAAGTGTTCTTGAAGCTGACTGAAAAGTGGTTGAAGATCAGGATGCAGATATATATATAGCCGATGGATTTGAATGATTTCGGGGTGTGTGTGGAATGCGACTATGGACTAAGTGCGAAAAGGACAGAGATCTAAGGTTTGAATGTTAGCAGAACAGCAAACAAGGCAGAGTAAGGATGAAGTGTATCAAGTCAGTATTCTGTGCTTAACCAGAACTAAACCCTTGCATTGGTAGATGCTATTTATCAGTTCAAATTCATTGTAATCTTCTTTCTATAGGTAGTGAGCCTTCTTTTGAGCAGTGAGCTCTAGGTAGTGAGCCCGAATGCATGTGCATTCCCCTTTGTAATACTTTTAACAGAATATAATCTTTGTGGGTTAACCCCCACCATGGTTTTTCCCTTAACCGGGTTTCCACGTCAAAATTCTTGGTGTCAATTGTGTTATTGATTGATGTTGAAATGTTTATATCATTAATTTGATTATAAGTTGTAAAAGAAGATTAAAGGCAGAAAAGTTTAAATTGTGTAACAACTGATTCACCCCCCTCTCAGTTGTCCAAACCAATTCCAACAGTCACATGTATTGGAAGTTTGTGGGGATCTACTCCTTATCCATAAAATCTTAGCACAATATATTCTTCCATGAAGTACTAGTCAACTAATTGTATTTATGATCCCAGTTGAATAAACTCTATACGACTCAAGCAATCTAGGCATTGGAGTATGTGTAATTGCATAATATAATGGAGCCAAATAGTAGTCCACAAAATGAACGTAGTTCCTTCGAGCATCAATCATCTTTATCTTAGGGGTCCAATCATATAGTGGAAATGCTCTTTTCGCCTCATCATTTACAAAGGGCTGAATCTGAAGCTTGTTGGCCACAAATGTTCCACTGAACTACACTAGAAATAAATTACACAAGTAGGTTGTGAACCTAAAGGTCTTAGTGTTGGAATTGGAAGTGGAACCTCCTTTAATCATTAAAAATTGTTTTTGTATGGATTCTGCAATGTGCTCTACAAATCTGTAATTAACAGGGGGATTCCAAAAATGGATATTGTATACCATTTCAAGGAGGCTTGCATCCACTTCCCTGTTACTATCCAATCCAAGGCAAAATGCTAGCATGGAAATAGTATCCTGAACCCATGGTTTAAAAATTTCAATTTGATAAGGAGGCTTATGATTCTCTTTGAGTATGGAACTATCCACTATTATTTTTTTGAGAAAAGAAACTTTGGAATTTAGACTAGCTGCTTCATAATCACTAGCTAACTTTTCTAGGTCAATGTGAACATTTCTAAAATCTCTGGCTGCAAACCCCCACAATATGCTAATTTTTGTTGCAGTAATGGTTAACATTTCATTCTGGCTATCTTTATTAACAATTGCTTTTCTATTTTCATCATAATTCTGGGCACAAACCATGATAAATTATGGGCAAGGGAAAACCTCATGGAGCATCAGGCGTCCCAATCCAACCACCCATGGTGCAGTGGTACTTTTAATTGCTAATGGATTTTTTGGGTTAGCTTGCATTTGCATTTGAGCCTTATTCTCATATGAAAATCTAAGTTCTGAGATAAGCCTACCAAAGATTATAGGATCATAAATATCATGGAATTCATCAGTGAAACCTGGGGTTTTAAGCAGTCTGACGTAGTTTATTTTATGTATTGCTTTACCTTTCCCAATCATTGGTGTGGTAGTGGTGGTAGACATGCTTGTAAACCCTCAACCTTGAACCCCAAGATTGAAAATTTTTAAATTGAAGGCTTATAAATTAATTTGAAGGAATATAGGATTTTTGTATTTCACGTACCTAGAATTTGAAAAGATGAATACAAAGACTGGCATGGACTGACTCTATTGCATCCCAGAATCTCCATAGTGCACTACAATCTCCTTGATCCTCTTGCTTCTAGAATCCAAATAATATCAACTTCAATTGCATGTGTGTAATACTACGATTTAACTTCTTAATTTTCTTCTTATTCTCAAACAAGTGTCAACTACCAAGTAATAGTAAAGCGAGTGAAACATGTTACATTACAATTTTGTACTCCCACTTCAAACAAAATTTAAGGATGGCATGCAAGTCTGCAACCTCAATTAATTCAACACGTATGTCGAGTGGTGGCATTGAAAACATATTATAAAATCTCAACTGTTGATCTTTGCAAATCTAACGGCTCTAGGTTGATTCTAGAGGTTTGAGTTCGCAAGTCTAGCACTTCGACCATTTCATTTTGGAATTCAACTACAACCATCCATCGAATGGTGAAACATTGCGCAAAGGTGTCATGTGTATCATTTCACTGTGTTTCTTCCATCGGCTTCAAAGATTCCCTTTATATGAAGTCGGGCCCACTTTGATGACTCATTTAATGCTAGCCAATAGTGCATCAAAAAAAGGATGTCAGACCTATGACTTTAGAATTGTACGTGGTTGCAACATGTGGTACTCTTGGAATGGGATGCCATAGTCTTCTTTTCCTTCGTCGAGCTTCAAACAGGCGGGCCCCGCCAGCTTGATGACTCATACCTTTTCGGCCAATGGTGAAATAAAGAAAATGTGTCAGTGTTGTGATGTTTTGGAGGTGCGCCATGATGACACCTATCCTGGGGAAACCTTCACGTATTTCTTTTTCTTTTGATTCATAAAGGGCCCACCACATATGAGTCAGCACCATTCAACCAGTGACACACAATTAATAATAATATGATAATTAATAAATGGAATTAATAATAAATATGCTAATTAATAATTGTTCACTCATTAAGTCATTGACACTTGTTTATATTCTGGAGACTTTAAGTACAAAATTGAGTGCATCAAGACTTCGGCTCGGAATTGAACATACGTCGTTGATTTGCGATCATCTTTTTCTTTTGATTCATAAAGGGCCCACGACATTTGAGTTAGAACCATTCAACCAATGACATAAAATTAATAATAATATGTTAATTAATAAATGGAAATTAATAATAATATGTTAATTAATAAATGTTCAATCGTTGAGTCATTGACACTTGTCTATATTCTAGAGACTTTATGTACAAAATTGGGTGCATCAAGACTTCGGCCTGGAATTGGACATACGTCATTGATCTGTGATCATCTTTTTCTTTTGATTCATAAAGGGCCCCCACATATGAGTTAGCACCATTCAACCAATGGCGCAAAATTAATAATATGTTAATTAATAATTGTTCACTCATTGAGTCATTGACACTTGTCTCTATTCCAAAGACTTTATGTACAAAATTGGGTTCGTCAAGACTTCAACCTGGAATTGAACATAAGTCGTTGATCTGCAATCATATGACAATTGGAATTTAGCGATAATCCCAAAAGAAGAATTTGGTTTCTATTATGGTTTTTAGCGACATTGCCAATTGGTCCAACTTAGATGTATTATTTCAGTTCCATATTGATACAAGACAAGATAATAGATAGTAATAATAGAATAATTCCTACGTGAAAATTAATTCTTAGCATTTCTTTTGTAGGACAACTTATAGTCTTCTCATCCATTTATCTTTGCCCTATTTATACATCGCTATACAAACTTCATGTGATGATTGTTATTTAAGCATCTGTATACATTGCCATTGAACTCATGTCAAACAATAAATACTAATAAAGATTTATGAACGTAGTATAGAGAAAATGACTATGTAACTACATTAAATCGACTCTGCCATCGCATGTAATGTAATCATTAAGATATTGAATGGCAATTGGCTAATCTCGATGGTTTGTTAGTTATCAGTTTGTCATATCCAACTTGTGACATTATTACCATTCAATACAAATTGAGATCAGGATTCACCCACCATTTGATGTGCTATTTTATTGCAAATGCAATAAATGTTGCCAGGTGGACGTTGTACATTCTCACAGACTCACACAATAAATATAACATCATTTGCAAAGAATAGCGATTTGCTATAATGAATGGTCTAGGAAGTAGGCAACTTCCTTCTGTGTTGGTTATTTCTTTTTTCATTCCTGGCGATCAAGATGAGTCGGTTGATCTCTTGTCATATTTCTCTCTTGCCATGCAAGTGGGAAATGGTCGATTTGGCTAGATTTGAGCAACAAAAACTAGGGAAGGTGTTTTTGATTGACTCCCCTATGGTTGACGATGTTGTTTGGGAAATTATTGGCCCTGATATTCTTTTAGAATTCCCTCAAAAAATCTATTCAGCGACATCGTCTTTGTGTTTTTGTTAAATTTAATGGACTTGCTCAATGGCGCAGGTCTGGTGAAGGTGGTTGTGAAGGCAATGGTTCAAGATTGCTTATCCCTGAGGATAAGCTTGATTTAGCTTTAAATGGTTATGACAACGATGCAGGACCATGGGATAAGGCTAGAATTTTTCCATTACATGTGTTAGAGCGCTTGACTGCAGCTAACTGCATTCTTCAGGAGGCAAGGACAACACTTGTTACAAGCTTGTTGGAAAGTTTTGACACAACCCTTATTATACATAATGGTTTATGTGCCTATTTATTAAGAAGGGCAAGGTTAGTTGCAAATGCTACATCTTTTCTCCTGCAAGTGGCAGTTATTAGGGGACAGATCAATGGTGGCCATTGACAACTTTGTTTTGAGTTTTCAAAAAATTTGCATCTTTTGAATTTTGTTTTTTCTGCGGACCCCTTTATCGAAGGTTTGTGTTAGGGCACTTGGCTTAGGGTGCTCTAGAAAATCACTACTATAAACTCTTTTTGTTTATTATAATATTATAATATGGGTTATCGATGTAAATTGTGATTGTTGTCATCTTTTTCAATTTTTGTTTTATTATGTATTATTTTTCATTAATAACATAATTTTGAAACTTTTATTATTTATGATTATTCCCATTGGATAATTCTAGAAGTATCATAATTTAGATTATATGTAAAAAATAAAGTTAATCTAAGTTGTTCATCTCACGGTCAAAATTTATTATAATATTCTAAGTACATCAATGTAAATTTTAATTGTAGTCTTCCTTTTAATTTTTTGTTTTATTATATATTATTTCTTGTAAATCTGAATCGTTCACTCGTTGATTCGTTGACACTTGTCTCTATTCCAGAGACTTTATGTACAAAATTAGGTGTGTCAAGACTTCAGCCTGGAATTGAACATAAGTCGTTGATCTACGATCATCTGATGATCGAAATTTATTATAATATTATAAGTACATCGATGTAAATCATAATTGTTGTATTCCTTTTAATTTTTTGTTTTATTATCTATTTTTTTTGTTGTTTGAATTCTGAATCATTTACTTATTGACACTTGTCTCTATTCCAGGGACTTTATGTACAAATTTGGGCGTGTCACAACTTCAGCCCAAAATAGAACTTACACCGTTGATCTGTGATCATCCGATGATGTAAATGTAAGTCTTTTTAAAGCTATAAATTCACCAAGTAACATAATTATTATCATTTACCATTTGATATTTTCATTAGCCATATTATGATTTTTCAAAAACTTGTCTGCACATTCACCATATAATTAATTTTATATTTTTGAATATCTATATAATTTGCCACCTAACTTATTTTACTTTTCTAAATACAACTATAATTCGCCAACGAATTTTTTTTCAAATCTATCTGTAATTCCCTAGTTAAAATCACCAATGAGGAAATATTTGACAAAATTTGCCAACAAATTTCTTTTTTCTAAAAATAGGCATACATTCACCTCAAAAATTACTACCTATGGCTAGGATTTGCTAGGATTTTGTAGGTTTTTTTGGGGGGGTTCCTTAAAGTTATCACTGCAAGCCACTGGTTTTTTGGGCTTTAGTGGGGGTTTTTTTCACACATATGAGGAACTTTGCCCTCTTTGCTTCTATGAGGTCAATAGTTCCATCAAGGGCATCATTATCTCTAGACATGTCCTCGGTCATGAGTCCTCTTATACCTGGTTCTTTGTCCTTAGTTTCAATAAATGGGCTTGGTCATTATGCACAAGCTGGCCACAACTTAATGTACCAACATTAAATCTTCCTGGTAGCAATTTTCAAGCTAGTCACCTTTGATCATAGCTTAATGCCAAGGATATGACTATGGAGAACTCTTCTTGAATTTTAGATTTTGAAGGGCAACTCCTTAGTGAGTTTTCATCTCTCTCTACTCAAGCTAGGATGAACGTTGCTATGTCTGGTAGAGGGAATATCATAAACACAGACAAACTTGGTGCACAAAAAATCTTAACTTTTATTCACAAAGTATGATCAAGTGTAGCTAAAAAAATGTTCTTGTTCCCACAGGGTGAGTCTAAATAGATTTCCTCCCAAAATCTCTAACAAACACAAATTTAAGCGTAGGTCTAATATTTTTCTTTCCAATCCTTGAATAAAATTTTTAAACAACAAAAGAGCTATTCAAAATGAGGTTGAAAAAAAATTACTATGGACTACAACTATTTACTTCAAACTTTCTCCATTCCAAAACTTCACATCCATAGATTTTACTCAACTTGGCTTTGATACCAATATAGGCTCGAGAATGTAATGCAAATGAAATGGATGGGACAACAATAAAATTTTCAATGAAACTCATACCATTCATCCATTGTCAAAATGTGATACAATGTACATATTTATCGATATGAGATGACTGTTCAATTCATCCTTTAGATAATTATTCAACTTCTAGTGTAACTAGAAATATAAAATATAAAATATTATCGTACTACACCTAAGATTATGTACAAAAGTGTTACATAAGCCATAGATTTGCACTAAAATTTTGCACTATTGAGATGGTAGAGTCTTTTGTGAGGATATTTCTGTGCTGACAACACTTCTTATTTCAAATTCTTGTCCAAATTCCTTCTTTAAGATTACTTGATGTATGATTTTCAACAAAAGCACTGTGTTTCTCACATTAAGTAGGTCCAAAGACCTACACAACAAAATATGCATCAAAGGCATTTCAAAAAATGAGAATGTCTTTTGCAGCTATAACATTAATAGAAACAAAATTTTGCTAGCCATCTTTGAAAGATGAAGAAGTATCAATATAGAAAAAGTTTATATGCTATAGGAGATTACTTGGACCCTTGAGAACAACATCTTTACATGTCCTAAACTTAACTTTGATTGCAAACTTAGTAGGGATTTTTAACATTCATTGACATGGAATTTAATTGAACTTTAAATTGAACACTATTTAGACCAAAAGCTTTATATGGAAAAAACAATCCAAAGCAGTGTTTTATGGAACTTTGAATTATTACAATGTCATATTCTTTTGGAGACCTATCAACCCCAATAATTTTGGTTTTATTTGTGGACACCCTCATGATAGAAAATACCCATAAAGGTTGCTTCTCTAACCCAACGAGTAGAGCACAAATTACAAAACAAACACAATAACCATGTTAAAAATAAATCCACCCAATCTTATTTTAAAATACTATGATTTTCCTTTACCCAAGTTTAAAAAGTTAGGGTAGTTAAATCTAAATAAAAGAGAAAATAAAAAAACATTTTATCAAATTACAAATGAAACAAAATTTGATAAAATAAGTAATAGAACAATTTGATAAGTCATTCAAATTCAATAATCTCTATAGTGAGAAAAATCTAGGCATATTTATCACATTAACTGGAAGTGATTTATTGAATCTTTATTTCAATTTATACCTTTTAAATTTTTAATTTGTTTGATCCATGTACTTGAATTCTATTGGTTAGGAGGGGTTGGTGTGGATTGAGAGAGTCCATTAAAATTTGGGTGTTACTATATAAATTTCATAGTTGAAATCTGTCTTAAATGTGATTTATGCACCATTGGTGAGCCTTACATCTTATTTTTTTCTTGCAGGTAGGTATTTCAATTACTGGTGGTTGAGATCTCAGAAAAGAATTGCACATAACTTGGAATAGAAGGAATCACTTGTTAGAAATTAGAATTTTTAAATATGACAAGTTGAGAAAATATATTGTTCATTAAAAAACTAATTTGGATTTGGTTTAGGATTAGAAGTTGTACACTAATGTCTTTTTATATCTGATGTTGACATGTTTTGTGTTTAGACAAAAGAGTTGCATAAAATGTACAAACTTGAACTATTCAATGTGATGACAAAGACATAATATTGTATTCTAATAGCATAACATTTTAATATGTAATCTTTATGTGCAATGAAGTTTGTCTTATGTCTTGATTTTGACCACCATTACTTGGATTTTAGTATGAGATGTGATGGATAGCTGTACATATTTTTGTGCATTAATAAGATATGTCAAGTTAAACAACTAAATTCGATGGTAGTGAATGATAATTTATTATATTTATTGATATTTTTATATTTAAACAATAATGACATGATGTTCTATTAATAGATCATATATGACAAATACCCTCACAACTATTGGGTCCTTACCCTAATCAATCTTTATTTCCTTATATTAATATAAAATTAGAAGAGGATAGCATTTCATTTCTCTTCAATACTAAATCATAGTTTGCAAAATAAACTCAAGAGTGAATTACATTTTTAGACACTTTGTTACATCTTACAAAGCAATTTAGTAAGAAGTCCTTGTCATCATTGTAACCATCCTTCAACAAGAGACTACAAACCTTGAAATTTAATGAAAATGAACATGTTTTTATTTTAAGCATGTTTAAGAACCCTTACTAATTCTGCCTTGTTTTTCAGTTTGTTGTCCTGAATTTCTGATTATGGTTTCTTGGTTGTTTTCAATGGTTGTATGTGTTTTCAATGAAATGATGCATTTGCCACATAATGATAACAATATAGAACCATTTTGAAATGAAATATCAACAAACTAATGAATTGAAAATATATAACAGAGGTCTGATTTCACTCAGAACAAGAAGATATTTTATTTCAAATTAAAGATTTGAAATGATTACATCACCCAATTGTTGTACAAACATACCCGATTGAATCCTCCACACTTGGGAACAAGTTTGATGACAAATAGAGATGTGTAGAGGTCTCAATTAAGCCCAAATCTGATTGTACCTTGTTGTTATAAAATTTTGAGTTGCTGATATGAAATTTCTGAATGTAGACAATGATGAAATATACCAAAGATCGCCTCCAAATGTGAAGCGATGGATTCCAATACAAACCGCCTATGCTAGGATGATTGTAAAGTATGATGCAAATAGTCAATTACCAATCTAAAATATTTTGTAGCAGTCTAATACAAACCCTAGGTGACTAAAATACACCTTTCCACACCACAAAACACCTCCAAAATGGTAGCGATGAAACCCTAGGTGGAGCGATGAAACCCTAAGTAGTAAATATGTCAATATTATATGGAATTTCACCTCAAAGACCTCCGATCTACAATCTGATATAAATTTATCAAGTCTGAAAGGTCAAATCTGTTCATAAAGGAATGATATCAACCATCAAAAATTCCTCCAAGCTGATATGGCGCTTCACCTCCAAACCCTAGCCATGCATGCCATGATGAAAATAACCTTCAAATCTGTATGATATAATCCTCAACTTGTAATAAAAGCTTCAAACCCTAGCTAATATGATGATCTTTCTTCAAACCCTAGCTGATATGAGGCTCCACAATGAAGTAAACCTATAATTAAGCCCATAAATGAACCCTGGATGGATTCATCTCACCAAGTGGGATGGGTTTTCATCCAAACCACGAATTCTAAGGGTTTTTGTCCTTAGAAGCTTGCTGAAACTCTGTTGCAGCCAAGAGAAAACTCTTCAAATATCAAATGACAATAACACAAGATAATGAAAATGACCTCCAAAGCCATATTTTATAATCCTCCACTTAGGTGCCCAATTCCAATTCATTTTAATGCAATTTCAAGTCCACCTCCAAAGAAATATATTTTATTGTAATTTCCTTTTATTTTTCTCAAGTTGGGTGGTCAACATAGAGATAATAAAATAATAATATTTTATTATTTTTTCACTTAAACCTTGAGCGGCCACTTTTTGGTATAAAATATAATATTTTAATAAATAAAATATTATTTATTTGTCATTTGCCATATTTTCCTTTTTCTCCTTTTTTCCACTCTCCAAGTGGTTCGCTCCAACCCTTGACAATTTATTTTATTATTTTTTACTTTTCTAAAAATTACACAAAAATACTCCAAGTCATTTGCCGACTTTGTTTTGCCAAGGAAATATATTTTTTGCCAATTTTCCAAATATCTAGTCATTTCACATCAATGGCTCAAAAGGGGGATATTACAAGTCCTCCCACCCCAAGATTGCTTGCCCTCAAGCAATCATATATATCAAATCTGCAATAACTCAAACATACCAATCAATTCCCCGATCCCAAATCAATCTAGGTCCTTGGTATGGTTCTTCATGTGCTATACCATGTTGCTCAAAGTTTGCAAAAGGGAGTTCAAGCAACCTTCTTACCAAAAGTGCCACAATCCTCCTCAAATATCCAACCAATTTGCTAAATATGTACAATCCTTCATCATGCTTTTGTTGTCCCACACTGATATACATTAAAAAAATCCTCATAGATGTCCTCATGAAGTGTTTCTTTGTCCATAACTCTCATACTCTTAGCTGTGATTTGGTGTGGCAGTGTGTACTTGAGTGCTTTCATTGTGACTTGTTTCCCTTCATGTTGGAAACTCAACTCCATGGTTTGTAAGTCTTGAATGACTCTATGTAGTGAATGTAGCCATTGCATCCCGAGAACAATATCATTATCTTTCAAGTCAAGAACATAGAAGACATCACAAAGTGTATACTCACCAAATAGAATGCTAAGCTTGTTGACTTCCTTCTTGCATGGAATAGTTAGACCACCTGCTATAGTCACATCAAAGCCCTCAAAATCATCACTATGCAATCTTCTCTTATCCACCAAACTCTCATCAATGTAGTTATGTGTAGCTCCACTATCAAGAAGTGCCATGACCTTACACCCAAACAAGATACCCTCAAATAAGAATGGGTTATACCTTGGAGCTTCTGAAAGATAAGTGATCCTAGTCCCTTTGTTACCATCACTTACAATATTTGGTCTTGGCTGTCCATGTTCACTTTTCGAACTAGTATCATCATCCTCATCAGCAAGAACCTCTATGTAATGCATTTTTCCTTTTCCAAGACACCTATGACCCGGTTCCCATGGTTCTTTGCAAGAAAAACAACTTTTTTCTGCGAAGATCATTCTTTGTTTCAAGGTCCATCTTTGGTGTAGCTTCAAACTTTGAAGCAGTGGGCTGCTCAAGTAATTGCTGATTTGATTTTTCATTCTTGAAGCTCTTCTTTTGGAACTAAAATGAAGGAGGTGACACCTCAAGGTCAAGTGCAAGTTGAATTGCATCAAGTGTACTAGGCTTATGAGCCTTTACCAAACCCTTCATCTTATCATTCAAACCCTCTACAAACAACATTGTAACTCTTTTTTCTGACATATCAAGAACCATAAAAACAACCTTTTGGAACTCATTGATGTAGGAATCCACATGCCCAACTTGTTTCATTTGTGCCAAATCCTTGTAGTAGACTTCTACATCCTTCCTATCAAACCTAACAATGAGTTTGCTAGTAAACTCCTCATAAGAATTGATCATTGCATGGTTTTGTGTCACAAGTCCATGATGCCACCAATCATAAGCTACTCCCTCTAAATGCATGGTTACAAACTATATAGCCTTATCTTCTCGCATTGGTTTGAGTGTGAGAAATGCATCTAGCTTGTGAACCCAAGCTCTAGCAATTGTCTTACCGCTACCATCAAAGTTAGGTAGAGGAACTTTGTTCATAGCTTTCTTAAATTCCTTGTGTTGCCTTGCTTGCCTTCTAGGTCTTTGCTCTACCCTTGATCTTCTTCTATCCTTCCTTTGATTCATGTATTGATTGAAGTTTAGATCCTCTTTGACTTCATCGGGAAGTGCTCTATATTCATCATGTATGGTAACCAAATCATCCGCCAATGGTTGCTCAACCTCATCCTCAACAACTTCTTCATCTTCAGATTCTTCCATTGGAAGAAATGAAGGCTGTAATGGTCTATCTGTTGTGTGAGTGTTGGTCCCCAAATCTGAACACATCAAACTCTAAAGATTTGCCACTTCTTATGCTCAAATTCAATGGACGACTTGGCCAACAGAGTGGGAGATTATCTCTTATCTCCCCTGCACTTCAAGTTCTGCTACACCTAGGGGGTGTCCCTCATTCATAATCCATAAATATAGCTTTTCAACACTAGGCAGAATGTTCTCATGTATGCACCAAGATTTATGAGATTAACCCTAGATTGGCAATGTTCTTGGATTATCTAACTTATACACATCAGAGAACATGCAAGACCCTAACCTAAAACAAAATAAAACATAAAATGGTTCATATGATTTGCTTTTTAAATTGTTGGGTTTCCTAGACCTTTGGGCAAACAGATTCTAGATCGGTGCCTTATTTGGGTAACAGAGTCAGACATTCAACCAATGCAAATGTTTCATAATAACAGCACAACTTCATATCCAGAGGGATTAACAGAAATCACTACTGTCTTACAGCAATGGCCCAAGAAAGGGTATCACCTATGGCTCTATTTTCACTAATCCTTTGATATAACACACTTTTCCCTATATCTGATTTAAAGCAATTTTAATCCTTTCCTTGAAAAGATGCAGCAAATCAAATACACAACATAATAAGTGTATGCAAATAAGCTCAGAAACCCTAGGCAACTTTGCTTAAAAGAAAAATGTTCATACCCAAGGAGACAACCATATGTAACACACAAAAAGTGTTTTTCATTTATCTCAACCTGAAATAGAAAGACTATTATATAGAATCTTGTTCACTTACAAAAGTAAAATGCAGTCCTGCAACCCAAAATCAGACATCTGCTCCTACAGAATGCTATCTCCCAAATGTGTGAATACCTTGTATTCAGAGTCCAGCCCCTTACAAAGTGGAACAGCATGCTCTCTTATAGAAACAAGGGCATGTTGCCCTAAAAATTTATTATATCCTAGTAGTTAAGTGAGTTTTTTCATTACAAGTTGCTGCCAACGAGCCTGGGGAAATTACCTAATGCACCAAAAAAGGAGAAGACAAAAAATAATATAAAATATGGAGCTAAATGTTTTAATTTATCTTTCCCCTTTAATTTGACTTTTAACTTGTTGTTGCCGAGCACCTCCATTTCGCATCGTCGCATAGCATGCCTGAAGGTTCCATCATCCCTGTGCGTGGCTGCAATATGGGATTGTGGGGCTTCTTTTTAGACTCTTCCTTGATTGCTCTCAGCTTTTGATATGACAGAGAACAAGATTCAACAGCCTCCAATTCAATTTTGTCATCATTGGGTCGTTTTTGGCAATGCTGGGCATTTTGCAGCTGCCAGCAATCGGAACACACCTCAAAAGCATCTAAAATCTCTACCCAAGCATTGTAAATGGTCAGGGGATGGATTTAAAGCATGGGGCAGCAATTTTGGACCAAATAGAGCCTCCAAAAGTTTGCCTGAAGACCAAAAACGTGAGCAGCATTCCTTCCAGCAACAACACTTGCCTAAATATGGCCTAAAGGACCTCAAAAAACCCTCAATTAAGATCAAAACGCCTCAATCTTTGTTGGAGAGGAGATTGCATGCCTAAAATTGCACAGAAAGTGCCATTTTGCACCATCGCACGGCTTTAGGGGAGTAGGAGAAACAACTGTGCGATGCTATGAAATCCCAAATAAAATGTTTTATCATGTGCCCCAAACATTATAACATAAAGTTATAATGTTTATCTTATAATATTTGCCTTTTAAAACATTAAAATGTACCAATTAATATTTTTAAAATTACATTTTAAAACTTTGGCAAATGGGAATTTTTTAATTTCTTCTCCCAGGCAGACGATGCCTATTCACTGTCGACACATGGGATATTGAAGGGCCGTGAAAATTTGCACAGGGTCATAATCAATTATTTAGAGCAAACCTATTTCATCAAAATTTGCATCGCCTAAAGATTTCAGAGACTTCCTTTGTAAACTGGCATGCCAGGTGCCTTCGCCGCAATCAAAATACATTAAAATACTGCATCGTATGGTCTTCGATTTTGATGAAACTGGACCTAGAGAAGATTTGGACCAAAACGCAAAATGGGTTGCCCTCAAAATTGTGAGATTTGAAACTTTCCAGAACACCAAATCTAGCCCGGTCGCAGTCAAAAAAATATTAATAGCCCATCAAAACTCACCCTGGAAGCGCGAAATGAATAGTCATGTTACCATATGCACCAAAAAACTTCCTACCATACGGATTTGCAAGATAATCTCTGAGTTGCAAGATTTTAATTAGCGAATGTGGGGCTCCGAGTAGATTGAGCAAGATGTTGACCTAGCATTTGTCGACATATCGAGAAGAAATAGGCACTTCAAATTTGCAAAATTTGAGGGTGCCAACAGTGGCTCATGTTCGAGGATGCATGCCTCTTGCAAGCATCGCGAGATTCCAGCTATCTCCAGGATGTAGACAATGTGCCTAGTCCATTGGGCTGTTGCGTAATTGCTTTGTCTTGCATCAAAATTCATACCTACAAATTTTCATTGGGTGGCCCGGGGCCACCAATAATGAAAAACTAGTATTTCCCTTTGTCTCATACCCTATTTTCATTTGACTGTTTCAAGCAAAAATTTGAAATGCTTCCCTAGAATGCCTATTCATCCAGACTGTTGAATGTGTCACCTCCAAACTGTCTTGTGCTTCTCTGATTGTACACTTAAATCCTGATTTAGATGTATCTGTTGTAAATATGTGCCTAAGCGGTGTTGTCATTGATGTCAACATATCCTTGTTGCCATTGGTGTCAACTGTATCCTATTTTGCTCCCTGTGTAGAAGACTAGATTGTTGAGGATATTGAGAAAATTAATGAGGATAAATGTCTGTGGACCATATGGCTTAGTAAAGGATTGTCTGAAGAAGCTCCAGTTAAGATTTGAAGGGTTTGCATGAAGATTTGAAGAAGCTATGGCCATCTGAGTAGAACCAGTTTTGCAGTGTTCAAAAGAGACAGTGACAGGAAAAAGGTCTGGATTGTTCCGGATATGTCAAATGATGATCTATGGATCTGAAGGCATGTTTGGGAAGTCAGTGTGTATCATCCATTCAAGTGGTTCGTGGTTTGGAGGTCTGCAAGCAATCTTTCTAAACTGATAGTCATGGCAGACAGTGTTCTTGAGGTTCCGAAGGAAGATGCAAGTGATTCTGATGATTTGGAAGAGTGCAGATGTTTTTGTTGAATTTAATGTGCTTGTGGAAGTCTATGGATTGTGTGACTGCTATGTTGGAGGTCCGCATTGAAGTTTGAGCTTGTCAATGAAGATTTCCTTCTTGGTGTTGCTATTCTTCCTAGTCTTAGCCGACTAGATGATTCAAGCATGTTGCGGATGATCTAAGAGCATTTCCATGGAGCATGGCGTGTTGATTAATGAAGATTTGAGTCCCAGTTATGTTTGGCCGACAAATTAGTGATTCGCATTAAGTCAAATATTTGTAGTGCTGACCTTGATGTTCATTCCAAGGTTGATGAAGTGTATAAATATTTGATTGATGAGTTGTGGAAAATCATCCTTGTGAGAAACTAATATAATCTAAAGAAAGGATCAAAGGCAATGCAAAGCAAAGGAGAAGCAGAAGAACAAGAGTTGTTTTGATGAAGAGTTAGAAAAGAAGTATTTGGGGTAGAGAGGAAGTTTTGTGAGCATTCAATAAAACTGAACCAGGCATGAAGAAGATGCTATTTATCAGTTAATTCTTTATGTATTAAACATAAATTATGTAGGCAATGAGCCTCTCTTGAGCAATGAGCTCTAGGCAGTGAGCCCGAAGGCATGTGCCTTCTCTTTTCTTCTAAGTCCTTTTAACAGGGTACGAATCTTGTGGGCTAACCCCCACCGTGGTTTTCCCTTAACCGGGTTTCCATGTAAAAATCTTGGTGTTATGTGTGTTAAGTTTATTTCTGCTCATGTGTTGTTGATTCATGCTTTAATGTTCACATTATTGATCTGATTGTAAGTTGATAAAGAAGATTAAAAACAAAAAAGGTTAAATTTGCAAGACAACTGATTCACCCCCCCTCTCAGTTGTCCGGACTAATTCCAACAATTGGTATAAGAGCCAGATCCTCTAAAAGAAGTTTGACCGCTTGAGGAGATCTATGATGTCGATCTACAAGAAGGATAGTCTGAGATTTGATGGAACAAATTATTTTGTTTGGAAGAGTCGCATGGAGTGCCATTTGCAATGCATGGGTGATGCTTATTGGGTGATAACCAATGATGAGTATAAACCTCCAGAGAAAGGTCCTTCAACTCCAGATCAACTCAAAGATGCTGAAAATAACTTTCGAGCTAAAGAGGCCTTGTTGAGTGCCCTGACTGATTTAGAAGTGACAAATGTCTTTGGACTAAAAATTGCTCATGAAATCTAGAAGAAGTTGGAGAATTTGTATGAAGGCAATGAATATGTCAAATGTCCCAAGCTACAAAGTCTGAGAGAAAAATTTGAAAATCTGAGGATGAGTGAAGATAAAAACATCACAATTTACATACAAAAGATAAATGAACTTGTGTGTGGTATCAGGTGTGCTGGTGGATCTTTGGAAGAATTGCAGATTGTGGCAAAAGTGCTCAGATCTTTACCTAATTTATACAAACATAAGGTTGCTGCTATAGAGGAGATCAGGATTGTCTTAGAAGTTACAAGAGATCAGCTGGTTGGCAAAATTTTAGCTTTTGAATTAAGTAAGTTTGGTGATTCTCTTCCTAAGTCTGAATCTACATTTAAGGCCAGTGTATATGGAAAACAAGGATATGATCCGGGTGAAAGCTCTTCAGCAAGATCAAACAGATTTGTGAAGGCAAGGAAGCATTTTGAAGATGATGAAATTGAGACTGCATATCTTGAAGCTCTTATTCCCAAAAGAATGCCAAGAGGATCCAGTAAGTATGAAGGAAAGTTGCCACTCAAATGTTTTATTTGTAATAAGATTGGTCATTTTGCCTCAAGATGTCTGGAGAGGTTATCAAAACCAAACCCTAACAGATATAAAGGTCAGAAGAAATGTTACTATGTCCTAGAAGTTGGAGAAGGAGTCATAGATAATGAATCTGATCATGGAGGTTCCATTGAAAATGATTGGGTGTTCATTGCTATCAAAGAAGAAGATCCGGTGTCTACTGAATCTGCTAGCTATGAAAATGTGGAAAGTGCCTTGGCTGCTCAGGTTGTTGAAAAGGATGAATGGGTGATTGATAGTGGATGTTCTCATCATATGACTGGTGATAAAAGTAAGTTTGTAAGCCTTGAAAAATATGAAGGTGGGCTTGTAAAATTTGGAGACAACTCAGCTGGTAGAATCCGTGGCAAAGGATCCATCTCTTTTAATGGTAAGAATAACACAAATGATGTTTTGTACGTGGAAGGACTGAAGCATAATCTTCTCAATGTTGGACAGTTGGTTGACAAGGGTTATGATCTCTGATTCAAGGATGGAAAATGCAGAGTCTTGGAAAGCTTCGGAACTGAAATTGCATCTGGTACACAAACTAGAGGTAACATCTTTCAATTAAGTAGTTCTGGTAAAAGTTGTTTGATTGCTCAGACAGATCAAAGTTGGTTGTGGCATAGGAGAATGTGACATGTGAATTTTGATAACATTGTCAAGATAAGTTCTACTCAGGTTGTGAGAGATCTTCCAAGACTTGTGAAACCTGATAGCATGTGTAGAGAATGTCAATTGGGCAAACAGAACAAAACATCATTCAAAAGTAAAGAACAATTTTCAAGTGGGCGATTAGAACTTGTGTATACTGATTTATGTGGTCCTGCTAGAATTAGGAGTGTGCAAGGAGACAGATATTTTATGTTGTTGATTGATGATTACTCCCGGATGATGTGGATAACCTTCTTAAAAGAAAAATCAAAAGCTCTTGACAAATTCAAAGTGTTCAAAGTTATGGTGGAAAATGAGATTGGTGTGAAGATAAAGTGTCTAAAATCCGACAGAGGTGGAGAGTTTACCTCCAATGAGTTTGATACATTATGTGAAAAGCATAGAGTAAAAAGACAGTTATCTGCTCCTAGGACTCCTTAGCAAAATAGAGTTGTGGAAAGAATGAACCGGATCATTCAAGAAGCTACCAGGACCATGATGATGGAAACAAATGTTCCACAAGTTTATTGGAGAAAAGCTGTGAGTACTACTGTCAACACTCTTAACCGGGTGTAGATTAAAGGCAATTCTGGTAAGACTCCTTATAAACTCTGGTTTGGTCATCCTCCTACTGTGAGATATTTTAGAGTTTTTGGTAGTAAATGCTATATCAAAAGAGATGAGGATCTAGGCAAGTTTGAAGCAAAAAGTGATGAAGGATTTTTTCTAGGTTACTCTACTCAAAGCAAAGCATACCGATGCTTTAACAAAAGGTTGAAAAAGATTGTTGAAAGTGCTAATGTTAGAGTTGATAAGAGCAGGGAAGGACAATCCAAGTCTTGCGGATATGATTCAGATGATCAAGATGAAAATCCAAGTCAAGAAAGGCAAGTGCAAACTCAAATCCAGATCCAAATTGATCCAAAAAATCCAGTAATTCAAGAGGATAGTGCAGAAGTTGAGGAACAAGCTCAAGAAACAGAAGTTCAAGCAAATCCCAAAACTCCCAGGTATGTAAGGATGAATCATCCTGAAAATTAAATCATAGGAGATAGAAATAAAGGTGTTCGAACTAGGAGAAGAATTGCTAAAGATCAAGAAGAGATTTGTCTAATTTCAAAGATTGAACCAAAAACAGTAAGTGAAGCCTGCAAAAATGAAAACTGGGTAAAGGCAATGGAAGAAGAATTAATGCAAATTGAAAAGAATCACACTTGGGATCTTGTTTCTAGACTTGAGGACAAAAATGTGATTGAAACTAAATGGGTCTTCCGGAACAAACTAAATGAAGATAGTGAAGTTGTAAGAAACAAAGTAAGGTTGGTATGCAAAGGATATTCTCAAGTGGAAGGAACTAGTTTTGAAGAAACTTTTGCTCTGGTGGCAAGAATAGAAGCAGTCAGGTTATTTCTTGCATTTGCTTCTTATAAAGATTTCAAGGTCTATCAGATGGATGTCAAATCAGCATTCCTAAATGGAGAGTTAGAAGAAGTCTACATTGAGCAACCAGAAGGATTTCAGTTGTCTGATCAGAAAGACATGGTCTGCAAATTGAGGAAAGCATTATATGGACTCAAACAAGCCCCAAGAGCCTAGTATGCAAGATTAGATAAGTATCTGCTAAAACTAGGATATAACAAAGGCACTACTGACAATAATCTTTACTTCAAGATTGATCATAAGAATATTCTAATTGTTGAGGTATTTATTGATGATATCATTTTTGGTGGAAATGAGAGCATGTGCAAAACATTTGTTGATCAGATGCAAAGTGAATTTGAGATGTCCATGTTTGGTGAGATGAATTTCTTCTTAGGTGTTGACTTTTTCCCAGACTGGATGCTTATTCCCAGATATCCCTACAAGGAAGCCATCAATGATCAACAGGATCTCTGGGCCAGGGGGTCAACAGTGTAGGAGATAGACTCTATATTTTATCTCCTCTTCTTCTTCAGGCTCTGCAAGACCTAGGGGGGTATTCCCTACTCAACATCCATGAGGATATGCATGCAAGGCTGGGATGCTGACAGAAAGCAGATAGTCCTCCTGTAAGTAGACCAAAACTGAAAGATAAGAGCAAAGGGGCTAGCTTTGGGCCTATTTGCAGTTGTAGACAGAGGACTGAGGTTCCTAAAACTAACTCTAATGTCCTAATGTTGGTTTTAGATTTTGATTTGAAGTTTAAGTGTGGATGCAAAGCTGGATATGGTTATAACACAAAACAAAGCATGATTGGTGCCTATCCAGGGCCTGGAGTCAGTAGACATACACCTGTGAATGATCAGCATGAACAACTAAAACTGGATTTCAAGGGGATATGTGTGATACCTGCCTTACAGGCATCTCCCAATACAGAGTGTTAGGTTATCTCTACTTATGGTATCCCTACTGCAGTATACTCTTCCCAATGTTCAACCTGAAAACAGTTTAATCTACCCCTTGAGTAGAAGTTAGAAGATCAGACAGTCAACATAGGAATTCTATGCTCTAGAATCTAAACATTACCAAACATCCAGATTCAGAAGAAGAGTACATGCAATACTGGAGACAGAATTAACACAACACATGCTAAACAGCATTTCTCATATAAGTTTAATCATGAAATCAGTGGGTTCATGCCAAAAACAAACAACAAGAGATACATAAACTCACAGGTAAGCTGTACAGAGCAACCAGATCAGCTTGTTATGCATTACAGAGCCAAAATCATCAACTTTCAACAACCCTTCAAATGAACAACACAACCTGCTTATATCAGCCAGGTAGGTGCTCAGCAATTAATTACAATGTTGACCAAAATTTCGCCAGATACACAGTATCATGAAAATGGCGCTCAAACACAACCAGATTGGCGCCCAAACTTGAATGCAGCAGGTAGGGGAGGAGACAGGAAGATTTCTCGAGCCCTGCGCCATCATCCGCTGATGTACATCTTCAGTCGGGTACAGGATCGACCCACGCCATCGCCCATACCTCTGCAACAATCGCCATTAATGGCGCACCAACCCGCGGCCTTGGGAAGATCATCAAACAGACTATCGCAAGCATTTCCCGCCGAGATTCATCATCATGATGTTTGAAAATGCAGGATAACAATATCCCACATGCACCCCGCGATGACCTCAACAACACTTTATATACTAGGTCATGAGCATATATCATGTCGGTGCTTTTGCTCCTGACGACACTAATATAGAACCTCATCATCATCATCCTCCAGCAGCATGATATCCTGTTGTTCGAAATATCACCCTGACGTCATCATGATATTTGAAAAATAACCTTCATGATAATCGGCACAACCTGATCCTTTGGAGGAACATCCTCCTGCTGAGCTTATAACAAAAGTCTGGCCGATGAACATCCTGATGACGTCATCATCATATCTGCCTACTGCGCACCTCCTCATATCCGGATGATGTCATCATCATGTTTGCAAATATCAGGAGGTCTCTTCAAGATGATCAGTTGTTAGAAATATGACCTCCGCGGACCTTGATGACGTCATCATCATATTAACATCATCATGATATTCGGAAGACAACCGGATATTTGGAAATATCCTCCTGATGCTCAAATATCAGGTTGCACTGTAGCTCCTCTATAAGATCGGGGTGATAACTGAATATGATGATGCTGCTTGAAAAGATCACCCCCAGTAGATAATGCGCGAAGCCGGCAGGCGGATATCTCCTTGATATCAACATCATCATGATGCTCGAACAAAACAAAAACATATATCCAGGTGATATGAAAATATCACCCCTTCCTTCGAGAATATCATGATGCAGATAGGCAGAAAGAAAAATATCACCCTGATATACGGATGACGTCAACATCATCAGGATATCAAAACAACGAACAAGAAGTGATACAACATCATCAGGATGATATTGACTAAGATCATCCTGACGTTCAAAATATGATGACCCTAGTGAATATCGGGTCGCACTTAGAACTCTTCAACATCATCATCAGGATGATCATAACCAAGATCACCCGATGATAAAAATATCACCCCGGCGAAATATCATGAAGGCAGAAAATATGATGACCCTCCACAAGCAGCAGGATGATAACTGGAAATATCATGATGATGACGACCCTTAGGAAAAAACAAGTCAGGTCGACAACTTAGAGAATAACCCCTTCAGGACATCGGGGCAACATCGTCATCATGTTTGAGCAAGGTGATATTCAGAAGATCACCGGATACTTGAAAAATCACCCCCGCAAGCAACTGAGGGCGCACTGAAGCTCACCAGTATCATCAGGATAATAAGCAAACATCACCCGACAGTTGAAATATGATGATGACGAAGAGAAAAACAAGTCGACGAAGAAGATGCTGATGAAGATCATCATCGAAGACAAGATGATGATGATGACCTCCTCCTCAGAAAAATATGATGCTGCAGCTGAAAAACGCTGAGGAGGTCCAACACTTAGAAAAATTGGGCAAGAAGATGAAGGCTTCAGATGAAGAAACCTCCTGATCATGACAAATCAACCCCAGGTCAAAATGAGTGCTAACAGTGGCTCCGAATGGGGACGTGCAGGTGAAAACCTGCAGCGAGAACCAGATCTCCGGGCAGACCTGACAAAAAGCCAAAAAACGCGAACTGTACAAGGCATTTACACTACATACATATTTTACAAATGTGCACAGCAACCAGCTATTCATGTAAAATAGAACTTAAGGAATTGGCCATGCACAGGCAATTCCAGAATTTCACCATCTAGGGCCTGGAGGAAATAAGAATCCTCCCCATGAGTATTGCAAACCTGATATGGGCCCATCCATAAGGGCTGAAATTTACCATGTTTACCCTTTTCCTGATCTTTAGCATTCCAAATGAGCACCAGATCATTAACTTGAAACTTCCTTTTTGTAGTTCTCCTGTCAAACTGATATTTCATATCCTGTTGTCTTTTGAGATTGATCTGGTGGGCTCTCCTTCTGTCTTCATCCAATGCAACCAGCTGATTCACTCTTTCTGTCATGGGATCTTCAATGTCCTCATCATTTTCCTGAATGAATCTGTAAACTGGTAGGAGATTGTTTATGGGCAGTCTAGCTGATGCACCATACACTAGCTCAAAAGGTGACTTCCCAATAGCCCTTTTCACAGTCACTCTGTCAGCCCATACTGCTAAATTCAACTTTGAGTCCCAAGCTCTCTTGTTCTTGTCCAGTATCCTCTTGACAATTTTCATGATGCTCTTATTGCTTGATTCTGCTTGACCATTTCCTTGTGGGTGATATGGTGATGTATATGACAGGTTTATCCCATACCTGTTGCAAAAATCAACAAATTCACCTGATCTGAAGCACATGGCATTATCAGTGATAATCTTAGATGGTACTCCAAACCTGATGATGATGTTCTCTAGTATGAAATCTGTCACCACCTTACTTGTAGCTCTTTTAGTTGGAATGGCCTCAATCCATTTGGTAAAGTAGTCAGTTGCCACCAAAATCCAACTGTGTCCCCCACTTGATTTGTCTGCAATTTCCCCTATAAAGTCAATTCCCCACTGCTGGAATGGAGCATCCACAGGTACAGTTCTGAGGGGCAAAGCACCATTATATTTCAGCTTTCCTGAGAATCTCTGGCAAGGGTCACACTTCCTTACTAACTTTTGTGCATCTGAAAAGAGAGTGGGCCACCAATATCCTGCCCTGAGAATTTTATGAGCTGTTGTTTGGGCAGTATAATGGCCACCACACAATCCTTTATGCATGTCAATCAAAACATTGTTAGCCATGTTTTCATCCACACATCTCAGCAGCACACCATCAGGATTTTTCCAGTACAGCTCACCTTTAATAATGACATACCTGATTGCATGTAGCTTCAGAGTCCTCTTTTGATTGTCACTGAAATGGGAAGGACAATTCAGATTTTGCAAATAATAGACAATATCCTTGTACCATTCAGATCCTGATACATTTACATTCTCATCTTGGACTGCATTAACTTGGCATGCTTCCAAGTTTGACTGTGCCATCATCTTGGCTAACCCTTGTCCTCTTATCAACTTAGTAACCTGTATGTCTATGTTGAATTCCTGCAGTTTGTTTATCCATCTGCACCTTCTTCCAGTCACCTCCTGCTGAGTGAATATGTCTTTGACTGCAGCATGAGGCACATATGCAATGATATATGACCCTACCAGGTATGGTCTGAAACTTTTGATGGCTCTAACTAGTGCATATGCCTGTTTTTCCATAATGTCATATTTCAACTCAGAGGCCTGCAAGGACATACTGAAGAAAGCAATGGGCTGTTCAAAACCATCTTCATTTTTCTGTAACAAACATGCAGCTACAGTATGAAAGGAAGCAAATGAAAACACTTGAAATGGCCTAGAAAAATCAGGAGATTTAAGAACAGGGGCCATCTTAATTGCCTCTTTGATATTCTGAAATGATTCTGCTGCTTCCTTTTCCCAGTTGACAGTTGCATCCTTCTTCATCATCTTGGAGATGTTCCTTGTAGTTTCTGCAAAGTTGGGAACAAATCTTCTAACAAAGTTTATCTGTCCAAAGAAGGACTGAACTCCTTTCACAGTTTTTGGCATTTGAATCCTGTCAATAGCTGCCACTCTCTCTGGATCTATCCTGACTCCATCCTTGGAAACAATGTGTCCCAGAAGTTTTCCTTCAACTACTCCAAAGGCACACTTCTTTGGGTTTAAAGAAATACCATATTCTAGTGCTCTTACGAAGATCTGCTCCAGATGCATACAATGCTGCTCCTCTTTCTTTGAGTAGGCAGTCAGGTCATCCTGATATACTGCCAGGATTGAATCAATCAGCCCTGCAAAAGCAACATCCATTGCTCTTTGAAATGTAGCACCTGCGTTTGTTAGTCCAAATGGCATTCTAACATACACATACGTTCCCCATGGAGTGGTAAAGACAGTCTTATACTGTTCTGATTCCTTCACCTTTACCTGATTATATCCTGAAAATCCATCCATCATGGATAGGAGTTCACAACCAGTCACTCTCTGCAACATAGCCTCCATATTAGGCAGTGGATAGTTATCCTTCAAAGAGGATACATTCAAGTTCCTGAAATCAACACACAGCCTAATATCACCATTCTTTTTTCTGACTGGGACAAGGTTAGACACCCAAGTTGAATGTCTGATTGGCACAATTATTCCAGCCTCCCTGAGCCTTTTGAGTTCTTCTTGCATCTTGGGAGCTAAGGTAGGATTTATAGGCCTTTGCCTTTGTCTAAATGGCTTAGCTTCAGGCTTCAGTGGGATCTCATGCTGGAATAAGTCTTCTCTATAAGCTTTTAGGTCCTCATATGACCAAGCAAAAACATGTTTATACTTTTTTAGCAATGCAATCAGCATACTTCTTATGTGTGGTTTGAGCTGTTTGCCAATATATACCTTCTGAGGGGCCTGAGATGTCCCCTAATTTATTTCTTCTAAATCCTCCTTATTTGTGGGGGATGTCCTTGTGACCATTTTGTCTCTACTGTCAAAGGCTCTTTCCAAAGCCACTAACCCTCTAGGGATCTTGTTAGTCTTCAACTGAATGATCTCTTTCCCTACAAGAGTCTCTTTTCCATCTACAGTTTCTACAAAAGCTTGGAAATCAATCTGTTGGTTCTCATATTCATCTATGCAGTGCAAAAATTTCAGCAAATCCCTATCATCATTAAAAACTTGCCAACTGCATATATTTTCTGGTATGGCAGGCCTAATTTTAACTTCTACATCTGTGACACCTGACAGAGTGATGTCATCTGGCCTTATTGCAATATTAGCTAAGAAATCAGCCATAACATTTTTTGACCTTTCTACCCAGCCAATTGAAAATGCATCAAAAAGTTCAATAGTATCCCAAACAGCATGCTTGTATTGCTTCAGTCTTTTATTCTTTGCAGCATACTTATTTCTGATTTGGGATACAATCAGCTCAGAGTCTCCAAATACTCTTAACATCTTAATTCCATGTTTGAGAGCAATATTCAGGCCTAAGAGTAAAGCCTCATATTCTGCAATATTGTTTGTGCAATCAAACCTCAGCAAGAAAGAGGATTTGAGGAGCTTACCAGTTGGAGACAGGAAAACAACTCCAGCTCCAGAGCCTTCTTTTGCACAAGCTCCATCAAAAAACATGGTCCATAACCCATGCTGATCCAGCTCTTCAATGCAGACGTTTTTCTTTTTGTCTTCTGCATCATCTGAGACAACCTTGAAGTTATCACAGTCAGTGTCCACAAAGCATACCTGTTCATTTGCTTCTTGGTCTTCCACTGTCTCTGATGATCTCTGCTCTCTAATTAGCTTGACATCCCTGCCATTCATTGGAATCATGGCATATGACAGGTCCAGCTGCATACTTCCACCAATTAGTGCTGCCCATCTTCTTGACAGCAACATACCATACTGTGGCTTGATGTCAACCACTGTTATATTCATCTTATATTTCTTTTCAGGAAATGCTGCCAGTTTGAAATCTACATCCTTCATGATTCCAATAACTGGTACCTCTCTGGCATCCATAGCATAACACTTCCCACATGCCTTGTCAATCTTTAGTCCAGTTTGCTGCATGATAGCCAAAGGCATGACATTTGTGGATGCTCCAGAGTCAAGCATACAATTTCTAATTATTTTACCATTTATAACCAGGGAAACATAAAATGGTTCCACCTGTGAAGGACACTTTGTCATGGTCATTCCTAAATAGACTTCAGGAGTCTCATCCTCTTCATTACACATGACCTGTTTCTCACCCTGGGTCTGATCATTTTGCTTAGCTTGAAAAGGTACCCCTGAGATTAGGGATATTGTCCTATTCTTGATCTCTTCCACTTTCATGAGTTCCATAAGTGGAACAGAGACCTTTACCTGAGAGAGGATCTGGGCTATATCAAATGGAGCATAGTTTTGTACAACAGTTGTAGCTTGCTCCACAACCTTGCTTTTATCCTGAGCTGATTTAGCTTTCATTTTCATAGTTCCCTGATCATCATTCTTGTCTTGGGAACCTCTACTTTGATCTTCAGCCTGAGGGGTTTTGTGTTCTGGTCCTTGAGATTCAGGACCTGCTCTGTATCTAAAGTTCTGTTTATTATTTACCCACTGCCTTTTTTGTGGTTCAGTTCCTTTATGACCATGCACCAGCTGACCTGCAGAAATATCTTCTGGCTGATGTGGGCTGCCAACCTGATTTCTACCTCTGAGATTGTAGTTGCTCTTGACCTGAGCAACTGCTGCAGCTGTGAAGGCTCTAATTTCCTCATCAGAAGGCCGTTGTAAATTACTCAGAAAACTGTGTGAGTTCTGAGCATACACATAATTATCCTCATCATCTTCATCATATGGGGACTGTTGGCAGGCCTGAACCTGATGATCTGTCTTCTCATCAGCATCATACAGAGTATATCCATTGCCTATGGACATCATGTTAACATCATCATCCTGCACATGGTGTGGCTCATTGCACTCATTACAAAATGTAGCATTATCATACAAAGATTGGGCAATCATGCACTGTGACTGCGAATGCGGCATCTGACAGATTATACACCACGGAGCATCATCAGCAATATTTATAGTTTTCTTCAGGGGATCAGGAGTTTCCTTGGCATGTTGAGCCCTCTGATTTGTGTTGTTACGTGGATATACAGGCTTACCATCATGCCAATTGGTGTTATAAGGCATATCATGTAATGATGGCCTCTTTTCCTGCCTTTGATAGACTTGCCTATCAGGACCCATTCCTTTTTCACTTCTAGCTAATCTATAGCTCAGGTCCTTAACAACATTTGCCAGTTTGTCTATCTTATCTTCAGGAGCAGATGTACTACCTTGAGTGTTCTGAGGCTTATTTGGATTCTGCAGAATTTTTACATCATCCCTTCTATTTGTCTTGCCTGATGCTTTCCTATTGTTTTCAATATTTACTGCAATTCTGAAAGCATCTCTGAGAGTGGCAGGACCTTTATCTCTCAGTCCATATGCAGTCTTTGCATCAAAGGCATTGATGTACAAAATTATGCACATTGGTTCATTTGGCCTCATGTGATGTGGCAGTTTGTTCAACACTTTAGTAAATCTTGCATTAAAGTCTGCAACCTGCTCATTTGACCCTTTGGTGATGCTGGTGAACTCATTTACAAAGAAGCTAGGGTCAGTTTTATCACCATATTGCTCCTTGAACATCCTCTTAAAATCATCCCATGATGATATGCTCCGGTCAGGCAGATTCCTGTACCATTCTCTTGCCTCATCTATTAAGGATTGCATGAATGACTTCATGAAAACATCCTCATGCTCAACCTCAAAATTGTCCATGACATTTTGGAAGGCCTTTAGATGATCTTCTCCTGACACTGTATTGTTTCCTGAAAACTTAGGCACTTGCAGCCTCAGATGCTTGTCAATGGGGTTAGGATACCCAGGAATACCATCAAACACCAGCTGCCTGAATCTATCTAACTGCATAGGCTGTCTGTTTGGCTGATTAACATTAACATTTCTATTTGCATTCTGGTTTCCTGCATGGTTCAGTGGTATCCTAGCATCATTCACATTTTGTCTGTCATCATGATGCTGATGTTGCATTTCATATCTTTGTTGATGTCTTTGCATATTTGCATTCTCTAGAGTAGGAACTGAATTATTTTGGGCAGTTCTCAAGGCTGGCACTTTCTGCTGTATATCATCTCTGATTTTCATGGCTTGTAGGTATTCTAGTTCTGCTCTTAGACTTTTGATTTCTTCAGCCAATTGTTCATCCTTAGGTCTGGAGGTAGACGGTCTCATACCATTTGGGTCATCATCTTCATCATCCCTTAGAGACTCTGCCTCTTCAAACCTTTCACTTGGGTCTAGAAAAGGGCGTTCTTGGAACACCTCTGACCTCATTCTCATACTACCACCCTGTTGCCTCTCATATGCACCTTGGATATCAGCTTCTGCAGTTGAAAAATAAGGAGCATGCTGTCCTGATGGCCTAGGGTTATCTTGTACCTCATCACTTTTTCTGGGGGAGCTCTCATGACTAGCTGAGACAGTTCCCTTTCTTCTATACATCATTCTTTTTGTTAATGGTAACTCTTCAAATAGAGGATTTTGTTGGGATCTTCTCCCCTGCATATAAATTTACCTTGACCGGTTGGGAGATTGCTTCGGAGTCGCCACCTATTTCTAGGAACTGTTTTCTTCTGAAAACCAGGGTTCTTTCACAAGGGTCCCCAGCAGAGTAGATTACTGTTGCTGACTCAGATGGGTCACATATATCACTGGAGATGATTAGATAGTACTTTTACTTCTCAATCCCCAGTAGAGTCGCCAATTTCTGTTGACTTTTTCCCAGACTGGATGCTTATTCCCAGATATCCCTACAAGGAAGCCATCAGTGATCAACAGGATCTCTGGGCCAGGGGGTCAACAGTGTAGGAGATAGACTCTATATTTTATCTCCTCTTCTTCTTCAGGCTCTGCAAGACCTAGGGGGGTATTCCCTACTCAACATCCATGAGGATATGCATGCAAGGCTGGGATGCTGACAGAAAGCAGATAGTCCTCCTGTAAGTAGACCAAAACTGAAAGATAAGAGCAAAGGGGCTAGCTTTGGGCCTATTTGCAGTTGTAGACAGAGGACTGAGGTTCCTAAAACTAACTCTAATGTCCTAATGTTGGTTTTAGATTTTGATTTGAAGTTTAAGTGTGGATGCAAAGCTGGATATGGTTATAACACAAAACAAAGCATGATTGGTGCCTATCCAGGGCCTGGAGTCAGTAGACATACACCTGTGAATGATCAGCATGAACAACTAAAACTGGATTTCAAGGGGATATGTGTGATACCTGCCTTACAGGCATCTCCCAATACAGAGTGTTAGGTTATCTCTACTTATGGTATCCCTACTGCAGTATACTCTTCCCAATGTTCAACCTGAAAACAGTTTAATCTACCCCTTGAGTAGAAGTTAGAAGATCAGACAGTCAACATAGGAATTCTATGCTCTAGAATCTAAACATTACCAAACATCCAGATTCAGAAGAAGAGTACATGCAATACTGGAGACAGAATTAACACAACACATGCTAAACAGCATTTCTCATATAAGTTTAATCATGAAATCAGTGGGTTCATGCCAAAAACAAACAACAAGAGATACATAAACTCACAGGTAAGCTGTACAGAGCAACCAGATCAGCTTGTTATGCATTACAGAGCCAAAATCATCAACTTTCAACAACCCTTCAAATGAACAACACAACCTGCTTATATCAACCAGGTAGGTGCTCAGCAATTAATTACAATGTTGACCAAAATTTCGCCAGATACACAGTATCATGAAAATGGCGCTCAAACACAACCAGATTGGCACCCAAACTTGAATGCAGCAGGTAGGGGAGGAGACAGGAAGATTTCTCGAGCCCTGCGCCATCATCCGCTGATGTACATCTTCAGTCAGGTACAGGATCGACCCACGCCATCGCCCATACCTCTGCAACAATCGCCATTAATGGCGCACCAACCCGCGGCCTTGGGAAGATCATCAAACAGACTATCGCAAGCATTTCCCGCCGAGATTCATCATCATGATGTTTGAAAATGCAGGATAACAATATCCCACATGCACCCCGCGATGACCTCAACAACACTTTATATACTAGGTCATGAGCATATATCATGTCGGTGCTTTTGCTCCTGACGACACTAATATAGAACCTCATCATCATCATCCTCCAGCAGCATGATATCCTGTTGTTCGAAATATCACCCTGACGTCATCATGATATTTGAAAAATAACCTTCATGATAATCGGCACAACCTAATCCTTTGGAGGAACATCCTCCTGCTGAGCTTATAACAAAAGTCTGGCCGATGAACATCCTGATGACGTCATCATCATATCTGCCTACTGCGCACCTCCTCATATCCGGATGATGTCATCATCATGTTTGCAAATATCAGGAGGTCTCTTCAAGATGATCAGTTGTTAGAAATATGACCTCCGCGGACCTTGATGACGTCATCATCATATTAACATCATCATGATATTCGGAAGACAACCGGATATTTGGAAATATCCTCCTGATGCTCAAATATCAGGTTGCACTGTAGCTCCTCTATAAGATCGGGGTGATAACTGAATATGATGATGCTGCTTGAAAAGATCACCCCCAGTAGATAATGCGCGAAGCCGGCAGGCGGATATCTCCTTGATATCAACATCATCATGATGCTCGAACAAAACAAAAACATATATCCGGGTGATATGAAAATATCACCCCTTCCTTCGAGAATATCATGATGCAGATAGGCAGAAAGAAAAATATCACCCTGATATACGGATGACGTCAACATCATCAGGATATCAAAACAACGAACAAGAAGTGATACAACATCATCAGGATGATATTGACTAAGATCATCCTGACGTTCAAAATATGATGACCCTAGTGAATATCGGGTCGCACTTAGAACTCTTCAACATCATCATCAGGATGATCATAACCAAGATCACCCGATGATAAAAATATCACCCCGGCGAAATATCATGAAGGCAGAAAATATGATGACCCTCCACAAGCAGCAGGATGATAACTGGAAATATCATGATGATGACGACCCTTAGGAAAAAACAAGTCAGGTCGACAACTTAGAGAATAACCCCTTCAGGACATCGGGGCAACATCGTCATCATGTTTGAGCAAGGTGATATTCGGAAGATCACCGGATACTTGAAAAATCACCCCCGCAAGCAACTGAGGGCGCACTGAAGCTCACCAGTATCATCAGGATAATAAGCAAACATCACCCGACAGTTGAAATATGATGATGACGAAGAGAAAAACAGGTCGACGAAGAAGATGCTGATGAAGATCATCATCGAAGACAAGATGATGATGATGACCTCCTCCTCAGAAAAATATGATGCTGCAGCTGAAAAACGCTGAGGAGGTCCAACACTTAGAAAAATTGGGCAAGAAGATGAAGGCTTCAGATGAAGAAACCTCCTGATCATGACAAATCAACCCCAGGTCAAAATGAGTGCTAACATTAGGTCTGCAAATCACTCAGTCAGATAAAGGTATCTTTATATCTCTATCTAAGTATGTGAAAGAATTGTTGAAGAAGTTTGGAATGGAAGATTCAAAGCCAGTAGGTACGCCTATGGTAACTGGATGTAAGTTGAGTAAAGATGATGACTCCCCTAAGGCAAATTAGAAAAGGTATAGATCAATGATTGGAGGATTGCTCTATCTGACTCAGACCAGACCTAATATCATGAATGTATAATATCATGAATGTAGTAGGGCTTGTTGCTAGATTCCAAGTTGATCCTAAAGAATCCCATGTTGTAGCAATCAAAAGAATCTTCAGATATCTCAAAGGAACACTTGATTATGTCTTGTGGTATCCAAAAGACAATGACTTTACTCTTTATGCATATACAGATGCTAATTGAGTAGGAGATGTGGATGACAGGAAAAGTACGAGTGGTGGTGCATTCTTCTTGGGAAGTAGATTGGTTTCTTGGCTGAGAAAAAAGGAGGCAATATCCCTATCTACAGCAGAGGCAGAGTATATAGCAGCAGCAAACAATTGCACTCAAGTTCTGTGGATGAAGTAAATGTTGAAGGACATCAGAATTGTGTTTGAAGAGCCAGTCACAATCTTCTATGATAATTCAAGTGCAATAAGCATCTCAAAGAATCCAGTGTTGCATTCAAAGACAAAACATATATCCATCAAGTTTCACTTCTTGAGAGAGAAGGTAAATGAGAATGAAGTCAAGTTGGAGTTTGTATCTTCAAAGGATCAGATTGCAGGATATTTTCACTAAGCCTCTTCCCAAAGATACTTTTGAGTATCTCAGAGAGAAGTTGGGGGTTATTACCCCTCCTGATCATAATTAAGATGCACTAGAGTGCATCAGTCCGGTAGAATTCACAGTCACATCTTGTGATCCAGATTGATGTCAAGGAGGCACTGCTCAGGGGGAGTAGTCTACATGTAATTTTTGAGTCTGGTTTGAAACAAAAATAAGGAGAAAAGACTGCAAATAGGTGCCATTTTATATTGATGTCAAAGGGGGAGAGAAGTTCATGTGAAAAACTAGTTGCTGATGAAACAGGGAGCAATGAAGAAAGTGATTGCAGAAGTGATAAGAGAAAGGGGGAGAAGGTCTTGTCTTGATGATCAAATCAGTTTTGCACATGAGAATAGCATAGTGGTCCAAAATATCGTGCCAATTGACATAATAATCTGCATGGTTAGCTTCTTGGACACTTAAAATTTTGTCAAACCAAGCAGAGAATTGAAAATACTCATAGTCCAGTAGATGATCAACATTAGCAATATTTTTTCACCTACCACATTCATATCAAACCTTAAGCATTCATGAGTAACACCCTCTTGGAGTACCTCAACACAATGTTTCTCTGGCATATTACAGTCATACTCCAGCTTTGAGTCTGATGGATCACACTAATCAAAGACAAAAGATTGAAATATATCAATAGAGTGATCATCTAAATTTTGTCCTTCATATGATAGAAAATGCACATCCATAGGTAACCCTTCAACTTGAATTGTCATGGAGTTGCGTTCCTTCAAATCAGGTGGCTCACCAATTCTATCATGCATCCTGATGTCCTGCAGAGGAAGCTCATCTTCAAATGTAACAAGACTTTCAAATATGGTTTTCCTACACAAGCTTATCCTTTTTTAAAACCAAAATATGAAAAATACCTGGATATATTGCAGCGGCTACAAATTTTCCTCCCTGACTGGAAATCTTAATAGATCTGAAGCATTCTTCACATTTTCATCAGGTTCTTTTGACAGAGTTGCCACCTCTCTTCGTAGAGGACTAAACTTTAAACAACAAAAATCTCTTTGAAGCCTTCTTTCATTCTGGGTTTTCTTTCAACAGCAGAGCCACACAAATTCTTTTAAATTTGCTGCAACAAAGCCCCATCCAGGTCTAAAACTTCAATAGCTGAACCAAATGTTCACACCCATCAAATTCTTTGACTCTTTGCTCATAGATCTATCACTGTCCCCAGCGGAGTCGCTAGTTTTGTTGGTTCCCAAATCTGAAGACATCAAACTCTAAAAATTTGCCACTTCTTATGCTCAAATTCAATGGAAGACTTGGCCAACAGAGTGGGAGATTATTTCTTATATCTCCTACACTTCAGGTTCTACCGCACCTAGGGGGTGTCTCTCATTCATAATCCATAAATATAGCTTTTCAACACCAGGTAGAATGTTCTCATGTATGCACCAAGATTTATGAGATTAACCCTAGACTGGCAATATTCTTAGATTATCTAGTTTATACACATCAGAGAACATGCAAGACCCTAACCTAAAACAAAATAAAACATAAAATGGTTCGTATGATTTGCTTTTTAAATTGTTGGGTTTCCTAGACCTTTGGGCAAACAGATTCCAGACTGGTGCCTTGTTTAGGTAACAGAGTCAAACATTCAACCAATGCAAATGTTTCCTAATAACAACACAACTTCATATCCAGAGGACTTAACAGAAATCACTACTATCTTACAGCAATGGCCCAAGAAAGGGTATCACCTATAGCTCTACTTTCACTAATCCTTTGATATAACACACTTTTCCCTATATCTGATTTAAAGCAATTTTAATCCTTTCCTTGAAAAGATGCAGCAAATCAAATACCCAACATAACAAGTGTATGTAGATAAGCTCGAAAACCCTAGGTAACTTTGCTTAAAAGAAAAATGTTCATACCCAGGGAGATAACCATATGTAACACACACAAAAAGTGTTTTTCATTTATCTCACCCTGAAATAGAAAGACTATTATACAGAATCTTGTTCACTTACAAAAGTAAAATGCAGTCCTACAACCCAAAATCAGGCATCTGCTCCTACAAAATGCTATCTTCTAAATGTGTGAATACCTTGTATTCAGAGTCCAACCCCTTACAAAGTGGAACAACATGCTCTCTTATAGAAACAAGAGCATGTTCCCTAAAAATTTATTACATCCTAGTAGTGAGGTGAGTTTTTTCATTACAAGTTGCTGCCAATGAGCCTAGGAAAATTACCAAATGCACCAAAAAGGGAGAAGACAAAAAATAATATAAAATATGGAGCTAAATGTTTTAATTTATCTTTCCCCTTTATTTGACTTTTAACTTGTTGCCGGGCACCTCCATTTCGCACCATCGCATAGCATGCCTGAAGGTTCCATCATCCCTATGCACCACTATGATATGGGACTGTGGGGCTTCTTTTTAGACTCTTCCTTGATTGCTCTTAGCTTTTGAGATGACAGAGAACAAGATTCAACAGCCTCCAATTCAATTTTATCATCACTGGGTCATTTTTGGCAATGCTGGGCGTTTTGCAGCTGCCAGCAATCGGAATACACCTCAAACGCATCTAAAATCTCTGCCCAGGCATTATAAATGGTCCGGGGACAAATTTAAAGCATGGGGCAGCAATTTTGGACCAAATAGAGCCTCCAAAAATTTCCTAAAGACCAAAAACGTGAGTAGCATTCCTTCCAGTGACAACACTTGCCTGAATATGGCCCAAAGGACCTCAGAAAACCCTCCATTAAGATCAAAATGTCTCAATCTTTGCTGCAGGGGAGACTACAGGCCCAAAACTGCATAGAAAGTGCTATTTCACACCATCGCACGGCTTCAAGGGAGCAAGAGAGAAACAACGCGGATGCTGCGAAATCCCAAATAAAATGTTTTATCATCTACCCCAAACATTATAACATAAATTTATAATGTTTATCTTATAATATTTGCCTTTTAAAACATTAAAATGTGCCAATTAATATTTTTTAAATTGCATTTTTAGACTTTGGCAAATGGTAATTTTTTAATTTCTTCTCCTGGGCAGATGGCGCCTATTCACTACAGGCACATGGGATATTAGAGGGCAATGAAAATTTGCACAGGACTATAATCAATTATTTAGAGCAAACCCATTTCATCAAAATTTGCATCGTCGAAAGATTTCAGGGACTTCCTTTGTAAACTAGCCTGTCAAGTGCCTTCGTTACAATCAAAATATATTAAAATACTGCATCGTATGGTCTCTAATTTTGGTGAAACTGGACTTGGGAAAGTTTTAGACCAAAATGAGAAATGGGTTGTCCTCAAAATTGTGAGATTTAAAATTTTCTAGAACACCAAATCTAGCCATGTTGTAGTCAGAAAAGCATTAAATAGCCCATCAAAACTCACCCTGAAAGCGCGAAACTGAACAGGCATGTTACCATATGCACCAAAAAACTTCTTACCATATGGATTTGCAATGTGATCTCTAAGTTGCAAGATTTTAATCGGCGAAGGTGAGCTCCGAGGTAGATTGAGCAGCATGTTGACCTAGCCTTTGTCAACATATCGAGAAGAAATAGGCACTTCAAATTTGCAAAAATTGAGGGTGCCAACAGTGAGTACGAGTTCTACCAACTCGAGGTGTGCCTACTACACTACATTCACTTATAGGTGTTGCATTAACTCTCATATTTCTCATGGCTTGAGTCATATACTGCATCATCTGTTGTTGGGAAGCCATCATTTGAGCTAAAGCATTGTTTGCTTGTTGTCTTGCTGCCATATCCTGCTATCCTCTAGCTATCTCCCTTAGAAGATCACCAACATTCCTCTCATCTCTTGGTGGACTCCCAACTCTTCTTTCCCTATCCATATCAACTTGATTTGTACTTGCAATTGGAGTCTCTTCCTCCTGATTATCTTGTTGGCCTGCTCTTCTTCTAGTATAATACCTAAGTGGACCAACTTCAGGTGGCTGCATATGAAGACTCTAAACCCTTTAGGCTGGCAAGATCATAGCTCTAATACCACTGTAAGAACCCTTACTAATTCTATCATGTTTTTCAGTTTGTTGTCTTAAATTTCTAACTAGGGTTTCTTGGTTGTTTTCAATAGTTTTATGTGTTTTCAATGAAAGGATGCATTTGCCACATAATGATGACAATATAGAACCATTTGAAATGAAATATCAACAAACCAATGAACTAAAAATATATAATAGAGATCTGATTTCACTCAGAATAGCAAGATATTTTATTTCAAATTAAAGATTTGAAATGATTACATCACCCAATTGTTGTACAAACATACCCGATTGAATCCTCCACACTTGGGAACAAGTTTGATGATAAATAGAGATGTGTAGAGGTTTGAATTAAGCCCAAATCTGATTGTACCTTGCTGTTATGAAATTCTGAGTTGCTGATATAAAATTTTTGAATGTAGACAATGATGAAATATACCAAATATCACCTCCAAATGTGAAGCGATGGATTACAATACAAGCCACCTATGCTAGGATGATTGTAAATGTCAAAGTATGATGCAAATAGGTCAATTACCAATCTGAAATAGTCTACAGCAGTCTGATACAAACCCTAGGTGACTGAAATACACCTTTCCACGCCACAAAACACCTCCAAAAACACAGCGATGAAACCCTAGGTGGAGCGATGAAACCCTAGGTAGTAAATATGCCAATATTATATGGAATTTCACCTCAAACACCTCTAATCTGCAATCTGATATAAATTTATTAGGTCTGAAACATCAAAATCTGCTCATAAAGGAATGATATCAACCATAAAAAATCCCTCCAAGACATGGCGCTTCACCTCCAAACCCTAGCCATGCATGCCATGATGAAAATGCATCAAAATAACCTTTAGATCTATATGATATAATCCTCAACCTGCAATAAAAGCTTCAAACCCTAGCTGATATGATGATCTTTCTTCAAGCCCTAGCTGATATGAAGCTCCACAATGAAGTAAACCTATAATTAAGCCCAATAATGAACCCTAGATGGATTCATCTCACCAAGTGGGATGGGTTTTCGTCCAAACCACAAATTCTAAGGGTTTTTGTCCTTAAAAATTTGCTGAAACTTTGTTACAATCAAGGGAAAACTCTCCAAATATCAAATGACAATAACACAAGATAATGAAAATGACCTCCAAAGCCATATTTTATAATCCTCCACTTGGGTACCCAATTCCAATTCATTTTAATGCAATTTCAAGTCCACCTTCAAAGAAATATATTTTATTTTAATTTCCTTTTATTTTTCTCAAGTTGGGCGACCAACATAGAGATAATAAAATAATAATATTTTATTATTTTTTCACTTAAACCTTGAGCGGCCACTTTTTGGTATAAAATATAATATTTTAATAAATAAAATATTATTTATTTGTCATTTGCCATATTTTCTTTTTTTCTCATTTTTCTCATTTTTTCCACTCTCCAAGTGGTTCGCTCCAACCCTTGGCAATTTATTTTATTATTTTTGACTTTTCTAAAAATTACACAAAAATACTCCAAGTTGTTTGTCGACTTTGTTTTGCCAAGGAAAAATCATTTTTGCCAATTTTCCAAATATCTAGTCATTTCGCATCAATGGCTCAAAAAGGAGACATTACAGCATGCTTTTAAATTACAAAGTTCCTATGTTACCTCAAGTTTCCGAGAGGGGGACAGTAGGGGACAGGGGGATGTGTTTCGGGGATGGGGACGACAGGGGCCATTTTTTAGGGGTGCCAAGGGACGACTATGAAAAAAATAGGGAAATTTTTAAAATATAGAAAATTTCAGATATTCATAATTTCCTATGATAGTATTGATAAGACAATCATCAAATACATCATAGAACCTATTATGTCGTAAAATATCCCCTAGGACTTTTACCTCCTAAGTTTAGCTCCCGGGTCCCTTAAATTTAATTATGCATCTTCGAAATGAATCCTGGAGCAAAATCTCCCGAAACCCATGACAAATGGGACTTAGGGGACATCTTTGAGCTTAATCCAGCCCTAAAATAGGTCCCTGGACAAGGGCGCCCATGCCCTTGTCCTACTCTATTTTGTCGGGGTCTCAATTTAAAATGTCTGCAAAGTGACCATTAAAAAGTTTCTCTTTGTCAGCCTATTCAATTTGAATTACGAATGTTTAGCAAGAATGCATATATAAACATGTGGCTTCATTTTACAACTAGATGGATAATGTGAACTTATGATTTTATGCTAAGGATACTCAAGGCTTTCATTGTGTTGAATAGAAGTATTGTGTTGTGTTTGTTCATGTTTATTGTAGATTTGTCTTCATCAATCCATCTCCTCATGGCGTGAAAGATCTTCATCTCCCCATGAGAGCTTCACCTCCGAGGTGACATCTACTTTGTGTTTTCAATTATTTATCATATCATTGCTTTTGACTCTGTCCTGAAAGGACATGCACTCTCTATCTAACAACGGTGTTGGAAGGCTTGAATGCCATTCTGGGGCTTGACTGAGGCAAGCTCCTAAATGCCACAACCCCCAACCCCTCTCTTGTGATTGTAGGTTATAGGTGTTGGATTATGCAGAGAGGAGTTGCAGGAGGTCAGTGCAGAGCAGGAAGAATCCAGATCTGAAGAAAATGATGGAAAAGAACCCTAACTGGACAAGGGCGCCCGTTCTTTTCTCCCTCAATTTAGCACTGTCAGGTATCTCTAAAGTGGTTGCAGTCTGTAGCAGAAAATATCCCAAAGCCCTCAGAAAAAGCACTGCATTGGACAAGGGCACCTGCTCTTTTGTCCCCAACTTTTCCGTCTTCTGAAACCCAAAATTTGTTATGTCTCTAATTTGCATTTAGTGTCTTCCTATATGAGCATTTGTCGGGTTTCGTCCGTTTGTTTACAATTTTGCATAATTAGGGTTTTTGGCTTAATCGGACTAATGTTTAACAAATTAATCAACAAATTCTAAATTTCCTTATCATTCCAAGTGACACCAAACATGTCCCTGAGTCCTCTTGCAAAAGTTGTAATTCAACTTGGTTTAATATCCTTGAATGTATGTAGTGAAAGGAGGATCTAATTAAACTATTAATCAAATCAACAAACCCTCTTTTTCTACATAACATTTTGGTGAACCCATATTTTTATTGAATTTTGCACCTTGATGAGTGTTGTACATCAGATTTGCATTCATATATATCATTTTCATCATCATACATTTGAAAATCATGCATAAAAATTGAAAATTTCAAAAAACAAAATAGGCATTTTTGGCTTGCATTTAGGCATAATTTGCACTATTTTCATTGCATATTATTGAAAACATTTAATTTTCTAATATTTACATCAAATCTAAGATAAATTGCAGCATTTCATATTTTCATGATCATTTACCTTGCATTTGCATCTCTCATTTGTTAGGGTTTTGCTTGAAAATTTGTATTTTTTTATATAACCTAGTAATTTCAAAAGCTAGGGTTTGTAATTAAAATCTTGTTTCATATTTTATTACTCATTTTCACACTCATTCAAATCTGATTTTTGAGTGTAGTGTTTCATCATAATGTGCTTTTGCATTTACATTGAAAAAAGTATAAAAAATTGAGCATTTTAGGTGCATAAGCAAGCATAGATTGGTGTTGTTTCATTACATTCATCTTAAACATATTGCATTTCAGCTCTTGCACCCATATTAAAGCATACATCCATTGGTCATTTGAAAATGCTGCATCAATTCATAGCATTTTGTGAAAATTGGCACATTTGTTAAAATACACATTGTGTATTTCAATACTAGGTGTTTTTACACTTTGTTCACACTTTCTTGATCAAAACTTTTAAAATCATCAATTGGGCCTTGTTGTGTTGTACTCTTTTCTCCTATCCACTTTGTTTGTTGTGGACTTTGTGTGTATTTTTACCCGTTTCCCTCAAACAAGTGTTTTAGGTGTGAAATAATCTCTCAATTGTGGCTTTTCATCATAAAAACAATGCTATGGTACCTCCTCGCCCTGATAGGAAAAGGAAGACCCCTGAACCTGAAATAATATTTGCACCGAGCATTAGAACAAGAAAAGATATTGAAGGCCCTCTCTACATTACCATTAACATTATGGGAAATCTGGAAAGAGGAGCCCTTATTGATCCAAATTGCATAACTAACATTGCTACGGAAGAGTTCCTTTACGCACACAAACTTTTACAAGAAACTTATGACCCTACCAACATGATGATAAAAACACATAATGGAACTTTCATCCCGACAATAGGGAAGATTTCTTTGATGATTCGAGTAATTGATAAGGCTTTAGAGCAAACATTCGATATTATTCCGACATCTAACCTCTTCTGTGTAAAACTAGGCCACCCTTGGCTCAAGGCTATGAAAGTTGTCCCTTCAACACTTCACCAATGCTTAAAATTTCCTCACCATGGGTCCATACAAACTATTTCCCATAGTCTATGGCAACCTGAGGTAACTTGGAAAAACATCATCCTTGACTACTTTTGGCTGGAACCTATAGAAGAACCTGAGCCTAGAACAGACCTAACCTTCTTGGGATATTGGTGTTACAAAGCACAATTACTATCTAGATTGGTTGGCCACACAGGTAAGTATTTCTAACCTTGTTGGTCACCTCTATCTTAGCATATCTATGCTCGCTTGCATGACCTTCTCTCATGTGTTGCGTTCCCCAGTGATGTGTTATGTGTTGTTTAGGCCTCCTTGGATGACCCTTGATACTCTTGTAAGGTCAAGGATACCGGGAGACCGCCTCTATTGTGATTATTCTTCTATTTGTATCATCATTCTTCTATTGTTCCTCTCCTCTATTTTATTGTTGTGTGTCATGCCTTAGGGGCATAGCGTTGCAGTTGATGACCTGGGGGCACCCTCCTATGTGGTGCTCCTAAGACACTTGATCTCCTCTCTCATTTTTATTGTTTACCTTCCTCTAGTGATTCTATCTAGTTGGCAAATGACGAAAACAAATAAATACTGATACGGACCATGTGTCCCTTCAGCAAGCAAAGCTAAAATAGACCTAGTCCATACATGACGACAGGGTTGATACACACACACACACACACACGTATATATATATAACGCTTGACTAGTAGAATCACTCTGTGTGATGTATCATCTTTTGGCATTTCTTGTGACTAACATTTTACAATCCTTGGTATCTCACCTTGTTGCTACACTCGGTTCCGAGGTATCTACAGTATAGCCCAACGGTTATACTCGGTTCCGAACCCGCAGTATAGCCTTGGTCCTTGATGTGACTATTTTCATGCATAGTTTTTATCATGTGATGTGGTTGCTATCTTAGAGTAAGATTTTCTAACCATCTTGTTATCTTATCATATATTATCAATATGTTTGGGGGAACATTCGGCGATTGTCAGCACATGTCGCCTTGGGGGCATGGCCTTTGCAAGAGCTCTTGTTTCCTTGTGTGTTTTCTCTCTACCTTAACGTGCTTGATATCAATACACGACATCAACCACCTTAAGATGGGAGCATATATAAGGTTATATGTCTAATGATTTTGGTACTAACGAAGCGTGTTTGTAAGCCCTCTCTATGAGGCAAGATGTTGTATCTCTGGCGCGAGTACACATCTTTATTTATATTGCAAGCAAAAAGCCCTCTCCGTGAGGCGGGATAGTATATCCTTTATCAAAGAAGCCCTTTGCAAAGGCAGGATAACATATCTCTTGAGCTAGTGTGTTTCCTTTTATTCAAAAGCCCTTCTACAGAAGGCGGGATGGTGTATCTCTTGAGCTAGTGCACATCATTTTATTACAAAAGTCCTCCGCAGAGATGGGGTTGGATCTTGAGACTATTCTCTCTTAAGTGTGTCTTTGGTGGTTGTGGCATAAGCCCAACCGTCAGGCGTGTCTGCAGCATGTTTGAGATGGTGGGACTTAGCAATAAGCTCCTTCCATCGTGTTGTTTGTCGTGTTTAAGACGTATAGTATGTCTTTGGCATGCTATGCGACGCTTGTGTATTCCGTGTGTGGTTTCAAGGGTGTAGCGATGAGCTCCTCTCACACTCGGGCTTTGTTTGGCGTGTTTTCCCCTGTATGTGGTTTCAAGGGTGTAGCAATGAGCTCCTCCCACACTCAGGTTTGTATGGTGTGTTTTCCCCCGTGTGTGGTTTCAAGGGTGTAGCGATGAGCTCCTCCCACATCGGGTTTTGTATGGCGTGTTTTCCCCCTGGTGTAGTTTCAAGGGTATAGCGATGAGCTCCTCCTACATTTTGGGGTTTTGTGTTGCAATTTTATTTCCATGCATATATATATATATGAAAATGAAAATGTTATATCAGTGTATTCATCGTGTTTTGCATGACTGCTCTCATGTCTTCATCGTGTTTTACGTGTTTTCAATACTGTCTTCTCTGTGTCTTACGTGCTTCCTACTATCTTATTTTGTTTTGCATGTTTGCGATGTGTCTCCTGGTGCTTACCTGAGACTGGGGGCTAGAAATAGTTCCTCAATCTTTGTGTATGCCTTAGCTTCAAGTGCCTGGTGTGTTTGATGTGTTTTTTACCATACTTTAATGCATGTATGGGTCGTAAGATCATACATACATTAAAGTGGGGGCTAAATGTTATGTCGTAAAATGTCCCCCTAGGTCTTTTACCTCTTAAGTTTAGCTCTCGGGTCCCTTAAATTTAATCATGCATCTTAGAAATGAATCTCAGAGCAAAATCCTCCGAAACCCATGACAAATGGGACCTAGGGGACATCTTTGAGCTTAATCCAGCCCTAAAATAGGTCCCTGGACAAGGGTCGCGCCCTTGTCCTACCCTATTTTGTCAGGGTCCCAATTTAAAATGTCCACAAAGTGACATTAAAAGGTTTCCCTTTGTCGGCCTATTCAATTTGAATTACGAATGTTTAGCGGGAATGCATATATAAACATGTTTAAGGCTTCATTTTACAACTAAATGGATAATGCGAACTTATAATCTTATGCTAAGGATACTCAAGGCTTTCATTGTGTTGCAGAGCAGTATTGTGTTGTGTTTGTTCATGTTTGTTGCAAATTTGTCTTCATCAATCCATCTCCTCATGGCGTGAAAGATCTTCATCTCCCCGTGAGAGCTTCACCTCCAAAGTGACATCTACTTTGTGTTTTTAATCATTTATCATATCATTGCTTTTGACTCTGTCCTAAAAGGACACGCACTCTCTATCTAACAATGGTGTTGGAAGGCTTGAATGCCATTCTAGAGCTTGACCGAGGCAATCTCCTAAACACAACCCCCAACCCCTCTCTTATGATTGCAGGTTACAGGTGTTGGATTCTACGGAGGGGAGTTGCAGGAGGTCAGTGCAGAGCAAGAAGAATCTAGATCTGAAGAAAATGACAGAAAAGAACCCTAACTGGACAAGGGCGCCTGCTCTTTTGTCCCTCAATTTAGCATTGTCGAGAATCTCTGAAGTGGTTGCAGTCTGTAGCAGAAAATATCTCGAAGCCCTCAAAAAAAGCACTGCACTGGACAAGGGTGCCCGCTCTTTTGTCCTAATTTTTCTATCTTCTGAAACCTAAAATCTGGTATGTCTCTAATCTGCATTTAATGTCTTCCTGTGCGAGCATTTGTCAGGTTTCATCCGTTTGTTTACGATTTTGCATAATTAGGGTTTTTGGCTTAATTGGACTAAGGTTTAACAAATTAATCAACAAATTCCAAATTTCCTTATCATTCCAAGTGACACCAAACCTGTAGCTGAGTCCTCTTGCAAAAGTTGTGATTCAACTCGATTTAATGTCCTTGAATGCATGTAGTGAAAGGAGGATCTAATTAAACTATTATTCAAATCAACAAACTCTCTTTTGCTACATAATAGAACCTTAACACATAATATTAGAGACTAGAGTTCAATTGAGATTTCATATGAGAGTGACAAACAAATTAAGTTTAACAAAATTTAATTGCATTCATTGACAATGTGCATATATATTATATAAAAAATACATCAAAATGCCCAAAGGCTACAAGTTTCAACTACAAAATGACAAAAATATAGAAAATATAAATATGCAGTTGTCCCTAATCAACATCTCCCAACACTGCATCAAAATTAGAGTCTGAATCACTGTCACTATGAGAGGTTGCAGTTGCCTCATCCAATGGAACCCCAAGCAATCCATCTTGTGCCTCATCATCATCAACTTGTGTAATATCTTCGGGATCAACATCCCAACGTGCAGCTGAAGTTTGACGATACTCAGGAGTCTGTTGATCCTGAAGCCGCAAGACACTATGCACAACCACCAACTTCTTCGATCATCTAGAGGCAAGCCTATTCCTCTTGACTAACTGGATGAAGCTATATATAGACCAATTCCTCTTTGCAGCAGAGGAACTAGCAACCTATGAAAGGAGACAAGTGACAAGTACCCTCAACTTTGGTGCATCCTTGCCATGCCATGTCCACCATCCAATAGAGTCATTATGAGCTAATGTAGCTCTATATGTCCTCGCCTGTGGTTTACTAAATTTTGGGCCACGAAGATTCATAAAGGCTAGCCACTATGCTCTAAGTATGGTAGACTCTTCCTCACTATACATTTTTGCAAGGGCTTTCATGAACCCTTCTTTCACCTCTTTATCATCAGATGGAGCCACTCTCTCAAGCCTTGGTGCATACCATTTGGGATTTAGAGCATAGGCTGCCATATGAAGTGGGGTGTCCATAGTGTCCCACCTTTGCGTCACAATGGGCCTAATATGCTCCTCATAAAATCCCAAAGAAGGGTCCCTGCTATGAATTGCTTATTTCATCTGCCCAAGCATGTCAAATGTCTCATAAATCTCTCCAAGGCTAGGAGAGTCTGTATCAACATATCTTATAACCTACACAACATGTGAGATGATGGAGCAAACATATTTGCAAAGAACAAAAATAATTTAGTAAACTTACAAGTTAGAAATAATAAAATCAGAAATTTAATAATGAAATCAACAAATTATTAATTTACTATTAATAATAAAATGAAAACCATAAATTTAATACTAAAATTAGCAATTTATTAGTTAATAATAAAATCAGAATTTAATACTAAAATCAACAATTAATTAAAAAGCAACAATTTCTTACCTCATTGTGGACCACCAATTGTCATCAAGGATTTTTAGTTTTACACTTTTGCCTTTTGTTGTGCTTGCCTCTGCCTATCTAGCCCATTCTAAATTAACCACCATTTGTTGGAGAGGCTCCTACATCTCAATCATCCTCTCCAACAAAATATAGTAGCTAGCATATCTGGTATCCACGGGCTTGAGGAATTCCTTCCTCGATAAAGATCTAAACAAAGTAAGTGATGTGTGATGATTGCAAATGAACATCTGAACGGCTCTAACTTCTGACACCACTACCTTCACCTAATCTATCTTCCCAATGTCTTTCAATGTGTTGTTCAATGCATGAACACAACATGGGGTCCAAAAAATGTGCTTGTAAGCACCCTCCACCATCAAGCCAACTAACTTGCATATACGGACCAAATCAATCACTATTTGTACAATATTAGAGGGCCCAACCTCTTCTATGGCATCCTTCAAAATCTGAAATTGGAAGCTTGCATCCTTCCTCTTTCTCGAACAATCAATAGCTCTAAGAAAATAAGAGCCTGTTGGACATGTGACAATAACATTGATGAGTGGTCGATGTCTAATAGCGCTCCACAAATCCATAATGATAAAGCAACCATCCTTTATCCAAACTTGTCTCATCTCCTCCATCACTATACTAACCTTCGAATACTCCTTATCAAGGAGGGAGGTGCATAGCTTATGATCTCCAGGGGGAACATATGAAGGACCACTAAGTGCATCTTTGAACATTTGTTTAAAATATGGAGAGCGTGCCACATGAAAGGGTATGGCATTAGCATAGAAAAATTTGGCAATAGAACTATCAGCCACATCTCGTGATTGGACATTAAACATGTTTACAACAATAGTGGACCTTTTCTTTCCTCTTTGACTCTCAGACTCAACATTTATAGATTCGGTAGGCAATGACCCACTAGGCTGAAAAGACTCCATTGGCATTCCTGTTTTTCTTGATCCACCCTCCATATACAACCTAGTCACTTTGGTCTTCTCCTCCATTGATACTGCCTTACATGCTTTTACCCCATGACAAGGTATGCCCAAAATATGGGAGTAAACTCTTGTATAGCTGCCCCTATAATTCGTCTTGCAAATATGATAAACCATACTCTACTCCCCTTTGAATTTTTTTTCTTAATGTCTATGGCTATTGCAAATTCTAAAAGTAGTGTTTTAGGATTAAATAGGCCTTTTGCATATTTTTTCAAGGTTTCAGAAGGGCATTGAAATGGACTATTTGAATTAGGTGTAACATTCCCACTTCCTGAAGTACCTCCAACATCACCTCTAATTCTACTTCCACCTCTTTGTCCAACTTCAATTTCTTGACCCTCACTACCCTCACTGTTGCTCATTGTTTTTTTTTAATTGAAAATGTATATGGCAGCTGCTTATGCAAATATAGAACACAAACAAACAAAAAACCCTCCTAAGTAATTGAAAATTTGACAAAAATAAAAATAAAAACAAAAGAATTTGTAAAAATGAACAAAAAATAATGGACTTACCTCAAATGATGGAGACTTGGTCCTCATTTGCCCTTTGCTTACTTCTCTTCCCTTTTTTCAAATGAGCTCTTTTTTTTTGGTTTTGGGATGTTATAATCGTGTTTTTAGGTTTAGGTTTTATGTAAAGGGGTGTGGGAGGCCCCACATCCCTTTTTTTTCTAACTTGTGTGTGTGTGTGTGTTTTAAAATGAAAGCAATTGTGCCTGGGTTGTAGACGTCCCCTACCATTTCCCTTTTTTTGCCAAACGTCCCCAGGACGTTTTCGATTTTATTTTTCAACTGGAGACGGGGCGGGGACGTTTCTGACCCATCTTCGCGTCCTCGGGTTACATAGCAAAGTTCTCATTCTAGGAAGACAAGATGAGATAAGATAATGATATTAATGCCCATGAAAGGCCAAAATTCGCCCATGGGACTAAAAATGTAAAATGAAGAATAAGGAAAAGGGAGTGCAAGCACAACCCTAGCAAACCGAAAAGAAAACAAAAAGAAGCATTAAGAAAAAGTAAATGAAAATAAATCATATCCTTCAATGCCTCACTAGTCTCCTCATATCTAAAAGCTTGTCATGAGGTTGCTTCCTACTCAATCCTAAAGAAGAAACAATATGAATGAAAGAAGCAATCATCCAAGTAAAGAGCATTGTGGAAGGTATAATGCACACCTTTTCTGAATTTTAATTTTATCTTAGAAGGCCGAACATAGGTCCAGTCCTTTGGAATGAACTTCTTGATTGGCCTTGGATTGTGTTTCTTATGAGAAAGATTAAAGGGTTTTAACTTTTAAGTCCAAATTGGTTGTGATTTGCTTATGACTTATCTATTTTACAATTGTTTGTATGACAAGCTTTGTTGTGAATGTACACTGTAATCATTTATGGGAGTTTTTGTGAGGTGGGTTTTGAATATCACCAATTTACCAATCTGTTTCTTCATATGTTTCTGGACCAAATTTTTATGCCACATAACAATGTTGAATAAATAACTTCAGTACTATTTACAAGTTGAAACATGGCGTATGTTCCTACTCACGTACATGCTACTAGTTCAACTCCAAGGTGTGCCCTAGACACTTCATCGGCTCCCACACCTCCTGCACGTGCCCTAGACACTTTGACGGTCCACGCTCACACTTCTGCTTCAGTTGAGGGCTCGAAGTCTTATGCTCATGGCTCGCGAGTCCCTGGTTCGCCGGTTGGGCTTGGCCCTGCTAATGGCATTGGACATGTCTTGTGTCCTGTGGTGTCTAACAATGTTTTGGGGGCGCTTGTTTACAGTGGTTCTACTGGTGTGAATGTTGGCCCTCTTTCCTATGCAACCATGGCCACCCTTCCAAGAGTGCAAACTTTCGACCTCTGCCTTGTGCCAAATCACCCCTGGTTGTGGTTTGCGACTAGGACATCATTGACAATGAAGATTTATATCTCCAGCATGGGGTGATTTGCAGATTCAATGGTTTATGGCCATCTCTTCCAAACCTACACAAATGGGTCCTGGAATCCTATAAGCCCCTTGTGGAGGGCAAGATTGAGCTCTTTCACTATGTTAAGGGTTTCTTCATCGCAACATTTGCTTCCTCAAAGGAGAGGGATTGAATGTTGGACAACAGGGTTTGGCTATGGGGAGTGCACTCTCTCTAGGTCAAACCATGGTTTATCTCTTTCAACCCACTCATCGAACCCCTCGACATCAAACCAATATGGGTTAGGCTCCCAAATCTTCCTCTACAATTCTGGGAAGATTCTTGCTGCGAAGCCATTGGCAATGTTATTGGTCACTTCTTGAAGGTAGACTCCCCTACTTCTTATATGGGTCACTCTACGTTGGCCCGAATTATAGTGGATGTTGATATCTCCAAACCTCTTCATGGAGATATAGTCTTAATGGTGAGGGATAGGCCTTGGACCCAACTACTTGATTATGGGGTCTCCCCTTCAGATGTCGGCGATGCTTCGCTATTGGTCACCTGGCCTCTGGTTGTCCTCAAGCTCCTTGCAAGGGTGCAGCTACTTGGTGGAAGAACGCCCTCGGCAACCATTTGACTGTCAATGCTTCTAAGTCTTCAACAAATGATTCTTCTCAAGATGATGAGCCCCCTCTGGATTTGGTGCCTGCGTTGTGTATTCTTCCCAAGGGGCTCCCCCTTGCTACGATTGTGGCTACGACGAGTGCCTCAACTCCTCACGAGTCCTCTTCATCTAACAGGGCTCAGCCAACCATTTGGCAAGCAGTGTGGAGATCCTTGCTCCTGCCTCATCTTTGGCTCTCCCTGCTTCTTCGCAGTCTTCATTGGGGGCATCCGCTGAGGCTCTCTCCCCTCAACCTACAGATTTGGGTCCAAATATGTCTTGGATGGTTGTACAAAAAAGGAAGAAGGGCCTTCCTTTTTCTGTCTCTACTTCACACCCTAGGATTAAGAGTGCTAGGTGTGTTAGATCAGGATCAGGTGTTGTGTAGTTTTCTGATCCTTGGATGTTTTTCTGTGTTTTTTTGTTTTGTTGTAGTGGGGCTACCGTTTCATGTTGTGTTGTTAGTCCCACTTCTCGTGGTACTCTTTTCATCTGCCTAAGGGTTGTTTTTTTGTATAAGGGTCTGGGCCCTTTCAAAATCCATGTTTTTATCTTTAATCAAAATAGTGTTGACCAAATGTTAAGTATAGCATTTAGGTGGTTTGAAAGTTGGGTTTCCTATAGAATCTGATACATTGAATTCTAGTTTTAACAATGTATTAGTTAAGGCGAAATTCCCTTCCTCTCACATGTGGATTCTCACAATTAAGAGTTTTTGAAGACCATTTTGGATGCAAGGAGAAGTTTTGGGTGCACCATTAAACAAATGTTAATTTAGATTTTCATTTTCATTTTTACTTCTTTGACCAAGACTAATCCTAGCATCCTCTGGGTAGCGTTGTAGTTGAATGGATAGGTGCCATAATTTTTTATCATACTGGCTGGATTAACCAACAAATTTAACTCTTGCTTCAAGCCTTCACTCTGCAGCGCAGGCTATAAAGTATAATGGATGATACTGCCGATAGGGGTAGTGGAGAGGGGAAGGACAATTTTGCACACATGATCACCTGTTTCAGTACAGAAATCTGTTTCTGAGGCTTGAGGAAATATTGAACAAACTGTATTTTATGCCCTGAGAAATGGCCTTGCTGCAATGTGGTTATAGCCTTGTGCAATGGTCTGCAAATGGCCCCAAAATGTGGTTGTGATTGCGAGGGCGTTTGTGATGCAGCAAAGAAACAAACCACTTTGCAATGACCAATTCTCATTGTGAATAGGTTTTGATCCGATAAAAATGAAATTGACCCTTCAAGTTTTGTTTCTTGCAATCAGTTTTTCCCCTCAAAATGGTCCCTTACAGCTGTCATTTGGCACAGAGTTATTTTGGAACATCTACAGTAGCAGGGCATCCCCACCTTCACCCATCACTACTCATTACCCTAACTGAAATTTCAGCTTTAGAGAAGACATCTATCTTTTGCAGTTTTGATTTTCTCAGAATTACATAGGACTATCTTCAACAATAAAATAACTGCAGCACTCCCATCCTTGGGAACCTTGACTCGAACTTAAAATTGGCATGTTTGGTTTCACTTTCAAACTCTAAAACTGTGTGCTGCTTGGGCTGTTGCCTTAAAAACCATCTACCTTGTATGACATGGTTATGTTCCGATTATAAGGATTGACATGTTGGCATTTCCATTACACTCCAAAGTAGTCCCATTCTTGGGACCCATGACTCATACTCAAAATTGGCACGTTTGGTTTCACTTTCATACTCTAAATTGGTGTGCTGGTTGGGCTGTTGCCTTAAAAACCATCTACCTTCTATGATGTGGTTATGTTCTGATTATAAGGATTGACATGTTGCCATCGCCATCACACACCAAAGTCTTGTTACACAATACAGCTATTAGATATGCTACTTGCTTGGCCCTCAGATTGACGTCTAAGAGAGGATATGATGAGGATATGCAATTGTTATAGGATATATGAGAATTAGCATACACATGTATTTTGCTTATTTTGTATATGCACATGTTTATTGAGATGCCACAAATATTGTGACTGTCTTCTTAATGCAGATATTTTCAAATTCATCATGAATCAGTCTGTAGAGCTTTGCAGTTTTTGTCATAGGGAGAAGTAAACTAGTACTTACTATTTAGACCAACTTCGCTGTCTTTCCTCAGTAAAACAAGCAATAAGATTTTTTTTTTATTTGTACTAAAATTTTATTGAGGTCCAAGGGCCTAAAGGCATACATGCTTGGATGTCTTTTTTCTTGTGTCTTTATGCCTTTATAATTATATTCGTGTCTCGAGATTCTTTGGACCTTAATCATTTATTGGAACCTAGGTCATATTACTGATTTGAAGATTTTTAAGATTTTTCAGCATAAGAACTAAAGAACACCCCTTTGCATTTTGTCATTATGGACCAGAAATTTAGGATTTATAACTTCTCTCTGACTTTCCTCAATATAAAACAAACTATTAATATTTTTTTGTTGCCCAAATGCTTGATGTTTGTCCCAAAATTTTATGATACTTAACTCATCAGCCAATCCAAAGTGACTGTAAATCCAGAAAATACAACACTTTTCAGTATTATTAACAGTCATCATAGAAATAAGTCAATTATATGAAAATAATGAAATCCAATGTACTCCTAGCATAATTACAATTTTGTATGCCTTGTTTCATGAGTGCATCCATTTACCTGGTACATTTAATTGTCAAAATACATTTCAACAGACGCAGTATGCAGGGCTGCTCCTATAGGAAGCACATCTTCATCCAAAAAGAAAAATGGCGAGTGTGGAGAATGGATTGACCCAATATTTTCATTTCTAATACCAATAGTAAACATTACACCTGGTATAATCTGTTGATAGAATGAAAAATCTTCACCTCCCATCACTTGCTTTGTAATTTTCACATTATTGGAACCAAGCAAAGTTGCACCAACTTTCATTATGTGATTGTGCAAATTTTCATCATTTTCAACAGCTGGGTATGTTGGGTGCTGTTTTTCTAAGAAATCTACAGAAGCCGTGCATCTGTGTACAGCAGCTTGACTTTCTGTTACCTACAAGAAAAAAACTATTTCCTTAATACATTTCATCCATTCATAAGATTGGCTTAATCTTTGAACTAAACATCAAAGCAAATGAATTTCAATGGTTTAATCGAAGCATGATAATCAGAGTACGAACTAACCTCCTTCACTCTTTTCTTAAGATTAATTATATCTTTTGTTGTTAAGGCCCGCAAAGTGCCTCCAAATTTAACTCTTCCTGGAATGACATTATGCCCTTCTCCACCATTGATAAATCCAATTGATAGCACCTTTTTTTTAAAAAAAACCTTGCATCAGTTCTCATCTTTATAGATGTAGCAAAACACATGTTTCCTCTTTTGCTTAGAATTAACTACTGATCTAATAACAAAGAATGCTTCTGGTTAGAAATAGCAGGCTATGAATAAAATGTCCGTATTGCCTGTGAAGGCCATCTCATAAACAACTTATATTGACATTTCGGGATATATTAACATCTGACTTGTTAATATATGGGTTCATATCTCTTGTTAATGCTTCAAATGTTCTGTCAGCAAGGGCTGTGTTGCAGATATGAGAAGAATTAGTTACTGGCAAAATTAGTTGTTAAAACTTAAAACAATATTTCTGGAACTAAAATCTCATCAAATCCTGATTAAGATATGGGAGCAACATTTACACACTGGATGCACTGAAACAAGAAAGAGCATGTACTGACTTCCTAACAAGAATAGGCCAAAAAGCTATAGGATACGATAAATTTCAACTTATAAAACTTTATATTCAATGCTATTCAATCTCTCTATCAATGCCTCAATGTTTTGTGGCTTGTCTGGTGTCCTCTCGTGAATAAAATCTGTCTTTATAACCAACATACTTGACTATCAAAATTTGCAATGATCTAGAATGCCCCTCAAAATTTTGCATCTGCAAGACTTCAGCCTTCTTGCATTCTATTTTGGGATTAGATAGTTGACCATGCAAACATCAATAAATATTGAAACCCACTAGAACAATGTTCAGCAAAAGGCATGGTTTTACAAACAACCATACCCTAGTTGTATAAGAAATGGTTTTGAATGCTTACACTAACAAATGTACAAGCCTTCTTTTAGTTGAAACTTCTAGATGGAGTCTATGCTCGGCCGATGTAAAATTTTTTATCAACTTTTTTTTTTCAGTTATTTATATTCTCAGTTATTCCATATTACAACAAACTCTTTTGGCACAGGCATCAAAATTTTGTTCTACTGTTTTTGGGTTTATCATGCCTTGTGGTAGCAAACATGTCAATGATGTCTTGTTTAACTTAATATTTTGTTGTTATATCTATAGGACTAACTTAATACGATCAAAGAATAAACATAATGGACTATGTAGGATTTCCTCTCTCGACACAGTGGGAGGCTTGTGGAGTCTCAGGCCCGACACTCTTCTTGTTAGTTCTTATTATAAGGATGTCTGTGGGTCTTGTAGCTTCTGTATGTTCTTTTAGATAGCAATTTCTCTTGTTTAATGGTTTTCTGTGTGTGAACTCATGCTCAGGGTCCAGTGCTCTGTATCTGTATGATCATATGGTATTATATGATTATGTTCTATTATGTATCTTCGTTTCATTTTAGTATGACCAGGGGCTCCAATGTTCCCCTCACTAGTTTATGTTAAAAATAATAGCACCTGTAGGTGCAAAGGATATGTGAGGGTAGTACACATAAATTGGAACGAAAGGGAAACAGAAAATACACAAACAATAATATTATAAGATTGGAAAGCATGTTTGGAAGAGTTGAAAATGGATCTTATTTTAGAATAGTGATAAAACTGTCATAGCTTTAGTTAAGCTCGTCTGTTTTGTAGCATATGCATGCACACAACAATCTATGCACTAGTAATATAAATTGTTTCGGGGGGTTAATGTTATGTTATAGCTTATTTTTTTATATAAAGAACAATTTATGCAAAATAATAATCACATAGATTGTTTTGGTAGCAATTCTATAGAGGCTATACTAGAGGATCCAAATGTCAATATTTTGGTTTAATAAGGAATATGCTATCCTTTTGATTGAAAGTACAAACACAGAATGCTGAACACTGAAGCAGGATTGCAAATGATACCGTGAAAACAAAGGTGAAACATAACTGTTAATCCAGTCACAACAACTCTATAGTGGCAGAGAGAAAGACTCATGTTCAAAGCATCCTGAAGACTAAAATGTGGACAATGAAATATCAAAACACAGCTCTAATACCAACTAATACTGTGCTAGTGATAAAGACAGGTTGAGAATCTAAACAGAGATCCAAAATATCATACCAAAGAACAAAAAGTAGCTCAAAAATCATTAATTTGTATTTCCTAAGCTCTGGACATTTATTTACACTTGAGGATGCTTAGATCATTAGATGAATATCACCTTATGTAACAGTTTAAAAGTACTGTCTAGATGTAGAATCTATAACTTTGCTTAAACAACATATACTACTAAAACAGACTTACAGTTATACTAGATAACAAATTCCACCAAAACAAAATTCACCATGACAAACTACTCACAATAAAAATGTAAGGGGTGCTTAAGGTATCCATCAAATGTCAATATTATGCCCAGTTATACTTGATTTAGAATTACCTGGCTGTGAAGGGGATCTGTTTCTCGGGAAATAATCTCCTGCAAACTCAAAATTATAAATGATGCAGCAACAATTGGGTCTGCATTCATGTGTGGAAATGCTGCATGCCCACCTTTGCCATCTATTGTTACTTCAAATGTAGCTCCAGCAGCACATACTGGCCCTGGTCTTGAGGAAATGGTGCCGGTTGGCAATTTATAATCAACATGCATTCCAAAAATAGCCACGGCATCTGCAAGTGCACCTTCCTTGATCATAAGATCGGCACCTCCTCCCCCTTCTTCTGCAGGTTGGAATATAAGTCTTACCGTGCCCTTCAATGTCCAACAATGACCGTGAACACCATTGAACACAAGAAACACTAGCATTAGCAGTAGCAGTAGATGATTAACTTGTGAAAAAAATTAAAATGGGGAATCACAACACAGGAATTCAGGAACAGCTATATACTATAATTTTCAACATTTTGTATTTGGGTTTGCAAACTATTTATAACTAGCCAATAGGAGCCTAAGTTAAAATCTACTACTTAGAAGTGTTAGAATAAACTCTATCGGCTTTAATTGAACGAAGACAGAGAAAATTATTTGCAAACTCTTAACAACTAGCCAATAGGAGCCTAAAGTTAAAATCTACTACTTAGAAGTGTTAGAATAAACTCTATTGGCTATAATTGAAAGTAGATGGAGAAAAGTATACTGTTGGAGCTTAGAAAATATGGTGACTGAAAAATAGAATAGTACAAACCTATAAAAATTGATGAATTACAGATATGTGGCTATAAACATAATACAAGTTGACAACAGACTAACTAGGTTCGTGCAATTGGACCCAATTACTCTTGTAGAAACAACTCTAGATCATTTCTTTTTATGAATGTTACAGCAAGCATTCCCATCCTATGTGAGATGTTTTACATAAAGAAAACTTGATAGCTATTAAAATTAGGAACTAACTTCTAGACTATACAGAGCACTATCAAAATCTTACTCATGCTCATGGAAATGCTTGCTAGCAATGCATGTGGACTCAAAAGTACTACCCTTGACATGTTCTTGATGTTTGTGGAAGAATGAAAAGGACAACATTGCATATACCATTTAAGATGCAACAATCATGAAAACACTCAATTTGCATGAAAACACAAAGAAGTATAATATCAAATAAACTGGCATATGGACCTTCCCTTCTGGCTATTATGATTCGTCCTGAAAGCCACAGAAGAATTGAGATCTTTCAACTGGGCTACTTAGTTGGATATATTTTCACTGTCAATAATGATGTGGATAATATGATATCTATATTTATGTTCTAGGTTTGTTGTTCAAGGAGCTACACTCAACTGGTGTTTTCTACATTACAAATCTGCAAAGAAATTTTTTTGTTAATCACATATTTGTCAAAATGATGTAAATTTGTGAACTTTTGTTGACCAGTTCAAATTCTCTTCACCTAATTGTAGTTACGCTAAGAGGCATAACCTACAGTGGGAGCAAGGTGTGGGCTGTAATGGTATAAGTATGTTCACAAAAACTCCTCAGTGCCTCACGACTGATAAAACAAAAATTTAACAATATTCTTAAGTGCTTCAGGAATTAAACTGTGTAAGTTTTTTACTCAACGTTTCGGATCACACTCCATGATCCATCATCAGGAGAGCTAGAGAAGAGGATTAGAAATGCATTTGCAGACCTGACAACCAGATAAATAGAAAGAGAGAGGAGAAAGTCTCAAAAAACCAAGACATAATCAGAAAAGGATAAATAATAAAATAATAAAATAGGAAAAGAAAATTAAAGTCACCTGTTTGAATGGTGAAAGCTAAAGAGAACTAACAAGAGAATAAAATAAATGAACAATGAAACAGTAAACAAGAAAAATGTAAACAAAAATGAACAAGTAGTCAAGAAATAAATGAGCGAGAAGAAACGACAAACCTATATGTATGTATGTATACCGTATCTACATACATACAATATAAAGGTTAACAAAAATGTGTAAGTATGAAGGAAAATAAGAAAACAAAAAACAAAAACACAAAACAAAAGGGAGAGAACTCCTATAAGAGTGTAGATAGAAAATAGAAAAATAGCGCAAAAGAGTAAAAAAGGAGAATATGAAGAAGAAGAGAACCAAGGAAGATATATATATATAAACCATGAAAATAAAACACAATACACAAAGAGAGGTAAGAACATATGGGTACGAAAGAAAGAAAGCAAGAAACAAGACAAAATGAAAGAAGGAAAAGCAAGAAACAAGACAAAAAAATAAAGGACCCCAAAAGGAAGGAGCAAGAAGGGAGGCAACAAACAATAATAAAACCTTGCACTAACTAACCTAACACTTCAAAGGAAACTTAATCTAACTTAACATTCGCTTGAAGGAATCAAAAACCATGCAACACTTAGAAACATATATAGAATCACCAAACCATGAGTCTTATATTATTTCAGAGAGCTCTTGCAACAATTTTCAGAGTCTTCAATCTTACAAATGAGAGCAAAAGGAGCCCTTATATAGACCTCAAGAATACATAAAGGGTCAAGATCGATTGGCAAAGCCAATGGACCAGATTATGCCACCTCACAAGTAGTTACAACAAACTCCTATTTTTAGTATATGAAAGAGGGAACAAGGGCACGTTTCCCAAGAAGATAAGGATGACAAATCAATAACCTATGAGGAGTCTCCATGTGAATAACCATCACTACTATTATGAAATTCAATGAATCTAGACACTACTTTCTTGACATCATCAAAATGTACACTTGGCGTATTCCTAGTGGTTCCTTCAACTTCGAATACATCATCTGCATAAAGGCCAAGTGTCTTCTCCCAATCGGTCATCCTAGCTTTGTTGGCGCCAAGGTGGACAGCAAGTAAAAATATACTATCAAGCTTCTCATCAGGAATATCATCCTCTTGGAAGTAGAATGCTTGAACTTGTTCTTTCATACTTTCAATAGTCATCTCTCCAAAGGGATTGCATATCTTTATCAAGGATGGATGTATTCCATCTTAGATTCTTTGAATCACACTTCTTACTCTTGACATATCTGTTTCAACCTTATCAAGTAGCTATCCTTTATTATGAAAGCAATAGTACCAAGAAGAGAAATCATATGTTATGCCTTCTTCAATCACTTCAACATGTATTAACTCATTAACTGAAGTCTCCATCAAGCTCTTCAAATGTGGCATGTATTGTTCTTTGATGACCTTAAACTCAGCACAAGTTGTCAATAATGCAAGCACCCTTTCCTGGAGATCAGCAACTTTATCATACACTTGCATGATATCTTCTAGATGTCTATATGTTGATTTCTTTGACCTTTTCATCCAATCCTTCAATCTGTAAGATGAAGACCTCAACCCCTCAAGATGTACAATTGTTTCTGGAGGAAGAAGAGATGGAGGTGTAGAAACTCTCTCCTGCTAATGAATAGGATGAACTAAGTGTTGAATATACTGTTCCAATGCTAGGCACCTTTGCTCAGCCTTAATCTTGCCTTTTGTTTCCTGCCTTATAATAGCTCGAGCATTATCAATTGAATCCTGAAGTTCTTCTACTTGCGCTCCAGTCAACGGACCCAAGTCAATTGTATTGATGTCATAATCTTCAGGTGTAACATCTTCTATATTCTTCTCAAGCCTTGGAACAACTACATGTTCTTTCCTTACACCAGTTTCATCTTTGGTTATCTTTGAAAGAGTAGTTGCTTTCTTCTTTGGCTTTTCAGCAGACATGTTTAGAAGCAACTCTTCAACTGGAATAGGATGATATTTTTCAACTTCACAGCTTTCTTTAATTCTATCCTGTAGCCACTCCGGCAATGATGAAAGATCCCTTGATTGTTGTACTTGCTTCCCTTGCATAGGCAATGACTCTTCTTCAGCTTCATCTTTGTCTTCAGTGTTAGCCTCGTCAATGATCTCAGTATCATGTGGACTTGAAGGCAACTCTTCAAATGGAGTATCCGGGACTGCATCCTCAATAACATGTACAACTATATCCTGATTCAGTGGAGTATCTCCTGGCTGTCTAGATGAAGCGGTTTCAATACTTATCCTTTTCTTCTTCTTGCTTGCTTCTCCTTGTGTAGATTCAAGTTGTTTTCTTTCCTTTGCTTGACTTGAATCCCTTTCATTATCCTTACTTCGTGAGCTCCTGCCAGGTGCACTATGTTGTTCTTGTTGTTCGACTTCTCCCATTTTGGCATAAGTTGTAATATCCCACTCAAGTGGAATATAGCCAAACAAACTTTCTGCTTTATATTTGTTCTACTTTTTCTTATTGCTTTTTTCTGAGTTTTATGTTTTTGCATTTACTAGCACACATGCATGGATATTTTTTGCCAATAATAGAAAATACAAAATATGCACAATCTGCTGGAATTTCTAGATTTTAATATCTTCTAAAATATTCCATGTTTTGATAAAATAACAAAGACCCAGTTGAGAAAATATACTCTAATATTTAAATCACAAATACCCAAGAAATTGTATTGGCAAAATATGAAGATTTTTAACATACTCAATTTGCTGTTATGAAAAGTACAGGTCTGATATGAATGCAACAGCAGCAATAACTTTGATTCTCCTTGAGTTATTTTGTTGATAATCACTAAATAATGCACCGGTACTGTAGCAAGTACTATTTATAGGTACTGTAGCAGCAATAAAAAGCTTGAAATCTGATATAAATGGCTGCCAAGAATGAAGCTACAAGTCTGCAATTAATTATTCTTCATTATTCTTCAAACCCTTGATGATATCTTTCACCTTTAAGCACAAATAGAACTCCAAAATGAAGCTCTCCTCAAGCAATGATTCAGCTGGTCTCTCACAGCCTCAAAATTGCAAAAACATTGAAGAGTTTTCATTCTTCAATGGTTGATATACTGAAACCCTTGTCTTCTCCAGAAAACCACAAAGCAAATTCAAGTGATCATTCAATAATAATGAGGTTGATTTGCTCTTTGAGGCCCTTTTATACTTCTCCAAATGAAATCTATTTAATTTGCCCTTTGAAGTCCACCTTTTAATTAATTCCTTATGTCTCCCTTTTTAACATATAAATTAATAAAGTATTATATCACTTTATTAATTTCCATTTAACCCTTATATCACCTTTCATAATAAAGCCCCCTTTAAAAAAATGACCTTATGATATAATCTTATACTTAGGTGTACTTTTTTCCCATAAAGTCATTAATGACTCATTGACTTAAAATGGCCCCACTTATAAAGTTAAATCATAACTTTATAATATACCTTTTAATCATTTGTTTACTGCCTAAGTGGTCTAATTACTTCCATGCAGAGTAAACGGGAAAGATACTTGCACTATCACAGTGTACGGAAATGCATTATATTGTACGAGAATAACAAACAGAATTGGTACTCAAAATATCAACTTCATATATTAACTCAGAACAGCAAGTACAATAACTGTTGTTTTGTTTTCTCCTGTGTTGCCTGAGACTTGGCCAACTCCTTTGTAGTTTCTAGTTCTGCTCGGAGTGCCTCGGTCTTGTTCCTTTCTAACTGTGTGAGCTCGACTTCCTGTCCCAGCTGCCGTTGGAAGTGCACCTGTTGTTCATCCATTTTCTCCCTCAGCTCCTTGCTGATAACTGCAGCCTCTTCTAGTTTTTTGTTGCACTGTGTTGTTTTCTGGAAGTCCTCCTGTCTAGCATAATATAATGCTCGGTACTGATCCTCAATGTTATGAAGGGCTGCCAGTAGCTCACTGTCGGCATCTCCCACTCCCAAGTCTGGTCTTTCTGGTTTCCATGCCCTCTGCATCTCCTCAGTAATCACTTCCAGCCAACCCTTATTCCAAAATACCCGTACAAACTCTGTCTCAGCATTCTTGGCAAAATGTTCAATTCTTTGTACCTCTGCATGTATTACTGGCGAAGAGTATTGGGGGTTGACCCTGGCAGCAATATCAAATACCCTCTGAAGGATGGTTCCCATAGACCCTAAATCCTGTGCATACCTGAGAATGGTGCCGAGTGGGTCACTCTCATCTGGCTCACCCATGTGTACTGTGAACCCAGCTGGCTCAGCCGAGCGAGAAGTGTCCTCTGTATCATCAGCACTGTCTGTCATACTGGTGCCTTCCTCCTCTGAGCTATCTGTGGCTGTTCCTTCCTCCTTTGCTTCCGAGTCACTAATCATTATGGCAACATCAACTGTTTTCTCCTCCTCTGACTGTACCATCTCACCTTCAAGTGGCGGTAAAGGAGGTCTAGTGGGGCTTAGAGGAGGAATGTCTGCCAACTCTGAAGGCATGCCTAGTAGCTGAAGCCAAGTATCTACCTGTACTGAGCTGTCTGCATGTGCCATGCTCTCTGGAGATCTAGTCTCGAATGGGGTAATCTGCCTTGATGGGAGAGGAACTGGTACGATGTCATCTGCCTTCATCCTCATGACCTGACCCCGTGAGACGTGCGTGGTACTAGGCCGAACTGGAATCTCCGCTTGGGTGCGTGTGTCTAAGTGCAGGTGTGTATGCTTCTTTCCCAGTGAAAAATCCCATCTGTTCTCCCCTAATGGCGCTATAGGACTGGGGCTGGTGGGGTTGCCAGGAGTGGCTGAGGCTGACGAGGCCTCAATGCAATCCTCCTCGGCACCTTGTGCACTATATGAAACTTCTGACAAAGTCTCAGGTAACTCCCATTGTTTTCTCTTTTTGCTGCTCTATGACGTCTCCTTTTCCGCCTTGTGTAGGGGCCTTCAGGTTTGTCTATCTGAAGACGGTCGGCCATGTGGGGTCATACTGCTCATCTAGCTGAAATGGAGCTCGCGCCAATGAGGGGACGTGAGTGCAGATGGCGTCTAGGAACAACGCAATGGCCTACTGAGTCATGTAGAATGGCTTGTGGGTCATCTTCATGAACTCGTGAATCCTGTCGGAGAGAATTGCTGCCCAGTTGTACATTGCACCCTGGCTAAGACCAATCATATAATCCGACATCCAAAATAGAATGTCTGACAAGTGTGAGGCTCCCGTCAGCCGCCCCCTGATGACATCCATTATGCACCACCATTCTTCATTCGCCAAGTGATCTCGGCGAAGTCCTCTATTCCCTGCAGCCTTCAATTGATTCTTTTCTTTTTCACTCAAGTCTGGTCTACAAATCTTTGCCATAATGCTGTCCTTGTGTCTTACAGTCATTTTCTGTTTGCAGACTGTAAATCCTTGGCGCGGTACACCCATCACTCTCTCGAAATCCTGTGGCGAGAATGTGATTTTGACCGATACATTCATAAATCTGATGATGGTGTGTTTTGCTCGGGGGTTGTAATTCGCCACCATGTTCTTCAATATTGCCTCAAACTCTCTGAAATTAAAATAGGGCATTTGTATTACCTTGTCCACTTGTGCCTTCTGTAGCGCTCTCTTGAGAGGGTGATCATCAGCATAGCTATTCCACCACTGTTTACACTCGTTCGCCGTGAGGCTTTCCCACTGCAAGGAATCCACTGTAATTTTTTCCTTTTCTTTCCCTTTCCCTTTCGGTTGCTTCTTCTATGCAGATGAACCCACGTCCATTTGTGGTGTTTGTGCTGGCTTTTCTTCAACAATCACTTTTGTTGCCATCTTTCTGTCTTCCTCCTGTCCTAATATCTGAATTTGCTTTCCTCTGCCTTGTGCTCTAGTGACCCTGTTCGCTGGTGAGATTGACATTCTAACCTCCTTTCTACTCTCCCTGTTCAGTTATGACCGTTATTTTCTCTTCCGATTGTACGGCCTCACTGTTGCACTGTCAGGGTACAGGAGAATCCGTACAGCCACCACAGCAGAGAAAAATCCGTACGGCAAGAGAATCCGTACGGCCACCAGAGCAAAGAGACCTGGTAGAGAAGAATCCGTACGGTAGGTAGGCAATAAAAACCTGTATGGCAGTTGAGATTTTGTACGACCAAGCTCAGTGGAATCCGTACGGCAAGAGTGGAATATAGTTTCCGTACGGCAGAAAAATCCAGCAAAACGTACGGTTTGACTTCGTACGGCGGCAGTATACTTCGTACGCCCTGGTCTAGCGTACGGCTTTCTCCGTACGATTGAAGAGTTGAGAGTCCGTACGGCAGGACTTGCACTCGTACGGCCTCCTTTGTACGGCTTCCTGCAATCTGGTTCGTACGGCCGATTTCCCTCTTCGTACAGCTTTGTAATCTGTTCAACTCGTATGGTACAGTACGGTATGGTACAGACTTTTATATTTTTTTTTTCAATTTTTTTTTTCAATCATTTTTTTTTTCAATCCTAATCTATTTTGCTTTTTACCTTCTCTGGCTGGTTGGCCCCAGTTTCTATCGTCCTCCATTCAATCTCCCAATTTTTTTTGTCATTATCCTCTTCTTTCTCATCCAGAATCTCAATTTCTGTCAGCTGGCAGAAGATGCAGTTTATGTAACCCTTCTGTTTCAGGCAATCATTCGAGCAACATTTATCAATTTCTTCCAACTCCCATATCCAGTCGAAGATCATTGATTGATCTCTTACCCATGCCAAATTCCACCCCATTGGCTCCTGGACCCACTGAAATGTTTTCCCGTCTTCATTCATCTTCACATTCACGTTCCTGCACCTGTACTTCGCCTTCCAAAGCCGACTCCTTGGAAGCTATATGTGAGGTAGTCCGACTGGCCAATTTTTCCTCCTCAATTCCCAAACTTCGTCACAGTAGGGTGATCTCTCCATAATGAACATTGCTTTTGCTAAGTACTTCCTTTTTGGCGGATCCCGGACCTCCTTTGGTAGCAGGAACTCAAATATGTCCCGTACTTGGTTGCATTCTCTTATCCAGTTGTTCCAGTTTTCTTCCTCTTCTTCCTCTTCTTCTGGGTAGTTCTTATTAATCCATTTACCACCATAGTCTTCGTCAATTTGGCCCTCACGGGTTTCCATCCGCACTGGCCTTGGTGCAAAGAACCCCGTTATTGATTCAAACTGAGTACTTGCAAATACCATCCCGTCAACTTTGTTTTGTCTCCTCATTTTGTTTGCCTCTTTCTTCCTTCACGCCCTGGTTTGTTAATGCGAATCCCAGCATATTGATTTGTATTGTTTCTCCTTTTCTCTCTTTATAAATCTTCAATTTCGACCCGTTCACTGCTTCTTTGATTGGACTTCCATCGAGATTGTCTAGCTTTATAGCGCCATTGTCCATCAATTCCCATATCCTGAACGGTCCTAACCACCAGACTTTGAACTTCCCAGATTTGATTTCGTTACGGCCGTTATATTTCAGGACTAACTGCCCGGGCCGGAATTCCATTCTCCGTAGGTGTTTGTCGTGCTAATACTTCCAGCGTTTCTGCATAATTTTGGTCGACCATTGAGCCAAAAATTCTTTTCTCGTCCAATTTATTCAACTGGAACAGTCTTTCCTCCAGGCTCTCCGTATCTCCTAGTCTGTTTTCCACTGCAATTCTCAGACTTGGGACAAGGTATTCTGCTAGTACTACCGCTTCTTGCCCATACATCAACTGGAAAGGTGTGTGTCCAGTCGTTACCTTATAAGTGGTTCAGTAAGCCCATAACACTGCTGGTAACCTCTCTTCCCAGTCCGATCCTTCGATACCGCATGACTTGTGGATTACCGAAACAAGCACCTTGTTTGTTGACTCTGCCTGCCCATTCGCCCTTCGATAGTACGGACTTGATAGGGTGTGCAGGATTTTGAACTCCGTAGTCATAAGTCGGATGACGTGGTTGACGAAATGTCCCCCACGGTCACTCGTCAATTGAATTGGAATTCCATACCTCGTCACGATCTGCTCGTATATGAACTTTGTCGTACTTAATGCAGTGTTATCTTCCAGTGCCTTCGCTTCCGCCCACTTCGTCAAATATTCCGTAGCCACTATTATGTGCCGACATCGGTGAAGTTGGCTGACCTTCAATGGTCCTACAAAATCTGTCATGTCCCGATAGTAAGGCATTGTTTAGATTAAAGATTTGAATGTCGTAGTAAGACAGTGAAATTGCGAATGATAACAAAGTAAATCGCTTTTGTGAAAATACAATATTTAGTCAATATAAATAATTGGGTATATATATTATTAATATATAATAAATGATATTAAATAATATTGTTATATTAAAAATATATTTATTAACATGAATATATTATGTTTATAAAAGACAATTATAAATATAATATACAATAAGTAAATACATATAAATAATAATCATATAAATATATATATATTATTATTTTAATATATATAAAGAAATATAACTAATAATATTAGTATTTAAATATTATCATAATATATATTATTATATTATATAAATAAATATAAATTAAATATTAAGTTAATCTTTATAAATATTAGAAGTTAAACTCTATAAATTAAAGATGATCACTTCTAAGGGCCTGTATTATAAATAGGCCAGCTTTACAAAGAAAGGAATTAATAAAAGACTAATCGCTGTTAATAAAAACAACAAAACCATTTAAGAAAAGCAACGACCATTGGGAGGGGTATATCCCTTACCCATGGTAAGGCATTTGGAAAGATATAAAGTGGCACAAGATAATCATCGGATGAAACAAGGAATCGGAATAAACAAAAATAAATAGTAAAGAAAATAAACAGCAGATCAACAAGGAACATATATTACCTGTCCTACAATACACAGCATATCACCATCGGGAGAAAAGAATAAGAAGTCAAAAGATTTCAAGCAGCGAATCAAGTAAAAGAATCAACGAAGGAAATAGAACAGTCTGAGGTAAATTAAATAAAGAGCAGCATCAAGTCTAAGACATAGCAATAGGGGATACTAGAGGCAGCAAGGTAAGTCTGCAACAAAACCAGGTACGTTGTTTAGTAAGCATTTGAATATATAGAATATATCAGTAATATTTTAATGAATATTGTGTACATATATAATGAATTCAGAAATGAATGGAAAAATAAATAAATAAAGATAGGTAAATGTATAGGTAAATAACATAAGTTGATTACATGGGTGTGAATAAGAAATATAATACATAGAATAATATAATTATGGTATAAATGAATCATGTAAGTATTAGTTAATTATCTCATGCTTGAAATTAAATATGAATGATATAAAGCCATATGATAATGATGTGAATCTAAGGCAATGAAACCCTTTATTTGTCAAAAAAATAAGCATAAAATGAATTAACAATGAAGCCTAGTATGAGGCTATAAATAAATGTTGAAATGAGGTTCCATGGAGGAACAAGAATAGAGATATAAAGATCTCGAATTGATAAATTATGGCTCACGAACTCATGATGTAATCGAAGGGATGTTCAAGCCTCATCCTTAATCACTTTTATCAACCCATGAGTATGGGGTTAAGTTAAGGATGTAAAAATTGGACCTAGGTAACCCTCAAGTGGATGAAGAACACCGAGTGTGTGTGAAATCCCTTGAGCCAAGAGACGAAGGACCCCGGGTGTTGGGAGAAGCTCTTGGGCCTATGGTATTATGAGCTCATAATAAATGTGCCCGACGGTTGGTGACTCTCAATGGGATGAAGAATGCCGGGTGTTGCGTGAAGTTCCATTGAGCCAAATGGTGGAGGACCCCGGGTGTTGGGAGAAACCTTTGGGCCTCCGTGTGGGATGGTTAACGCCTTAACAAACCATGCTCATGTGGAAGACAAGGTTGATTAATGATAGGGCTAACCAAGAACCCTCTTTAGATTATGCATGGGAACGATGAGAGAAAGAATATGAATATGAAATGTATGAACTCCCTATGAATCATAACTATAAGTATAGAGATTGAAATGTATGTAATTATGATTAAAATTTATAAGCCTTAAATACAATTGTGGAAAATATGAGTTTTAGTTATTAACTCTAATTCTGTTAGAAAAGAAGAATTGGACACTAATGTTCTCTTTTTGTAAGTTGAAATTTTGTGCAAGATTTTGACTGACTAGAAGGGGACATTACAAAATCCAACCCCCATCTCTCAAAAAAGCTCTTGAGGTTGTGATGGCCATAGTGGCATATAATTCCTCTTTAGCGGTTTCCCTACCCTCTGACAAGTGTCACATTGAATTACCCACTCTCGGGCATCTGTGTGTAACGTCGGCCACCATAGACCGGCGAGTAGAACTTTTCGTGCCGTGGCGTCGGGACCCATATGTCCCCCTGCCAGTCCCTCATGGGCTTCTGCCAATACACCCCTTATCTCTTCTTCCATCACACACCTACGGAGAATTTGATTGGGCCCCATTTTGTAGAGCAATCCGTTTATCAGTTGAAATGTCTTACTCTTCAGTGCAATCTTCTGTCGTTCACTTGTAGGCATTTCTAGCGGAAATGTTGAAGTGGACAAGTACTCACCAATTTTCTTGTACCATGGCAGCAGGGCAGCTATTTGGAATAGGTGGGCATCCGGGAAGTCTTCATTGACCCCATCTCCTGGTTCTCCTGATTTGATCCTTGAGAGCTGGTTGGCAATTACATGGCTTTTCCCTAGCCGTACAATAATGGTGAAAGTAAATTCTTGCAGAAGTAACAACCATCTACTGATTCTGCCTTGAATAATTGGTTTGTTGACTAGGTACATTAGAGCTTGATGATCCACATAAAAAGTGAATGGTGTTGCCAAGAGATAATGCCTGAATTTTTGTACGGAGTAGACCATTCCCAAAGCCTCCCTTTCCGTAGTACTGTAATTCCGTTCCGCTTTGGAGAGCAACCGACTAGCAAAGTACACTGGATGATCCAAACCATGAGATCCTACCTATGCAAGAGTGGCACCAATTGCAAAGTTTGATGCGTCCACGTGCACGTGGAATTCCTTGTCCCAGTTTGGATAGGCTAGGATGGGTGCACTGATGAGCCTTGTCTTTAGTTCTTCAAATGCTTTCTGTTGTTCATCCAACCATACAAACTGTACCCCTTGTCAACATGTCCAATGGGTGCGACACCTGAGCAAAATTTTTGATAAATCTTCGGTAGTAACCGACATGGCCGAGGAAAGACTTTACTCCAGTGACATCTCCTGGGGCCTCCATTTCTACAATTACCTAAATCTTGTCCAGGTCTGCTTTTAATCCTGCTTGGCATACAATATGGCCAAGAAGTTTCCCTTGTGACACCATGAACCGGCACTTCTTCGGGTTTAAGGCCAACCGTGTGGCCCTGCAACGCTCCATGCACTCGGTGAGGGCTTTGAGGTGTGTCTGCTGGTCGCTGTAAATTGACCAGTCATCGAGGAATGCCTTGAAGTTTCCCGACATTTTGTCAAATATGTGTAGGATAATCCTCTGAAAGGTGGCTGGTGCATTGCACAGACCGAACGACATCCGATTGTATGCATATACCCCGTTTTCAATCACAAATGTCATCTTCAATTTGTCTTCCTCGGCAATGTTGATCTAGTTATACTCCGAAAATCCGTCCATAAAGGAATATATTTCGTGACCGGCCACTTCTTCCAAAATGGAGTCTGTGAATGGGATGTGGAAGGGATCTTTGATTGTTACTGCATTGAGGCATCTAAAATCTACGCAAATCCTGATTTGTCCCCCTTCCTTCTTAAGTGATATTACAATCGGTGACACCCACTCACTCGTTTCTACCTCAAATATTATTCCTGCCTCAAGCATTTTTTCAATTTCCTCCTATACTTTTGCCGCGTAGTTCTTATTCATGCGATATGGCCTTTTCCGTACTGGACGTGCTCCTGGTATGAGTGGAATTCTGTGGACGCACAGTTCTGGTGGTATCCCCTTCAGGTCCTTGTAGGTCCAGGCAAACACATCTTTGTACTCTAGAAAGATTCTGAACGCTGTTGCCTTGAGTACTGGATTCCAGTCATCGCCGGCCAGAATTATTTTCGGGTTGCTTTCCTCGCCGAGATTAACTTTCTTCGTTACCGGCTCTTCGTACATAATCTTCTTTTCTGGTTCAAACTGGTGTGCCGGCGTGCTGTCTACTTCTGCATTCCCTTCCTTATATTCCCCGTACGCCGCTGGGAACATGTGGGTCACTTCCTTCCCCTTATCACTTGTCTGTTCCAATGTTTCACTGTCGTCCTTCTGTTCATTCGTCATTCCTGAGCTTTCACCGATTTCTTTTATTGAAATCATGTTGCATTGTGGCAGAAAAAACTCGTAGTCTTCCATCTGCCAATGGAATAGCCCACTGAATGAATTTGTCTCATCTTCTGAGCATTCTTGTAATTTCAGCACCCCTTCATCATCGGGCTCCATCGGCCCTTTCCCACTTTCTATCGAGTCCCCTCCATTCGAGTCAGAATCTGACGCCAACTCTTCACTGACGGTTTGTGTCCTCAAGTCAATGACAAACTTCTTACGTCCATTTTCTATGGACAGAGTGTTTTTCTTCCAGTTGTGGTTGGCCTTGGCGGCTATTAGCCATCCTCGGCCGAGTAATGCATCGTATGATGCATTTTGTGCTATTATGACTATAAAATTTAACAAGAATTGTTGGGTACCGATTCTTACCTTTTGAGCCATTAGCACTCCTAGCGCCTTGATCCCGTGTTGGTCGGCTCCCACTAACTGGAAGTTTTGTGGCCATAGAGTAGGCTTCACGAGGCTCTTCCAGGTTTCTTCTGGTAGTACATTTACTCCGAATCCACCGTCGACTATAGTATTTGTTAAATTCCGTCCAAGGATTTCCATGTGTACTACGGCCGATTTCTTTCCAGTATCAATCGCCAGCAACCTCGGTTCGAGTACTTGTTCTCCCGTTGGCGGTGGTTCTACTATAACATCTTCTGTTGTGTGGGTTTGGTCTTCGTGCGAGTTGTCCTCCATTACCTTGGATATTGCTACTTTTAATTGAGGCAAGCTTTGGAGGAGGTCTGCCAATTTAATTGGTACGGTAGCTTGCAGTACTTGACTTGTTATGTTCTTGTCCGATTCCGATCGTATTGCCTTTTTGTCTGAGTTCCTCCGTTCGGTTTTCATGGCAGCTTCCACTTCCTTCCATGCCTCTCGGAGTCTTTCTTTTTCCGTACGGGGATCTGGATAAGTGGCCTTTTTCCACTGTGCTCGGGTGATAGCAAGGATTTCTTCATCATTTTCCTTGAGATTGATAAGGTTCACCCCTTTCTGCTTCGGACAATCTTTTTCTTCGTGATCACTAGGCCCACACCACTTGCATAATGCATTTATTGTGTTCTGATTGTTGTTCGGGCATTCTCTTGCAAAGTGTCCCCACTCGTTGCATTGCCGGCACTGTATCATCAGTCGCCCTTTGCTGTCGTACTGCAATCTGTTTCTGGGGCTATTATTGGTAAACCTTCTGTTATTCCGATATCCTCCGGAGGATGCATTCGAACTATTTTGAAGCTTTGGCGGTGTGGTCGGCAGAGTTGATGATTCTCCCTGTGTGAACAACACTTGGGTACTTCTTGCTTTCAAGTTAAATGGACATTCCTTGATTGAATGTCCCATTACCTGACAGATGTCACAAAATAACTTTCTCAGGCAGTTTGTTTTTACGTGACCTTCCCCGTTGCACTCAATGCACCATAGTTCCCGTCCTTCTTTACTTGTCTCTTTCTCAGTTTTTAGTTCTTTCATCATGCGGACCATGTCTCTTCTCAGTGCCTGAATGGTTTTTGACTCGCCTTCGCTGTTGTCATCCCCCATACTGTCATCATCTTCAGTTCTTCTCTTACTTCGGGATGATGTTTTGTTCTCACTTTCTATGTCCATCGCCCGATTGTACGCTTCGGCGTACGACAATGGGGGTACCACTTTCATCTTTTTCCTCAATGACGAGACTAGCCCTTCAATGAACCATCTTTTTTTCAGTCCATCGGCTGGCCGAGTTTCCAGTTTCCCGAGTAATTCTTTGAGCCTTCTATTATATGCCCTTACATTCTCATTCTTTCCTTGTTTGGTATTATAGATTTCCGCTACAATCTCATTGTCGTCTCTGAGAAGTTTAAATTCGTTCTTGAAGGCTTTTCTCAGTTCATCCCACGAGTTTTTCTGTGCTGCCCCTAGGTCTGTATACCAGTCAATGGCAATACCTCTTAGCGTCGCTGGGAACGCTTTTACCCAATAGTCTTCATCCTCTTGTCCGTTTGCCACCCATATGGTTTCACAGGTTTTACAGTGCCGAACAGGATCCTCTAACCCGTTCCCCATGAATTTTGGCAACTTCTACCTTTCACTTGCCGGTGGGGTCACCATCTTTTTCCCGAGGTACCGTCTCTGTGTCTTTGACCCGATTGGACTGGTTCTACCGTGTCGTTCCGGTGTCTTCCCGACACTGCCGGCCACGTACGGTTCCTTCCCACTTCCGGTTTCGGCATCCTCTACACTTCGAGTTACCTCTGGCTCTCCTTGGTTCTCCCTCTGTGCAGGGGTCTCGGGCTCAGGTCCTCTGTTCCTCAACCTTTCGTTTGAAATGGACAATGCCACAATCCGACGTATACTATCCTCTAGTTCTTCTATCAGATTTTATTTTCCTCTATTTGTTATTGGTGTTCTAAAATTATGTTCATCAACCCCTTGATCTACTTCTTCATGTCGTTCATTTTCTTTTTCAAAAATCTGTTTCAATCTTTTTCTGCGTTCTTCCTGTTCTTTTAGTCTTAATGATCTTCTCACTATTTCTTCTGGTGTTGCTTGCCCCACTGGTAATTTATTCTTGTCCTTATTAAGTTGTATAGGCATTAATTATGCTTATCCTCCTCAGTTGGACGGCGTGCGGCGACAATCAGTGTCACGTTCCTCCTCTTGTTTCAGTCGTTCTTCATACCTCCTAAGTATTTGTTGCCGTCGTACTTCCCTTTCTCTTTCTTCTCGAAAGTCTTGAAAGGTTATCAGGTTCCTCGCCAGAAGTCGAGGAATGCAGTTCAGAAGGTTGTCCACCTCGCTGTTGACACGCAGGTTTTCTGAAATAATCTCCTCTGGAACCTCTCTACGGATGGATTCGTCTCGCACATATTGTCCGACTAATAATAACCACAATTTGACTAATTCCTGAGTTACCTCATCTTCCCGACTTCTTGGTTCATCTTCTTCTCTGTCGCTTCCTTGGCGTTCTTCTTGGATTTCGCGTACTATCTCTTCTACGTGCCTTCTATCTTGTACTTCCTCGCCGGTATCGACCAGTTGCCCCATTATGCTGCCATTCTCCCGTCTGGATGTTCACCGGATTCGCTTAGGCAACGGCGCCAAAATGTTTACTACCTAAGTGGTCTAATTACTTCCATGCAAAGTAAACGGGAAAGATACTTGCACTATCACAATGTACGGAAATGCATTACATTGTACGAGAATAACAAATAGAATTGGTACTCAAAATATCAACTTCATATATTAACTCAGAACAGCAAGTGCAATAACAATCCAAAAAACTCCATGCCCATACAATGGCGTGACGAGTACATATATAGTTTGTCCGACGATTGCCAACCGTCGCCAACCAACGTACCGATCGGGAGTAACTACTCGCCGAAACTAAAACATAAACATACTTCCCGAAACCACTAACAAAACATATTTTGCCAAAAGTACTAAACTCTGTAAAGTACACCTAACATCATTTAAGTGGCTCCAAACTCAACATTGAATTATAAAGTTAAATGATAACTTTATAATATATCATTAATAAATACAATATCATTAATGCCACTTAAAATAGTAATATCTCCTTAATTAAACATCATTTTCCAATTTCGTCTGAACCTGGGGTTTCACCATGGTACCCTCTATGCATCCAACCATCTTACCAAAAATAGCAGGGGTCCATCTCTATTAACCTCTGTTGGCCAAAAATAGCAAGAGCCTCCAATATGGGACCAGAGACCTCTAAACAACCTTATCACTAGCTAAAACTGGGGAACAACACTAAAATCACCGCATGACCAAATACCCTGCTATAAATAGAAACTCTAGAAAGATAACTTACTATAAATAGTAAGTGTGTAGAATTGAGTCCAACCAAGGTCAAACCTGAACCCATACTGAGCTCTGTTGGAGAAAACACATTGATCTTTGCCAAAAGGGACCCTCTAACCATCTAAGTTAGCCTACGAGGGCCAGTGATAGGCTAAACCATCATAAAACAGGATCACGCTAAAAAGGGGACATTACATAAGTGAGCTTCTTTCCTTCATCTATCAATGCTTGTACTTGCTCTTTTGCATGTTCCTTAGTGATAGCAATGATAGGTTCTATCAATTCTTCATCATAAACTCTTTCTCTATCAGTCCAGTCAATGTCATATGGCAAGTTCCGGATCTTGCTATTTTCATCACCTGAAAGAGTTCTATCATCATCTAGCTGATCAGGAATCCTCAGTTGTTTTGTAGCTCTCACCAGGTCCCATCTTAACCTTGAACATTTCTACATCCTTATATCATCATCATCAATAGCATTCGCCCAATGATCTTCAAGTTGCTCAACAAGCTGGTAGGAAGAGTATGATTGCTTAACAACTCCATGTGAATCGAAGTTCTCCCTCTTAAATCATGAAGATGTAAATGATATGCTTGAAGCTCAACCTCTAAATGTTCGGCTACTTGAAGTGATGGACAAGAATAATATCTCTCTAACTTGAGAGGAAACTGAACTCCAGCGTTCTTGTAATGTCCGCTTTAAGAAGATCCTTATTTTCCACCTTGCACATGAGAATTACTTCTTAAAGGAAACATTAGTAATAGATAAGATCAATAAATCATATTAAAATAATCAAATAAATAAATTATTTAATTATTCAATCTTAAGTGGATTCATACTTAGGGTTCTTTATTATATGTTAATTTTATTTATTTTCAAACCCTAGTGGAGATGGGGTACTATCTCTTGTTAGGTTGCATGAATCATCCTCTACAGGTAGTGCCTTTGTATGATGTAACACATGCCCATTCCACCTTAGGTCTTACTAAATGCCTTTGTATGATGTAACATATGCCCATTCCACCGCAGGTCTTACTTATTACCCTTGTATGATGTAGCATAGTCCATTCCATCGCAGGTCTTATCCATTGCCTAAGTATGATGTAACATGGTCCATTCCACCGCCGGTCTTATCTACCGTTCGATGTATTAATGCTACTTCTTCCTAACAAGTCTACCTCCAATCTCTCAATGTGTTCTATGATCTTATATCATGGGTTTGTTTCTAAGGACCTTGCCTTCATTATATAAATCAAATATGATGACTCTTTATTGGGGCTTAATCCTAATGATGATGGATTCTCTAAGCATTTATAATCATGTTATTCATAGATGTTTAAGCTATCTATATCATGTTAGTTATTCGCTCCACCTTGACTATAACATGCTATCATATCATCTATACATATTTATATTTATAATTATAATAATATTTAATCACTAATATTGATATTTAATAATAATATATTATTTATAATATTGCTTTCATATATTACTCAATTTATTACTTAAATCTATATTTTAATATCATTCATATTATAATCCCTTTAATTAATATCATTCCGTATAAAAAAATAATGAAATAACTTATAGATATTAATTTATTTATTTCTTTGGGAATATAGGTGTAGCATACTTATCTTATTTTCCCCAGCAATTAATCATGGCTGTAATTCAAACTCATAAATTATTAATTTTATATCTGCTTGCTTCATTGTATTTTGTTATCTTTCATTGCTTCCTCCACTCTCTACCTTTATATTTTCTTAAATGGTCAATGACTAGCTTTTCACAAAGGTCATGTCTTTTTATAAATATATTAGTAGTTGTTGCCTTGACGGATTGTCTTAAAGGCAAACTAATATATTATATAATATATGATTTACATTCATTTATATATAAATGTTTATTATATTATAATCATAATAATAATTAATATTAATATTAATTTTAACATTTATATTTATTATTATATATTATTATATAATAATAATAATATACTATTTTAATATTAATATTTATATTTGTATTGGTTATTTATAAATATAATATATCGGTTAATATTTAAAATATTTATAGATACTATCATATAATATTATATATATTTATTAATGGCCTATGGCTAGGATATTTAACATGACATTTTAAATCTGTAATTTAAACAATGTCTTAATATGGGGACATGACAGTTCTTTCTTGCCTTTTGCATCTTATGGAACTCCAATAACTATCTTGAAACTTCCAGCAACACCATCCTATTGGTAGGATATCTTGGCAATCGATATGGAAAGGATGTGAAGCCTTGTATTCTGATATATGTGAACTTGTCGTATTGAATGTAGTATCTTCCATATTGTTCAATGAAGTTCCTAGCAGCACCTGTCAACCTTCTATGTAGTTCTCCTCGCGACTTTCTCACTATGTACATGGCAAAGGCATCATTAAACCTCTTATAATGATTAATGTTCTTCAAATGGAGTTGTGGATAGCATTGATGTGATAGGATCTGGCCAGACTTTATACCTACTTCTCCTTTAGATGTTAATCCCTTATATACCACATTTCTTGCGAGTATGTAAACAAGATAGAAAGTCATGAAGAAAGACTGTCTCATCAAATTTTTCAAATTGTTCATCAAGACAATGACTTATAAGGCCAGCCCAATCAACCATCTTATTCTTTGTAAACACATGATCAAAGTATGTATACATCCATCCTTCAAACATCGATGATTGAGGCCTACCTGTTACTCGATTCAAGAACATGATGAAATAACTTATCTCTTGTTTGAAATTTGCCTTGTGAAACTTCGGATCTTCCGAGTTGTATATCTTGATTAATGAATCTATCATCCATTTCTTCCTCACTTCTTGCATGTAGTGCTTGGAATTGCCTTCAAAGTACATTGGGCAGTTGTAGGACAAATGAACACTGCCTTTCGGTTTGGGATGTTGAAGATCTCCTGAATGGCTTCTCTTTGCAGGTAGGCTAGGACAGTCCCGTCTTTAGCCACAATTTGTCTTCTCTCCTTGTCAATGTTGAATGCATTCTAACACTAACTCGGTGCTAGGTAGAGTAGGTGGGAAGCATGCTGCTTGAACAATTCCACTCTTTGCAATGGCCTTGATGTCTTCATTCCTCGTGATGGTGAGCAAGAAATCCTTCATCTCCTCCAAATTGACGTGTCCCATGTTGGTATCTCCGACATTCTTCCAATGAGTTTCGAGCTTGGAGTCGAGTATGATAGACTTGGCATCCATCTTGATCATCATTTGCCGCTTCTTTGCCGTCATACCCATCTACCTACATGACAACACTTCAATAAGTGACTTGAAATGATGAAATCTAACCTCACAAACCTGATTTTTGATAATAAAACTATGAAAATCTGCAAAATTAAGTAAATAAAAAGGCAATTTTATAGATTAAAAGTGACTGAAACGTACCATATACCAATTTTCAGACCTAGAAAAATGCAGATTTCTGTAGAAGTGATGAAAAATCAATTATGAAATGACAAAAATCAGTCTCAAAAAATGCAGATCTGCCTTTAAAGTTGCTGCTCCTCTTGTCAAAAATCGCTCCTTGAGAGAGTTGTGATGTGAATTATGCTCAAATGACAAAGAGCGCCCTCCATATATAGTGACTTGGCCTGCATTTAATGCTGGTCGGCCAAGCTAAGGGTCAGCCAAGTTAGATATTAAATGCATTTGTTAAAAATTTCAAAGTTTTAAAACTGTTCTCCTCCTTCTAGGCGCCCACAATGATGAAAAAAGTGACCATAAGCGCCTAAACTCTTGAGTGCATCATTCTCTTTTAAAGGCGCCAACATGAGGTGGTATCATCAAAGGGGGGGGTGCTTATCATCTTGCTACATGTTTTGAATTACCCCTTTGCCATCCTAAGGCACATTTTGGAGGATCTCAAACATCTTTTCTTTCAAGGCATCATTCAAGATTTATCCAAGCATAAATTGGCGCCTAGGTGACATACCTTTTACTTACCTTTCATAAAACAATATCTTTTCATTCAGGGCGCCTAAAGTGAGAAAAGGCATAAGATACGCCTTTGCCTTAGAGGAGTACCTACTTCATTCTCATGTTTAAGCATTAGTTGAGGTTTAAATGGAAGTATCTACACCTTCAAACAACTTGATGAAAATCTCTTTGACATAGCTCACTTCTTTGACAATCAACTCCCTTGGCACCCTACCTCATAAGGACCTCAAAACACTCTTAATCTTCTATCATTCAAATTGCCCCCACAAGACTCCACCTTATCACTTGCCTAGGCGTTCTATGATGACTCATTCTTCACCTACATGTTTCTCATATCAGAGCGCCCAAATCTTATAACACGTTTTATAATGATCATACCACTCTCTTTCAAGGCGCTCAAACAAGGTCATTCCAACATAAAAGTGCACCCAAACTCATAAGGACCTCAAAACACTCTCTGGATACCAAGCACTCCTAGGCTCCAAGAATGTCATCTCTCCAACCCTCCGTTCTCTAGGCGCTCAAGATGATGACTTGAGTAGAAATAGGCGCCTAATCTCCAAGATTTAATCTCTCTCTAAGGCGCTTGCACAAAGTTGTTTCATCATCTCCTCTCTAGGCGCTCAAACTTGATGGAAATAGGTAAGGATTGCGCCTAGCACCAATAAGGAACTAACAAGTCTCCAAGGCGCTAATTGACAATGTTCCAAGTGTGAAATGGCACCATAAACTCTTTTCAACCAACCATACACTATTGTGAAGTCATTCAACCTTACCAAGGCACCAAAAGAGGTTGTTTTTGTAATATCCCTTGCTCAAACTGACTTCTTGTAACTAATTTTTGGCTCAAGGAATATCGTCAAACACTTTGCAAACAAAGTATGTTCTTGCTGTTTTTGTATTTCAGTTTGCTTTGCTTGATGAAATTGGAACATAAGATGATGCAAATGCCTTGAAATGAATGCTAAATGATTAAACTACAAGTATAGCATGAAATGCAAGTGTCTATGTGTTTTTCCAAAAGCAATAGATGACTTATGCAAGTATAAATCAACACCTATAGCCAATTGACATTTTGTCAAACAGTTGGCATGCATACTATAATGCTAGCAAAATGATCATTACATTCAATATATGACTCCCAACTTATTACTCCTTATTAAAATGCAATCCTCAGGTACAATGCTAGCATGAATTCGCCAAGACTCTTGGCTTTGCAACTCCTAAAGTCTGAGTATTATAAATCTGATATAAAATGTGCATCTACAGCTACCTTATGACAGCCACCATTACAATGCCAAATGACCAATTTAAATGATGTAAATTCAATGTAGAACCTGATATACAAATCGCCCTTGAGTTGAGAAGTCATGGTAGCCAAAATCCAATGCATATACTCATCAACATGCACCAAGTTATTGTAGCGAATCACTATTCATGGTACTATTCACGTCACTGTTCACGACACTGTTTACGTCATTGTAGCAGCCAACAAAAAACTTCTGATCTGCAAATTAATACCTCCAAACCCTTGGTTAATACTTCAGATTTAAACACAAATGAAAGGACTGAAGTATCCCTTCCAATTTGCAACCCTTCGGAAGATATTTCACCACCTCAGTTATGCTAATCTATGGGAGTTTTCGTTCCCAAAAACCAAGTAGACAATATGCAGAAACCCTTGGCTCCACAAAACTCATCAAATGCAAATGACAATAATCGGATCCCTGGAAGCTTGCCTTGCCCCTTCCTTTATACTTTTTTTAATCCCACTTCAAGAGGCTTCTAGAAAAATCTCATTATTTTATTTTAGTGACTTTAATGATATAATGTGTATTTTAAGTCACTATATTAAATTAATTAAATATAAGGTTACCTTTTGATTAAGTAATAACCTTATAAAATAATTAATTTAATAATATCTCCCTTATTTCGTCAATTAGCCTTCAGGAGATAAAGGCTAAATTACTCATCATAAAAGTCGCCTAGGAAGGGGGCATTACAGTTTTAGACAAGGAAATGCGCCTAATTCCATCATACTTGCTTCTACACTTCACAACATCATTCTTCCCCCTCCTGGATCTAGGGCGCTCAAGATGATGATAATAACAAGAAAGTGCGCCTTAAGTCCTTCAACACAATTTAGCCATTTTGGAGGTTTTTTACAAAAGGCGCTCATACTTGATGGTGACTTGACTATCATTTTCCCAAGGTGCTCATGGAGGTATAGAGTGACAAGCAAAGGCGCCCAAGCTCAATTGACTTATTTCTTTAAATTTTGATGATTTTGACTCTTAAATGACATCTACTTTCATGCTCTTAGACCCTCCTCTTACAAGGCGCCCATCCATGATGCTCTAGATATGAAATAGCGCCTAGTTTCATTTGCTAAGACTTAGCCATTATGGAGATTTTGACACAGGACACTCTCATTAGAGGTGACTTGAAGGTTATCCTTTTCTAGGCACCAAAAGATGATTATTTGAATGCAGATATGCACCTTGACTCCTTAAGCTTTATACTTATCATCTTTTATGCCTTGAAACAATTATGAAAGTCCTGAATGAATCCTTCATCTAGGCGCCCAAATTTCTAAGGTGTTACTTGAATCCTCATATTCCATCTAGGCGCTTTATCTAAGTGAAATGAATGGCAAAGTGCGCCTAGATGCTTCAAGGTGACAAACTCTTTCCAAGGCGCTTATGATGAAGATCTGAACAACCATAGGCGCCTAGATCAACACTTAACCTTTTCTATTTGTAGCTCTTACTTACTGAAACATGTTGAACTCAAGACCTTACTTTAACACAAAACCCTCCAATTTTGACTTTCAGGGAGTCTCTGTATTGCATTTACAAAGCTTGTTTGGTTGACTGACTCCGAGGTGATGCAAACAACTAACCTAAAAACGACTAATCCTATGAAGAAAACTGGGGGTCCCCATCGTGATGGGGCGATGTGTGATTTGGTCACAACAGGCCGTAATCGGCCAAGTAAATAATCATGAATTAATTAATGTTGTGCACAGTTAAGTTTAGAAGTGTTATCGGGAATTAACCCCGACGGTTGGACAGTTATGGAGTCGTTGCCAACGGTCGGTATCTCAACCAACCTTGACATAAGTTATATATTGAGTCGATACTTGTAATCGGGAGGCAGCATTGTGACATTGTAGTGTAATACTGATATATTCAATGAATGGAAACAATGCTTTGTTTTGTGCAATGATGTTATAAATTCATGTTCTATGTTAAGCACTATACTACTTTATTTCTGTTTACTTCATATTCTGTGAAACACACCATATTGCGGTAAACATTTGGCATCGTTGCCTGTTCGAAAACGGGTCGAGGGTGACAAGTCGATGACAGGTTGAGTCATCGAAGGCCATCGGATGACAAGTTGGCTGTCGATGACAAGTTGAGTCGTCGGAAACCATCGAACAAATGGCATCATCAGAAACAAGCAAACCATCGGGTGTAACCAAGGTCGAGAAAAACACGATGAAGATGGCAGCATAATGGGGCAACCGATCCACACCGACGAGGAAGTACAAAATAGAAGGCACGTAGAAGAAATAGTACAAGTAATTCAAGAACACGAGGGAAGCGATAGAGAAGAGTATGAAAAAAGAAGCCAAGAAGATGAAGTAACGCAGGAATTGGTAAAACTATGGTTATTATCAGTCGGACAATACGTGAGACGAATCCATCCGCAGGGAGGTTCCAGAGGAGGTTATTAGAGAAAACCTGCGTGTCAATAGCGAAGTGGACAACCTTTTGAACCGCATTCCTCGACTCCTGGCAAGGAACTTAATAACCTTCCAAGACCTTCGAGAAGAAAGAGAGAGGGAATTGCGACGGCAACAAGTGCTCAGGAGGTATGAGGAGCATCTGAAACAAGAGGAGGAACGTGACGCCAATAGCCGTCGCACGCCGTACAACTGATAAGGGTAAGCATAATTAATGCCCATACAATTTAATAAGGACAAGAATAAAATACCAATTGGGCAAGAAACACCGGAAGAAATAGTGAGAAGATCACTAAGACAAAGGGAACAAGAAGAACGCAGAAAAAGATTAAAACAGATTATTGAAAAGGAAAATGAACGACATGAAGGAATAAATCTTGGCGAGAGCTATAGGGAAGGGGTTGATGAACAAAATTTTAGAACACCAATAACAAATAGAGAAAAAGAAAATGGGAAGAAACTGACAGAAGAACTAGAGGACAGTATACGTCGTATTGTGGCACTGTCCATTTTAGACGAAAGGCTGAGGATCAGAGGACCTAAGCCCAAGACTCCTGTGCAGAGGGAGAACCAAAGAGAACCAGAGGTGACTCGAAGTGTAGAGGACGCCAAGAACGGATGTGGGAAGGAACCGGACGTGGCTGATAGTGTCAGGAGGACACCGGAACGACACGGTAGAACCAGTCCAATTGGGTCAAAGACACAGAGAGGGTACCCTGGGAAAAAGATGGTGACTACACCGGCGAGTGAAAGGCAGAAGTTGCCGAAATTCATGGGGAACGGGTTAGAGGATCCTGTCCGACACTATAAAACTTGTGAAACCATATGGGTGGCAAATGGACAAGACGACGAAGACTACTAGGTAAAAGCGTTCCCAGCAATGCTAAGAGGTATCGCTATTGACTGATATACAGACCTAGAGGCAGCACAGAAAACCTCATGGGATGAATTGAGGAAAGCCTTCGAGAATGAGTTTAAACTTCTAAGAGATGACAATGAGATTGTAGCAGAAATCTACAATGCCAGACAAGGGAAAAATGAAAATGTAAAGGCATATAATAGGAGGCTCAAAGAACTACTCGAAAAACTGGAAACCCAACCAGCCAATGGACTGAAAAAGAGATGGTTCATCGAAGGGCTAGTCCCGTCGTTAAAGAAAAAGATGAAAGTCGTACCACCATCATCGTACGTTGAAGTGTACAATCGGGCGATGGATATAGAAAGTGAGAACAAAACATCCTCCCAGAGTAAGAGAAAGACCGAGGACGATGAAAGTACGGATGATGATAGCAGTGAAGGTGAGTCAAAAACCATTCAAGCACTGAGGAGAGATATGATCCGCATGATGAAAGAACTGAAGACTGATATAGAGACAACTAAAGAAGGCTAAGAATTATGGTGCACCAAGTGCAACGGGGAAGGTCATGTAAAAGCAAATTGTCCAAGAAAGTTATTTTGTGATATCTGCCAGGTAATGGGACATTCAATCAAGGAATGCCCATTTAACCTAAAAGCAAGAAATACCCAAGTGCTCTTTACACAAGGAGAATCGTCAACTCTGCCGACAACACCCCCGAAGCCTCAGAATAGTCCGAATGCATCCCCTGGAGGGTATCGGAATAACAGAAGGATTAATAATAACAGTCCCAGAAACAGATTGCAGTACGACAGCAAGGGGCGACCTATGATATAGTGCCGGCAATGCAACGAATGGGGACACTTTGCAAGAGAATGCCCGAACAATAATCAGAACACAATAAATGCATTATGCAAGTGGTGTGGACCTGGAGATCACGAAGAAAAAGATTGCCCAAAGCAGAAAGGGGTGAACCTCATCAGTTTCAAGGAAAATGATGAAGAGATCCTTGCGGTCACCCGAGCACAATGGAAAAAAGCAACATATCCAGATCCTAGAACCGAGAAGGAGAGACTTCGGAAGGCTAGGAAAGAAGTAGAGATGGCAATGGAAACAGAAGGGAAGAATAGAAAAACAACTACCGTACAACCAGAGTCAGACAAGAGTATCATGAATCAGGTGTTACAAACCACTGTATCGGTCAAGATAGCGGATCTTCTACAGAACATGCCACAACTGAGGATGGCAATCTCGAAGGCAATGGAAGGGAACCCAAGTGGGCAAACAAAGGACGAAGATGTCATAGTGGAGCCACCGCTGGAAAGAGAACAAGTCATCGACCCGAGACTGTTGGTAGTTAACAATGGCAAGAATCCAGCCATCGTACACATGGAAATCGGTGGACGCTACCTGACGAACACAATAATTGACGAAGGATCCAGAGTGAATGTGTTGACAGAAGATACATGGAAGTGCCTGGGAAAACCTGCTTTATGGCCACAAAATTTCCAGTTGGTGGGAGCAGACCAACACGGAATCAAAGCGCTGGGAGTGCTAATGGCTCAAAAAGTGAAGATCGGCACCCAACCCTTTATGTTAAACTTTGTAGTCCTAACAGCACAGAATGCATCGTACGATGCATTACTTGGCCGAGGGTGGCTGATAGCTGCCTAGGCCAACCACGACTGGAAAAAGAACACATTGTCGATAGAAAACAAGGGTAAGAAGATTGTCATAGATCTAAGAACACAAGTTGTAAGCAAAGAGTTGGCATCAGATTCCGATACAGACGAAGGGGAGTCAATTGGCAGAGGATCAATAGAACCTAATGAGGAAGGGGTATTAAAACTGCAAGAATGTTCTGAGGATGAAACTAATTCCTTTAGTGGGCTCTTCCACTGGTAGATGGAAGACTATGAGTTCTTCAAGCCAGAGTGTAACATGATTTCAATAAGAGAAAGCGGCGAATGCTCTCGGGTGACTAGTGAAACACTCGGCAATATTGGGCCCAGTGAAACATTGTTGATAAATAGAGCACTGGATGGATTGACAAACACTCGACCACTTGGCAAGAGGGAACTAGTAACGAGTGACAAAGGGGAGGAAGGTAATAATCAACCAGAAGTAACAGAGCAACTAGTGGCAGAGATAAGTCGACCGGGGGAGGGAGGTTGACCAGAAAAGGCACAAAAAGAAAATACAGAGGGTGAAGCCAAGATAGATGATACACTTGCACATAAATTTGAATCAGACAAGATGATTAGGTATGAAGAGCCATTGACAAGCAAGATGAATCGGGGCGATAGAACTAACAACAGGAACCCAACATTGAAAGCACCGGCCAGAAAGAGACCATACGGAAGGAATAGGGACTATAGAGTATTTCTATCAACTTGTAATTTTATTGAAATTATGACGATCGGTGAAAAGCAACAGAAAAAAAATGATGTTAAAAAGTCAGACAGTTTATTTTTGCTGAATGTAGAACACCGCTTCCGAAAGACAATAGTTCCGGTTCCAAGAAAGGCACCCGACCCTGCCGACAATTACAAAATCAATAAAGGTACCTCTCCAAATAATGAAGTTAAAATATTTATTAAAGTGGAGGATATGGTTACTTGTCGGACTGTCAAATCACCCCCACAACAAAACTCCGGAGAAGGGAAAAATATCAAGAGACATTTCATGGGACAAATTACGCAACAAGAAATTGTTACGATCGTAGAGGCAGATAACAGGTGGACCCCGCCAGAGAGAAACAGAAAAACTCTATTCAGTTGGCTATGGATGGAAAATTGGAAAAACCGGAAAAAAAAGTCAAGGAAAAATTGAAAAAAAAAATTGGAAATTGATAAAATAAAATAAATGATAAAGTGGAGTCGTACGGCCTAGGTCGTACGGCCCCCTTAAAAAGAGTCACGACTTGAAAAACTCTCTGACCGTATGAACAGGAGCCCCAACTACCATACAAGTTTATGTTGCTACCAAAGTGAAGAATCTGTACGAGTTCAATCTCAACGTCCGCAGTCCGTACGAGACCGGTCTACTTTGTCGTACGAGTTCCATTGCCATCTGTCGTACGAATCATTCTGAGTTACATTCGCCATACGGATTGGGTTCTTCATTAGCCGTACGAATTGCTCTGTATCTTTCTACCTGTCGTACGAGTCAGGGAATTTTTCTGAAGCAGTACGAAGTGATTTCTGCCAAGTTTGAACGTCATATGAAATTAGCTTTCAGCCATATGAATCTGTCTCTGCTGTCCATATGAGTCTTTCACCTGCCGCCGTACGAATATTCACCTTCCCTGCCGACATATGACTACCTCAGGGAAATTGTTTTAAGTCGTACAAGTTCTGCATTTTTTTGTCGATCGTACGAGTTTTGCAAGTTTTATCATTGTCGTACGGTCCGTACGAGTTGTACTTGAGTTGGTTTTAGCTGTTGTACGAAGAATTTGCAGAGAAGTCTAAATCGACAAGAAAAGAGGGTGTGGAAATCAACTTCAAGCATTCAGAAAAATGAGGTGCCCCATGAAGGTTCGAATGGTTTTGAAGGTCTTATTTTGGGCTTGGCGGTGAGGGCACTGCCCTTGGACCCCGCCCTGTATCGCGACAAGGAGCGCACCAAGGGCGCTGCCCTCGGATCCCGCGAGGGACGCTACCTCTCGACCCCGTTGGGTGCGCTGCCCCAAACCCCCATCAAATCGGTACTATTTTGATTCAGTGAGCAATGGGGTGCAACATTCGCAACATTCAATGTGCTACCAGATTGGATCCTTTGGTTGGTTGATCTACTGGCAGGTGTTCTGAATGTGTTGGTTCTACTTTTACACAGCTCCTACTTCAGCATTGTCGTCAGTTTGGCAGAGCTTACTTAATGTCACTTGATACTTCATGGTTTTCTGTCGTCTGGAAGACTAATTTTGTGGGGGGGATGATGTAGTCGGTCATAATTGTAGTCGGTCGTAGTTGGCCAAGTAAATAATCATGAATTAATTAATGTTGTGCACAATTAAGTTTAGGAGTGTTATCGGGAATTAACCCCGACGGTTGGATAGTTATGGAGTCGTTGCCAACGGTTGGTATCTCAACCAACCTTGACATAAGTTATATATTGAGTCGATACTTGTAATCGGGAGGCAGCATTGTGACATTGTAGTGTAATACTGATATATTCAATAAATGGAAACAATGCTTTGTTCTGTGCAATGATGTTATAAATTCATGTTCTATGTTATGCACTATACTACATAATTCTGTTTACTCTATGTCTATATGGATACCACATTGCCAGTAAACACAAGCCCAGCTCAAATCTGCCCTAAACCCTAAGGTTGTACATACCAAAAACAATGCAAAATAATGATAGCAAAGTCCTCCAAAATGATCTTCAAATCTGATCTGCAAGTCTGCTCAAAAAACAATGAAGTGCAAGTGAACTTCCGTCACGGAATCTTCCACAAGAAGAGCTAGGTTTTCGTCCAACTCCTCTAAGATGCTTGAGGTTTTCATCCCAAGATCTTCTCAAGAGATAAAACTCCAAATTGCTGAATGAATGAATGATTCAATGATGCTAAAATTCCACCAAATCATCTTGTATTTATACACATTTTTACCCTCCCTCATGTGCTAGCCAACCTAGGCAGATATGCACTTGTTTTATGACCTCTTCTCTCTAGGCCGACCTCATATGCCTTCTAGGCACCCAATTGGTTCTGGACGACCTAGACAGGTATTTTCTTTGTTTAAAAATTGTTTTCCTTCTTTAAAAGTGCCGACCTAGCAGGATCTACACTAGGCACCACCAAATGCCAAAAGGATTGGGATTTACCTTCTTCTCTTCCCTTCAAGCCTTCTTTCTCAAGTGTGCCAAGGATAGGTATTATTTCATTATTTCATTTCCCTTCACGAGTTGTCCAAACCAATAATGCATCAAGTAAGATCCCACAAGGCACACACATGTGACCACATTATTATAGCTTATCTTTCTTTCAACATGAATGAAATCATCCATCAAAGCAATACACCTCAAGCTAACAATCTCATGGGCAAAACAAGTGACATGAGACCACCAAGCCTCCCAAATCTGCTTCTGTGACCACTCCGAAAATGGGGACATTACATAGTATTGCTCCCATATTTATGACTGCTCCACTGTCTGTGAAAGGAACAATGCAATTCCATATTGAGTAGAAAAAAATTGATGAAGACAAAAGTTAACGACGCCCTATAAAACAAGTGCAAAACAGTGAGGAAGTTAGTGCAACCTAGAACCTTTGAAGCAAAATTACAGAAGTTGAGGCAGTCGTAAGGCATAAAATTAACCAGATAGGTGTATAGACGAAGGAAGATATAATCCGAACTGTTGACACAGAATCCAGTGCAAATAAGGAATATTGGTTAATGCTTGGTAATTGTGTCAAAGGCTCCAAGAGCCTTAGTACAAGAAGCTCCAAAGAATAGAGGACATGCTTGAAGCCAAGAATGATTAGAATATACAATTGGATCTTGAGAGAGTTGAAAGAGGTTTTATATAGTGTTTGACTTTAGAGCACATATTGAATCGCTAAATGAATTGAAGAAGGTTGTGCCATTTAGGCTATTTTGTTTATGTAGAGTTCTCTATGAATGTGAATGTAATGTTATTTATTCTGTCAAAGTTTTTTGAACTAAATGAAAGGTTCAATTAAAGATAGAAGAAGGAGAAGCCAAATGGAATAAAATTTTCCTTAAAACATCTGGTAGCACATCCTTACTAATGCTTGCCAAAACTTTGCCCTATGTAGAATACAATTATTGGCTAGTTATGTAATGTCCCCCATCTAGCCCATGGGACCAGTGGACAGGGATTAGCCTATGACCAGACTCTCGTAGGCTAATGGAGATGTTTAGGGGGTCATTTCAAGGGACTTACTATTTATAGTAAGTCAAGAGCCGAGCACTTGCTATTTATGGCAGGGCAGTGTGGATGGTCATGGCACGGGAATTCATGTTATTTAAGGGCCCAAGGTATTATAAGTCGATATATAAGTTAAATTAAATATTTAACTTATACTATTCGAAAGTTAAGTTACTTTAAGTTATAAAGTAATATTGCTTTATAAAATTAAGTCATAACTTAAAGTTGGGCTACTAGGAGGTGGGCGCCCCTCATGGAGAGACAAGTGGATGTTTTATAAATTAAAAATAATAAAAAACCCTCATCTTGGGCGTTGGGCTTGGGAGAGTAACAAAAGGAAAAAGGAGGCTCATTTGCATATGTGAAGATTATTGATTTTGCTCTCTTTGTGAGTTTTATTGTGCTTTGGCTTGGAGCTTGGCTCTAGGGTTTTAGTTGGTTGTGTTAGGACGAAAACCCCGGCATTGGTCCCTTTCCTCGTGTGTGAAAAATCATATCAGGATAGGATTTGTGGAGGCTTCATCCAAAGGCCTCATTTGTGCATTCACTGGAAGTATTTTGAAGAAGATTTGAGTTGGAAATGAACAATCTTGAAGGAGTTTGCAAGTGCAATTGAGGATGGAGATTTATTAATCAAATTTTAGTGTTTTTGAGGTGTTTTGTGGCTGTCATAGCCATTTCACAGCAGGCCGTACCTTCTTATCGCAGGTCGTACTACCTAGGAGGCCGTACTCATCATTTAGTGCAGATTTGATACTAGTTTGGGGTCGATTGGAACTGGAAGTTGGTCTCCATAAGGGAAGAGACTTTGCTGTCATAAAACAGAAGTGATTGGAGAAGATTTCAATGTGATTGTTGCTGATATTTACAGCCATAGAGGCCATACTACTCCAGTGGGTCATGGGTATTGAAGCTGCTAATCCCTTCATCATTTGGAGCTGCAATCTATCACATTTTGGATCGCCTAGGACTGTTATATCTCCTTCTCTTCATTGTATGTCAGAACTCTCTCATTTGGACCAGTTTGGAAGCATTTTCATAGTGTCATATTGCTGGTCCGGCTACAGCATCCGGACAAAGTGGTAAATCTTGATCTGGGTATGTTACCATAATTCATATCTTGGCTAAATACAATCTGGGTCATTGTTATCTTGTTGCTATTTCTTTTTGTTTTTCTGGGTTTTCAATATATTGTTTATATTCTATGTATTTCATGCAATATCAAATATGCAAGCAAAACCCATAAAACCCTAAACAGCAAAACATCAAAAAACAAAAAACCCAGAGCAAAACATATACTAGGGGTGTATGTTACAAGTTACCAATTAAACTTGGGATTTTGGCTTCCATATACACTGAATCTATATGCAGAAACACTAATGTGTTAGTGATATATTCCTACCTAGAGCAAGACCCAGGCTTGATACTATATTTACCTCATTTCTATCATGGAAAGCAGAAAATACTCCTTAAAGCATAGCCTACTAAAACAGCTTTGCCTAAACTCAAAAAATATTCCATCATATTATCAAGTTGTGAAGAACAACTGCTGAATCACTGTTGAAAAAGCCAGTGCACTATGAATTCCTCTAAGCAACCCATGTATAGACTAAATTGGCTGCCAAGAGATAAACGAACTTGAAATAGCTTGTAAATGTGGGTAGAGCCAAACCCTGAGACAACTAATCTAAAATAAAATTCCTTAACTTTTGGCCTGATGTGTGACACTGAACTTGTAGAGGGTAGATATTGCACTTGCACTTAGGAACATAGTTTATAGGTGGCTCTTAGATATTCAAGACCAAACAGCTATATCAAAAAGGTTGTGCAAAGACACTTATATTAACCAAGCATATTTATCAAGAAACAAGTGCATATTACTTTTAAACAGAACTAGCTGTACTGATGCTAAGTTACACATTGCATAAGACTATTGCAGAACTTCTATATATTTCCATCTTTGTGAGTGTGTAAAATTGGTAATTAATTTTCCATTTTTCAGTTATTTTTGCAGTCTGTTATATTTAGGTTTTCTGGATTCATCTAAGCAATGTTCTTGAAAGCTTATTGAAGTTCCAGGTTTCTCTCCAGAACCCATCTCAGGGTTATAAGACGAAGCTTGTGCTTCAAAATACAACAGCAGCAGAGACATCAAATAAATTTGGATCATTACATTCTTAAGTTCTTTTGATCTAACAATCAGATAGCACCACTTGCATCAGGCAGTCAAAAGATGGTTTTACTATGTTCCACCAAGTTTTTGGGATGGGGACAGCAGGGGGATGCTTTTTAGGGGATTACAGGGGATGGCAATTAAAAAAATAGGGAAAATTTTTAAATATAGGAAATTTCAAATATTCATATGACAAGGCATTCACCACCATATTTATTATATAACCATATTGTGAGACATTAGAGCTTAATAAAGAATTCATGAGTTGACATACAAGTTAACAACATTTCAAGTTAACAATATTTGAGTTTTCATTATCAATGTGCACATACAACAAAATGACAAAATGTAGACAATTAGATCTGCTGTTGCTTGCCTCTGCCTCATCTTTGCCTAAATCAAAATTAGGGTTTGAATTTGAGTCATTGCCAATATGAAGGACTGCCTCATCCAATGGAACCCCAACCAATACCTCCTATGCCTCCTCATCAATTTGTGTGGCAGTTTTGAGATCAACATCCCATCATGTAGCTAGACTCTGTTGATACTTAGGAGTTTGTTGATTCTGAAGTTGCAAGGCACTGTGCACAACCACCAACTTCTCTACTCATTGAGAGGTAAGTCTATTCCTCTTGACTTACTACATGAATTTGTATATGAACCATTTTTTCTCTCCAACCAAGTAACTTACAACTTGTGAAAGGAGGCGAATGACACACATCCTCAACTCTGCTACATCCTTGCAATGACATTTCCACCATCCAATAGGGTTTGATTGAGCTAATGTGGCCCTATCTGTACTCACCTTTGGTTTGCTAAATGTTGGACCCTAAAGATTGACAATGGCTAGCCATTACGTTCGAAGTAAAATTGCCTCCCCATTGCTATACATCTTTTGAAGGGCCTTCATAGACCCTTCTTTCACCTCTTCATCATCATCAAGAGGCACTCTTCCAAGCCTTAATGCATACCATTTGGGATTTAGAGCACAGGCTGCCATATGAAGCGAGGTGTTCATGTTGGCAAAATACACTGCTAGGCATGTCAAGTGTTGTCATTGATGGCAACTAAATCTATCTTACACATCCGCATTGTATCATTTGATCATACTGGAAGTCGGATTGCCGATTTGTCTAAGTCCGGATAGACAGGAACAAAGCATATGATAGGGTTCAGCATTTTGGTCCACATTTCTCCACAGGTAATCATATTGAGCTGCGGATCTGAAGAAATGTTAAGGGATGTCAGGGCTAGCTAAATCCAAAGTTTTAGCCTCTGGTGATGAAGGGATTGAAAGTTACAAGCATCTGAGTATCGAGTTTTGGTTAGACAGTTCAGTCCGGTGAAGAACAAGCCGACTTGGTGTTTGATCCTTGTGCAGATTAAGAGAAGTAGTTGGTTGAGCAATTTATGAGATCCAGTAGTATTAGCCAACATGTGTGGTGACTTGAATACATAGGTTTTGGTCTGCATTGATGTTTGTGAATGGATTCAGCCAACAGAACAATGATCTTGAAAAAGTTTCTAAGTTTTCTTGAGGCCGACTGCAGTTGATGATGAAATTTCATGTTGTGGATATATATAATCGATGGGTTCGAGCATTTTGATGTATGGATGTGCGAATATGAAGTGATAGGTGCGAAGTGTGGCAAAATCAAATGCGAAGCAAGGAGATCGAAGCTCTAGATCATGGCAAAATAGTAAAATAGGGTAGTGAGAGATGAAGTTTGTGAAGTCGGTATATTGAGCCTAACCGGAACTATAATCTTGCATTGTTAGATGCTATTCTTCAGTTCAAGTACTTCAGTAAACCCTTTGTATTTAACTTTGTAGGCAGTGAGCCTCCTTTGAGCAATGAGCTCTGGGCAGTGTGCCCGAAGGCATGTGCCTTCCCATTTTGTAATACTTTTAACAAGGTATAAAATCTTGTGAATTAACCCCCACCATGGTTTTTCCCTTAATCGGGTTTCCACGTAAAAATCCTGGTGTTCATGTGTGATGATCTTGTTGTTGCTGTTCTTAAGTTCATGCTTCTTTCTTTTTGATGTATGTGGTAAATTAATAAAGGAACAGAATAATAAGTTTTGCAGAACACTGATTCACCACCCCTCTCAGTGTTCCTTATTTACAACAATTGGTATCAGAGCCTAGTTCCTTGGAAGAAGTTTAACGACTTGAGGAAGATCTGGGAAGGTATTTCAATGTGTTCATTCAGGTATTCTGATGGCATCAATGAACAACTTCAAGTTGCTTTAGAAGATCTTGATCAATCCAGAGCAGAAGTCAAAGAACCGAAGGAGAACCTTAAAGATGCTGAGGATTTCATTTGGACTTTAAAAGGGCAACTGAGCAAATCTATGGAAAAGAGGAAGGAGCTACTTCAACAGTTAGCAAATCAGAATGAAGACAATGACATGGATGAGGATCTGAAAAAGAAGACAAAGGAATGTGAGAAGCTGGCAAAAGAAGTCCTAAAACATGAGATGGAATCCGGGGTGATGAGACTACCCAAGAAAATCGAAGAAAGGAAGAAGACTGAGGAAAACCTGAATCAGTCTCTGAAAGAAAGAACAGAAGAGTGCTACAGATTGGACAGAATAATTGGCCATCTAGAACCTGATCTTCAAGAAACCAAATATAATGGTGTAATGTCCCCTTCTAGTAAGCCAAAAATTTTCTTGACCTTGCACAATTTCAATTTACAAAGAGAACATTAGAGTTCTATTTTCCATTTCATATCATTATTCTAGTTATCTAATTAATATCCTTTCATACTTATGTCCTTATGCTTATGATCTCATAATCCCATTTTTCATATTCATAATCATTTTTATATTCATTTTTATATTCATATTTATATTCATGATCAAAGGCCTTATGCTCTATCCTTGAGAGGATCATGTGTTGCCCTATCATTAATTCATCTCTAACTCCATAGGCATGGTTCATTAAGGAGACACTAACCATCCCATACGTAGGCCCAAAGGCTTCACTCCCACACAGAGTTCTTCACCAATTGGTTTGATGGAACTTCGTGTCCACGCAACATTCTTCATCCCACCAAAAGTCACCTCACGTTGGGCACATTTAACATTGATGAGCTCATCATTACCATAGGCCCAAGGACTTCACACCCACACAGTGTTCTTCATCCACTTGAGGGTTACCTAGGTCCAACATACAATCTCCTAACTTACCCATACACCTAGGATAACGAGACGATTAATGATAAGGCTAATCCTTCTCTTGGATATAGCACAATCCTATGATTTCTAAGTCCTTGTGGACATTCTCATATGATGTCTTATCAATTTGGCCTCATATCATAATTGGCCCATCACATATTCATATGATCTAATGCTTGATCACATTTCATTATCATTATTGATCATGTTCATTTTATATATACACATTTATCATATTAATTCATTCTTCCTTGTATATTCATTTATAATGACAATCATTTATTTATCCATTAAGATTCCATATTCATGATGAAAATGTACATAAATATCCTATGTTAATTATATAATTAATTTCATTTTATTGCTATTCTATTCAATATAATGTAATGCATTTCTATAAACTAATCATATCTTATTCCGTGTCATTCATTTCCATCATTTACCAATATCTCATTTAGTAATGCATTTGCAATTATATGTTAATTATTTCAATATGAACGAGCACATGCATATATTCAGAAATTGCCTTCGTACATTTATAAGTTCAACGTATAGCAGAGATTTCATACCTTTGCTTAATATGCAGGCTGATGGCTGATCCTAGTAATGATATGGCTGCCACCTTAGGAACTTGCTTCCTTATTGCTGCTGTTATGGCTATCTACTTGATTGCTGAGTGACTATATGAGATTTGTCTCTTACTCCGATCTGATATAAGATATTTTAATGGGGATTATTCTTGATCGATCTGCAGATATCTTGTGCTATGATCTTGAAATGTTCAATGATTGAATGATGTCTGATTGTGTATTGATAGATGCGTGATTGTTGTTGAATGATCCAATGATTGATGTTCAATTCTTGCTGAATGGTTGAATGATCAATTCTTTTTTTTTTTTTAATGCCTTTTGAGACTTATTTGATGCCTTTTTATAGATGCTGATCGGGCCTTACTCCCAAAGGACATCCCTTTTGTAAATCGCCTCCATTCAGTTCTAATGCTAATTAATCCCTAATCGTTCCTCAATAAGGATCGGCGCCCATTGGAGTTTGTTTGTCTTTTAGTCATATTTGTCCTCATCTCTAATTTGTCTTTTCTTTTATTTGTCTTTTCTTGTTGACTTGTAATTTGTCTAAGTATAGATAGATTACTTGGAATACTTCATCTAAGACATTGAATCATCACAAATGAGGAACAACTTGAAAGGCAAATTGTTATTCTCAAACATGACCTAGAAGCTGCAAATGAATACAAAGAGAAGTTCAAGATAAGCTCAGCTAAACTTGAGGTGCTACTTGATAGTTAGAAGAAGGTAGATGATAAGCATGGTCTGGGATATGAGAAAATTGAAAGCTCTAGATCCAGTCAAAGAAATCCTGAAGGAAGAAATCCAAGAAGGAATCCTAGAAGGCCTCCGGTAAGACAACCTAATGCTCAAGGGTATCCATCTTTCAATGTAAATTGTTTCAATTGCAATAAATTTGGTCATAGAGCTACTCAGTGCAGAAGTAGAGTGAATCAAAGTGGTCTATCTTTCTCCAGTCAATGCTTCAATTGTAAAAGTTATGGTCATAGATCTAATAAATGCAGAAGTATGATGATGAACTACTCTAACAACAGAGGAAATGTCAATTCTTTCAATGGCAAATGTTTTGCATGCAATAGATTTGGACACATGGCTAATTAGTGCAGATCAAGAGGAAATTAAGTAAATGAGCAAAGAAATGTTATGCGCTTTAATTGCAACAGATCCGGTCATATTGCAAGATTCTGCAGAAGCGGGAATGATGATAGAAAAGGTCCGGTAAACAGAAACCAAAACATGCAGAAACAAGATAAAGGCAAGGGTAAAGTAGATGTGAATGAGATCCAGGATGAAATGAGCAAAACATGGGTGAAGAAAGGTGAAATGAATGATGGTAATGGATCTGCATCGGAATCCGGTGCTGATAACTCCTCCGAGAATTGAAACAGGAGTTCTAGCTCAGGGGGAGCTGCATTGAAAATCTAATTCCCCCTGCCAGTAAGTGGGTGCCTGAATTTGACACAATGAATGAAGATAAAGAAGCCTATTGCAGATCTATTGAAGCAAATTTCGGAAGAAAAGAAGCTAATGCAATTGAAGATTCAGAAACAATGTAACCGGATGAATTAGGGCAAAGCATTTATTACAATGGTGAATTAGGTTTTACGGAGCATAAAAGGTCATTCACTCAACATTTGAATCACTTTGCATTCGAAGAGAACAAGGAGAAGAGCGCCTGAGCTGAGATTTCAAAGATTTGGAGTGCAAAAAGCAAATTCGACAGCTAACTCTAACTGGCGAAACAAGGTATTCTCTGTAAAACTCTCTGAATTTGCAATCTCTGGATATGGCTACTCTGTTGGTTGTTGACATCATCGAAAGGCCCTGACCTAAATTCAAAAGGCATCCACACAAATCTGTAGAGGTCGATCCGTTAGGTGCCTTTTCTAATGTTCCGCATGGTGTGTTGCACGTTGAAGATATTAGGGCTTACATTCATGCTAGCATAGATGAGTTTGGGGATTCGAAGTTAGTAGATTTGTCTAAGAATCCCCTGAGGGGTGAGATTTATGGTCTTAAACCTAAGTATAAGGCGCTGCAAGACAAACATTTCAATCAGGTTATTGGGTTCCCGTCCTTCAATGAGGACGAGTGGGTCCGGTATGTACTGAGTCGGATGCATGCTGAATTCATGTGGCTAATGAAACCCTTTAAGATCACCAAGGATGCCATCAAGGCCGTAACAGGATGAACTCATCCGGTGGACTGCCGATGTTAAAGTCAATGAAGAATCAGACTGTAACTGATGCTACAAGGTCAAAGTTTGATAAGAGGGCAATGACAATAAATGATATAACTGATCTGGATGTCAAATTTGCATCTATGGTGATTGGGTATAAGATATACCACTCCAGCAGGGAAAACTCAGTGTCCGGTACAGCCATTTATGCTGCTTATCAGATGTTAAAAGAAAATGCTGACTATGACTTGTGTGAGCTGCTGCAAAACCAGCTTATGGAGAATCCGAACAAGATCAAGAAGGATAAGAAGAATACATTCAAATATGGTACGTTGGTCTTGTGTTTGTTCTTTTATTTCATGAATGAGTTGCCTAGGAAGAAAAGCCTGTGTTGGACCAGTGACAAGCCTGTTGCCATACAAATAAGAGAGCATTTGCACAATATTGGTGACTCCAATGCCCAAAGGACTGCTTTTTGGGGATATTTCAAAAATTTCCAGAATATGATGCAATCAAGAGAAAGAATTCCTAAATTTGTGGTGGAAAAGTACAAGGATACAATTTGTTTCATGGTGGAAACAGATCAATGCTTGATGGAAGCAGTTGAACCAAGGACTGTATGGATCATGCCCATGGGATATGAAGTTGATGAACAAATACTGGAAATCTATGCTCAACACCTTCTGAGCAAACCAAAAGATACCTCAGTTAGGAGATTCGATACATATGGTGAGCTTAGTGTGAAACTGCATGTTGAGTTTCAGAAACCTGAATCTAAGAGAAAGATCCAAAGGCAAGTTGAAATGTATGCAAAAAGTATAGGAATAACCAAAGAAGCTATGAGACAAAACAGGGAAAGGATAGAGAAAGCTAAGAAGAGAAGCAGGACAGGGAACAGGGAAGTGTTCCGGTAGAATCCTCTTGTAAATCAAGGACTAGTAGGAGTCTGGTGCAACCTCTGGTGCATCACCTTCTCCTATTGCAGAGAAATTCAAAGAAAAACCTACTGATAAGGAAGGAAAAAGAACAAAAGTAATGGGCAAAAGGTCATATGTCAGTGTGAAGGAGGATGAAGAAGAGACTGAGTCAGATGGTGAGGTTAAAGAGTTGAAGGCCTCAGGCACTGAGGCTGCTAAATTGTCTAAGGAGAAGCCCTCCGGAAGCACAAAATCAGAGAATGCAGAAGCATCAAGGGTTGCCAAAAACAAGCCCTCTGGAAGTATAAGGGTAAGCAAAAGACTAAAGATTGAAACTCATGTTGAAAAATCCACCATGTCGGTTGAAGATATTGTGAATGCAATAACTGTTCATGGGAATTTGAAGCCCATAACAAAATATTATGATAACTTTGATAATGTCAACAAGAAAATTTTGGAGGATACTATTGTTAAGTACTTGAATACATTCAACAGAGCACTTGTGGAAATTTTGTCAGAAATCCCTAAGAGTCTAAGTGACATTTTGGAGATGAGAAAAGAAGCTGCTAAAGCAAAGGATTTGGAGCTAAGAGAACATGTGTTGTCCAGTCTGTGTCTGGTAATCTCTAGGAAGGAAGCAAATCAAATTTTCAAACAAGTTAAAGATGAATTCAAAAGCAAAATTAGGATGAATAAGCTAATGCTTGGAGTCATTGATGAAGTGGTCAAAGAAACAAAACAAATTCTGAAGAAAGCCCTAGACAAGAATAAGTTCTATGTTGTCACTGAAGAACCTATTGATGATACATCCATTCCAAATGATGAAGAGTTGAAGGAAGATGAGCAACAAGCTGAGGCAAATGATTTCTCTGCTTCAGAAGAGGAAATATTGAATAAAGGAGATGAAGAGATGGTGAAGGAAGATAATGTTGATGGTGCAGAAGTTACTCAAATTCCTCCAGACCAATCTAGTAAAGAAAATACAGAGATGAATATGGAGATAAATGCTCCTACTGAAGGTGATTCTGAAAAGAATAAAGAGCAGAAAGCAGAAAAAGTTAGTACAAGGAAGATCAAGAAGAAGAAATTGATGATGGAATTGATTCCTCCATTCCGGATATTGAGGAATTGATAAAGTTGCTGCTGAGGATACACAAAATCCTCCGGAAAAGAATGCAAAAGACATTGTTGATGATGCAGAGAGAGCAGAAGCAGAGAAAAAGAATGAAAATGATAAGCAAGACAATGTTGTTGACTTCGAAAAGGGAGAAGATGCAGGCCCTAAAGAGCATAAAACTGAAACATCATATTGGGCAAGAGACACCGCAGAAGTAGTGAAAGAAATTTTGGAGAAAGACAAACAAGTTGCAGAAGACCTGAATATAATACAAGGTCCAATCAATTTTGATACTCTATCACCGGTACAGAAGATGAAGTTGGCCTCTTTTGCACAAGCTAAGGCCAGAGAGGAAATTTTGAAGTTCCATATAGAAGACAGTGAGTTGCTTGATCTTGAATCTGACATATTGGAGAAAATCATGCCTTCATTTCAGAAGGATTCATCAGCATCCCCCTCCGATCAGTTGAAGAGTCTGATAAATTCTGTAAGTACTCACTTTGAGTCTTTTGAGAAGTCAGCAAAAGTTAAAGTCTGGAATGAATTTAATGATAAAAGATTTAGTGAACTGAAAAGAATAACTGACAATGATAGAATTATGCTGGATACTAGTGTAAAGAGTATTCAAAATGCCCTCACTAAAGGAGGAGATGTGTACAAATTTTATTTGTCTTGGCCAAAAGTTGTAGAGGATATTGAGAAGAAAATAAAGGAGTCCGAGCAAAAATTGTCAAATGTATCTCAATCCTTTAATCCTTTGACAGTATCTGCGGCAAGTCAAGAATGTCAAGTAATTAGCTTCATTGATGAAATAAAGTAATTGGTGAAAGAAAAGGAAAACATTGTGGCAAGGATGTGTGAACTCCGAGGATTGATTTCCTTAAGTTAGAAACAATGTTCAATGCATTGACAGAAGCTCAAGCTACTGCCCTGACAAGTGATCCCACTGATCTATAGAAGGCAGAGTCACAAACATTTTTATTCAGTGGTCATATTTCAGTTTTTGGTAGCATGAAGAAAAGTTGGGACAGTGAATTGGCACTATTGAAAAACATTTTTGGTGATGTGTTTAAGTTCATGTAGACAAGACATAAGGATTGTTTGTATATATGCGCCCATGTACATAGAGTTTTTGCATGAATTTTGATATGCGGATCCCAGCCTTTGCCATTGATGTCAAAGGGGGAGTGGAAAGCAGTGAAAAATGAGGAATTTAGCTAAGGAGGAGCATTGGAAATCACAAGTGTACATAGTAAGGGGGAGTTGTCTTAACACTTAGTCATTTTCACTAAGTGTTGCCATCAATGCCAAAGGGGGAGATTGTTGGCAAGAGACACTGCTAGGCATGTCAGGTGTTGTCATTGATGGCAACTAAATCTATCTTACACATCCGCATTGTATCATTTGATCATACCGGAAGTTAGATTGCAGATTTGTCTAAGTCCGGATAGACAAGAACAGAGCATATGATAGGGTTCAGCATTTTGGTCCACATTTCTCCACAGGTAATCATATTGTGCTGCGGATCTTAGGGAATGTTAAGGGATGTCAGGGCTACCTAAATCCAAAGTTTTAGCCTCCGGTGATGAAGGGATTAAAAGTTACAAGCATCTGAGTATCAGGTTTTGGTTAGACAGTTCAGTCCAATGAAGAACAGGCCAACTTGGTGTTTGATCCTTGTGCAAATTAAGAGAAGTGGTTGGTTGAGCAATTTATGAGATCCAGTGGTATTAGCCGACATGTGTGGTGACTTGAATACATAGGTTTTGGTCCACATTGATGTTTGTGAATGGATTCAACCGACAGAATAGTGATCTTGAAAAAGTTTCTAAGTTTTCTTGAGGCCGACTGCAGTTGATGAAATTTCATGTTGCGGATATATATAATCGATGGGTTTGAACATTTTGATGTATGGATGTGTGAATATGAAGTGATAGGTGCAAAGTGTGGCAGAATCAAGTGCGAAGAAAAGGAGATCGAAGCTCCGGATCATGGCAGAACAATAAAACAGGGCAGTGAGAGATGAAATGTGTGAAGTCGGTATATTGAGCCTAACCGGAACTGTAATCTTGCATTGTTAGATGCTATTCTTCAGTTCAAGTACTTCAGTGAACTCTTTGTATTTAACTCTTTAGGCGTGAGCCTCCTTTGAGCAGTGAGCTCTGGGCAGTGTGCCCGAAGGCATGTGCCTTCCCATTTTGTAATACTTTTAACAGAGTATAAAATCTTGTGGGTTAACCCCTAGCATAGTTTTTCCCTTAACCGGGTTTCCATGTAAAAATCCTGGTGTTCATGTGTGATGATCTTGTTGTTGTTGTTCTTAAGTTCATGCTTCTTTCTTTTTGATGTATGTGGTAAATTAATAAAGGAACAGAATAATAAGTTTTGCAGAACACTGATTCACCCCCCCCCCTCTCAGTGTTCCTTATTTACAACAATTCATAGTGTTCAACTACCACATCACAATGGGCTTGATATGCTCCTCATATAATCTCAAATTAGTATCCATGCTATGATTTTCTTGCTTCATTTGCCCAAGTACATTGTCAAATGTCTCATAAATGTCTTCGAGACTGGGAGAGTTTATATCAGCATATCTAATGACCCACATAAAAAGTGAGATGAAGGAGCAAACATATCTGCAAACAAAAAATTCAAAAAAGAATAAGACTCAAATGATAGAGTGAATGCTATTATAAAAAATGAAAATAATTTACAAGTTACAAACATTAATAAATTAATAATTTACTAATAATATCAGAAATTTCTTATCTCAATGTAGACCACCAGTCATCATCAAGGATCTTTTGCTTCACACTTTTCCCTTTAGTTGTGTTTGCCTATGGCCATCTACCCCACTTCGCATTAACCATCATTAAATGTAGAGGTTGTTGCATCTTAAGCATCCTTTCTAACAAAATAAAGTAGTTATCATTTCTAGTTTCCATGGGTTTGAGGATTTCCTTCCTTGAAAAAGTCCTAAAGAGAGCAAGTGAGGTGTGGTGGTTGCAAATCAACATCTGTATGTCTTTTGCTTTTGCCACCACTCTTTTCACCCAATCTATCTTTCCTATGTCTTTCAATGCATTGTTCAATGCATGAACACAACACAAGGTAAAATGTGCTTGCAAGCACCCTCCGCCATCATGCCAACTCACTTACACACGTGTTGAATCGATGACCACTTATATAATATTTGAGGCTCCAATCTCCTCTATGACATCCTCCAAAATCTAAAATTGGAAGCATACATCCTTTTGCTTCTGATCTAGGAGGATTTGGGTCACTAAATTACGCTGTGGTAATCAAGTGTTGCTCGTCAACTCTTGCGATTATATCAATAGGTTCATCATCATGTTCAACACCCATGTGCCAAACCACAAGTCCTAACTTGACTTTAGTGGTTGTGAATAGTTGAGAAGTGGATATGAAACGGTCCGGTTCAACTAACGCTTCATCTCCCTTCTTTGTATATTAATGTACATTGCTATTCTCTATAGTTAGATACAAATAAGCTAGACAAGCAAGACATAGGCATCACACATCTGTTCTCACAAATATTGTATAGAACTTAGCATAATACAAACTTTGCTATTACAATTCTACACATGTTATCAATTGTCTTCTTTGCTTTCCTTGTTCATTTGCACTTTGGATATCTTGAACCTCTATCATTCATAATTCGCTTTTGTAAATAACCCCATTAAATCTATTTAGTGAGGTTGTCCATCGGTCTTCTCCTGGCCCCCAGATTAGTGGTATTAGAGCATATACACTTCATATCATTTTTGAGTGGTATCATGGTGTATTTGAACTTCGTCTCTATTTGTATGCCCACTCATATGAGGTTTGAATACAAAAAATTTAGGGGGTGAGACTCATGACTATTCATCATACCCTCCTACGTGTTCTCAAATGGGAGACAAATTGTCAGTGGCACCAACTTCAAAAATGTTCCTGAAAATGATGATGCATCACAAAGACAATGAGAAGAATTGGAAGAATGCCATGCATGTGAACAAGTGGATATTGTTAATCGATCCTCAATACTTTTCAAGTAGGTTTAGACTCCTTCCGATTTGTATCAACTATTTGGTGGTTAGACACCATACAAAGTACAAGTCAATCTAGACATCCTATGTTTGAAGGCAAAATAGGTATAGATGCCCTAGATCACTGGCTTAACTAGATCTATTCATACTATGTGGTTAATCATTTCTTTGACCAATAAAAAGATTATATTCACTCTTCTAGTAGTTTTTAATTGGTAAAGAAATGGCGGAATAACTACTACATGACACATGAAAATGACTTAGACACATTTGTAGAAACATGGAATGGTTTTGTAGCAGCACTCAAAGAAACCTATTATCTTGTTGGAAGTTATGATGACCAATACATCAAGTTCTCTCAATTATGCCAAGGCCAAGATCAATTTCTGTAGAAATATACATATATTTTTCAGACTTTGGTGTCCAAATTGGGTGTTCAAGATTTAGAACAAAACCTTGTTTTGAAGGGTATAGGTCAAGTTTGAGACTGCACATCCAATTAGATATGGATTTCCTACAAATCTCTTCAACCAAAGAAGCCTACAAATTTGCTTTCAAGTTTGAAGCAAAGGCCAAGGTCAAGACTAAGATTGAAGAATTTAAGTCTCAGACCAAACCATAGTCTAAGCCTTCCAAGTAGAATTCCAAACCAAGAAATGGCTCTTAGTGCCATCCACAAAAGAATCAATAGCCATTAAATGATTAGAACAAGCAGCCCAAGATTGGAAAGTGATGTTCAATTTGTAAGTCCAGCAATCATTCTAATGAAGAATGTCATGCTCAAAAGACTACTTGCATAGATTGAAGTAGCGAGTACAAGCACTGCAATACTAGACAAGAGTAAGTAGATCGTGGAATTTGAGCCTAGTTCTATGGTTGGTATTGCAAACATCTCTACTTCCTTTACAAACACAAAGGAAGTAGAAAGATTGTTCCATTCTCAAATGTGAATCAATGGTAAATCGGTAAACTTCATCGTTGGCAATTGCAGTTAGAAGAACATGATTTCTCTTGAAGCAGTTTGAAAATTGAACTTGCCACTAACACCTCACCCTATAATGTTCCATGTTTCAGCCTAGTCAATTGTGGGCCCAATAGCCTATTCCAGGATCCCGATAGGCTATGTGGTTTGGTAAGGGGTTCTTTTTGTGGTGGGCTTCTAGTTCAGTTGTTCGAATTTGATGTTGGATTTGAGCTCTTTATGTTGATAGGATGGCTTTGCCACTTTCTGAGGCTCAATCAGACTTCTAGTTAGTTCTCCAAGATTCTTGGAGAAGCTATCTATTTATAGAAAGTCATTCCGAGAGCTTCTATTCTCATTCCTAATCTTTTGGAGCAGCTTGGTTCGGTTTAATTATCAAACTGGTGAAGTTTGGAGTTTTCCGTAAAAGTTGATAATTAAACGGGCTATTTAATTATTTTTGTGCACTTAAGTTATAAGGTTGGAAAATATTAATAAGGTGACTTAAGTGTTATAGCATTTTGGAATGGGAAAGTGTTTTATTTTTCTCCTAGACACATTAAAGTGAGCATATCTCTTGGAAATAGAGATTTATTATAAGTTTGTGGAGAAAAAGGTAATATTTTCAAGAAAGAATTGTTTTGTAACTCCCAAGTGCCTTTAAAAAGGAAGTGAGGGCTCAATGTGAGGCTCATGCTGGGATTTGATATTGTTATGCTGCTGGGATTAAACCAAAGAGATCATCTTACCTTTTTGATGACAAAAACCCTCTAGAGGATGATCAGTTTCAGTGGTGGAATATCCACCCTAGCTGATAATGGTGATTTTCACTCAAAAAATCACATGGAGCTGAATGGAATCGATGGATTTTTGTGAAGTTTTGTTTGTGTTTTCAGATATACATTTTAATGCTCAGTTTTGATAAATTTTATGGTGTGTGTTGGAGCATTTTTTTGATGTTTGTGTTAGTTTTCTACCTGGCCATACATCTTGGCCGTACCATGCAGATTTGGCAGATCATGATTAAAAATTAATATTGATGTTTTTAATTGCTAAGTTGTTTGGGATACCTTTGTATGGTTTTGGCACCTCATTTCCAGCCATTTTCATTGAGTATTGAGCAGTGGTTGAATTGTTGCAAGGAAGTACGTACTTCCAAGGGTCGTACCTGCTAGTATGGGTCGATTGAGATTAAAATTTATGACTGATTCCTTAGTTATATCTGATGATTGCGGAATGATTAATGTGTTTGGGCATCTCCTTTAAGCCTTGTTGGTGTTTGGGCAGATTCTTGAATATTATGAGCAGTCCGTACCATTCTGAGTGATGGTGCAATACAGCTGGGAAATGAATTCCGTATATGCATTTTCAAACCAGTTTTTCTGAGTTTGTATTGACATTTGTGTTCAAATAGTCTTATCTCATGAGCTGCAACAACTATATATGTTTGGAATGATCTTATTTGGGTTTGATGCCATCCTTCCTTGACAAGGTCAGCCATACCATTGATAGAAGGCAGAAACTCAGAGTATTCTTTCATCAGTTTGTCTTCATATTCAGTATTCATTGATATATCAGTTTTATCAGGAAGTGAATTGACTTGTGTGTTGTAGGTGATTATCATGATTCATATCTTCCTCTTGGCTCTGTTCTAAAACCCTGTCTATTACTTCTGATTGTGGAGTTGCATTATTCTAAGCATTGTAATCATTTCTTTATTTTGCAAACTCACTAAGATTCCCCTGGATGGTTTACCGCCAGTGTGGGCAAAAGAATCTTTATCTTTCTTGTTCACTTTACCCACTGAATAAGTGGAGAATACCCACTAAATAAATGGATGGTTTGTATTTCCATTTTGTATTTATACTCACAGGAAAGTGGCGAATTCCCACTGTAATGTGGATGCCTGCTTAAGCAAATGAATGTTTTCTAATTGTTGCACAATGTTATAATTTGTAAGCCGAAGCACATTATGCTCTCACCTCGCCCGATTTGGGAACTTGGTGATCAAAAGTGTGGAGGTTATTTAGTTGTGCTAACATTGATTATCATTGTTCATTTTTTTAAAAAAAATTGGGGTAGATTGCTACAATGGTATCAGAGCTCGTCAATCCTGCCACCCTGTTGATCTCCATTCAAATCAGCATTACATGTGAATTCAGTTTGGTCTTCAGTTGCCTTTGATGAATCCAGAAGACACTGAGTTCATCACCTACAGAAGGAGAAGATATCCTCGATTTGATTCAGAACCCGAAGAAGAGAATAGAATGGAAGAAAGACCACCAGAAGATCCCAGTACTAAGGATATTTTGAACGATCTTGCTAGAGGCCAGCAAGAGCTTGTTAGAAATAATCAGCAAATAACCACACTCTTGCTCAGTTGGTAAATCAGAGTTTGGGAGGAAAGACTTCTCGAAACAATAAAGAAAATGATGGAAATCGTGCTGAGGCTAGCAATTCCAATAATGCTAGTCGACCAAACAATGACACGAGCTTCAAGGAACTCTTCTGCTAGACCAATGATGCCTGTTTTTCTGGGAGAGCAGCAGAATCCTGTTGGAGGACAGCAGTTTGTCACTAAAAGCTTTGCAGATTACCAGCAAGAATGGCAATCCTTAGGGGAAGAATTTCAAAGAGCCATGTCATTCTTTGATTTTTGTCAAATAAAATACCGGAATAGGCCCAGGATCCAAAATCAAGACTTGCAAAAGAAGCTTGGAAAGGTGCCCGAATCCCCATTTGATGGCTCATCAAAATGCACAACCAGGTCATGGGTGAAAAAGATGGATAATTACCTGTGTTTGAATCCTATGTTGGAAATGGATTCCATCAAGTTTGCAGTTGCTCATCTCAAAGGAGATGCTCATGAATGGTGGACACATGGCATGATCACCCAAGGTCATAGCCTAATCACTTCATATGAAGATTTCACACAAAGGTTGATTGATTGTTTTGATAAGTATGAACCAGAGAGCCAATTCAGGGAGCTGGCCCGAGTGAGACAAAAAGATTCTGTGGATGCTTACATCTATGAATTTCAGAGAATTGTTGTGATGGTGACTGATGTGTCAGAGGGAAGACTTACATACCTCTTTGTAGAAGGCTTGTTGGAACCTTTGAGAGGATTGGTGAAGGCCTTGGAGCCTAAGTCTCTTCATGAAGCCATCAAAAAGGCTCGAAACATGGCGGGTACAGCCCCTACGAATAAATTCCAGTACAAGGCATCCTTTGATAAGAAGAATGACAAGAGAGAAGACAAGAAACTTGTGCAAAAAGATCAATCTCAGCAGAAACCTAGTGCTCCCAAGATGGATGATGATCTCTGAAATGAGCTGAGAAGAAAGAAACTATGCTTCACTTGTAAGGAGCCTTGGTTTCCTGGTCACAAGTGTTATGAAAAGGGCAAGGCTCATCATATTGAAGCATATGTGACTACCGAATCAAATTCAGAAAATTCTGATCAGCACAATGATTCAGAGACCAGTGATGAAGATGAAGCACCTAAAGAGTCTAATAAGAGCAAGGTCAATGAAGGTATCTTTGGTACGATATCTAGCCAAATTGAAAATGATTCTTTTAAAGTTTGATGTAATGTCCCCTTCTAGTAAGCTCAAATTGTTCTCAAACTTGCACAATTTCAACTTACAAAAAGGAAGCATTAGTACTCCAAATTTTTCTCTTTTCATATCATAATTAATATAGATCCCTATTCTTTCCACATTTATCCTTGAACTTATAATCCCATAATCACATAATTCATATTCATAGTCATATTCATACTCATATTCATATTCATGTTCACATTCGTATTCATAGGCCTTATGCTCTATCCTCGAGAGGATCATGTGATGCCCTATCATTAATCCATCTCTAACTCCATAGGCATGGTTCATTGAGGAGACACTAACCATCCCATACGGAGGCCCGATGGCTTCCCACCTCACCAATTGGCTCCAAAGGCTTCATGCTACACCAAAGTATACTTCATCTATTGGAGAGTCACCCATCGTAGGGCACAAATCACATTGATGAGCTCATCATACCATAGGCCCAAGGCTTCACTTCACACCCGGAGGTACTTCAACACTTGGCCCAAGAGACTTTGCCTCACAACCGGAAGTACTTCATCTTCTTGGGGTTACCTAGGTCCAATAACATTCTCCTAACTTACCCATACACCTAGGATGGCGAGATGATTAATGATGAGGCTAATCCTCCTTTCGGATATGGCACAATCCTATGATTTCTAAGTCCTTATTAACATTTTGCACATGATGCCTTATAATTAGGACATCTTGGCCTTATATCATAATTGGTCAATCATATATCCACATGATCATATTCCATTATCATCATCATTGATTCCTTATGCATAACCATATTTATTTATCATATTAATCTATTCTTTCTATGCATATTCATGATCACATATTTAAGATCAATCTATTATTCTATGTACATTCTTTCATGGTTAACATCAATCATTAACCATAAACACAATCATTTATCTTTGTGCGTCTATCTATGTTTATAATATGAAGAAACGGAAATGTGAACATTACTTCTAATGCATATATGAATTGATAATACAGTCAGCAAGATATATTTCCTTATCCTTATTATTATCAGTACTCAGTATATGTTATTCATAAAGACAAAGCATAACATATATATAAGGATTGGAATTAGCATACGTTATTCATAGAAGACAAAGCATAACATATATATTAGATTTTGGCATTATATGGGGAAAGAGCATTATTGCATACCTTTAAATGGCTGTCACAATTTGATGTAATCAATCTGTTGTGATAACTTCAATTCGTTGGATAAGATGAATATAATTCTAAGTGATATCAATGCCCGATCTGGTATAGATGTTGTTCTTGTGTTAGATGGATGACTGCTGCTCTTGTATTGGTTGAGTTGATTATACTTCGCTACCTTCACAAATGAAATATTGAATGATATAGATGGTTTGATTTGCAAAGATTGGAATCTGCTGCTGCCTATCGAATGGTAGATATGATTTGAATTGCTAAGATGATTCCAATCCATGTGATGCAGATAGATTTTTGAGTTGTATTTTTTCATATCCCCCCTTACTGAGATGAACAATCTCATTCTTATATCCTTGGATTAGTGTCTTTCTTCCCAACAGTCGCCACTCTTTACCATAAGCACTACTTTAATTATTTAAGTTTAATTATTGTTGATATGACAGACTGCCGATCATTGCTCCTTAATACGAATCGTTGTATTGTGGATAATCGATGTCCTATGATAGTTTGTCGACTTAGCGCTTAACTTGTCTTTATAATCGCTTGTCTTTTCTTAACAGCCAGCGCTTCCTATAGGGATCTGTTGTGACCAAATCACACATCACCCCATTAGGAATAGGGACCCCCCCTTTTTTTGAGCTCTGTGCTTTCAATGAGTTTTCAATGAGATTTTGATGATGACCTGACTCATCTTCCTCTGCCGATCCGGTAGTAATTTCCCCTTTCTATGATCGTTCGTTCAAGATTAGGAGGCAGATCAACTTGCAGTGATGAAGAATTGTGATAAAATCCCATCTAGATAATGAGTTTTGAGGTCAATCCTAAAGAATGTTTGAGACCCTGAAAAGACTAAGCCTGGAGCCTGAAATCCTGAAAATCCTGAAAAAATGGCTGAGTCTGAAATCTGGTGAATCCTCCAAATTCTATATTTTGCATCTTAAATCCGGTGGATTCGGGACCTATCTCAAACATCCTGAAAGGTATATTGAAAAATATCTAAAGTATAAGAAATTCAATCTCTCAACTTATACTTAAATATATTTTTCAATATACCTTTACCTACGCGATCCTGAAAATGCCTGACAATTCCAGAGGATTCAAAAAGTTGATCTAGTGCGATGGGACACTTAAGTGGCGCAAAATCTTGGCGCAAAAGCACGAGGAAAAAGGCGCTTGAGCATGAGGATTTCAATCAATGATCTAATGCGCCCATCTACAACCTTGATCTAATGCGAAAAGGTATGAGGATTTCAGTCACTCATCTAGTGCGCCCAAGCCAAAAGTATCATTTTGAAGGAGAAAATGAAGATTTCAATACCTTTAACTAGTGCGAAAATGAAAGGACAAGTCTTGGAACCAATCTTGGAGCGAATTAAAAGATGATAAGTGTCAGAGGATTTCTAAAGCTCAACCAATGCGCTGGGAAGAAGGATGGATCCCAAAGTCTAAAATTTAAGAAGAGAAACTTGAGGATTTCAATCCCTTGACTGATGCGCCACCTAGAAAGAAGAGGGAGTCTTGAGGGTTTTGACTTGAGAAGGATCTAGTTCGAAGAGGATTTCAAAAGCTTAAGTGATGCGCCAAAACTTGAGGATTTTTATCCTTCAACTGATGCGCCAATGGACAACTCAAACAGTCAACGCAAGTGCTAGAACCACTTCACCAAATATGAAACCAGAGGATTTCAATCCTTGATCTAAAGCGCCTATCCAATGTCAAGTCTCCAAGGCCAAGTCTAGAGGACTTCTAAAAGCTGATCTAATGCGACCTCATGAGAGGAAACTCCAGAGATTCCAAAAGGTTGATCTAATGCGCCCAAGTAGTTTCAAGGTGAAGTTTGAAGGATCTTTATCCAAAGCGTAATCTAGAGGATTCTCCATGCTTAACTGATGCGCCCTACAAGGAGGAAGGTGTACATCCAAGGTTAAGCCTTCAAGGTTTGAGTTTAAAGGATTTTAAAGTCTTATCTCATGCGCCAACTTCATGAATACCTCTAAGTTTTCAAGCTTCCAACAAGGTGATCCAATGCGCAACATAAAGAAGAGTGAGATTTGTTTCTAGAGGATTCTCCAAGGGCATCTAATGCGCTAACACCATGCATCATCAAGGTAAAGACCATCTAATACATCAAAGTTTTGAAGATTTCAACCTAGTGAAGTGATGCGCCACTTCCAAGACCCGTTATCAAAGTACTCAACAAGAAGAAATCGAAAGTGGCATCTAGTGCACCATATATGAAGAGAGAATAAAGTTTCATTTTTGAAGATCTCTAACTACCCATCTAGTGCGCCACACAAAAGGGGAGATTAAAGTTTAATTTTGAAGACTTCAAGTTACCTATCCATTGCGCCATACATGAGAAGAATTCAAATTGCCTATCTAGTGCGCTAGGAACTTGAGGATTTCAATCCTATCCAATGCGCCACTCCCTTAAGCAAGTGAAAACTAAGTGCAAACTAAACCAATGTTGAGAGGAGTCTAAAACATCATCTAATGCGAAATGTTGAAGAGGAGTCTTAGAGCTTCATCCAATGCGACATGTTAAGAGGAATTCAAACTTTGATCTAGTGCGCCATACATGAAGATTTTTGAGGGTATCTAAAGTCAAATGCTAGAAGGATTTCGATCCTTGATCTAATGCGCCTAGAGGGTTATGAAGAAAGATCATGCTATTTCAAAGAAGAAGACTTCACCATGCCCATCCAATGCGAAATGCAAGACAAGAGGATTTCAATTCTTGATCCAAAGCGCTTGAGGGAGAAGGTAATTGCAATCTACAAGGAGATCATCAAGACCCCATCCAATGCGCCAATCCAAGGAAGTTAGAAACATTTAATGATTTTTGCCTTGAAAAACGTGAAAATTGCATTTATTAAATAAGGATCAATCTAAATTAAATGTTTTGCATTATAATAAAGGAGGTCGGCCTAGGTAAGAGGTAAAGTTTTAAAGCAAATTATGTATATATACCTCATCTCCTTTTCATTTTTATCATTTTCAAAAAGCAGATTTGTTTTCCAAGAGCAGATTTGTCTTCAAGGAGCAGCAACAAGAAGTTTTTTAGAAGTACAAATTTGATTTTATCAAATTCAAGTAAGTGGTGGACCAAATTTCAAAGTATCCAATTCAAAGCAGCCCATCAAGTAAGTCTGATCTAAATATTTTCTGATCTGATTTTCTTCTTTTTCCTTCATTAGATGCATTAAAATTGTTTAAGTATTGGTAAAATTTAAGAAGGATAAATGGATTTTCATAGATTCCTTGAGTTTAGTAGCAATATTTCATAATTGTAAAGGAAAACTTCATAAATTTAATCCACTAAAGTTGCTGAAGTGAAGTCTAGATTGTGTTTGCAATCACTTATTCGCGTCAAGTCTGCAGGATCATGGCAATGACTTCTAAAGAGCGACAAGCAAAGATCCGGATGGATGCCAAGGGGAAGATTCCCGAATCAAAGCTCGTCTCAAGGTGGACAAATGTAGGAGACACGAATATGGGCAACAGCAGCTTAGAAGATATCAAGTCAGTCCTTGAAGAACCAAACGGAGGTAGTCTCGCTCGAGCCATCATGAGGAGTGGAGCCATTGAAGCTGCTTGTTTTCCGCCAGCTTTGCCGTGTCCAGAGATGATCATCGAATGTGTCAAGAAATATGATGTAGATACAAGGCAAATTATAGCCAAAGATGGAACGATATTAGCTTATTTGCAAAAGGAGGCAGTTGAAGAAACTTTCAACATTCCAACTAAGGAGAGGATGATCAGTATCTCAATACAACAAGGTCAGCAGGAATATGATGTCGATTCAAAGACAAAATTGCAAGAGATAAGGAGAGAATGGATGGCCAATCCAGCTATGAAGTTCAATATGAATAATCCTCCACAGTTCCACAAGTCAGATTTTCATCCTGAAATTGGATACTTGATCATGTTTCTAAATAGAATGACAGGAATGCCTCAATCTGCTACCTTTCAGCCTTGGATGTACTCTTTCATCAAGTCAGTTCTCAAAGGGAAGATGATTGATTGGGCTGGACTTGTCAGTCAAAGTATACATGAGCAATTCATCAATTTTGCTAAGACCAAGACTTGTCATATGAGTTCCTATGTAGTGTACCTTCTCGCAAGAAATGAAGTCTACTCAGGTTTGACCAAAAAAGGAGAAGTTGGCATTGGGCCTAATAAATACCTATCGCATCAATGTTATCCTCAGTTGCACCTCAAGAGTATTAATCATTATACAAGATTTAATGATGCATTTGCTATGTTCATAATGAAGAAACTGAGAGGAGAATTTCATAAAAGGTTGTCTAATGCAGCAAGAGAGTTCATTTCAGCATATGGACACTGGTATACTCAGCATGAAAGGTACACTTACCTAAGGATCCAAGGGTTTACATCATATCCATACAGATTACCAAGATATCCAACCAACAGGATGGTGATGTTAGAGGTTACTAGGCAACTCCTGGAACTCATCAGGTTGCAAAAGTTGAAGAAGAAAGGAGGAATCCAGTTTCCACTTCGTCTTGGACAAAATCTGGAATGTCCATCATTATCAGCAGCTGAATATTCTGAGATAGAGCTACAGGCATATCATTTGCAAACTCATGGCACCAAGAGGCTTAATTTTGATCCTTTCCAAGTTTGCTGGAAATATAACAGAGAATTCAAGCATGTCAAGCAGTTGGAAGACCACTGGGCCAGTGCCCAAGATGAAGATGATCTCCGAACACTTCAAAGTTCGAGACTCACCTGGGATTTAGTCCGAGCTTCCAAGGTTTTCAAGATTCCAGACCAGTTTACCGAAGATGATACTTTGTTGATAGATGAATTTGATAAGATAAAGGATTTGCCTTATACAGTTGATTGGTCAAAGAAGGATGTGTCCGAAGAAGAATTGATAAAGCCGGTCTTAGCCATGACACAAATATGTATAAATCAACTATTGCAAGAGATGAGTGATGAAAGTCAAGTTCTTACTTACAATAAGATGGATGAAGGAGAACCAGGACAACATAGTACACATAGCCAACCACAACATAATGGGAATGATCAAAGTAATAATTCAGCTAGAAAGAGGAAAAGACCTAGTCAAGATCAAGGGGAATCAAGCCGGAGACCTCAAAAGAAGAATAATCCATCTACTTCATCTAATCCACAAGAAGGTGCTTCAGTTGTTCAGAATCCAATACAAGAGATAGAAGTTATAGAAGAAGTTGCCTTGATTCCGTCAGAAGAGATTCAATCAAGCCCCACTGTCATAATGGAGGAGAATGATGATCTTGGTCAAGATGAAGTAGGTCAAGCAGAATCTGATGAGGAAGTAGCTCGTGTTCAACACAGTCAAGCTCAAGGACAACGAGATCTTTCTGCTTTCCCACCTTGGTTGAGGCAAAGGATTGAAGAAAGTACAATTGTAGAAACTTATCAGCCTGCTCCAGTTGAGGAATTGCTTGTAAATGTACAAAAGAGTAATCAGAAGAAGAAAGCAACAGTCCTTTCCAAAATCACTCAAGATTCTGCTGGAAATAGAGAGGTACATATAGCTGTTCCGAGAATTGACAAGGAGTTGGAAAATATGACACCTGAGGATTACAATATGACTACTATTGGCATGGGTCCAATCACAAGGGAACAGGTAGAGGAGGAACTACAAGATTCAGTGAATAGTGTAAGAAGCATGTTGAAGCAAGAAAGAGAAGCAAGGATGAAGGTTGAACAGGATTTCAATACATTGAAGCATTACATCCAACAAGTCATGCAGCCCATTCAACAGAAGGAAGCTACTCCAATTCCTCCGTCTATTCTTCCACAAGAAACAGTATCCCAAGTTGAAAACATGAGAACTTCATCTCAGATGATGAAAGGATGGATAGAAAAGACAGAAGAGAAGGCATATACTCACCTTGAAGAAATTGTGCAAGTGTATGATAGAGTCATTAAGCTTAAAGATCGAGTCCAAGCTTTATTAAGAAATTGTGCTGAGTTCAAACCAATCAAAGAGCAATACATGCCACAGCTCAAGAGTTTAATGGAAGCTCCATTAGAAGATCTAATTCATGATAAGGTGATTGATAGAGATACTCCACATGACTTCATCACTTGGTATTTCTCCTTTCACAACAAGGGGCAATTGGTTGATAAAATTGAAGTAGATATGTCCAGGATAAGAAGTGTTCTTCTAAGAACAGAAAATCATATATACACTGCTTTGACAACAATTTGTAATCCTTATGGAAATGTTACTGTTGAAAACATGAAGCAACAAGTTAAGGCATTCTACTTTCAATATGATGGACTTGATGAAGGTCAACTGGATAGTATATTCACACTTGCATATCGTCTTGGGGAAAATAAGTCTTGGATAAACGACTGGGAGAAGACACTTGGCGTCTATGAGTCAGATGTAGCAGTGGCAGAAGGATCCATTAATGCGGCGACAAGTGTACCAATGGAGGATATTGTTCAAATTGTGTCTAGATTCATTGTATCTCATAGTACTACTACATAGTAGGCACATGATGTGGCTTCCTTATCTTCTTGGAAAGCGTGCCTTTGTTCTCTCCTTCATAGCTTCTTTCATTTAATAAAGTGAGCCTCCTTCATTTAATAAAGGATAGTTTGTTACAACTACTTGTGATGTGGCTTGATCTGGTCCGCTGATTCGGCCGATCGATCTTGACCCTTCTTTCCTTTGAGGTCTATAAAAGAGCTCTCATTGCTCTCATTTGAAGAGGTTGGAAATTCTGAAATTGTTGTAAGAGCTCTCTGAGATTATAAAGGATTCATTGTTTCGGTGATTCTATTTATGTTTCTGAGTGTTGCATGGTTTCAATTTTCAAACGAACATTAAGTTAAGTTATAAGTTTTCTTTAAGTTTAAGTTAGTTAATGAAAGGTTGCTTTATTGCTTTGTAGTGAAGTCTTTAAGTTCATACCATTTGTAGTCTACGGCTTGTGGATTGCAGTGCATGGTTAGTCTGAACAATTGAACGTCAATTTGATCTTTATGCTTGTTGAATTTTTCATGAGCATATTGATTTAAACATCTTGTACACCTTTGAAGATTGCACCTATCTTGTGTAGTTGTTTTATCTTGGCGAAACAGGATTTGGTTCGATTTCACTCTAAGTAGTAAACGTCCTTCCATTTAGGATTAGATTAGTGTTTCTAAACCCTACATCTTTTGCCCTTTTTTTATCATTAAGTTAGGATTAGGACCATAAAACATCCATTGCTAAATCATACGCGTCAATTGCAGTACTTAGGCTCTCTAGTATTTACTTCCATAGTCCTTGAAACAGCACGTTACTTGAACAATTGTGTAAGTCCCTTTGTTTGTTAACAGCAAAATCATACTTAAATCGCTGAGCTGTCTCTTACCGAAATTATTAGAAGGAACCTTGGAGTTATCTCGTTTGATCACCTAGTTCAGCATCCGAGAGGCTTTGCTCAAGAGAGAGTCAGATACTCAGTATTTTACTCTAATTGTTGACTTGTTGAAAAACAACCATCAACAGGATCGGCCATCTTTAGTGGTCTTAGTATAAAGTAAGGTCATTTCCATTATGTTTGTATTATTTACAATATCTAGTAAATGTAATAAATTTTAGATATATATTATTTTATGATATATATCCTTATATATTATATATATTAAATATTATTTATATAATATGATTATTGTAATATTATTTATTAAATTATATATATGATTATCATCTAAATCGATGATAACAAACACCATATTTGATGAAGTGATGTCTCCATCTTTATCATGATGTTTAAATCTTTAATTTAAACAATACCTTAAAATCGGGACATGACATTTGAGGTGTGTTGTGTGGACAACGAACTATTGCTCTCATTGATACTAGAGCCACACACAACTTCATTGACGAAAGAGTAGTGGCAAGAAGAGGCCTTCAAACTGCAGAATTTGAAGAATTCAATGTCATTGTGGTTGATGGGTTTACCATCCAATGCACAAGAAGGATACCAAACTTGTGTCTTCAATTGGGAAACTATGAAGTAACAGATGTTTTTCATGTGGTTAGTATTGGAAGTTGTATTGGAAGTTCAGAGATAGTCTTGGGCATTCAGTGGTTAAAATCTTTGAGGGAGATATCCTTGAACCTTCAAACTATGGAGCTTAAGTTTCAAGCTGATGGTAAGACTGTAGTTTTGAGGGGAATAACTAATGGAACATCTAGAGCTCCTATGGTGAAAAGAATGGAAAAAGAATCTAATGCTGATATGTATGCTGGTTGTAGTAAACAAAGTGTCGAAGATCATATTAGTTTGCTGGAAAACCTTCCAAAAGTTGAAGTGGAGCTTGCTGGTTTGTATGGGACAGCAGTCCATACACCAAAATCAGATTTTGTTTTGCAATCAGGAATAGTTCATCAAAGGGGTAATTCTGATTTCCATTCATTTGTCAATCCACTTTTTGATATGGGAGCTGATTTGACTTATTCCAATCCTATTTTTGAATGGAATTTGAAGGTAATGTTTGATAAAAATATTGTGAATATGGATGATAATACAATCATAATACAGGAAGAAGGATGAGAACTTGTCTCTGATTTTCAGGGACAGCCAGTAGAAGATGTGGGAATTGATGCATATTTCCAAGTTGAGGGCAAAAATTTTGGTGCATCAAAGATTCCTTTTGATGATAATCTCCAAAATAATGTTGAACGTGAGAATCATATGCTGGTTAGAGTTGTTCCATTATCTCCTAATCAGCAGAGAAGTCACCAACAAAGCATGTCAGAAGGTTATGGTGACCAAAGAGATGCACCTTGGAATGGAAGGAAGCAAATTTTCAATTCTAACTCTGCTATATGTTTGCAGATCAGCCTCTTCTATCCTGAGTTTGCATTAACTTATGAGGTGTGGCCAAGTGTTCTCAGCTTGGGAAGAAGTTGTCTTCAAGAGGGAAAGTCACTTCCAGCCTTCTCCAAAAAGGAATTGAGTATTCTAATGCCCATTTTGCAATATCAAACATGGAAATTGGTTTGGGACAGCTATAGTTCTCATTGGAGAACCTTGAATTTGATAAACTCTAGTTATAAACTGCTGATAATTTGTTTGGACAGCCACATGATGATCATACTTTGGGCTCTTCTACCTTGAAAGGATGGTAAAGTTAAGTTTCAATTGTGGCGGAATGATATTTCTTCTTTCCTAACAACAGGCAAAGTGTGTAGATTTCTGTTGAAACAACCTGATTGGTTAATCTCTACTTGGCCATCATGGAGATTAATACTTGAAGATAATTTGATGAGAAGATGCATTTGGGGATACTGGATGATGATGTTTGGGTATCCTGCCTTGCAATTGCTTGAGGACAAGCAATTTCAAGGAGGGGGGACTGTAATGTTCCCTGTTTCAGCCTAGTCAGTTGTGGGCCCTATAGCCTATTCCAGGATCCCAATAGGCTATGTGGTTTGGTAAGGGGTTCTTTTTGTGATGGCCTTCTGGTTCAGTTGTTCGAATTTTGATGTTGGATTTGAGCTCTTTGTGTTGATAGGATGGCTTTGCCACTTTCTGAGGCTCGATCGGACTTCTGGTTAGTTCTCCAAGATTCTTGGAGAAGCTCTCTATTTATAGAAAGTCATTCCGAGAGCTTCTATTCTCATTCCTAATCTTTTGGAGCAGCTTGGTTCAGTTTAATTATCAAACTAGTGAAGTTTGGAGTTTTCCGTAAAAGTTGATAATTAAATGCGCTATTTAATTATTTTTGTGCACTTAAGTTATAAGGTTGGAAAATATTAATAAGGTGACTTAAGTGTTATAGCATTTTGGAATGGGAAAGTGTTTTATTTTTCTCCTAGACACATTAAAGTGAGCATATCTCTTGGAAATAGAGATTTATTATAAGTTTGGGGAGAAAAAGGTCATATTTTCAAGAAAGAATTGTTTTGTAACTCCCAAGTGCCTTTAAAAAGGAAGTGAGGGCTCAATGTGAGGCTCATGCTTGGATTTGATATTGTTATGCTGCTGGGATTAAACCAGAGAGATCATCTTACCTTCTTGAGGACGAAAACCCTCTAGAGGATGATCAGTTTTGGAGGTGGAATATCCACCCTAGCTGATAATGGTGGTTTTCACTCAGAAAATCACATGGAGCGAAATGGAATTGATGGATTTTTGTGAAGTTTTGTTCGTGTTTTCAAATATACATTTTAATGCTCAGTTTTGATGAATTTTATGGTGTGAGTTGGAGCATTTTTCTGATGTTTGTGTTAGTTTTCTACCTGGTTGTACATCCTGGCCGTACTATGCAGATTTGGCAAATCATGATTAAAAATTAATATTGATGTTTTTGATTGCTAAGTTGTTTGGGATACCTTTGTATGGTTTTGGCGCCTCATTTCCAGCCATTTTCATTGAGTATTGAGCAATGCTTGAATTGTTGCAAGGAAGTCCATACTTCCAAGGGCTGTACCTGCTAGTATGGGTCAATTGAGATTAAAATTTATGACTGATTCCTTAGTTATATCTGATGATTGTGGAATGATTAATGTGTTTGGGCGTCTCCTTTAAGCCTTAGTTGGTTGGTGTTTGGGCAGATTCTTGAATATTATGAGCAGTCCGTACCATTCTGAGTGAGGGTGCCGTACAGCTGGGAAATGAATTCTATATATGCATTTTCAAATCAGTTTTTCTGAGTTTGTATTGATATTTGTGTTCAGATAGTCTTATCTCATGAGCTGCAGCAACTATATATGTTTGGAATGATCTTATTTCAGTTTGATGCCATCCATCCTTGACAGGGTCAGCCGTACCATTGATAAAAGGCAAAAACTTAGAGTATTCTTTCATTAGTTTGTCTTCATATTCAGTATTTACTATTCATTGATATACCAATTTTATTAGGAAGTGAATTGACTTGTGTGTTGCAGGTGATTATCATGATTCATATCTTCCTCTTGGCTCTGTTCTAAAACCCTATCTATTACTTCTGATTGTGGAGTTGCATTATTCTAAGCATTGTAATCATTTCTTTATTTTGCAAACTCACTAAGATTCCCCTGGATGGTTTACCGCCAGTGTGGGCAAAAGAATCTTTATCTTTCTTGTTCACTTTACCCATTGAATAAGTGGAGAATACCCACTGAATAAGTGGATGGTTTGTATTTATACCCACTGGAAAGTGGCGAATTCCCACTATAATGTGGATGCCTGCTTAAGCAGATGACTATTTTCTAATTGTTGCACGACGTTATAATTTGTAAGCCGAAGCACATTATGCTCTCACCTCGCCCGATTTGGGAACTTGGTGATCAAAAGTGTGGAGGTTATTTAGTTGTGCTAACATTGATTATCATTGTTCAATTTTTTAAAAAAAATTGGGGTAGATTGCTACACACCCACACCCATACTCCATTGGATGGTTCAATGCAAGATTTGAGAAACGCATCACTCAGCAGTGTCACCTAGTGTACAACATCAAGCCTTTCTAAGATACAGTCCTTTGCGATGTCGCTCCATTAGAGGAATGTGATGTTTTACTTGGGCAACTATATCTTACCATTGACGTGTTGTCTATGAAGCAAATACTACAAATGTTGTCATAGACATTGTTGATAGTTCCTAAGCTATCATTCATTGCTGGCAAATGGTGTAAGCAGCTTGTTAGTTCTAGTAAAAAGCTTGTGATTTTGATGGTGAGATCTGAACATAAGAATGTCCTTGTGGCACTAATTCATATCGTAGTTCCTCTAGTAGCAGCAATAGAGACCTCAAAGTTGAACTACAAGTTGGAAGAATACAAGGATATCTTTAATCACCAAAGGAAGTGCCTACACACTGCACGGTGAAGCACACTGATTTGATTTGGGGACTACCTCTACCAACCTCTTTATACCGTAGATCATTTCTAGGAAGGAAAAGATCAAGTGACAAATCCATGAACTTGTGGATAAAGGACACATTAGGCCCAACTCATTGCCTTGCGGCAACCCAATTGTGCTTACACAAAAGGACAACACATGGAGGCTGTGCATTGATTATAGAGGTCTTAACAAGATCATAGTGAAGAACCACTACCCTTTTCCAATGATCGAGGACTTGCTAGACCAGCTCCGCGGTGCAAAATTCTTCACCAAAATCAATCTTAAGTGTCATGTCCCCTTTTTGAGCTAAGGAAATAATTAATAATATAACTTAAGTTGTCTAGGTAACTTTATGTTATAACATTGAAAAAAGGGCAACTTATGTTTTATTATTGGAAAGAGGATCAATGTTATATTAAAAAAATGTCGTTAGGAAAAAGAGCCTAATGGTATTTCTAGACACTTCTAGAATAAAGCGGGAAAATGATTTTAAAATTAAAAAGAAGGTTATAAAAGGAGAGGTTGAGCATAAAAGAAAGTATCTATTGTCTTGTTATCAAACCCCTTTTTCTAAGATTGAGCCTTTGTGTTCATCTTTTGGCCCAAGGACGAAAACCAATTTGGCATCGAAATCGAAGGATGAAAACCCTCTTGGTTTCAAGATTGGATTTGGGGATGAAAACCCCCATATCTATTAAAAACGATTCCATCCAGAGATTGCATTTGTGCAGAAAGATTAATATTTCAGGTGCATTTTAAGGAGTTCCAATTGTGCTGAAGATTTCCAGATTTCAATTGTTGTGTGGTTTTCGCAGTTTGGTAAAGAATTTCAGTTTTGTTGATCAAGGGTTTCATTGCTAAATCATAATTGTTTGCTGTCATAACAACAATTTATTTTCTAATAATTTTGTAAGCTGCTAAACCCCATTTTGGAGGGGCTGTACCATCTTGGCATAAGCTACAGTAGCTTATTTTCTCAATCATACCTTTTAATAAATTGTTGAGGTCAACTACACCCTATAGTTTGGGCACCGTATAATTTTATACCTACCGTACCACTTAGGACCCATCACACCAATTCATTGACTAGCCATACTTCCTTGTGGAGAAAAGCAGCAATCGTACAACCAATCACTTATTTGTCTTTATTTGCCATACATATATTAAAGAATAAATAAAGTCTCGTAGCTGCCATACCATTTGCATTTGCACTTGCCATACATGTTAAGGAGTCATGATATAGTAGTTGATGGTTCCAGTACAACTCATGCTAGGCACCATGCTAGTTAAAAAGTATGTGCAAAGTCTGTTGTAAGATCTTTGAAGGGGTCATATGAAGTTCTAAGCTGTCATACCATTTGGATTTTCTACTGTGTTTGACTTCCTTCAGCCCTACAACTAGAATCAACATTAGTGAGTGATTTTCAATCTTTTAAATTATATTAAAAAATAATCAGCTTTTTGGAAATTAGTTGTGATCACTCTTGCTGCAGTATTTTGTTTTGGTTTTTAGTTATTTAATGATGATCAATTGAATATTGAAGAGTTTTCTGCTATTTTCTAGTATTAGAGATTTAATATTTTATCATGGAAATTTGTGCGGTTCTCCGCTAGAAGTAACATCAATTTGTAGTTTGATATTTGGATTTTGTAATTGTTCTAGAAGGCTTGCCACTAGAACCAACATACCTCTCTTTCAGTTTTGTAATAGCACGCATTGTTAGTTGTGCAACTTGCCGCTAGCATGAATATTTGATTTGATTTTAGTCATCGTATGCTCTCACCCTGTCCATCTCGAGATCTCGGTGATTAGAAAGTGCTAGAATTTGTGCATGAATAGTGGGTTATTGTCAAGTTGTCAAAATATCCCATTTGGGATGTTACATTAAGTCTAGGTAACATTAGTTTCTTGTTGAACCTATAGACATCTAGAAGACAACCTTCAAGGTGAAAGAAGGTTTGTTTGAATGGTTAGTCACGCCCGTCGACTTAACCAATGCATTGACTACATTCATGAGAATGATGAATGAAGCATCTTGGCAAGACCTTTCCAACGATCTATAGATCACTGGATTCCAAGATCATTTGGGCCTCCGTTTTAAAGTTCGTAAATTATTAGTGTTTATTTAATATTGGACTTTGGGTTATAATGGTTAAGTGTCAAAAAAATGAAATATTAATAAAGTCACTTAGCCATAATGTTGAACGCTCCTCTTGAGTTTATTAAAAGTGACTTCAAATAAAATATTCCCTCCAAAAGTTGAATCAACCCCCTTAGAGGAATTATAAAAGGGGAAAAAGCAATTCATTTGGCATGTTGGATTATTTCATTTGCTTTGGCTTTGGCTCTGCAAAGAGTTTGAGGGTTTTGGAGAAATTCAAAACCATGGCTTTTGGAGATGAAAACCTCCATTAGTAACAACATTTCGCAGGTGTGAAAGATCATCCCTGGGTGCTTGAAAGGCAAATACACTCAGTGTTTGCATTGTGCTTCATTTGATAGGTTTTAATGCAATTTTGAGAAGATTTTATGATGATATCCTTCGGTTTTAATGGGCAGCTGTTAGCAAACAAGAACAGATCAGATTGGCGAGGATTTGTGGAGATTTTAGACAGTCTTCAGATTTCTATACAGGGCGTACAACTTTAGGCAGGTCGTACCTCCTTATGGCAGCATTTATGGGGTTTTATTGAAGGTTTTCCTCTTGTTTTCTGGCATTGGGAGTTCATTGATATCTGCAGATACTTAACAGAGTTTATAGAACAGATTTGAATGCATTTTTGGGAGTCCTTTTCACTGCAGCAATCTCCAATACTGGCCGTACAACAATGGCTTAAGGGCATGGCATTACAAGGAAGGAAACGCCTTTTGTTAGGTCTCACACCTCATTCAAAATGGCCACCTAGGGCTTTATATCTTCAAGCTATTCATTGTTTGTTGAGGAACCTTTGCTATTTGCAGATTGGAATACATTTCTAGTGATCTTCTTGCTGGTCCACATACAGCAGATGTATGAAGTTGAGAATCTTGAAATGGGTATGTCTCCATGATGCATAATACGAACTGGGTCTTTGTTATTTTGTTCATATCAGTTGTAGTTTCTCTGGGTTTTCATTGTATGTTATATTTTCATTGTTATCTGGCAAAACGATCGCATGCAAAAACAAAAAAACCCCTTCTGCAACTTCTGTCTAGTTCTGAAAGACCACAAATAATAAATTAAATTAAAAGAACAAACAAGGGCAGCACATTACAAAATACCCTAAATCTTCAAAAGTCAGCCCTCTGAATTTTGTCTCAACCTTATAGCGCTTCTAGTTGTGAGTACAATTGGAATTTGTTTGACACCATTCACATGAAGAAGCGCAATAAGTTGACTCAACAACACCTCAATGACCTAATTTTTGTGCAATACAACTTTTAGCTTCGCACAAAAAAGGTGGACAAATCAGAGGAGCTTATTGATTTGGATGAGATTGACCCCTATAGTGATTGGATAGCATAGGATGAGGAGCACTCCTTGTTTATAGAGGACGAGATTGCTGATTTCGAGAGGCAGGTTATGGAGGATGTGGCTGCAGTAGAAGTAGGAGATATTCGATTGGATGACATTGATGTGGCAAAGGAGTCGTTGCCATCTAGTAGCAGGGTGGAGCCATAGATGTAGCCTTCTAGGCCGAGCGAGGAGCCATAGCCGAGTGTGAGAACTAGACCCTCTCCCCAAGTTTCACTAGAACAGTGAAGAGGAAATTGTAAAATCTTGTAATTTGTAACTTGCCTAGATATACAATTTATGATGATGATTTTATAAGTTAGTCATCATAAATTCATAATAGTTATTAACTACTTATTGTATCCACATGATGATGCACTTTTGTACTCCATTTGTATTTAAATATAATAGAAAACACTTCCCCAATGTTTTATGGACTCACTGGTAATTGAATTTTGCATAAATTGTGTTTTTAAAGAAATTTAAGTAATTTTTAATTTGCCGAGTTTTTGCCGAGTCTGAAAATTTTTGGTCTGCCGAGTCAAAGTCAAGTCCGAGTTTGCAAACTATGCCTCAAATGATGTAGTTTTGATGCTCTCATGTTCTTCTCATTGTTGTTCTTTTCTCAATCTCATCACAGTTCTTTTTCTTTGTCTCATAGTTCCACAAGGGCGCGCCCCGCCCCCAAAATCCTAATGTTTCTGAGATGGGGACGTCCTTGAGACGTGGGGACGTTAGGGGGACGTCCCCCAACCGTACCTCCACCGCCACTGTCGTGGGGACGTTTCCCTCTGAGAGGGGACGTCTCCGAGGCGTCCCTTTAAAAAGGGGGTGTCTGAGGGACTCTGGGACGTCCCTGTGACGTCTAGGGGATGCCTAGACGTCCCTTGACCCCCCAGGAAACACACAGGCGCCCCCCACGCTAATGGATGCCAAAAAGTGATTTTTTTAAAATTCAAAAGGGATTTGGGTTAATGAGCCCTCTACCCTAACCTTAATTGCTAATGGGCCCCACCCCCACCCCCAAGGCCTCCCAAAAGCTTATAAAAATCCCTATCCCTCTCATTCCAAATCACTCAAAAACTTCATTGAGTGAAGTAGAGAGCTGAAAGTAGAGGCAACAAGCTAAGAGAGAGAAGTTTGCAAGAGTGAGAGCATTAGGAGAGGGAAAGTGAGATCAAGAAGAGGATATAGAAGCCAAGAATATTCAAGACTCTTCAAGTTCATCATTTGAGCCACAAGGTAGGCCCTATCACTATGTATTTGATTCTTTGAATTTCTGATTTTCATTTGTATAATCAAGAATTGTATTGTTCTTTGATTCGTGATTCATTTCTAGAATCTAAAATTCTAAATTGAAAATTTTTATAATTATTTGTGATTCATTCAAATGCTTAAATTTTTAAATCTTCATTCAAATGAAAATCAAATGCTTAAATTTCTAATTTATTTTGCTTTCTAGGTTGTAGCTTTGTAAGTTTTTTTTCAATTTCAAAATTAGAATTTAGAAGTCAAATTAGGATTTCATCTTGTGTATCCTCTACTTTTGCACTTCGTGCGACCTGAAGTAAGAAAAACAAAGTGAAATCCTTGTTTGACCAAATATTTACAATTGTCAATTTATGACAACATTTAGGTTTTTAAATTTTTAATTAATGCATAAATATTTGATTAAATTATAAAATCAATCATTAAATTTGAAAACCAAATTAGGATCTTAACTTTTGTGTATCCTCTACTTTTGTGTTTCATGCGACTTGAAGTAAGAAAAACAAAAGTGAAATCCTTGTTTGACAAAGGTTAAGAACAAGGATTCTTCTTTGTGTATCCTCTGCTTCTGCGCTTTGTGCGACCTGAAGTAAGAAAAACAAAAAGAAAATCCTTGTGTCTTAATCCCTTGCATTATGCATGGTTTGAATTTTAATTTTTAAATTATAAACTCACAAAAAAAATTATCATTTCTTGCAATGTCATTATGAGTTCTCATAGAATGAGTGAGGATGAGGGCCAACCTTAAGGGGATGAGGTTGAAACTAAAAGTGAAAATGAATCTGATTATGCACCTGGTGATCCTAGTTCAGAAGCAAGGAGGGGTGACTGTGAAAATCAAACTAGTTCTATTGGGAGTCCAAATTATAGTTGCCCTTCACAAATCCTACAAGATACTAAGGGTCCCTTTGATCTAAAGAAACCTTTAAAACAATTTGCAAGCAAGGTACCAAAAAAGCTTGGGACATCTAGGGGCACTAGGAAATGGAAGTGCAACATATGTGACCTTGAATGGTTTGGCAACATGACTAGAACAAATGCTCACCTCCTTATCCGAGGCAAAGGTGTAGATGTATGTGAAAAGGTGGAAAAAAACTGAAATTTAGGGCTGAAATATGTAAAATATGGGGTGCTAATGAAGAAGATGCACCTACATTTGTTACTTTGCCACCAAAGGGGAGGGGTCATCAGAGACAAAGTTCTACTTCTACTACTTTGGAGAGGCCAATGAATCCATCTAGTTCAGGGGCAGCAGGGCCTAAGGGGAAACGTAAGGTGACTAGTGATGCTTCTAATCCACTGGCAAAATTATTCAATGTGCAAGCAAAGGATGAGGCAGATGATGCCATTAGCAAATTCTTCTTTGCCAATGGCATTCCATTCCATGTGGCTCGCTCTCCTTATTATAAGGAGGCTATGGTAAAAATAATAAGAGCAAGACCATCATATGTGCCACTAGGGGAGACTAAATTGAAGACAACAATCTTGGATAAGAACTATTCCAAGATTAATATTTTAATGGAGAAAATGAAGAATACTTGAGTCACAAGTGGATGCAGCATCGTCATGCATGGGTGGACGAACATTAAGCATCGTCCACTCATCAATATCATGGTTACAACTTACAAGTACAGTTGGCCCTTATTTCCTTGGGGCTATTGATTGTTCAGGGCATCACAAGGATGCTCATTTTCAATTCCAGATCCTCAAAGATGCTATAGAGGAGGTTGGGCCACAAAATGTGGTGCAAGTAGTGACAGATGTAGCCCATGTGTGCAAAGTTGCAGGGAAGTTAATTGAGACAGCCTATAGACATATTTGGTGGACTCCTTGTTCTGTGCATGCCATGAATAATGCACTCAAGGACATGGGAAAAATCAGCTAGATCAAAGGACTTGTTAGTGATGCTAGAGATGTGCAGATGTTTATCTACAACCACCACACTTCACATGCACTCTTCAAGACCTTCTCCAAGAGGGAATTCTTGAAACCTGTAGAGACTAGGTATGCATCATACTTTATTCTCTTGGAGAGGATGCTTGAGTTGCAAGAGGCGTTGCAACTAATGTTTATGACAACAAAATGGAATCGATGGCCTAAGTCGAAGACAGAGCAGGTGCAGAGGGTGAAGGAGGTGGTGAAGAGTGATGTTTTTTGGGCTGATGCCAAATATATTGTCTCCATCATTACTCCAATCTTCAAAGTGATTAGATATGGGGATGCTAATGCACCTAACCTTGGAGAGGTGTATGAGTGCATTGATATTATGCTTGATCAAATGAAGGTTGTTGTACAACAGAAAGACCCCACATTGCAATTCTACACCGAACATATTCAGCCGACCATTCATCGTAGATGGGAGAAGCTCAACACTCCCTTGCACATGGCTGCCTATGCATTGAACCCAAAGTGGTATGTGAGAAGGCCTGGTAGAGTTATATCTATACAAAATGCTAAAGTGAAGGCAAGGTTCATGAAGGCCATTCAGAAAATGTATGATCCTACAGAGGCCAGCATCATTCGTACTGAGTGGACAAAATTTGCCACTCTTAGGGGATATCCACAGGAGGCCGAAATAGATAGAGAGACTTTGGCACAGAAGGAGCCTATTTTGTGGTGGACTTTGCATGGGCCTACTTCTATGACTGATAATCTAGCCATTCGTTTGTTGTCTCAGGTTTCTAGTTCTTCTGCTACTGAGAGGAACTGGTCTACTTATAGCTTCATCCACTCTGTTAAGAGGAACAGGCTTACCTCTAGGAGGGTAGAGAAGCTTGTGGCTGTACATAGTGCCTTGCGTCTCATTGACCACAACACACTTATGTACAAGGAGAGTCCAACAGCCAGATGGGATGTAGAGCTAGAGGAGCCAGCACAGATTGATGACGATACTACACAGACAGGGCTGGTTGGTATTGGTTTGGAGGAGCTTGAGCATGTGGAGTCCAGCAGTTCTAGTGATGAGGAGTTTGGCGAGAACTTTGGGGATGATTAGCCATTGACTCATTAATATTTACTTTTAGTATTTAGTATTTTGTTTTTGAACATTGTTGATACTTGATTGTAATCATGAATCATCATTATGAAATTTTAAAAATTTTGAATTTGATATTTTCATTTTCATTTTCAATGTTCAATGTTCATTGGTTCAATGGTTCAATGGTTCAAACAATCAAACTTGAAACTTCATTGTTAAAAACTTAAATGTTAAATTGTTGATGTTAAATGCAATATACATATTCCTTATGCATCTTTTTATAACTAATTTTTCAAGCACTATATGTATTTGCACCGCTCCCCCGCCGTTGTCCCCCTGCCATCCCCAAACTTAGGCCCCCCATCCCCCCGTCCCCAAAAGGCGTCCCCCCGTCAGGAAACTCCGTGGAACTATGCTTTGTCTTCTTCTCACAAAATGCAAAATGGCAAAATGAGGGAATTTTTTGTTTTTAGGTGTTCATGTCTTTGTTTTAGGTTTAGGGTTGTTGTAAAGGGGTGTGGGAATCCTTGTGGGCCCCTTGACTCCACCCTTTTTTCTCATTTTTGTGTTTTTTTTTTTTTTTAAATTGCACTTTTTGCAAGTTGGGCCGAAGGGGACATCTAGTCGTCCCAAGGACAGCTAGCCATCCCTTGTTGTTCCTAAGGCATACCGGAAACTTTCCTTTTTCTTTTTTCTAGGGGATGGCCCCGGAGATGTTTCCTACCCATCCCCACATCCCTAGAGTGGGGATGGGTGGAAATACCTACGGGATGCGTCCCCATGGAACATAGTTTCATATGGACTTATCAGGGCAAGCTCCAAGCGAAGTTATACATAGCTTCAATAACTATATGGCTCTGGCAAAAAATGTTTCTAAGTAATCTTAACTAGCATAGCCTAACACTAAATTATATAGACAAAGAGCGGTACTAACCTTGAGTTTGTCTTTCCGTTGGTGAAGCAATTTAGCAGCCCCAAGAAGCATAGTGACATGTGCATCATGCCCACATGCATGCATTCTTCCTGCAATTTTGCTCTTGTGCTCCCATTCCACTTGCTCCTTTATTTACATCAAGAAGAAGACATTAGAAATAATCTAGACCTTACAAAACACAATTTTAATTGGCCCTGTTTCCAAAAAATGCTAGCATGGGTCTGTATGTATACTTGCAAAGGTAGGGCATCCATATCAGCCCTGAGAGCAACAACAGGAGGCAATCCAGAGCCTATCTGGGCCACTACACCAGTCTTTACATAAGGCCAATCATACGATACCCCAATCATATCGAGCTCTCTTCTGATAAGAGCACTTGTGTTGTATTCCTCATAAAGGAGTTCTGGGTACTCATGAATACTTCTTCTTATGGATTTTAACCATTCAATATCACTTTTGGCAGCATCCACAAGCTCCCTAGCATAAATTTCCATTGTTTTAAGATTATCATCTTGCAATCCCGATATAAAATCCAGCTGCAATACTAGAGAAACCGTAATCATACTGATCAAAGAGAAGGTGGAAGCAGCCATAGTTGCTTGCTTGCTTAGTTTTAATGGATAAATACTTAAAGAGACCACATGGAATCAGATAATTATAGAAAGTTCATGGAATTTCATGGTTAATAAAACTGTACTTTTAACAGCTTTATAACCATCCCACTTCCATTTCCCCAACTACTACCAAAAATTCTTACAGGGTTTACTGTCTCAAACTATTTTTGACCTCGTAAATGTTTAATTCCTGTAATGTTTGACATAACCATAATTTTTAGCATGCCTTCGGTAGTTGACATGTAAATACTTTTTATAAATTAACGAAAGGAGTTAAATATGAAAAAGTCTTCACACGTGCAAAAGAATAAGCGGCCGGCGGCCCCTTCATCCAAAGTAGCGAACATTATGTAACAAGAGTTCTGCTACTTAGAAACAACTATAAAGAATTAATAATAACAAGCAATAAAGTCCAAAAGACGAATATATTGAACTTAGAACACAACTCTTATGGGTTTGTTTTATTGTCCTTTCGTCTTATTGTTTGTATTTGTCTTTTCATAGACTTTGAGGGTGTGTCTTCTATTATTCTGTCTTTCGTTTTTTGAATAGTGTAATGTTTTCTCTTTTATAATACTAACAATTGGACCCATAGAATGTTAGGCCGATAGTTTTTTATTATCCTAAAATTTTGTTAGGGATGGATGACTTTCCCATAGTCAAATTCTTAATCACATAGAAGATGTTACAAAATATAATGTGAATTTTTAAATAGTTTGCTTGTAGGATAGGAATTAGTGCAATAATTAACTATTTTTTTGCAATAAAACTATAAGTTACTTGTCTATATTCTATATATGTAGTAAATTAATTGAATCCTTTATTGATTTTTATATAATCCCCTGTAAAAACAAATAGAAGAAAAATAATAAAATTAAAATCCATGTAAAAACTAAATACTTCTCGATTATAGCCCAACAAAAGAATATTCCACTAAAGTCCACAAAGACACAATCTCCATGAAGATAAGTTTTTATAATCTATTATTATAACAGCACTTAAAACTTCATCTTCCCAATTAAATAAATTTTAGAAGACTCCTGAAACATAATTTTTCTACCAAAGTTTTGTTTGTACAATTGTTCTATAGGACCCCTCAATTATTTTCGTCACTAAATATGTTCAACCACATATCAAGCTTTACAATAATTATCGAACTCTCTAAAATCATTCTCATGCATCGTAGATCAATTTGACACATCAAGATCAGGTTTATAGTAGTCAAGATTGATCCTGCAAGACATGGAATTGATATGCAGATGTTTCTACACGAGTTCAAATCTTGAACTATTCATCAAACCAAGGTGAATCATTTTGTGACAAAAGTAAAATTATCATTCCAAAACAACATCAACATCATTTATCTATCATCGATCCTATAGCTAAGCACCCTATCCTCTTATTTAATTATCACATTAATTTTAGTTCTAGTTCAAACTCTCAATTGTTCATTAGATTGAGACAAAAAAAATACAATAGAAAAGAAACCATTTCAAAGTATCATGAACATCATTTATTTATCATTGATCCTAAAGCTAAACCCCTATATCCTCTTATTTAATTATTACATTTATTTCAATTCTATTGTTGGATCCAACTCTATTCTCTAGATTAATTGTTTGTTAGGTAATTGAATGTATTTATTTAATTAGTCTAAATAATTTATGTAAAGCTTTTGTTTTATTTACAACAAGTTACAAATTATAAATCATTTACAAATTGGTGCAAAAAATAAGTTGCTATAAAATTTTATTCAATGGATTATTTATCAATGTTTGTGACACTCGTGATAGTGAAAAAGAGTATACAAAAATTTACAAAACTCATGTCTAAGGAAAGGAAAATATATGTATCATTTAATCTTAATTACAATATTTGCATTTATTAAATGTTTTAAAATCTTGGAACTGCTAGGTAGTCATCCATTTTGCTTATTTAAATTTGATGATGATTAATTTTTAGATAATTTGGCCCATACATTTATGCTGGCAGAAATGATGTTTACCAAAGGCAAGAGGCTTTGCTTGAGTTTACTTATAGAATAGGATATTAACTAGCAATAGGCTACGAAAGTGGGCTTTAGTGGTCCATCCAGAGGTGTTTTATGCAAAGATGTTAAGGAAACTGCAGACCATCTTTTACTCAAGTGTAAATTTGTAAAAACGTGTTGGAAAAAATAATTAAAAAATTGAATTGGTACAACGCCTCCCACAAGACATAGTATCACTATTTAATGCATCGCTAATTATTTGTAGAAAAATAGTTTTCTCAAGTATTTGGACCACATGCCCTTCTGGGAATTGTGGAAAGAAAGAAACAAAAGGATATTTAGGACAAGGAAATGATGTGTGATATTTTCTTCAACAAAATGGAGAATGTCATAGTAGAGGTGGTCAACAATGTTGCTCAAAATCAAACAATTAAGGACAGATCGTTCACAACATGGGATAGTGAAATTCAAAAATCATGGCTTGCGTTGGTAGTCTCCGTTGTTTATGGGGCTACTCGGGCTCATCCTTCCACAACTTCGAGAGTATATGCGATGTGGACTAGTCATTTGCACTAGAGTCTGGGAGCTCAAAATCTAGAGAAGATGGAGATGGTACAACTGTTACTCATGTCCAAGGATAAAATATAGAATATATGATAAACGATATAGAATATATGTCTAGAAAAGCTCTAGTCAACATTTTGTAAATAATAGAACCATATAAGGTTTTTTTTCTTACATTGGAGCAACCATGGGTATGGCTCCCAAAAACCAAATTCACCAATAAAAAAATATAAACATAACACATTATAATATCTTTATTTATCTTGAACTTAGTATAAAATTTTCATTTTCATTTAAAAAATTATTCATATAATAAACAATAATATTTCAATTTTATGTTTAATACAATTTTTGACTTATCAAAAAAAAATTTTAAAATATAAACCATTTATAAAAACATGTATATTTCAATCATATTTTATTTCATTGCATAAATTTATCTATAGTTCATAGAGTTTGATTGAATTCTTGTATTGCAACTTGCACCTTATGATTCCATAAATTATACTATTTTCTGATTCCATAAAGTCGTTTACTACAATTAGTGATTTATAATCTACAATCCGGCCACTAGAAAGGAAAAAGGGTGAGACTTTGAACAAACACGTTTTTTATTTATTATTTCATTTACTTCCATTCCCAAACTCTTGAATAGTGTCATATTTTCTCTTTTATAATACTAGCAATTGGATCCATAGGTTCAATGGGTACACCAATAGTTTTTTATTATCCTAAAATTTTGTTAGGGATGGATGACTTTCCCGTAGTCAAATTCTTAATCACGTGCAAAAGATTAATCGGTCGGCGGCCCCTTCAAAGAATCAACCAAAGACGAATCACACCCAAAGTAGCAAACATTATGTAACAATAGTTCTGCCAATGAGAAACAACTATAAAGAATTAATAACAAGCAACAAAGTCCAAAAGATGAATATATTGAACTTAGAACACAACTCTCATGGGGTTTATTTTATTGTCATTTCATCTTATTGTTTGTGCTTGTCTCCTCATAGACTTTGAGGGTGTGTCTTCTATTATTCATCTTTATTTTTTTGAATAGTGTAATATTTTCTCTTTTATAATATAGAAGTAATATTGCCATTGTTGATTTTTTTTAAGTTTTCTAATGGAAAAGGAGGTTAAAAGATAAAAACCTTAAAATTATATATTAATGGAAAATATTGTAATGGTAAAATTGGCATATACATGTCATTTTCTCATTTAGTTTTGTTTCCACCTTGGTGGATGTCTTAATGCAATAACATATCAACAAGTAATATACTTGTTTAGTTTGGCTCATGGTCCAATTCCTATTCACATTTGCTTCACCTTATTCATATCATTTTCTATGTATTCACCATTTACTCTGTTAGGACCTGAAATTACCAGTTTCCAAAATGCATTATTCTACCCCAAAAAACTAGAAAATCCATCTAAATCCATCAACTTCTTAACATATGTTGAAACCCCTTGTTTAAATCCGATCAGAGATAATTTTTAGGGGTCTTTACTCTCAAAAAATGACTAAGTCAAGTCCCCAAGTTTTGATGGAGATTGATTGTCATTGATGTCAAAAAGGTGTTGAGTAGTTTGCCATTGATGGTTTGGTTGTGTTATGATGGTACAAGGTTGGACATGCACAAGAAGGTTGACAAATTGTTGCTTCATGTAGTTATGTTGTTCACAGGTTGTCCACTTGGTTTCAATGCAGAGATCATTCTTTTGGGGTCATCAAGTTGAGTTGGTATTGGAGATCACTATCAATCAGGGGAAGAGGACATCAAACCTCTTTATATGAAAATGTTAAATTGTTTCAAGCCTCTTTGTATAATGCAGGATGTTCTTGTCATCATGTTTCAAGATGTTATGGAATGTCAAGGAAGAGGTTCATGTGTTCATATGACAGTTGATAGAATTTATATTTGATCAATTTCATACTTTACTCCTTACAGGACATCAAGATCATCCTATGTAATGGATGCTTTCAGTTTCAAGCACAGGTTGCTTCACAGTTGCAGTAGATGCCTTGTTCAAGTTTGTGTTTAGGTAAGATGATGGTCATACCATGATGCTTCTAAGATATGATGATATTCATGTTTGAGGATTAGAGTTAATAGTGTGTATGCTAAGAAAAGAGTATGATATAGCTGCTATGTTGCTACATCTTCACTTGATGGTGTTGAAGAGTTTATGGAATTTATACTATGCATCTATGATTTACTAATAAGGATGTTTGAATGGTTGAGTTCCATGATACCATGATGAGGTTCATATGGTCAAGGATGTTGATCATGGTTACTCTGGAGTTGGCAATGATGTTGAGTTAGTAGTATCAAATTTATATGCAAAGATATGTTCACTCCAAGTACTCTTGTTGCAGCTCATAATACTATTGTTTTTAAGCAAGTAAAGAGTCGTGTCAAAACATTAGGGTCACAGCACATGATGAGGAATAACAGATCAATGGAGATCTAGTTGGTGTTAAGTTCATGTGCTCTTGCAGTGAAGAGGTCACATCAGTCTATTACTTGGATGCTTATAAATGGAGTTGTGCCTTGTATCAGTCCACTTGTGTTCATCATTATCCTCCTATCTTGTAAAGGTATTATGCTATGTTGGGGCATGTTTCAGTTGCAGAGATAATATTACAACAGGACATGTTCATGGCATCAACATATGTTTGAACTAAAGTAAGAAGAACTTCTATTCTACCTCTAAAACCCTAAAGATCTCCTATATCTTTAAACCTATTGTGTCCCCGTCACATGTTGAAGTCATTTTTTGTTATGTTTTTAAAAGTGACTTGCCATTGCAGGTTATATAACTTAACCTTACCTTCTGAAGGAGTCTTAATACATTCTTCAACCGGCCCCCTCTATCTATGTGACCTGTTTCACTGGTTGAGCATCTTATCTATGAGCCACAAATATTAATCGAAGGTTATTATTTGAAATGTGATGAGCGCAAAATAGAATATCTATGGCCAATATTCAAACTTTGCTCCTCACCTCGATGCATCTACTTTGACAGGATCGTGAACGTCATAAACATTGAACCTGCAAAGATAAGGTTTTTTAAAGCTATTTTTAGGTAGTTTTAACAAGGCAGATTTTGTGGATTTTAAAGATTCTTTTTGGAAGATCTTTTTCTAATTTTAAACTCTCTCTCTCGTGCATATTGAAGAGACAAAGGAGGATTTTTTATTATTTCTTTTTGGGGATAAGATTTAGTAGAGTAAATGAAGGTTTTTTTTTAAATGCCTTCTTTTTCTATTCTTATAGAAATGAAGAATGAGTCCGAAGATGAGAGAAAGGTATTATTTTTCTCAGAGAAAATTAATTTAACATTATTGAAGATTTTTATGACTTCTAATTTTTTAAATGAGAGATGATATTTGCAGAGAAGATGAAGAGATTGAAGAATATTGAAGATTTATTTTTGAGAAGAAGAAAATGAATCAGAGAGATAGAGGAATGTGAATGGTCTTGCAAAGAAGAGAAAATTGATCTTATTTTTCTTGCAGGTTCTTCATAGATAAAAACAATGATGCAGAGAAGAGATATATATGATTTTATATTGCAGGTGGAGGAGAACATCTTGTAAATTTATTTTTGAAAATGGAAAATTGAGATGATTTTTGAAAGGAGGAATATGGAAAGAAGATGAAATGAAAAGTTTTTTTTAATGATAGTGCAGGGGTATTGTAAAAGGTATTGTGGACTGATACATATATGCAACAATAAAGAATTTGTTTGTAGGTGTGAGATTTTGAGTTGAGATGAATCCAATACATGAGATTATTGAAAGCTAATTGATGGCAGAGCATGTATGTAAATGTAGATTTTGAAGACATACACACAGAGACATCAATTTTAATTTTTGGAGACAAGGCAATAGATGAGATTGCAGATGAAGAAGTTTGTATTGAATGTATAGATGTATGCAAGATATGAATGAAAAAAAGAAACAGGTGATTTGTATTGAAACAGAGAACCCTATGAATTCTTTGTATTAATCTGAGTTTGTGTATTGTAGCCAGTGACGCTTGCATGGTTAGTGAGACCTCTTTGTAGCCAATGAGGCTTGTATGGTCAGTGAGACCTATTCATCAGCCAGTGAGGCTCTGTAATTGGTAATTTTCATGATTAAGCCAGTGAGGTAGTTTAGAGTGGTTTTTCATCCCTATGAGGGTTTTCCACCAATGAAAAACTTGTGTTATGATTCATGTTGTTTGCCTCTATGTGTGTATATCCTAATGTTTTGTTCATAAAGTCATGTTCACACTTTTTATCATCATATTTGTGCATATGTGTTTGATAGATTATTGATGTCCCTTTCATTCTTTGTCTTGTAAATTAAAAGGTGCAATAAGATGTTAAAAATTATACAACACTGATTCACCCCCCTCTCAGTGTTGTCTTGTACTCCAACAAGTTTTTCCCCTTTCTTTCCTTAAAAGATTTTGTCATTTTTTCCTTTGGTCGGCGAATAGGCGAAAGTCTGAACTAAAGAACTAGTTTAGAAGTTTGCAAGTTTGTCGATTCATCGATAAGGTGATGGCATCAGCATATGAAGGAAGGAGCCGCAGCAAATGAAAGGAGAGCGAGATGGAAATGCTTTATCGACAAAGGCAGAAGGTTCAAAAACCTAAGGGTTCGCCAATAAGATGTTCGATCAATGGTCATTTCGCCAACAAAAGCAAAGGAAAGAGGACAAAGAAAAGGTTTGGCTCAGGGTGTTTTTGCCGATAAGGCAAGAAAAGTATGAAATGGTTAGGAAAAAAATGCACTGTCGGGTTGTCGGCAAAATCCTAAACTTCCCAAAAGATAATGTTTTTCATATTTCACCGATAAGGTGATAAGCTAGAGCCAAAAATAGGTAAGTCATTCAAGTTCGGTATGTGCCACTTTTGCCGATAAGGTAAAAGTGGATGATGAGGTTTCCTAAGGCAAACATAAAGTGATGTCATCAACTAATTGGTGGAAAGTCAAACTTGCTAAACAGTTCAAAGATTTGAGAATTTGTCGATAAGGCAAATTAGCCGACCAAGGAGATAGAAAAGGTTCAACAAATTAAAGATTTGTCGATAGAGGCAAAAGATAAGTAGATCGTCATAGGGCGAAATTACTGATAAAGGGACAGTTCAACAAATATAAAAACTGTTGACAGGAGAGAGAAAAGAAGAATGAGGCACTGCAAGGCATGGTTCTATAAAATGATAATTTGTCGATAAAGAGGCAAAGTTAGACCAGTTTGAGAAAACACAGATTTGTCAATAAGGCAAAATAGTGCTATGGATGGTGGCAAACAGAAAATACATAAGTTGAAGAGGATTGGTCGATGAAGGGCGCCCAACACGCACAGGGTGCAATCAGCGATCAAGTGGCTCAAATAGAAATATAGGACAACACATTGGGAGTTTTGTAAATAGTTGAAATGGGTAATTCCCTGAATGTACACCATGATTGCAGGAATGTAAATGTAGATTTGTACTCAGCATTAATGAGTTGCAGGCCAAAGTTATGCAGGTTGCTCAAATAGTGAAATTCTTCAATGCACAAAGGACAAATCAGATAAGTCAAATGTTGCAGGTAGCAGGGAGAGGATTAGAACCTTCCCTCTTTATTGCTCTAAGTACAGGAAGAGTGCAAAAAATCTTCCTCTGCCATATTGAGAATTAAATGAGCATGGGCAATATTTCCAATATGTAATTTTTCTGTCATCACATAGGGAGTGAAATTAATGCAGCATGGTGTGTACTCATTGACTGGGTGCAGCATTAGGAATTGGTGCAATCAATTTGAATTGTAATGCTATATATACATGCTTTTCAGATGTTTTACGGGTTGGTCGCTGAGCCAATTGTCTGGTCTGCAGTGCCTCATGATAATTTCAAGGCTTCAAATAAAGCCAGTCTAGGCAATGAATGGAGGAATGTGTTTTGGTGCAGCATAGGAATGAATTGTAAAGTATATTTTATGTAGTGGTATGTGTCCATGGCTATTTGTAATGATTCAGGGGAATGTATAATCATAGTTGTATGTTTTCCTTCACCACATTTGTTGGTGTGATTGTAATAGAGATTTGATAATGTGTGACAACATTCATGTCAATACATGCTTTGTGTTGGCTCATATCTTTGTTGCAAATGGATTATCATAGTTTGGTTCTGGATAATTAAGTATATATAATGTATGAAATATAATCTGAGGAATGTATGTGAATACATTTCAGTTTTCTATTGATGCTAACTCAGTCCTTTCTTCCCTCTTTGTTGCTTGTGACTCAGTTGCCCAATAGAGTAGGTACCAGTCCATATTGGAGAGGGATCAAATACTCTTTTAAATTAAACAAATCATTTACTTGTTGTTCAAGGAAAAAACCATATCTCTTGTACATGTACATTCACACAGTTGAATCAACTATATAGGGGTTATTATGACAACCAGACATTCTCTTAGTGACAACTTTTAGAGTCAAGAGGATGAGTTGGGTTTGGTTGTCTGGTTATTTTTAGTTGTTCATCTGGTTTGAACTCAATACCTATTTAGGTATACCCCTTTGGAATATCCCTCAAGAGTCTAAGTTGAGCTCGAAGTGTAGAGGAGTCTACCCACTCCTGTTAATTGGCCAAGATCACCCAAAACTTGTTGATAAACTTCTTCCTTTCACCCTGATGACAATCCCTAGCCTAGGTGATTTAGGAATGTTTTAGAGTTTTGTGTTGTTATTATTTTGGGTCCCAACAACCATTGTCGGGGATGTACTGATGGGTTAAGATCATTTAAAGATTTTGTTGGTGAGCTGAACCCAGAATAAGTGTGTGCCCTTGAAGATTAGTCACACTTCAAGGAATTCCTCTTCGAGAGAGGCGGTGACTCTGTTGTCAGAACTAAAGTTTGGTCATTGTTGTTTTGGTTGTGTTTTTGATGATTCAAATGCCCCAAGTTTTTGAGCAGCAGTTGGAAAATTAAGGTACACGTGGTTTCCTTTTGTAACCATTTCTGACTTCCTCCAAAATATTTGAAGGCAATTATTCTATTAAGTTTTGTGTCACCCTGCATGGTGGAAAATTTTAGTCATGGATGGTTGGTATGAATATGACTATACTAGGGCTGCTCCTATATCTGAGTCTTCATGTGTATCAAACCCTAGAAATTACATAAGAGTGGATTCTCGTGACCATCCTAGAATTTCATATTACACTCATGGCCCTAGGATAGATCCTTCTTGTGCATTGTCCTATGCCTTGTGCTCTAGTCATGAATATTGTAAGGAAAAAGACGTTTCTGATTCTTATGATGATGCTTCATCTTATTACTCAGATTGCCCTGCATCTTGCATTCCCATGTCTCAATGTTAAACACCCCTGCACAATCAAAACGATTCATCTATACTGCAATATGAAGTTGATAAAACCAAACAGTTGTTAGAGTCTTTACTACAACAAGAAAAGGAATTAGAAAATCAAATCATGCTACATTAGTCTAGGGCGCAATCCAGTGCCCTTCCTGTTGTTGTCAATAGCACACTTTCTCGGCCTCCTCCCATTGCTAATGAGAACACATATAAGTAGTTGGACCTTTCATGGGTCAATTATGAGAAGCAGTCCATGCCCAATAAGATCTATTATCAAATACCTTTATTTGATGGGTGTGAAGCTTATAATGGGAAGGCACGTGTTCTTGCATTTTCAGATTTCATGGACAGGTTCCAATTTGAGGATGAGGATATGTGGATGAGATTCTTTGTCAGATCTATGTGTGGATTGGCAAGGAAATGGCTCGTTGGTTTCCCTGACCATCACTTTGCTTCTTGGAATCATTTGGTGGTTGCATTTGAAAAGTTTGCAAGTAGTTTGGACCCAATTGTTCTTGTCCAAGAATTTAAAAATATCAAAAGCCACGAGGGTGAATCCAACATGGATTTTAGCCACCGGTTTGTTGTTGCATTGTCTAGAATTCCAAATACCTTCAAACCTTCTATTCTAGCTTGCATTAATTTGTTTTTTGAATCTTATGAAGTTGGATTGAGTTTAGTACAGGAAGATTTGAGGCTGGTTGGTTTGTAGTAGGCTTACCTTGCTCTTGATGCCTTGGTTAAAATGAGAGATGAATATGTTGTTGAGTTGGTATCCCCCAAGGTAAATATTGTGAATGATGAGAATGAGGCAGGGAACAAAACTACATATTAGGTTGAATGTGTTGTCAGGAAAATGAACCTAGGTTAAGCAGCATCATATGATAGTTGTGCTAAGAGGGAAGATAGTGTAGGTACCTATCTTCAATTGGATGCATCATCCCTTACAGATGATGATGTTGTTGCTTTGTCTTGTGATCCCCAACCTGAAATTAAAGGTGACTGTAGCATGTGTGCACCCAATAACTGATTTGAGACAAGTGAAGGTGCAAACATTTGGTTTCACATTGAAGACATTGTTGTGGGTTGTGATACTGGTGAATGTGATATTGGGCAGGTGCAATCTGACAGTGAGGACATGAGGGTAGACATGTTTGATGCAACATCTCTTGAGAATGCAAAGGATGAAAGCAACATGTGCATTCATCTGCATTAGGATGGGTCAATTCATGGGGGTGATGGAAATGATAAATTTTTATTTAATGAGCTCCCACGTTTTGTCCCTTTTGACAAAGATGAGTTAGATGGTGTTGAGGATGCCTATGTGGAAGTCAAAATGTCTTGTGATTCAAGTGATATTTTTCACACCTACTCCTCCTTTGTTGATGATTTGTATACTGACTGGTTCCAATTAGATGATCCTATAACTACTGACATCGGTAAGGGTGACCTCCGTGATGACCATTTTGTTACTGATCTAGTTATGCAGGCAGTAGATAGAATTTTTGTGATGGTGTGGAGGAGGATAGTCTTGTACCTGTATGCAGTAGTAGATGTAATACAATAAGTTGCCCAGTTGAGATTAAAATAGAGAGGTTGTGGGATGGATACAGTCCATCATTTGAATTGCCTCATTATGCTGATGATGATGAAGATATGGACCAGGGTTGTGATCCAAGTGTGGAACAAGACATTAGCATGTGTGAAAATGTTGTATGATGGCAGTCTATTATCTAAGAGTTTGACACTTGTGAGTATGAAAGTTTCCTTTGCGATGAAGGTCAAGTGTTTGCTGCTATAGATAAAGATGTTGTGCCTGAATTTGAATCTTTTGTTTGGGCCCAGTATACATATAACAATGACATTAAGCAGCAACATGAGTACCAAGTTGAAGGTCTGCATGTTGCAGCCCAACTTGAGGATATGATAGAGCTAGAGTCTTTCCAGTTTGATCTAAAAGATGAAGTGCCTTCTCTTGTGAATCAGCAGTGTATTCAGACACAATTTGCTTTGCCATGTGAATTGAAGGTATTTTCTTTTTCCCTCAATTTGCATGAAGAGGTCAGCAGGTATGATAGCCTGGCACATGGTAATGGAGGTTTGCCTTCATTTGTCTCTTTTGTTGCTGACATGGATTTTAGTTTTGCACCCCTCGCTGCTGGAAACAAGCATGATATGGAATGGAATAGGTCAAGCACCTATCTTTCACGGTCGCCTTGCAGTAATAATTTTATTGATGAAGCTAACCTTGGCTCCACAAGCATTTGTTGCAGATTGATGCATGCTAAGGGCAGTTTTCAGTTGTTGCAGCTGAGTGAAAATTGCAAATATGGTTTGAGGGAGATTAGCTCCTTCATTCAACTTGTCTTTGATAGAGGCAAGTGGTTGCAGCAGTTTTGTGCAGGTTGGACATGCATGTGTCTTTTAATTTTGATCACAGTCAACTTTCCTTTTGTGCCTTCATGTTCATGATTATGTGTTCTCCTGTATATTTATTTTGTAAATATGTTTCTGTTGTCTCCCCTGTTTATTTTGTGTGTTTGGTCTACCCAGATATATTATGTGGTTCTTGCTATGACATTGCTTTTCGCATATCCCCAACTAGAGCCACTGTTGGAACCTAAAATTACCAGTTCCTAAAATGCATTATTCTGCCCTAAAAAACTAGAAAATCTGTCTAAATCCATCAAATTCTTAACATATGTTGAAACCCCTTGTTTAAATCCGATCAGAAATAGTTTTTAGGGGTCTTTACTCTCAAAAAATGACTAAGTCAAGTCCCCAAGTTTTTCCCCATTCTTTCCTTAAAAGATTTTGTCATTTTTGCTTTTGGTTGGCGAATCAGTGAAAGTCTAAACTAGCGAACTAATTCAGAAGTTCACAAGTTTTCTGGTTTGCCGATAAGGCGACAACATCAACATATGAAGGAGCCGTGACAAAGGAAAGGAGAGTGAGATGGAAATGCTTTATCGGCAAAGGCAGAAGGTTAAAAAACCTAAGGGTTCATCAATAAGAGGTTCGGTCGACGGTCATTTCACCAACAGAAACAAAGGAAAGAGGATAAAAGAAAAGGAGAGTGAGATGGAAATGCTTTATCGAAAAAGGCAGAAGATTTGAAAACTTAAGGATTCGTCAATAAGAGGTGCAGCCGAAGGTCATCTCACTGACAAAAACAAAGGAAACATGACAAAGAAAAGGTTTGGCTCAGGGTGTTTTGTTGATAAGGCAAGAAAAGTATGAAATGGCTAGGAAAGAAAAGACCATGTCAAGTTGTCGGCAAAATCCCAAACTTCCCAAAATTTCATGTTTTCATATTTCACCGATAAGGCGATAAGCTAGAGCCAAAAAGAGGTAAGTCATTCAAGTTCGGTATGGGCCACTTTTGTCGATAAGGTAAAAGTGGATGATGAGATTTCCTAAGGCAAATAGAAAGTGATGTCATCAGCTAATCGACAGAAAGCCAAACCTACTAAATAGTTTGAAGATTTGAGAATTTGTTGATAAGGCAAATTAGCCAACCAAGGAGATAGAAAATGTTCAACAAATTAAAGATTTGCCAATAGAGGCAAAAGATAAGTAGTTTGTCATAAGGCGAAATTGTCAATAAAGGGACAGTTCGACAAATATGAAAATTACCAACAAGAGAGACAAAAGAAGAATGAGGTCCTGCAAGACGTGGTTCTAGAAAATGATATTTTACCAATAAAGAGGCAATGTTAAACCAGTTTGAGAAAATGCAGATTTGTCGATAAGGCAAAATAGTGCTATAGATGGTGGCAAATAGAAAATACGAAAGTTGAAGAGGATTGGTCGATGAAGGGTGCCCAACACACACATGGTACAATTAACAATCAGGTGGCTCAAATAGAAATATAGGACAACACATTGCGAGTGTTTTAAATACTTGAAATGAGTAATTCCCTGAATGTATGCCATGATTGTAGGAATATAAATGCAGATTTGTACTCAACATTAATGAGTTGCAGGCCAAAGTTGTGCAAGTTGTTCAAACAATGAAATTCTTTAATGCACCAAGAACAAATCAAATAAGTCAAATGTTGTAGGTAGCAGGGAGAGGATTAGAACCTTCCCTCTGTATTGCTCTAAGTACAGGAAGAGTGCAAAAAATCTTCCTCTGCCATATTCAGAATTAAATGAGCATGGGCAATATTTCCAACATGTAGTTTTTCTATCATCACATAGGGAGTGAAATTAATGCAGCATGGTGTGTACTCGTTGATTGAGTGTAGCGCTAGGAATTGGTGCAACCAGTTTGAATTGTAATGCTATATATACATGTTTTTCATATGTTTTCAAGGTTGGTTTCTTAGCCAATTGTCTGGTCTGTAGTGCCTCAGGATAATTATAGGGCTTCAAATCAAGCCAGTCTAGGTAGTGAATGGAGGAATATGTTTTGGTGCAGTGTAGGAATGAATTGTAAAGCATATTTTATGCAGTGGTATGTCTCCGTGGCCATTTGTAATGATTTAGGGGAATGTATAATTGTAGTTGTATGTTTTCCTTCACCACATTTGTTGGTGTGATTGTAATAAAGATTTGATAATATCTGACAACATTCATATCAATACATGCTTTGTGTTGGGTCATATCTTTGTTGCATATGGGTTATTGTAGTTTGGTTCTAGATAATTACTTATGTCCAATGTATGAAATATAATATGAGGAATGTACGTGAATACATTTCAATCTTCTATTGATGTTGGCTCAGCCCTTTCTTCCCTCTTTGTTGCTTATGACTCAGTTGCCCAATAGAGTGGGCACAGTCCATATTGGAGAGGGATTAAACACTCTTTTAAATTAAACAAATCATTCACCTATGATTTAGGGAAAAAACCATCTTTCATGTACATGTACATTCGCACAGTTGAATCAGCTATATAGGGGTTATTATGACAAGTAGTCATTATTGACTTAGTGACAACTTTTGGAGTAAGGAGGATGAGTTGGGTTTGGTTGTCTAGTTATTTTTAGTTATTCATCTCGTTTGAACTCAATACCTATTCAGGTATACCCCTTTGTAATATCCCTCCAGAGTCTAAGTTGAGCACGAAGTGTAGAGGAGTCTACCCACTCCTATTAGTTGGCCAAGATCGCCCAAAATTGTTGATAAACTTCTTCCTTTCACCCTAACGACAGTCCCTGGCCTAGGTGATTCAGAAATGTTTAGATTTTTGTGTTGCCATTATTTTGGGTCCCAACATACTCATCATTATTGCATTCATTTGTGTTTGCTTCCATATATTCACTCCTTGCCTCAAAATTATCATCTTATCCTAGGGTTCATTTTTTAGTAGCTTGGAATTGATCTAGTTTAAAATCTCGAGGCACATGGGACTAACCTTGAAATTCAAATTTCAGCTTTCTTGCCCCATTTTAGTAGCCATTATGAGCTAACTTAACATGTTTTTGTGCAACATGTTGCTACGTCATTGTATTTAAAGGCATTCAATGTCCACTTAAATTCATATGGGAGAATAATTAGGGAACACTTCGATTTCTAAAAGGCAATAAAGAATTAATATCTACATGACCATCATCTAGGCCATCTATATGTATGTGTATGTTGTCTCTGAGATTGCTCATCATAGATAATGACCTAGGAGAACCTGCCCATCTATCAAGTCAACAAACTCCTAAACATTGCCTTTAGACACCACCTTGACAAGCTCAACTATCTAGAAGATGAAAGCAAACATGTTTTTAGGCACATATGTTATCAAATTAATCTCATGTAGCATAGATCAAATTTGTGTGACAATTTGAGTTTGCAACCCTTGGGATTTTAAGCGCCTAAAAAGAAAACCACTGAACATGGCAAGTCTAGTGATGACTAAGATCTAGAAAATAAACCTAGAAGACATAAAAGCATGAAATTATGACATTCTATAAGTGTCTATAGATTAGGATACCATTTGTTGACTATGTAGAACTCCCCATGTGTTCATTGTGTTTTCTATTTTCTATTCATCAATTATGTTGGCTTGCACCCAATATTCTGATCAAATCTAATGTTTGTGTTTGTTGTGATGCTCAATTATTTACCCACGTGTCTTTCACAAGTCATATTTTGTGTGCTCGCATGCCACAACTTTTGTAAATGTATTATCTTTCACTCATGATATTGTTCGGTGAACCATTTTGCTCTCTACTTTAATCCCTTGTGTTGCGATGCAATATTTTTGTGTTTTAGTGCCCCCTAATATCTTGTGGTGATTCCCTGTCACTTTTCATCACTTGCTATTGGCACCACATGTGTTTTTAGGACCTATTGATTTTCTTCCAAGGCAAGATACTCTAACTACCTACCTTGCTCTTTTCTTTGGTGTGAAGTTATCCTTGCATTATAGGTTTGGAACACTTGCAGTGGCATTTCTAGGTTTGTAGTGATTGCATATGTTATTACAAGTTGATCCTATGTTGCAACCACCTCCCATTGGTCTTCTTGATTTTCTAAGGTGGTGAGTTGATTGAATAGATCTAGTTCTTCTATGTTGCATATGTTATTACAAGTTGATCCTATGTTGCAACCACCTCCCATTGGTCTTCTTGATTTTCTAAGGTGGTGAGTTGATTGAATCGATCTAGTTCTTCTATGGTGTTGCGGTGGTTGTGGTTTGAGAATTCAAGTGTACTGTATCCTTGTGAACTTGTTCATGGTATGCTTGTCAGGCATCACGTGATCTATTTGTGGTGTGGTTGCATAGATTTTCTTCCTTGTACAACAAGGTTGTCACCCTATGTATTGCAATTGTAGTAGTGGTTTCAATTCGCCTTGTGAGGGCCTATCTATGCTTGCAATTGTATGTCTTATCTGTGGTAGTGTCTGTATATATTTTACGATGCACCCTTGATCTTTGATTTGCTCTTATGCACTTAGAGTGTTCTTGGATCCTTATGGTTAACGATGGATTCTATCGGTTGCAAGATGGCCTTCCCTTGGCCTATATTTATCTCTCATAGGGATATGGTGGTTCATGTTGTGGTTAGTTCCCTTTATAGTTGTTGCATATGTTCTTGTTATGGATCCTGTACAATGGTGAATTCTTTTGGTTCACTTGTGTTAAATTTCTTCGACCCTATGATAAGTTTCTAATTGTCTACGGTCGGTCTTTCATGATTGTGGTGGTGTTTGGTTGCTAGTAGTGAACTTCTCCTTTTGTAATGATTTATTTGTGCATTTTCTCTACCACATATCCACTCTTCATCACTGTCACTCCCTTTGCCAAGCTTTGCCCCTCTTGCATTTGTTCACATTCATGTGCCAACTAGCTTGGCTTTCATCCTCTATGTTGTAGAGGTTATCTTTAGGTGTGATACATCTTTATGTATCTATCCCATTGTATGCTTAAGTAGTGTTAAGTGAGTTGATTGGTGGTTGTCGTATGTCTACCCCTTTGTGTGATGGGGTTATCATCCAACGAGATGTAGTTGCAATGATTATCCTTGTTCAATTTGCAATGGTCTTTCCTTCTTATGGTGCACTCCTTATCTCTGATGGCACCTTGTAGTTTTCTTTGTTCTTGTGAGGGCATGGTAACTAGGGTTGCACTTAGTTCCTTTTGTGGTGTTCATGTGTGTTACTTTAGTTGTGTGTACTTTGTGATGGATTTATCTACCCCTGTCTAATTTCCTACTAGTGGTGTGTCAGTAGTAGTCTTCATGGTGCCATACATCTTTGACTTGTACGTGGCACTTACATCACCTGATCCTTCTATGCATGCACTCCCTTTCCAACATGTCATTCACTATCTAATCTCTAGTATTTACATGTGGATGACATGAGTTCAATGTAATTTCAAATGACTTGCCTACCTTCCAAACACTATTCATCAACCTACTTGACTTTGTTCCACGATTCCTGATCTGCACTTGAGGCGTTGGTTTTATTGCTAGCCTCACAAGTAGTTGACAGTCTTTTCAACACTAATGTTGTTCCTAACTCCTTGAGGTTGTGGTAAATATTTGCAACAACAAAGTGTAATTTGATTTTTTGTCTTGAGCCCTATGCAAGGTCATGGCTAAGTATTCTTTATTCATTTTATTCCTCCTTAACTTGGTGATGTATTAAATGTTAGATTTGGTTGGTGGTTGTGCCCATGGTGGTTTCACATGCAATTTCAAAGTTCTACACATTGTTGGACATCATTTCTCACTCATTGTTATCAGGGTGTTTCTTGTTTGCCCTTGCAATGCAGATTTTGTGTGATCCCGAGTAGATTTTATCTTTTAATAACATTGATCTTCTGGCATGGTGAGGTGTGTAAGCCATGTGGGCAACTTGATGGTGAATGGATGGATATTTAAATTTCCCTCCATGCACCCTCATTACTGATAGGATGATATTAAATGCTATATATGCTTTTATTTGATGTATAATGGGTTGGTCCTTGAACTAATTTTCTAGATGCAAGTGTCTAAAGCAAGTTATAGGGTATCAAATGATGAATGTCTAGCTCTTTAAATGATGAAGCATGTCTGTGAATTAGGGGAACGGGTATTTTGGTAAGGTCCTACCTGCAAATTAATGTTTCCATGACAAGCTATAGTATTTTAGGAGGGGCTTTGAACCTAATTACTGTCTCTCACTTGCCACACTTGTTGGCATGATTGGAACAAGATTAGATGAATGTGTGACAATGTTGTAATGCCTTGCAAAGATTTTGTAATGGTCTTTTTTTTGCATGTTGGGTGTTATTGATCTATAAGGGATAACTAAGTATGTTTACTTATAGGTTTTCTTGTTCTTTGAGGCTGTGTGTATATACAATCTTTGTTTCATTGTTGATTTATATGCATGTTGTCATCCTCCTTACAAGTTATGACTTTGTTGCCCAATGGAGTAGGCACCAGTTTGATTGGTGAAATGCTAAACATTCTTCAAATTCAATTATGTTTCACTTATGTAGTTTAGGATTAGTTGTTAGGTTCCACCATGCTCGTATGGTCTAGTGATGCAACTCATGATGTATTTTATGTTGTCCTAAAATTGATAAACCTTTTATGGATCATACTAGTGCGTTTCTTCTCTTACATGAAGGTGTGAGAAGTTAAGTGGATTCATTCTTTAGGGTATATCACTTATATTATCTTTTGGTTGGTAAGAGTGAGTTATTGTCTACTTGTAAGAGGTATTGTGGGTCTATATGTAGTTAATGTTGACATAAGCTTAGTGACAAACCTTGAGGTTCATAACATTTTGGGTATGGTTGCTTAAGGGCCTTGAGTTTAATTGTTTATTTCTCTTTAATTGTTTTGTTGTAAAGACCTCGGGGAACATTCCCTCGATTTTGTAGAGTCTAAATATGAAAGCGATTTTACCCATTGACAAGCATTGGTCCATTTGTGCCACTATTTGATCATAAGTCCAACCCTTTACCCCTTTGTTGACATTCCTTGGCCTTGGGTTTAGGTGTTAGTCTTTAGGATTTGTGGAGATACATGTTTGTGGACCAATATATTGTTCATTTTATTTTAAAAATGGGTTCTTTACCCTAAGTTATGAGTTCATTACTTAACTTAGGTGTAAATCAACAACTTCACATAAAATGGCAAACTTGTCCAGTTTATCCAAACATGTGATTAACTTCAAAAACCTAAGTTCCCCTTTAGATATTCCTCTAGTCATGACCATTTAATATTCTTCAATCATGCCTTTGATTCCAAATTACCGGGGTTTTTACATATAAGCCAAAATTTTAAATTTCACAAGTCCAAACTTTGCAAAGAGATCAAGCCACAACACACTGTGATTTTTTCCTTTCTCAAGACCAGTATTTATTTGCAAATCAGTTAATGTTCAACCATTATTTATCCATTTTCAATCTTGTTCCAAGCATCCTTGTCTTACTTTGTGAATCCTTTCCCTACCTTGGAGATAGACCCACCATCTAGTTGTTACGATAGAAAGCATGAAGTTGTTTGAGTATTAGAGCTTCGAGGACACCACTGCCATCTTCATTTTAAAAAATATATCTTCACATGCAACAACCCAACTTAAAATATGGAAATTTATAATACTTTTAATTATATTTAGGTTTCATTTTGATAGTTCAAGAAAGATTTTTTGAATTAGCATAGATTTATTTTATTGGTTTAAAATTTGTTAGCATAGAGAAATTAGAAGTAGAAGAAATTGTTTATTGTTGATATATTACTTTTTTTATTACCTTAAAGCTCTTCATTCATTTAAACTTTATGATAAAAAAAGATATCTTCTCTAGAAGCAATACATGAAGAACTCGTAGGAAAACAAATTCCAAAGAGGATCTTCCCTATAATGCTTTCTTGAGAACCCTCTGAGATTTCTTAAAAGGTAAACTCTAAGGGAACACTATGATTTTTCTTATTGGATTTTAACTACCTTCAACACCATCTTTGAAAATTATCTCAATGACAAGCTTTCGACATCAATCAAGTAGAAAAACTTTAAAGCTTCAAATCAAAATTAAATTCTATTGTTTATATTAAGAAATAAGTTTTTTGCAAAAAAGATAATTTATTTGTCTGTAAAAAATTGATCGATAAACTTTTGTTTATTCATTGCTTGACTTGTTTATGTTGAAAAAAATAAAAAGAAGAAATTAGTTTCCTACTTTTATTATTTTGAAAAAGAGAATTTATTTGTCTCAAAGATTGATTGATTGATAAAGCTTTTGTTTATTCATTGCTTGATTTGTTTATGTTGAAAAGACTAAAAATAAGAAATTAGTTTCCCACTTTTACTATTTTTACTGCTTCTTCACAAAATATAGATAGAAAAAGAGAACTTCTTGTTTACAAAAATATTAGAATAGTTGCATCCATATAATTGATTAATTATATTAAATTAGTCAAAAAATTTGATTAACTTAGTTAATTAATTAGTTATTTCATTTGTTTTTCTCACAAAATAAAAAATAAAATAAACTACATTTAGTAATCCTAGATTCATTAAATGTAATCCTAGATTCATTTAGATTAATTAAATCAATAATATTAGATCAATTCATTTTATTTGTTTAATTAAATTAGTTTGCTTTCTCATTTAAAACACAAAAAGAACCTTAAAAAACAATACAAAATAGAGAAAATTAAAATGAAAGTTTTTTTCATTTCACAAACTATTCAAACAATCCAATCAAAACATTCAAGCCACTCAAAATAAAAAGGCATTGAACACTTGCAAACAAGTATATTCAAACATCAAACAAACCAACAACTTCTACAAGATAAACAGCATACTTAATTTGTGATTTGCATTTTAGTGTGTCTTTGCTTACAACTAGATCATCGGGAGAGTTGTGGGAGAGTTTTTGCCTATTCACATTGCTCTTTTCCTTGAACAACTCAACATTTTAGAAAGTAAATTGGAAAATATAATCACTCAGACAACTCTTATAATTCCACTTCAGCCAAGAGTTCAACCACCACTGTGTTTATTATTACCTCAAACATAAACTACTCAAAACCAAACAAACCATCAAGACATCCGTCCACTAGGACTACCACTTCATATCCTTTACATCAACCCAATAGTAGATGCACATTCATTTGACCAACATGAACATTTATATTTATACCAATTTTGTACATACATAAATTGGTGAACCTAATGTCAAAGAAAAATCCTTGTGATAGTTTTTCTTTCTTTCCATCTCACCTTTTCTCCACCTTCCCCTCTCTACCCATTTATTATGTTGTGCTTGTAGAACCCCAAATATGTTGGGATTTGAGAGACCCTAAGAGTGGGTTCTTCCCTTTCTTAGGGATTCAAACACCGTTGTCATTAGGAACTAGAAATCTAACTCATATGGCCCTAATGAATATTGTGAGGATATCACAAATACTATCACACGTTTGAGAACCATATGTGGTAAGTTAGATCCCAAGAGGTTCGCACCTATATGATAGGTCCCAACCTTTGACTACCTTGGAGCCATCATACATTCTTGTCATTTCCCCCTCAAATCTATTGTTAGACCATATGCCTCATGTCTTATAGGGAGAGGGCTAGGTACATTGAGCAACAAGTGGACCAACTGGAAAGTGACATTGCTCAAGCTCGTAGTAACACCACTAACCTTGAAAACGTTATACCTCCCAAAGGCCCCCATTCTAATGTGATGTTTAAGCAAGAAGTGGGGGTGCTATGCCCTTCAAAATCTAGCCCAAACCACAACAATAAATGAAGACATCCTCAAGGTGGTAACATTACAAATTACTATTATCCCAACCTTGCACAAGACAATGCCACCCTTGAGGTTCTCATTGTCACATTTGTTAAGATAATCAAGACTTTAAAAGTTGATGGAACTCAATAGACACACCAATATCCCCCTTGATAGTACAAAACTAGGATCCCCTGGGCCTCATAGAAACACCAACCCATTTATAAACACTCCCAACAAATCCAGTTAGGGGGGAAATCAACCACCTTTATATTACAACTTATATTCACATGTTGCAACAATAATAATGGGGCATTTTTATTCCTTACCAATCACCACAACATAGGTTCTTGGTGGGTTTACCCAAGCAAACCACATGCCAAGTTACACAACACCTCTTGGGTTCCCCCAATGATGCAGGAGCATCCCTGGTTCAAGAGCAATCTTGCATCAACCAAAAACATTTGCATTTTAGTTTGTTTGCAATTTAGTTTGTTTCTTTTCATTTTCCAGTTCAGTCAGAAGCAGTTTCTGTGTTTTGGTCCGCATTCTACCGCAGTTGCATTTCAGACCTTACAAAGCTAGAATTAACATCTAGATTCATTCATTTACATCATATCCAGAATTTAGAGCATTTGAATTAAGTATCAAAAAGTTATTGCTATCAGAAGATCAACTGTTTTCTCATAACAGAGCATCCTAACAGTCTTAGACAATCAGCTAAAGAAGAAGACCTACGGAGCATTTCTTGACTTGAGGAGCCTAATGACACATCATTCAATGATCTTTGGTTTATGGCCAACCTTCCTCGAGATCCACACATCATTCTATTCATTTGCGAAGGAGTTCTTCATGATTAGGTCTGACCTATCTGTGCACACATGTTACAACTCTTCATTGGAGTTTGTGATCTTCCTTAGTCGATGCAGACGAATCTTATGTCCTGAATATGATATATAAGGATGTAATAGATCCTTAGGAAAGAAAGTGATTCACATAGAGACAACTAATCATTTATATTTTGTGCAACAGAGCTTCAAAGCTATATCTTGTGTATATTCTGATATTTTGTAATCAGGCCTATGAGCCAAATTGTAAGCCAGCATGTTGCCGGTCGATCTATATTTGATTTCTATTATATACTGAATGACTGAATCTACATTTACTTTATACCCTTGATTTGTTTCCATTGTGTTTACTCTTGATGCACGTTCTGGACAGTTCATTCTATGAAACCTCCTACCGTGACTGCACCACCCAAGCAAACCTAGACTATCCAAATTATCAATCCTTTCAAACTTTCCCTATGTATCCAACATGATTAACATTTAGAATGCCACCTCTTGTGAATGTTCTCCCCTCGAGTACATATCTAGATTGTCTAAAGAAACCTTAGATCATGTGATCAGGGGTGCTATTTACCTAGATTGCTACTTGAGCTTCCTAAGTTTAAAGGCCCTTCGGGCATAATTGTGACTAGAATATCCCTAAAACCTTGGAGGGGATAACTCTTGACTGGTATTGTTTATTACTTAAGGGAACTCTCCATTCCTTTTGATAACTTATTGGTGAGCTTGTCACAATGTTCAACATGAACAAATTGGTGAAGACTGAGATTAAAGAGTTCTTGCACATTAAATAGGATATTCGTGAATTTCTTGTATACCCTAACATGTTGGAGGCAAGTGCTTTATTCATCAACTAGTTCTCAACATATGGATCATTAGGATATGTGTGATCTCTCTTCCTACATGCATTAAACATGGATACATGAGAGGAGGTCCAAAAAAAATCTTATAAATCCCATGAAGAAGCCCTAGAAAGCACACTAGAATTGATTAGGCCACCATTGATAGTGGTATGAGGACTTATGGATTGAATGGAAGGCTAATTACACATGGCTATAGTGGTATGAAAAATGCTGATAATAATTTAACAACAACGATCCCTTTCCATTGAAAATTTTAAAGAGCAATATAAATGTGACCACTAACGGGGTTTCAAACACCCCAATAATCAAGTTTAATAATGACAACAATGGAGGTGGTCACAACTATAACAACTACTACAATAACATTAATTATGGGTGTAACTACAACAATCCAAACCAAGGAGGCCAAAACATCCATATAGTGGCCAATACTATTAATTATCCACAACAAAATAATTATTACCAACAAAATGGTCATCCACAAAACAACCATCCCTTCAATAATAATTGTTTCGACCCATATTGTAACAACCTCCAAAATTTAACCTCAAAATTTCCTCAAGAATTAACCAAAACAAAAAACCTAACATTAACAAAAGGGGTACAAGATAGATTTCTAACAACTTCCATGATACAATATTATGTAGCAATGTGCAAAACATGCAAGTGATGTATGATAAAATCCACATAATTTATAACTCCCACTCATTAAATATAATAACGAAGCATAACAAGAAGTACATCTCAAATAATATGAAAGTCTCCCAAGCACATATCTCGTACTTGTCAATTAAGATAACATCATTACATAAACAAGATATACAATGGGTCAAATGCTACAACCCTCATCAATGATAATGAATGCAATAGGCCATGAAGCCAACCACACATATACAAGTGGTCATATACAATGTACACCATGAACAATCTTTGAAGAACTCCAATCTCAACTCTGCAAGCTAATCCTCTAAGTTCCCATGCTCTTGTTACTAATTAGGGAAGGGGTTGAACCCACTATAATGCCTCATCTTTTACACTGAGACATTAATAGACAAACATAAGATGAACCAATTTTTCGTGATGCAACTGTAACACCCACATGTTACAATTGCACACTCAAGCATAAAAATTCACCCAAGTGCCACACAAAGGCACTAGAGAGAAGGTGGAATAAGACACATGATTCTCCAAAAGATGAGAACAAACAACATCGACAAATGGCCCACAAGCCAAGCGATGTCAACAAATGGCTACAAGTCAAAGGAGGGTCGACTACGACACCTCACCGAAATGGTACATCTAAAATGATCCAAATCATATGGCATCAACTCATACACCAAAAATGGCATGCTATCCAATAACAAAAGCATGAAAAAACACAAATATAGAATTATAACCATTTCCAAAATGCTAACATACATGCCAAAAAAGAGAAACTTCAAACAGAATGCCACGCTTGTTCGACACCAACGTCTAATCAGGCCAAAACCAATAATGGAAATCTCGATCATAATGTGGGCACAATAAAACCTAATCCATAAACATAGCATAAAATAAGTATATCATATAAAATGAAGGACTCCAACATCCCCATTTAACCATTTCCAACACAAGAGATAATGATACAAAATGATAAATTCCATCTAAAACATGATTTGTTTCTCAACCAAACGACATTATAAAACTACAACACGATGGAGGCTACTTCCCAGACATGGAAGGATTGCACTCCAATGAATAAAATAATACAAAGAATCAATATACATCATAATAAACCACCTCCAAAATGGTCTCGTAGGCACATAGTACAATATAGTTAAATGTCTCATAATGAACAAAGAAACATCCAGCTCCTGCAAGATTGGCTCAAGGACCAATGGGGAAATGTTACCCACCACCCTACCATATTACCATCGTTGAGCACAATAGATGTCTATGCCACTCTAGGCAACCCTGAGCTGCGGAGAAGAAGATCATGGTAACACCGCTATCCAAGCTATAACTCTCACACATTCAAGGAATACATGGCAACACTCACGCTAATCAACATACACCAATACATGAAACATATGGCACAATTTCCAATCCAAAAACATACAAACATGGGTGGCTCACACTAGCCAGCACATATCACATAATGCCATCATGCATACATATAAATTAATAAAACAACAGATTACTAGAATATGCAACAAACTCGGATCTAGAATACCATCTTTTGTTTGCGTGACTATTCTAGAAAGCACGGTTCGTCTCAACACAAGGTCACATATACACAAACTCCAAAGTCTCAAAACACCCACAAGGGTCTCAAGTAAGCATTCACCCAGTGGATGCTTTTCAGAGGGTCTATTGCAAGACACCTCCACCTATCTCAGTACAAAGGGTCAATTGCAAGACGCACCTCCACTTACCTTGGGTAAAAAGGGTCAATTGCAAGACGCACTTCAACCTACCTCATGTCAAGGGTTGATTGCAAGATGTACCTACTTACCCCAAAATACATCTTGTCCATAGGTAAAGGTAATCAATTGCAAGGCGTACCCACTCACCACATGACATGGGGTCAATTGCAAGACACACACACTTCCCTGGGATTTGGCTACCACAAGCCTCCTACAGATACTCCTATCCTACACAAACTAAGGTCAACCTTCTCAAGGCACTCGAAAATAGGCAAAGAGCAATTTTCCCATAAAACACACTTCCCAATGCGCTTCCAAAATCAAACCCATGGGGAAATCAACCATCCCACATATCAAGCAATATTCAAAAATTCCAAATTCCACAAAAATAAATGAATATATATTTTTAAATAATTCAAGTTCGCCATTGATGGATCTTGAAGCATCCTTCCCAAAACCCTACCCAAAATTTCACTTTTTCCAATGACAATGAAGTTCAAAATTTTGAGAATACCCTTTCAATCCCAAATAACCCAACATTACACTTTTAAAATCACATAAAAATTTTGACACATTTAAGTAGGGTAAAACATGTAAATTCATATAATTTTCACATTTTTCGAGGAATGCAAATTTAAAAAATTTGAGCATACCCTTTTGTGTCAAATCTACCCAACAAGACACTTTTCAAATAAAAACAAGATTTCCAAAATATTTGACAGAGTTTTGGTAGGAATTCAAATTTCCAAAAATTACATTTCCTATGAAATAAAAATTACTAAATAAAATTAAATACACAACCAACAAGAGAAATCCCTGACTCAAACTGAAGGTATGGAGAAGGGGAATATTTTTCATTGTTAACATGATCCGATTTGACCAAGTGATCTCCCTATATGAGCAAATCCAATTTCTTCCAAAAGAGGGTTTTTAAAAATCCATATTTGCTCTCCATTTTCAAAGAATTCATAATGAATAAAAACAAAGCACTTTTCCCCTTATATCATTCTATTTTAATAATAAATAAAATCTTTTTCTATTTTTCCATAAAAGAAAAATCCTTAAAATCAAATATTTCTTGCAAACATAAATTAATCCATTTCGAGCACGAGGCAATAAGATACACGCCTTTCACAATTAAATATTACGACAATGCAAAAATCTAAATAATTTATTTTCCCAAACACGAATATTCCTAACATATGAAAATAATTCTAACTTCGCAACCGAATGCATTTCACACCAAACACATTATTTCCAAAACATATTTAAATACAATACAATGCCTTTCAAAATTAAACACTTCACAACTCAATTAAATCAGTTAAATTGTCTTTCCTCTACGCTAGGAAATAAAAGCACAATTAATGATTTTGAAAACACCATAAGACATTTCACAAATACTAAGCATACACAAAATCACACAAGCGATAAATTAAATGCACCCAAGAAGACATTTTTTAGTCTATCACAAGGGGGATCTAGAATCGGAATTGATTCAAATGGGTTTTCACGGGTTTCGACAACACAAGGATGAAGGTGAGATGGCTAAGCATCCCATGTAAACATTCTCTACATTTCATCCATTGGTCAATAACCTGTAATTTCCTACACACTCGATGCAAACATCACGTGCATCTGTCCAATAAGTGACAATAGCTGAAGCGACTAACATAAATTACACAATTAAATATTAACCAACTAATATGCACATTTTAATTAAATCATTCATCAGGCAACACAATTAAAGAGAAATTACTCATACACAAAATAATACTAAAGGAAACTAGGTCTACCCACCTAGCATATCATTAAAATTAAATAGTGAAGCTGAAACACCAAAGCATATAAATCTCATAAGGATCTAATATTATGATCAAAGCACAAATAATCTATCGCACTAGATGACAAGGGTCAACATAGGTGGGCATTACACCCACCATGAGGATGTCCCTTTCCTCCCCATCCATCAGCTAAGGTGAAGAAGCACCAACCATAATCCAAGGGTGTGGTACAGTACAATACTAGTGATTATCTTATTTAGTTCATTTCCTTATTAGTACATAAGCATACACATGAAATAATAAATCTAAACATCTTAAATACGTGAACATAGATTTCTCAACACACATCAACACAATCTTTTTAGTATCTAATACACATATGAATGCAAGGACATGAACAATCCAATTATGACCATGAATATACAATAGAAACCACAAGTCCTTTCAACCCTACAAAGTTTGACTTTGAACTATACATCCAAGACCATATCCAACATCCACATGAATTGCTACACGCATCCCATACTACGAAAGCTCTCTTCATGTGATGCTATATGCCTTACTAAGAACACATGCCCAAGGTAGAACATCCATCTTAGAACCTTCTCATAAGATAAATCAAGCGTCGAGAAGCTCAAGGATAACATCCATAAATTTCTTACTCATGTGACCACCTCCCTACTTTTTAAAAATGCTCTCATACTTTTTGATCCCGTGCTTTATAGTGCTCATATCATTAGAGATTTGTTGATTGATGCATTTAGTGGGATAAAAATGGTTATCATAGAGGCACACATATACATGTTAAACACTTTTTCTTTATACAATGTACACATGTTTGATGATGATATGTTTCTAATGCAAGCATTTAGAGAAACTTTAACTTTGACAAAGTTTTATTATTGTTTGATTTGTATCATGCTTATTACACTTCATTTGTGGATATTATATAAGTTTTTATAGAAAAAATTAATTTAAGTCCCAACGAGTGTTTGTAGGATCATACTAATCTTTCAACATCAAATGAATGTCACGTTGTTCCACATGTTAGTTATCCTACTAGCTAACATGAACAACAATATGATCATATGATTAAACATTATGTTAATACCATTGATTAGGAGAACATCATTATACCACAAGTAGAGCATCAAAAGAAGTTCACTAGATCAGTAAATCCTCCTCATGTGAAATTGAAACAACTTTTGGAAACACAACTTCTCAAGTTGTCATGTATAAATACCATTGATACATCTAGACATGTGCCAAAGTAATTTAATGATCATCAGATACATGGGCATATCATAGATAGATGTATTTGAATCAAGCATAGAATTCAAGATCTTATTGACAAGGAGATGGTACAATTTTATGACATTAATGGTTATAGACAAATGTCTTCAGCACCTCATTGTGATGAAGAGGATTCTTCTTAGGATAGTGACAATTTAAACAATAGTTGTGGGAGAATCAAAGCATCTACATCTAACACATAATGTGGGACATATAATGAAGAGAACGACAAGGTCTACACACAAGTACACATCAATGGAACAATTTACATCGATGTGCTTATAAAGGTACATAATGAGAATCAAACCGAGACAACAATTACAAGAGAAACATCTGAAGATACATCTCAAAAGCAATAAAAGGTGAGTTATAGACAACAATTACATCATAAGTATTGTCACTACATGACACCTTTGTTCATAAAGAGACATTAGTGGAACATACTTCATTTGTACATCATCATATAAAAGAGAAGGGCCCCATTGGGGGTGAGAATTTAGATGATACATCTCGTGGTTCCCTTTGATTTAAATTTCCCCAAATACTTTTGATTTACATATGCTATTTTATGTTCTTCCATACCCTTAACTTGATATCACCACTTAGGGGCAAGGTTGTTATTCACGTTTTACAAGCTGAATACATTCATGATTGTCCTAATTGTGGGTAAAGGGAGACAAAAGTGGGGCATCCTTCATCCACATATCACATACACATTAGTCATAAGAATCTTAGGTATGCATCTCTTATCTTAGATTATCATGTCCATGCTTAGATTTTTCATAAACAATTTATCATGTTCAAGCTTCTTTTCAATCTAGCATGCTAATGGTTACTTTATATACAAAGCTTATCATGTTTAGTTTTCAACCAATCCTCTCGCTATCTCCTTGATTTGTGTGTCTTCCTTTGCGGAACACATAAAATCAAAGGGCATATGATTACTAATCATTCTTAAAGTTTATGTATAGTTCACAAATGAACTCTAAATCATTGCTCTGGCTATTCAACCTGCAATTGTGTTTGTCTTTTTCTTTTTACTTTGGTATGCTTGCTCATGCAAATTTGAATGCACACCAAAGTGGGGTAAAGCCTCTATAGTGGGTGGGTGGTAGGCATAATCAAATTCTCATATTTGCTGGCTTTTATTAAGAGGGGAGACTAAATAGCAGAGTTAAGAAGTGTATAACCTACACTTTTAACCCTTTAGTTACACCACTTTGCATGGGTATCCTAAGCACATTTCCCTAGTACGTGTTTTGATTGATTTGGTGCTTCCATTAACTCTGAACTCAATTCGACTTTTAGAAACAAAACCTAGTCCCTATTTGAAAAATACCCAAATCTTAAAGTATCAATTCCTTTGCTAGGTTCAATTCCATAATTGTAAATTTGACCCACATTTTCAAAATCCAAATTTTACTTCAAGCCCAAGTTGACTTAGTTCCAACTAGCCATTACGTGGACTTTTGTGCCAAAACTTTCAAATTGCATACCCAATTCATGTATAATAGAGCATTACCCCTAGGTGTAATGTCCCCCATTTAGTCCGGTCAGATGGATGGTGGAGATTAGCCTATCACATGACTCCAATAGGCTAATGACAATGGTTAGGGGATCAACTTGGTGACTTACTATTTATAGTAAGTCGGAGTGGAGCACCTTGCTATTTATAGCAGGGCAGATGCAGGGTACCATTGCATGAGAATGTTGGTTTTGAAACTCCTAAAGCGATATTTGATGAGACATAAGTTAAATTAAAGATTTAACTTATATGTTTTTATTGGGGGTTAAGTGACATATTTCTAAAGTGACTTTTAATATTAAGTTAAGTCTCAACTTAAAAGTGGTTCCTCTAGGAGATGGGCGCTCATGGGAGACATAAGGGGATGAAATAATAAAATAAATTTATATTTTAATTCCTCTTGGGCATTGGAGGAAAGAGAGCAACAAAAAGGAAAAAAATGTGAACTCATTTGCATAGGCTTGGATAATGAATTTTACTCTCTTGTTTGGATATTCCCGTGCAAATTGGCTTTGGAGCTTGGCTCTAAGGTTTGATATTGGCTGTGTTGAGATGAAAACCTCTTCATAGTCCTCTTCTTCATGTGTGAGAGACCACATCAGGAAGAAATTCTTGGAGGCTTCATTCAGGAGCTTCAGTTGAGCATTCAATTGAGACATTTCGATGAAGATTTGAGCATTTTATGATCATATTTGAAGAGTTTTATTGTTGCAGCTGGTGATAGGGATTTGAAGGATAGATTTATGAATTTTATGTGGTTTTTAGAGCTGTTGAAAACTCCATAAGGTAGGTCGTACCATACCTTCAACTGGTCGTACTGTAGCTCATGGTCGTACCTCTTTAGAAGGTTAAAATACAGTTTTTGAGGTAGCATTTCCAGTCCTTTGTGATCGCCTAGGGACAACCAGGGTATTCTGCAGAAAACAGAGGGAAAATAGAAGTGTTTGATGTTGTTGTTTGTTGATTCATAACTCCAGTTGGATCGTACATCTTAGAGGAGCTCATGGGTACTTGGTATTAATGCATCTTCTTCCTTTGTGGTTGTTATTGTGTATGTTCGGGATGTTTAGAGTCATATATGCTATTGTAATACATATTATTCCAAGATCCTTCATTGGTGGTGATTAGGAATCATTCTATGGTGTTATATTGCTGGTCCGGCTACAACACTGGCATGAAGTTGTAAACTAGCTCATGGGTATGTAATCATAATTCATATTTTGCTATAATACAATTTGGGTCTTCATTAGTTTGTTCATATCTCTCTTATTTTTTCTGGGTTTTGTTATATGCTTTATATTTCATACATGCAAAAACATGCAATGCAAACCTAAACCATAAACCATCAGAATAGCAAAAATAATTGGTATGGAACAAACATATATTCGGGGGTGTATGTTATAGTGGTATCAGAGCAGTGTATCTTGCCATCCTGGGTGGTTAGATCAAACATGCAGAAGGATTTTTGAGAATGCTTCATATACCGTCTTTGACTCACCATTGCAATCTGAGAAGGAACTTGTCATAGCCAGAAATACAGGCACCTCAGATAGAACAAGAAGCAAAAGTACTATTGATAGATCCCTTTTTAGGTGAAGTTGAGGTTCTGGCTAAAGATATGGGTGATAGGGAGATTGAGGAACCTAGCATGTGAGAGATTCTTAACTCGTTGGCTAGGGGACAGTTAGCTATAGAGAGGACATTGCATGAATCACATGCAAAATTGACTCATGTCCTTGCCTAATTGATACCCCAGGATTATAGGAACAACATTGATAACAATAACAACAAAACTAATGGGAGAAATAGGAACAATTTTAGGGACAGGAACAAGATGAACAATGGAGGTGATAAGCACATGGGTGACAGGCATATGGGTGATAGACACAACGGGGACATGAACAATGGAAACATAAATAATGGTGATAGCCACAAGGATAGAGATGACGAGGGAGAAGCATCAGTCACTCATAGGAGAACTTCTCAGTTGACAACAAGTGATAGGCCTGGTATACCCATATTTGCACCCAGGAACAACGTTCCTGAACAGGAGGCCACACAACTCGAGTTCCAGGATGAGATCCTGAGAGATTGGCGAGCATCTAGTGTGGAGTTTAGAGCTGAGATGACATTTTGAGAGTATTCAGACCTTATGATGAAACATAGACCCCGCAGTGGAAATAGACAGAATCAGGGACTCCAAAAGAAGGTTAGTAAGATGACTTTACCATATTTTGATGGATCTGGTAAAACAACTACTAGAGCATGGGTCCAGAAAATTAGATAGTTATTTGCAGATCAACCCTATGCCAGAAGTAGATGCTATAACTTACGTAACTTTACACTTAGAGGGCAACACACATAAGTGGTGGAACAATGGTAAGGCTACCTTGGGCCACGATCAAATTGCTTCATATGTTGAGTTTACTACTAGACTGATCGACAGATTTGATAAGAAGGATCCTAAACTGCAGTTTAAGGAGTTGACACAACTTAGATAGGTCAGATCAGTGGACTCATACATTTCAGAGTTTCAGGACCTATCTGTTATGGTCCTAGATATCTCAGAGCGCAGGCTGGTCGTATTATTTATAGACAGATTATCAGATCCCTTATGTGGTTGGGTTAAGGGATTAGACCCATTGGTACTTCAGGAGGCCATGAAAAAGGCCTGTGATATGGAGTCCTTTGTATGGAGGAATAAATTTCAAACCAAGCGTTTTTACAGGAAGGACAAGGAGAAAGATAGGAAACCCTTTTAGAAGGACACTATCCAACAAAAAGAGAAAACAAACAGGCTAAATGATGATCAACTGAATGAGTATAGGAGGAAAAAACTTTGCTTTCACTTTAAGAAACCATGGGACCCCACACACAGATGTGCCAATAAGGCAAAAGCAAAGTTAATTGAATATTATTCAACAGAGGATTCATAGCCAGAGGCATCATATCAGTCTTCAGATAGGGAGGATGGTGGAGATGAGAATGCCTCACAGCACAGTCATGATAGTGATGGGACAATGGCACAAATTTCTAGCTTCCAAAAAGTTAGGTCATTCAAAGTGAGAGGAGATCTTGGAGGTCAGCACATCATCGCCCTGATAGATACTAGAGCTATACACAATTTTATTGATGAGGTGTTGGTGGCTAGATGAGGACTAAAGGTGGAAGAGTTTGAAGGCTTCAAGGTAATGGTAGCTAACAACTTCAAACTCACCTGCACCAGAAAGATTTATGAGCTGACTATACAGATAGGAGACTATGAGCTTAAGGATGACTTCTATGTAGTGGGCATTGGAGACACAAATATAGTTTTAGGAATGCATTGGATGATGCAACTCATAGAGTTCACTATGAATCTAAATAAGATGGAGATGAAGTTCGAGTCCAATGGGAAGAAAATAGTTCTCAGGGGATTATCAGATGGTGGACCATGAGTTGTCTCTCTCAAGAGGATGGAGAGAATGCTGCGACATAACTGGGTTGAGTGGGCAATAGAATATCTTATTATGCCAGAGTCTCCACAGCAACCGAAGAGTGCTTACCATCCAGATATATAGAAGTTATTGACCAAGCACAGTAAGGTGTCTGCTAGTATACCTCCAGGAGTGCCACCAGATAGAGGTGTAGAGAATGTCATCAAGCTTGAGGATGGGACTAAGCCCATTATGATCACACCCTATTGTCATCCTAAGAGGCTCAAGGATGAGATAGAGAAAATAATTAAGGTGTTGTTAGAGATGGAACACGTCCGAACCAACAAGAGTCCCTTTGCTTCTGCAGTTGTATTCGTCAAAAAGAAAGATGGGACTATCAGGATGTGTATTTATTACAGAGCCTTAAACAAAAAGATAATAGAGAACATGTATCCTATTCCTAGGATCGATGAGTTGATAGATGAGTTGCATGGTGCTTGTTATTTTTTTGAAGATTGATTTGAGGTCAGAATACCACCAGATACAGATCAGGGAGGAAGATATAGAGAAAACAACCTTCTGATGTCACTACGACTAGTTTGAGTTCTTGGTGATGATGTTTGGATTAACTTATGCCCCTGCTATCTTCCAAAGTTGCATGAATCAAATTTTCAGACAACAACTAAGGAAGTTTGTGTTAATTTTATTTGATGACATATTAATTTTCAGCATGAGTTGGGATGAACACATGAGACATTTGGAGGAGGTACTGAGCATTTTGGAGAGTGAGTCGCTCTATACTAAATAGTCCAAATGTGACTTTGGCATGTGACAGAGCTTCTTTAGTTGGGTCACATCATTAGTGTTGATGGTGTTAGAGTGGATCTAGAGAAGATTAAGGCAATAGTTGATTGGCCACCACCAACAAACCTCACACAACTTAAGGGCTTCTTCAAGTTATGTGGTTTTTATAGGAGGTTTGTGAAAGGCTTCTCACAGACAGTTGCACCGTTGACTAACTTGACTAAGAAAGGAGCCTTTGTGTGGACTGATACAGCTCAACAATACTTTGATCATTTCAAGCACTTGATGTCTACCTACCCTGTGTTGGCAATCCCCAATTTCTCCAAGCCATTTGAGCTACAGTGTGATGCTTCACAAGAGGGGATAGGGGCAGTGTTAATGCAGGAGAAACACCCTATTGCGTTTGAGAGTAGAAAGCTGAGGGATGTAGAGAAAAGTTACTCAGTATATGACCGAGAAATGTTGGCCATCATGCATGCATTGGCCAAGTTCAGGCCATATCTGGTTGGAGGGAAGTTTATAATTAAAACATACCACAATAGCATCAAATACTTCATGAACCAGAAGGACTTGAACGACAGACAACAGAAGTAGGTAAGTAGACTCCAGGCTTATGACTTTGACTCTGAGTATGTTAAGGGCAAATGAAATATAGTTGCAGATGATTTATCAAGGAGACCCCACCTATGTTCATTCGGAGTGATATCTACTAATTGGAAAGAGTTGATTTTAGCAGAGTATGCTAAGGACTCTTGGGCAGCAGGAGTCATTGAGGGCACTATCAAGGATGATAGGTATTATGTGGTGAGTGATTTGATTATGTACAAAGAAATAATATCATCGCTGCCTAATTCTCAGTTCAAGCATAAAATTATAAGGACTTTCCATGATATACCAATGGTTGGCCACCCTGAATTCTTCAAAACTTACAGGCAAATTCGGGAGAGATTCACGTGGAAAGGACTTAAGGAGGAAGTCCTTAAGTATGTTCGTGAATGTCCTATTTGCCAACAAAACAAGCATGAGCATACTTATCCTGTAGGTTTGTTACAGCCATTGCCTATTCCCAATCAAAAGTGGGAATATATCTCCATGGACTTCATCACAGGGTTACCGAAGGTTCAGGGGAAGGACTGCATCTTTGTGGTAGTCGATAGACTTACCAAGTTTGCACACTTCTTTGCCATTCCAACAACTTACACAGCTATTCAGGTGGCTAATTTGTTTTTTAGGGAGATATTCAGACTTCACGGGATACCTAGGGGAATATTAAGTGACAGGGACAGTAAGTTCCTAAGTTTATTTTGGTAGAAGTTATTTAGATTGTGTGGCACTAAATTAACTCCTAGTACTAGTTACCACCCACAGACTGATGGTCAGACAGAGATAGTCAATAAATGGGTGGAAGGGTATCTTCGTAATTATGTATCGGGGCAACAGAAAGCTTGGATCATATGGTTGCACCTAGGGGAGTACTACTATAACACAACATATCATATGTCAATCAGGATGACTCCATTCATGGCACTATATGGTTATGATGCCCCATGCTTCACAAATTTGCTACTTGGTGACAGTCGAGTGCTGAAGGAAAAATATCTATTGCAGGAGAGCTAGGATATAGTAAAATAGCTTAAAGAGAACATGCAACGGGCACATAATCAGCATAAGCTCTATGTTGATTAGCACCAAGTAGAGAGGAGTTTTGAGGTTGGAGACATGGTGAATTTGAGGCTCCAACCCTACAGGCAGTCCACTTTGAAAAAGAGTGGAGCAGAGAAATTAAAACCCAAGTTCTATGGTCCATTTAGAGTTGCTAGAAGAGTGGGAGAAGTGGCCTATGAGCTTGAGTTGCCAGTTGACAGTTGAGTGCATAATGTATTCCATGTTTCTAGACTTAAGAAAGCACTTGGCCACAATGTGATTCCTTCAACTGAGCTTCCACCATTGGATGAAGAGGGGAAGCTAATATTAGTTATAGAGGCCATCATAGATACTAGGGAGAGGAATATGAGGAGACGGATCATCAAGGAGTACCTGGTGAAGTGGAAGAACCTGCTAATTGAGGATGCGACATGGGAAGGTGAGCATATACTTCAACATCCTGAGCTGAGATTGCTTGAGGACAAACAATCTTGGGAAGGGCAGACTGTAATGTCCCCCATTTAGCCCAGTCAGATGGATGGTGGAGATTAGCCTATCACATGACTCCCGTAGGCTAATGACAATGGTCATGTGGTCATCTTGGTGACTTACTATTTATAGTAAGTCAGAGTGGAGCACCTTGTTATTTATAGCAGGGCAGATGCAGGGTACCATTGCACGAGAATGTTGGTTTTGAAACTCCTAGAGTGATATTTGATGAGATATAAGTTAAATTAAAGATTTAACTTATATATTTTTATTGGGGGTTAAGTGACTTTTAATATTAAGTTAAGTCGCAACTTAAAAGTGGTTCCCCTAGGAGATGGGCGCTCATGGGAGACATAAGGGGATGAAATAATAAAATAAAATTATATTTTAATTCCTCTTGGGCATTGGAGGAAAGAAAGCAACAAAAAGGAAAAAAATGAACTCGTCTGCATATGCTTGGATAATGAATTTTACTCTCTTGTTTGGATATTCCCATGCATTGGCTTTGGAGCTTGGCTCTAGGGTTTGATATTGGTTGTGTTGAGACGAAAACCTTTTCATAGTCCTCTTCTTCATGTGTGAGATACCACATCAGGAAGAGATTCTTGGAGGCTTCAGTCAAGAGCTTCAGTTGAGCATTCAATTGAGACATTTCAATGAAGATTTTAGCATTTTATGATCATATTTGAAGAGTTTTATTGTTGCAGTTGGTGATAGGGATTGAAGGATAGATTTATGAATTTTTCATGGTTTTTAGAGCTGCTACAAACTCCATAAGGCAGGTCGTACCATACCTTCAGCTGGTCTTATTGCAGCACATGGTCGTACCTCTTTGGAAGGTTAAAATATAGTTTTTGAGGCAACATTTCCAGTCCTTTGTGATCGCCTAGGGACAACCAAGGTATCTGCAGAAAACATAGGGAAAATAGAAGTGTTTGATGTTGTTGTTTGCTTATTCATAACTCTAGTTGGGCCATACATCTTAGAGGAGCTCATGGGTACTTGGTATTAATACATCTTCCTTTGTGGCTATTATTGTGTATGTCTGGGACGTTTAGAGTCCTATATGTTTCTGTAGTACATATTATTTGAAGATCCTTTCATTGGTGGTGACTAGGAATCATTCTATGGTGTTATACTGTTGGTCTGGCTACAACACCGACACGAAGTTGTGAACTGGCTCATGGGTATGTAATCATAATTCATATTTTGCTATAATACAATCTGGGTCTTCATTAGTTTATTCATATCTCTCTTAGTTTTTATGGGTTTTGTTATATGCTTTATATTTCATACATGCAATGCAACCCTAAACCATAAACTGGCAGAAAAGAAAAAAAAATTGGCATAGAACAAACATATATCTGGGGGTGTATGTTACACTGGGTCATTATGGATAATCTAAGATCACTCATTATCACACACCATCACAAATTAGTCTCACAAAATCACTCCCTACTAGCATCGTGCCTCTTTGAATCACTCTTATCCACTACCATTATATTTTGTATGTGTTGTTTTCAATTACATTAGCCTCTTTGTCAACAAGTTTCAAAATCCTAGTTTCATAATAGGTCCTTCGATAACCCTTTTATACTTTGTTCAAGTTTTGAGTTATCACCATCACAACATCATTGTCACTTGCATTTGCTTCTTGTTGTCTTCCAACATTTAGCAAAATTATTGAATTGATCAAAGGGGCTTGTCCCGAGCAAAGATCTTAGCCTAGAAAGCTCCCTTAGTGTTCCTCAATTCCTCAAGTTTTTCAATTGCAGGCATACGTACAACCAAGTCTTTCATTATAGGTTACGTGGTTAAGCAAGTCTCTGTTTGCAATTTCTAAAGTCTAAAGGTCATACGGTCAAATTCATAGTCAAATGCCATTTCTATGAAACAAGGTCAAACCTACAACGTGAGATTGACCTCACATAGATTATAAGAATGACCTAGTTCATATTTCATCGTTATGCTTTTGACACGTCCAAGTTTAGGTGATTTTAATAGTGGGCAACTGCTTATCAACTATTGAAATTATCTAAGTCTTTTCACTCCTCTCAATTTCCAAGTTTTTTTAATTTTTTCGGTCATATAATCTATCACAACTCTAAACTAAATTAATTGAATTATATTACTTGTTACATTTATTAAACCAAAATTTTAGAATTTTTCTTTTTCTTTTTAATACGTTTCAATGTTTATAAATATTTATATATGAAATCACATAACTAATTATCATTTGTGTGATAAGGGAAAGTGTTAAGGGCCAGTTGAGCAAAGCTCCACACAAGTTACCATTATCAACTACCTACAGAGGCCAATTTAAATTTAAATTTTTTTAAATTAAGAGAATAAACAACCTATCATTTTTGTAGCTCATTGGTCTCAGAGTACGCATCAAAATTGCGTGAATAACCAACCTCTTTTAGTGAAAAGCAGGGGTATGCGTACCACCAAAGTTGCCCATGATAGGATCTAGGCCTCATCCCTTTAAAATGTCACGGACCTTACACTTAATAAGACTTAATCCACAATGAACTCTTTATGCCGAGAGGCATTCTATAGTCACATCGGGTGGAGATGAGAGCACTCATTTTTTCTATGTAAATATATAGAAAAATAAAAATAAAAATGGAGAAAATAAAAACTAAAAATCATGAAGGATAGAAAGGTGGAATAAAAAATATGAAACCAAAACAAGAAATTGGAAAAAAAAGAAAGAAAGAAAAGAAATTGAAAAAAAATAAAAAAATAAAAAAATAAAAATTGGTGGATAAATCACAAAAAGTATGGAAAACACAAAAAACAAACCTCTAGAAGATATCTCTTGGCATACTATAGACATATATGCATACTATAGAAAATTTTTATCCTTTTCTTGATGATGGATCACGAGTGTGATCCCAAAGGTCGATGCAAAAAATCTCTACACAGTTTTTTCCAGAAACAATCAGCTATCATACAATGGACAGTGGAAATATCATGTCTTTAATAATTACGCCGAAGGTGTTCCCTCTATGAGGCAAACCGGCTTGGCGTGGATATCAACGGCTGAGGGCGTTGGATATGAGTGCAAGACAATTGAAATTGTCTTAGCCGTTCATTTTTTACCACTAAAAATCCACCAAATGTCTGCATTTCATTCACTATTTTCCGCTAGATGTTGTTTTCCGGTCATCAGGAAAGTAGAGTAGGTGCGTGGTAGCGGTTAGCGGTTAAAGATAAAATAGAAACACAGGAATCGTATAAATAATTCTTTATTTCCGCTTGTGCATTTACTCTTCATTGGCTCGTGTGAACAAACCTTCCGAAATGCATTTTATATGCCCAAGGTCTACTTCTCTATTGAAGTTTCTACTGGACAAAAATTCCTAAATATTTCAAAATAGGGCAGCAGATAAATACTGTCATGCGATATGCCAATATTTGATTTTAACCAAAAAGTTGTTTTATATTTAAAATAAAATAAAATAGTTATTTATTGTAAAAAATAATAATATTAAGTATTTATAATATATATATTTGTTTTTAAAATACAATATATTTAAATGTAATAGGGAAATTTGTATATTTGTAGTACGTATCTATAAATAATTTACAAATGTTTTATCCTTACCATAAAAATTTAAAAAGAAGGTTAGATTAAATTAAATGTAACAATTAATTAGATTTAATAGAAAACATATTAAGGTTGTGTGGATTTTAAAATTAAATATTAAGATAATGTGAATAAATACGAATAATAAATGTATTTATTTTTATGATCAAAGAATAGCTTTGATTTAAGTTACCTAGGGCCCGTTCATACACAAAGAGACGACTTGCTTCCCAAGGTGGTCTATCAATGGGGCTCGCTTTCTTTATATTACAAAAAAGTATATATATTTAATATTTATGTTTATTTGTTATTTATTTATATATTTATCTTATATATAAAAATTATATTATAGTTATAATTATTATATATTATATTTTATATAATATACATTATTAAATTATATATATATATATATATATATATATATATATATATATATATATATATATATATATATATATATATATATATATATATATATATATATATATATATATATATACTATTTCAATTAACTTATAAGACATCTAACAACTTAACTAACCTTCCATGAGTAGGGATAGAGATATATTGATAGAGAGAGATAGAGAGGAGGGGAGAAAGAGTTCGAGAGTTGAAATTGATAGTATAGAACATTGTTGTCTACTACCTTCCCAGCTATATATAGTAATAGATATTGTGAATTCAGTTGCTAACTTCTATCTAGGTTGAGTTGCCCATATCACATCGCTCGCTCACCCTGACTATGTAGATAGAGATAGAGTGCATATTGAGCTCAGGGGGTGGGTGGGAGGAATAATGTGCCAGAGTGAGAAACAATAATAGATTTGAGGGTGGGAGCCTATTGTTTCTTTAGGCCCCATCCCCACACACGTTGAAGTAAATATCATTGGAAATGTTTTTTTTTCAACTTTTTTTTTCATATCTCAATATGAAATGCTGCCTACTGCCACTTGTAACCTAATAAAATCATTTAAAAGTTGTAGAAACAATGATCAAATCCCTAAAATAAAATAATGCATATACCTAATATTTGACCTCGTTGGATTATTGGAATGATCAAATTTGACCTCGTTGGTTTATTCGAACATTTGTTTGGTGTTTGAATGGTTCTGTGTACTGAGTTCATTGGTTCATGTGTGATCCTCGAACACCGTGGACACTTTAAGAGGCAAGTTGTGGATTTTTTGGTTTGCTAAAACAGTTATGAGGACATAACAAAAATGGCGAAAACACAAAATGATGTGCACAAAACCATTTTTCCATAGTCTCATCTATTTGCAAGACATCCTAGTGCTAAGTTATGCATACAAGGAAATATTGCGACATGAGATGAGCTTAACTTGATTCAATGTGTAGGAGCATGAGTTGTGTGGAATTGCACACAAATCAACATTTATCATTTCTCAGGGACATATTTACCTTCCTTCTTTTAGTTATGACATAATCTAGAGTGTTAACTCCAATGAGTATAAAACACTTGTTGGAAATGGGATTCTTGAGTATTGAGGCATATGAACCTCTTTGTAGGACTCACTAAAGGGATGAATGAGATGTACATTCACAATGTGCAAACCTTTTATTTAATGGTCATTTAATACATTTAATACGTTTGAGATTGATATTTATATGATATTTGTATGGTAGAAATGAGCTCTTCTTTTATAATAAAATAAATGTTCATAGTTTTTAGTATTCTAAATTCTAGTCCATTAGTGTCTTGACATATATGTATTAAAAGAATTATTATCTATCCAAGATATACATGGTGCACAAATTACAAATTATTGATATCGATTTCACATCACCATTTTTTCATTATTTTTCCCCATCTGATTAGTTTCCAATGTTTCTCAGTTTTACTTGCACTCACGATCGATTGGAAGGCATGGATGACATAAGAGATCAACAATTACAATTATCACATGTAGATTTATTCTTCCCTTCGTTCTACTCACACATTTAAAAATTGCAGTTAAACACAATCTTTTACATTATCGAAGGTCAAAGGTTACGAGGGTCGTCTAACACAATAACTACATCAAAATATCATGGTAGGAGAAATTAACTCTTTTATCACCAAGACAACTAGCTAAAAAAAAGTGTAGAGAAGGAGATGAAGTGGTTGGACTTCGCTATTCACACTAGCGTCTTATTATTAATTAATTATTATTACATGTAGCCCTCACGACACACAACAAAATCATATTTTTTTCTCTAAATTTTGGATTTATTCATATGTCCATGTGTAATTATTTTGCACTCGATGCACTTATCAATTGTTTATACATATATGTCTCTCTATATCCCCTTCTCCCTTTCTCTCTTCTTTCTCTATCTCTCTTACCATCTTTCTCTCTCTTCGTCTTTATCTTTGTATCTCTCTCTATCTGTTTCATCAAGCATCTTGGTTGGTCTAGATATGATTCAAAGGAGGATTATCTTGGATAGCCTAGGAGAACTATCTTCTCTCTTTCTCTTTCTCTCTATTTTTAATGTACCATAGCCTAATCTTTAATGTAGAGTTTTCCATTAGAATGCTTGACCATAGCCCCAAGTCTATCAAACAATAGAACACTTTTTTCCACTATGTTTATGTAGTTAAACTTAGTTTTATAATCCCATTATTGGCCAATGTTTTTTTGTTTTAGGAAATGTCTCTTCAATTGTCATGGATGGTAAAGGTAAAATAGATAAAAATAATTATTCATAGGAAGGTTATGCATGTAGCCATGTTTTCTATTTGAAGCTGAAAATTACTTCAAGAATCCAAAAAATTTAGTTCAACATCATACATCAATAAGGATATGGTTTTCCTATACACCCTTTGGCATACAATACACATATTCAAAGTAAAAGTATGGTGGGCCTTGCTCAAACTCTTTAGGCTTCCACTATTGACCCGCAAGGTGATTTGGAACTCCAAATCCAACCAATCCTTTAACATGGTGTGGCAAACAAAAATTTACATCTTTATTTTCTATAGACAAACCTTTGGAAGACATAATTTCTTTGAGATTTATCTTCTCAAATGGTTTCTTGTGATGGGTTTCATAGTAATCCTTTTCTATATATATATATATATATATAGAGAGAGAGAGAGAGAGAGAGAGAGAGAGAGAGAGAGAGAGAGAGAGAGAGAGAGAGAGAGAGTATTCATTGAAGTGGAGTTATATAATTAAGATCTAGAGAGAGAGGAGATATACTAACAAAATAACAAATATATAATTAAGAGAGAAATACTTTATACAGACATCTCCCTCAAAAAATGTTGTCTGTTGATCCTTGATGCAATTGGAAAAATACGATTCAAGATTTGTACATACGTTCAGATAAATGGATATCTAGATTGAACATGCAACCACATGGAGTATATTGTTGTACAATGAACCCAACAAAAACTTTGAACACACCTAAATCATTGTTGAAGCAAATCATGGCTAAAAAGTGACATCGACAGACTTGCCATCCACATGATTTCTTTAACCAACATCCACGACATTTAATTCCATTAAACTATCACAGGGCCCTCTCATAATACCATTCAAACTGCAACTTGATGCTAATGACAATACTCATACAGTTACAGGAAAATCACTTTCTCCATGGAAAATATTACAAAAGTAAGGCTACATTATTCTTTCAAGTTACACTTGAATGTATTGCATGTCTTACATAATTCACAATATGTGGAAATTCATAGAGAATAGAGGAATGCTTCCCCTCTAGCCCATCCCTTGTGTTCTTGTTGTTGGGTATCGGATTATTATAGGGGCTTCCATCTATTATCAAATCAAAAACTCCAATTGAATTAATCATTTCATCAAGTATTTCTTTTGTCAAATTCTGCACATCTTCTACCTCAATCAATTTACCTATTGACAAACACTAATGATGAAACTCCTTCTGATTGGGGACATGCAATGCAAGAATATAGTACTAATGAATGGAAAGTCTTGTGAAATACATGTACCTAGGTGTACCATTTCAACTAGATGGGCTCAAGATGCTTGGGAAACAAGAAGAGGACTAGTTAAGGGAACTATCATTTGCAAATAATTGACGAAAACAAAAAAAAAACTTTACTTGCATACCTGCTCTTACCCACTACTATTAAAAACAACTTTCCCTGCATGCATGTCAACATATTTAATTTACTCCATTTCTTTTCTAATGCAGAACAACAACATATATCACTACATTCTTCCAATGATCATTCATTGGCAACAAAACTATATGCTCTCTTCTCCAATTATAAAGGAACCACTAATTACTTTTATCTACAAACTTTGCAATCCTCGCATACTCATTGCACACTTTTCTTTGATTTTATTTATCACATGGCTTATATTTCTTTTTTCCTATGCAAAAAAAATGTTGCAAGCTTTTCCTATTTTTTCACCAATTATAAGACATTCTCAATTTTCATTGTACATTTACAATAATTAATATACTTTACATGTGGAATTTGCAATTTTTGACAACCTTTCTCGGCATACCCATTGCACACTAAGGTGCGATTGCTAGTTATACTAGTTATGAATCATTCAACTTCCCATAAAAACCAAATTTAACAACACATATTAGTTTTTTTTTTAAAAAAAAGCGCCCTTAAAAACAACGCGACAAGGCCCTCTATAGTATCCGTGGCAGATTGAGCAACATGGGTTGTGAGCCCTTGATAAGAGAAGACGATCGTAGGGCCGAGAATCATTCCCGCCTTCCCTCTTTATGTTTTTCAAAAACTCAGGAAATAGTGATGAAGCCTATATAAACCATCACTTCCCAGAATATCATCATTCGATTCATCACTGAATTTTGAAAGATCATCCAGAGCTATTTGAAAGAGAGAGAAATGGCAAGAACGAAGCAGACGGCAAGGAAATCTACAGGAGGCAAAGCTCCTCGCAAGCAGCTGGCAACAAAGGCAGCTCGCAAATCGGCGCCGGCAACAGGCGGAGTGAAGAAGCCGCACAGATTCAGGCCCGGAACAGTTGCCCTTCGAGAGATTCGCAAATATCAGAAGAGCACTGAGTTGCTCATCAGGAAGCTGCCTTTTCAGCGCCTGGTCAGAGAAATTGCGCAGGATTTCAAGACAGATTTGAGGTTCCAGAGCTCGGCTGTGGCTGCCTTGCAGGAGGCTTCCGAGGCGTATCTCGTCGGCCTCTTTGAGGACACAAATCTCTGTGCAATTCATGCCAAGAGGGTTACTATTATGCCCAAGGATATTCAGCTCGCCCGCCGCATCAGAGGTGAAAGAGCCTAATTCATTCAATCTTTCATTCGCCTGCCTATTTCGAGCTTTTCTTTTAAAGGTGTGTTTCCACACCACCATTTTTCAGAGGAAATCTGTTTTAGGGGTTTGAGTTTGATGAAGGATTAGATGCTCCTTGTGAAAATGCGATTCTAGGGTTTTGATTTTTGCATAGAGAACCACAGGAGGGCGAGCTGAGTACGATTTTGAAGATTATATTAGCAAGCATGTATTTAAGATCACAAGCCTCCTTGTTCTTGCTGTTCGTTTTCACCTGGTGTTTTCACAAGATATCAGGGTTTTCAGCGCCTGTGTTATCTTCATCTGTTTATAAGAGAAAGATTTGAGTTTGCCATATTTGGTAATAGGCCATTGTAATATTCTCTGATAAGGGGTTAAAACTCCACTGGTTTATAGCTTTTAACTTTTACGTTGTTGCTGGTTCAAGCGTTGATAAAAGAAATTTCAAGAGGACCTTAATTAAGTTTTTTTCTGAAATGCAGATATATTTTTTATTATTATTATATTTTTATTTTATTTATTTTTTTAAAATCATGAGATCTCTCATTCTATTGGAACAGATCCTGAAGCTTCTTCTATATAAGTGCATCCTAAAAAATTTATAATTAATATCTTGGACTATAATTTAGTTTTTCAAAATTGGAAATGAATAATCTAGAGAGGAGCTAGTGGGTTTTCTCTTAATATTTTAGATTGTTATTATTAATTTTTTTCCTTTTAAAAATGAACTTTGGAATGTGATCTGAAATATTGATGGAAGAATTTGTATATTGTTTTTAAAACTCTTCACTTAGGCTAATAAACTTATAGAGGTTTTGTATTTTTAAGTTAGAAATATTATTAATGCAATCTTAAAGATTTAAGATTGAGTTTTGGATGGAATATATATGCACATGCACACAAATGTTTTATGATTAAATATTGAGTTTGAGGTTGATATTAGAGGCAAGAGATCATTTTATTATGATAATTGTTTGGCTAAAAACTACACTTTTAGGTAGGTTATTTTTGTGTGTGTGTGTGTGTGTGTGTGTGTGTGTGTGTGTGTGTGTTTTTGGTTAATAAAATTATTTGGATTTGTTATTAATCTATTTGAAGAAAGAATTGGGTTTGTTTTTAGATAGTAATTGTATGGTTTGTTATTAATAGATTTTGATTTGTATTATTATAAAATTGTATATTTCTCTACATATTATTAGAAGAATAAAATTGAACTTTACATGCTCCTTGATGATAAATTTGGTTGTCTTATTGCAAGGTAATTTGGGTGTGATGTAGTTGATATTATTAATTAAACATGATATCAATATATTTGGGTCCATGAAAAGGTATAGTAATTGTTCACCCTTTCATTTGTTATGGGCCCATTCCTCCTATAAGAAGGTAATGCTTTTTGTACACAAATCCATGCTTATGTTCACTTTGGAGGTTGGGAGGGGTTTGATTGAATGTGTTGATTAAGGTTTAGGAATGTGCAAGTGTGTGCCTAGTTGGCTAATTGATTTTAGCCAACTTAATGAAAAGTGGACAAAATAGGGAATTAAATAAATAAGAACATTTATTTAATTTTTGGGATGATGATGGATTTAAATAAATAAATAATTGAATTTATTTATTTAAGGTTGAATTAATGCAAATGATTAATTAATTAAATATTTATTTAATTAATGCTAGGGAGAGGTACAAATGAATAATGATGAATAGTGCATGAATATTGATTTTTAGTAGGCAAGATGCTACCATGGGGATAGCTCCTTTATATTAAATTTTAAAACATCTCTCAAAGAGGGTTTACATGAGTTGATCTACATTGCTAAGAGAATTGAGGGAATATCAATCTTCACTTTAGTTCTTGCAATTTTTATTGTTGGTGCATAAAGAGTAGATTTGGATGCTTTGTAATAAACTTTTGGAAGGCCTCAAAATTGTGTAGATGAAGACTCTTTGTGAATAGGTTGAGGCATTTGAGAGAGCATTTTATGTTTGTTTTATTTATCTAGGGTATATCTTAGGAACTTTTGGGTGCAAGCTCCTTCCCCTTTGATGAGATTAGGGTCTTCATTGTGGAAGGTATAATGCTTGTTTATGCACTTGTTTTTATGTTTTCTCTTTTCATCTTGATTTCCTAATCTAGAACCATTGTTGGCCTAAATTAATCATGGAGGAAGAGCTAAATAGAAGAAAGAAGACATGGAGGAAGCAAAATGACAGGTGGTTAAAGAAATGGGGCATTAATATGTAGGAGTGCCCTCATGCCAATGAGGAAATAAAAAAAGTATGTTAGAGAAAAATTTAGACACAACATGTGGACTAATCAAAAGGGATGGGAAAAAGCTTACTATCTCAAGGAGTTCAACCCCATGTGGGACCATGTTGAAAAAGCTTACTTAGGGGCAGATATTAAGTGGAAAGCAAAAATGTTGATTGCTCAAATAAGGACTAGTTTACATCATTTTACATGTGAAATGAGTAGGTTGTTGATTCCCAAAGAAGAGTGGGAAATATAGAATATGCCTCTTTTACAACAAAGGTGTGGTGGAGACAAAGTGGCATTTCATCATTGAGTGCTTGGCATACACATTCGTGCCAGCTATGAAGGCATTTTGAATATCAACAGTTGAAGCACCTTGTTTGAAAAAGTGAGATTGGACAAAGTTGCAAACCTATTGATCAAAATTCACTATAGGAGATTTGATCTTGAAAGGGGGCTTCAAATTGTTTGGTGCTTTACTACCTTGTTCTTTGGTTTGTGTTGTGCAGTGCGGTTCTGGGTCCCTTAGGCTGCTCTAGCCTTGTGGACGTTATTAAAATCATTCGTTCATCCCTTCGATAATAACTCTATTTTCCATCTTAGGTGAGGAACCTCCCATATTATCCATAAATAAAATGTCATTCCCTGTCAAATAGAAATTGATGGGACGGACTCACAAGTTGTCCGTAAGATCTCCATTGCATACCTTGGGATATCCCAAACCCCTTGAGTACATTGTCATCAACACTAAGAAGATTTAGAGACAATGATCTGACACATACTGACGTAATTGTCAGATTGATTTGATACAATTATCTCCTCTACTTGCTCACAACCATGATTTCCTAGTAAGTCTACCGCCCTGTTAGACTCCCTAAAAATATGTCATATTGAGAAATCTTGGAACTGATTAAGAAGTGAGTCTATCATGTCAATTTTCTTGTGCAATTTCTAGTTCATCACCATTCGTGATTGTATGACATTGATGCATATCATATAATCTCCTTCTATGTCTACAGATTCAATATTCTCCTCCTTGCATAATTTCAAGCCCTCAATCAAAGCACCTAGTTTCACCTCATGGTTTGAGATGTGAGGGAGCCACTTTGACACAACCCAAATGAGGATTCTCGATTTGTTATTTATAATGCACCCAACTCTAGCAATCTTGAGATTATTGTGTGAGGCCTCGTCAAAATTTAGTTTCATCCTGCCTCTTCGAGGGGCCATCAATTTGGTGCTCCTACGTAGATCTCTACTTTTGGAAGCATCATGAGAGATTAAAAAGTTGGTTGGGAGTTGTAACATGTTCCATCTCTTTAAAATACCATCATGCTAAGCTGTGAACTCCTTGGCTTTTGTAGAAATAATCCATGTATTAAGAAATTCATAGATGGCCATCTCAATTTTGTTAATAATATCTTCCTTTGAAAGATATTTATCATTAAAATATGTCGATTTCTGTCTTTCCATGGGTGCCATATCAACATCTACGGGCTCACCACCCAAATTCCTCTCCATGTTGAGTTCCTGGAAGGTGCAACTAGCTATAGAAGAGATCATATATATCTCTTTGCAAAGGCCCATACCAACCAATCTTTTCTAACAACCATAACCAACATTTGTGTGCAAATGGGCAATCGAGTAGGTGGTGATCCGTTGTTTCTTTGCTTTCCAAGTAGAGAGGACATTAGGAGGGACGTGAGCACAAAATACAAAAATTTAGATCAACCAATTTGCACAACAAAATATGAAATGATATATTAATGATTTGGGATTTTTACATGATGTTATATTGGCTTATAAAGCCATACATTCCCGTGAATTCCCATGAATAAACTACCCCAACTTATTACAAGAATAACTCCCCAAAACTAACTTCTAATTAATTTATTACTAACCTATTTACCAAACTAACTCACGAGAAAGTAACTTACAAAACAACTAACATAAATTATTTAATCTAACTATGTAAACCTTATTATTCTAACACCCCCCTTTAAGGTTTACATGTAAACACTGCAAGGACTAAACACAACAGCTCTTCTAGAGACTTTGATGAAGCACCTTCACCAATCCTCCTCACTCACCTAGGAAACACCAGACTGACGCCATTGATCTCTTGACTGTAAAACCTGTAAACATCTACACAACATGAGAGAACATATAATGTTCCCAACCTCATTGCACAATGAGACAACAACTTTCCTCCGAAAGTCCACATCTCCTTCGAGTGTGTTAAAATGTCTCCTCCAGTACTACAGTACTACACATGAGAGAACAACTCTCCTATGAGAGTTCACATCTCCTCCTCTGCTATACAAAACCACTGTGAATACACTAATCCCACCTGTTTCAGAGATTACACTATCCACAAACTTCCACAAACTACCAAACCCCCCTTGCTTCATAAAGGGACATATATAAAAAAAGGGGTGCTCCTCATGCAATGAACCATCCCTAAGCGATAAGCTAGCTCGGGATGACGAAAAACCTCCTACCTCTGGTGCCTCCAACCTCCAATTGTATTAACTTCTAAAAAAGATATTCCTCTTCACTATCAGGTTGTGAAGATTTTCCTTTATGCATTGAAAAACATTTTTCTTCCCTGGCTTCACCAACAATTAAAGCGTTATTTGTTTTTATCTTTCCATCAATAAGATCTCTAGCACACTTAATACAATTCATTTGTATATGTCCACTTTTCTGACAATAATAGCAATTCAATCCTTTCCTCGTTGAAATGTTAAATTTCTTCTTAACAAGCAAAGCAGTTCCTCAACAATTGAATTACCTTTAGTAACTCTACTTTCTTCGTCAATCAAAGAAGAAATCACAGTTTCTAAACTGGGATTAATTTTGTTTAATGTAAAAACAATATGATCAAAACTTGAAGGCATGCTATTCAGTAAGATTTCTTTAGCATCGTCAGTATCAACTGTAGCTTTTACACCTGCAAGTTGATTAAGAAGTGAGCGAAATGTACTAATGTGTTGTACAACACTTTCACCCTCTTTCATCTTTAGTCCAAAAAGTTTTTGTTTGAGTGTCATCTTGGCACTTGAAGTTTGTGAGCCAAATAAGGAATTAAGACCATCCCATATTTTCTTTGAAGTTTTTGAAAGATCAATATGATGCAAATATGCATCAGACAACCCCAAACCAATTAATGTTGTGGCTTTATGGTCTTTTGATGTCCATTTCTCTGCTTCATCAATGTCTTGTGGTTTTTTGATAATTCCACTCACAATATCCCACATATCTTTTTCTATTAAAACAAGTTGTACCTTGACTTGCCATGTATGAAATTCATGACCCTGAAATTTAGGAAGAACATATGATTTCTCCATTAAAAAAAAAACTTATATCTTAAGAAAAAATATTCAAAAAACACTTATTTCTGGATAAAGACCAAAACATTTTCAATAAAAAAACCTTATTACTACAAAAAATTTAATAAAATCCTGACATAGTTTTGATCCTGTGACAACTTGCAATAAGATGATGAAAGTCATATACCAACTCCACTACACACATTTACATGCAAGGTTTTACTTACAAATGTCTTCGTGTACTCAGCAAGATTGAAGTTCTCCCGAATAAATTAATTTGAAAATTCCTTCAACATTCAAAAAATTCCTTCAACATCCCAGCACCCACATCAACTCAGCTTACATCCCAGGTCTCTTTCACAAGTAAAATATCATTGACTTTATATTCTCCAAACTGCATGCATACGTCTTGTATCCTTCAAAATTTTGAGATCTTCCATGTGGCAGCAAATGCCTCTATGCGCCTGGCAAATCTTCAGATTAAACTTCAATATCTGTTGTAAAGGCCGAACTCCTCTTGATTATAGATCCAAGCAAAAATCACCAAGCCGCCTACCTCTGCACAACACAGGATCAGAGATTGCTCTGATACCATGTTAAATGGTGAGCACAAAATACATAAATTTAGATCAACCCATTTGCACAACAAAATATGAAATGATATATTAATGATTCAGGATTTTTACATGATGTTATATTGGCTTGTAAAGCCATACATTCCCGTGAATAAACTACCCCAACTTATTATGGGAATAACTCCCCAAAACTAACTTCTAATTAATTTATTACTAACCTATTTACCAAACTAACTGACGAGAAAATAACTTACAAAACAATTAACATAAATTATTTAATCTAACTATGTAAACCTTATTATTCTAACATACCCAAAATTACAATAGATAGAAGTCAATCACTGGTCCAAGCAAATGATCCATCTTTGGGAAGAATATAATTTCCCCTTAACACGTCAACAAATCATGATAAGTTTGATTCCAATCTCTCCTGCATTAGAAAACCTAATTTTATCGAGTACCGACCACATTTGGACAAGGCCCTTGTCCAAATGATTCTATCCTCCCCACACGATAGGGAGATTAGCCTACTTTTAAGTATCTTAGAGAGTTTTACTTTAGCAGTTTGTTGTATAGGTGTCCCATTGAAATCCCTCCAATGCCATCCAACATCAACATCCACAAAGACAACATAGTCTACCACCTTATCACCCCAAATATCCTCCATGATTTCCTAGAAACCTATAGTTTTGGAATAGAGTTTGAAGAGATATCTCTATTCGATGAATTTGATTAGAAGGAAGCAATTTTCCCATTAAAAATATTCCATGAAAGATGGTCAATGATGAGTGATCAAGAGGATAACATAAAATGCCAAATTTGTGAGCCACTTGGAGGGTTCACAATGGCGAGGATACATCATGGATTCTCATTGTCTAGGTTTTTTTTTTTTGAAGAATTTGACACTAAAGTGATGAGGGGTTCTCATACATTCACCACACCAATTTGGCACCCATTGCTCAGTTCTATTTCATTATGCATCTTATACTAGCTCCCCCTTTGTCTTGCCTTTTCTCATCATATCCCAGCTAACCAATGGTATTCTCTTCTCATCATTGGAGCCCTCCCAAAGAAATTTTTTCTTCAGTTTGTCTAAATCTTGTGCTGCTTGCTTTGTAAGTTGTATGCATGACATCAGATATATGGGAATCACAAAGAGCATGACATTTATCATTATTATTCTCCCAACCAAAGAGAGCCATATCCCATTCCACGCCTCTTCCTTAGCCCTGCATGCTCTAATTGTGTCACTCCATGAGAGTGTGCTATCCCTTTGAAGAGCATGACTCAATCTTGAAGCCTAGTGAGTCAACAATTCTCTACTGGACTTGTCGCCTAACATGAAATAAGAATATACTTGATTTTTCGTAATTGATGATATGATCAAAGGAGGAGGAATACGATGCCAATGTCCTTTTAATCATGTCTGCCACCTCTGTTCTTGCTTCTCCATACAAGATAGTGTCATTAGCAAATTTTTGATGTGTGATCAGGTTGAGACCTATAGCCACATGAATGCCACGCTGTTCACATGACTCTATCTTCTCTGTGATAGCCCTTCCCAAGGATTATACCATCAAAATGAAGAGGAAAGGTCTATATTAATCCCTTTATAGGTTCAAAAAATCCACATGGGGAGCTATTGACCAATACTGAGACAACCGAAGACCCACTCCAACCTGTCCTGACTGAAACTAATTTTTTTGAGAGTGCGCATAAAAAACAACCAACTAACCTGTTCATAAGCATTGCTGATGTCAAGCTTAATTAATCACACTTTTCTGCGTTGATGTGGTAATGGAGTGGATGGCTTCATGGGCAATAAAAATCCCATTAGTGATGGACCAACCTGCAGTGAAACTGCTCTATTCCAAAGAGATGATGCTTGGGAGCAATACTTTTAGATGATTTTCCATAACTTTCAAAATGATTATGTAGATTGTATTGCATAGAGATATGGGGTGAAATTCTATGAAAGAGGTACAATTTGGTTTCTTTGGAATGAGGGCGATGTTAGTGTTGTTGATATCCTTTAGAAATTTCCTTGCTTTATGAGAGTCCTCAATAACTACCTAGACATCCTGCCCCACAATATCCCAACACTTCTGATAAAAGCATACAGGGAAACCATTCAATCTTGGGACCTTTTCAGGGTGTAATTGAAACATCACATTTTTCATCTCCTCATCTGAAACAAGAGCTATAAGCATCATATTGTCCTCCATTGAAACTAAAGCAAGAATGTTGTGAAGAAGAGAACTCATATCCAGCACATCCGATGCCCATCAACTGCCAATAAATTTTTGAAAAAAGAAACTTCTACCATTTGAATGTCCATCTTAGATAGGGTGGAGCCATCCTCTATTGTAATGGATGCAATTCTATTTATGTTCCTATACACTTTGGCCAAATTATGATTTATTTGAATTTAAGTTGTTAATTTCTTATTACCCCTGGCTACAGATTAATTGCACAATAAATTCACAGAATAGAACCTCTATCTGATTTATAACAATCAATATTCTGGTTAATTAACAACTAATAATAGCGGAAGCAAAAATAACAAGAAGCCAATCACAAATAGACAATAACATAGATATACCCAGGAAAGCCCAGTGTGGGGAAAAACCTGCAATTGTTGGATCTTCTATTCAGCCTAACAACAAACTTTCTCTTTGAAAAATACAATCCAAGTTTGCTACAACAATCTTACATATATAGAGCCTAGCTGCTTTACTTAATGTGCAAGAAAAGAAATTTTCCTTGCTTTATTCAGCTTTAAATCACACATAAAATTGCTCTTGATTTTATCTCAACCTCACAAAATCAGAAACATACTATTCTTAAATAAAAATCTGTTGTTGAAAATCCAACTCAAGTTGCTTTAAAGCAACTCCACCTTTCGAGCTATACAAAAATCAACATAAGTCTCCCTCTACCAACCATGTTTCGTGTGACTTAGATCTCCAATAATCTTTTTCTTTGGCCAACATTTTTGTGTTGTGCCAAAAAATACTTTCCCCTTAGATAGTTTTTTTGATACATTCCTTGCGCGATGGCCTATTCATTTAGAGCTTCCAATGCCGATTCTATCTTGTCCTTTTCCTCAAAAATATTCTTGAAGGAGGTGTGATTCCACTCTCTTAACCACACTTTAATGTATCCCATTTTTTAAGTCAAAGCAGAACATCTTGGACCCCCTTTGAATATTGGCCTTGATCCACCATTTTCATATCAATCTAAACAAATCCTCATTGTGGAACCACATCCTTTAAAACTTGAAGGAAGATTTAGCCTGGGGCCTATCCTCAACCAATGTTAGCATGACTGGAAAGTGATCTAAGCTAGACAAAGGAAGAATAGAATATTCTAGTAGAGTATGGAGTGGGGCCAAATCCTAGTGTGCAAGAACATATCAAGGTGCTCAACAATATTGGTAAATCCTAACTACCTATTTGTCCATGTAAATTGACTAACCTTTGGGACAATGTCTATGAGAGTCAATTTCTTAACAAAATTTTGAAAAAGAATCTATTATTGTGATAGTCATAGAGAACCGCTACTTTTTTCATCACATGAGAGGATGGCATTAAAGTTTCCACCCAAGATGATTTTTTCTTCTATAAAAGGAAGAGTGAATCTAGAGATATCTTCCCATATCCTCAATTTGTCTTTAACCTTTGTAGGGCCATAAACATTAAACAACAAGAAAACTAATTCAAATTGAAAGTTCCTTACTCGTGTAGTCATCCAGTTTGGAGAGGAGTGAATGCCTTCCACCATTACTCTTCTTGTAATCCACATAAGTCCAAGACCTCTCACAAATCCAATTGCTTGTTCAAATTGTCCACTCTAGCCTTTGCAGTGATCCACAAAAACTTTAGCCTCTTTTTCTTCTAACTTTGTTTCCTATAACATTATGATATCTACCTTCATACTGTAAATTTGGCACTTGATTAACCACCTTTTGTTAGGGGCATTAAGGACCTTGACATTCCACGTTGTAATCTTCATTGGTTGCTAAGAGAGGGGTTTCCTCCCTTCGATCTTAGCAAATAGGTGTTAATGGATGACTGCCCTTTGGTCATGGTATTTTCCTCTCGCTTCTGCTTATTCGTCTTTCTTCCATGCTTCTTTTCAAATCCTACTTCTGCCTTAAGGATGCATGACATGGATTGACCAATCTGCCTGAGCTCCATGGAGCCAAGAATCCTCTACATATTCATTTTCTAATTAAAACAATTCCTCCTCACTTTCTTCCTTCGAGAGCTTCGCACTGGAAACTCCCGGACTGAAAATTATAATTGCCTTATCTATTTCAACATTTTTTGTGATCAAAGGTCCTCCACCGCCCTTGGTCATGCAAGGCACCTTCAAGATTCCATCTATTTCTATATCTAGGGGCGAGTCTATATTTTTTCCTTCACCACCCATTTCTTTATAATTCTCTCCCTCCTAGGGCATCCCAACTCATTATGGAATCGACTTTTGTATTTTAGACCAAAAAAAAATTGTTTCCTCCACTTCAATTTTCTATTTCCAAAGGCTTTCCCTAGACTGAAGAATAATTTCATTTACAAATTTAGAAATGGAAAGAACCCTAATTCACACATAACCTCACAAGTTACCTTCCAAGATCACTGTGTCAACTTGATTCATTATTCCCATAGAATCCATGATCCTTGTTAGCCTATCTAAAGTCTAATACTCTAAGGGAAGGTTGTAGAGCCTTACCCAAGGCATACCATCTTGAGGGACACATATCATGGGATCAAATTTAGGGTGCCATCTTTGAATATACACAGGGACTAGAATCTTCTCATGACGACTCTTAGTTTTCAAAAGTGGAAACAAAAAACCCTTTAGGGAGAAAAATAACCTTATTTGTCTTTCATTCTTCTGTGATCCACTCAAGAAATTTCACCCTTGAAAATAGTTTCCCCATAAATCTCCCAACTCCCATGCAATCACGAAGAGACTGCACCTCGGGGCCATCCTCCAAGCATACTTTGGGAATGTGTGTAGCCACTCTAGCTTGACTGTCAACTTTCTGTGAATTTTTGCACAACAATTTTTTGCATGCTATTATAAACTACTCTATAACTATATATATTCATGAACAATGGTTTTATTAATTAAATAATAAAATATTATTTAATTAATGTTGGGATGAAAAATGGATAATTAATTGCCTAAATAGGAATTTATCCAATTAATTATAGAAGAAATGGTCAAGTGAAAGGGTGAAGCAATGATGAGATGATTTTAGGTGTCTACATTTTGCCTCTCATTGAGATAGTGTTGCAAAGCAACATCATTTCAAAGAAAGATAAAACATAGCGCTTGGTTGGATGAGAAGATTTTGATTTTGGAAGAAGATGATTTGATTAAGGATGATGATGTCCCAACCACTCAAAGTAGGAGTGACGAGGAGGAATTATGATAGAGATGATGCCCCCTTGAGAGGGCTGATGAGTCTAGTTTATGACTCAATTTTGTTAAACTTTATTATTCACTTGCTGTGGTTATCTTAGACTTTGGTACTTTAATCCTGATCTTTTTATGTCATTGCCCCAAAGCTATAACTTGTTGAGCATAGGTCATTTCTTATATTCTTTTATGACAAAGACATGCTATATGAACTATCTATGTTAATTTTACATATGGTTAATGAATATTACTCCAAGGTAGTTACGAATGTGCAATTATTGTGTGTACTAATATTGTTATGCAGATATAATCTGTTGGAAACAAGGCAGATAACTGAGAAGGGGGGGGGGGGTGAATCAGTTATCTTAAATATCTTCACTTTCTTTTCTTCTTTAATATTAGTGCAACATCAAAACATAAGAGCATACATAATCATGAGAGTAGAAATAAAATCAACACACATAACACAAGGATTTTTACGTGGAAAATCCTGTTAAGGGAAAAACCACGGGGTGACTAACCCAAGATTGTATTCTCTGTTAAAAGAATAGGAAGTACAAAATGGGACTTGCCAATTAGGGCTCACTACTCGAGCACACTGCTCACAAGAGGCACACTGCCTACAAGAGACTCACTGTCTACAAAGTTTATGGAAGGTAACCAGGAGTTTGAACTTATAAGAAGCATCTGCTAATGCTGAGGTTCAGTTCCGGTTAGGCTCAATATACTGATTTAATGCACTTCATTCTTCCTCTTTTCTAGTGCTGCTGTTCTGTTACATACCGGACTTGTATAGCTGCTTCCACACTCCTCTCTACTTTTCCTTGCACACTATATCACCATACACACCCCTTCATACCGAAATCCATTTGGTATATATATCCGCATAAAGGATTTCAACATCTTTCTAGTCGGCAATCGGAATACTCAAGATATTTCCAAGGCACTGATTTGTCGGCTGAATCCATGCTTAATATGTGATGCGTATCAAAGACATAGACATAGAAGTCATCAATCATGTCGGCCAACCATGTATGATCCCTCAAATAGCTTGATTACCATCAATTTCTCATCTGGATTAAAGTCTGATGCTCTGCCGATCAGTTCTTCCTCAGTCTACTCTGCCTGTCAGGAATCTAACACTTAGATGCTCATATCTTTTCACTCATTCATCACCGGAGGCTCAATTTCTAGAATGTAATAGTCACGGTACCCCTCTTGACTTGTCCAAGTCCACAACTTGCTGAGTTACACCATTTGAGAGATCCAGACCTGATTGTCGGACCTTGCCGCATGCTCTGTTCTTGCTCACCGGACCAAAACACTCTTCAATCTGTCTTCCAGTATAGACATACTATGTGCTGCGAATGTGTGGGATGGACTTTGTTGCCATCAATGACAACACTAATGAAGCCATACAGTGTCTCTTGCCAACATAATCAGCATCCATAAAGTAGAGGAAGATTCTGCTGGTTGGTCACTTACCATAAAAAGTCAAACATGGTGATCGTTTAAATGTCAAATGGAGGGAAGATAACCACCTTGTAACTAATCTTAAATACTTGTTAAGCAAATTTAGGAGTTACTGTTATGCTAGATCTGCATTAAAGCAACTTGCTTGACCAGATTCCCCCGCATGCGTAACCTCCTTTCCACTTTCTATGTTTTCCATAATGAGGCGTCCTCCTATTCTGTTGGAGTTGACCGCCCTGGTAGGTAGTTAGTTTTGTAATTTTCCTTCTATAACTAAGACTCTGATGCTCCTTCTGATGGGTTGTTGATTATTCAGAGATTGTACGTGCATTATCCAATTTTCAGTAATACAATTATAATGTTTTGTTGTATTCATCTTTTCCAATGAATAAAATGAAGTTGTAAGTTCGCATTTCTAAGTTTACATTTGTCTTAGGGAATACTCATCCACTTGGTGAGAATTCCACCCTCTAGTTTAGTTACATTTTCTGTTAAGCATTTAGTTAAATCTGGCATTGAATGTTCCTGCAGCCACTAGAATTCTATTCTGTGTCTGTTCCTGTAGCCAAAGCAGACAGAGTAGTTTCCTATTTGTTTGCCCAAACTTTTACTTTCTGTCATGTACTTGATTTTAGAATAGCTGTTGGTTGATGTTTAGTATTCCTGTTATTTCCTTTCTAGCAATTTATCTTCATCATTATGTCTTTCTTAGCTATAGAATGAACATGGCTACTTTGGAAGTTCTTATTGCACATATCGTGCTGACCCATTTCAAGTTCATGTCCCTAGGTTGACAAGTGAAATGCATCTCCATAGTGATTAAGACAACTACTCAGGTTAGATGTCCAATCTCTGAGTTACAGTTTTAAGAGCTTAGTTGTTAAATCATTGTAAGAGACCAACATTTTTGGTGCCATTGCCGGGGATGGTGTCAAACTAAGATCTTTGGAGTCATCTTTAGTATTATCCCTTGCAGTTTTTTTCCCTTAAACTATGTTTTTAGTTAGGAAGAAACCATCTACAACCCATCAACATTTTTTGTGTGAGAAGTGGCTGATACTGAGTATATTGCATGCATAGAGGTAGGAGAAGAGATGCTTTAGGGAGATTCCTTCCTAATGATTCGACTTACCCAGTAGAAGAAGCAGAAGTGAATCCTTTCCTTGATGCATTCCCTAATTTGAATAGTTCTGAAATATCGTCTGAAGAACGATATACCCCAAACCTAGTTGAAAATCCATTTGCCTTGATAATAGGTCAAGCAGTCATGGCTGCCCAAAATGTACCTAATCAACCAACGTTTCTATTTCTGATTGCTCTTCAAAATGAAGTGGATAATCTCAAGAACATACTTGCTTCAGCTCTCCCCAAGTTCTATGGATTTGCAACAGAGGACAAAAACACCTTTTTGTTTGAATTTGATATCCTCTGCAGAAGCTATGACTACACTACTGATGCCCATAAACTTAAGTTGTTTCCTACTACCATGAAAGAGACTACATTAAGGTGGTTTATGAGTCTAGGTAGTGATGTTGTCAATACCTGGGAAGAAATGAAAGATAAATTTCTTGAGAAATATAAAGACTATTGTAAGAGTGGGGATATGAGAGGAAATGATGTTTTCAGAATGGAGCAGAAAGAAGATGAAAGTTTGGAGGATTACATCTCAAGGTTCCTATTTTGTTTACAAAAGTCTCCCCATCATGCACTCGCTGAGGACTCTCAAAAACTGCTCTTCCTCAGGGGAATAAGTGAGCATTACACAGATGCCTTGGATTTAATGGGAGGAGGAGATATTACTCAAGTGTCTTGGGATGATATTAAGAAGTTGTGCCAGAATTATTCCAGAGTAGCCATGAAGAAAGGAAGAGGTTACTATTCCCTTATGGGCAAAACCTCTACCAATGGAGTTTCAAGGATGGAGATAAGCCACTTGCTATCTGATTTTAAGCAAGATATTACAAATAATATGGCCACCCAGTTGGACACACTCCAGGTAAAGAAGAGGCATGAAGAGGCTGAGGCAATTTTGGCTGAATATTGTCCTCATTGCAGACAGAAGAAGAGGGACTGCAGATGCAAGCTGGTAGCTAACCTTGACAGCAAGCAGATTCCACCTGAGTTTAAGCCAATACAAGTTGAAGAGGATCAAGTCCTCTATGTTGCACAAAGGAGGCCATGGGATCCAAGACAAGGTATGTCACTAGATCCATTATCATATGCTGGACCACATTTTAATACTTATGCATCTGGTAACCAATGGCAACATCCATTTCCATCTAGTTATGGAGGATATCCACCTCAGCCTTGGAACAACCCTCAAAATGCTTGGCTAAATTACCAAAACCTTGCACCCGAGTGGCAGCAGCCTCTAGGGAATTAGCAGTCACCTCCAGGAAATTGGTAGCAAACATCTCAATGGAGAGGAGGACAACAATGGCCAAATCAGACCACTAATTATATGCAGTCACCTCCTCAGCCCCAACAGCCTGCTATAATGCCTCCACCTGCTAACTCCAATTCAAATACACCTAAACCTACTTAGTTACCAGCTCAACCCTTACCTAACCCAAATAATAGACCACAACAACAGCCAGTATATTCTGCTGATCCAAATCAATTCCTTGCATATGCTATGAATGTAAGTGATATACATCTGCATTTAGGAACTACCTTGGCAGCTCCTTCAAGACCTGTTATTACTAAGCTTTCTGAGGAAGAACTGGAACCTAACAAAACCCCCATTCAATCAAATGTACCTAAAAATCCTGAACCAATGACAGTCAAACAGACTCCTCAAGAACCACCATTTCCACAAAGGTTAGAAACTATGAAACAAAAGGTAGTAGAAGAGGATCCCACCTTTGATATTCTAGAGCAGTTGAAACATGTATGTGTCAAGATCCCTCTATTTCAAGCCATAAAAGATGTTCCTATTTATGGCAAGGCAATTAAAGAAGCATTCCTTAAGAAGCCAGGTAGAAAAAGGAAAGACCCCACTATGGTTCATGTGGTGGGACAGTTAGCTGACATCATGCTTGGAAAAGTGACTGTTCCCAAATATAATGTTCCAGGAAGTCCTATGGTAGGAGTTGTTATAATGGAATCCAAATCAGAAATGCTCTGATTGATCTTGGAGCAACCATAAATATAATGACAAAGGATATCCTGTAGCAATTGAATGTTGCAACCATGCAACCAACTCCCACTGTCCTGCAGCTTGCTGATAGCTCTACTGTTAAACCTAATGGGATAGTCAAGGATCTTGTGGTATCCTTGGACTCATGGGAATATCCAGCTGACTTCATGATACTTTCTCCTAAAGCTACATTGGGAGGATACCCCATCATTTTGGGAAGGCCGTGGTTAGCCACAACAGATGCTTATATTGGGTGCCGGTCAGGAGATATGACCATCTCTGATGGAAGAAGCACTAAAACACTTGTTCTTTACCCACCTGCACAACCATCTCATGATATGGATAATCCTATTTGGCCTCATGTTTGTGAAGAGGTGGAGGAAGCTAATTCTGTGGAGCAACTTATGGTGATAGGCAGAAGTTCTTTCCTGCAGCTTCAAGGAGAGGAGGTCTTGTCTAATATAATTCAAAATCATTGTGAAGTAGAGGAAGCATCCCTCTCATTCTGCTGATCCATCGAGGATACTTGTTCTAATTTTTCCTGCAGTATCATGTATGTTACATACATTGCTTCCACAAGAAATTAAAGTACCTAGCATTAATGAAGTAACTATGGTTGACTTCACAACTCAAGTGGAGATTTTAGAAGAAAGACATCTCAATATTAATAGCAACTTGACTCAAGCACAACAACTGTCCTTGACAAATTTGTTAAAGAAACATAAAAATGCTTTTACATGGGATTATCATGACATGAAAGGATTGGATCCTACATTATGCACCCATAGGATTTACATAAAGGAATATTGTACACTAGTAAGACTACCACAAAGGAGAATCAATCCTGCTCTAAGAGAAATTGTCAAAGAGGAATTGCAGAAGCTATTAGATGCAGGATTTATCTACCCAATCTTAGATAGCCAATGGGTGTCCTCTCTGGTTCTTGTGCCCAAGAAGGGAGGAAAATGGAGAGTCTGTATTGATTATAGAGAATTAAATTCTACCACCAAAAAGGATCATTTTTCCCTTCCTTTCATAGACTAAGTATTGGACTCACTTGCAGGAAAGCAGTACTTTTCCTTTTTGGATGGATTCAACAGTTACAATCAGATTTGGATTGCACCTGAAGATCAAGAGAAAACAACATTTACCTATCCTTGGGGGACATATGCCTACTCAGTACTTCCATTTGGCTTGTGCAATGCACCTGCAACTTTCCAAAGAGTAGTCATTAGCATATTTTCTGATATCTCACATGATTGTATGGAAATCTATATGGATGGTTTCACTACTTATGGTGCTACTTTTGAAGAGGCATTAGCAAACTTAGGCAAGGTGTTGGAAAGATGTGAAGACCATAGCCTATCCTTAAACAGTGCAAAGTGCTTCATGATGATGCAGGAATGAGTAGTACTTGGCCACTACATTTCTCCAAAAGGAATACAGGTAGACCCAACAAAGATTGAAGTCATCATCAATCTGCCCATTCCTACAAAGCAAAGGGATGTCAGAAGCTTCTTGGGTCATGCAGGGTATTATAGACGTTTCATCAAATATTTCAGCAAAATGGCATCCCCATTATATACTCTTCTTACAAAGGATGCTGAATTTCAGTGGAATGAAGACTGTGACAAAGCATTTTCTGATTTAAAGGTAGCCTTAACCCATGCTCCTGTACTTAAAGGCCCTAATTGGGAACTTCCTTTCCACATTCATACTAATGCATTAGATTATGCCATAGGAGCAGTTTTAGGCCAGAAAGAAGGAGTCATTGAGCATGCTATTTATTTTATTAGCAAAAACTTACAGGGTGCTGAGTTCAACTATACAGTGACAGAGAAGGAAATGCTAGCAGTCATCTATGCACTTAATAAATTTAGGCACTACATAACTGGTTATCAAATCTTTGTGCACATGGATCATGCAGCCATTAGGTATCTCATGAACAAACCTCTCATATCTGGTCGATTAGCCAGATGGGTGTTGTTAATGCAAGAATTTGACATCACTATTGTGGATAAGCGAGGAAAGGCTAATGTGGTTGCAGACTTTCTTTCAAGAATGACTACATCAGAAGATAACCAAGTCATTAATGACTCTTTTCCTGATGAACATTTGTTTTCACTCACAGTGCAAACACCCTGGTATGCTGACACAGTCAATTACCTAGTAACAGGAAGAGTCCCTCCTCACTTCTCTCCTAAGGAAAGAAGGGTACTCATTGAAAAATCTTTTCCTTTTTCATGGATTGCTGGATGTTTGTTCTACACTAGACCAGACAATGTCATGAGGAGATGTGTGGGAGAAGATGAAACATATGACATATGCATGCCTGTCACAATGAACATTATGGAGGACATTGTTGACCTATTTTCCTCTGCCCAGAGCCAAACAGTTCACCTTGCATTTTCTTTGAAAGTCCTTTGGAAAATGGCCATACAAAGCTTAAATATTCCAAGTGTATATGCATGCCTTGTCAAAAAGTCCCAAAATCTTGCCTCAGGAATCCTTGCAGAAAACCCAAAAAAAACCCATAAATCTTTTATTTTCAAGTGCTTTCTATCGCTGGGATTTTCTCATTTTTATAGCTTGTATTTGTATGCATTTTTGAATGTACATTTGCATATACATTCGCCTTTGTACATACAAAGGAATATGCAAAGAATATATACAAGGCAAATGTACATTGGCGAGCTTGCAAAATTTTTCATCGACCTTTGAAAATGATGAGAAAGGTGAGTTTTATGCATTTCTGAATGCATATCGGGCTTAGGAAGGTGTATGTACAAGGTGGAATCTTTCACAGATTCTAAGGATATTCCTGGTTTGTATATCTGGTTGCAAGGAGAAATATACAAGGAAAATTATACAAAGGAGGAGATACATTACAGGAATATTCCCTCAATACACATCGGGTTTCAAATGCATATTATGTTGTATGTTTGCACATGCAATGAAAGATACAAGGTTTGACATACAAGTGCATCTGCTACAGTGGAATGTACATTCGGCCTTGTATGTTTCTTTGTATATTTCGCTTGTATATCATGCAACATACAAGGGAAACATACATAGAAACATACAAGGCCGAACGTACAAGAGGTGGGGCCTGTGCACATGCAAGGCCAATTATATGTCAGAAGATACAAGTGAGCATGAATAGAGAATGTATATTTTGCTTGTAAGTTTGCACATACAAAGCCGATATACAAAGGTTTAAATGCAGGCCGGACCCGATTGCATTTTTTAACTTGTTTTATAAAGTCTCCGGGTCCGCCTTGTATATGGGCGATTGTGTATTGCGATATACAATTCAGAGATACAAGGGTTATATACAAGGCAGACTTGAATCAAAGATCAAATTCAACATTTCAGGTCTCAGGTCCACCTTGTATATGTATAAGTGTTTTGTATATTTGAACATGCAGGGAAATATACAAAGAAAGTGATACAAGACGGATCCGACCCAACAGTCAAAGCAGTTGATAAATTTTTGGGGTCCGCGGCTTGTATATTTGGTGCTTGTATATTGCGATATACAAGCAAACATGCAAAGGGGTATGCAAGCCGGATTTCAATGTCTTTTCAGGCTATTTCAAAAAATTTGAAGTCCGCGGCTTGCATGTACAATTGTGCTTGTATATTGCAATATGCAAAGGGCAGATACAGTTTTCAGCGATGCTCCTTGAACCAGCTGAACAACAAATCAGGCGGTGCCACATGGCGGGAGACATACATGCAAGTTAACATACAAATGGTGGGGCCCGCATATACAAAGGGAAATTGTATGCATATACAATTTCAAAATTCAAAGGGCATATTCAAGTCCGATATACAAGGCACCATGCATATACAAAGGAGTTGTAGAGAAGGTTTTGGATGCCGTTTCAGGTGGCAATTTCAAGCGATATATACATAGATGCAAAAGCGATATATACAGACAGATGACCAGAGCTTTGACCGCCTATATCTTCCCCATTTCAACGAATTTTGACATGTTGTAAGAGGCAAAAATGCTTGTTTTTGCCTCCTCTTTCATTTGAGCATGTTTTTGGGGGAATTTTTTAGTTTCCATTTTTTGGATCTAGCTTTGCATGTTTGGGGCGATTGGACGTTTTAGCGGCCGCCTTGAAGTCTTGAGGGGTTTTTTCTCTACACAGTGGCTCAGGTTGGTGAAGTTCTGCAAGTGCATTCATGGCGTATGGGCTCTCTTCCCTTCAGGACCTTTTCCTGCATGATAGACGGCGACTTTGGAGGCTCTTTCTCCATGCCCCGTCCTTTCTTGCGTCCTGGCTGAGGTTTTTCTACGTTTTGGCCTGGCAGAGGCATGGCCCCTGTCCCTTCGCCATGCCTCTGCCCATACTCTCCTGCTGCTGGCATTTATGGCCTCATTTTTTGCGAATCTGAGACTCCATGCTCTTCTGGCAGGCCTCTAGCTTATAAAAGACATGTAAAACCCTTTTGAGGGAGGATGGTTTTATTTGGGGCTGTTATGCTGCCAAATTTTCTGTAGATAGATCCTTTCTATTTCTAAACATTTTGCATTGTAATGGTTTTGGGACCTTCATGATTAATAGATGCCAACTTTTGCCTCTTTTATCTCTGAATTTCTGTGTTTCAATCGGAGTTGTAGTCAGTTCTGTGGGTAAAATGGCCCCTCTGCAGGTTCAGCTCTCATACCGAAGCCTCATTCAGTCTTAAATCTATGTGAATCTCCCTCAATATTAAAAAATCATTGTTGTGTCTACACCATGACCACCATCGCTCACTAAATCTGGTGTATCCCCTCTTCTTCCCTTTCAATTTTCCTTCTAACTCTTTCCTCTGCAAGCTTTTAGCACTAGGTTTAGTATCACCACTCCAAGTAATAAGCTTAGAGCATGGAACCAACCTTCTCTGAAGGTCTGATCTCAAATCGCAAGGTTCCACACTTTGAGATCATTCCCATGTTACTCCAGATTGCTGAAGTTTCACAACCGCAGCAAAGGGTGCAAATCTGGGTGATAACAGACATTTTGCAGCAAAGCAAACAACAATGAAGATTTTGAATGCAGGTTATTACTGGCCTACAGTATACAAGGATGCAGCAAGATATACCAAGAAATATGATAGTTGTCAAAGGATGGGATGACCAACAAAATCTGATGAGACACCCCTTTATCCTTAGCTTGTGATTACTCCATTTGATAAGTGGGGATTAGATTTTGTAGGACCCATTGATCCTCCATCTAATGGTAAATCCTATATCTTAGTATACACTGATTATGTAACTAAATAGGTAGAAGTTAAGGGGATGAAGCATGCAAGAGACAGTAAGGTTGCATAATTTCTCTATGAGGAAATCTTTACACGGTATGGAGTTCCCAGAGAATTAGTGATTGATCAAGGAGCTCAATTCACCTCAACTCTAGTTGCAGCACTAGTATAGGAATACAACATAAGGCACAAGAAATCTACTCCTTATCACCCTCAGGCTAATGGTCAAGTTGAGGTGACTAACAGAGAAATAGAAGCCATTTTGACCAAAACTGTAACATCCATATCCGAATTGACAAGAAAAACTAGGTTTTCACAAAGGTAATTTTTTTAACTAGATAATCAAATACAAAGAACTTATCTACAACTCATTACAACATTTTTCATTTTATCATAAACATGATCTCATTTTCAATAAAACTGAAAGAAATGATATACATAAGACATTTTGTTTTCTAACAATCTGAGATTTTCTTGAAACAAACAAATATTGGAAACATACCATTAACATGCATCTCAATTGTCGACCCATCACATTCAAGACTCAGCAATCCTCAGTATTTGGAAGAGAAAGTATCTTCAAGGAGCTTAACCTCCAACCACAGACCGTCGGTCTCCCGCACTCCTTCCTAACCGGAAGTGGCCCTACCCTACTCAAGAGGATAGACTTAGGATAACCATCGGTGTTTGCCATCTGAGCTCTGGTGTTGTAACCTACGTGTCTTGTTATCGTGCAAATCCCTAGATACCCTCTAGTCATGCATGACTCTCCACAAGAAACGCCATCTAGTCACAGTGAACATTCGATGCACTTGAGGATAGTACACCACCTTGGCCAAAGGATTTGTTTTTAAATAGCATTCTAAGAACGCATGAACTTAGTTCACCCACCCTACTCGACTTGAACTGATCGAAATGCTACAGTTTCCTATTTGTAAAGTTTGAACAATTGACGACCTTGATGACCTCAAGGGTTTAGGATTTTCTCTTGTAATAACGCATGGCGCAACATTTACTCTAATCCTGAGTTCATAGTTTCATAATCCCATATTCATGTAAAAAAATAGCGCCCACTCCTAAGTGGTTTCATACTTGTTTACTCAGCTCCCAAGTTTGCACAACATACTCATGTATCTAAAACAGTTTCCCGTTACCCCAAATTTCAAGGATTCTAGACTCATAAGGTTTACAAAATAAAACGATACTAGTACCATCACACGCAACGTAATCTAGACTCAAAAGCGGGTTTCCCCCCTACTTGTTCATTACAAAACCATGATGATTTTCGTCCAACACAAATACATTAACTCCCTACTCCCCTTTCCAAGTCAATCTATTTCGCATGAGTCATTGAGGTAAGAATCGTAAAATAAAATAATAAAAGATTTGGAATCTTTCTTACGACTTTAGAGATGACCAAACACATGGTCGGCCTCTAATTAAAGATATAAGACGAATATGACACTAGCTGGTTGCAATTACAACTTCGGCTGTCAATCACATTAAAGTTTACGTCAAACATGCTTTAAATCTATGGTTTTAAACTCCTACACAACATGCACGTGGAGCATTGTGTTTTCTCACTATGGAGCTATCATTTCTAGCACTCCAAGGGCAGTTTTGAGTTGATAAAACAGTCTTAAAGGAAACTCTTTATAACTTATGTCTTTGCCGACTGTTTGAAGTTGTAGTTTACATTTGTATCATGCAGTGATCATTTCTAGATGGGTGCGCATTGAGAATTATGTTCTTTCATCATACAATGTCAATCATAATAGACAATGATCTAGTTTTAGAGTTCTTGAATACTAACAACAGCAATGAAACTATTTTTGAGTTTTTGAATATCAAAACACAGCAACGATACCATTTCAAGAATAAACCTCACTCAGAAATCACAATAGAATTATGTTGTCATCATATTCTATTCATTGTAACGTATTTGACCTTGCAAGGATGAGACACACTTATTGGCCGATACTGTGAAAAAGAAGAGAAAAGGGAAATGAACCTATCGTCAGAGTTGAAGTTTGCTGTGGTAAGTTCCGCATTCTCCTCTGGTTTTCAAAACTCTCCCTTATCTCCCGTTGAGCACAATGAAGCCAAACTTTTTTATTCAATAGCTCCTCCTTTCTGCCGTTTTTCTTCCCTCTACAACAATGACAGCCCACTCTAAGTGTAACACTTCACGCAAGAGAAATTGCTCGCAATTGTGTGAGCCTTGCTCATTCACTAAATCCTATCACCTGCCCGACCAGAACTCCCCAGATTCCTCATTATCTCTACCATTTTTATCTTGTTTTATAGCAGCGACAACAATGTCACCCTTTTTTACTCAGCGACGTCTCCCACTAACCATATCCCTGCTGTCGATAGAATATCTCTCCATATAACCCTCGCTTGCCAAAACTCACTCCACCTCCCTACAGTTGCACTCCACTTTCCATTCCCACACCTTTCGGTTTCCCCCACTACTTCCCCCTAGATGACGCCTTCTCTCTGCGGTTCTGTTTCAACTCCACTTCACAACGGCTCCTGATCTTCCTCTCCTCTCTCCACGACGGAGTCTCTCAATAATTCGCCCCCTCCACTTCTAACTACCGTCTAACTCCTACCTAGCACTGCGCAACCAAAAGCTCCCCAAACTGTGGTTTCCTTTTTGTTTCTTAGAACAGCCACCTGATACTTCTCCACCCTCCTAGATGATGGAGCATTGGCAATAATTAATGGTTAAACTATTATTCCCCATGACATAACTTTGGCACAATACAGCGAAGAAAAAGACTCTCTTCTAACTGTGATTTCAAAATCTAACCACCGACTACCACTGGGTCAAATGCCCACGATGAAGGAAGATAGTGCAATGAGACCAAAACCGTCACATGCCTATCCACAAGGGTCAGTATTAACTGCAACTACCCGACTCCACATTTGCAGCGGTCACAAACAAAAAGGAGGTTCTAAATGACGACGTCACATAGCAACTTCGTCATTCTACCACAAGGAGGCTTCTATCCTTCAAGAGCAACTAAAAGATGAATTGTGGGGTTAAGCTCGACAAGGCAACGGTTAAGAAATGACTAGACCATCATTTTAGTCGAAAAAGAAAGGAGAGATAAAGACCAACTTAATAAGGAAACTCAAGGTTAGATCGATAATATTTTGCGGTCAAAGCTCGAAGAAAAAGACTCAATCCCAACAATGACCAAAACAATTTATTACACGCTATGGCTTCAAATTTGACATTCATCAATCTCCAGAAAGACTAATTCACAACACAAGTTCGACGCGTTTTACGACAATCATGACGGATTGATCGTAACGCAAACAAGTTTCCTACATCGTTAGACGCACAAAGCTAACTTCTCGGATCTTTCGACTACGAGACGTGATTCACGATTCCGCCACAAGTAGGTTCATTTAATTACTTATAAATGAAATAATAATCATCTATATAAGTCGACTTGCTATGGTGGACTTACGACGACATTGACGACTTCAAGATTCTATATGACGACTTATGAGAAGGGTGTTACACCTTATGTTCAGACGTCGACATCTAGTCTTAACTATCCCAGTCGAAATACAAGACTAAAATAATGGCTTCAAGGTTATCTACTTGTTTGGCGTTCTCATTAACAAACACCCATGGTTAATTTCCAGAGTCTATACTCTCTCTCAAAGATACTTTCTCTTCCTATCGATCATGGTCCACCTGTTCCTGCAACGACAGTCTCACATACAATTTTGTGGTCAAAGTACCCATGTTCCAAATTGAAACATACTATATCCAAACATCATTTCTCTTAACCAAAAGAACATTTAGTCTACAATATCACATTGATCATAATCAATAGATTCTATAATTTCATAGAACTAACTTTGTATAATAAATCATCAGTTTCCATGTTGTCCACAACATACTATATTACTGAAAATTTCAAGAAAGTAAATAGCATAATTGATTCCAAAAAGAGGGATGTAACAAAAACTGTGGCTGTCCATAGGAAGGATTGGGCAAATAGGCTACTTGAAGCTGTCTGGACCTATAGGATAACCTGGAAAACAACTACTGGTTTTACTCCTTTTGAGTTACTGTATGGTAAAACAACCATGATGCCTATTGAATTTGAACATAAAACTCTTCGAACTGCACTTGACTTGGGGATGGATCTATCTAAGGCACAAAAAGAAAGAATCATGTAGCTCAATGCTTTGGATGAGATGAGAAAAGCAACTTTACATCATACATAAGTGGTGCAGAATTAGAGAATAATGTGGCATGATAAATACATCAAAGATAATAAATTCCATCCTGGTGATTGGGCTTTTCTTTATGACTCAATGTATTAGGATAATGTAGGAAAATTACAGACAAGGTGGCTAGGACCATATGAGGTTGCTGAAGTTTTTTCCAATGGTGCCGTTCAACTTACTACTATTGACCCTGTTAGATTTAAGCTATTAGTCAATGGTCATCGACTCAGGTTATATCACAAGCTAGCCTCCAAAGAAGAATTCCTACAACAATTCACTCAGCATGCAACTCCTGAACTTCCTGCAGCCAAAGGTAGTGGACCTAGTGTCCCTCCTTTTGGCTAACCAAGGTACGACCCTTGTCATAATAAAGACTTCCACATTTGTGGGAGTCCACTCTTTCACTTCTTCACCCATCTACCCACCCATATCCATTCTTCTCTCTTCTATCACGTGTATTGATTACACTTCATCCCATCTCGCTTCAGTCCACTCCACTTTGATTCATTGCTCAATAAATTCTTAAGCATTAACCGCTCCTTTCTCCATGATTTTTGCAACCAATCTTCCACAAATCAAGGTACACACACTTTAATACTTCTCTTAGTTATCTTGTGGTTCATTCATTTAATTATTGTACATTAATATCGATATTTCTCATAGCATGTCATTATTCTCTTCCTTGTCCTATCACGCATCACCATTCTGCATGTGTGGACACATGCCCAAATTTAGGTTGGGGAGGGAGTGTTAATATGATGTCCATGTGTCAGTCCATCCATATGCTTGATGCCAAAATGTTAGTAAAGTTTTAAAATTGAATGATTTGAATTCTGAGTGAGGTGATGGCTCGCAAGTGTGAGATGACAGCCTTCATCGATCATTCATTACTGCCTATACCACCCTTGTCTTGTGTTCCCAAGAAAAGAAGCTGAAAAGGAAAATACAGATAGCATGAGTTATTGAAAATTTAACAGGGTTGCAGGAAGGTGAAGTTAGTTTTCAAACTTTTTGCAGAAAAAAAAAACAAAAAACTTTGTAGTGCGATTATTTTCAGGCAGCTAAGTCAATGGGAGGAGGATTAATTCGGAATGAACCCACAGTTCATGATGTATTATTGCAGGATGCACTTAGCCAGGCCAAATTTAGAAATTGTGGATGGATGGACTATTTCTTGAAGCTAAATGGTTTTGATGATTAGAATTTGCTCAGACATTGTTTGATGGTAAAGCCATGGTAAGAGGGTTGGAGGTGTTGGCTACTGAGGAAAGAATTGCAGAAGTTACATGTCTACCTGTTGATGACGAAGATTACCCTGTTGCCAGAGATGCCTGGTCAGATAGGGCCAAATTTACAGAACCTGGTGATCCTCAATTGACTATAGACAAGCAGGGAGCCAAAAGAACCTCTCTGCCTAAGCCGTGGATACAGGTAGCTGTCCATGTGGTGAAGTACATTACTTGCGAAGGTCGTCTGTCAAACCTTCATTCTGTGCATTTCAAATTGCTGAATCATATGAGGCATGGGAGAAGAATGAATGTGCCAAACATGCTTTACCACCTTCTCTCAATCATGGCCACTGAGACCCAAAAAGGTAGGCCTAATTCTGTCTCTCACCATTGTTTAATCAAATTGCTAGTTGAAAAGTCTCTGCATGATGTGTCTGATATGACTTGGGAGGAATTTCTGAATATTGATCAAATAAGACCAAGTCATCTGCGACTTGTGGTTGTGCCGCAACATCATAGAACTAGGAGAAGGGTGTGTTCTATTGAAGCTACTCTGAGAACTTCAACTTCCAGTGCAAACCCTCCTATAGCAAAACAAGCTATTGAGATTAGCTCTTCTGAAGTAGAGCATGCAGACAAAGAAAGTTCTTCAAATTCTGACAATGAGGATATTCCTCTTAGCAGTTTAATTCAAACTAGGGCACAGAGGAGAAGGGCAGAAATCAAGAAGGGTAAAACCAAAAAGCAAACTACAGAAAGGAAGGTGTTGTGCTCTAGGAAATGGAAGGCTGACACTGTTCTTCTTGCAGCTGAAGAGAAACATGAGAGTCCTTTTAGTAAATCAAGACCCCCTAAGCCTGCCTCCGGTGCATCTACGCAAACAAACCCTAGGGTTGAAGAAATTATAGTTGAGGATATAGAGGCCCCAATGGGGCATGTGAATGATGTAGAAAAAGACATAATTGAGGAAGCAACAGATGTAACTCTGGCAGATCTTGCCGCCATTGCTGAGCATATTGAGAGATAGGAACATGAAGATAAATAGGAGTTCCTACAACAAGACACCCTGCAGCCAGAATTGGCTGAGCAATCAGAAACCCTACAGCTTATGCACATGAAGATCAACCATCTGTGCCAGGAAAGCCTTTGGTAGGAATACACAGACCTCCTAATTTTTCAATGCACATGGTAGCCATGAATTTTTGGAATGAGATGCAGAGGAGAGAAGAAAAATGGAAGAAGGAGAAATGCAGATTAAAGGATGAAATTCAAAAGAAGGATGGAGAGATTTAAGACAAGAATGCAAAAATTGCAACTTTAAAAGAGAGAGTGGATAATATGGCAGCTTTGGTGCCGCAGGTATTAGAATACAGGACTCCCCCGAGAGTCTATACTCTGCATTTAAAGGAGAGATACCTCTCTTTTAAGTTAGCAAGGATTATTTCTGGCTTGAACCCTTCCATTGAATCTCCTCTTAAATTTTTCAATGCTTGTAGGATTGCTCCTCTGGAAATAAAGAATTTGTTGTGTGAATTCTATTTACGTAATTTTGTTGTGTCCCAAGACCATGAGTGGAACCCTGTTATATGTTGGGGATGTTCAATTAAGGACATTTTTGTCCTAGATACAAAATGAGATTAGTTGGGGACAACAGTTTAGGGCTTATAAGCAATTAGAATTCAGCACTCCATTGCCCATTAGAGCTGAATCTAGAAATCTGGGAAGCATTTTCAATGATTGGCATATGATGCTTTATAGGCCAAGCTATGGTAACAAAATCCTACCTGAAAGAGAAGTAACTTACAGAGAATATGAGAAGATTGCACACAGTATTAGAATATCTGTGAAGGGACATTTGACACAAAGGTGGAATAGTTTGTTTGATGAGCTAAAACAAGCAGAGCCTCACTCTCTGCAGAATTATGCTGCAGCATGTAAAAGAGTGGATAGATATATACATATTGGGAGGACAAAGGGGCAATTCTGGCTTCCCTTAATCTTTCAACCACCTATCCTATTGTGGCCTGTGCCAAATTACAGATTTTACTAGTATGATATTGCTAAAGAGAGACAAAGATGGAATAGGTTGGATAGGAAGCAAGGGTTCTATTGGGATCCTAACTCACGCACTAGAGAAACTGATATAGGACAATTGGCAGTTGCTAATTTCAGGGCATTAACCAACCAAAAGAACAACCCTTCCTCTACTGGAGGACCAACAAAGTCTTAGGTTGGGGAGAGTGATGAGTCTAGTTTATGACTCAATTTTGTTAAACTTTATTATCCACTTGCTGTAGTTATCTTGGACTTTGGTACTTTAAGCCTGATCTTTTTTATGTCATTGTCCCAAAGCTATAACTTGTTGAGCATAGGTCATTTCTTATATTCTTTTATGACAAAGACATGCTATATGAACTATCTATGGTAATTTTACATATGGTTAATGAATATTACTCCAAGGTAGTTACAAATGTGCAATTATTGTGTGTACTAATATTGTTATGCAGATATAATCAGCATCCATAAAGTAGAGGAAGATTCTACTAGTTTGTCGCTTACCATAAAAAGTCAAACATGGTGATTGTTCAAATGTTAAATGGAGGGAAGACAACCACCTTGTAACTAATCTTAAATACTTGTTGAGCAAATTTAGGAGTTATTGTTATGCTAAATCTGCGTTAAAGCAACTCGCTTGACCAGATTCCCTCGCATGCGTAACCTCCTTTCTGCTTTCTATGTTTTCTATAATGAGGCGTCCTCCTATTCTGTTGGAGTTGACCACCCTGCTAGGTAGTTAGTTTTGTAGTTTTACTTCTATAAATAAGACTTTGATGCTCCTTCTGAGGGGTTGTTGATTATTCAGAGATTGTACGTGCATTATCCAATTTTCAGTAATACAATTATAATGTTCAGTTGTACTCATCTTTTCCAATGAATAAAATGAAGTTGTAAGTTTGCATTTCTGAGTTTACATTTGTCTTAGGGAATACTCATCCAAGGGGGCCCACTTGGTGAGAATTCCACTCTCTAGTTTAGTTACATTTTTTGTTAAGCATTTAGTTAAATTTGGCATTGAATGTTCCTGCAGCCACTAGAATTCTATTTTGTCTGTTCTTGCAGCTAAAGTAGACAAAGTAGTTTCCTATTTGTTTGCCTAGACTTTTACTTTCTTTCATGTACTTGATCTTAGAATAGCTGTTGGTTGATGTTCAACATTCCTTTGATTTCCTTTCTAGCAGTTTATCTTCAGCATTATGTCTTTCTTAGCTATAGAATGAACGTGGCTACTTTGGAAGTTCTTATTGCACATATCGTGCTGACCCATTTCAAGTTCACATCCTTGGGTTGACAAGTGAAATGCATCTCCATAGTGATTAAGACAGCTACTCAGGTTAGATGTCTAATCTCTGAGTTATAGTTTTAAGAGCTCAGTTGTTAAATCATTGTAAGAGACCAACAAGGGCATGCAGGTTTAAAGTGTTGCAAGTATGGGCCTAACCAGTGTTGTCATTGATGTCAACATACTTCTGTTGCATTAATGATAAGGATTGGATGAGCTGTGTGCTGAGGATATTGAGAAAATCAGTCTCAATCAGGAACAGTGAAGAATAGTGACGACAGTAAGGTAAAAGTTCAAGTTAGGATGAGGATCAGAGGATACAGTTTAAAGGGTTTGTAGATATGTGTCTTAAGGTGGTCCAGTAAAGATTTTAGAGGTCCGCATGAAGATCTGAAGAAGTTGTGGCCATTTAAGTAAAACCGGTTCCGACAGGAGTGCAGAGGTGACAGAGTGACACAGATAGGTCCGGTGAGATCCAGAAATGCATTATCCTATTCTGCGGATTTGAGGGAATGTTTAGGAGCTCTTTGTGAAGTGTCAACTAGTGGTTCATGGTTTGAAGGTCTGGAAGTATCCATTCCTTGGTGATAGTGGTGACAGACTGTGTTCTTGAGGTTCCAGATAAAGAAGAGAAGGATTTTAGTAAGCAGATGAAGTGCGAATGTTCTTGGTGATTTAGGCAATCTTGTGGAGGTCTTTGGATCATGTCTAGATCATTTTGATGGTTTGCATTGGAGTTGGAGCTCGCAATTGAAGAATAACCTCTAGTTGATGGTGTTCTTCCTGAGACTGGCTGACCGGATGAGTTACACATCTTGCAGATGGTCTTGTAGATGTTTTCTGACTTAGATGATCATTCCTAAGTTGATGCCTTGTATAAATAAGGAGTTGCAATGTCATTTCAAAGTGTCTTGTGGAGATGTGAGTGTGAAAGCGAGGAAGAGAGTGAAAGGCAGAGCAGAAGTTTTTGGGCTTAAATGGAACTGATTCAAGCATGGTGAAGATGCTATTCTCTAGTTCATGTATGTGATACTTATTTCTTTGTAGACAATGTGTCTCTTGTAGGAAGTGAGCCTCTTGTGAGCAGTGTGCTCAGGCAGTGAGCCCTAATTGGCATGTGCCATTTTGTTCTTTCTATTCTTCTAACAGAGAATACAATCTTGGGTTAATCACCCCGTGGTTTTTCCCTTAACCGGGTTTTCCATGTCAAAATCTTGGTGTCTTATGTGTTGATGTGTTTCTGCTCTTGGTTTAATACATTATGTTTCCATGATTGAATTATTGATATGATAAGAAGATTTAAGTGTGTAATTAGAAAGAAAGTTTTGGACAACTGATTCACCCCCCCTCTCAGTTGTTTTCCCTAAGACTAACAATTGGTATCAGAGCCAAGTTCCTCTAAAAGAGCTTAACCGCTTGAGGAGATCCAGGATGTCGTCCTACAAGAAGGATAGTCCGAAGTTTGATGGAACAAATTTCAATCTTTGGAAAAGTCACATGAAATGTCACTTGAAATGTATGGGGGCGCAGTACTGGAACATGGCTTCAATAAAATATACTCCTCCACAGGGTGGCCTGAAATCCCCAACTGAAATCATAGATGCTGAAAACAATCTGCGGACTATAGAAGCTCTTTTAAGCACATTATCTGATTCAAAGCTTTCAAATGTTGTTGACCTACCAACTGCTTTTGAGATTTGGGAAAAACTAGAACTTCTGCATGAAGGAGACAAGTATGTCAAATGTACGAGATTACAAAGTCTGAAAGGAAAATTCAAAAATCTGAAGATGAGGGAAGATGAAAATATCACTACCTTTATGCCAAGAGTAAATGAGCTTGTTTGTGGAATTAGAAATGCTGGTGGAGTCTTGGATGAAGATGAGATTGTTGGCAAAATTCTCAGATCCCTTCCTTCTTCTTATAAGATCAAGGTTACTGCCATTGAAGAATTCAGAGCCCATACAACTATCACAAGAGATCAATTGGCTGGTAAATTGGCTGCATTTGAAATGACCGAGTTTGGAGATGCCCCTCCTAAGACCGAATCTGCATTCAAAGCCAGTGCCTCTGTGAAAGGTAAATAAAGGTTTGATCTGGGAGAGAACTCTTCAAGGAAACTCTCATGGTATGAAAAAGCAAGAAAAGACCTAGAAGAAGAGGAAGCAAAAACTGCTCAACTTGAAGCCCTTATTGCAAAAAGACTGCCAAGAGGATCCAGTAAGTATGAAGGGAAATTACCTTTTAAATGTTTTAACTGCAATAAGATTGGTCATTTTGCCTCAAGGTGTCCGGAAAGATTTTCAAGGCCAAAACCTAACAAATCTAGGTTCTAAAAGAATTGCTACTATGTTCATGAAGATGATGATGATGGAGTAACAAATGATGAATCAGAATCAGGAAACAAATCCGGAAGTGACTGGGTGTTTATTGCCATCAAGGAAGAAGATCCAATGACCTCTGAATTTGTCAATCATAAAGTTGTAGAAAGAGCTCTAGCTGCACAAGTTGAAGAAAAGGATGATTGGGTCATTAACAGTGGATGCTCTCACCATATGACAGGTGATAAAAGTAAGTTCATAGATTTAGAAAGGTATGAAGGAGGAGTGGTAAAGTTTGGTGATAATTCTGTTGGTAGAATCAGAGGTAGAGGAACTATTTCTTTTGATGGAAAGAACAAAACTGGTAATGTTATGTATGTTGAAGGATTAAAGCACAATCTTCTCAGTGTTGGACAGTTGGTGGATAAAGGCTATGATCTCCAATTCAAGAATGGAAAATGCAAAATCTTTGAAAGTTCTGGAACAAAGATTGCATCTAGTACTCAAACTAAAGGTAATATCTTTCACTTAGTTGGTACTGGTAAAAGTTGTTTATTTGTTCAAGTTGATCAGAGTTGGTTGTGGCATAGGAGAATGTGTCATGTGAATTTTGATAATATCATCAAGATATGCAATACTCAGGCTGTAAGAGATTTTCCAAAACTGGTAAAACCTACAAACAATGTGTGCAAAGAATGTCAGTTGGGAAAACAAAGAAGGGTCTCATTTAAAAGCAAGGAACAATCTTTGACCAGATTATTGGACTTAGTTCATATTGATCTTTGTGGTCCGGCAAGAATCAGAAGTGTGCAAGGTGATAGATACTTCATGCTACTAATTGATGACTATTCCCGAATGATGTGGGTAACCTTTCTGAAAGAGAAATCAGAAGCTCTTGAGAAATTCAAAATATTCAAGGTTATGGTAGAGAATGAAACAGGATTAAAATTGAAATGTCTGAGGTCTAATAGAGGTGGAGAATTCACATCTGGTGAGTTCATAGATTTCTGTGAGAAACATGGAATAAAGAGACAGTTGTCTGCTCCTAGGACTCCACAGCAGAATGGAGTAGTTGAGAGAAAGAACCGGACCATCTAGGAAGCATCTAGGACCATGATGATGGAAGCAAATATTCCTCAGATATATTGGAGAGAAGCTGTCAACACTGTAGTCTATACTCTCAATCTAGTTCAAATCAGAAGCAATACCGGTAAGACTCCTTATGAACTTTGGTTTGGCATCACTCCTACTATGAGGTATTTTAGAGTCTTTGGTAGCAAATGTTACATCAAAAGAGATGAAGATCTAGGCAAGTTTGATGCTAGAAGTGATGAAAGAATATTCTTGGGTTACTCTACTCAAAGCAAAGCATACCAGTGTTATAACAAGAGACTGAGAAAGATTATAGAAAGTACAAATGTGAAGGTTGATGAAGGAATTGAAAAACCCTCAAGGTTTTATGAATATGATGAAGATGATCAGAATGGTGTTTTGCTTCAAGGAGCCCAAGCCCCTTCTGCAATTCAGATTCAAACTGATCTGGTAAATCAGGAAGAAGAGATGAGTTTCAATGAGCCTGATCAAGAAGCAAAAGTGCAAGAAACTCCCAAAGTGCCTAGGTATGTAAGACTAAACCACTTTGAAGATCAGATTATAGGTGATAAAAGCAAAGGTGTACAAACAAGAAGGAGAATTGCTCAAGATTCAGATGAGTATTGTTTGATTTCAAAGATAGAACTTAAGACAGTGAATGAAGCTTGCAATGATGAAAACTAGAATAAAGCAATGGCAGAAGAGCTGATGTATTTTGAGAAAAATCACACCTGGGATCTTGTTCCCAGACCTAGAAACAAAAATGTGATTGGAACAAAATGGGTCTTTCAGAACAAACTGAATGAAGTTGGTGAAGTAATCAGAAATAAAGCCAGATTGGTCTGCAAGGGTTACTCTCAAATAGAAGGAGTTGATTTTGAAGAAACTTTTGCTCCGGTGGCAAGAATTGAAGTAGTCAGATTATTTCTTACTTTTGCTGCCTTCAAGGATTTCAAGGTATATCAGATGGATGTCAAGTTTGCTTTCCTGAATGGTGACTTGGAAGAAGAAGTATATATTGAGCAACCAGATGGATTTCAATTATCTGATCATGGTGATATGGTCTGCAAGTTGAAGAAAGCACTGTATGGATTGAAGCAAGGCCCAAGAGCCTGGTATGAAAGATTGGACAAGCATCTTTTGAAGATTGGTTTTAGCAAAGGTACTATTGACAACAATTTGTATTTCAAAATTGATCATGAAAATATCTTGATTGTTGAAGTGTTTGTTGATGATATCATTTTTGGAGGAAGAGATAGTATGTGTAAAACTTTTGCAAATCAAATGAAAAGTGAATTTGAGATGTCCATGCTTGGTGAAATGAATTTCTTCTTGGGTCTGCAAATCACTCAAACAAAGAAAGGAATCTTCATTTCTCAGACCAAATATGTGAAAGAATTGTTGAAGAAATTTGGGATGGAAGATTCAAAGCCAATGAATACTCCGATGACAACCAGATGTAAGTTGAGCAAAGATGATGACTCTCCCAAGGCTGATCAGACAAAGTACAGGTCAATGATTGGAGGATTGATGTATCTCACTCAAACCAGACCAGACATTATGCAGGCTGTTGGTCTTGTTGCTAGATTCCAAACTGATCCTAGAGAATCTCATGTCATGGCAATCAAGAGGATTTTTAGATATCAAAAAGGGATAATTGAGTATGGTCTATGGTATCCTAGAGATCATGATTTTTCTCTTCATGCATATACAGATGCGGATTGGGCAGGAGATGTGGATGACCGGAAGAGTACTAGTGGTGGAGCACTCTTTTTAGGGAAGAGATTGGTTTCTTGGCTAAGCAAGAAACAAGAGGCAATATCTCTGTCCACAACTAAAGTAGAATATATTGTAGCAGCAGGTAGTTGCACTCAAGTTTTGTGGATGAAGCAAATGCCAAGAGACATAAGAGTGGAGTATGAGGAGCCTATCACAATCTTATGTGATAATTCAAGTGCAATAAATATATTTAAGAATCTAGTGTTGCATTCAAAGACTAAGCATATATCTATCAAGTTTCACTTTTTGAGAGAGCAAGTGAACAAGAATGAAGTCAGATTGGAGTTTGTGCTGTCCAAGGATCAGATTGCAGATATTTTTACTAAACCTCTACCTAAGGACTCTTTTGAGTATCTCAGGGAGAAGTTAGGGGTTATTGCCTCTCTGATGATGAACTAAGGTGCACTGATATGCATAAGTCCGGTGGATATCACAGTCATATCTTGTGATCCGGATTGATGATGGGGAGCTACCACTCAGGGGGAGCAGCTGGTATGATTCTGAAATGGAGGAAGTGCAAGTATGTACCCTTTGCCATATGTCAAAGGGGGAGAGAAGACATGTGAAAAACAAGTGGTGGCTGACAAAGGGGGAGCAGTAAATAACGAGAAGACAAGTGAATGGTTGTTGGCGATAGGGGGAGTTGTGACAATAAGGAGAAGTTCTTGTCTTGATGGTCAAAATAATTTTTCACATCATATGTTGCCATCAATGACAAAGGGGGAGATTGTTGCAAGTATGGGCCTAACCAGTGTTGTCATTGATGTCAATATACTTCTGTTGCATTAATGATAAGGATTGAATGAGCTGTGTGCTGAGGATATTGAGAAAATTAGTTTCAATTAGGAACAGTGAAGAATAGTGATGACAGTAAGGTAAAAGTTCAAGATAGGATGAGGATTAGAGGATACGGTTTAAAGGGTTTGTAGATATGTGTCTTAAGGTGGTCCAGTAAAGATTTCAGAGGTCCGCATGAAGATCTGAAGAAGTTGTGGCCGTTTAAGTAAAACCAGTTCTAGCAGGAGTGCAGAGGTGACAGAGTGACATAGATAGGTCCGGTGAGATCTAGAAATGCATTATCCTATTCTGTGGATTTGAGGGAATGTTTAGGAGCTCTTTGTGAAGTATCAACTCAAGTGGTTCATGGTTTGAAGGTCTGGAAGTATCCATTCCTTGGTGACAGTGGTAACAGACTGTGTTCTTGAGGTTCTAGATAAAGAAGAGAAGGATTTCAGTAAGCAAATGAAGTGCGGATGTTCTTGGTGATTCAGGCAATCTTGTGGAGGTCTTTGGATCGTGTCCAGATTGTGTTGATGGTCTACATTGGAGTTGGAGCTTGCAATTGAAGAATAACCTCCGGTTGATGGTGTTCTTCCTGAGACTGGTTGACCAGATGAGTTACACATCTTGTGGATGGTCTTGTAGATGTTTGCCGACTTAGATGATCATTCCTAAGTTGATGCCTTGTATAAATAAGGAGTTGCAAAGTCATTTCAAAGTGTGTCTTGTGGAGATGTGAGTGTGAAAGCGAGGAAGAGAGCGAAAGGCAGAGCATAAGTTTTTGGGCTTAAATGGAACTGATTCAAGCATGGTGAAGATGCTATTCTCTAGTTCATGTATGTGATACTTATTTCTTTGTAGACAGTGTGTCTCTTGTAGGCAGTGAGCCTCTTGTGAACAGTGTCCTCAGGCAGTGAGCCCTAATTGGCATGTGCCATTTTGTTCTTTCTATTCTTCTAACAGAGAATACAATCTTGGGTTAATCACCCCATGGTTTTTCCCTTAACTGAGTTTTCCACGTCAAAATCTTGGTGTCTTATGTGTTGATGTGTTTCTGCTCTTGGTTTAATGCATTATGTTTCCATGATTGAATTATTGATATGCTAAGAAGATTTAAGTGTGTAATCGGAAAGAAAGTTTTGGACAACTGATTCACCCCCCCTCTCAGTTGTCTGCCCTAAGACTAACATAAAGAACATGAGTGTGCGCTCAAAATGGATGAAGATAGAAGTTAGAAAGATGAGAGTGGAATTTAGATAAAATATTAGATATAAGAGGTGGAGGAATAGGGGAGATGGAGGATGAATGATTGGATAGAAATGATGAAATGATTAGAGGGGGGAAGATTAATTATGATGGGGTAGTGATAGAGGAGGATGGGGAGATGCAAATGGATGGGGTGGAATAATATAGATCATGGTGTGTTGGATTGAACAACCTTATTTGATATATCATGAGACATTATGCACCAAGGTATAAAGAACTAGGGTGATGATGTGTCCTATGCATAGCAAATAAAAGGATGCCCCAACACATCACAAGGCATTGGATAACTTTAGTGGGTATTGTGATGAGGCAACCAATGAGGTCACAAGCATCATCCATCCAAAATCTAACCCCAAATCCACTTCATCCTAATCATCCCATAATTATCCATTAACCATCCACATCATCCCTCAACCTTTCTGAAGGCATTAAAATCATTTACCCAAGCAATCGATTAATACAAGGTCTTGTGCCTAATCCTCAAGCTAATCCCTTAATCCTAAATCCATCATTAAGGACACTAATCCAAATCAAGTCACTAAGTCCAATCAAGGTCACTAATCCTATTCACTTAATCATCTACCTAATCACATCATAACCCTAATCAATCCCATCATTGAGATTTATCTTCCCTAACCACATCTTAATCCATCATTCATTATCCATCCTAATCCAATTATCTCCCTAATCAAATCCAAGCATCTTAATTAAATCCCATTAATCCATCATCCATTATCCATCCTAATTCATCCACATCCTAATAAAACCCTTAGTCAATACATCATCCATTATCTATCCTAATTCATCCACATCCTAATCAAACCCTTATCCAATCCATCATCCTTAATCCAATTTAATCTAACCTCATCATCCCAATCAACTCATCCATCAACCACCTAATATAATTTCAAATCCTAATCAAATCCCCCATCTCTAAGAAACCCTCATCCCCTAATCTAATACAATTGTCCTTTATCTAGATGTATTATCTATCCGCCTAATCATTTTATCCACATTAAAAATTGACCCCAATTCCTTAATCTAAAAATTGATCCATTGACAATCAAAATTGATTAAGGACTTAACCCCTTTCAACCCCAATTAACATCAAATCAACTAAGGGCCTTTGGCCTAATCCCTATCAAAATCCATCCAAAACCCCATCATCCAAAATCATCATCAAACCTTCACCCAAGGGTCCTAGATCCAATCCCTATCCAAACCAATCAAACCAATCCAAGTATCAAGTGCCATGCATCCTTGACCTTGATCAATCCAAAATCAATCAAATCCATCAAAACCCCTCAAATCTAAATCCATAATCATTTTGATATCAAAGAAAGTCTTAAGGTTCAAACCTTAGAAAACCAAATCCTTATCAAAATCCATCCAAAACCCCATCCAATTTCATCCAAAATTATCATCAAACCTTTACCCAAGGGTCCAAATCCAATCCTTATCCAAACTGATCAAAATCCAAATCACAATCCAATCAAACAAGTCCAAGTATCAAGTGTCATGCATCCTTGACCTTGATCAATCCAAAATCAATCAAATCAATCAAAACCCCTCAAATCCAAATCCATAATCATTTTGATATCAAAGGAAATCTTAAGGTTCAAACCTTAGAAAACCAAAGTCATCAAATCCAAAATCACATCATCCAACTAATCAAGAATCCAAATCAAACATCATGTATCCATTCAAAATTGATGATGATGATAGTCTTGTTGATCAAGGTGAATATGAAATTGATAACCTTGATGACATTATCACAAGCAAGCTTTCCATAAGCTTTCATCACCCATCCATGTAGAATCAAACACTTTATAACCAAGAATTGGCTAGCACAATCTACCCCTCCACAATTAATTGTATATCTTATGGTAATTCTTATGGCACCTTTGATAAGGGAAATCCATTCTATCCCCCATCCATAATCTAACCCCCATCTTTGTATGAGGTCCCCATCACCTCCACCTCCTATCCAAATCTTCCATCCTATTATCAACACATCCAAATATCTAATCCACAATCCAATACCACTAAATCCAAATCATCATTTTTAGATTTCCTCCAAGGACTCCTAGCTAAGGATCTATACGATATAGGGTTGATTGTGACCTTGTCGGTTGCTTCATCACAGTACCACCAAGGCCATCCCATTGGGCATGCCAAGAATGTATACATATGAAAATGAGCATAAGAGAACAAGCTAAAATGCATTAAAATATCCTATTCATAACCAAAAGTAACCTTTGATAGAGCAAAATAGGAATGCATACACCAAATGAAGTTCATTAAATAACAACACAAGATTTAACCTATTATCTTTGGATGCACTCCTTGATATTTGATGTGTGATTGATCCTAAAACCAACAACATAACATTGCATTACATGGATACTTGGAAATGGATTGCACGAGGTTGAATTTACAAATTTTTGGATGGGTGATTGGAGGGTTGAGATTGATTCAAAGGACCAATGGCTAATATTAATTGAAAGGATTGGGTTGATGAGAGGCCTCCAAGTGGCATGATTTTATTGATGCATAAGTGGAGTACTTGGATTGAGGAGAGATAAATGATGGAGGATATCCTTGAAAGAAGTGGATGGTTAGGATCAAAAGGGTACCAAGGGTACCTTAGAGGGATGGGCAAAAGGACTTGCCCATTCCTCATGTAAGAAGGCCACACCTTTTGTAAAAAGACCCATGCCTATGTACACTTTGGAGGATGTGAGGGGTTTGAATGGGTTGATTAAGGTTTAGGAATGTCCAAGTGTGTGCTTAGTTGGCTAATTGGTTCTAGACAACTTAATGAAAAGTGGACAAATAGAGAATTAAATAAATATGAATAGTTATGTAATTTTTGGGATGAAGATGAGGGAGTTAGATAAATAAATAATTGAGTTATTTATATAAGGTTGAACTATGGAAAATTACCAATTAATTAAATAAATGATTGGATTTATTTAACTAATGCTAGGAAGAGGTATAAATGAATAGTGTTTTTATTAATTAAATAATAATATTATTTAATTAATGTTGGGATTAAAAATAGATAATTAATTGTCTAAATAGGAATTTATCCAATTAATTATAGAAGAAATGGTCAAGTGAAAGGATGAAGCGATGATGAGACGATTTTAGGTGCCTACACTTGTATTATCATTCATTATGCAATTGTGAAAAGTGGAGAGCAAAAATAGAAAAAAAAAACATATTTCAAACCCTCCTTTGAAGAAAAATAGATTTTGGCTTGCTTGGAGATGGTTTGAAGTTGCTTGGATTGGGTTTTTGATTGAAAGAGAATAGTCTAGAAGAAGCATTTGAATTTATTGAGGTAATTTGTATCTTGTTTGAATTTGAATTTGAATTTTTATTTCAAAATTTTAGTTGTAGGAAGTTATTTTCAAAGATTAACTTTCCTACCGAAACTATGACAAAATTTTCTAAAATTGTGAAATGAGCAATTTTTGGATTTTTTGAAAAATATGGGAATTTTCCTTCAAAACCTGCCTAAACCTTTTCAAAAAAATTTATGTTATTTGAAAAGTGTGCTATTGGGAAAATTGGGAACAAGAGGGTATCTTTAGATTTTTGAATTTTTGCATTTTACAAAAAAGGAAAAAAAATGGGAATAATTTTGGGAAGGATGCTTCAAAATCCGTTAATGGTGGACCCTAGATAATTTTTTTTTGGACCCTAGATAATTGCGAAATTATTATATTTTATTTTCTTAAATTTTGAAAATTCTGAAAAGTGCATGTTATGTGGAATAGTGGTTTATCCCATAGGTTTTATTTTATATGTGCATTGGGAAGTGTGTTTTCTAGGAAAACTGCTCCTTTCCTATTCTCAGGCTCCTTGAAGAAGGTTGACCCTTGAATTATGTAGGATATGCGATATTTGGAGGAGGCTTGGGGTGGCCAATTACCCAAACTCATTGGGTGAGGTTTGGAGGCAAGGAGTGCATTGAAGAAGTGCCACTTTCTTAGGATGAATAACTTGTTAGGATTAAGGTGCCATCAACCTTGTAAATCCTATGTAATTAATTACTCCTAATGTTGTTTGTAAATTTCCATTAGGGAATAAGTATTCACCAAGTAGCGATCTTGTTTCAGCCGCATGTTTGATCCCGGTACTCAACAGATGTAGGTTATCCAGGGGGTTGAAGGGGGTACCCCCTTGCAGGGTTTGGGGGAATGGCCCCCTCGGCAGGGGTCCAGGGGTTGCGTGCCTTGGTGGGGGTTCGGGGACAACACCCCCGGAAGCCACATTTTATATATATTTTCTCATTGTAAATCTGGATCATTCATCATTAGGTCACAGATCTGACGGTAGAGTTATGTTGGCTTGTCTTGCCCTAGAAGGCAACCCCTTTATGAGGATATTATATTATGGCTGTGTATGAGAAGAGTTGAGAGTATTACAACCGCTACTGGATTGAAGGATGAAGAGGAGATTGATAGTGTTGTATTGTAAACTCTATTAAAGTTAATACAGACTGGTGCATCTCTTCTTGTGTGGGGTTTTTTTTTGCAAGGGTTTCTCCATGTAAACACTGTGTTATATGTTTTATCTTCTATTCCATTATTTATTTGTGTTGATTTTATACCATCTCCATTTTGGTTCTGCACAATTAAATATCTATAGTACAGTTGTAATCAGTTTTCCATTGATAGTTGTTTACCTTCATTTCTAACATAATTAAGAGTGCCAAATCCCAAACTCATTGGATGAGATTTGGAGGCAAGGAGTGTGTTGAAGAAGTACCACTTGCTTAAAAAAAGTAATAAGAGTGTCAAAACACCCAGCTTGCTAGGCGAGGTTGGAAGCAAAGAGAGTGTTGGAAAAGTGCCTCTTGCTGTATTGTATACAAATGAATGTGTAAAATCTTGAATATAATAAATTGCAGTAATCAACTATGCTATGAAATCTTGGATGAGTAATGTGTGCTAAAGAAGTGCCACACTACCATTTTGAGAAGCATCCATAGGGTGAATGCTTACTTGTGACCTTTGTGGTCTATTTCACTTTCTAGCTTGGTTATGGAGAACCAAGGGGAAGTCCACCCTGGTGTCTTAGCTAGCCTCATCTAGTCCTTGTTGGTTGGATTGTGTATATCCGACCTTGTGTTGAGATTAACCATGTTGTTATTGTGTGTTTGGAACCAACTTGTGTGACTCTTGTGTGAGTGGTGACATCTTTTTGGAGGATCTTGTTGTGTGCCTTTATTATTGTTGTGCATTGATTGGCGTGTGTGCTATGTATTGTCTTACATGCTTGATTTGGTGTGAGTTGCCACAGGTGTGTTGTGTGCATTGATTGACGTGAGTGTAGCCATGTATTCCTTGGATGTGTGTGAGCTTTGGCTTTGATACGGTGTTGCCATGTTCTTCTTCTTCATAGATTGAGGGTTGCCTAGAGTGACATACATCTATTACACTCAATGATGGTAATACAGTAGGGTGATGGATAACATTTCCCCATTGGTATTTCAGGAAGGTCTCTTGGGAGTTGGAAGAGTTCATTATGCATTATTTTATATTGTGATCATCTTGTATTTCATGATTATTGGAGCACATTAGGTGGCTTATGTTGGTGTAATATTTTATTCATCTTTAATATATATTATATATTCTAAGTGTGATATTGCACCTTTTTAACAAGTTCACTTAGGATAATATGAATATTTATTTATTCTCATCAATGTAGCTAATAATGACATGTGGACACCTTGACTTGAGGTACACAAGTGCCACCGCTACCTCATCAACTCCTTGATTGATGGTGGTTAGGTGCCACCTCTATCCAGTCAAGGCCACATTTGTTGTATTCAGGAAGAGTGAACTAATCTACTAAGTGATAGTTCAACTCTTGACTTCTTAGTTAGGCTAAGTTAACTCACCTTCTAATTGAGAGTTAAATCACACCTCTTGGGCATATAATTTCCTTGATTCACACATCCAAGAGGCCTACATATATGTATCCTCCTCTAGTTTGAATCAATTCAATTCATGCTATTGTGAGATTTTCATTTATGCTATTTTGATTATTGCAAATCTTTGTCTCTTGAGAATTTGTAATTCTCTTGTTGGATCCTAACTCTATAATGCTATTTTGATCTTTGATCATTTGTATTTGTAATTTATTATTTTCTATTTCGTACACTAGTTTCTAGGTTATCATCTTTTGAAGATTCTAACAACTTATTATTATTGTATAATTATTGCTTGTATCATTTTTATATTGGAGTGTGATCCTTCCATGTTTGGGAAGTAACCTCCTTCATGTAATTGCATTATGTTATCATTTGGTTGGAAAATGATCCTTGTTTTGGAAGGAAATTGTCTTGTTGTGAATGATGTCTTAGTTAAAATGATTAAATCAGGATGTTGGAGTCCTCTTTTGTATATTGTATTATTGCATTATTTTATGATTATGATTTGGGTTGTATTGTTCCCACATAATGGATGAGAGCTCCATCTTTGTATTTGGCCCATCTCAACGTTGGTGTCGAACAAGTGTGGCATTCTGTATGACATTTCTCATGTTTTACTTGTATGTTAGCACGATTTGGAAATGTATCTTATCTATTCATGAATTGTTCTATTGTTATGTTTCTTATAGATGGTTATTAAGTTGATGCAATGTGTTTGGATCCTTTTGGGATGCTTTGTTTCCACAAGGTTTCAAGATCGATCCTCCCTTTGGCTTGTTGGCCACTTGTTGATGTTGGTTGTTCTTGTCCTATAGAGAAGTGTACATCCTTGTTTCCACCTTCTCTCTTGTTCCTTGAGTGCCATTGTGTGGCACTTTGGTGGTTTTTTAGGCTTGAGTGTGCAATTGTGACATGCGAGTGTTACAATTTCATCAGGAAAAAATATTCGCCCTGTGTTTGTCGGTTAATGTCCTAGTGTAAAAGATAGGGCATTAAAGATTCTTGGAGATCAGAGGACAAAAATACTTCATTTTCTTGAGGGAAATCTCACTCAAAATTTATATTTGTACTTCTTTTTATTTTTATATTTTCAACATATATTATTTGTCATTGCAGGTTTACAAAGAAGGGAGCGTCAACATACATAGTTTATTTTTAGATTTAACTTTCATAGAAGCATTGTTGTAATTTTTGATTTATTCTAGAAAATTTCTATACTTTTCATGAATATAAATTAGCTCCAATAATTTAGTGAAATTCTATTTCATATGTGCAAGTATTGATCAATTTTTTGGCATAGTTTGTGTTAAATCAACAATATAAATTTCGGTATTTGATATAAATTTCTCTAGAAGTTTTTTGGGAGGTTTTACTATATATTATGTTAAAATTTGCTAAGATGATTTTAGATCTTAAAATATTTGGTTAGGGACATTACATAAACATTACAATTGTTGATAATATAATTGGTTCTACTTTGGAGGTTGGGTTTTTCCCGAAAGTATTTTCTCAATACTGTGCCAACTGTGTTTTTATGAGTTGCATTTCACTTGCATGTTAATGCATGTGTTGTTTTCTTATCTAGAATTGTAAGATCTATGTCTCTCTTCATTATCTTTCCTCATAGATTAGTGTAGGAAGTGTTTCTGCCATCTCAACTTCCTTTTAGTCACATGTATGCACATCTCCACCAAACTAGGAAAGTACAAATGCCCTAAGTAAACTTAACCAATTAGGTGTGAAAAGGACCCAAAATGGAAACTAGTTAGGGAATAACCCCATTCACACTAGCACCTCCTTAAGTGTAACTTAGGGAGGAAAAATAAAAGAGCAAAAGACTCAAAGATGGGTCCCAACAACAAGGCTTGATGAGGAACTGATGTACAGTGAAGACAATGAAGGAAGGAGGGCTCAAGATGACTCTCTGTTGATGTGGTTTTTGACACACCAACTTTCTTGCAAGCCGTGAAACTCCACAAGTTGAAACATAAAAGGTTACCCTACTTAGAAGGTGGCTAGCCTTAAGAGTCTTCATCAATTGTTGTATGAGGTTTACCAGAATCCCTCAATTGGAGAGGGCTTTGGCTAGTCCATTCAAGGGGCTACAATGAACATTAGGAATCATTCACATGAAAAAGAGGCTCACTTAGTAAAAATAAACCACTATTAGTCGATGTAAACCTTCTTCTTCACTTTCAAATGCATTAATGATTTTATTTTTATTTACTTGACTTTTATCAATGGTTTCCCACATCAAATTCATACTAAAATTACTAAAACAACAATGTGTTCTTTAAAATCAATATTTTACAAGTTGAAATATGAAAATTTATTCATGAAATCCATTCCAATTTTAAAGGATTCAATCCTAATTTTTAAAACAACAAATTACGAATTAAATTTACACAATTCTCACCACTTGGAAAGCATAAAAGCTTTTCAATTTCCTACCTTTTATAATTAAAATTTATCATCAACCCCTAAATTAATCCTAACCTAACATTGATATAAAAAAAGTAAAAAGGAGAGGGGAGGAAGGAAAGGGTTAAAGAGAAAAGAAAAATATATCTGATTTCATCTTCAACCCTTCCACACATTATTCTATAAAAGGACAAATTCAGTGTGAAACCAACCTTTGCTAGACTCATTATCCGCAATCCCAACATAAGATGGTGCAATCTTCGAAGGAAAATCCATGTGCATGATTGTTGTCAAATTCTCACATGCACAAATTTATTTATTTGGCCACACAAAATACCTCACCATCAACAATGCAACAATAGTTTAAACACATGTGGTGCAATCATGGATGGAGGGTCCTAAGAATGGACTGTCCAACCATGTAGCTAGAGTAAACACAACAAAAATAACACAATAACATAATGCAATGTAAGATTTATATGTTCAATATATCAAATAATCACAATGCTCATATGCCAGCAACATGTGGGCTACAATCAAGGGCTCACAGGCATACTTTCTGGATTACAACACACATGAAAGATATGGCATTGAAGTGCCTCTGGAAAAGAACTATCTTTCTATTCTATGATCAGATGAGAATCACTTAACTAACTACTGAACTAATTGCCTTCCTAGAGCATCTAAGAAATGCTTATATATCCTTCTCTAACTCAAAGAATCCTCCACATCGGCCTTGAGAGATCTCAAACTCAAATGAATGATGAAACGTATAGGAAACATGTAGGTCGGCCTACAACTATTGGTAATGCTTTGCAAATGAATGAAACTTGATGCAGTTTTCAATGAAGGTCTATCTGGTCCCAATTTACCTTGTGTGATGTTCCATTGGGCTCCGCAAGTCACAGAAGTGCTCTGCAAACCTTGTATGCTTGTGCTAACTAAAGAATGCTCTGTTATGTGAAAGTTGATGATTTTTGATAGCAATATCTCTCTGCAAACGAATCCAAATCTCATGAATTATGAGTATGATGTAGCTGGAATGACATAGAAGCTAATTCCTGCTCCACGAGCTTTAAAATGAAGATGCAGTAGAAAATGCTGAAACTACAAATGACCGAATTGCAACTTAAATGCAAGAAAAGAAAAGAAAGCAAATATTTTTGGTTGATACAAGATTTCTCTTGAACCTGGGGTGCTCTTGCATCAGACACCCGGGGTTATTGAAAAAGTGAGTCCCTCACTTTGCTGGTGCTAGAGGAAAACCAAGGCGATCTACCTCAATCTGAGAAATCTATGATGAATCCTCTTCTGGTCTTCCTTTCCACTTAACTAAATACTCTTTATACTGCTTGCCTCTGGTGCTATGCCCAACTCTGCTATCCAAAATATGCTTTATCTGCTCCTATTGTTGTTGGGGTAACTGGTCCTTCAATCCATCTTCTAGGATGTCACTTGATTCTCCCTCATGATACTGATATAGATCTGCAATGTTGAATATAGGTGATATACCAAATGTCTTCGGTAGCTCCAGTTCATATGCATTTCCTGAATTAAATTCTTAAGTATCTTACATGGTCCAAATTTTCTCATTTTCAGCTTTTTGTATGTCCCCACTAGAAATCTCTCCTTCCTAAGCTATACCATAACTTCATCTCCAACAGAAAATTCCTCATGTCTCCTCTTCTAATTTTCTTGTTCCTTATAATTGTTGTTCATCTCTTCCAAATGTTTCCTGACTTGATTGTGTACTATTTCCATATATCTTGCAAATTCTTCTGCTTCTACACTTCTTTTGTTATCCATAGTAATGTCTCTCAGCTCTGCAACTCCTCTAGGTTTTATTCCGGTCACAACTTCAAATGGTGTCTTCCCTGTACTTCTGCTTACTAAATTATTGTATGCAAACTCTACTTGCGGTAGAATTATATCCTAATTTCCTACCTCATCTCCTACTAAACATCTCAACAAGTTACCCAAACTTCTATTTACCACTTTAGTTTGTGCATCTGTCTGTGGGTGAAATGGTGAACTAAATTTTAGGTCTGCCTTCATCTTCTTCCACAATGTCCTCCAAAAATATCTGATGAATCTTGTATCCCTGTCTAAAACTATATTCTTTGGTAATCCATGCAATCTCACAATCTCCTTGAAAAATAGGTCGGCAACATGTACAACATCATTTGTCTTCTTACAAGGAATGAAATGTGCCAACTTTGAAAATCTGTTCACTACTACAAATATAGAATCATATCCCCTCTGTGTTCTTGGAAAACCTAATATGAAATCCATGCTTATATCTTTCCAAGGTCTCTCTAATACTGTCAAAGATTTGTACAATCCAGTATTCTAACTACTCCCTTTTGCAACTTGACAAATCCTGCAACTCTGAACAAATTTCCTTACATCCTTATATATATTTGAGGTAAAAAATAATGTTCACTTACCAAAGCTACTATCTTGTCAATACCAAAATGTCCTACTAATCGACCACTATGCTTCTCCTTGATCAAGTTATCTCTCATTGAACTCCTAGGTATACACAACTGATTTCCTTTGAACAACATACCCTCTTGAATGAAATAATCCAACCACTTCTATCTATCACAACAGGTTCCTTACATGCTTTCCATGCTTCTGCAAAAATCAAGATCCTCTTCATACATATGCTTAAGTTCTTCAAATCCTAGTACTTCTACTCTCATTTCTTTCAATAGGTTCCTTCTTCTGCTTAATGCATCTGCAACTTTGTTTGACTTCCCACTCCTATGCTTCAATACAAATGTGTAGCTCTGCATGAACTCTCATATGTCTCTGATTCAACTTACCTTGATTGTTCAAATACGGTAAGGCTTGATGGTCTGTGTATAACACAAATTCCTTTGGCAACAAGTAATGTTTCCACTTCTTTAAGGCTTGAATTATGGCATAGAACTCCTGGTCATAAACTAAATATCTCCTCCTTTCATCATTCAACTTCTCACTGAAATATGCTATTGGTCTCCCTTCTTGACTTAACACCGCTCCTATTGTAGTTCCACTGACATCACAATCAACTTGAAATACTTTGTTAAAATCCAGTAATGCTAACACTGGTTGCTCTATCACCTTTTGCTTCAACAATTCAAAACTCTTATTTACTCCTGATCTCCACTTAAAATCCTTCCTGTCACCTCTCATTGTCTTTGTCATTGGTGTGCATACAGTACTGAAATTTCTGATGAGCTTTTGGTAGAAACTTGCTAGTCCATGAAATGAAATTACCTCTCGAATGTTTACAGGTGTTGGCCATTCAACAATTGCTCTAACATTCTCAGGGTCCATCTTCAATCCTTCCGCAAAAATCACAAATCCCAAGTATACCAACTCTTCCTTCATGAAATTATATTTCTTGATGTTTATCAACAACTTCTCTTCTCTCAACCTCTGCAACACTTGTCTAATATGCCACAAATGTTCCTCCTTTGTCTTACTGAAAATCAGAATATCATCCAAGTATAAATAACAAATGTACCCAAGAATTTCTTCAAGACCTCATTCATCAACCTCATGAAAGTACCAAGTGCATTACTTAATCCAAAAGGTATGACTAACCACTCATACAATCCTTCAGTTGTCTTGAATGCAGTCTTCCACTCATCTCCTTCTTTGATCCTAATCTGATGGTATCCACTCTTCAAGTCTATCTTTGTGAAATATTTTTCTCCACTCAAACAATCCATGATGTCATCCATCCTTGGCAATGGAAATCTATACTTAACAATGATCTTGTTGATGGCTCTCCCAATCGACCTCCTCCATTCCCAGTTTCAGAAAGCCTCCTCCTATAATTATGAATCATCCTGTGGTAGAGAAGGATTCTAAATTCAAATTCCCAAGCTTTAGGCAGGGGAAGCCCTATGAACCTTCAAAACAACCTTCTAGATTCAAGATCCCAAGATTTAGAGATCTCCATCCTATGAAAAAGCACGTTCCTATGTAAAGTCAACATCTTACTCCCCAGAAACAACCATCTCAAAATCCTATCATTCTTCCTAAAACTCAACAAATACTTCAAGCTCCTATTATATGTCAGTCTTCTAGTCCCAACACCATTTCACTCTTCAAGGGTGGACCAGTTGTTTGATGAGCTAGTCGGTTGGGTGAGCAAGAGAAGGAGATGTCTAAAGCAAATGAAGAACAACATGTTGGTAATGAAAGTCACGCATGTGTTGAGAATATTGATTCAAGCTCATTGTTAAATCCTCTAGATTTTGATTCCTTTGAGGGATTTTCTTATGCATTTGGTGAAATCAATGAGAGTAGAATGTGAAAATTGCTTGGGAAGAATCTTTAAGCCTTCAAGAGGTAGCTTGCACAAGAATCAAATGAAGAGAAAAATAAGGAGTGTCTTGGCGATGTTTCCTTGATGCCTCTTATGGAAAAGCACTTACAAAAGAAAGATGGAGACTTTATTTCTCCTCCTAAGGAGGAAATTGTAGAGGAATTCACCATGAAATGTTTAGAAAATGGTGGCATGAACCTATTTGAGGAGCTGCCACACTTTGTGGAGGCTAGAGTTGAGAGGGAAGACTCAACATTATTGTTTAATCAGATGCCTTACCTTTTTGATGAAGAGGAGGAAAGTATACCAATGCCCACACCAGAAAATGATTCCCAGTAGCTTGAGGACGTTAGAGACTATGATGAGTTGCTAGCTTGTGAAGATAACCATGAGAATGAAGTTGTTGCTTAAAAGGAAGAGTATGAGGAGAGTCCTGTGTTGGGGGATGAAGGGTTTGATGCACATGAAGTCACTCATCAAATCAAGCAAGATAACAAGAAAGGGATTGCACTTCATAAAGAAGATATTTACATCCTTTCAAATATTCAAGAGAGCCATCATGAAACTCAGTTCAGTCCTCCTATGAACAAGAATCAAGAAGAGATTAAAGAAGACCTTTTCTGGGATGAGCTGAAAGACTTCTGTTTAGACCTTGATATCAAGCCAGTACCTCTTGAAGAGGAGATTCATGAGCACTATGAAAATGATGTGGAAGTGGCCAAGGTCCCAAATATGCTACAAGAGAGAAAACATCCCAACCAACAAAAAGATAATGAGGAATCAGAGTAAAGGCATGAGACTAGCACTAATGGTTTACATGCCATTTCAAGGGGCTGTCCTATCAGACATTTGGCCAAGCTAGAGACATATAGAAAGGAGTCACCACTTGTCATGCTTACTCTTGAGCATGAATTTGAGCATTAATATGTGCAGAATCACCCTGGTGCCCTATCCACTTCAAGACAATTGCACTCACAATCAATTCATTTTTATTTTCAGGGTGGAGTTTCATCAGTTTGTTGTATGCTCACTCTTTTTCCACCTCCTATTGGCTGCCCATAAGCATGGAAAACATTCTAACTTAATTAGAAAGGGTAGCTATTTTGAAAAACTAGTCAATGACTTTGTTTGAATCTTCTGGTTGGCTACTTTAGGTTTAGATTTGGTTTGTGTAGTTTTATTTCCTCCAAGTGTTGTTGCACATGCTGCATTCTCATTAGGAGGAGTTATGCTATGTTTTTTTGTGTTTTTTGTTGGAGGCATGTTTCAGTTTCTTAGTCACGTATGGAGTCCCTAGTTCCTGTTTTCTTCTCGACTCTATGCCCAATAAATTGTCTAAAGGCCATTGGATCCCCATTGTTTAGCAGACAAACACCCTTGAGAGGTCATTAAAATGTTGACCTATTTCAGTCTCTCAGACTTAAATGGTCTATTCTTGAAAATCCCACATTTCTTCCCAGCTTCACAGAGAATTCCATGTTGTGCCTTTTTGTTTTGATCTTTCTTTCATCAAATACATCTAGTCTAAGATATCCTAAATGGACACCATTCTGTAAAAAATCTCCCAAAATCCCTAAGTCTCTAAGATCCTAACTATTCTAAGTGTTTTCCCCATAGAATTTCATTGCCTTTTGGCATGTTCACGAGTTCACAAACCTACCAAAAAGTCAAAAAGGGTTTTACCTTGGTCTTATTTCAGCATTTTGGTGCAATTTTGAACCAACGAACTAGTTCACCCACTGAAATTTCAAACCAACAAACCAGTTCGCTGGTTCACCATTTCACCGAAATGCTAAAATGACACCAAGGAAGGGAAAAAAACACAAGTATTTCATCATTTCAAAGAAAGGTCAAATCGATGAACCAGTTCACTGGTTCTCCATTTCCCTGAAATGCCAAAAGCAAAAGGAGGGTGGGTTTGTAGGTTTTAGAAGATGCTGAAACATCGAAAGTCAAAGCAAAATAAGAAGGTGAAGGAGAAAGTAGAAAAGAGAAGACAAATAATTTTAGTGATTTTGCAGGTTTGTGAACTCAAAAAAATGCTAAAAATAGTTCCAAGGTTTGTCATTTCACTAAAGGAAAGGGTAATTTTGAAGATCGAAGTAAAAAGCCAAGTTGATTTGGCGGTTTCTACGTTCGCTGAAAAGCCGAATTGCCGAAAAGGAAGATAGAGTAATGGGGAGAAAAGTAATAAAGTTTTAAAGGTTCACAAATTTCCAAGTTTGTCGAAAGGCTTCCCAAGAGCATGTAACAATTTTCAAAACATGTTTACGTAGGCTTTTCAAGGTCGACTTTCACCTACACCCAAGGTGCCACTATGCATAATAAAGATGATCCGTAGGTAGGTGAGGTAGTTGGCATGGATTTTTATGCAGTGGGTACCATAAGTAAATGAGGTAGTTGAAATCCCTATGACCCAGAGGTTTTATAGGTCCTTCTATGACCAATTGATGTACTCAAGTATGGGTGAACCTCCAGATTTGTAGGTTTTCTGACATGGCCTAGATGGACGTGATGTAGCAGGCATAGATTCATGACTTACAAAATGTGCTGACCACTCTTCTCCACGTCCAAGCTATAACGGTGAAATTTGTACAGTTATATATGCATGCTCAAGATGTATTTTGAGGCGTTGGTCATTTGAGCCATCAGGAGAAAGGATTTAGTATTTGATATTGTAGTTAGGGTAAAATTGCAAATCAGGGCAAATGAATAAACAGCAATGATAAAAACCCTAGCAATGCACAATGAAGCACAAGACAACATGAAAATCAAAATAACAAATGTAAATGCAAACCGATCTCCATGCTATGCTCAATTTATCTCCATTGCTCTTCTCCACCTCGCATGAGCATGCAAGATTTTGAAGGATTATTGTTGGAGGAATGTTGGGTGCTCACTTCTGCAGCATAACATTAAGATGAAGATGATATGAGGATGATTGATAGATGAAGGATGCAAAGGCTGTAATGATATTTTGACAGAATAATGTTACTTGAAGCTCCATGCATTTTAAAAAATTTGGCAGAATAAGAGTGCTTAAGGCTCAATGCATGCTAATGGCTTATGAGGGGTTTGATTTATAGGAAAGGCTTGGTTCCAATGGACGGTTGAGATTAAAAAGCTAATTGATTGATGTGGACGGCTAGGATTGATTAGGTATTCCCACTCTTCAAGGGAGTTGTAGTCATTTGACAAGTGTCAAGGAGGATAGGGCTCATGTGTGCTTGTGTACATAAAAAGTACTACATATAAAAGATATTAAATAAAAGACTGTAGTACCATTTATCTTTTTAAATGAAAGAGGCACACATGTCGGCTAAATGATAAGATAAATTAATTAAATAAATAAAATTTATTTAATTAATTGGAAAGTCAGCTTATAATGAAATGTGAGAACTTAATTCAAATAAAATATTTGAATTAGTTGGGATATGAGTTGGATATTAATTAAATAAATAAAATTTATTTAATTAATTGGATAGTGGGAAATTAATTCAAATAAAATATTTGAATTAGTTGGGATTGGCTATTAATTAAATAAATAAAATTTATTTAATTAATTGGATAGTGGGATTGAATGGGATTTTAATTAAATAAATAAAATTTATTTAATTAATTGGCTAATGGAATAAGTGGGGTTAAGAGTGGGATTTAGGACAAAATGCTACATGATGTTTAAGTGATGTTTTTGACAAGGTGTTGCTAGACATGAACAAAGTTGGGACAAATTTGGGTGTCTACATTTTGCCCCTCTTTGAGATGATGTTCGAGATGATGAGCTTTGTATCGAGTAACATCATTTCAAAGAAGCTAAGGTATGGATGGAGGAAAAAAATAGTGATGATGGAAAGATATGATGATGATTATGATGATGATGGAAAGATAAGATGATGATGATGATGGAAAGATGATGGGATGATGATGCCCCCTCGAGAGGATATGCGGGTTGGACAAGCATGGGTATGCTCTCGAAAAGAAATGGCTTAGACTATGAAAGATAAATGATAAGGTATGGATAAAAGAAATGAAGGATGCGTTATGCTGCAATGGAAAGTGAGCAACCATGATGTTTGATATAGCACTAGATGTTATGCACCAAGGTATAAGGACCAGGGTGACGATGTGTCTCATGCCCCAGCATAATACAACCTTGTCAAGATACAAGATATGAATATTAGCTAGATTGATACCGATATGATGCAAATGCAAGATAAAATGATAGCACACACAAGCAAGCAAGCAAGCATGCACAAATGATACAAAAACAAACAAGGTATTGCCCCTGTCAAGCTGTAAACCAATGATTAATTGCTGATTGTTTTGCTGATAATGATGATAGTTGAGAGTGTTGTCATGGCGGGGAAAGCTATATCCCTAGATCAACACAAAGTTGTCTGCTGAGTTGGTTGGCTTGTTGGCTAATTGATTTGGCTTACAACAAGGCTAGGATCAAGACCGTGGATTGCATTTGGATAACTTGGCTTGATTGATTAACTTGATTGGTATGGATTAAGGATGGGCTTGAATTTGGATCTTTGCTTGGATGATTTGATGGGATGAAATGATGAATGAAGATTGATTTGGTCAAGTGATGGATTGATGATTAGAGTGTCCACTCAATCTAAGCATAAGCAAGTGTTCTTAGTATGCTCAAAGGATGTAAAATAAACAAGGTATTGCCCTTGTCAAGTCATAAACCAATAATTGATTGTTTGTTTGATGATGGTAGATAGTGTTGTCATTATGGGGAAAGCTATATCCCTAGATCAACACAAGGCTGTGGGAATGCTATATCCCATTAATGATGATTGATGATTTGATTTTGTTCATGACAAGATTAGGATCAAAAACTTGTTGATTTGATTGGATAATGTTCCTTGATTCATTAGCTTACTTGATATGGAGTAGCGTGACTTGGATTTAAGATCATTGCTTAGATTGATTTGATTGATATGATTGGAAGAAGTAATTGATTGAAATGGATGAATGAATGTTATTGATAGGAAGAATTGATGATGATGATTTGATTTGAATGTTGATAGAGTTGATGGTTTTGGATGATGATTGAATCGATCTTATTGCTTGGATTGTTTTGGATATTTGATTTTTTTGGATTTTTTAAACATATTTGATTTTTTGGGATTTTTGAGATATTTTGATTTTTTTGGATTTTTTTGAAATGTTTTGAAAGATGCCAATGGATTTACAATTTGAGTAGCCTTTGTGCTAGATACCAATGACAAGGGAAGACCAAGTCTAGGTGCAAATGATGGATAAAAGGATGGATGATAGTAAATGGGATAGAGGACTCATGATAGATGGATAGGTAGGCTATAGTGGAAAGCTCATGATAAATGGATGGGGATAAGCTATAAGATGGAAAGCTCGTGATAAGGATACACCATAGTGGATGGATCATAAGGGAGCTAGGATGTGATCTTCAAAGGCTATGTTGCATAGGAAGAACTTGTCCCATTCTAGGTGGTAATGCTTAGGATTTTATATGACAAAGCTCATGACCAAGGGATGACATGATGGATTGGTTTGAATGGGATGGAAGGTTCATAGATAGGACTTGGTTTGGAAAGGAGGTATGTCAAGAAATATCCAAACATGTTTCAACTTTTTTCCCCTATGTCTTCATCAAGATCACAAGGCGGAAGGATGGATAAATGGGTTTAATAAGATAGGTATATTTATGTAATGGCTAAGGATGGTAGGATGGTATGGTAATGGTAGGACATGATATAATGGGATAGATAGTTTAGAAATGGATAGGTTGGATGAGACAATTTGCCCCCAAGTGTAAGTGACAGAAGATCAACCTACACATGACGCCTGTTTGCCAGGTTTTCATCATGGTACTTATCCAAGGTGCCTGTTTGCCAGGTTTTCATCGTTGGACGAAGGGATTTCTCTTTACTTTTGTGATTTTTTTTCTTTAGATGGGATGACAATTACACATGGCACCTGTTTGCCAAGTTTTCACCATGGTAATGGATAGGAGGGACTCAAGTGGCTAGTTCAATGGATGTTGGTGGTCCCTTTAGAGATTGATGATGTCTTCACATGGACCATGTCATTATGCTCATAGATGTTGATAAGGGATTTTGTGGATGGGAGATGGATTAGGTAGATAATGGATTATAATGTGGATTATGGAAGGTTCATGCAAGGATGGATAGATAAAAGGCTTATGCAAAAGCATGGACTATAGGAAGGTGATTGAGGAGATATGTACGATAATGGATGAAGGATGGGGAGATGGAGGCATGTGGGAATGTTTTAGAATGGAAGGGAACCATGACCAATGGCTGCACACATCGTGATAAACATTGAATCTTTTGATTGGATGGTGGTGTAGGAAGCAATGGAGATGTTTTCTTAGGGGATGGTTGATGAAGTGATTTAGGAATCCACATAGATTTAGTATTTTTAGTGCTTTTTCTTTGCTTGTGGTATTTTTGAAGGGAATGGAAGTTTTGGATGGAAGTAGGCTTTTGGATGGAGATAGGTGATTGGGATTCTTGAGATGTGGATGAGGATGCCTCATTCACTTTGCTAGTTATTTGCTTAGGAACCCAAATTATTTTGCTTTTGGGCTTTGTATTTGGAGATAAGGGCTTGGATAGCTTTGTGAATGCACTTTGCTTAGAATATGGATGATTTAGAGACTTTTCACATTGATTCCCTAAGGCATGAGGGTCCTTAGGAGTTTTAGTTGGATTTTTGGCTTTATAGATAAAGGCATCCAAATGTTTATTTTGGAATCCCATGGGTTTGGTGGAAGCGGGGTTGGTGGAATGATTGGAAGCTTTATGTTTAAATGATGTGTGCTTTAGTTGGCCATGCTTAGGGATGCAAGGATACTTATGAATGATAGGTGGATAATTAGGTGTTGGAAGCAATGGTGGCAAGGTGGATGGAGGGATATTTGGAGTTGGAAGTAATGGAGGCAAAGTGGATGGCAAAAGGTGTATGGTCACATGCTTTTGGCATTTATAGGATGATGGAGGTGGAATGGATACATATGTTTTGGGTAGATGATAGGATATATGATGGTAAGTGATAGGTTTAGGATGTATGAAGGGATTACCAACATCTTTAGCTTGTTTACCTTGGGGTGTGTATCCAAGGCCATATGAGCATGGAGGAATCTTGACATGGTTTGGCTCCAAAATACCTTGTTCATAAAGGTCTAGACCTTTGCCTTGGTAGCTAGTGTTTTGGAGGATGCGATGGACAATGGGACTTGGTGTGGTTTGAACACTAGACTTGAGTTTGTTATTGGATGGAGAAGGTGAAGCGGATAGAGGTCGTTGTTGTCCTAAAGAAGAACACTCATGTATAAGGGTGGTAAGACCTGTAGACACCCAAATTTGTCCCAACTTTGTTCATGTCTAGCAACACCTTGTCAAAAACATCACTTAAACATCATGTAGCATTTTGTCCTAAATCCCACTCTTAACCCCACTTATTCCATTAGCCAATTAATTAAATAAATTTTATTTATTTAATTAAAATCCCATTCAATCCCACTATCCAATTAATTAAATAAATTTTATTTATTTAATTAATAGCCAATCCCAACTAATTCAAATATTTTATTTGAATTAATTTCCCCACTATCCAATTAATTAAATAAATTTTATTTATTTAATTAATATCCAACTCATATCCCAACTAATTCAAATATTTTATTTGAATTAAGTTCTCACATTTCATTATAAGCCGACTTTCCAATTAATTAAATAAATTTTATTTATTTAATTAATTTATCTTATCATTTAGCCGACATGTGTGCCTCTTTCATTTAAAAAGATAAATGGTACTACAGTCTTTTATTTAATATCTTTTATATGTAGTAATTTTTATGTACACAAGCACACATGAGCCCTATCCTCCTTGACACTTGTCAAATGACTACAACTCCCTTGAAGAGTGGGAATACCTAATCAATCCTAGCCGTCCACATCAATCAATTAGCTTTTTAATCTCAGTTGTCCATTGGAACCAAGCCTTTCCTATAAATCAAACCCCTCATAAGCCATTAGCATGCATTGAGCCTTAAGCACTCTTATTCTGCCAAATTTTTTAAAATGCATTGAGCCTTAAGTACCCTTATTCTATTGAAATATCATTACAGCCTTTGCATCCTTCATCTATCATTCATTCTAGAATCTTCATCTTAATGTTATGCTGCAGAATCGAGCAATCAACACAACAAATTGATCAATCAATCGAGCTCATCTTGCATCTTCGAGGTATTGAATTATTTGGGTTTAGGTTATGCATTTCAATTGTTTGATCATTTCCATTTATAAATCCAAATTTTTCGATATACAAGACCAATAGGACATGATGGTGGACTTGAAGTGGAATCAATGGTCGATGTGGATGAATGATCATTAGGATCTTGATTAGCATTGTGTTCACTAAGATCCAAGCTATTTGTTTGATCTTTTATACTTACTTGGGGGACAAGTGTCTCATCATGACAAGTGGATTTTTGCTCATTATGGATAGGGCTAGATGGCATATGACTAGGAGAAATGTGGATATCTTGCTCATGGATTATAGGATTATGGATAGGATCAAGGTGCTCATATATAGCTTCTTCATAGGTATCATCTTGATCATAAAGAAGGTAAATGTTATTGATGGGTTGGATGAAAGTGTTTTGATCTTGAGTTGGACTAGGGCTTAATGTTTCCACATGCTTAGGATTAAACCTTTGACATACCTCTTGAGTTTCTTGAATGGAAGTAGAAGGCTCTTGGATAGGCTCTTGGTCAACAACATGAGAACATGATGACTCTTGACTTGGATTAATGATAGAAGGTTCGCAGATAGGCTTGATGGCTTGTATGTCACATGATGGGCTTGAAGGGCTAGGCATGGTGTAGGACTCTTGAATAGATGTTTGACATGGAGGTAGTTTATTCCTAGCTAGTAGCCAATGGATCACATCCTTCGCAAGGGTATAAGTGGATGGAAAATATAATGGATGAGCAATAATAGTGGATGATGTTGCAGGCTTAGGACTAGGATTAGGTTGGGGGCTAATTGGATTGGGTGGATTAGGATTTGGACTAGATGAGGGTGACACATGGGATTGGGATGATGTGGCATGATTTCTCATTATAGGTAGGTACACCTTGTAAACAATTGAGACAAATATTGGGCATTGATTTGTATTGTGGCCTTTGGTCCTATGGTATGCACAATAATCATGTTCATCATATGGACTTTCTTCACATGGTTTGACTTCGGGAAGTTCAATGAGTTTTGCTTCAAGCATCCTTTGTAAAACTCTCTCAGCCATATCCTTTGGTGAAGGATTAGAATGACATGGTGATTAAGGTAATGGAGGGCTCGGTGGTTTGGAAGGTTGGTGGACCAATGGACTAGAAGTAGGATCACATGGTGATGTTGGGATAGGACTAGTTGGCTCATGTGTCGGCGTGTGATTGGATGGTGGAGGCCATTCTAGATTGGTATCTCCCTTGTCAAAGGTTATTAGATCCTGCATAGGATAACTTGGACTCGTTTGATTTATGTACAAGGGGCCACTTAGATTTGGATGTGCTTCTTGTTGCAAAGGTGGACTTAGATCTATCAATGGTGCTTGATGATCTTGTTGAAAAGGTGTACTTGGACTTGCATGGTTTATGTACAAAGGGCTATTTGGACTTGCATGTTGTTCTTGTGAGGACACTTGATTGCTTTGTGGATGGGCTTGGTAGTACATTAGAACGGTGGCATGAGGGATTGGATAAGCTTGAGGTGGATGTTCATAGGTTGATGTGGCATTGACTTGGTGGATAGGTGGATTAGGTTGATAGGAAGTGGATGGATATGACATGTGGCTATGAGATGGATTATGTTGATAGTGAATGGCTAAGGATTGTTGTGCTTGTCGAGCTTGACTAGTGGCTAAAAGGTGTTGGACTTGGGCTATGGAGTGTTGTAGTTGAGGTGATTGGCTTACATGGGGTTGAGCTTCTTGGATGAAGAATTGTAATATTTCAATGGCATCTTGGTTGAGGGGTTGTGATCCTTGATAAATATTTTGGAGGAATCTTTGGAATTTGATTGTTGGGTCTTCTAGTGTAGACATGCTGTCACCAAGTGTTTGTCTTAAGTCCTTTTAGCAAGTGCTTGTTTAGGGATTTAGATGATGATGTGGCTTGTTTTAATGACTTAGCTATGAAGGGTTGAAAGTGATTGGGTTTGAATGTTATTGGAAGAATGTGTAGGATGACTTGTCTTTATGCGTTTGGGTGTTTAGAGCTTGATGTGGCAATATTCAAACAAATGATTATGCATGTACACACATGAATCACTCACGCAAGACACATAAGCAAGTTGTTAGTTTGGAAGAATGTGATGATGGTTAAGCAAGCATGTGAAGACACTTCAACAAGTCCTAGTAAAGGCAAGGCCACTATCACAAGGAGGTTCTAGTGAAAATCCGGGGGACCGGCACCCCACGAGCATCCAGCAAGCCACTTAAGACTTTAACTAACCCTACTAGGAGTTTTAATATACACAAAGGTACACCTCCTTTCGAGTTAGCACTGTATGGTGAGCGCTAATACCGGTTAGACTTGGCTTTTGCCTTATCCTCTAATTTTTATAGCGGATCGGATGAAAGTACCGCTTGAGGTCGTTCCCTTTGGGTGGATACCAAGGTAGGCCTCTCTAAGGGTAAACAAAAGCAACACAAATAAATGTTTTTGATCTCCAAGTTCGTGTTGGGATGCGAGGAGAGAGCATACACATTTACTTGGTCACACTCACATGGGGTTCATTAACCTTAGAAAATCAATGTGTGGAAGACAATGCAAGCACTTGTTTGTTTTAAAGCCCAAATCCAAATGTGATGAAAGACAATGGTTTGTTTTAGCCCAATTTTTTGATGATATGATAGCAAACAAATGTTCGTTTTATGCCCAAAATCCAAATGTGTTTGCAAACAATGATTAGAAGATGAAAGAGATGAAAGATTAGAATGAGTGCACCTGATACAATCACTTTCCAATTTGCTGTAGATGTTGATGCCAATGCTACTCCAGCTCCTTAGATGCCCTTACAAGTCACCAATTCCAAAAAGAAACAAGTAAACTTGCAAAGAAGATGATTATATGAAAAAGATGAAATCTGAAAATTCTAATGAAAATGATCTGATATAGAAAAATAGATTGCATAAATAGAAAGTTCAGGAGATTCTAAGCAATTTGAAAAAAAGTTTCACTGAAAAATGACCAAAATTGCTCAAGTTATGTTCAAATGAAGTTTGAAATGAAGCTGAACTTTGACTGATAAAAAAGCCTGAAAAATAGTACAGTCACCTAATAAAAGTGGTACAATTGTGAATTTTGTCCTCCTAGCTTTCCAACAAGTCCTTGTTTGTGCGATTTGGCCTCCATATGTGAAAGTTATGCAAGTTTGAAAAAAATAGCTTCCTTTGGCATGCAGGAGGTACGGGTGAACCTTGGTGGTTAAGAAAAGTGTAGAGGCGATTTACTGTTAATCATAAGCGATCTCCTTTTAGCTATATGTGAACCCCTACAGATTAAATGTGATCTAGAAAAGCACTAGATGCGAGCAGTGTAGGCTTGTAAGCGATGCGAAAGATGCAGAGGCGATCACTGCGTGTCCAGAAGCGATCTCATATTTTAACACAGACGAACCCTTGAAGATCAAATGCGATCGAAAGAACACCAGATGCGAACTCTGTACACTTATAAGCGATGTAAAAAATCTGAAAGCGACCAATTTTGGCCTACAAGCGACCTGTATCTGCAAAATGAAAGATGCAACAGAAACCCTAGTTCTACAGAAGGCGATTACTGTCAGACTAAAAGCGATTAGGTTAAAGACAAAAGCGATTACTATTTAGATAAAAGCGATCAAAATATGAGCAAAAGCGATTAGTATCTGACTAAAAGCGATCAAAATATGTGAAAAAGTGATTACTGTTAGCCCAAAAGCGATCTGGAAAGTTTCAGGAGACGGAATGCAAATATTAACCATATGCGACCAAGTTTACCAAATGCTATCAGTTTTTGTTCAAAAGCGAGCACTGTTTGTTTAAAAGCGGACCAAATTTGACCATAAGCGACTGCTGTTTGCCCAAAGGCGAGCTGATTTAGCCCAGGCGAATGCTGTTTGATCATAAGCGACCTGAATTACCAGAAGCACATTGTTGCAGTCCGGTTGTTGTTTTCTTCACCAAACGCTCCATTTTTCATCAAATTTAGGAAAATTTGTACTCAAAGTTTATGGAAACGGCCTCCCGGATGCAATGGTGAGGTTAGATTTGGGCTAAGAGATCATCTACATACATATTTAGCCAAATCTTTGCAAACTAGGGTTAGAAAAATGCAAATTTTTGCTACAAAAGCTTACAAAAATGAAAGATTGGCGCTCCAAGAGATCTAAACTTCATAAAAACAACTCAAACAAGAGAGGTTAATCAAGGACGTGAGTCCCACCAGGCGTGCCAAATGTATATCAAAAAATTTGGATTTATAAATGGAAATGATCAAACAATTGAAACGCATAACCTAAACCCAAATAATTCAATACCTCGAAGATGCAAGATGAGCTCGATTGATTGATCAATTTGTTGTGTTGATTGTTCGATTCTGCAGCATAACATTAAGATGAAGATGCTAGAATGAATGATAGATGAAGGATGCAAAGGCTGTAATGATATTTTGACAGAATAATGTTACTTGAAGCTCCATGCATTTTAAAAAATTTGGCAGAATAAGAGTGCTTAAGGCTCAATGCATGCTAATGGCTTATGAGGGGTTTGATTTATAGGAAAGGCTTGGTTCCAATGGACGGCTGAGATTAAAAAGCTAATTGATTGATGTGGACGGCTAGGATTGATTAGGTATTCCCACTCTTCAAGGGAGTTGTAGTCATTTGACAAGTGTCAAGGAGGATAGGGCTCATGTGTGCTTGTGTACATAAAAAGTACTACATATAAAAGATATTAAATAAAAGACTGTAGTACCATTTATCTTTTTAAATGAAAGAGGCACACATGTTGGCTAAATGATAAGATAAATTAATTAAATAAATAAAATTTATTTAATTAATTGGAAAGTCGGCTTATAATGAAATGTGAGAACTTAATTCAAATAAAATATTTGAATTAGTTGGGATATGAGTTGGATATTAATTAAATAAATAAAATTTATTTAATTAATTGGATAGTGGGGAAATTAATTCAAATAAAATATTTGAATTAGTTGGGATTGGCTATTAATTAAATAAATAAAATTTATTTAATTAATTGGATAGTGGGATTGAATGGGATTTTAATTAAATAAATAAAATTTATTTAATTAATTGGCTAATGGAATAAGTGGGGTTAAGAGTGGGATTTAGGACAAAATGCTACATGATGTTTAAGTGATGTTTTTGACAAGGTGTTGCTAGACATGAACAAAGTTGGGACAAATTTGGGTGTCTACATTTTGCCCCTTTTTGAGATGATGTTCGAGATGATGAGCTTTGTATCGAGTAACATCATTTCAAAGAAGCTAAGGTATGGATGGAGGAAAAAGATAGTGATGATGGAAAGATATGATGATGATTATGATGATGATGGAAAGATAAGATGATGATGATGATGGAAAGATATGAAAGTTGTCTTACAACACATGATTGAATGGGAAATGGACAAGTGTTGAAATGTGATAAATGATAAGGGCTTAATTCAAATAAAATATTTGAATTAGTTGGGATATGAGTTGGAAATTAATTAAATAAATAAAATTTATTTAATTAATTGGATAGTGGGGAAATTAATTCAAATAAAATATTTGAATTAGTTGGGATTGGCTATTAATTAAATAAATAAAATTTATTTAATTAATTGGATAGTGGGATTGAATGGGATTTTAATTAAATAAATAAAATTTATTTAATTAATTGGCTAATGGAATAAGTGGGGTTAAGAGTGGGATTTAGGACAAAATGCTACATGATGTTTAAGTGATGTTTTTGACAAGGTGTTGCTAGACATGGACAAATTTGGGTGTCTACAGATATTAGGCCTCTGTGTCATTTTCCAAGAGTTGAATGAATCTGATGGACTGTACCCTTTAGGCCTCTCGTGTCTTCATTATCAACTTGAACCAATGAAGGGAAAATTTATCATTCTATGCTCTACATTCTCATCTGTGTTGAATCTTTCTAAGAGTTGGATATGTGTATAAATCATTGAATCTCTGCAATGGTTGTTTAGCCTTCATGATTAATATAAGAAACTAATATTTTTCCTCTCTTTGAGACTTTCACACTATGTTTTCTTGAAAAATGTATGCTTATATTATGGATGAATGACCCCTTTTGTAGTTTCAATTTTCTTCTCTAACCTCTGTCAAAGATTTATGAGTCTGTGTAAGTTTAGTTCAGCATTTGAGATCATTGTTGTGCTACAGGGGTTCCTCAATTAAATCTAGTGCATCATCTTTATATTTATAGTATTTATCCATCTCTCTTTTCTTTGGTAATTGTTAAATTAGTTTTAGTTGTAGTCTTATTCTCTAAGCCTTAATCTTAGAATGAGGAACCATCCTTCTTGAGAGGTCTGATCTCATCTGTAAGGTCCCACACCTTGAGATTAGTCCCATTGTGTCCTTGGATCGTTGGAATATAATGTTCAACAAAGGGTACAAATCTAAGTGACATCGGTACTCTCTTCACAAGCCATAAACCTTAAACCAATTTAATATGCCCTTATATATGCACAAATCAAACCAAAGCACTTAATTTGTCATATCAAATATTTTTATGAGAAAATAAAAAACCAAGAAAACCATGTGAATGAAAAAACTCTCCATTAATCAAAGGGAGATATGAACAAGAACATATAATGAGATAAATAACTTCGTCGAATACTTCTTTTCTGACTATGAATCGATCTAGTGACTCATTCAACCTCATCCATTGTATTTTTTCATGGTTACTCGATGTAGGCAAACAACCAAGTTTATCATCCTTGATGTTTTTCATCCACCACCAAGTAATTCACCACCTTCTTTCCATGTTCAAGGAATACAATTATGAAGTTAGTGGAGGGAACACCACTTATCTTAATTAACCAACAAATGAGTGAACATGTTGACTCAATCAAATGAGTCAGGTCATTGATCAAAACCACTTGATTAAACATGCTCAATCCAAGTTAAGCTTTGCATCACTAGTAAAAACTGAACTACTAACAAAATGAAGGGCCAAATGAGGGGAAAAAACCCAAATCTCCAAACAAACAAACAAAGAGAAGAAGTGCATGTAATGTCCCCAACTGGTGCTTAGCCAAGTCGTGAACAATTAGCCTATTTATGAGTTTTCCCATAAGCTAATTGGTGTGCAATGGAGAACTCTAAAGTTCTTGGAGAGCACTGGATAAGCTTTGCAGAGCAATTGTTCATGGTTTTGAGTTTAGTTGGTTAGATAGAGCCTTTTGATGCTTTCAAAATGGATTTTTGACCTTTTGAGAGCTCTCCAAACTTCTTGGAGGAGTAGGCTATTTTTAGAAAGTCACTCAGTTGCCTTCAATCATCATCCCAAGTCTTGAAGATTATGTTGGTATGGTCAGAATTGGAAGTTGCATCATTTTGGGACTTTCTTTAAGTTGGGTGAATTATTAAGTCATTTAATTAATTATTCACTTAAGTTATCTATTGTTGGGAAATATTAAAAGATAACTTATGTGTAATAGCTTTTTGGAAAGGTGATGGAAAATACTATTTGATGCTAGGCATGGAAAAGATTTAAGACTACAAGAGGCATCCCTTTTTGAGTACTTTATGTTTCATAAAGTCAAAAAGTAATATTATATCCTTTTCTTCTTGGGCACCCTATTGTGTGCCTATAAAAGGAGATTTTTGAGCTCATTTATGTTAGGGTTAGCCAGCAGAAGATATCAATTAAATGCAAATAAAGATTAAATAGAGGAATAAAAAATACACAGAAATAATAACAATGAGAGACAAGTTTTAACGTGGTTCACCCAAACCCGGGCTACATCCACCAACAAAGAGTCCAATATTAATATCCAATAAATCAAACCAATAAAAGAAACTCGATACTATCAGTCAAGATGATTGGGACAAGATGGATAAAAAGGCAAGAGGAACAATCTAGTTACTACCTTTGTAAACATATCCACTAGATTTTCATCTATATGTATCTTTTCTAGCCTTAACTATCCATCATCTAACACCGACTTGATGAAGTGATACCTGAGTTGTATGTTTTGGTATTTGAATGCAAGGCATAATTCTTTGCAAGATGTATGACACTCTGGCTATTCATAAACAAATAACTGTTAGCCTGTTGTTTGCCCAATTCTTCCATGAAAGATTACAGCCATATCATCTCCTTGCTTGCCTCTGTTGTAGCTACATACTTTGCCTTCGTGGTGGATAAAGCAACCACCTTTTATAACCTGGAGATCCAACCCATCGCTGTCCCACCTACAGTAAAGACATAACCTGTAGTACTCCGCCTGGTATCAATATCCCCTGCCAAATCTGAGTCCAAATAGCCTGCTAAATCAATATTAGAGCCCCCAAAACATAAGTGTTTATTAGATGTACCTTCAAATATCTGAGAATCTATTTTACCGCATTCCAATGCTCCAATCCGGGATGACTCATATACCTGTTTACGACTCCTACAACATGTGCAATATCCGGTCTCGTGCATACCATGATGTACATTAAACTTCCTACAGCTGAAGCATATGGTACCTTGGACATTTTGTCTTCCTCCTCTTGTGTCTTTGGACACATCTCCTAAGTCAATTTCAAATGACTAGGCAAAGGTGTGCTAACAACTTTTGCATTCTCCATATAGAATCTTTGCAACACCTTTTCAACATAATTAGCCTGAGATAGAGTCAATTTTTTGTTCTTCCTATCTCTACAAATTTTTACACCAAGGATTTGTTTTGTTGCCCCCAAATCCTTCATAGCAAATGATTGTGCTAACTGTTGTTTTAACTCTCTTATGTGATCCATGTTAGACCCTACTACAAGCATGTCATCAACATATAAACATAAAATAATGTAGCTGTCATTATCCAACCTCTTAAAATAAACATAATGGTCAGAATTACACTGGCTGTAGCCTTGCTCAGCGATAAAACTATCAAATTCCAAATACCATTGCCGAGGTGCTTGTTTTAAGCCATATAAACTCTTCTTCAATTAGCACATTAGTTTCTCCTTACCTTTAACCTCAAATCCTTGGAGTTGTTCCATATATATCTCCTCCTCCAAATCACCATGGAGAAAGGTAGTTTTCACATCTAGCTATTACAAATGCAAATCTTCAGCAGCCACAATACTTAAAATAGTACGAATAGAAGTCATCTTAACAACAGGAGAAAAAATCTCATCAAAATCAATGCCCTTTTTTGTGCAAATCCTTTTACAACTAACCTGAATTTAAATCTTTTCTTACCTCCATCTTCCTCTTTCAGCCTATAAACCCATTTGTTTGGTAAATCCTTTTTACTTGCAGGCAACTTACATAATTCCCAAGTCTAATTTTTCAGCAAGGAGTCCATTTCTTCTTTCATTGCAAGCTCCCACTGAACCTTTGTATCCACCTGCATAGCTTCATCATACCCTTTTGGTTCACCAGCATCTGTTAACGAAATAGAATACAAAGAGGGAGAAAACCTTTCAGGAGGTCTACTTAGCTTTGTTGACCGTCTAAGATTCACTGGAGTTTGTGGTATTTCTTATTGCTATTGCGGAGCATGAGGAACCAATGGAACATCACTATTTGGAGTATCATCTAGCACCACATAATCCTTTTCTTTCTTCTTATGTTGCTGCAACTGATCTTTGTACAACACCTTCTCATTAAATACAACATCCCTGCTTCTAACAATTTTCTAATTTTCAAAATCCCAAAGCCTATAACTAAATTCATCAATGCCATATCCAACGAAGGTACATTTTTTTGATTTTTCATCTAGTTTGGTTCTATTTTCAGAATCTACATGTGCAAATGATTCACATCCAAAGGTTTTGAGAAAAGAATAACTCACCTTCTTACCTGTCCATGCTTCTTCTAGAATACCACAACCCAAAGGAACTGAAGGATCTCTGTTTATTAAATATACAACAATGTTGACAGCCTTTGCCCACATGTTTAAAGGCAGCCCAACATGCAATCTCATGGTCCTTGCACACTCCATTATAGTCCTATTCATGTGCTTAGCCACTCCATTCTCCCGTGGAGTCCCTGGAATCATTTTCTACCTACGAATTCTATTAAAGGAACAATAGTCCTCAAATTTTTTGCTGCAATACTCACCACCATTATCAGATCTGAGACATTTTAATCTTTTACCCATCTCATTCTCAACCAAGCTTCTCCATTTCTTCAATATTTCAAATACATCAGATTTCTACCTGAGGAAATAAATCTAAACCTTCCTAGTTGCATCATCTATGAATGTAACATAATACCGAGAGCCACCAAGAGAAGATACCTGAGCCAGTCCCCATACATCTGTATGCACAAGATCCAACTTTTCATATTTCTTTTGCTTCCCATCCTTGAGAAAACTAACTCTCTTTTGTTTGCCATACACACAACTTTCACATAAATCCATATTAATACATTTTAGACCTGGTAAAACTTTCTTAGAATGAAGTACCTTCATACCTTTTTCACTCATATGCCCAAGTCTGTTATGCCACAGTGTTGTCTCAGAACCTGCAGCAACTGTTTCAATCTCTTCCTGCGAACCTGCAACAACTGTTCCTAAACCTGTTTGGTTTTTCTCTGCAACAACTAAAGTATAAGGAACAATATGACCTGTACAAAGATATAAGGTGCCTACTTTCACACCTTTTGCTACTATTAAGGCACCTCTTGAAATCTTCTAATTTTTATCAGTAAATGTAACAATGCAACCTTCATTAGCTATCTGCTCTGCTGAAATTAAATTCCTTCTTAGCGTTGGAACGTGCCTTACCTCTTGTAGTAGCCAATGATTCCCATTCTGCAACTTAATCTTAATTTTTTCCTTTCCAACAATCTGACAGGGTTCGTTATCTCCCAAATAAACCAACCCAAAATCCCCTTGGACATAATCAAGAAAATAACTTCTATGGGGCATAGCATGAAATGAGAGCCCTGAATCTAAAACCCATGAATCATCAGCATTATCTAGGGAAAAAATCAAAGCATCATCTTCATATTTATTACTTACTACATTTGCCTCCTTATTGCGTTCTTGTTTGTCTCCTTTATTCTTCCGAGACCAGCAATCTTTCTTCAGATGACCTAGTTTCCCACAGTACCAACAATCCTTCTATCATCTGGATTGGGATCTCTTGTCCTTTGATTTTTCTCATGACTTCCCATGACCTCTAGAACCTTTTCCTCCCTCTTTTGATCTGCCCCTGCTTTCTGCATTCAAAACTCTACCTGATGTGGACCCTCCTGAGCTTTTCCGTCGCATTTCCTCGGTAAGGATAACACCAACAATATCATCAAATTTCAAAGTATTTGAACTAGAGACATAGTTACTTACAACCATTACCAATCTATTCCAGCTTTCTGGCAAAGAACATAATATCAAGAGAGCCCTCACCTCTTCATCAAATTTCACTTTTACAAAAGTTAATTGACTAGTAATTGTATTAAACTCATTTAAATGATCTGTCACAGATCCACCTTCAATCATTTTTAGATTAAACAAACACTTCATGAGAAATACCTTATTTGGGGCTGAGGGTTTTTCATATAATTTAGCTAAAGCTTTCATCAGTTCACTTGTTGTCGTTGCTTCTGTTATATTGAACGCCACAAATGGTTCCAGGCACAACCGAATGGTTCCCAGTGCCTTTCTATCCAAAAGATTCTAATCCTCATCAGTCATTGATGCCAATTTCTTGGCTATTCCTTCCAACGACCTCCATAAATCCTTCTGATAGAGATAATCCTCCATCTACATCTTCCATAAATGATAGTTCTACCCATTGAATTTATCTACCTTCAATTTACCCTCGTCTACCATTGCTCCCACTCAACCATGAGACTCCCACTCAACTGTGAGACCTTCCTACAAATGATAATTGAACACAACTTACTCTGATACCACTTGTTAGGGTTAGCCAACATAAGATATCAATTAAATGCAAATAAAGATTAAACAGAGGAATAAAAAATGCACAGAAATAATAACAACGAGAGACAAGTTTTAACGTGGTTCACCCAAACTCGGGATACATCCACCAACAGAGAGTCCAATATTATTATCCAGTAAATCAAACAGATAACAACCAGCAATCCTTGCAACTCAATATTGCTACAAAATGCTACAATACATCAATAGAAACCCTAACCCTTAGCCGCTTTTATCAATCCTTATGTCGGTTACAAAAATAGGGTTTTTTTATGTTGGCCATTAGAAAAATAACTACCTGGACCCCACAAGGGGCACTATCCCTTGACCTCGTCTTGGGGGTGCTACCCCCAAACCCCCGCAAGGGGCACTGCCCCTTAACCTTGTTAAATAATTTGGGGGGGAAACCACATCGATAAAAGTGGGGTAAATTTAACCTCCGAGTCTGATTAGGCTCCATATAACAACAATTTAAGGTTTTATGCCTTTGATACGTTAATTGCTTCTTCTCTATAAGAGAGCATGTGAGATTAGTATTTCTTGAGGATGAAAACCCTCATGAAATAATTAGTTTTAGTGGTGAAAGATCTACTCTAGCTGGTTGTAGTGATTTCATACATGAATCATGCTTGTGCTAAAGAGTTGCATTGTAGTTTGGTCCTCATATGATGAATATCTTTGATGTTTTTTGAAGTGGATTTTGGATGTGCATTTTTACTATATTTTGGTGTGAGTTTGCTAAGTTTTGGTGAAGTTTGTGTGTTCTAGGGTAGGCTGTACAACAAGAGGATCGTACCATGTGCTGAAGGAGGGGCGTGAGTCCTAGGAAATCATTCGTTGCCTTTTTTCCTTTCTCTTTCATTTGGAATAGGGGTACCTAGACCTCTGCAATACTAATGCAAAATCTAGAAATCAAAGAATGACTATGTTATTGGCTTGTGATAATCTTCCATGGCTGGCCATACAACAATACCAAGAGGCATGAGGGTTCTAGGATGTTGGTCGCTTCACTTTTTGGTCATCTTACACCTTTCTTGATGGAGCCTAGGGATGTTCTTGCCTTATGTTTTGGTTTGGAGTTGGGAAAATAAGTTGGTGAAGTGTTTTGAGTGTATTGGGGTGCTGGTTGATGGTTTTAGCATAGCTACAACAATGTTATCAGTCCTAAAAAGTAGTATATCAGAGTGATCAACTTCATACCAGACTTCCATCTTCAACTGGATGGCTTCCACAATGGTATAATTCATTATCTATTAGTTGTGACTCATTGTTATATGGAATACCATTACTTTTTGGTGTTTTCTGAGCATTTGGAAATTTGAAATGTTTGTAGCAGTAGACTGAAATTTATATCATAATAATATCATCTTAGTTTGAAGTGGTTTATATGCTCTAGATTATGTAGAAAGTGTTTAAACCTTTATGTTTGTAACCTCAGATGGTAGTACCACTAGTGGAATCATGTTTGTGCACTCATATTGTAATATTGGTCAGTTTACCACCAATACTCTATAGCATACATGATAGCCTATTTGGCATGCACACTCTACCAGTGGCTTTGCATTAATCACACGTTAGTTGAATAAGCTTTAATAGGTCAACTTTCCACTTCATGTGATCTCATTTTGTAATGCATCATGCACTCTGATGAACAAGCGTAGATGTGGTCAGCTCATCCGCCTAGTGCATGAATATCTATGACTTTGCATATAACACACTCCGCTAAATAAGTGTGGGATGTGGTCATCATGGATGCCTGGTGTGTTTGTGAACATCTTGCATTGCACTCTCATTCAATAGCAGTTGATTTAGAGAAGTGTGATCCTACGCACTGTATGCTCTCACCTTGCCCATCCCAAGACCTTGGTGATCAGAAAGTGTATCAAAGACTGCTTGTGCTTTGATTTTAGTTTCAAAATTATTTGGTAAAAACTAGGGTGGTTATTATAGTGGTATCAGACTAGTTTTCTTTCTAGCCTGTGAGTTTGCTAACCCTGCATGCAGCACAATAGTGACAGAGAAAGAAGGTATCTTTAGAGAGAAGAGAGAAAAATGTTTGAATAGGATTACAATAGTAATTCAAGAGGTCTAAAACATTAGTGTCAGTTGCCCCCATGTCTAGAAGAGTCTAGTATTTTAGGTGCCATAACAGCTAGACAAAGAGCAACATTGGGTACAGAGGGTTTTGTTGAAGAGGTTTCAGTCATGGTAGAAAAGGACAAAGATGTTAGCGTTCTTGAGAGCCCAGGTGCTAGAATTGAAAAGAAATTTGATACCATGTTTGCAATGATGGCCGATATTATACATGAGATGAAGAAAAATCATAAGGTATCTTAGAATCTAAATGGTGATGCCAGTAGTTCTAGAAGTGTTGGTCAATCGGACCATAGTTGCCATGTTTCAAAAATCATTTTTGGGTCTGCAACTTGACCTCTCCAATCCATCTTCACTCAAAGGGAAGAAAACACACCTGCTCTTGAACCTAACATTCCTACAATAGAAGAAGTCCTTATAAGTTATGATGAATACAACACTATTCCTGAAGAAGTATGAAACATCCTCACTCTTCACCAATTCATGAACCAATAGAAGAAGAAAGGAGGAGGAAAGGCTAGAATAGAGGACCGAATATTTAGAAACATTACATGCAAGCACTTGGAAAAGATAGACTTGCTCATTTTGATAATAGTGATAAGTGCACCATGAGAGCTTGGGTTCAAAATTTGGATAATTATATTTCATTGAGATCGATGCTAGAATAAGAAGCCCTCAAATTCACCACCTTGCACCTAGACAGAGCAATGCATGAGTGGTGGTATCATGGATTAGTGACTCAAGGTCACAATCTAATTACAACATACAATTAGTTCACTAACAAACTCATCAAGAGATTTGACAAGAGGGATCCTAAGAAGAGCTTCAGATACTTGGCATGGTTGAAGCAACAAGGTACAGTTGATGCCTACATCACTGTGTTCTAGAGACTTAGTGTCATGGTCCTTGATGTATCCGAGAAGAGGCTCATTTTTCTATTTGTGGAAGGACTTTCTAAACTAATCATAGGATGGGTTGAGTCTTTTGACTCATAAACTTTACAAGATGCAATTAGGAGAGCTTGAAACATGGAGTTTTTAGTTCCAAAGACCAAGATTCTGTCCAAGTCCTTTCCTTTCAAGAAGGACAAAAGGAATTTTCCAAAACATCCAAGTCAGCAGGGGGTTCCTTTTCAAAGAATGAATGATGATCTTGGAAACAAGGTTAGGAAGAAGAAATTATGCTTCACTTGCAAGGATCCATGGGTGCCTGGTCATAGGTGCTTTGAGAAAGGACAAGTGCACCGCCCAGAGGTGTATTACACTGATGATTTTGAATTTGAAAATTTAGATTAGTAGGTTGAGTTTGAAGACTGCGAGGAAGTTGAAGAACCTGAAGTGAATGAAGAGGAGAAAGATGATGGGGTTTTCCTTGCACAACTCTCTAGCATCCAGAGGAATAACCCATTCAGAGTTTGTGGAGTACTTCGTGGGCAATGTATTGTTGCACTCATTGATACGATAGCCACTTAAAACTTCATTGATGAAGGAATGGTGGCAAAAATAGGACTGAAGACTAAAGAGTTTGAGGATTTCAATATCATGGTTGCTGATGGATTCACTCTCACATGCACATGAAGAATTCCCTAGATGAGCATCCAATTGGGAAATTATGAAGTCAAGGATGAATTTTATGTGGCGAGCATTGGTGATACCGATTCAGTTCTTGGTATCTAGTGGCTTCAATCTTTGGGAGAGATTTCTTTGAACTTACAAACCATGGAGTTGAAGTTTGATTCAAGAGGGAAGAAGCTTGTTCTTAGAGGCATGTATAATGGAGGTCCTAGAGTTGTAACTGCCAAAAGAATGGAGTGCATATTGAGACAAGGACAAGCAGAGTGGGTAGCTGAGTGCGTGGTCATGCCTACCACTGCTCATGAGGAAAAGAGGGCACATCATCTAGATGTGCAAGCACTCCTTTCAAAGCATACCAAAGTTTTCAATGGGTTGCCACCAGAGAGGCCTTCTGATAGAGGCATTGAGTATGTCATTGAATTGGAAGGGGAGACAAACTTGTCATCACCACACCCTATAGACATCCTAAGCATTTCAAAGATGAAATTGAAAAGGAAACCATAGAGCTTCTTGACATGGGATTCATCTGCCCAAGAAAGAACCTATTCGCTTCATTAGTTGTCCTGGTGAAGAAGAAGGATGGTACTATGCTCATGTGTATAGATCCATGAGTTGAATAAGAAAATAATCAAGAATCGATATCCCATACTGAGGATAGATGATCTCATTGATGAGCTACATGGCATAGTCTATTTCTCCAAAATAGACTTGAGGTCAAGTTACCATCAAATTTGAATGCATGAGGAGGATGTAGAGAAGACTACTTTCAGGTACCACTATGGGCATTTTGAGTTCTTGGTTATGCCTTTAAGCTTAACCAATGCTCCTGTAACATTTCTGTTAGTGTAGGTTTTTATTTCCTAGTTGGGTTATTTATTTTTCCCTATATTCCTAGGGTTTTCCTACACTTCTATTAATCTCGCTTAGGTTAATAAAGCATGTCTTATTAGGTGAGTGGTTGCGAGGTGTCACCTTCCTACATGTGAGCATCCATTAGCTATCTTGGGAAGATACTTTGCTATCTTTAGTCTGATAGATGGTTGCTCCTCATTGGTCAGTATTGCCACCTCCTCCCTCTTCCTAGTCTATATAAGCATGCTACCTGGCTTGTATTTTGTATCTTTTGCTTTTACATCCTCTTAATGCTATTTTGCTTCTAACATTTGCATTACTCTCTTGGAGACTGACTCTATGTTGCTATTTTGATTTCGCATCATTTGCATTCATAGTTTAGATATCTATTTGTTTGCACTAGTTTTCTGGGTTAATAATCTTTTCAGATTCTAACACGGTATAGAGTTGTTCTATGTGCAAGAATAGATTTTAGTTTCCTTATTTGAGAGATTCGCGGGGGGGGGGGGCTAATAAATCTTATTACAGTTTTTTGAATAACCCAGTATGCTCTTCTCTTGCATCTTTGGATGATCTTGAGAATCAGAAAAGTTTGACAAAAACTTTTTTAATCTCTAGGGTTAGCACATGTGTTTTATGAAATCTGGGTGATCGTAGCATTTCTAGTTATACTGGCAGCATTTTCAGTTGTTCCAACATGTCCAGGAGGCTTGAGAAAGTCAGATTTGGCTTTTGTTTCACCGAAATCGAAGATCGTCATACACAATTGCGGAACCAGAGTTTCAAGCTCAAATCTGACAACCAGCTTGCATATTTGGTGTTTTCAATCAATATTGTAGGTTCTAGCATGCCTTTGCTTGTCTTAGGTAACTGATTAAGCCTTTTCATGCCATTTTTTGGTTGTTGGGGTCGTTTTTTGTAGTTAAAGGCATTCTATTTACATTGGATCAACATCTTCTGTACATTAGAAAGAAAAACGCTTTCTGGGTTTTGTTTGCAGCACAGAAAAACTATCTGGGTATCTTTCTATTTTTGCATGTAGTCTATATATTTTGTAGAAACATGCTAAAAAAATTACAATAGGACCTCTCTCCATTGGCAGTTGCAGTTTTGAAAGCATTTTTCAAATGCTCCGTTCTTGCTCATATGGACTCCTTTTCCCACGAATTTTTTTTTGATTTTAGCTATTTTTTCGTGCTCTATGCACTAGTGCAAACATTTTTTGATTTTGATGTTGAGATTTTTTAGAAATTGCATATTTTCAGTCATGACATTGCATAGTTCTCGTTTTGGGAACTTCGGAGGATCATAATTTTCACATACGACCTCGTATCGAGGTGATCCTTTTTTTGAAAGTGCATGATTTTTTGAGCAGATCACAGTGGTGCTATTTATTTCTCTAAGTATTGTGCCAAAGTTGTATTTTTAGCATATGCTCTTCGTGAGAGTTTTGTAATGCATTGAAATCAAGACCACTTAGTATTTATTGCTAGTGGTAGTTGTAAACACACTAATATAAAGTGCCAAATCATATTTTTTTGGGGGGGTTCTTTGATTGAGTGAAAAGGTGGGGTTGTCTTGGTTGTATTCTCTTCTTTTCGACATTTCTTCTATGCATTTCTTCATCATGGATCAAACAAATCTGCCCATCCTAACTCCATACAATTACTTTGAGTGGAAATCATGCATGACAATTCACTTAAGGAAAGTTGGATTAAATAGGATAACTATGGGACTTGAAACTGAACCTGCTAAAGATGAAGATAAGCCTAAGTGGTTTAACAAATGTGATGAGGCATATGGAACATTGTGTTTGTCTGTTTCTCCTGATTTGCTGTTTCACATTGAGTCTTTGAATACACCAAATGAAATTTGGAAAAAGCTAGAAACACTACTTGGCACACAAGATTCAATGAGGGGTCATATGTTGGAAAATGAACTAATTAGTTTAAGTCTAGGCAATTTCAACACAATTCAGGATTTCTTCACTAAATTGAAATCACTAAGGTTGCAGTTAAAACAATGTGGAATTGAAAAGAAAGATGAACAACTGATTCTTAGTAGTCTCTCTAAGCTAAGTTCATAATATTCTGTGTTTGTTTCTACTTTCTATGCTACTAAGGGTGCACTTGGTACTTAATTCACCATGCCATCTTTAGATGATTTTGCTGTCAATCTCACTCAAGAACAGGACAAGCTAATCCAGATGGGCACTCTTAAGTCCTCTAAGTCACATGCCTTGACTGCCAACCAAGGCACAAAGGAATAGAAAGGATAAAGTAGTAACAACAATAGTAAGGATAAGAAACAAAAGAATAGCAAGGAGAAGAAGGATCAGATATCGGTTGCTTCAAAAGCAACTAATGAGACCCAATCTTCCAAGGGCGACAAGCCTAAGAAAGAGAGGGTCCAATGTGCCTATTGTAAAAGACCTGGTCATGATGAACATAAATGTCTGAAGAAACAAATTGATCACTTGACACACATTCTTGAGAAGAATAATATCAGTGTTCCTGAGTCTATCAAACAGAGTTATAATGAGGGGTCTAATAAGGCAAAAGAAAACAACAAGCAAAAAGGAAAGGGCAAGGCCCTTCTTGCAGTTGCTTCTTCACCATCCACTTGGGTTCTTGATTTGGGTGCTTCGCACCACATGGCTTCATCTAAGGAAGAACTTGCATATTTGGAGCCATGTACTATGCCTTCTATTTTGATGGGTGATGACACTCCTGTTGAGGTGTGTGGGAGAGGGTCTGTTGATGTGGGGGATGGCACATTGTATGATGTTCTTTGTGTGCCCTCATTATCAACTAATCTCCTATCGGTATACCAGATCACTCACATAGGTTCAGGTAAGCGGGTTGAGTTCACTCATGATTCAGTGGAGATTCGTGAGTTGCATAGTGGTTCTACAGTTGCAGTCGGGAGAGCAGATCATCAGTCACGGCTCTATCTATTTTCTCACTTTGTTCCTGATCCTCCTTCGATTATTTTGCTCACTCATTCTAATGATGTGAGTAGATTATGGCATGAGCGGTTTGGCCATCTTAACTTCTGCTATTTGTAGCAGCTCAACCAGTAGAGCATGGTCACAGGGTTGCCTTCAGTTCAGTTTTCAAGTGGTGTTTGCCAAGGTTTCATTCTTGGTAAGCATCCTAAGGAAAAGTTTGACAAAGGTAAGGCATGGAGAGCTTCACAGATACTGGAGTTAGTTCACAGTGATTTGGCTGGTCCATTTCAGCATCCTTCTTTCAGTAGGGCTAGATATGTCCTCACATTCATTGATGACTTTTCTTGATATACTTGGGTGTACTTTCTCAAACAGAAGTCTGAGGTATTTGATCACTTTCAAGACTTCAAGACTTTTGTAGAGAAGCAATCTGGGAAAGACATCAAAGTTTTGGACACTAATAATGGTGGTGAGTATGTCGACCATCGGTTTGAGAGGTTTTGCACTTCAGAGGGGATTGATTTGCAGCATTCAGTTCCATACAATCCTTAGCAGAACGATGTTGTAGAACAGAAGAATAGGTCCTTGAAGGAAATGGTGAACTGCATGATTCACTCCAGATCTCTTGCACCACAGTATTGGGCAGAGGCCATTAACTGTGCTTGTTATATCCAGAACCATGTTCCTCACCGAGCCTTGAAGGGAGTCACTCCTTTTGAAGCTTGGAGCGGTCAGAAACCATTAGTTAAGCACTTTCAAATTTTTGGTTCTCCTGCATGGGCCCACATTCCTGCAGAGAAATGCAAGGCCTTGGATCCGCAGAGCAGACCTTGCATATTTGTAGGTTATCCTGATGGTGTGAAGGGTTATCGGTTGCTCCACCCTACTACACATGAGTTGTTCATTGAGAGGAGTGTTCAGTTTGAGGAGGGCTCTTCGAGCTCACTTTTTATCACTTCTCCAACTCCTTCTACTTTGACATTGGAGTCACTTGGGATACATGACAGATCTTTTGATGAGTCAGATTCACCTGAGCAGTCTTCTACCTCCACTTCCGATGCAGAGAGCGATTCAGAGGACTCACCTCCTTCCTCTCCTAATCATCATTCAAAGGTTGATGATTCTCCTCCAGATTCTCCATCTTCTGGTCTACTTTGGGCTAGACAGACCTTACAGTCTACAGGTGATTGGGTTGAGGATCCATCAGACACCAGGCAGATTCATTCACAGTTCTAGGATGCTCCACATGTCTTCATTGCTACTACCTCAGATCCACAGTCTTTTCATGAGGCTTCTGGTATTCCTGAGTGGATACATCTATGCAGGAGGAGTATAGTTCCTTGATGAGGAACCACACTTGGGATCTTATCCCTCTGCCTAAGGGAAGAAAACTTGTTCGATGTAAGTGGATCTATCAGACAAAATTTGTAGCAGATGGGTCGGTTGAGAAGCATAAGGCTCACTTGGTCGCCAAAGGATTCTCCTAGGTTCCTGGGATTGACTACTCTGAGACTTTTGTGCTGTTGCTAGAATGAATTCCATCCGACTTGTTCTTGCCATTGCTGTAGCTAATCGTTGGGAAGTACACCAGATGGATGTGAAGAGTGCTTTTCTTCATGGTGACCTTTAGGAGGAGATCTACATGGAGCAGCCACAGGGGTTCCTTCAGGATTTTTCACTTGTGTGCCATCTTCGGAAGTCTCTCTATGGCCTCAAACAGGCTTCTCGGGCCTGGTATGCCAAGATGGACTCCTTCCTTCTATCAGTTGGGTTCACTCGGTGCCATTCTGATCCCAATGTCTACATTTTGTAGCAGGATGATTCACTTCTATTTCTAGTTCTGTATGTTGATGACTTGTTAATCACAGGGAGTTCTTCATCCACCATTGGGGCTGTCAAAACTGCCCTTCATGACATGTTTTTGATGACTGACTTGGGCTTATTGCATTACTTTCTCAGGATTGAGATCCTTCAGTCTTCTTCCGGGATCACCATCACACAGTCCAAGTATGCTCTAGATTTTCTCTCGAGGTTTCATATGGTTGACTGTAAGCCTACTCCGATTCCCTTTCTTTCTGGAGTCAAACTTGAGGCTCAGTGTTCTTCTCCACTTGTTGATGGCACTTTGTACTGACAGCTTGTTGGGAGTCTCATTTATCTGACTCATACGAGACCTGACATTTCATATGCTGTAGGCATGGTCTCTCGATTCATGCAGGAGCCTCATGAGCTGCACTGGAAAGTAGCCAAGCGGATCCTTCACTACATTAAGGGTACTCACAATTTTGGGATTCACTACGCAGCAGGTATTGAGCTTGACTTGGTGGCCTACACAGATTCAGATTAGGTGGGTGATTTTCAGGGTCGCAAGTCTACTTCAGGTTACAACTTCTCACTTGGTTCAGGTCTTGTTTGTTGGTCGAGCAAGAAGCAGTCTGCTATTGCTCTATCTTCTACTAAGGCCGAGTATCGGGGGGCTGTGAATGCTGCCACTGAGGCTATTTGGCTTCAAAATCTTCTCACTGAGTTTGGTATCCAGATCAGACAGCCATTAGTCATATTTTGTGACAACCAGAGTGCCATTCAGATCTCACAGAATCTGGTCCATCATCAACGGACCAAACACATTGAGGTCCACATGCACTACATCCGGGAGCTCATCCATGGCCATGTCATCGACCTTCGCTACTGTCCAATTTCTAAGCAGTTTGCTGATATCTTCACCAAACCCTTCACTGAGAGCAAGTTCCTTCATTTGCGAGCTTTGTTGGGGGTGCGAGATGCTTCATCTTCTGGGGGGGCTTCTTCCTCTCACTCGGAGTCCCGACTCTCTACTTTGGGGGGGTCTCTTCTCTCTCTATTTTGGGGGGGGGCTTTTCTCTCTCTTTGGGGGGGAATTTTATGTACATGGGTACCTCATCAGGCTTGATTTGTCGGGACCCATTTCTACATCCACTTGAGCTTCGCTTATGGGGGGGTGTTAGTGTAGGTTTTTATTTCCTAGTTGGGTTATTTATTTTTCCCTATATTCCTATGTTTTTCCTACACTTCTATTAATATTTCTTAGGTTAATAAAGCATGTCTTATTAGGTGAGTGGTTGTGAGGTGTCACCTTCCTACATGTGAGCATCCATTAGCTATCTTGGGAAGATACTTTGCTATCTTTAGTCCAATAGATGGTTGCTCCTCATTGGTTGGTGTTGCCACCTCCTCCCTCTTCCTAGTCTATATAAGCATGCTACCTGGCTTGTATTTTGTATCTTTTGCTTTTGCATCCTCTTAATGCTATTTTGCTTCTAGCATTTGCATTACTCTCTTGGAGACTAACTTTATGTTGCTATTTTGATTTCGCATCATTTGCATTCATAGTTTAGATATCTAATCGTTTGCACTAGTTTTCTAGGTTAATAATTTTTTTAGATTCTAACAATTTCAATCTTGTATGAACCAAGTTTTCAGTGAACAACTTCAAAGGTTTCTTTTTGTGCTCTTTGATGACATCCTCATTTATAACAAAACTTGGGAGACACATATGTGCCACTTGGATGAGGTATTGGGAATCCTTGAGGTGAAATCTGTTTGCCAAGGAGGCCAAGTGTGAGTTTGGGATGACTGAGATTCTGTATCATGGTCATGTGATCATGCGAATGGAGTCAGCGTTGATCAAGAGAAGATTCATGCCATATTGGATTGGAATCCATTGAAAAACCTCACTCATCTAAAGGGTTTATTCAGTCTTTATAGGCATTTTGTGAAGGGTTTATCTCAATTAGCATCTCCTCTTACCAATCTCACAAATAAAGGAGCATTCATGTGGTCTGATTTAGTGCAAAAATCTTTTGAGCAGTTTAAGGTGATCATGAGTAATTGTCTTGTCTTTGCTCTTCTTGATTTTATCAAGCCATTTGAGCTTGAGTGTGATGCCTCTAGTGAGGGAATTGGTGTTTCCTAATGCAAAACAAGCACCCAATCACCTTTGAGAGAAGGAAGATGCATGGAGGTGAGAAAAATTACTCCTTTTATGACAAGGAATTGCTTGCATCATGCATGCATTAGTGAAGTTTCATCAATACTTGGTTGGGGGAAATTTCGTTGTGAAAACTAATCACAATTACTTTCTCAACCAAAAGGATCTCAATGAAAGACAACAAAGGTGGGTAAGTAAGCTTCAAGCTTATGATTTCGATATTGTCTATGTCAAGGGGAAGAAGAATATTGTTGCAGATGCTTTTTCTAGAAGGCCACACCTTTCTTCCATTATTGAGATCACTGCAGACTGGAAGGATCAAATCCTAATCGAGTATGCCAAAGTTCCTTTCTCTTCTAGCATTATTGATGGTACCATTCAAGAGGATAAGTATATAGTTGTTAATGGGTTGATATTCTACAAGGAGCACATCTTTTTGGTGCTAAATTCTAGGGTAAAAGAGAAAATTTCAAGGTATTTTCACGATGCTCCCTTGACCAGTCACCAAGGTTTTTTTAAGACTTACAAATAGATTCATTAGAGGTTCTAATGGAAGGGGTTGAAAAATGATGTCATTGATCATGTTAGAAAGTGTTCTGTGTGCCAACAGAAAAAAATGAACACACCTACCTTGCTGGTCTGCTGCAACCATTACCCATTCAAAATAAAAATGAGAAAGTATGTCGATGGACTTCATCACTAGATTTCCTAAGGTGCAAGGGAGAGATTGCAACTATGTTGTAGTGGATCCTTTGACCAAGTTTACACACTTCCTTACCATTTATTTAGAGTTTATAACAACCCAAGTGGCTAAGTTATTCTTCAAATAAGTGTTCAAGTTACGTGGCTTGTCGAGGAACATTGTGAGTGATAGGGACAACAAGTTCCTAAGTTTGTTTTGGCAATAATTGTTTCATTTGAGTGGGACTGAGCTCACCCCTAGCACAAATTATCACCCACAAACTAAAGGGTAAACTGAGATATTCAACAAGTGGGTGGAAGGCTACTTGAGAAACTACATTTCGGGGTAGCAGAAGGCTTGGATTAGGTGGCTACATTTGGGGGAGTATTGCTATAACTCTACTTTCCATATGCCTATCAAAATGTCTCCTTTCATGGATCTCTAAGGTTATAAAGCGCATAGCTTCATTGACTTGTTATTTGGTGATTGTAGAGTCCCTAGGCTAAGTATTTGTTACAATAGAGTCAGAATATCTTGAAATCCTTAAGGGACAACCTCCAACATGCGCAGAATCAACATAAACTATATGCGGATCAACACCATATTGAGCACACCTTTGAGGTTGGTGACTGAAAGGGGAAAGAGAACCCAATATGCACCTTCTAGTATCCTATGATTTTTATTAAATACATATTTAATAAGTTGATACAAGCACATACTACTATGCCCTTAAAGTAGAAACAAACATAGTTGATTTCCCATCCCATTAACCCTTAGAGGAAAGATAATGTAGCTTACAAATCTAAATAAATTTTGGCAGCATAACGACATGTAAATCAACACTTTAAAAACATGAAAGAAGAAGAATAGAAGAAAGATAAATAGAAGAGAAGAGACACCGATATACATGGGGAAAACCCTATCAGATAAAAAACCCCACACTCCAAATCATTGAACCAATGTATTAATCTGCAACAACAAACATGTTACAATACACTTACAGGCTCGAAGCTTTAACATGGAGATTTACATCTTGCTTCTCTAGAGGAAAACTAATAGCATAACCTTGCATAAAACACTCCTTAATGCCTCCATCTCAAGCCCTCAATATATAGACTCATGGGGGCCCAAAAACAACCATAAGGCATCACCATGGGTCCAAACAAGGTCCAAAAATACCATGGTAAAAATCCATAGACCCACATCACACAATGCCACTTGTTCAGCACTTACAACTATCATCGAGACTTGTCTAAACATGTCATAGGAATCTCCTCTACATGGGTGCCCCAAATTTACTAAATTTGACTATGGCAGATGCTCTTACACATCTTACAACTATCATAGAATCTATCATAACTTACAACACTTACAACTGTAAGAGAATCTGTCATAGATGACTATTAATAGCTGATTCTCTTATAACCCATCATAGGCCAACTTGGGTGCTCCAAAAGGATAAGTCAAAGATGATTTATGACAAGGTCATATGCATCATAGCACTTGTCATACTCCCCTCCATTTATGGCTTACACTATCATAGAATCTGTCATAAGTCTTACGCATCATAAACCTTTTACAACACCAAAAGATACTGACGCATGGAAAAATACCTTTACCAAAAAATGGGATTGGGATGCCCAAATCCACATGTAATTCCAAGCACACATCCATGTCACCTTCTCTATAGAGTGACACCTCACCATGCCATTCCCACAAAATGACACAATAATTTTGCACACTTAATTAAATATTTGGGAAAATAATAAGTAAATAATTAATACAACATTAGGAACTTGCAAAGGTTGAGACACCTTAATTCCCAACATTCTCCCACTTGTCAAATGCCTTTCAAGAGCTAATAGAAACACAAGCAATCTATGAACAACCAAGGTACCATACTGTCTGAACTGAACTCCACTATGCTCACAAGCTTTATAGAAGCATCTGCAACATCTTCCAAGTGATTACCAATATGACAAAAAGATTAGAATTCCATAAAAAACATGATGAAACACTAAATGTCACATAGACACACTAATGTATCCAAATTCAAACTGGTTATCAGAACACAACTCTGAAGTCCAAACTTACTCCAAAACAAGATCAAGCATGAATACTCTAAAATAATTAGAACAACAGCCATATCTTGTTGTTTACTTCCAACTAAAAAACCACTATTGATAGATCATTTGCACATGACATATCCAACCCATATTGCAACTCTCATCCCTGTATAATCCACTGTCCTACTCAAAGTTACCATCTCCCATTCTAACAAACACACCAAATCCATTGATGTGTAAAAAATATGAAGACCCTTGATATTACAGTCCAATGAAAAACAATCTACCAAAGATACACATACATACATCCTAGGAATCATACTACATGAGCAATGCCAACCAAAGAAACTTATAGTCTACCAATCAACACTTACCTAAAACTGTGGCTTATAATCAAATTATGTAATACAAAGAACAATCACAATGATATGCAAAGTGCAACCAATCTACTGCAAGATAGAGCATACTTCCACAAATAATTTTCTGCTCACTCTCACCTTTGATTTTCTCCTCTTCTCCCAAGTCGTCCACATCTCAAATCATATACATTAAAAGAAAACATACTGTTGCTAAAAATAATAAAGTACAATAACAATAGACGAACACAAACCCCGTGATCATACTAGATGAATAAGAACCTCTAGAAAGAAACATGAGACCATAAAGAGAATCTGCAAACCATACCATGTCCTTCTGCCAACACCACCAAGTGCTAAGTTGTGTCAAGCAAGATCTCCTTCACAAAACCCCAACTGAAAAGTCTTACCAACACCCAAACGTTCAATCTCAAAAGATCAAACAAAACATATACATCTCAAATAACCAAAAAAGGATGTAAGCTTCTCTAAACAAGGAAGATCAAACTTAAAAACTCATCCCACAAATAGGAATTCAACCCAATAACATCTCCAAAAATTCTTATAAATCAAACCATATACCTAACGATATAACCATACCAAATACTCCTCAAATTACCCTGAGCCAGAACTAGAAACTATAGCTCAAGATCAATATCCATGAGAAATCAAAGCATAAAACAAAATGAATCTGAAATAACATGGCCAATACCTATTAGATCATTTTCTGCCAAATGAACTGGGATTGGGGAATGAGAATGATCCACTGAGATACACTGAGCCTCATAGCCTCTCTCCAAGACAATCTCCTCTCAAGTTCAAACATGAACTCATGTCCATACCCAGGTGAAGGCTCCTCAATCTTTCTGCTGAAATTTCACCATTCCAACACATGATCCCCACAACAAGAGATCTCTAGCCTCACCTCAAGTCTCTCTAGTATCCATGAGCATCCATCAACCAATACATGCCAACTACAAATGCATCCTGTAAAATCATGAAGCTCCAAGCAAATGATTAATACTCAAAACCAAAAACAACTTCACCAGACCATTGTTAAAGCTCCCACTACACATCTTGAAAAAAATTAGGAACACACAGGACATCATGATCTAGCATCTCCTCCTAGGAGATCACATCCTGCCAAGGATATATCGTTCTAAAGGGGCACCATCATGCCAAAACTCCAATCTAGAAATAAGAGTCCATCATAACACAATACCATATCCAATCAGAAGAAGATAATTATTCCCTGACAATGGAATTCAAGATGTCAAAATAATTTCATAGCATATAAGAATCATAATCCAAAAGCCTTACCATGACACCTACAACCACTATGGAAGATCATCCATCATCAAGTGATAGGTCCACATCACTGCCAAAGCCCCCACTAAAACTACGATACCGATCTTATCAAGGCATCGCGATAACCATCCTCTGAATTAAGATCATTCATGCCTCTAACATCATCTAATAATTCACCTGCAAAACCAACAACATAAAAGAATAAAGTAGAACCAATATCTCCAAACAAGAAGATAAAAATATCACTGTCAAAAGCTCACACAACCGTGTATCCAAGCTACCCATGACATCATGATAAACATGCTACAAGTCCAAACAATCGACTATCCAGGCACTCTAATCATCCATCCTCTCATCCCAATGCACAAATGACCACAAACAAGGACAACTAACAAAGTCTACATCAATATTGAGTCAATCTTGTAGATATAGATAGTCCACATCCGAGTCATCCCACTGCAATCAAATAGGTGATCAACCTACAAAACTGCATAACTCATAGATCCCAAAAATGAAACATGAAAACTCATCATCACATTAGTAACCTACAAATGAGATAACAAGAAGATAACATGTAGACCACTAGACTCAAACACCAAATCAACCATAGATCTGATTTGCCAAACGAGTTGACATATGAGTAATCATAGTCAAGGAACCCATCAAGAAAATACTGTAGAAATGATGAGTGACTAATCACATACCAACATATCCACACTCAGAAAGCTACAAATAACCTCCTCAAAACATGCATGAAGCATACATGCAAATCTGCAACTATCTTACATCTAGAAACACCCCAAGGGAATCATAATCTGAAAAATAGTTTATTCACGTATCTATAAATCACAAGTTTTGTTTAATCATGTAAAACCTATAAAACCACCATGTCATTGAAACACATGCAAATCCATATCCACTTATCATTTGGAGGACCCACAAGTCTACAAAATTACCATAACAACTATACCAGAATAATGGAATATCATAGATAAGCATAACCATAGATTTTGAACAAAAAATCTACAAAACCCTCAGATCCAACCAATCATCAAACTAAGACATGCAAGTACAACCAACCAAAAGGAAGAAGAGGTCTCGGAACTCCAGGCCCACTTGTAGGCCAACTCCACAACCACCACCATGTACAAGTATACAAAGGAGCTAGTTTGTTCCAGAAGCTTTCAGATCATCCAATAATCAACTCCACAACCTACATGTATTCAAGGTTAACAAAACAATGACTTCCAATTCCAAGGACTAAAACCAAGCACCCAACATAAGCACATCAAACCACAGTCATGACAACCCAAGTTTCTCCATGTGATTAGGGAGCCAAGAACAAACACCCAACATGAATACTCTATTGCACTCGACTATAGAATGTAAGAACACCACCACCATGCAAAAGAGTTTTTACAAACTATCAAATAAGAGCTCTAGATTAATATCATATTAAATGTAACCACATGATCAACTCCATAATACTCCATCTTATCCACCCTTCAAATGCCTACGACACCCTGAAAACAAGATCAACTGCAAGACTTCCACTCAAACAAGGCTTAATAATCAACCAATTTCTTCCTACAGATTCCCTCAAGATTTCCAAGATGAGAAATCACAATAGAAGAAAAACCCAAAACCTTAAACACTATGGAACCAACACATGCAATCTCATGCACCCTTGGAACCACCATAGCTCTAATACCAATTGAAAGGGGAAAGAGAACACAGTATGCACCTTCCAGTATCCTATGATTTTTCTTAAACATATATTTAATAAGTCAATACAAGCACATACTATTATGCCCTTAAAGTGGAAACTTACATAGTTGATTTCCCATCACATTGACCCTTAGAGGAAAGATAATGTAGCTTACAGATCTAAATAAATTTTGGCAGCATAATGACATGTAAATCAACACTTTAAGAACATGAAAGAAGAAGAATAGAAGAAAGATAGACAGAAGAGAAGAGACACCAATATATGTGGGGAAAACCCTTTCGGGTAAAAAATCCTACACTCGAAAGCAATGAACCAATGTATTAATCTGCAACAATAAATGTGTTACAATGCACTTGCAAGCTCAAAGCCTCAACATGGAGATTTACATCTTGCTCCTCTGGAGGAAAATTGACAGCACAACCCTACATAAAACACTCCTCAATGCCTCCATCTCAAGCCCTCAATATATAGACTTATGAGGGCCCAAGAAACAACCATAAGGCATTACCTTGGGCCCATACAAGGTCCAAAACTACCATGGTAAAAATCCATACGACCCACATTGCACAGTGCCACTTGTTCAACACTTACAACCATCACCAACACTTGTATAAACATGTCATAAGAATCTCCTCTACATGGGTGCCCCAAATTTACTAAATTTGACTATGACATATGCTCTTACACATCTTATAGCTGTCATAGAATCTGTCATAATTGACAACACTTACAACTGTAAGAGAATCTATCATAACTGACTATTAATAGTCAATTCTCTTACAGCCCGTCATAGGCCAACTTAGGTGCTCCAAAAGGCTAAGTCAAAGATGCTTTATGATAATGTCATATGCGTCATAACACTTGTCATACTCCCTCTATTTCTGGCTCTTACACTATCATAAAATCTCTCATAAGTCTTACATGTCATAAACCTCTTACAACACCAAAAGATGCCAACATATGGTAAAATACCTCTACCACAAAATGAGATGTCCAAATCCACATGTAATGCCAAGTATGCATCCATGTCACCTTCTCCATAGAGTGACACCTCGCCATGCGATTCCCACAAGATGACACAATAATTTTGCACACTTAATTAAATATTTAGGCAAATAATATGTAAACAATTAATACAACATTAGGAACTTGCAAATTTTGAGACACCTTAATTCCCAACAGTGACATGGTTTACTTGAGGTTGCAACCTTACAAGCAGTCTACTCTCAATAAGAGTGGATTAGAAAAGTTAAAGCCATGATTTTATGGTCCTTTTAGAATTGTAATGCCCCTCGCTTTTTGGTTTGTGTTAGATGTTATTTCTGTTATTACTTTTGACAGTTCTGGAATAGTTGATAGTTTTTATTTCATAATTTCAATTTCGAGACATTTGGACTAGTATGTATTGGGTTATGCTCTCGTTAATCTTGATGGACTATGTTCGAGGGATGTATTGAGACATGTGCTATGAGTTTTTGATGATACTATGTTACTTCAGTTTTGATGAGATGGATATGATTAGTGTTGGTTAGAAAATGTCATGTTTATGTTTCTGATTATAGTGTTGTGTTGGAGCGGGGACGGTGTAGTACTGCTCGGATTGAGCACCCTACTACGCTGCAATTCTCCGTCTCGGTGTTTGTGATATATATGCATACAGTTGATCATAGATAACCATTGGTTTTCACGCAGGTTGTAGGTACCGGGCCTCGACTCCACCTGATTTAGCAGGTCTGAGCGGGCCATACACCATGGATAAGGTGATGGAGATAATATGAGGACATTACCGCTAGGTCAGTTTCAGTCCGTGTCATGGTCTTGTGTTCTTTCCGTCATCTTGGGTCCTTGCCCTAGTCTTGTGATGTGTTGCGACATTGTCCCTTGGTCCTTGTTGTTGATCATCGCAGGTGGTGGAGTGTTGTTAAGTTATTTTCACTTGTCTATGCATCTCTGGTATCTTTATGATCTTATAGCATTGGCATAGTTGTATGAATTGGTATTTTGTTTTGAAAGGCCTATATTGTTTTTGAAAAGCCTCCTTATTGGCATGATTAGTATTGTAAGGTTTTAATGTCTATGATGCTTAAGTTGTTGAGAAGTAAATTAGTATATGTTTAACTTATTATTTGTTCTGGGAATAATTTATGTAATGTTGCAAGCATGTATGAAGGCAATTAGTGCATAGACGTTTTAAAATATATTTGGGAGCATAATGTATTTTTGGGGAGTTGTCGGATATTCTGGGGAGATCTGAGAATCCCTATGATTAGGAAAAATTTCAAATTTCTTTAGAGAGTGGGGATTGTGGAGCTATTTGGGAGTTACGGGAATTAATGGCAGATTGCCTATTTTTGGTCTCGAAGAGGTTGGCCTGGAGGGTGGGGGGTTTTATGTCTGTGATTTTGGATTTTTTTGGTGGGGAGAAAAGAGAAGAGGAACTCTGCAGAAGGTTGGATTTCGGAGCGTGGTTGACCGGGTATGTCCTATAAATTTCGGTATCTTTTCTGTTTGTTTTCTTGCTGTATCCTGGTGATGGTTTCTCTGGCATTGAATCGCTCCGTAGCTCTTTTCTTTTCAAATCTGTAATTTTTTTCTGACTCTGTAGATCACGCAGTTCCGAGTAAGTTTGTCTTTCCACAAAAAAAAAACAATTGTCCCTTACCCTGTAGCCCAAAACGAGATTAGTGAGTTATAGCTGGATTGGATTACCTGCTTTGGAATTCCCATCTCCTATTCTTCCATGCCGTTTCATTGCTTCCCGTAAGCGTTTTATCGTTGTAGCACTATGGTATTTCGAGATCGAACCCTGCATCCCAAGGTTTTTCTAGTTATTTCAGTCTGCTGTATTTCGGGAGGGTTTTGATCAAACTTTTGTAACTTTGAGTAATCTCTTTAGGCTCTGGATCTATCATTGCCTTTATGGCCCACACTGCGTGGGAATTTTCTTCTTACTGCAAGGATATTTAACCTCGTTAGAACTCCACGTTGGTACCCACCAAATTATTCCGATCTAAAGGAATAATCTTCTTGATGCACGGCCATAGCACATAATTCGTCTCTGATGTGTGCGACCCCCGTCATCCCGGTGATGCCTGTGTCATGTTCCAAACACCTAATTGCTTCTCTCATTATTACAACCATCAACTTAAAATTTTTGAATAGCTCTTACCCATATCAATGCATCTTTCTTTTGGCTTGCTGTCCATTTCTCGTCATCTGTTCTTATGACAGCCGAGAGCCAATAGAGGACCTCTAAACTTGTAGACCTCATCGATTAAATAGCTGGCTTAAGGTTGCTCTTGCAGGAATGGTACTTTGTTCTGTCTGTAGAAATGCTGCGCTCTAGCAAACCGTCTAAGCCGCCTCTTGAAGCCATCAATTTGTCTGCTCTTGATCGCGCCTGTCAGTTAAATTCATCATGGCCATTTCTCTAACCTTATTGCTTGAATAACACAATTCTTGTTTTAAGAACTGGTTGCATAATGAGTCATGATTAGGAAGAGTCTATCCTTTACCTCCTTGAGTGTCTGAGAGGATCCGTGGTAGATTTGAGTAACCTTCTGTCTTAAGTTAACCGTATGTCTTGGCTGGCCAAAAATTAGCACCTTCTGCGTCTTTCCTTACGGGCATGTTCGGCTCATAGTTAAATGTTTATAGAAAGAGCAGGTAATGCCAGTTTACATTGGTTTCTTTTTTTCTATCCATCTTCATGCATAGTCCGAACCCTTCTTGGTGTAAATGATAGGCCTTCCTTGTTAATCTTGTTGTGATAGGTGGGTATTGTTTCTTGCTAGTGGCGGCACTATGGTTCTAGAATGCGTAGCGAGTAGCATGGGAATGTTCGTTGTGTTCTTTCTTCAGTTTTTGTTTGACCTTTCGTAGATTATAGGTTCGAATGAGAGTAGATTTGGTTATGGTTTAAAAGAAAAAGGCATTGACAGCAGAAAGTTGTAAATAGTATTGATTTCGTTGCAAGGATATTGGCATGTTAATAATTAGAAGTAAATTCATCAAGTTAGATTTCTGTTCGCACTTTATTAGTTTAAGTTTAATTTTCTTAGCGTTTGTTTTAGCCGAATGGAAAACATATTAAAAATTGTTCTTAGCTTAGGTAAGATGAGTATATGGAGTTGTAATCCCTTGTCAAGAGTTAATCTAGGGTAAGAAATGCATTGCGTATTGGTCTAGTTAGTTATCTTAGATTACTTTTCTTTAGAAACAATTGTGGTGGGCATAGTAATGTTATTATTATACTCGTTTCTTTTCTAATCATTTATAGACATTTCTCTCTGTAATTAGGGCATGGGGGGTTTGGTAGCTGGTAGGATATGAATTTGCAAGGTTAGATCTATAATGTGAATTTTGTTTCCTCTTAGATATGGGTTACCTCGTTGTATGCAATTACATGTATACCTTGATTTTCGAATAGCACATTGTTATATTAAAAAGGTTAAGCATTAATTAGATAGATGTCTTTATTGAAACCATGTATGTTGTTTGACTAGTGTTGTAGTAGTTGGGTTTTGATCGTAGGTGTTTCCCTTGTGTCTAGTACCAACAAGTATCACCGAGGCAAGCGGGTGAATGCATAACTTGTGGGTTTAAATCTTGTTGTCATTTTTGGCCTAGTTAATACGTCGGTGGACATGTGAGCTTCATAGGGTGTCAGATTGGAGAGCTTCATGCTTGACTAGTTGTGTTGTTTTCTCTTGGTAGTCGTTTAAATGTCTATGTGGCTCCGAGTCTTGTGAGCTTGGAATCCGATAGGCTATGGTGACTTGATCGCTTGGGGTTGTGATACTTCCGTTCCCTTTTATTTCTTGTAATCTTTTGCCATTGTCATGATCGTCCAAGCCTGGATTTATACCAGAAAGGTTTTGTCGTATCTTAGTAATGTGTTCTGTTACCGACTCCAGAGGCCGATCGGTTGATTTTCTTTTTATACTTGTGCCATTTTGGTTCATGCGGGATTGCTCCCTAATGTTTCGAAGGGGTTTGGGGGGGGTCTCATGTTGTTGTGACTTGGTAAATATGTTTGTGTCAGAACTGATTTGTAACCCTTGATCTTATTTGTTGTGGTTGGTGTGGTTGGTTCGAGGACGCTAAGGGAGTGGCTTCCATGGTGGGGCCGGCGCCTAGTGAGAGGTCCCCTGGGTAACCCCATGGAAGTTATAAGCAAGTGGAAACCTAATAATATACCTAGGTGGGTTGGGTAGTGATACATTTAACAAGATAATTAATGTGACCTCGCCCACACCTCGAGTGCTCTCATAGGCCAAGGGTGGGATGAGAAGGCCTGGTTGGCAAGGCCGACCTCCTCGTCTCCATGAGAGGACATGTCGGTTCCGCATGTGTCACCCTATGGAGCCGGCACCTAGTGAGAGGCTGCCAGGGTAACCATAGATGGGGGCCGGCTTCTGGTGAGAGATAGCCTGGGTAACCCATGCTAGGGCCATGCGATGACACTCTCCTTATGCGGCTTTGTTATGTTCTTCTTTCCATATTGGTACCTCTAGAGTGTGGTCTTGGCTTTGTGTTTGATCTAGTCCGATGTTTTGGCTCGTCTGGTTGAATATTGTCGGTTCTGTGCAGTCCTTTCATTATGATGTCTTCTTGGAGTCTGATATTGTGGTCCTGATTGCATCCTTGACCTAGTGGTAATCCTCTTGTTATCTCCTAGCTCGGCGGGGTGGACCTCAGGGTTTCACATGGTTGGGAGGTAGGGCTATCCATCGGTGTTCTTGGAGATTCAGTTGAGCTTGGTGCAGAGATGTTCCAGTTTCTGGTGGCTTCCATTCTTCAGCAGTGTTGTATATCCTTCTTATGTACTATTTTGTAAATCGTCGAGATCGATCATGAAATCATGTATTCTTGCAACCTTGTAATCTTATTTCCTTGTAATCTTGTAATCATGTAATTTGGAACTTGGACTATGTAATCAAAGCATCATGTTGTTGTAAAAGATATTGGATTAGTCTTCTCTGCAGATTGATGATTTCTCTCTTATGGTTTTTATTTAACTACCTAATGCAGTTATGCTGCCCTAGAGTGGTTAGAAGTGCACCTTTTCTTTTCAATGTGTTTCATGATATCTTTGGATACTGCATTGTACCTTATTGTTTTAAAAAAAAAAAAATAGTTCTGGTTTCCGCTCTGGGATTTCTATCACTCTAGGGTTGCACGAAGGGGCATTACAAGAATCAAAAGGAGAATAGGAGAAGTGGCTTACGAGTTAGAGCTTCTTGTGGATAGAAAGGTCCATAATGTTTTTCACGTGTCTCGCCTAAAGAAGGTATTTGGACACAATGTGGTGGCATCTTCAGATTTTCCTCTGTTGGATGAGGAGGGAAATCTTGTGTTGGTCCTAGAGAAGGTATTGGAATTCAGAGATTAAACTTTGAGGAAGAGGAGCATTTGAGAGTATTTGATCAAATGGAAGAACTTACCTTTGGAGGATGCTACTTGGGAGAGTGAGCAGATTTTGCAACATTTAGACCTGTAATTGCTTGAGGTCAAACAATTTTGAGGAGGGGGGACTATAATGTCCCTAATTGGTGCTTAGCCAAGTCTTGAACAACTAGCCTATTTTTGAGTTTTCTCGTAGGCTAATTGGTGTGCAAGGGAGAACTCCAAAGTTCTTGGAGAGCACTGGATCAACTTTGCAGAGCGATTGTTCATGGTTTTGAGTTCAGTTGGTTAGATGGATGCTTTTGATGCTTTCAAAACCAAATTTTGACCTTTTGAGAGCTCTCCAAACTTCTTGGAGGAGCAAGCTATTTTTAGAAAGTCACTCGGTTGCCTTTGATCATCATCCCAAGTCTTTAGGATTATGTTGGTATGGTCAGAATTGCAAGTTGCATCATTTTGGGACTTTCTGTAAGTTGCGTGAATTATTAAATCATTTAATTAATTATTCACTTAAGTTATCTATTGTTGGGAAATATTAAAAGATAACTTAAGTGTAATAGCTCTTTGGAAAGATGATGGAAAATACTATTTGATGCTAGGCATGGAAAAGTTTTAAGACTAAAGGAGGCATCCCTTTTTGAGGAGTACTTTATGTTTCATAAAGTCAAAAAGTAATATTATATCCTTTTCTTCTTGGGCGCTCTATTGTGTGTCTATAAAAGGGGTTTTTTGAGGTCATTTGAGGTTTTGTGCCTTTGAAATGTTGATTGCTTCTTCTCTATGAGAGATCCTATGAGATTAGTATTTCTTGGGGAAGAAAACCCTCATGAAATAACTAGTTTTGGTGGTGAAAGATCTACCCTAGCTAGTAACAGTGATTTCATACAAGAATCACTCTTGTCTTGAAGAGTTGCATTGCAATTTGGTGATCATATGACGAATATCTTTGATGTTTTTTGAAGTAGATTTTGGAAGTGCATTTTTTAGTGTATTTTGGTGTGAGTTTGCTAAGTTTTGGTGAAGTTTGTGTGTGTTAGGATAGGTTGTACAACAAGAGGGCCATACCATGTGTTGAAGGAGGGGTGTGAGTCCTAGGAAATCATTCGCTGCCTTTTTCCTTGCTCTTTCATTTGGAATAGGGGCGCCTAGACCTTTGCAACACTAGTGCAAAATCTAGAAATGAAAGAATGACTATTATTGGCTTGTGATCATCTTCCATGGCTGGCCATACAAAAGTACCAGGAGTTGTGAGGGTTCTAGGATGATGGTTGCTTCACTTTTTGGTCATCTTCCACCTTGCTTAATGACGCCTAGGGTTGTTCTTGCCTTATGTTTTGGTTTGGAGTTGGGAAAAGAAGTTGGTGAAGTGTTTTGAGTGTATTGGCGGTGCTGGTTGATGGTTTCAGTTGAGCTACAATAGTGTTATCAATCCTGAATAATAGTATATTAGAGTGATTAGCTTCATACCAAACTTCCATCTTCAATTGGGTGGCTTCCACAATGGTATACTGCATTATCTATTAGTTGTGACTCATTGTTATATGGAATACCATTGCTTTATGGTGTTTTTTTGAGCATTTGACAGTCTGATATGTTTGTAGCAGTAGACTGAAGTTTATATTAGACCAATCTCATCTTAGTTTGAAGTGGTTTATATGCTCTAGATTGTGTAGAAAGTGTTTAAATCTTTGTGTTTGTAACCCTGGATGGTAGTACCACCATTGGAATCATGTTTGTGCATTCATATTGTAATATTGGTCAATTTATAGCATACATGATAGCCTATTTGGCATGCACACTCTGCTAGTGGCTTTGCATCAATCACACATCCATTGAATAAGTGTCGATAGGTCGGCTTGCCGTCTTGTGTGATCTCATTCTATAATGCATCATGCACTCCACTGAACAAGTGTAGATGTGGTCGACTGAGACGCCTAGTGCATGCATATCTGTGACTTTACATATAACACATTCCACTGAATAAGTGTGACATGTGGTCATTGTGGATGCCTTGTGTGTTTGTGAACTTCTTGCATTGCACTCTCAGTCAATAGCAGTTGATTTAGAGAAGTGTGATCATGCGCACTATATGCTCTTATCTTGCCCATCCCGGGATCTTGGTGATCAGAAAGTGTATTGGAGACTGTTTGTGCTTTGATTTCAGTTGAAATTATTTGAAAAAAAACTAGGGTGGTTATACAGTGCACCAACTAACCTCCTCTCGTCTCCAATTGACTAAACAAGGAGAGAGGATTTGTGAATGTTTGGTTCCTTGTGTCTAACATCAAGTCAAATTATTAAGGTGACATGTGATGGTTGTTGACCATGAATCTGAAACCGCTCCACTTTTTTATAAAATATATTGATTTTAAACATGCCAATAATTAAGGGGCAAGGCTAGTAACTAGTCTAGAGAACCCATCATAAATATATTTAAAATTAAATCAATTTAAAAAAAATTACACAAAAGATATAAGTCTACAACCTTTCCGTTCTCCAATATACACTACACATCAAATCATGTAATACATTAATAATAGTAGTTAAAGGAATTGATGTTGAACTTGAACTTGGAATTGATGTTGAACTTGAATTTGTTCAATGTGTTTAATGTGCAACAAAATTTGGTAGCACAATGCAAGTGGGCTGACATAGTTTTTAATACACACGAAACATTTCTTGTTCATACATGAATGGCCCTTTATACCATCCAATTGCCTAAAACAACTCAAATTTCCTCTCAAACATATTGTATGAGACTATGCACATGTACTCCAAGCTGGATCAAGTCCACTCCAATAGCAGAGCGGTGCCCAATAGTTCTATCACACCCTTTGGATGGATGGATTTGATTCTCACCTATTTAATACACTTTGCTTATACACATGTTTTCTACTCAATTATATTTTGTATCTGCATCCATAGCCATGGTTTTACTATTACTGAATATAAAAATGATGGTAAAATTGGAAATACAAATTAAAGTTTTATTCAACGAATGAAAAATAACAACAAATAGTCAATTGGAGGTCATAAATTCATGAACATTAACCTTGATAATACCATGAAAATTAGTATCAAGAGACCTGATGCTTGAACCAATTCTCCACCAGGAAAAGTGCCCAATTTTACATTAAAAAATAAATTAAACTCTTAGTTCTCACTGAGAAGTAGCATTTAGATGAAGTTGTGCAATTGATGTGTCTCCTTTGATGACATAACTACTGCTCCTACTCCTATTGTTGCTCATTCTTGTCTTTGACACTCATGGCCATCACTAATAAGCTCTTTTTGACCTTTGTTTCCATGATGCCTGTGACAACCAGAGAAAAAATGAAGGCAAAAGTCCATGCATTGATAGGTGTTAGTGAAAAAATGGGTACCCAATGCAATTGACTGTAAATAAATCATGTGAGGTGTGAAAATGTGGACATTGGATATACATAGTGGGAGTTCATCGTAGGTTGGTTGAATGTGGACATGACTATAATGAGGGAATTTATAGTATTGATGAGGAGACGACTTTAATGGTTTGAAATCTTAACAATATACTTAGGGGAGGGGACCTAGTAGTTGAGCACCCTAATTTCACGCCACTCAAAATCATATGTGGCAGTTTCAAATTACTCCAAAATTTATACAGCAGCTTACTTGGCAAGGCCACTCTTATAACTAAGGTTTCAGGTCCACATTATCAAATATGATGCTACATCAGCATGCTTTTTGCTGAGGTGTCCAAAAAGACCCCCAAAAAAGGTTAGGCTGATAGTTGTGCATTAAGTCATGTTTTATTGGTGCGCTGATGTGGCATCACATGATTTGTTGTGTTTTAGATCTAAATAATACATTTCATTCAATTATAAATACTTTGGTTAACACTAACAACTTTAAAGTCGCAACTACTAGTGCTATACTTTTAAAAATATTGGACATTAAATCCACAAATACTATCACAACCATTGGAATGTGCTCTCTCTTGGTTGTTTATGATTTTGAAGCCACTTTTTGGCACCTTGAAATTTGAAAAATTTGAAATGCCTATTTACCTTCAAATTGGCGGCAGGGGCTAAGTTTGATACCTGTCGCATCTACCTGAGACCCTAACTTTGACGATTGAAATTTTGCATCCTGGTCATCATCATGCACATTTGTTTGGCAGAAAGTTTTTTGGGACATATGTTAGTAAGGTCGTCTAATTTCGTGGTCCTTGGGCAAGCTTTGACATGTTTTTTAATGCGTTTACGATTGTCAGCGGGTTAGAAATGTATCCTGAAAAAGTGTTGAATTTCATGGTTCTGGCGACAAACTCATGTTTTAAATAATTGATTATGGTCTCCTACAAATTTTCATGGTCTTCGGACATTCCATGTGTTGGTGGTGTCATTGCATTGTTTTGGTTGGCGGAGAAATTAAATTTTTCCCAATGTTAATGTTTTAACTATGCCGATTTTAAAATATTTTAATGTTTTAATTTTTGTGTAAAGTTAAAAAATTAAAGTGCAAGGTTTAAAAAAGTTTTATAAAGCTTTAATATGTTTTTTTTAATTCTTTTCCGCCATTCTACAGAAGGAAAAAAGTGATCGCTCATGTTGAACGTGGAATAGTGGAATGTAAAAAATAAAACATTTTAAATGTTTTATTTGTTGGGTAGTAAAAAAATTAAAGTGAAAGGTTTAAGTATAAGCTTTATTAAGCTTTTTTAAACATTAGTTTTTATTTTCCGCCATTCAGGGAGGACAAAAAGTGAGTGCTAAACATGGCAGAAGGCTTTTAAAAATATATTTTAAATGTTTCTATTGTTTGGCAAAATGAAAAAATTAAAAGGGTAAAGCTTTTTAAAAGCTTTAATATGCTTTTAAACTCCATTTCTATTCCGCGAATGGAAAATATTAAAGTGCTCATTCTTTGTGCGCTTCCAAGAAACATTTAAATATTTTATTAGTCCCTGCCTTCCGCTGGTACTATTGCAATGAGTTCAACTTATCTAGTTATTAATCTATTGATTGCAAACCAATCAAAAGATAGGATTATTTTTCTTGTTGGACAAATTTGATTTAAATTTGTACTTTTCCTATGTGAACATGATAAATTTTTAACAAAAAATAATTTAGAAATGATTTATCTATATTGTCATTGGCTGAAAAAAAATGACCTCTTCTCTGCGGATTGTCGGTGGGAGAGTGCAACAAAAAACTATAAATGCGGAGAGAATTTTGATTTGAAAGGAGTACGTGGCAAGTAAACAAATTATGAACACAAATTTTGTCTCCCACTAGTTAAGTCATGCCTAAATGGATGGCGACTAATTTTTAATTTTTTTGCTTCATTAGCTAAAAGCAATATAATTTAAATTTAGTTTTTAGTGTTCTATAGATTTTATTTTATGTAATTAGATTATTTATTTTATTTAGTCAAAACTTTAAAATCTATAGTATCATGAGTTTAATTATATTTTTTTATTTTATTCTTCAAATTTACAATATTTTAATGCATTTTAAATTATAAAAGTATTAGTATTATTACTATACTTTAGGGTTCTACACATAAATAACCTAATTTCACTAAAATATTTCTTAACTATTCATTTGATCTTAACCATTGATGTCTAATTAAATGGAGCTAAACTACATACTTTTATTAAATGAATGCACCCAAAATTATTACTAAACCACAATATTACATTAATTAAAATAATTAAAATTATGTTGTCTAAAATACTTACTATTATTACTTAAATAAAAAATTAAGTGACTTATATTATGTAATTATTCTTCAAACTTACAATATTTTAATGCATTTTAAATTGTAATAGTATTCAATATTATTACATTTTAATATCTTAGGCAAACATTTCAACTCTATCCACACTATTATTATATTATGTAATTATTCTTCAAACATACAATATTATAATGCATTTTAAATTGTAATGGTATTCAATATTATTACATTTTAATATTTTAGGCAGACATTTCAAATCTATCCACACCCAATTAGGGTTAGGGTTTTACACATTTTATTTTATGAAATTAGATTTTTTTGGGATTTCAATTTCATTTAGTCAAGAGTTAAAAATCTAGGATTTTAATTTTATTTAGTCAAAAATTAAAAATCACATTATCACAAAAAATATTTCGCCATGTTATTACATTTTTTATTTTATTCTTCAAACTTACAATATTTTAATACATTTTAAATTATAAAAGTATTAGTATTATTACATTTTAAGGAAATATTTGTGTTATTTAATAGACTTTGTAAAAGTTTAGTTTTATAGTTAGGAAATATTTTAGTCCTATTTTATTTTTACCAAATTAGATTGTTTTTGAGATTTCAATTTTATTTACCTAAGACATTTCAACACTCTTCAAAAATTAAATTTTCAATTATTGGAATGCAATTTGTCTATACAACCAATACCTAATCAACAAAAAAATTACAACTAAACAAATACTATATACAACCAATAACTAATCAACAAAAAAATTACAACTAAACAAATACTATAATAACAATATTACAAGGCAGATACTGGCCACTACGTGGCACTTGTTATCTTTGGCAAAGGTAATGATATGAAGGAAAAACTTTATTAAAAGCTTTGTTATGTGCTACAATATGCATTTTGCAACAACAAGAGTAAACTGCGGAATCACATAAATGTTTGCAGAGCAGTGCTTAAGGTATGATGTCACGTTTTTTGGTTTAGAGTTGTGTTTTGAGGCCTTTTAGAGGCTGTAGATGAGTTTTCTCATTTCCAGAACAATGCTTGAGGCATTCTTCACAACCAGATACAAATTTCAGAGATGTTTGGAGTGTTTTAAACTGCCCAGCATGAGAAAAACGTGACAGTAGTAGGAAAAACATGGCTCCATTATCTCTAATGCCTCCAACAAGTTTTTGAGTGCATTGGCATATGTAGAAATGCTCTGACAAAAGAAAAATGCTCCTATATATGCAAAAATGCCTTGCATATTTCGTTTGATTCTAGAAGTTAAAATTGTATGGTAAAACATGTTTTCACTTGCTAGTGAAATGGGAAAATTGTCTGGGGGTAAAAATTTTACCTGCCAAGTGAAATTGCAGTTGAGAAGTTGATTTTACCAGTAGGGTAAAATTTGCACGAGATTTGCAAAGTGAATACAAGGTGAAGGAGGGAAATTGAAGAGGGAAATCAAAGGATGTTGTGGCATATTCTCTTATGCCAAAATCGGTTGTAGAGCATAGGTTCTATTTGTGATAGTTGTCACCTTCTTGTTCCATCTCCTTTCTCCTTTTTCTCTATAAGATTGTAATTTCTTGGTCTTTGTAAGGTGTTGGTTCCAGAGCATATTTTCAGGCAAGGTCTGAAGTATGAGATCCAATCCAGGTGATCTCAAAGCTATAATGTAATGAGTGACTAGTTTATGTAATGCAGAGGTTTGTTTGTGACAAGTATTTTGTAGTGATTCAATTATAGTCGGTTCAATAAATCAATATAAGACCATTGCTTCTATTATCATTTTGCACTCTGTCTCCATTAATGTCTGAATGTTTTCAGGATTCCAAGAGTTTCCTGGGTGTACATTTGCTATTCTCTTTGTCATGTGTTTGTTAGTATGTATTCAAGGGATACAATAACAATGTTATGCTTGAGACAATTAGGTATACACACTTTCATCACTAATATGTGGATCATTTCGGATCTTTATTGGATAACTAAGAATGGATTGTAATTTTGAGAGTTGGAGGGCAGTTGAGGGTTTGATGTTTCTGTAAGGCAGAAACCTGACAAATCATGCCTAATTGAATGTTATGGCTTCTTTTTCATTATTGGTCTTGTTCAAATATGACACTGTAGCCCAAGGTTAGGCACCCATCTTATGGCTGAAGATTGTCCTACCCTTCTTTATTGAAAATCATTTTGGTTATGCCCATAAATTATTTCTAAGTTATTTCTTCCCTACCCTTATGCATAAAGTCCAGTATTCTAAATCTTGTTAAAACCTCAAGTGAAACTTGTAGCTGATACAAATCTTCAGAGGATTTATGCATATTGTATTTTCTAGGTTAATGGTGTTGTAAGAGACTACCAATGAATGCATCTACAAGGATTACAAACCAATTCATCATATGTTGGCACCATTTTAACCTAATTGCCTTAAATAGAGATCTCCCTTGTTGTTTATCTCTTTTTCATATTGTTCATAGATCTTTGGGGATACCCACCCGAGCTTGGAAAGACTCAAAGAGTAGAGGAGGTTTATTGAACTTTTTGTTCATTGGCTTTTCTTCACCCTCAATTTGACCATAGGTCTCTTCCCTCTGTCATGATTTATCTGATCCTTGTGTCTTGATAGTATGGTGATTGATGCCTTAGAGTTGAGGGACTACAAGAAAAAGAACCAACACCACCCACTAACCATTACTCATTGCTTGCCTTCTAAGTACATGTATGAGGTCTTGCATTTCTATTATCACTTCTCAATTATTGATTTGAGAATTTTTGTTACCTTTAAATCACTAAGTCAATATTCACTAATTATTGTGATGTGGTGTTGTAGAAAAACATATTTTGAATTAAAGAAATAGGGTTTACTAGCATGTTTTTAGCTTTGTAATAGTGAAAAATTCATTTTCTCATTTAGTTTTGTGTCTATTTTGAAGGATTGTCTTAATAGTTGAACATATCGATAAAATGACTTAATTATGTGTAAAGTTGGGTCCCTTGTCCTATACCTTAGTTTTTATCCACATTTATAACTCACAATTACTTATGTCTTAATGTACACTTACCTATGTCCTATGCTTTATCAAGACTAAACACATTTATCAAGTGACTTAGTGCTATATTTTCCTTTTTAAAGACATTCATTACATTTCTAATCATCCTATCAATCATTAAATATCAAAGCATGTTGAGCATTGGAGATCATTCGCATACTAGTAGTATGTTCACACTTCAATTGGAGCTCTATGATCATTTTAGCAATCATGTTGCTTGTCTAAAGAGTGATGTCTTTGATCTTGTTGCTATGAAGGGGTTGATTGAGGTGTAGTGATCTCATGGCTCAGTCATACAACAAGCTATCAAAGATATTTATCAATACTGCCAATCTTTTCAAATATTCGAATAAGGCAACATTAGATTCACGATATCTATCTTCTACCATTCTTTGATTATCAAGATAAGTACAATTAGTGCCATCTATTAATATAGGTTGATTTATGTTGAAGTGTATGCATTTTATTGTATTGACCTAAATTAAGCTTAGTGAAAGATTTATATCCCTTACATTTGGTGAATCTGCAATTGAATGTAACCTACATAGTTTTAGGGTTTTTAAGAATATTAATTCAAGGATCTATTTCAAATATGATTTATTATCCATATAGGGTTGCTTGTATTTCTAGACTTATGGTTTAAGGCTATTCTTGTATACAAATATTGCCTTGTCATACATGAAACCAATATATTTGTTTAGACGACCCTTTGTCACTTTTGCTTTTTGAATATTGTTATGTTTTTTATGATTTTCTTATCAGGCTTGTATATTCAATTGTATTCCACTGATGTCATTCGAGCGATTCATGTTGCCACTAAAATATTTGTACCAATCAAAAATTTGATGGATCTCTAGTTTAGGTTCAGATGTTGCCTTTTGGCTTAGATCCCTAGAATATTTGTAGTCTAAAGCATAAGCCGCTAGAAGTTCTACTCTCTTTTGCCAAATAGAAATTCAATTATTAGAGATACTTTTACAAATTTCAATGTTGGAAATTATAATATGGAGTGGGTAGTTTCTCCACCTACCCATTAGAGATCTTCTCAGGATCTCTTTCTTGTCACCCCTGCAAAACAGTTAATGCACCTAGCTGGCCCATCAGGTAATAGTTATTGCTGGTCAGTTTACATTCAATGCAATAGGTAGATTTGAATTTTGAGTTTGAGCGGAAGATTTTTTGGGAAGTCAAGATAAGACAAAAAGAAGGAATGAAGAAAAGTTCGCAAGAAAAAGAGAAGTAGAAGAAGATTGAAGTAGCGGTAACATATCAATGCACAACAAAGGGAAGATTTGTTGCAGTAGCAACACGAAGAATATTGCAAAGAGAGTGCATATAATAGAGCTCTAGGCAGCTCTAGACACACACATCGATTGGTTAGAGGAATGAGTAGTGAATAGCTCCAAACAAAAAGGGACAACAGTGATGTCTAGAAAGCTCTAGAGTGAGCAACATTTGTAGAGGATAGTAGAAACAGAGTTATAACTCTAGTAGTTGTATTTTTTTGATGTAAAATAGTATTTATCATTGATAGAAATCTTTGTTCGTGTATTTTGTTTTGTGTCCCCTCTCTCCCTGTTTATTTATTCTTCCTTCCTACAAGTGGTATCAGAGTGAAACACTCCCAATAAGTGATATCAGAGCTAAGGTTAGCAGATCAGTGTGATGTCCTAATATTTAGGTATTGTTTAAATTAAAGATTTAAACATCATGATAAAAACGGTGAAGTGCTTTTGTGAAATGTGATGTTTAGTTCGAATGATAGAGATAATTGTGTATATTATTAAATAATATTATTATATAAATATTTCAATATAATTAGAATATAATACATTTATTTTGATTAACTAAATATATTATTATATTTAGTATATAACAAATACAATTATAAATATAAAGATTAACAATTTATATATTATTATTATATTATATAAATGATAAATATAAATATTAATACAAATATTTAGGCAGCCTATGGAAGACTTGTTTGCTAACTATGAAAGTGACGTGGGACCCATATACTCCTCAAGCACCTCTTTAATGTGTTTCATAGAATGCTATAATACTTGAAATAATTGATAGAAGCTGTCAAGGGATGCGTGGGGTCTATCTTGGCAGTGATTCATAATTAAAAATAATTTAGTTAAATGTTAACCATACACTCAAAAGGGGGTGATCATCTATGGTTAGTGATTTATTATCATTGATATAAGTGAAAGGGTGCGATCAAAGAGTAGACACAACTACTCATCAAAAGGCACCACCGTAAGGATATAAAGCTAAGTATAATGAAGGGAATGAAGGCATCGAACCAAGGAAAGATATATCAGTTTTGAGTTTAGGTCTGCAACAATAAGCATAAGAAACCAATGATCAGGCAAGGACATATATTAATAAAAAGGTAGCAGACTTGGCAGTAGTTAATATATATAATCATGATGCTTATGTATCATTGTTATTTATCCAATGTTCATGTAAACTAATATAAGATCTTTCCATAATTATATATATGTTAGAACTAATGTGTTAATATGGAAATTTGTATGAATGTCATGGTTAGTATGATGGAGGAAATGTGGTGCAAGAGGGATACGACGATGGGGCACTCTTCTAGGTATGCCACCCCTATAGGGGGGATTGGATAATCCCATTGGGGCCAAGGGGGTAGAAAGGGTACTGCCCTTGGGCTTAGAAGAGATGGCTTCTGGGGCACCCTTTTGTGATCCCATTCTCTTATCATGGACATGCAAATTCAAAGGAACCAATCATAGAGAAAGGGAAAGGAAATGACAAGATGAGGGGGAACGAGATAACATATGCCTCATTAGGTAGACCACCTCATATGGATGGCATGCAACACATGAGGCCAAGGGGGATGGTATATCCGCTCTTGGGCCTAGGGTAGATGATCTGAGACACCCCATAGAAGTCACACTCCTCGACTCTCTTATGGTTGAATTTCCTACATAGTTAGGTTTAGTTGGATTAATAATGCCATTATGAGTTTGTTTTTGATTAAGATAAGCTGCTAGCATAGGAGAAGAACCTAAAAACAAAGGCAAACGACAGTAGAATAGGCCCAGGGCCACCAACAGCTGACTAACAACTGATTAATAGTTCATCAAAAAACTTAACCAAAACAAAAAATGAGTCTTTAAACAAGTCTTTAATAACATAAAACAAGAAACCCCTAGCTAAGAAGAGTTTTCGAGTCATCAGAAACCATGTTGATTAAATTTTCTTGATCCTCCAACAGAGAATCCAAGGTCTTCTTTCGTTCCACCTGCAGAACAGAAAAGGCTTCAACAACCTTGTGGGATGTCGTCAAAACCAACTTAACCAGATTCTTGACTTTGTTCTCCATAACAGACAGGCAAGATTTCACTTTAGCAAGCTCAGCTTCCAACTTCTTATTATCCACGTCCCTTCTTGCGCTCATCACTTCCTTGTCAGGGTTTCTTGCACCTCAGTATCTTCCTCATTAGTGTCATAGAATGAGTTATTCATAGAAGCAAAATGGCTTGTGCCCTCCTGTTCCTACATAGGAGTGGTTTTGGTTCCCTTCATTTTAACATTTTGCACAACGTCTTCCTGATCAGAAGCAGTGGAATAATCCACAATTTTTATTCGCTGGGACATACTTTCCGCCAATCTAGGAGATCTCCTCAAGGTTAGTTTTCTAGCAGATCCATCCTTACCCAAAGCAATTTATTTAACAATCAAAACCTACTCCTTCCCCATATTCCCCTTCTTTTTACTAGTTTCTTCAACCCCTTTCCTCTCACCTCCTACACTGCATCTCTTTTTAGCAGTATTGTATTGTGTAGGATTCCCTCCCTTACGTTTTTTGTTATCTTGCACAATGTTTTTGCATTTCAGGTTACACAAGCCCTCAATAGTAACAACATGAGATTTGTCTTGAGAGGTCTCAAGGGTTTGACCCAGGAATTTGCTGCCAGAGAAAGCTTTCAAAAAAGAGGTGGTCTTTGACATAGGCGGGCTAGACAAAGGACCTGAGGGACCACTCATAGGGTAGTTAGAAGAGGAGGCGGGCTGGGAGGCCTTCGGGATGGTAGGATTCGCAAGTTTCACACTAAGGGGAATTTTATCTTCAGACTCTTCACTGGATCTATCCTCAACAGGTCGAGCAATTGGAGGTTTAGACGGGCTCAGAGCCAAGTGGTAATGATACAATCAAAAAATTAGGCCTTGGTGCAAGGGCACATAAATCACCTTAGGGTCCTCTTCATGGACTTTTTTGGTATGCATGACAGAGGATTCAAGGATGGATAGAAGGAAGGAGGGGAAATTCACTAGAGCCTTATGGCGGAAATGATTTAAAAAAGAAAAATGATAGTGATAAAACACTCTATATCTACCCTTAAGAGTAAAATATTTCATTATCAAAAAGCATACCTGGTTCCATGGCACAACCAGACTCTCATGCTCGAAGCCTCCTTGTAGCCTAACTTGTTTCTCACCCTCTTTATAAAATAGTTTCATACCTTCCAAATCTAGGACACGAGTCTGCTTCTTGAGTCTGTTCCCCAAACATGGCAACCCAGTCGCAGCAGCAATAGAGTCCTTAGAAACAACGAATTGGACCCCTCCAATTTTCACCATTTTCCTCCCATCCCATGATTTAGAAAATTGGGTCAAAATATTTTTGTCATAACCATTCAAAGATTCAAGGAAAGCTATAACTCCTCCTTCATATGCAATGCTCCAGACTTGCAAGTCCTCCTTGAATTCATAGGCTCTGTTCTCACTTTATCCCCCCATATTCGTATACCTCCATTGCACAGAGCTAGAAACCCAGAAGCAAACAGAAATAAATCCCTCATTGTAAAAGCTATTGTAGAGAGAAGAGAGAGGACGTGTAGAAAATCTAGAAGTGTATAATAAAAGAAACTTAAGGTTCTTTAACATCCTTTGCACGCTAATCTAGAACCCAAAGGCGTTTGGATCATAAATGCCATTAGGGCCCGACTCGTGCGAACCCCTCAAGCCCATCACATTAAGAAGAAGTTGACAAGACCCTTTGCAAATTTCTTTCCTCCAAACATGATTTAAACTGATTATCTCAAGGTGCACATAAAACTCAGTTCACCACATCATTACAACAGAGTGATTAGGGCTCCTTCTACCATCCTCCACGCCACGTCCTCCCTTTATGTCAGAGAGGCATGCTAAAACACTACTCTAGACACTTATATAAATCATTTCATCCATCTTGAGGGGTTAAGCCTCCATCTGAATACAATTATGGATTGCCCTAGGTAGATTATCCAAGTCCCTCCAACATCTTAAGGGGTGGGTGTTAATCCCCAAGTTTTCCATAAGGTCCACAACCTTATTTCCTTCCCTATATATATGTTTCAATTCTTTGCCCTCGAACCTTAGGAGAAGACCCTTTATATCTTTGATGACATCCTATAACTGCCAAGCAACACTTCCATTTCCTTTAATAGCTTCTATGACAACCATGGAATCGCCTTCCACAATTATGTTTTTAATGCCTATAGACAAGGCAATTTTGAGTCCCCATAGGAGGGCCATGGCTTTCGTAGTATTATTGGTGTTTTTTCCAATGCTACCAGCAAATGCATCCATCAGAGAACCCTTATCCAACCTTATCACTCCTCCACCACTAGCTAGCCCTGGGTTGCCTTTGGCAACACCATTAAAGTTTAGTTTTGACCAACCACTAGGGGGAGGGATCCAGTTAGTATTGGCTCTGGATTTTTTCTTTCTGTCATCTACTCTGTAAGTACTTATAGGAATAGTCCATTATTTAATTATGCTAGTTTCTTTAGCATTTGGGGGACTTTCAGCAACCTTTATGGAGCTATTACTGATGTTGTCTTGCAACAGTCTGACAGTAGAGCTGAAAACTTCTTTGGGGTTCCTAAATTTTTAACTGAAGAGTCTATTGTTTCATTCCTTGCAAAGGCACCAAGACAGAATGGGGGAGTCTAGGCCCATATTTCACGGCACAATAGATTTGAAAAGGGGGAGATCTAGGCTCTAATGTGATCTTTCAAGTTTCCATTTGCACACTAAGGGATATCCAGAATGTTCAGAGCCATATTCCAAACATCCCAAGCAAATTCACAGTGTAATGGAATATGAGAGACAAACTCTTCATCTTTCATACAAAGCACACATCTATTTGGGATTTGGAAGCCCCTTATCTAGAGATTATCAATAGTAAGGATTTTGTTTTGAATGGCCACCCACCAAAAGTGGTTCATTTTTGGAACAAGGTTGTGGTTCCAGATGCTCTTCCATAATTTATCATCTTCTTGGGGAAGGGACAGGTTATAGGCAGATTTAATAGTAAACCTCCCAGACTTTTCCTTCATCTAAACCAATCTGTCTTTCTGCGGGAAGAGGGGGATTCTACATCCTTTTAGGAGCAGTTGTATCTCTTCAGCAACTTGAATCAGCTCTGTTTGTCTTTGACATCACTCTGATAGCCAGGTCCACTCACAACTGCCAGGGAGGAAATAATCCTTCACTCGGCCTCCAAAGTAATTAACAACAAGTTTCATCAAGTCCTGAATGTTTTGACTCTTTCTTAGGGGTTCTCCATTGATCTAGTTGTCTTCCTAGAATCTTATCAATTCTCCATCCCCCAATTTCCATTTGCTGCCTTTCAAAAGAATAGTTCTACATTTCATGATGTTATTCCAGATAACTGAGCCTCTAGGAAAGTCAGAAGAGAGTAAAATTTCCTCGGGGGTTGAGTTCCCCATATATTTGGCTTTCATAATGCTGCCCCAATCTTTGCCCCCAGCAATAAGGTTCCAGCCAGTTTTGGTTATGAGTGCTTTATTAAGCAAGTTCAGTTTTCTTAGGCCTAAGCCCCCTTGCAATTTAGGTTTATAGACTTTATCCCAGGCAAAAAGAGCCAACCTCTTTTTGTCTTCCATTCCTGTCCAAAGAAAGGTTCTTTGTATCTTCTCAATTATCTCAGTCAAGTACTTAGGCATTTTGAACAAGGATAGAAAATAAATAGGAATTCCTTTCAGAAAAGCTTTGAGAAGTTGAAACTTACCAGCCTAACTTAGGAGTTTTCCTTTCCACCCTGCAAGTTTCCTTTGCGTCCTTTCCATGATGGAATTCCAGTACTTAGGGGTGGCATCCTTGACTGAGAATGGTAGTCCAAGATAGATCCCAGGGAAAGAACCCGCAACACATCCTAGAATCCCCATAATTTTTTGCTATAGATCTGCCAGGGTGTTGAAAAAGTAGACATGGATCTTATCAAAGTTTATACATTGGCCCGTTGAGGTAGCATACTCCTGTAGCACTTTTTTCCATTTCTGAGCCTCAATAACTAAAGCAGCTCCAAACAGGATGGTATCATCTACAAATTGCTGAATGATAGTTGGCTCAACTATTGAAGCAGGTTTAACCCCTTTAATTTCTCTAGAATTTAGCAAGGAAATGAAACCCCTGCTCAGGGATTCAACAAGAATAATGAAGAGGTTGGGGGAAAGGGGATCCCCTTGCCTTAGCCCTCTACCAGCATTAAAGAAACCCCTAGGGACGCCATTGACCAAAATAGAGAATCTAACAGAAGTAACATAAATTGTGACAAGTTGCAGAAATTTACTCTGGAATCCCATCTTCTTCAGGATAGTAAAAAGGAACTTCCAATTAACTTTGTCGTAAGCTTTTGAAATGTCAAGCTTGAAAGCTATAGAGTCAAACTCTACATTTTGATTTTCTATTTTATTGTTGCTTAGTTTCTTCAATTTCTATTGATGTTTGTTTCTCGTCTTATGCCACCGCAAGGAAATGCTCCAAGTTTTGTACGGATACTACCACGTGGGATGGAGTTTCAGAGAAATTATAATAATTTCTAAGTGTCACAAATGGTGCTGCATATTTTCTTTATGCTTTACAATTTCTAGGTGTTGCGGAGTGTGCCACGTATCTAGTTTCTATATTTCTCTTTGAAGTTGTTTCTTGAGCACGGAGTGTGCCACGTGTCACTGCCGCAGGCCTTGGTGAAAAGTTTCTTTTGCTACAGCTTGCCCATGGGTGTTGCAAAGTGTCCTTTTGTTATTGTAGCAGACGTTGCCGCATGTATCCCTTTTGTTAAGCTTCGAGCACTGAGACACATGTGGTGGGCTCGAGGGATGTTATGATACAGTTTCAATTTTGTGCAGAGGCTTCCACGTGCTGCGTGCAGAGGGTTAAACTTTTTTATTTTTGGTATGGCTGGAGGTCTCCACATATAAGTTTATTATAAGTTTCAAGTGTTGCAGAGTGTGACAAGTGTCGTCTCTGCAGGGCTTCGAGAGACTCTTTTTATCAAGATTTAGATACAGCTGGAGGGCGCGACGTTCCTATTGTTGCTTTATACAGATGGTGCCATGTGTCACCATATTGTGTCTTTGTTTTGGGAAATAAAGAAATATACGGTGGATACTGCAAAATAATGCTACAGTTTCTAAATGATGCGAGAAGTGACAAGTGTCATTGCTGTGGGTGCTTGGGACATAAACTAAAGAAGCTTTTAAGATCAGCAGAGAACGCCAAGTGTCCAAGTTTTGTTTCTCGGAAGCTGTCGTGTATCAAGTTTCAAGTATGGCGGATAGCGACAAGTTGCAGCATTCTTTATGTCCCTTTCGAATGAAAAGGAAGCTAAGTATTGAGCGGAAGGTGCCACGTGGTATATTTTGAAGCCGTTTGAGAACTTGCGGGTGATGCCATGTGTCGCAACATAATAGTAGTTACAGTGCCACATATTTTATCGCTCCACCAATGAGTGCGCTGGGAAGACACAGTTGCAAATTTGAGGAGATTCTCAGTGTCAGTTCAGGTTCCAGTTCTATTCAGGTCGTTGAGATCCTAACGGTTAGAGGTGATCTTAGGTCAAATTTTGTGGATATAAATACAGGAAGATTTTGTAACACAATAGACATTATTGATTAAGAATTAAGAGATTCTTGTTGTGATCAGATTATATCATTTTGTGTTAGTTTAGCTATTTCTGATAAGGAAGCTGATATATCTGTGCATGTTTCTGTGCCTTGTGTATTTTGCCGAATTGTTAATGAAAAAGTTCTGTTCTGTGCCATTGGTGATATTTCCTGTGTCTTTGCATAAATATTTTGAGTTTAGCCTTTGATCTTTTAATTCATTTATTATCTGTCTATATTGATCATGCATCATTTGCTCTTTAATATAGTTAAATCTTGAGAATTTGATCATTGTGCTAGTTATTGAAATACATTTAAATCAGGCACATCACCATAGAATTAGGAGTTCTATTTATTATATCTGTAATCTTATTTTTCTTCCCTTTACCCAAAACCCCATTGAAAAAGGAAGAGCCAGCTTCTGTAAAATCTAGAGATTGTTTCAAGTGTCAAGTCTCACATTCTTGAAACTTCCCATGTTAGTGTTGGAACCTGCGCAATTTTATACATCAACAGTTTTTGGCACGCCCGGTGGGACCTTTCTTGAATTCTGATCAAGATCATATGAACCAAAGAGCATCAAGGAGTCAGAGCTATGGACCAACAATAAGAGCTCAGTCAGCCTCTAATCTAGGGATTTTATTGCCACCATTAGTTACCACGTTAAGAAGAAGAGTAAATCGAGTTGCAATAGCATCGGGAGAAAACATGGGAGCACTTGTACCTCCACGAAACTATGCAAATTGGAACAATAGCAGTCCTCTCATTCTTCCAAAACCACTAGATACTTGGGATCCAATTCCAACTAACACTTTGAAAGCTTTACCCAAATTCAGTGGAGAAGATTCCAAGACATTAGGGGAGCATCTCCAAGATGTATCAGATGTGTGTGCAGTACATGTTATTACCATACAAAATGTAGCTATCAGGCTATTGGTGGCTTCTTTCAAAAGGAAGGCTCTAGATTGGTATAAATCTTTGACCCCAAATTCAATATCTACTTGGGACTAGCTTGGGGATGCTTTCTTTGCAAGATTCAGTGAAAAGGGTGATAAATCTTCCCTGTTGCAACAATTGATCACTATAAAGAGGGCACCACAAGAAGCTATAACAGATTTCAACACTAGGTTTCAAAAGACCTGGGATAGAATCCCTGCTACGCTAGGCCACCATCAGGTATGGCTATTGTATTCTACCTCAAAGCTTTCAATTCTAATATATCTATAATGATTCAGTCCCTAGGAGGACATACCCTACCAGATGCATATGAATTGGTTGTAAGAGTTGAGAACAATCTGATAGATGCTGGAAAATTGTCTCCAAGGCCTCCTATGCCTATGTTCCAAGAAATTTCTATCCCCTTGCCTCAAGAAGTCCCTAATTCACCATCAATGCCTGTATCCATGTACACCTTCCCAATATCTCAACAACCCACTGTGTCAACACCCTTTGCCCCTCCATCTGAAATGGATGATGTCAAGAACATCCTTAGGACCTTTTCAAATGAGATTATTAATCTCAAGAGGCAACAAACTTCTTACCCAAAGCCTCCTTATCAGGGATTCCAAGGAAATAGACCCCCATATCAGCCAAACCAGTACCAAGGTGCTCAAAGATCAAATAATCCTCAACCTTCAAACCTGTTGGTCACGGTTCCCACACCTTTGCAAGCTGTCCCTCCTAACCTAGGCAGAGAAATGGTTCCTGGACAAAATAATCTAGCAGAAGATGCCAATCTTGGTGTTCTCCTTGCAACAATACTCATATGCCCAAAGATTGTCCTAGGGGCAATTTACAACAGAAGATAGCAGAATAGAGAAGGATGGAAAGTCAAGCTACGGTGTCTAATGCTCCTCCATATTAGTCACCTGGAGTCCAGAATGCAGTAATGGTGGCTTAGATGCAAGGAATGTCCATTCAATAGGAAGAAGAGATTACCCCAGAACATGCTTTGTTTTCATGGATTGAAGATGAAGATTCAGTATTCTTGAATGAAGCATCTACCTCCAAGAAACCCTTAGTATAGTCTAATTACTATACTAGATCAAAGAGGAGGATGGTGGAACAACTTGAAGCTATAAACATTGAAGTAGTTGGGGTCCCTCCCTTCCAGGCTCACTATAATCTGGCTTCAAGACAAGAAGTACCTTAGCCACCCAGAGTCAAGCAGTCTCTAACCCAGTACTAGAGAGAGTAAAGTATCCTTACTACCCAAAGACACAAGCATTGAGACCCATGAATGTGGTAGAATAGCTGAAGAAGACCCCTGCTCATGTATCAATATGGGATATGCTGGCCATTCCTGAGCAAAAGACACTATTGCAAGAAGCACTGCAGATTCAGGTTGATCCCAAGCCTAAAGAAGGAGGTACTAACAAAGGAAAGACTCAAAATAAGGATACTCCACCCTTGCAGTCAGCTGCTTTGTTGAACACAACACTATAGGTAAGCAAATCTAAGCCAGATCCATTTTATATGACTTTAATAGTGGGCAAGAAATTGTTGCACAACTCAATGATAGATTTTGGGGCTAGTACTATAGTCATGCCAAAACAGATAGCAGATGCTTTAAAGATAAAATATGAGCCACTTGCTAAAGGAGTCATGCAATTAGATGGGAAGTCTGTCCAAACCATAGGAAGGATTAAACAACTCCCATTACAGCTGTATACTTCTCCAAATATAACTATCAAGCAGGACGTAGTGGTTATAGATATTCCCCCTGTCTTTGGTCTATGCCTATCTAGAGATTTCACAGCTAAGATAGGAGGATACATGTCACTAGATTGGTCACATCTGATTTTAAGAACTAAGCATGGAACAAAGATGAAGGTACTGTCTGAACCTCTATCCAAAGATCATATCACTAATGAACTAGCCCCAAAAATTGAAGCATCCCATGCCATGATGAATAAGGAGGAGAGAGTCTTTGTTGAGGAACTAGGGGACTAGACTGAACATGATTAGCAGGAAGAAGAAAACAGTTAGTTGATGACCATGATGCAAAGTGACCCTTATGGAAATTATGACTCCACTGGTTTGGGCACTTATGTTATTTTTGAAGAAGGCCAATAAATATCAAATATTATCAGAAAAGAAGTATCTAAAAAAGGAGAACCTGGAAGACTCAGAAATCTGGACTTTAAGTTTTGATGGGGCTAGGAGAAAAAATGGTGCTGAAGCAGGTATATGTCTCACTTCTCCAAATGGTGAGAAAATTATTAGAGCCATATGATTTCAATTTGCTTGCACAAATAATGATGCTGAGTATGAGTCTTTGGTGCATGGTCTTATGCTGGCCAAGAAGAAAGGGATAAAGAATTTGGTAGTCAAGGGAGATTCATAATTGGTTGTGAAACAAATCAGAGAGAAAGCTGTGGCAAAGAAAGTAAGAATGAGATCTTATCGCCACAGAATTTGGGATTTAATAGATGGTTTTGATGCTATTAACATAGAAGTTGTCCCTAGAACCCAAAACATTGAAGCAGACAGAATGGCACAAATTGGTTCCCAATTTGACCTAGCGAGTGACCTGCTCGTTAATAGTGAGGAAGTGAAGGTGATAGTGAGACCAACAATCCCAGACAACATCTAGAATTGGCAAGTCTTCGACAATAATCTCCAGGTACTTTTGTTTCTGTAGCAATTAGGAGAATTCGCTGACCAATTGCAGCCCAAGATTGAAGAATCTTATGGTGACCAAATTATCCAATTGAAGTCTAATAAGCTCCCAAAAGGATTGATTACACTAGAAAATCTATTTGACCCGGATGATATAAGCCCGGACAAGAGGAAATTTAAGGCAAGTAAAGATGCTTATTCTGAAATTCAAGTAAGTGAAGGAAGAAAATTAAAGGTAGGCAATGCTACTACCCAAGAGGAAAAGGATAAGCTAATCTCCTTGTGTAATAAGTATGATAGAGTAATTGCATGGACCTATGATGACCTTTATGGTTATAATAGAGACATCATTCAACATACCATAGAACTTGCTGAGGGGTCAAAACCAGTCCGTCAGAAACAAAGACCAGTGAATCCTAAGATTGAGCCTTTAATGGTGGATGAACTGCAAAAGCTTCTAGAATCTAAAATTATTTTTTCAATTAAACATTCAACTTGCGTGTTTAACTTAGTACCAGTAAGAAAAAAAGAATGGAGACATAAGACTTTGTGTTGACTTTAGAGACTTGAATAAAGCATCATTGAAGGATCATTACCCCCTGCCATCCTGTTGTGTGGTTACACAACACGCCCCATTTTGCCTTGACAAAATAGGGACCCAACTTTTCTTGATGCAAATGGCTTGTTTGTTTTTTGCTTTGGGCGGTTTGGTAAAATCAGTCATGCATGTGACCTTGTAAGAGGGTGGATTTTCCACTATGATGAAGTCAATTGTCGAAGCAAGGAATTCCCATTATTAACTTCATGGTTGGAAAGTACAGAAAATTCTAGGCAGGTTTGTCTTTTAGATCATCCCAAAATTGTCTAAGGGAAGAAAGTTATGTTGAGTCAAAGTTTAGTCAAACCTAATATCACGGGCGGGGGGTCATATTTCTAACATCAGTCATATTTGATAAGATCACCCAGATATAGGATCATCACCTGATAATCACCAGGTGTGCGATGCGCAGACGTCAAATTTAAATAAGAGCTAATATCTACCTGTCGAAGGACTTTGCATATCCCGTGGGGGGTCATATTTCGAACATCAGTCATCTTACGAATATCACCCTCTTCACAAATATCACCCTATGTCAATATGACGGTGACGTCATCCGATTCCAATGAATGAAGGAAATCACCCTGATGATGACATCATCATTCCGTCTAAACCACGAGGGGGTATATATCCAATATCTGTCATATTCCTTAATATGATGATGACGTTATTAAAACATGATAATTAAATGACGTCGCTGACATGATGATGTCACCCTAATCTTTTCCAAGGAAGGAGGGGGTTATATTTTAGATACCCCTGACCTTAGTTTCGTGACCCAATATACACATGGTCAAACATTGACCATATCACCTGATTCTTTGCACTTAGTTATCCTGTGCAAAAGCAAAGGGGGACATATTATCCGGAGGGGTCATATTTTTGAATATCCTGTGATCTTATAAGATCACCCACCTTTTAACATTAAATGCAATTAAATGTGGTAGATGAACTCCCGCCGATTACAAATGTAGGTTGAACATTTGGCAACATCTACAGATTCCCCGCAGATGATTGACGAATTTAATCGAGACAACACATTTTTACCCTAATCTATCCTATTGATTTGTTTTAAAGGTAAAATTCAAAGGCCATTTTCATTCACCTGGTGATAAATCAAGAAATTACAGAGCTCTGAAGTCAAACCCTCAACAACTACCTGTCAACGGATTAGATCTTACAAACGTAATGGAATGGGTGATCTTGCACCTTTACAGTCTTTCCCATAATCACTCATCTAATCCAAAAGAAAGCATTATCAAGTAAGTAATTGTAAACCCTCCTGTTGTCGTTTTTTGTAATTTCAGGTAGAGTATTTATTTTTACTAGGGTATGGTTTTGTGATAATACGTATAACAGTAAAATGAAGAGTAATATATAGAGTATACATGATAGAAGTACATGATGTTGTAAGAATGCATATGGATACCGTATGGTAAAATATATCATGTTTATTGCAGGAATCCATGGCAGATCTCAGGAGAAATAGGTCTGAGGCGGAGTTTCTCAAGCCCATGTTTGTGCAGCCTGAGGGAGTACAGTTCAAATACGAAGTCATTGGTGATACACACCAAGGGGATACGGATCTGGCAGTATGGTCAACAAGATTGGATCATGATAAGGAGAATCCCTTTCTGGATGAGGAGTTTGTCTCAGGTATGTGGCATGCAGCTAGTTTTCCTTATGATATGGATGCTCCAGAATTAGTAGTGGAGTGCGCAAGAAATTACAACCCATAAACCAGACGAGTAGAGAAGCATGGAAGGATATACGCTGACTTCTCAATCAAGGGCATTACTGCCACTTTCAATTTGCCAGTTGGGAAGAAGATAGTGAGTGTGGACCTGCGTAAATTAGAAACAGAGTATAATAATGACAAGAAAAATGTGAGAAAGAAGATGTATCAATGGAGATCAAAGAGTAGTACATATATTGCCTCAGCTAAATTACTCGTGCATTTGTACAAGTTTGATTTTGATGACGAGTACCAATATATGATTGCTCTGCTGAGTAGGATGACTGGCAGGCCTCATGCTAGAAATTTTGAGAACTAGATGTTTGGGATCATCTAGATGGTCTTATATGCAGACAACCAGCGCCTATGGGCTAAGATCATCAGTGACTTATTGGACGAGGGAATGAGGAACCTGGGAGGCCAAACATTTTCATTTTACATGACTTCATATGTGGTGTACTCTTGTGCATATAAAGGAACTTTTGATGCTTTGAAAACAATGGGTAAGGCTGGTGGTGATGCTGATGATGCACACATATGGGATCATTATCCCCAATTGTAGAGGAAGGCATACCTCCTGGACTATAAACTGGTAAATGATGCATTCTCCATGCATCTGGTCAGAACTATGGAGGAGGATAGGACTAAAAGGCTGAGCACAAAAGCTTAAGAAATTATCTATCGGCATGGAGCATGGTTTATCCAATTTGCCACTTTCTCATATATAAGGATAGAAGGATTTGAGGGACAACCTCTTATGTTTCCAAGATACCCCACTGATTGGGTCATCTTGATGGAATTTGTTAGGCAGGTATCTACAATAGTTGAATCCTATAAGGCACAGAAGAAGATACCTCCAGTTTTGTTTCCAGTATCCATGGGCTGGTACATGTGCCTAGATTCAAAGAGTATAAAACATGTTATCCGGGGGTTGAAACTGATGTATCTTCAACCATTTCCTCTGGCCAAATCATATGATCCTTATGGTAGGATGCAGAAGATAATAGGAAAACCAATACATCAAAAGCATCTAAAAGACTTTTGGACCGATTGTGATGACGAGGCTGAGGTGAGGAGAAGGAAATACCAAAGACTCACCTTGAATCAGATCAAAATCTTTGACTGTATGCCGGTGCCAACACATCTGTGTAATGATGATGGGAAAATCATGTCTAATGAATATGAGGACAAAAAGGTGTATAATGACACCATATCGGCCCCAGATCTTACACAATAGGAGGATTTATCCTTAGATCAGTTGACAAATGGGGTGATCCAGCTAACCCAGGCTTGGGTGGATGCATAGATATCTAGACTAAAGAAAAGGGGCGTTGCCCTTACAATTGACACTAAGAAAAAGAGACAAGAGATGTTTGATGAGGAATACGATGATTTCCTCTCTGAAAAGAGAAAATCCAATGGGGAAAGATTGCCTACAGAAAAACAAAAGAGGATCCCCCCTAAGTGTAAGAAAAGTGAAAATGAACCAAAGGGGGTGATAATATAGAGGATTGCCACTACAATTGCAGGTGCGTCTACATCGGCTTAGGCATCTACCTCATCTACACAACCTCTAACAGAAAAACAAAAAACTAAGAGAATTTTGAAGCCTACTGTTGAAATTACAGAGATGCAGGAGGAAGGCCAGACCCTACAACATGAGGTGGAAGAGGGAAACCCCTTAGAAGAAGAACAATTAAATAAAGAACCTAAAGATGATGACTTGTTGGTAGCTAGCAAGAACAGGAGGGGGATGCCACTGATGTCACCACCTAAGAAACAAAGAACGACCATGAGGGCGGATATCCGTGCCGACCCCATCATTTTGAGAGGAGCAGGTGGTGAAGTGTTCATAAAGGAGCTGTAGCATGATGTTCCTCTTCCCACCATAATTAAATTCAAAATTGAGAAAGTGAAGGAGCAAACAAGAGAAACGCTCAGGACGAGGAAGGGGGTTCCCTTCTCTTTAGATGATACAGTGGACTTATCTGATGATGAGGTGGTCCAAGATGTGGCCGCCCAACAAATGGAAACTCTAGTTTCCAACACCTGAATGACTCCTCATGGAACTCCATTAGCTCAGATGGTGGTGTTGGAAGAAGTAAAACAAACAGAAGAAGTGAAACAGGGTAGCCCAAAAAGGGCAGCCCAATAGATAGGGCTAGACAATTTGGTTGATCAGGTTACTAGCCCTGCAACCATAGACTTAACATATAGGGGTGATATAAGCCCAAATAAAGAAGAAGGTGCACCTAGAGAACCTAAGAAGAGTAGAGTGACAGAGCATACAGAGAAGGATAGTGCTGCTCTTGATCAGGGTCAGCAACATCATGAGACACCCACATAACCAAAAATATTAGAAGTCCAATAGAAGAGTGCAGGTGATCAGGATATATCAGACACTGGTGTTGCTCAGACTCAGGGAGTTTCATCATTGCCTCCAGATAAAGAGGATTAGGAGGTGCTACTTAGTGAACTCCCAAGAACATAAGACAAATCAGGTCAGGATGACCCCAAGCCACATGATATCAATGCACCGGGTGGAGAATAGGAAATGACCCAAGATCAGGGTGATTCTCAAGGAAAGAATACATAGGCCTCCCAAGAGATTAATATGCCACAGGATGAGAAGGATAATAAAGAAGATGAAAATCCAAAGGAGGGAGTACATAATGAAGCACATGATCAAAATGTGGAAATTCCACAAGATCCTCCTTTGTAGAAGGCAACCCCTCAACAAGAAGAACTCCAACAAGATCCCCCTCATGAGGAACTACATGAGGAAGAAATCAAGAAGATGCCTTCTCTACCAAGGGTAGAAATAGACACCGGGGAGATGGATACACATGATATTAACAAAGGTCATCAAGAGTCTGGAGGTGACGTACCTCATTGGCTGGAGAAAGAAGTATGTACAAAACAAGTGTCAGAAGTTCAAGAGTTTGATGTCTCCACCTTGTTTGCTGAGAACATGATGAAACCAAGGAGGAAAGCCAGATTAACATCTTCCATAAAAAGAGATCCTACCACAGGCAAGAGAACCGCACAGATAGCCCTTCCCACAGTTGAAAAAGAAAAAGGCAAAATAAACCTAGGGGAATTCCAAATCACAAGTGTTGATTTGGGTTTTGCCAATGAAGACCAGGAAGGTCAAGAAGGGAAGGATATTATTGATTCTTTAACCCAAAGGGTGAAGAAGGAAAAGGAGAAGAATAAAGTACATAAGGAGCACATTGCTCAATTGTATTCTTTCATAAAAGGGTTAATTAACCCCGATTATACACTAGTTGATCCTGCAGTCCCATTGACTATCATATCACAGGAGGAGGTAACCAAGTTGGACCTGATGAAACATGAGGCAATGGTGATGGAAAAATGGATGTTTTCAGCGCTCACTGGGGCTGAAGATGTATTGAGAACCTCTCTGTAGAGGTGGAATCCTAGAGGCCTTGGAAGGGAAGATAGAAGGTAAAATTGAGAATCACGATGCATATTTTGCAATTAAGGCTCTACATGATAATTTTAAGCCAGTAGCAGATGACCCTCTCACCCACTTGACAGAAGAGGTAATGAATAGAATTATGAGAATAAAGGTTAAAGTAGAGACATATAATGAGACATTAAATAGTAGGAAAGGTACACTGGAAGCTCTCAAGGCTAAGTTCTAGTCTCATAAACATGCAATAGTAAAAGCTAAAATCCAGGACGGGGGAGAGGTTGATAAAAAAGTGCAAGCATATGAACATATCAGGATGACAGTAAAGGTCCACATAAAAGAGAATGTATATCAGAGTGATAGTGATGAAGATGAAGAGAATGATGAGCAAGATGAAAATGAAGAAGAAGAACCTGAAGAGTAAATGAAGATGCATCACTAAGTGAACATATGCATGGGATACTTATAACTAATAAGTCATATAGATGGTTTCTAGCTGGCAACCTGTGCCACGAGAGAAAGTTGACTAAGTCATAGGAGAATTGTCAACCATTGATCTGAATTGATAAATCTTAACCGTTGGTCAATTGTAACTGCCTCCTCACCTTATTCTATAAAAGGTGCAGGAGTGCAATCTTTTAGTCATTCAAAACTTAACTGAAATCTGATTGCTGAAGAATTCAGGGATTATTTCAAAGTTATTGTGAATATACATGTTTTTCATACTTAATGAAAGAGAAGCTATTTTGATTACAAGTCATTGTAAATCTTGAGTAATCTGTGATTGGAATCTGGATATATGCATTGATTAGCTGCATCCCTTGGAGTGCTTTTCAGTCTGCATATATTGTTTTCATTCCTTGTTCCTTTGAAGTTAGCATCAACCATACCTAGCTGTGGAAGAACTTGGTGACTTATGGTTTGATTTCTTCTCTCCATGAATGTTTCTTGTGTGTATGTGATTCAATAACTAAAGGTTCACTAAAATTAGAAGTATCCTTTTAAATTTCTTTGAATTTCATTACAGATCATCTCCATAATTGCAAATAACACACAATCAAAAGAAAATAAATATGAAATATGCAGATATCCCGTAGGCACTTGAAAATATAGAGCATATTTTGAATGATAGTATGTCAAATTGATAAATATCATGCAAATTCAGATAAATATCCATGAAATACACATAAATATCCACTTATAGACACATCATTTGAATAAATATGTAGTGTAAAAGAATGTGTGAATCCATAATGATCAATGATCAGAAGAATTGATCAAACTTATAAATATCACAGTAATATTTGGAAATAGAGTAGAATTGACCTCTATGTGGAGTGAATTTACAGAATACAGTGCAACATTGATCACTTAGGCGAACGTAAGACCCTTGAAATAGAAAACAACATGTCACATCAACCTCTGAGTAACGTCAGACGATCATGACTTGATCAACGGAGACTTGGAGTCATCAACTTATCTTAAGCTAATCATACCTTACAATATAATAAAGGTTTGTTGTGCAAATTTTTATACATATTGATATGACTAACAATCATCATCAACACATCCATGGAACAAATTTTACAAATAGTGGCTGGATCAAAGAGGTTTTCTGTAATGCCCACATTTCCCATGTGGTCATGACACGTAACACACATGTCATGTCCACATTTGTCATGTGGTCATGACACAAAATATCAAAATTTTTCAACTCATCTGTAGAAACCCCCTCGCACGCGTCAGCATGCTCGGTGGCAATACACATAAGGCGTAAACATGTCAGTCAAGTGCGGGATAATGCAATCACATGTGCATTCCCCTACATGATGAAAGCTGACTAAGGGGGTCAATGTGATGCGAGGAGCATCACTATTAGGGTTAGGATCATAAGATCAACACCCTAAGTTTACTTAAGTGAGTGAAGAGATTTCGATAAAAGTTGAAATCAAAAGACTAATCAAAAAGCAAAAGAATAAATTAATAGCTTAATTTAATATCAAGAAGTTTACAAAATCGATAATTTATCACTACACAAGGTTTAAAAATGTAAAATTATCCTAACCCTAGATTCTGGAAAAATCTGACAACATAACGCCTCACGGGCGTGAATAGGGTTTATTCTAATTAAATAATTTTTGGTCAAATGTTTACTAGGTTTGCTAAGTGGGATAAAATGACTAATGTAATTGACTAATTAATTCGCACTAGATTAACTAAATTAAAGCAACTAATCTAATTACAATCTAAATTAAAATTAACCTCGTTGATTAAAGTTCACAAGCAATAAATTAATTCCATTGATTTAAAATTAAATACATTTCAATAGTTAAATTGGAGGGAATAGTTTAAATAGCTTAATTAAAAACCCCAATACTAAATTAGTGAAATTAGACTAATTTATTTTTCCCTAGTACATTTAAATAATCACAAAAGAGTTAAATAAAACATTTAAAGAAAAATAGTTCCCATCACTAGATAAATTAAATGCCCACTTAAAGAAAACAACTCTAATAGAGAAACATTCACTAAACCAATTTAATTAAATCACCCATTACTAATTTTCCCTAAATCACCATTTAGAAATATAATAACCCTAGTGTCATAATTAAAAAAAAGAGGGAAAACAAATAATAAAACCAATTTAAAATCACAAGCCCTAAAATGCTCTCCAAAATAAAATATTAATATCATTAAGGAATGAAAACAAACCCTAGCCTCTTTTTATTTTACTTTTCTTTCCTTCTCTTCTTCTTCTCATTTTCTTTCTTCTTGTTTTGATTTTGTTTTGCAGGTTTGAGAATGGCTTCCATGGCCACTACTCAAGGAAGGTGTATATACAATAGGTATATACGTTGTTTTCTTTTTTTGTTTTGAAGTACGTATATATATATATACTATCAAAGAACAAGAGATAAAAATTATTTACTAACAGCAAGGATGTGATATATATATATATATATAGCAAGGTTGTTATGGACTGCAGACACCCTAGGGCCAAGTGGCCATGAGGAAGAGGCGGCGGGGTTGAGATGGCAGCGGGTATACTACCGCATAGGGTTCATTCAGATCTTCTATTCACAATATACATAGCGTTTAATTTAAAGAAGGCAAAATAAAAGAATGGGGGGTGGGGCGGATACCCCACCCCCACTCCATAATAAATGGAGTGGTGGGTGGGGCATCTGCCCCACCCCCCACTCCCACACAACAATGAAAGAACATTGGGCTGCGGCATTTTTGCCGCCGCCCCCCATTCCACTCCCATTTAATAACAACAATTCTTAAACCGCCGCTGGACATTTCAACATAGCAATTTTCATACAATTTTTTTTTTTAAAGTTATTTCTGTCTATCGCACAGTCCTTAGTAATTTTATATATATATATATACCCAGAATGTATAAATACAGTTTTCTCAGAAACTTACTTCTTTTCAGTTTGCTTAAAATGAAAAGAAACCTATTTTAATATATATATATATATATGTATATATCTAGTTTTCTCAATTCCTCATAGTCATTTCCAACAACTAAAATAAAGGAAAGAATTTAGATAAAAGGATGCAAGCAAATTATATATATATACATTTTTTAAGGCATATATCCCAATGTAATTTTCATGGAAAAGAAAAGCATAATTTTTTTTAAGGAAAGGAATTCTAAAATAGGTATTTTTTTTTGAAGGTGAAGGCATTTACATTAAACATATATAATTTTTTTTTTGAAATAAAAATAAAAATAGACTATCTTATCTTTTTGTAAAAGAAAATATCATTTTCACAAATCTTTCAAGTAACCAAAACATCAACATATTTATTCTTTTATTTCCAATTCAATAAATCAAATACAACCAAAAGATTACATCTATATATATTTTGATCTCAAGAGCGGACAATACTCTCTCTTTTCAATAACACAAATACAAATAGGCCATCATAGCCATGGCTCACTCAAGAGCTAAAATGAATGAAATTTACAACCACCACAAAGATGACTCTTTTTCTTTCACACTCCATAGCTCGAAAATAACTTGTAAAGACACATAGAAGAGGCAAAAAGCCACAAAACTGCTCTCCTTCCTACCATAGACTCACTCATGAGTCACCCCTGAGTTTGGAGGTCATCCTCACACAAGGAAACACACACCACTTCACAACAAGACACACCAACACAAAAATAAGAAAATCCCATTGCTTACACAAAACAAAACTCACTGAAAATGAGTTTAATGGGGTAGGGGAGTGGACATCACTCAACTCAAGAGTACCACTCCAAATAACTCCCAAAACCAAATTTCTCAAGGCCTCAAGCCATCACAAAAATACCATTTTCCACATAGTTTTCCCATGGCTCTCAAGCCATTCAACTACACAATTTTCTCATCTTGCCCTCAAGGCTAAAATGCCACAAAAACTAGGATGTGACCTCAAGTAGGTTCACTCCTTCCCCACCCCACACATGTTGAGCATTTTTTCCAAATGGAGAGGCTCTCACAACACCCATAACCAAATTTCCCACAACAACAAAAGTAAAACACACATACACAAACATCACATATGAAAAATAAAATACATAAGGGAAAGGCATTAGCCTTGAATCCTACCTTTAATAGCCCAAATGGAAGATAGTTGAGAAGAGCTCCTCCAACTCCTCCAAATTGAGCCTCCAAAACTTTTCCTCTAACTCTCTCCCCAAATCCAATTAAAATTCTAAAAATTGAAAATAGTTCAACAACCCTCTCCCTCTCTTCAAGAGGGATTAAAATAGGCTCTTCTCATGAGCCTTGAGGAATGGGGAGGTGACACATGTCATCCACCCATTCCACCATGTCTTGCTCCCTCCACTTACTCTCTCTCACACATCCAATTAAAATTCTAAAAATTGAAAATAGTTCAACAACCCTCTCCCTCTCTTCAAGAGGGATTAAAATAGGCTCTTCTCATGAGCCTTGAGGAATGGGGAGGTGACACATGTCATCCACCCATTCCACCATGTCTTGCTCCCTCCACTTGCTCTCTCTCACACATGTGGGAGAGAAAAGTGCAGCCAAAGAAGGAATGGGTACTACAAGTGCCCCAATCAACTCCTCCTAAGAAAGCCCACACAACCCCAAGGTACAGTCACCAATTGTGGGAGAGGCTTAGAGTTGAGTCCTCCACAATTTAGGGGTCTTGAAAACTCCCCCAACCTAGGAAAGAGGAATGGAAGAGGTTGAGTGTTTGACCCACTCTTCCTCTCCTTCCCAAACTTCTATTTTCGTCACTTTACTTCAGGGTGAAGTTGAAGTGACCAAATGGGAGTTTACCTAAGGTTATACAAGCTCAAATGATCCATAGACCCTAGGGGTACAATCCAGGGTCACTTTTAACCCATTTTAAGCACCATAGGGTGAGTAAAAACACATAAAAAGGGGTCTCAAAATTATAAACTCAAAATAAGATTCAAATGAATATTACATCTTAACGACACCAATTAAAATTCAAATATAAAAAAGGGGTAGAACTAACCCAAACAACATCACACAACAACATTACAAAAATTTCATCATGCATACATAGTTGATCTTGGTTCCTCTTGGAACTAGAGCAGCTTTACACGGGAAATCACAAAGTGTGTGGGATAATCTCTGATTATCCGTGGCTTAGTTAGAAACACCTGCACACTTAAACAAAATATTAATCCAACATGTATATCATAGCCGAAGCAAAGTAAAACATACACTCACATCATCTCATGATCATATAAACATCATAATTAAATTCATCATTTGCATTTTAATAATCCATCTCAAGATAACATCGCATAATAAATCCATCACATACTCACATAACTAGTATCTAAATAACATCATAATGCAATTCATATGTCAACTCATCATTAGTAATCGAATCAACATCTAGTCTCATTACAATCATGCTAAACATAATAAATCAAAGATAAAATCATATATTCTAATAGTCTTGAATATTAAGATCAACAATCCCCAAAAGTCTAAAATATGTCTCCAACAGTAATGTAAAATGAACATAGTCTGGGAATGAAAAGGGTAGGCCTCACATCCTCCCCCTTAAGACTGAACTTCCTCCTAGAAGTCGTCAAAGAGGTGAGGATATAGTGCCCTCAAACTAGTTGCATCCTCCCATGTCGCTGTGACCTCATCGTACATGTCCCACTGGACCCTAACCTGGTCCAGCTCTCGACCTTGAAGGCCCAGTGTCTGACGAGCCAATATGCGAATTGGCTCCAAAGCCAACTAACTGTCTGCCTCTACCTGTAGAGCACTCCAATCCAATACATGAGATAAATCAGATATGTAACACCACAAAATAGATACATGAAAAATATCGTGGATGCACAACAGGCTAGGTGGCAAGGCTAGACAACAGGCTATGGGTCCTTTCCACTCCAAGATCTCGAAAGGCCTAACAAAACGTGGTGCAAGCTTAAAGCCCTTTCCATAATAGATTGGGCTCTTGTGCGGTCGCACTCTCAAGAATACTCTATCCCTAACTGAGAAGCTCCGATCTACCCTCTTAGCATCAGCATACTTCTTCTGTCGATCCTGTGCCTCCTGAAGTCTCTGTCTAATCAAGGTCACCTGCTGGTCCATATCCTGAACCAACTCTAGCCCTATCGCAACCCTGTCCTCAATACGGTCCCGACTCAAAGGTGTCCTGCAAGGTCTGCCGTACAAGGCCTAAAAAGGAGGCATATCCAGTGAGCTGTGGTGCCCATTGTTGTAGGCAAACTCAACTAGATATAGATACTCCTCCCATCTACTTTGGTGATCCATAATGTACATACAAAGCATATTCTCAAGAACCTGATTAATTCTCTCTATCTGACCATTTGTCTTAGGATGATAGGTGGAACTGAAGTTGAGCTGTGTACCCAACACCTACTGCAATGCCCTCTAAAAGGCTGATGTGAATACTGAATCCCTATCATAAATGATACGGCAAGGTACCCCATGTAATCTAATAATCTCATCCAAGAATACTCTCGCCACTGATGGTGCATTGTACGTCTTGCATACAGGTGAGAAATGCTCCACCTTGGTCAACTTGTCAACCGTCACCATGATGGCATCATGGCGGCAAGATGACATAGTAAGACCAATAATGAAATCTATGGAAATGGTGTCCCATTTCCACTTAGGTATCTCGTGAGGCTATAAAAGACCCGTTGGATGCTGATGCCTAGCCTTGACCCTCTGGCACTCAAGGCAATGAACAACATACTCTGCAATATCTCATCTCATACTTGCCCAATAGTATAATTGTCGCAAGTTAGCATGCATCTTCTTCACCCCTGGGTGTGCTGCATAAGGTGCTCTGTAAGCCTCTAAAAGAACTACTACACGAATGTCAGCCACATGGGGTACATAGATGCATTGTCGATATCTAAGTAACCCATCTACCTCTAGGGAGTATCCCGCAAATTTGCCCATAAGGGCCCTCTGTGACTGGATCTCCTGCTACACCTCAAGAAACCACTCATCCTCAGGAAGATACTGAATAATGCGCTCTCTTAAGTCCATGCTCAAGGTCAAGGTCAGGATCTCATGGCACCTTTGACTCAATGCGTCAACGACCACATTCTCCTTCTCTTTGATGTAGTGGACATCAAAGTCATACTCACAAAGAAACTCCATCCAACTCCGGTGATGGGTGTTCAAGTTCGGCTATGTGAATATGTACTGCAAACTGTGGTGATCCGAATGAAGCTCAAAGCGACGACCCAAAAGAAAATGTCTCCAAGGAACAAGGGTGTTAACCACTGCCGCGAGCTCTAAATCGTGAGTAGGGTAGTTCAGCTCATGTGTCTTGAGCTTACGCGACTCATATACAATCGCTCTACCATCCTGCATAAGCACGACTCCCAAACCCTCAAGTGATGTATCTGTACAAACCACAAAATCCTCTATAGGATTAGGAACCGCTAAGATGGGAGTGCTGATAAGACACTCCTTGAGGACCCCAAAGGCCCTCTCACACTGCTCAGTCCAAGTGAAACTCTTCCCTTTCCACTGAAGGGAAGTGATGGGGTGCACTATCCCGGAAAAGCCCTCTACGAATCTGCGATAGTAACTAGCTAAAACCATGAAACTCTTGACCTCTGTCACACTAGTGGGTGCTGGCCAATCCCTGATAGCCCTGATCTTTGATGGATCTACGGAGATACCATCGCTAGATAAGATATGTCCTAAATACTGCACCTCGGTCCTGAAAAAGGCACACTTCACCAAGTTGCCATAAAGTTGCTGCTCTCTCAAGCACTGCAAAACCTGACGCAAGTGATCGTTATGCTCCTCCTCGGTCTGAGAGTAGATCAAAATATCATCAAGGAAAATGATCACGAATTGATCCAAGTAAGTACGGAACACCCCATTCATGAGACTCATGAACACTGCAGGGGTGTTTGTCAAGCTGAAGGGTACCACAGTGAACTCATAGTGGCCATATCAAGTCCAGAAAGCACTCTTATGGATATCCTCTTCTGTGATGAGCAACTGGTGGTAACCAAACTTCAGGTCTATCTTAGAGAACACTCTAGCTCCCTGCATCTGATCAAAAAGGTCATCAATCCTAGGTAGAGGATAACGGTTCTTCACTGTCACCTTATTAAGCTGCCTATAGTCCATGCACAAATGAAGAGACCCATCCTTCTTCTTCACAAAGATAACTAGTGTGCCCCATGGTGAAACACTAGGTCGGATGTGCCCCTTCTCAAGCAACTCCTCTAACTGCAACTTAAGCTTCATGAGCTCATGTGTGGTCATCCTGTAGGGTGCACGAGAAACTGGCTCTACACCTGGCACTAGATCGATGCGGAAGTCTACCTCTCTGCGTGGAGGCATACCTAGTAACTCTGGTGGAAAGACATTGATGACCTCCCTCAAGATAGAATGGTCATCTAATGATGCCTCTAGCTCATCCTCTGATCTGTCGCTAACAGTGATGGCAAACATTTGGCATCCCTTTCGCATGCAGGGCTTAAGCTACTAAGCGGATATCATATGAATTACCGTGGGCTTCTGAATGCCCACTACCTTGATTGACGTGCCATGATCATCTAAACAACTAATTGCTTTTCAGTGACAATCTAGCTTGGCTCTATGAGCTGCAAGCCAATTCATGCCTAGAACTACACCATAGGATCCCAAAGGCATAACCCTAAGATCGCATAATGTAGTGAAGGCCCCCAAAGAGATCTCACAATCCTGAATCAGAGCATCCACTGACATCCTGCCCCAGTAGCCAACTCAACTTCCCACCTAACGTCCTGCCTAGAGGCCACCAGCCTGCAACGCTCCACTAATGATGTATAGCTGAAAGAGTCAGTAGCACTAGAGTTAAATAAAATAGAAATGGGAACATCCCCAATCATACCTGCTATCTCAATAACTGAGGCCTAGAAGTCAGCCTAGCGGTTATCAATCGTTGCAAACATATGGCAGGATCTACCCACATAACCAACTATCTGCTTTGAACCTCCTGCATGAGGCTGTCCCCCTGCTGTAAAACCCTGTGGACACTCTCTAGCCAAATGTCCTGCCCCACCACATACGTAGCATGGGCCCCTAGCTTGTACCTGTCCAGTCTGAGTCCTACTACTCTGCTGCTGTCCAGTCGGTCCTGTGGATCCTGAGAACCCCTGTAAGACTGCTATGATCTCGCGGGTCCCACAGGTGATCCATGCTATCTCTGATTCCTACACGGGCCCTGCTGCTGCCAACCTTGATTGTCTCCTCCCCGTACCCTCTATTGGGGTCTAGACCTCTGTTGAAACTGTTGCTGCTGCTGTGGAGGCCTAGGAGGTAAGGATGGAGAACTAAATCCTCCTCTCTGCGGTGGTGGTGATGGTCTACAGAAATTCTGCTACTGCTGGCTACAATCCTAAAACTGAGGGCGTGAACTCTGTCCTCATCCCTGGATGTCCTCTACTATATATGCCTTCTTGGCATCCTCACTCGAGGTCTGGGGGTCTACCATGTGCACAAGCCCTGATATCCCTTGATTCAAACCTCTAATAAACTTGTGGACCAAAATCTTTTCATCATGGAGATACTCCGCATAACATGACAGCTCTGTGAACCTGCCCTCATACCATGCAACCATAAGTCCTCTCTGTTGCAAGTCATGGAACTCGTCGATCTGACGCTGCCTATAGTGATCTGATAAATAACGTGCATTAAAGTGCTCTATGAATGTGTCCCATGAAAGTGTATCCAAAGATAAGTGGCACTTGCACTCCTCAGTGCGCCACCAAGTCGCTGCTACATCTCTCAATAGGTGAACTGCCACGCGTGCCTTCGTGTTGCCCTCGTAAGGACGCAATACAAAGCACCTGTCTAAACTGATAAGCCATGCCTCTGCCTCGGCTCCCTCTGTGGTCCCAGCAAAGGTAGGTGGATTTAACCTCAGCAAATCCCTGATGAGGTCACCACGGTCTCTGTGTCCTCAGATAGGCTCATCCACACCATAACCATAAGGCCCATGAAAAACTTGCTCTACTCTCACTGTCTCCTCTTGCCCAGTATGATGTGGAGGGCTCCTGCTACAAGCTTTGTAAGCCGAACCAACCTCCTCCGCTGTCATAATAGGTATTTCAACATAAGGCTCCACACGTGGTGCCACTCGTGGCTCGACACAGGACTCTACACATGGCTCCACATGTGACTCAGCATGTGGCTCCTCTCATGGATCAACACGGGGCTCGACACACGGCTCGATACGCGGCTCAACTACGGCCGGTGGTAACCTATCTAGCACTGCCTGTAAGATCTATATCAGGTGCGGGTGGTGCCTGTGGTGTTCGCGGTGCTGGTAGTCCCTGACCCTCGGCTGATGAGTCACTATGCACTTCTATGGACATATTGTGGCGTGAACGTGCTTACCTCATTCTAGGTGGCATCCTACAAGAACAAGGTAGTCATGAATTAATCGAAATTGTAGAATAAGTAACGTGCCCAAACAAGCTCAGTGTTTAAACTTGGCTCTGATACCAAATGTCATGCCCACATTTCCCATGCGGTCATGACATGCAACACACATGTCATGTCCACATTTGTCATGTGGTCATGACACGAAATAAAAAAAAATTTCTACGCATCCCTAGAAACCCCCTCGCACACGTCAACGTGCTTGGTGGCAATACGCGTAAGGCGTAAACATGTCAGTCAAGTGCAGGATAATGCAATCACATGCGTATTCCCCTACGTGATGAAAGATGACTAAGGAGGTCAATGCGACACGAGGAGCATTGCTATTAGGGTTAGGATCAGAAGATCAACACCCTAAGTTTACCTAAGTGAGTGAAGAGATTTCGACAAAAGTTGAAATCAAAAGACTAATAAAAAAGAAAAAGAACAAATTAATGGCTTAATTTAATATCAACAAGTTTATGAAATCGATAATGTATCACTACGCAAGGTTTAAAAACGCGGAATTATCCTAACCCTAGATTCTGAAAAAATTCGGCAGCATAATGCCTCATGGGCGTGAATAGGGTTTATTCTAATTAAATATTTTTTGGTCAAATGTTTACTAGGTTTGCTAAGTGGGACAAAACGACTAATTTAATTAACTAATTAATTCGCACTAGATTAACTAAACTAAAGCAACTAATCTAATTACAATCTAAATTAAAATTAACCTCGTTGATTAAAGTTCGTAAGCAATAAATTAATTCCATTGATTTAAAATTAAATACACTTCAATAGTTAAATTGGAGGGAATAGTTTAAATAGCTTAATTAAAAACCCCAATACTAAATTAGTTAAATTAGACTAATTTATTTTTCCCTAGGACATTTAAATAATCACAAAAGAGCTAAATAAAACATTTAAAGAAAAATAGTTCCCATCACTAGATAAATTAAATGCCCACTTAAAGAAAACAACTCTAATAGAGAAACATTCACTAAACCAATTTAATTAAATCACCCATTACTAATTTTCCCTAAATCACCATTTAGAAATATAATAACCCTAGTGTCATAATAAAAAAGAAGAGGGAAAACAAAAAATAAAACCAATTTAAAATCACAAGCCCTAAAATGCTCTCCAAAATAAAATATTAATATCATTAAGGAATGAAAACAAACCCTAGCCTCTTTTCATTTTGCTTTTCTTTCCTTCTCATTTTCTTTCCTCTTGTTTTGCTTTTGTTTTGTAGGTTTGAGAATGGCTTCCATGGCCGCTACTCAAGGAAGGTGTATATACAATAGGTATATATGTTGTTTTCTTTTTTGTTTTGTTTTGAAGTACATATATATATTGTCAAAGAACAAGAGATAAAAATCATTTACTAATAGCAAGGTTGTTATGGACTGTAGAAAACCCTAGGGCCGAGCGGCCATGAGGAAGAGGCGGTGGGGTCGAGATGGCAGCGGGTATACCGTCGCACAGGGTTCATTCAGAGCTTCGATTCACAATACACCCAATGTTTAATTTAAAGAAGGCAAAAAAAAAGAATGGGGATGGGGTGGATACCCCACCCATCACTCCATAATGGCAATGGGTATACCGCCGCATAGGGTTCATTAAGAGCTTCTATTCACAATACACCTAGTGTTTAATTTAAAGAAGGCAAAAAAAAGAATGGGGGGTGGGGCGGATACCCCACCCCCACTCCCACACAGTAATGAAAGAACATTGGGTGGCAGCATTTCTGCCGTTACCCCCCCATTCCACTCCCATTTAATAACAACAGTTATTAAACCGCCGCTGGGCATTTTGACATAGCAATTTTCATATGGTTTTTTTTTTTTAAAGTTATTTCTGTCTATCACACAGTCCTCAGTAATTTTTGATATATAAATATATATATACCCAGAATGTATAAACACAGTTTTCTCATAAACTTACTTCTTTTTAGTTTGCTTAAAATGAAAAGAAACATATATATATATATATATACACACACACATTTTTTTAAGGCATATATCCCAATGTAATTTTCATGGAAAAGAAAAACATAATTTTTTTTTAAGAAAAGGAATTCTAAAATAGGTTTTTTTTTTTGAAGGTGAAGACATTTACATTAAACATATATAATTTTTTTTTTGAAATAAAAACAACAATAGACTATCTTTTCTTTTTACTAAAAGAAAATATCATTTTCACAAATCTTTCAAGTAACCAAAACATCAACATATTTATTCTTTTATTTCCAATTCAATAAATCAAATACAACCAAAAGATTACATCTATATATATATATTTTTGATCTCAAGAGAGAACAATACTCTCTCTTTTCCATAACACCAATACAAATAGGCCATCATAGCCATGGTTCACTCAAGAGCCAAAATGAAGGAAATTTACAACCACCACAAAAATGACTCTTTTTCTTTCACACTCCATAGCTCCAAAATAACTTGCAAAGACACATAGAAGGGGGAAAAGGCCACAAAACTACTCTCCTCCCTACCATAAACTCACTCATGAGTCACCCCCGAGCTTGGAGGTCATCCTCACACAAGGAAACACACACCACTTCACAACAAGACACACCAACATGAAAGCAATAAACTCCCATGGCTTACACAAAACAAAACTCACCAAAAATAAGTTTAATGGGGTAGGGGAGTGGACATCACTCAACTCAAGAGTGCCACTCCAAATAACTCCCAAAACCAAATTTCTCAAGGCCTCAAGCCATCACAAAAATACCATTTTCCACATAGTTTTCCCATGGCTCTCAAGCCATTCAAATGCCACAAAAGCTAGGATGTGACCTCGAGGAGGTTCACTCCTCCCCCAACCCATATATGTTGAGCATTTTCTCCAAATGGAGAGGCTCTCACAACACCCATAACCAAATTTCCCACAACAAAAGTAAAACACAAATACACAAGCATCACATATGAAAAATAAAATACATAAGGGAAAGACATTAGCCTTGAACCCTACCTTTAATAGCCCAAATGGAAGATAGTTGAGAAGAGCTCCTCCAACTCCACCTCCAACTCCTCCAAATTGAGCCTCCAAAACTTTTCCTCTAACTCTCTCCCCAAATCGAAATAAAATTCTAAAAATTGAAAATAGTTCAACAACCCTCTCCCTCTCTTCAAGAGGGATTAAAATAGGCTCTTCTCATGAGCCTTGGGGAATGGGGAGGTGACACATGTCACCTCCTCACTCCTCACAACCACTTGCAAGACTCATGGAATGGGGAGGTGACACATGTCATCCACCCATTCCACCATGTCTTGCTCCCTCCACTTGCTCTCCCTCACACATGTGAGAGAGAAAAGTGGAGCCCAAGAAGGAGTGGGTACTACAAGTGCCCCAATCAACTCCTCCTAAGAAAGACCACACAACCCCAATGTACCCTCACCAATTGTGGGAGAGGCTTGGAGTTGAGTCCTCCACAATTTAGGGGTCTTGAAGACTCCCCCAACCTAGGAAAAAGGAATGGAAGAGGTTGAGTGTTTGACCCACTCTTCCTCTCCTTCCCAAACTTCTATTTTCGTCACTTTACTTTAGGGTGAAGTTGAAGTGACCAAATGGGAGTTTACCTAAGGTTATACAAGTTCAAATGGTCCCTGGACCCTAGGGGTACAACCCAGGGTCACTTTTAACTCTTTTGGAGCACCATAGGATGAGTAAAAACACATAAAAAGGGTCTCAAAATTATAAACTCAAAATAAGATTCAAATGAACATTACATCTTAACAACACCAATTAAAATTCAAATATAAAAAAGGGGTAGACCTAACCCAAACAACATCACACAACAACATTACGAAAATTTCATCATGCATACATAGTTGATCTTGGTTCCTCTTGGAACTAGATCGGTTTTACACAGAAAATCACAAAGTGTGTGGGATAATCTTCGATTATCTGTGGCTTGGTTAGAAACACTTGTGCACTTAAACAAAATATTAATCCAACATGTATATCATAGCCAAAGCAAAGTAAAACATACACTCACATCATCTCATGATCATATAAACATCATAATTAAATTCATCATTTGCATTTCAATAATCCATCTCAAGATAACATCACATAATAAATCCATCACATACTCACATAACTAGTATCTAAATAACATCATAATGCAATTCATATGTCAACTCATCGTCAATAATCGAATCAACATCTAGTGTTATCACAATCATGCTAAACATAATAAATCAAAGATAAAGGCATATAGTCTAATAGTCTTGAATATCAGGATCAACAATCCCTAAAAGTCTAAAATATGTCTCCAACAGTAATGTAAAATGAACATAGTCAGGGAATGAAAAGGGTAGGCCTCACATCCTTCCCCCTAAGACTAAACTTTCTCCCAGAAGTCATCAAAGAGGTGAGGATATAGTGCCCTCAAACTAGCTGCATCCTCCCATGTTGCCGTGACCTCATCGTACATGTCCCACTGGACCCTAACCTGGTCCAGCTCTCGACTTCGAAGGCCCAACGTTTGACGAGTCAATATGCGAATTGGTTCCAAAGCCAACTGACCATCTGCCTCTACCTGTAGAGCACTCCAATCTAATACATGAAATAAATCAGATATGTAACGCCGCAAAACAGATACATGAAAAATATCATGGATACGCGACAGGCTAGGTGGCAAGGCTAGACGGTAGGCTACGGGTCCTATCCGCTCCAAGATCTCAAAAGGACCAACAAAACATGGTGTGAGATTAGAGCCCTTTCCATAACGGATTAGACTTTTGTGTAGTCGCACTCTCAAGAATACTCTGTCCTCAACCGAGAAGCTTCGATCTACCCTCTTAGCATCGGCATACTTCTTATGTCGATCCTGCGCCTCCTGAAGTCTCTGTCTAATCAAGGTCACCTACTGCTTCATATCCTAAACCAACTCTGGCCCTATCGCAACCCTATCCTTAATATGGTCCTAACTCAAAGGTGTCCTGCAAGGTCTGCCATACAAGGCCTGAAAAGGAGGCATACCCAACGAGTTGTGATGCCCATTATTGTAGGCAAACTCAACTAGATACAGATACTCCTCCCATCTACTCTGGTGATCCATAACATACATACGGAGTTGTTGGTTAACAGATTTGTCTTTATTCTGAAAATAATTTATTCTGACTCTATACCCCTCTTTTAAAGAACAAATGAGTTAAACAACAAATGGGTGAACCCTTTAAATTAGTTCCCCTCTGAATTTAGGTACAGCTCCCTTTATGATTTTCAATGAATTTAACTTATTCAACTAATCAAATGCATTTTTAACCAGAAAACGCTTAAGGCAGACTAACATTCATACATAGCCATGTCATGAACGCGATAAATTTATACAACAGGATAGAATACACAGATTCTACTTTGGTACATTCGAATACGTGAATACATTCATACGAACTTGCTAAACCAATAAAGAACTGAACACATATGATAAATTGTCCAAATAAAGAGCAATTACCAAGTGAAAGGAGATTTCACACAGAAAATCTAATTCCACACATTCAGATGCACAGATCCAAATAAGCAGCAATTGTTCTTCTTCTCATTCACAGATGAAAATTTACTCAAACAATCATCACATAATGTAAAAATTAAGCACCGTCTTTTTGGAATTCCCTTCCTCTTTTCTTTCTCTAATTTCTATATCCCTTAAAAACTCTAAAAAAACATATATATATGAGTGTCTTAACCATGTCCTTGAGCAAATTAAACCTAGAGTTAGCATAACTCTGACCCGTACGGGATTTAGTTTTTAACAATTGATTATAAAAGATCAAAGTTGCTGGAAATAACATAAATTGAGGAACAGAAAAAGAACGAGCTGACGAGGTTATGACTGGGGCGATGAATCAGCATCTCCTGATTTGCTGTCGATAGCCTGGGAAGCATGTTGGGTTTTCCACTCCTGAAAGGCAGCCACGAACTCCTGAATTTTAGGGAAGTTTGGTATACCTATATGCTTCATCCTTGATTTCCAAACCTCTTTTTCCCTTCGCATTTTCCCAAATTTTTCCTTGTGTTCAGGGAGTGCATTGATGCAGAGATAGAGCAGAGACTCGACTTTAGAAATCCTGGAGAAATCCTCAATCAGAATATTATCATTTTCTTTAAGAAAGTGGATTTTATCTCTGAAGGATTGGACTACTGCTTCAACATCTTCCACAGGCTTTCCATCATCCTTTAAGTATTTTACATCGATACATTGTAAATCATGTTGCAGTGATTGAGTAAATTCCGTTATTTCTTTAATTAGCTTTGAGAGTTCAAAGCGTCCTTGTCGGGATATGGAGTTCCTCCATTCGATATTCTTCTTGTTCACATACAACAAATCCTCGTCCACACCAGTCAAGTTCTTTTCTGCCAAAAACTTCTCCAGTCCATATTTCTGGACTTCCTCTATTTGGTTGATCACACTTGTCCACTTACCTTCGTCCTTAGCCCAGACAGCAACCTGTGCTTTAAGATCTTCAATGGTAGTAGCAGTCAGATCATATATGCCTTTGAGTTCATGAATATATTCAGTTCCTTTTTGCTCGATGCTGTCTAACCAACTGTCAAAAGTTTTTGAGACCATTTTGCTTCTATGAACCTGATCTAACATTTTTTGATTGACAGGTGACTTCGGGTCGAAAGACAAGGGGACCTGTGAGATCGGCTGTGGGTTAGGATTGTTAATGGCCTCAATGTACTCTGCCATTGAACGCAGAGCTTGTTTCAACTCTCTTTTGTCCTTCTCATCTTTCATTGTTCGACTGACCATTCTCTTAGTGGAAGCTTCAAGATGGTGCACATCTGCAGCTCTGGAGGCAGTACCGAGATCTATCTTCTCCACAGTGAAATCATGCACTATAGGATCTTGAACCTCTTCCTCAGTCACTAGCTTGGCTATTTCTGCACTCCAGTTACCAGTGTTTGGGTCAATATTTATTCTGGACATTGTTTTGAGTCTCTTGGACTTGGGGGTCTTCCCCAGACATTTACTTACCATGTCCTCCAGAGGGAGAACAAAAGGAATCACCTTCTTTTTGTCAGATATAGAGCTCTCTAGCCACTTCGGTGCAGGGGCCGAGACTGTCTTCCTGGGCTTCTCTCCATCAGAGGGTTCATTTGAAATCATTAACACATCAGGGGTCTCTAGAAAGGCCTCTGACTGTGAACCAGTGTCAACTGCCTTTGTTCTGTTTGGGCTTGCCTCTTTGTCCCCCATAGGCTCTTCTGCTTCTTCCTCTGAATTTAAATCAACAATTATTGTCTCAGAAGTCTGCTTCTTTCTTTTCCCTTTTGTCCTCAACCTGGTAACACGGGATGGCAGAATATCTGTGAGGACCTTTCTGGGTCTCTTGGAGACAGGGCTTTTCTCAGTCGATGGCTTGGATGCACCTGCACCAGAGATAGCAAGGGGTTGATTAGAAGAGTCCATGGGAAGCGATGATGTGACCACTGAAGAGAATTGTTGGACAGTTTTACTCTGAAGCCCTTCCTGTCTTTTTTCTCTCAACCATTTTTCAGTCCTCCTTATCATAGGAAGGGTTTTAATTTCAATTCTGTCCTCCTCTTTCTTGCTCTAGTCCACCTCTGGGATGGGTAAGTGTTCTACTTTCTCAAATTGTGGATCAACCACTTGTTCATCATCAACAAAAATTCCAGAAACGTCCATGTTTAAATTAAGGGTAATTATTTGCCCCAAGGAAAATCTACACCATAACCTCCTCCTAACTTTGAATTCATCTGGGCAGTCCTCCCAGTAATCCTCCAGCTTAGGAAGATGTGAGTGCCCTGTTCCAGAATCTAGGTTATCTTTAACAAAACATTTACTGTCAAATTGAACCCTGGCAGTGAAAAATTGAAAATTGAACCTTTTGAGGTTCACCTCCAGATTTAAGGCATTAGATTTTGAATGGCATGAATAATGCCCAAGTTCAATAGGAAAAGCAATACCACAACCCCTTTTTGATGGGAATTTGTTATCAACATGTGCCAATTGCCGACATACTTCCATCAATACAAAACGATCGAATACATATCTAGGCAACTTCAAGGGTTCACCATCAAACCCTCCAACTCTGATATAAGTGAATTCAGAAAACTGGATGAAAAAGCTACCGTAGATACTGATCAGTTGCATTGCTTCACTGGTCATTCTTTTACCTGGATTGCCTGCCAGTCCATAGGTCATTTTTCCAGTGAAGACATCATTAATCCTTTCATAATTTTCATAACAATTTTTTCTTTGCAATTGTGAATAATATTCGTAAATCTTACTGCTCTCATCTAAAGGCTCATGAGGCAGGTCAAACCAATCTCTTGTGGATGCTAAACAGTAGAATAGATATGAAGACATAAAGAAATCCCTGTTACCCAGAAGATTATTTAAACTCTGATGTAGACAGTCAGCTACTATCTCAGCCCAATCCAAATATTGTTCACCCTGAAGGATGACTTGTATGAAAAAGGACATCCAGTCCTCCCAGTAATAGGCATGCTGATTGCCTCTTAGTCTGTGCAACAACACCACAATATCCCTTACTTCCTGTAGAACCACCCTTTTGAAATTTTAGCAGCCAGTTCCTTGCTATTACACTTCTGTAAGTTGGTCTCTTTTCTGAGAAATACCCATTGGAGGCAGTAATATTAAGACTGGAATACGCCTCTTTAGGCGGTATCTTCATCACAGACATGAGGGTTTGTCTGTCAACATGGAATAACACATCCCCATCTGCTTTTCTGATGCACCTGTGTTGGGGATCGTATCTGTTTATACACTCTTGAACCAACTCTGGGCAGAAAATAGCTTGAGGAAAGGCTGTGGCTTCAACTAAACCACTGTCCACAATTTTCTTCATTGTGGGGGTTTGGACAGGGTTTCTAGTTCTTCCTATGAATTCCTCTAAATCATATTGAACTAATGCAGTATCTCCAAATTCTGAGTGAGAGTAAGTGAGACCAGGGCCATGTTCGTCTCCCAAACATGTAGATTTCAAAGACATACTTGGACGATTATAATAAAACACTTCGAATTTCAAAAATAATAGAAATTCCAGAGGCTCTTCTTTCCAGTATAAGAATTCAGAATAGCACAAGGGAAACAGAACTCACCTTCAGGATATTTGAATTCACTGCGAAAACTTGAAAAACGAGAGCCTTACACTTCCAGCGCTATCCTTCTCCGCATTGCACAGTATATTTTCTTGCTAAAATTAACTCATTCTTGGTTAATAATGGCACTTACCAGAATGAATAATCATCGCTTGGAACAATACGTGCCAAAAATATTTGAAAAGATGTGAACTCTGATTTCTTCATTAATAGCAAGTAATGTTCGTGCGCCATCATGAAGTACAATGATTATCCATAGTCTCCGCTAAATTAGAGCTCTTGGTTTCATGATGGGTTTCTGACAAATTTTCCTCCAACTTTCCTGCTAAGTTTGACTTAGAAAGCTGCGGGAGCAAACGGGACCAAAATTACCAAATCTTCGAACTTATTGAACCATTGAACCTCTAGGACATGGTTCAACGTGATGGTTCAATGTGATGGTTCAAGCATGTCAACTGGACTTTGTAGGTAGGCAAAAGATTGACTTACCGAAACAGGGACTTGACTTATGAACCGTTGAACTTGTGAAGATATGGTTCAATACGAAGGTTCAACGATGCAAGGGTTATGTAGACCAACAAAAAGTTACGCGGCTTCGGTAAAAGGTTGCCAATTATAAAACAGTGAACTATTGAACCTTGAACCATTGAACCCCGCGGTAGGGTACAAGCGGGAGGTTCAACGATATATTAGTAGACAAGGAAACTGCGTGACCTGACTCATAGGAAGACAATGAGTGCTGAACCTTAAGACCGTTGAACCATTGAACCTTGAAGCCCGCTATAGAGTACGCGCGGAAGGTTCAAGTTCAACCCGAAAGTACAAAGACGCTTAAGACAAGTAAAAGGCAGCTTGCTTTATGTGACACTTCAGACATATTGAACCATTGAACCTTGAGCTTTGAGAATGGTTTGGGTTCTAAGGTTCAAACCTTTAATACAAAGATGACACACGGGTAAAATTTGAAGGACTAAGAGTCGATTTACAAAGCAAAGGTATGACCAAAAATATAGTACGGTAAACCGACTCTTGCTTAAGAAATATTACCGATACATAAATAAACAAGGGCGACTCAAAAGGTAACAGGAGTATATCCTCAAGAACCTAATTAACCCTCTCTATCTGACCATATGTCTCAGGATGATAAGCAAAACTGAAGTTGAGCTGTGTGCCCAATGCATGCTGCAATGCCCTCCAAAAGGCTGATGTGAACACTGAATCCCTGTCAGAAATGGTATGGTGAGGCACCCCATGTAATCTAACAATCTCATCCAAGAATACTCTCTCCACTGATGGTGCATTTGAGTTAGAGACTATGGATGGAGATCTTGAAGAGATTCCTGTAAATGGGATATTCTTGAAGCATTTTACATAAGTCTTGAAACCCGCCATGTATCATAATTAGTTAGGTGTTTTTTATGTCCTTTTCTTCTTTATTTTTTCCTTGCTTTCCCACTTTTTTCCCTTTTAAATAAGTGTTCTGAGAACATGTGTCCGTAGTACAGTGGCCCCTTTTGTTAGCAGTTAATACTGATCTGACGCACCATCCCATACGGATTTTCATAGATACACTAACCATCTTTTGGCGTAAATGCCATTAATAAGATGTGATGGGTCATTAATGCTTCCTTATGCCTTGTCAAGCCAAGTTTTGAATCCCTTAGATTGTTGCATTTTCTATTTCCTTATTCTGCATTCTATGAGTTGCTGTCTACGTCAAAAGTTTTGTTCCTTGCTTGCAATTCTAGCTAAGTTCAGGTTCATTTACAGTTTCAAGTTTGTACTTTTTGTGTCAAGAGTTTCTAAGGCTTTTAAAAAAAGAGATACAGAAATGTCAGAGCCACAGTCGCCATAGGAAGGGCTAGGGCTCTTTAAGCAATCTGATAAATTGAAGGGCAACAAATCTTATGCGTCTGCACCATCGCAACCATGAGCAAGCTATCCAAGGACAAGGGTCTTGGACATGGGGGTGAGTGCAGATTCCACACAAGTAAAAGACTACGTAGATGTCATTTTTGACACACATATGCAGAAAAACTCAAAAAATCTTCAGGAGGGAGCTCATCAGAGGTTCCTCATTCGGGTTGCAAAAGGGAAGTCAGAGACTTTTGGAATGAGGGTCTGGATGTCTCAATTGGCATAGTTTATGGTTCCTACTATTCACCCATATCCATAATTGATTGACCTATGTGTAGAATTATTTCATCCTCCAACTGCCTCTATTCAACGCGGCCCCTTCATGGTCCAGATAACTCCTAAAGCAATTTGGGATATGCTGGGTTTGCAACATGATAGAACAACTACATTTCCTACAATTCCCAAGTTGCATGCTACATGCGGAAATCTCCACAGTAAGGTGAAGTTTCTAAACACTGAAATGTGTCTAGGTGATGACAATACCCAGTTGCCTTCACTGCCCATAGTCCCTGCCCAGTTCAATCCTGACGTTCAAGATGCCCTCGCCATGCTGTCTTTTATCTTTGGCTAGTATGATGATTCAACGGTGCATGATTGGCAACTTGCAGTAATTTTCAGACTCGAGTGTAGACAAGTCTCAGGAGTACCGTCTTGACTTTGCAGAATAAATTGCTCAGGCTATGGTGGATCAGCTCACAAAATTTTCTCAGGATCGTGTTTTGAGGTATTCAGCATACCTATTTCACTTAATGTTGTATCAAAATTATGGTCTCTTTCAACAATTTTCTTTAAGTATGTATGGCCTTGAGTCCAGTAGCAATAGAACAATCCCAGTGTCCGCATGGACCCATGTTCTATCAAACACCTCAGATCCATATGAGTTTGCAAAGTGTTTTGTTGCACCAATTTTTAACCAATTAGGGTTTGAGCCTATGGAAAATAGAATGACAGAGTCTCAGAGGTTTCTTAATGAACTTGAAAATTCCTTGTGATTATTTCTTTGGAGCCCATACAACTATTATTAGACTTCATCGCTTTGCTGGAGAGCCTATCCTTCTCCCAAAGGTTTTGACTCCTGGGGTTACATTTTTAGAAGTGGCTTGGTAAATATCTGTCATTGATAACAATTTTGGTCATAAAAAGAGGAAGAAGAAAATATATGATGTTCCTTGGACCAGAGAGAAAATAACAATTGAGAGGAGAGAAATTGAAAACCTCTTATTGAGGAATTAGCAGCTTATGGATTCTTAATAGTTGAAGATAAGTGGAAGTATGATCCATATAGCTTTTTAGCTTCTTAGATTATCAATAATAGATTTTCTACAAAATTCATTTGAGAGACGCCCTTTTTGGGAGAAGAGGAGATCGCCAAAGTAGGATGATCTTGCAGTTTATGTTGAATTGACATACCTGCCAAATGAAGGTCCCAGACCATGGGAGACTTTTTATAAGAAGATACAGGAATATGACCCTAAGAAGCTAATGACTCCAGGCCTCAGAGCTACTTTAAAGAAGAAAGACTGAAATGCAAAGAAAATTGCTGCTTACTAGAAATATAGGCAGGAGATATCTGAGTTTACCCATACTTTTGGAGATGTTGAGACTGATGGAGAATGGGAAATAGTCTGTGATGAGTTTCATATGTCCCCAGTGTCTAGTCCTGATACAAGTAACATTCCTAGAAGTTCAAGAGCTGAAGAGGAAGGAGTATCAGAGGAATCACAAGAGCTTGAAGAAATAGAGCATGTAGCAGCAGAAATTCCTAGAGTCCCATGGCCCCCATCTCTCAGCACATTATAGAAACAAAAGGAGATAGTATCGCCATCTTGTGAGACTCAAATAGCTTCGACATTGAGGAGTCTCAGAGCGGCACCTTTTCATCAAATAGTAATTGATTAAGAAGAAGAAGATCCTCATGACCCAGGGGAGAGGCTTTTGAAAGAAAACGTAAATTGGTTTTAGAAGAGGAGGAAGAAGATGTATTGGCGCCCTAGCAACAACAAGTTCCCATGACTTCATCAACAATTCAGGTTAGTGTTTCTTCTCTCTTTTCCCCTTCTTCTATTTCTTCTCATATAGGGGTGGTTGCCCAATTAACCCATTCTTCCATGCCACCTGCCACCTCTGTTACGCCAATTCAAACTTTTGCCCCATTTGTCAGTTCACCGACCATGTCATCACAAGCCACATCTTTACCCCTGTTTTCTCCATCAATGCCCAAGCGGGCTTTTCCTCAGTTTGATCCAAGCCAACAAATAACTACCATTCCTTATGGCTTGCTCCAAGGTTATCTGTTTGCTGGTGGACACATTGCCTCACCTCCTACTTTTCAAGCACAAGCTGACACAACAAGGAAAGCAAGAGAGGCTCGAATGGAAAAGAAGAGAAAGAAAGAGATTAAGAGCCTTGCTGTTTCTCACATGAAATCCTTGTTTGATCTTATTCAACAATCTTTGACTGTTACCCATTTGGCCTTAAATGTGATAAAACCTGTGGAGCAAATGTAGCCACAAGATTATACAATGAATGCAGTGGCCATGGATTTGACTCATTTTAGACCACAGGTAAAGTAGAATTGATGAATGAAACTGCTTCAACTGTTACCATTGATTATTTGAAAATGTCAAAAAGATTGCAGAAAGTTGAAGCTAACTTAGCACAAGAAAAGTCTAATAATAGTAGCTTGATGACAGAGATACAAGCTAAGGTTAAAGAAATTGACACTTTAAACAAAGATTTGCAGTCTACTGTATCTCTATAGATACATCAAGCAACATAGGCTTAGGTCATAGCCTTGAAAGTTGAGTTAGCACAGGAGAAAGCTACTGTTGCTATATTGAGACAAGAGAAGGCCACTGTGGAGAAAAGGTATCAGGATAAAATGCAAGAGGTGTCACAATTGCAATAGACCCTTTCAAAAGAGCAAAATCTAAGTAGTGCCCCTCAAGCCCAATTTGTGGCTGAACAACAAAAGACAAAGCAATTAACAATTGAGCTAGCACAGAGGCCACAAAATACAGGGGTCTTGAATATGGTAAAGGAGCTATATGCATCTGTGTGGAAAAGAATCTCTGAGGAGATTGTTCACCTTAAACCTTCCCTCACTTTCTTGTTGAATGCACAACAATTATGTGAAAAAGTAGAGTCCTTAGTTGAGGCAACTTTATCTATTATTTCCTTGAGGGTCTCTAATTCCTTGCTTTTATTGCATAAACTGTATGACACAGTTGATGAAACTTTGTTAGCTATGGGTGTAAGTGATAGGATGATTGCTACAAAGAAAGTGAATGAGGTTGTAAGTTGTAATTCAGCTGCTATGAGTTGTAAGGAGTTGCTTGATATAGTGAAAGAGGGTGTTAAGAATATGAAGAAGTATATTGAAGATTTAGTGCAGTTGGGCTTGCCTTCTCCTTTTCCTGATGATAATACAGTTTTAATGATTGATGAAATAAAGGCTTTGCTGCTAACTAGACAAAATGATCAGACTATTTTTCAGGGTCTGAGTGATTCTTCTAGTGTGGAAGAAGTGGAAGTTGTCTTGGTTCCAATGGCTCAGCTTGAATTTCAATTACATGTAGTGGTAGAGATTTTGCAATCTTTTTCTCATAAGGACATCATTAATTTAGATTTTGCTTTCTACGATTTGTAGAGTAGACAGGGATTGTCAGATTTAGAGTGGTCTGTATATCAGGCTACGTTACAAAAATAATAATTGAGGTTCTTTTATAGTGGCAGTGCAATTTTGAAATTTTGTTGATTCTAGAGTTCTCTTTGAGTAGGCATAGAGGTCCATGTAGTCGCCAAGAACTGTAGAGTAAAACTCTACATTTTGATTTTCTATTTTGTTGTTTCTCAGTTTCTTCAGTTTTTGTTGATGTTTGTTTCCTGTCTTATGCCATTGCAAGGAAATGCTCCCAGTTTTGTGCGGATACTGCCATGTGGGATGGAGTTTCAGAGAAATTATAATAATTTCTAAGTGTCACAAATGGTACTGCATATTTGCTTTATGTTTTGCAATTTCTAGGTGTTGCGGAGTGTGCCACGTATCCAGTTTCTATATTTCTCTTTGAAGTTATTTCCTGAGCACGGAGTGCGCCATGTGTTGCCGCCGCAGGCCTTGGTGAAAAGTTTCTTTTGCTACAACCTGGCCGCGGGTGTTCCCAAGTGTCCTTTTGTTGTTGTAGCGGATGCTGCCACGTGTATCCCTTTTGTTAAGCTTCGAGCACTGAGACACATGTGGTGGGCTCGAGGGATGTTATGATACAGTTTCAATTTTGTGCGGAGGCTGCCACGTGCTGTGTGCAGAGGGTTGAACTTTTTATTTTTGGTATGGCCGGAGGTCTCCACATATAAGTTTCTTATAAGTTTCAAGTGTTGCAGAGTTTGACAAGTGTCCTCTCCATGGGGCTTCGAGAGACTCTTTTTATCAAGATTTAGATACAACCAGAGGGCGCCATGTTCCTATTGTTGCTTTATGCGGATGATGCCATGTGTCACCATATTGTGTCTCTATTTTGGGAAATAAAGAAATATATAGTGGATATCGCAAAATAATGCTACAGTTTCTAAATGATGTGGGAAGTGACAAGTGTCATTGCCGTGGGTGCTCGGGACATAAACTAAAGAAGCTTTTAAGATTAGCGGAGAATGTCAAGTGTCCTAGTTTTTTTTCTCGGAAGCTCCCGTGTATCAAGTTTCAAGTATGGCAGATAGTGACAAGTGGCAGTATTTTGTGTCCCTTTCGAATGAAAAGGAAGCTAAGCATTGAGCGGAAGGTGCCATGTGGTATATTTTGAAGCCATTTGAGAACTTGTGGGTGATGCCATGTGTCGCAACAGAATAGTAATTACAATGCCACATATTTTATCACTCCACCAATGAGTGCGCTAGGAAGACACAGTTGCAGATTTGAGGAGATTCTCAGTGTCAGTTCAGGTTCCAGTTCTGTTTAGGCCATTGAGATCCTAACGGTTAGAGGCGATCTTGGGTCAAATTTTGTGGCTATAAATACAGGAAGATTTTGTAACACAATAGACATTATTGATTAAGAATTCAAAGATTTTTGTTCTGATCAGATTATATCATTTTGCCTTAGTTTAGTTGTTTATGATAAGGAAGCTGATATATCTGTGCCTTGTGTATTTTGCCGAATTGTTAATGAAAAAGCTCTGTTCTGTGCAATTGTTGATATTTCCTGTGTCTTTGGATAAATCTTGAGTTTAGCCTTTGATCTTTTAATTCATTTATTATCTGTCTACATTGATCATGCAACATTTGCTCTTTAATATAGTTGAATCTTGAGAATTTGATCATTGTGCTAGTTACTAAAATACATTTAAATCAGGCGCATCGCCATAGAATTAGGAGTTCTGTTTATTGTATCGGTAATCTTGTTTTTCTTCCCTTTACCCAACCCCATTGAAAAAGGAAGAGCCAACTTCTGTAAAATCTAGAGATTGTTTCAAGTGTCAAGTCTCACATTCTTGAAACTTCCCATGTTGGTGTTGGAACCTGTGCAATTTTATACATCAACAAAAGCCATGCCCAAACTTCTGCTTTTCTCCATGGAGTGGATTATTTCAATGGTAGTAATGGCCGCATCCGTTATTTGTCTACCTGGGACAAAACCTTTTTGACAGTTGTTGACCAATTTTTCAAGTATGGGTTGGAGTCTCAAAACCAGAATTTTGGAGAAGATCTTGTACACAATATTGCAAAGACTTATAGGTATGAAATCCCCCATGCACACTGTGTCTTGTTTTTTGGGAATAAGAGCTATGAAGGTATGATTAATTTTCTTTAGCAGCTTGCCCATCCTAAAAAAATCTCTAGTAGCTTCAGTGACATCTTTCCCCACTATATCCCAATACCCCTGAAAGAAAGCAGGGTGGAATCCATCAGGTCCCGGGGCTTTATAGGCCCCCATAGAGAAGAGACAGGCCCGGACCTCTTCCTCTAAAACAATTTTACCAAGTTGAGCATTATCCTCCTCATTTAGTAGTGTGGTAATAATATCTATGAGCTCCTGATTAATACTACTATCTTGGGCTCCCAGGAAGTTCTGAAAATAGGAAGCAGCCACCTCTCCAATCTATAGATCTATTTCAACCATGACACGTCTGTCATCCATAAGATTAGTTATGCTATTTATTTTCCTATGCCTCATCGTAGATTGATGGAAGAACGAGGTATTCCTATCCCCCTCTTTCAACCATTGGACTCTTGACTTTTGCTTCCAAAAAATCTCTTCTTTCACCTGCAGCTCCTTCCATTCCCTTCTAGCCCTCTCTTCCTCCATAGCTGTAACTTCTGTAATGTCTCCTTCTTCTAATCTTTTTTGCAATTCTCTTAGTTTTAAGTTGATTCTTCTTTTTCCTCAAATATATTCCCAAAGTTGAACCTATTCTAGCCTTTGACTTTTTTCTTGACCCTTAGCAGCTTCTGAGTAAGTGGAACATGGGCATTCCTTGGACATCTATCCTCCACCATCTAGCAAGCATTTCCTTGAAATCGGGGTGTTTAGTCCACATTATTTCAAATCTGAACAGGTAGGGGCCTCTACCATTCCCATCTTTCTACGAGAGAAGCAACGGGTCATGATCAAAAGTTGTTCCGGGAAGAGTTTCAAGGACATGAGAGCTTAAAAATTTCCAACTGGGGGAAATCAACACTCTATCCAGCCTGACTTGGATTAGGTTCCTTCCTTTCCTTTGATTGGACCACGTAAACTTGTAACCTTGTGGTTCCAAGTCCAATAGGCCTTCCTTATTCAAAAAGCCATTCATATCCAACATTCTGTCAATGTAATCCATTGTTCCCCCCTCTTTTCAAAAGGGAATAGGGGGGTGTTAAAATCTCCCATCAACATCAAGTAGCTATCCGGGTCTCTAGAGAGTAGGGCAGAGAGGAGATCCCACAACTCCTTTCTAGGGCCCCTTTGATTAGGAGCATAGATATTAATTAGATTCCATGAGAAGCTGTCTGATCCATCTTGGTCGCCAATTTTTTTTTTGTTTTTCTCAATAATTCTTCCTTTGATAGCCTTACTATTCCACATGGTGACAATACCTCCTGAGGCACCACAGGCATCACAGCCAAGGTAATCCGCATTAGTCCATAGATTTCTAGCCACCGACTAGAAGTTATCACTTGTCATTTTAACCTCTTGTAGCAACAAAATGTCAGTTTTATTATCAAAGATACAGTTCTTGACCAAAAACTATTTGTGGGGGTTATTGAACCCCCGTATGTTCCATGATAGAATCTTCATTTGATAAGACCCTTCTTGGAGCACATCTCTAAGGTCTTATGTTCACCCATAGCAATATCCTTATTAATCTCCTTCTGTCTTATTTCTCTATGGGATGGTCGACCCTGTTTGGTGTCCTCTCCCACATCCACCATCTTCTTTCTTGGCCCCTACCCTTCTTTTTAACCATATTCCAACCCTCCAGGTTGATGAAGCTAGAACCCATCCCAGGTGTAAGGGTCATAGTGTTGTTGCTAGGGGATGCAATTCCTGATCCTACCTCACCTTTAGCCAAAGAATCAACCACAGTCGACACCGGGCTAGAGACCGCAAGGGGAGACACAACCCCAGAAAAGGCTTGATTTTTGGTAATATCCTCTTGGAGAATCTCCCCATCTTCAAATCCCGTAGGCAGGGAAGCCATACTATTAACAATGCCCGAGATAGGGGAAGTTCTCAGGCATTCAACGGGGGTATGACCATTGGTCTCCACCTTATGTGGTTGGGTATTATCCCCAATAACTATAGCAGTCTTGTTCTTTTCTGGGGATTTGATTATGTTCAGCAGATCCTCCCTGAATGGATAGTCCTCTGCTCCTTTAGCAATCTGAGCCTCCTTAGCCTGGGTAGGCTTTACTTTGCACTTTGGAGCTAGGTGGCCCTTTTTATTGTAGATTTGATAGAAGGTTGTAGAGTTTTCATACATTATGGGTTGAACCCATTGACCATATTTAGATTTAAGAGTAATATTGTTAGGGAGGATCTTGTTAATATCAATGCTAACACATATTCTAGCAAAAACTAACCTTAATTTGTTTCTGGTGGTGCTGTCAAGAGTTATGAAGTGTCCAAGTGAGTTGGCAATCCACATGAAAATTTCTTCGTCCCATAACTCCAGAGGAAGGCCCTAGAGTTGAATCCAAACTAGTGCCATTTTATTTAAATCTGCCGCACTATCAAATCCTAGTTTCCATTTGCATAAAGATAAACTGTGCTTTCCAAACATCTAGGGTTCCCCTACTAGCACAGTGGCGAGATCCTCCCTTGCCATGAATTTAAAGAGGAACATCCCACTGTTCATAGCATTAACATAAACGCTACCTTTAACCCTCCATTTAGTAGACACCCATTTTTGACCACATCAATATTGGGCCTAAAGGAAAAAAATTTCCCACAAGAGCATTCTCCATGGAGGAGACCACTCGATCCATCACAACATCCAGAAGTTCCAGTTCGGAACCATCCTCCAGAGCATGAAAAGTTGGAGAGACACCAGTTTCCACTGTATTACCCCCAAACAGTGCCTTTTTCCAGGCATTGGGCCCCAACACCTTGTTTTGCAACGTGTGAATAGATGAATCTCCATCCCCATCACAAAGCACATGACCTTCAAGGTCCTCATTTCCATGCAGCCCACATGGGATAGACCCTGACCTCGAAGCATCCCCCGAGAAACCCTACAACGGAGGGTTCGGGGGATCGCCCGGGTCCCCGGCAACCATCAAATTCAAATTCAAACAGCGAGCGGGAAGAAGCAGAGCGGAAGTTGTAGAGAAAACTATTACTATAGTATTTTTGAAATGTATGAGTTTGTTAATCATGTTAACTTGATTGTGAAAAATATTATTGTAAGCATTTTCTAACTTGTTTGTATGAATTAAATCAAGCCAAGGTACTCTATAAATCTTTGCTTGCTTGGAAATTGATAATTTAGGGTAAAATTAGTATTGTTCTTATAAGGGATATTACAAGTGGTATCAAAGCATCTTTCTTGCCATCCTATGAATGATAGTTGACTTATATGCATTTGAGTGTATACTCTGTGACTTTGTATTTGTATTCGAGTGTATACTCTATGACGTTGTATTCAAGTGTATACAATTAACTGTGTATGTTATTGATGTTATGGATAATAATACGAATTTGGCAATAATTGCTCAAGGAAAGGATGAGGTAGGACTGCAAGGAGGGGGAACGGTGAATGAGCCCTCACTAGGTACGCCACCTCATGATGATGGTTAAGGACCATCGGTTAAGGACCACATGAGGCCAACAGAGGATAAGGTCATGTTGTTGGGCCTAGGGTCGAGGATCTAGGATCTAGGACACGCTATTGCAGCCTCTCAAACTATTCGCACTTGAATCAATTATTGAAAATAAATGAATGAAAAGGAGGATCTTCAATCATAAGAGGAAGGGATGGTGTGATGGAGGGGAATGACATAAAGCCCTCACTAGGTACACGACCTCATGATGATGGTTAAGGACCATTGGTTAAGGACCGCATGAGGCCAACGGAGGATAAGGTCTTCCTGTTGGGCCTAGGGTAGAGGAAACTTGGGACACCTCATCATGTTCCACTCCCCCCTCTTTATGGTTGAACCCACATAGTCCTTGAGACTTGTTACATTGTTATATATGATCTTTCTTATATTTATAATTAAATATATTTTATTCATATAATGAGGATGCAGGTTTCCATGAACAAATTTATATACCTCTTACATGAATTGCATAGATAATTTATTATACATGTTTTGATCTGATGAATTGTATTTCCAATGTTATTTAACATGATTGCAGGGCCTAAACCAGGATTTATTTTGCTTACAACATTGGATTGGTAAGTTGTAACCCTAACTCGTGATTCTAGGGTAAGATTTAGGGTAATCCCAAAAGGGGATATTACAATCTTCAAGATTCTATGGCTTGTGTAGACTATTATTAGAGGACATAATAAAGACAACTCAACTCTTTAGGAGCCCACAAATGGGGAGAAAGATCTTAAAAGAAATGTGGAAATTTATAATAAGATATATTCATCAAACTTAATTATTCTATCCATTAAGAATGAGATTAAATGTACAAACAAGAGATCTATCCCTCACTCATTTAAATAATGACGAAACAATCTAGTCCATATCATATGATCTACCTTATAACTTATAACATTGATCTAGTGAAGTTTGTCTTATTTTTCCTACATGTGATATCTAGGGTAGATCATTTCATCCAAGGGTCTTCTTCTCTTAAGCTCTTTAGAGTAACCCTTCATTCATGATAAAAGATCAAGGATATCAATATTAGGTTCATAAGTACCTTCGATAAAATTAATAGACATCAAGTTATACCAAATTTGTTACGTAAGGATCATTCTCATTTACCAAACCCTGAATTAATTGATATTGTCTAAATAAAACAAATACTTTCCCAAAATATGAGAAAACAAATGTAAAGAGAGGAGGATATGTAACATCACATTTCATAATGCTCATAATTTAACATAAGTATTCATCTTAACTAAGAGTTAGAATACATCATGATTATCCAAATCATAGTTAAACAAAAGTGAATTATCATCATTTCAATAATTAAGCATGTTATTCTTTTCCAGAATATAACAAACTTTGAAGTACAATATCTAATGATATCTCATTAGTGAATAGCCATCACTATGCATATACAAAGCTATGCTCAAGATATCAAGTATCAAATTTTACATAATAATTGACTATCAAGTCATATAAAGAAAAGCACTGCATCTAAAATTTTTGACATCTGTCTTCATAAGCCTTGGCTTGTCTTCTGCTTGGGAAGGAGAGCATCATCCGAGTGCTTTTCCTCCAACCATAGACCGACGGTCCCCTGCACAACTTCCTACCTAGAAGTGACCCTACCCTTCACGAAAGGAATAGATATAAGGAACCATTAGGTTTGCCATCTAAGTATCTGGTGTCGTGTCCTTCATAATGTTTCACGGTCACACAACTATAGATCCACTCTAACTATGTATAACACTACTGGAAACATTATGCCATCTGGAGCATTGTGGACCGACTAATGCACACAGAGACGGATGCATTACTTTGGCCAAAGTTTTACATACATATACGTTTCACAATGAATGTAGTCATATGTCCACCACCCTGACTCGACTTAGAAGCTGTCTCATCCTACAGTAAATATAATTTGAACTTTCTTGGTCTTGGATAGAAAAGTTCAAAACCATCTTAGTCCATTCCAAGATTGGACATTTGACTCCTGTCTTGGAAACCCATTCCAGAAGGTCTCATTGCTTAGGCAACATGGAACTTGTGACTCTACGTCACACTATCCTGTACTTTCATAATAATATAAGTTCATTCATGTTTTCAACACTTGACCTTACCCGATTAGTGTTTACTTTGTTTACCTTATTCCAAGGTTAATACTTAGTTCATATCATCAAGAGGGGTTTTCACAATGACTCATAGGGTTGATCTCATTATAAAGGTTCTATCACAAGGAATCCTCTAGAATCTTCACACCATATACTTTGTATAAGAATATTTGCTAATTGCAAAGATGGCATTCTTTTACTTGCAATAAGTACGTATCAAAAGATTAACTTTTCCAAAGGAAATATGGCATGCATTCATTGTTGCCAAGAAGACAAACAATATGCCAATATTAAACATTCCTACTTCTATGAGGAATCATTTTAGAATTGGCATGCATTACATGCACTAAGATTACCAATACAAAACAGTCGAGGGTTGATATAAATTACTTTGAGTTGATAAGAAAATAAACTAAGTGCACACGACACAAGCCCAAGTTTACCACTAAGATTAGAGTGGTCATTATTCTTATATGGTTCGAGCCATACTTATTACCACATGCACAACACTGTCGTACCGGTATCATGAACAGATACCCTCGCGGCTACACATACTCAATATACATTGGTGCCCTTTCGAGCTCATTAACAAAAACATTATCTCAATGCCTTCTCGGCTCATAAACAATCACAAAGAAACATTAACAGCATAGTTTCAAGGCTCAACAATGGTTTAAGACTGACTATGTCATGCCATGATCTTGCATGTGTAGCTTGCAGGAAAAATATGGCCTCTAAGTTGGCCGAGCAACATCATAACAAAAAAGTTTCATATGATTATCATAAAAAGAACATTTGCAGCCTTATGAGCCTTCGATATCAATTTGAAATCACACTATTTCCACAGAGAGAATTCATTTAAGTTATATGCGGCCTCAATACCATTGACACTCGTTTGACTGTTGTAAGTCAACACAGTCAACGTGTTTTGTCATTAGAGAGATATATTTATATCAAAACACCATTGAATATAAGTTGTTATCTCTCAGGGGTATCATACATGTAGAAGTAGTCACAGTAGTATGTCATTGTTGACGAAAAGCTTTAACTTATATGCAGAGACCAAGTATCTCGCTCTTCCTGGTATTGCTGTAGCAGTGCTTTCATTTCTTTTTCCAGACTCCAATGGAAATCTTCTCTTCTCTTTTTCTGACCTCCCCAAGAGAACCACACCAAAAACAATTGATCCCCTTTCCAATGTAATCACTGATACCTATGGCAAGACATGGAAATCTTTGCATGCATTCTTGGAATGCCACCTCGTAGAATCCAACGATCCACCTAGCCCACCATTGAGCGGGTCTGCGAAGGAAGGCTCCATCATGGCTACCACTCGGCCTTTATTCTCTGTCACCACTCATCGTGGGTGATGGTTGCCAAGTGTTAACAAATAACAAGGGTAATATAATATAATATATACATATATTATAGATGCCAACGTGGTCGACCTCTAAGGAGGTTAGAACCTTAATAAATCATATAACCTCCCTTAACAAGATAATAAGGGTTAAATAACCACAATGTTATCCAAGGCTAGCATCATAAAAGAATAAGGATGGCACACCAATGAATATGGTTTTCGGGGTCGAGTAACACTCCCCTTTTCACGACTATAAACCTAAGTGTTATATAACAAATAATAATAGATTCAAAATCCCGGTTCGGAAATAAAGAAACAAGAAAGTACTCCACCACAAGATGAGACTAACTTTCAACTTACGTTAACGTTCTAGAACGCCGTTTAGTTGAGTCAACGTAAACATCATCGAGATAACCCAATCAACATGACGACACAAAAAGGAAATCGACTAGCAAGGAAACGATGCAACTCACTCTAACTTACAAGGGTTCTTAAGGATGAAGAATCTGATACTCAGATGGCAATTTGACCCATTTACCAACATCTATCTCTTCCTCCCAGATGATACTCTCCTTCCGTCTTCGAAGGAAGATTCATTTCCTGTTCACACTCACCATCATACAATCATGATCAGTGCATCATCATTTGATTCACAATTCATAATAGTTAAATAATCATATAAACATGTAATCTCATGTCTAACTAACATTAGTCAATATTCACATAATCAATACTTAAATCAGATATTTCTACAACATCTAATCATTAAACTATGGTTAATCATCCTGTTTACCACACAAAAATAAGATTAAAGTAAACCATGAGTTGGGGATGTAACAGGATAAAACCCCAATGGAATTAAAAGATAGGACATAATTGGATATTAGAGTAAACCTATAGAGGTAAGTCCTATTACTTGCTAAGGAATGACTAACTATTGTACATCTTTCATTTAGTAATTTGTACATATAGGTATAACAGATATTTGGCTAAAATAAGTAATTCAAAACCCCATAAACCCCTCATAAGAAATTGACTTATTGCAAATCTTGTTTGAATACAAACACAAATTTTCTCTCTATGACATCGTATAATCAATTATTCCTCAAAACATGGTTATCTTTTCCTATCATCATTAGATTTGAACATGACTCTTCTTTAGGGTCGATAACTTATCAAAGAGTAAAACTTTAAGATGACAAATACAAGATTGAATTTTGGGATCAAAGACCAAACTGTCTTTTGGGTCCTTCTCTCTAAAGACAAGAGAAAACTTATCTTAAGTTACAGACATCATTAGTTACCAACACTTGTTGAGAAATATTGGAAAACACATAAACCAAAAGAATATTTGTCATCATCCTTATGATCTTAAAGAACAATGAGGGCAATGGAACTAAGGTAAGTATATTAACAACAATCCCTCAAGGAAATCGAATTCGAATCTTAAAGATTTTTATGATTGCTTGAGGACAAGCAATCTTGGGCGGGGTGGACTGCGGTGCCCCGATATTTAGGTATTGTTTAAATTAAAGATTTAAACATCATGATAAAAATGGTGAAATGCTTTTGTGAAATGTGATGTTTAGTTTGAATGATAGAGATAATTGCGTATATTATTAAATAATATTATTATATAAATATTTCAATATAATTAGAATATAATACCTTTATTTTAATTAACTAAATATATTATTATATTTAGTAAATAACAAATACAATTATAAACATAAAGATTAACAATTTATATATTATTATATTATATAAATGATAAATATAAATATTAATACAAATATTCAGCCAGCCTACGGAAGACTCCTTTGCTGACTATGAAAGTGACGTGAGACCTATATACTCCTCAAGCGACTCTTTAAAGTGTTTCATAGAATGCTATAATACTATAAATAATTGATAGACGCTGTCTAAGGGATGCATGGGGTCTACCTTGGCATCGATTCACAATTAAAAATAATTTAGTTAAATGTTAACCATACACTCAAAAGGGGTGATAATCTATGGTCAACGATTTATTATCATTCATATAAGTGAAAGGGTTCGATCAAAGAGTAGACACAACTACTCATCAAAATGCACCACTATAAGGATATAAAGGTAAGTATAATGAAGGGAATGAAGACATCAAACCAAGGAAAGATCTATCAGTTATGAGTTCAGGTCTGCAACAATAAACATAAGAACCAACGATCAGGCAAGGACATATATTAGTAAAAAGGCAACAATCTTGGTAATAGTTAATATGTATAATCATGATGCTTATGTATTATTATTATTATTATTATTATTTATCCAATGTGCATGTAAACTAACATAAGATCTTTCCATAATTTTATATATGTTTGAACTAATGTGTTAATATGGAAATTTGTATGAATGTCATGGTTACTATGATGGAGGAAATGCGGTGCAAGAGGGATACGGTGATGGGGCACTCTTCTAGGTACGCCACCCATATAGGGGGGATTGGATAATCCCATTGGGGCTAAGGGGGTACAAAGGGTACTGCCCTTGGGCTTAGAAGAGATGGCTTCCAGGACACCCTTTTGTGATCTCATTCTCCTATCATAGACATGCAAATTCAAAGGAACCAATCATAGAGAAAGGGAAGGAAATGACAAGATGAGGGGGAACGTGATAATGAATGCCTCATTAGGTAGACCACCTCATATGGATGGCATGCGCCACATAAGGCCAAGGGGGATGGTATATCCGCTCTTACGCCTAAGGTAGAGGATCCGAGACACCCCATCGAAGTCACGCTCCTTGACTCTCTTATGGTTGAATTTCCTAGATAGTTAGGTTTAGTTGGATCACTAATACCATTATGAGTTTGTTACTAATGTTAACTTGATTGTGAAAAATATTATTGTAAGTATTTTCTAACTTGTTTGCAGAAATTAAATCAAGCTAAGGTACTCTCTAAATCTTTGTTTGCTTGGAAATTGATAATTTAGGGTAATATTAGTATTGTTCCTATAAGGGACATTACAATCAAAGCCAAGGCTTAGCAGAACTAGAGTTTTAGCTTTCTGGGTATTGAGTAAAAGCCTTAAGTTTTTTTGGGTATTAACAGTCTCCCCTGATTAAGAAAAATGGTTGGAGGAGACAACAAGAGTTGGCAACAACCACCTATGTTTGATGGAAAGAACTATGATGTTTGGTCAAAGAAGATGAAGACCATCTTGGTTGCTAATGATTTGTGGGAACTTGTGGTTAGTGGGTTCACATATGTGACTAACCCAAATGCCTTTGCAACCCTAAAAAATGCACAGAAGAACCAACTGAAAGAAACAATGAGGAATGATGCAAAAACCCTTAGTTTGATTGAGGCAGCCTTCACATAGGCTGTTTTTCCCAGAATAGCAGCAACTAACTATGCAAAGGAGGCTTGGCAGATTCTAGAAAACAGTTACAAAAGAACTGATAAGGTGAAGTTGGTGAAACTCCATCTACTCCGAAGAGATTTTGAGACCCTGTAGATGAAGGATGGAGAGTCTAGTTTAGACTTCCATACAAGGGTTTCCACTTTGATAAATTAGTTGAGGATTAATGAAGAAACAATGGAAGAGCAAAGGATTATTGAGAAAATCCTTACAAGTCTACCCTTGAAGTTTGACCCTATTGTCATAGCAATAGAAGAGGCCAATGACCTCTCAAAGATGATAGTAGATGAGTTGATGGGTTCCCTACAAATCCATGAGCAGTGGTTGAATAGATCCGCTCCTTCCCTAGAGCAAGCCTTCAAAGCTCAAAGCAATGTGAGAGGTAGGGGAACAACCAACTATGGTAGAGATGACTCAAACAACCAAGAAGATGGACCAAGCACCTCACAACATGACTCCCACAACAAAAAGAATAGCAGCTCCAACCAGAGGTATGGTAAATCAAATGTGCAGTGTTACTATTATCATAAGTATGGTCATTATGCAAAAAATGTGTAGGAAGAAGTAGAATGACCAAGGGAGTTAGAATGCTCATGTAACAAATGAGGACAAGGCTGAAAATGAAAAATAGTCTAAAGTGTTTATTGTATGCAACCTTGCTGAGCAAAGCAGCGCTGAAGTATGGTATTTGGACAGCGGGTGTAGCAACCACATGAGTGGTAATACAAATTTGTTTGCCTTCATTGACAAGAATGTCAAGTTTGAGATCATGATGGGGAACATCAAAAGGTTTCTATCATGGGAAGAGGCATCATCACCATCCTAACCAAGCAAGGTGAGAGAAGACAGATCCAGGGTGTATATTATGCTCCAGGCATAAAGTAGATCCTATTGAACATTGGATAGATGGTCCAAAATGGTTATAGAATCCTAATGGAGAAAGGGGAATGCATCATCTATGACAAGGATGGTAGCAAGAAGGTCATTGCAGCAGTGCAGATGATGAGAAATAGAATGTTTCCCCTTAGGTTACAATCTTCGGCATTATCTGGAGCTACACATCAGATGGCTTTGAAGAGCTCTGGAGTCAATCAGATAGCGTCTACAGTAGTGGCTTAGTAGTCAGCCTTCAAGATAGTCATCAAAGACCCATCCAAGCTTTGGCATTTAAGGTATGGGCACTTAAGTTTTTCTGATTTAAGTCTTTTATCCAAAAAAGACATGGTTAGAGGGCTTCCAACAATTGTTGAGCCCGATAGAAAATATGAAACCTGCATTTTAGGAAAGCAGCATAGGCAACCCTTTCAATCAGGGCATTCTAGGAGGGCAAGAGCACCATTGGAGCTGGTGCATTCAGATTTGTGTGGCCCCATGAAGACCCACACCTTAGGTGGGAATGTTTGTTTCATGACCTTCATAGATGATTACAGTAGAAAGACTTGGGTTATTTCTTGAAGAATAAATCTGAAGCATTTGAGAAGTTCAAAGAGTTTGAGGCCTTGGTTGAGAAGCAAAGTGGCAGGTACATCAAGGTCCTCAGAACGGACATAGGGGGAGAGTATGTCTCCAAAGAATTTATGAATTTCTGCAAGTATGAAGGCATTCATAAATAATTTACAAGGTACACTCCACAACAAAATGGAGTTGCTGAGAGGAAGAATAGAACCATCACAGAGATGGTAGTGAGCATGCTGAAGGCTAAGAGACTACCAAATGATTATTGGGGTGAGGAAGTAGCAACAACAATATATCTGCTAAATAGAAGTCCCACAAAAGTTGTAAGGGACAGAACTCCATAAGAAACGTGGACAAATGATAAATGGAGTGTGGAACACTTATGGATTTTCAGGTGTGTGGCATATGCATTTGTGCATAAAGAGAAGAGACATAAATTTGATGATAAAGGATAGAATTGCATCTTCATTGGGTACAACAAAGAATCCAAAGGCTACAAGCTATACAACCCTGTCACTAAAAAGGTTATAATCAGCAAGGATGTTGAATTCATTGAGAATGAATCATGGGATGGCATGGTTGACACCATCACAGGTATCTCAACAACGATACCCATAGATGATGAAGAAGGTGGAAATGAAGCAGGAACTTCTAGCAGTGAAGCAGAACTAGCCCCGGAGCACTTTGGATCCAACTCTGGAGCTCTCCAAAGCCATCCCCAGAATAGTTCAGATTTAGCCAGTTCAAGACTACATCAACAAAATCAGCTCTGGAACACTCCGAAGTCAAGCAACAGTAACTCCAGAAGCAGTTCAGACCCTATGCTCATTTCTCTAATGCCGAAAAAGACAAGGAGCATGAGGGAGATTTATGAAGATACAAGGTATGACGATTTAGATGAAAGTCTGGACTTTGCTTTGTTCTCTCATGGCGATCCAACATATTTTGAAGAGGCTGTGAAAGAAGAAAAATTGTGTAAGGCCATGGATGAGGAGTTGGATGCAATAGAAAGGAATAAGACATGGGAGTTAACCACCTTACCCAAGGGTAAACAGGTTATTGGAGTTAAGTGGGTCTACAAAACCAAGAGTACTGTTGAAGGAAATATAGAAAGACATAAAACAAGGCTAGTTGTCAAGGGATACAAACAACCTGGAAGAGACTATGATGAGACCTATGAATCAGTTGCAAAGTTGAAAACCGTGCGGACAGTCATAGCAATTGCAACCCAGCACAAGTGGAAGGTATATCAAATGGACGAGAAGTCAACCTTCCTAAATGGAGTATTGAAAGAGGAGGTGTATGTGGAGCAGCCACCTGACTATGAAGTCCCAGGGCATGAAGACAAAGTGTATAGGCTCCAGAAAACTCTCTATGGGCTTAAGCAAGCACCTCGAACATGGTATAGCAGGATAGATTCCTATTTGTTGTGTAATGGTTTTAACAAAAGCAGCAGTGAGCCCACACTCTACATCAAAGTACTCAATGGTGAGATTTTAATTACTAATTTGTATGTATATGATTTGATTTTCATTGGAAATAGTGACCTCTTCATTGTTGATTTCAAAGAGGTAATGAAGAAAGAGTTTGAGATGACAGACCTAGGTCTACTAAGATATTTCCTAGGCATTGAGGTACAATAATCAGAGCATGGCATATTTATTTTGCAAACTAACTATGCCAAACAAATTTTGAAAAGATTTAAGATGTAGAATAGCAAGCCTGCACCAACACCAACAGCTACAGGTCTAAAACTGAGCAAGGAGGACAACAGCAAAGAAATGAACCCAACCCTCTACAAGAGTATGGTTGAAAGTCTAATGTATTTGACTGCTACAAGACCTGATTTAATGTACGTGGTAAGCTTGATATCTATGTTCATGGAGAGACCTAAGGACACACTAGCAAGTAGGAAAGAGGATCCTGAGATATGTCAATGGCACACAAGGCTATGGCATATTGTACACCGCATCTAATGAGTTTGAGTTGGTTGGTTATACAGACAGTGATTGGGCAAGAAATGTAGATAGAAAGAGCACATCTAGATATGTGTTCCATATGGGTTTAGGACCCATTTAATGGGCATCAAAGAAGCAACCCATAGTCTCTATCTCCACAGCAGAAGTTGAATACATAACAGCAAATGCAGCAGCATGTCAGGGTATTTGGCTAAGAAGAATCTTTGCAGATTTAAATGAATAACAAGAAGATAGTACAACCATATTTTGTGATAATGTTTCCTCCATAGCCTTGACGAAAAATCCAGTCTTCCACGGATGAAGCAAACACAGAGATTCGTTATCATTTCATAAGGGAGTTTGTGGAGCATGGGGAGATTGAACTACAGTTTTGTAGGTCTGAGTAGCAACTCGCTGATATATTCACTAAGGCGCTATCTAAGGAGAGCTTTGAGTGCCTAAGAGATAGCTTGGGCATTGTGGATAACTCCAAATTTCAGTTCTAGAAAGAGAGCTCCAGACAGCTCCGAAGAACTACAGATTGAAAGAGGTATGTGGCTCCAGATTAAGGGGGAGTGTTGGAATTTCTAGTTTGGAGTAAGTAATTACTCCCCCTACCCATTAGAGATGTTCCCGGGATCTCCTTCCTGTCGCCTTTGCAAAACAGTTAATGCACCCAGCTGCCCCGTTAGGTAATAGTTATTGTTGGTCAGTTTACATTCAATGCAGTAGGTAGATTTGAATTTTGAGTTTGAGCGGCAGATTTTTTGGGAAGTCAAAATAAGACAAAAAGAAGGAATGAAGAACAGTTAGCGATAAAAAGAGAAGCAGAAGAAGATTGAAGCAACGGTAGCACAACAGTGCACAACAGAGGGAAGATTTGTTGCAACAACAATAGGAAGAATATTGCAGAGAGTGCAGAGAATAGAGCTCTAGGCAGCTCCAAACACGCACATCGATTGGTTAGAGGAATGTGCAGTGAATAGCTTTAAACAGAAAGGAAGAACGTGATGTCCAGAAAGCTCCAGAGTAAGCAGAATTTGTAGAGGATAGTAGAAACAGAGTTGTAACTCTAATAGTTGTATTTGTTTGATGTAAAATAGTATTTATCATTAATAGAAATTTTTGTTTGTGTATTTTGTTGTGTCCTCTCTCTCTCTCTATTTGCTTATTCTTCCTTCCTACAAGTGGTATCAGAGCAAAACGCTCCCAACATTCAAGTCCAACTTCTAAATACATGTATGAGGTAAATCAAATTTATGGTCTTGCATTTTTATTGCGACTTCTCAATAGTTGAGAAATGCACTTGCCCTTTCTCATAGAGGGAACACCTTGAACATAAATAAAAAACTGTACTTCTATCTCATAATGCATCTATAAATGTTTCTCCTTTGCGAGTGATTGTGAGAGAAGAAAGAGACCACTGTGCAACACAAAAGGTACATCTCTCAAAAGTGAATAACATTTGCATAGAATAAAAAAGAAGACCACTGTGCAACACAAAAGGTACATCTCTCAAAAGTGAATAACATTTGCATAGAATAAAAAAGATAATTGTATTCACGCATTTGTGTTGCCAAGAACTTGATGAATCATAATAACCTAGGCCCTATACCTGGGTAAATTAAGATGGGATGGAAGAACAAAGGTGGATTTTTTTATTTTTGTTTAAAACCCTGGGTTGTAAGGGAAGGCTAGCTGTCCTTGAGATAGTTGAGGGACATCTTGGCCATCCCCTAGCATTTCTTGGCTACGAAGTACTCTTGTTCTCCCATAAAGGCAAAATAATTGATTGATACCATAAACTTATCTTCAGATATGTTGCAAAATTATGTAAGCAACCTAGAAGGTAATTGTTATGGCATGCATGCAAATATATTATGTAGATCACCCATGAGTACTATGCTTTATAACATGCATATTTTCAAATTTATCGTGAATTTTTTGCCTTTTTGATACATGCACACAATAGCAAACACCAAATGCTCTTGTAAAACTTGAACGACAACTATTTAATTGGCATACAAATTCAACTGCCAAACCATGTTTATAAACCCATTCCACTTGACATGTTTTTACCATTATCAATAACTAATTTAGGGATTGAAACCAAATTGTCTCTTTGCCAGGTGCCTTAATCTCAATTAGCATTCTACTTAAACATCATCCATACCAAAAAAATGATGAATATTTGTCCTACTTTTATTGACCAAAATTGACCATTGTCTGTTAAACTGGATGATGTTTAAGAAATACCCTCAATTAGAAGCAACTAATATATGTAATAGTGTGCCAGACTGTTTCTTTCTGTCTTAAGGTTTTTTGGACCTAAAGGCATTTGTCAAAAATCAAATGTCTTGTTACTGATCCTGGAAAAAACCGAAGAGCATTGCAACAGTTAACAGGCAATATGATTGCAGTCCAGACTAATCAGACATCATCTATTACAGTGTTGCTAGACACACTTACTAATGTCATAACCATTTTGTTGACGTCAGCAATATTCTGTGCACAAAATATAGCTTGCAAGTTACCCGTGCTATACAATGTTTTGCTATTGACTAGTTGAAATTTGTGACACAGCTGACCTGATTAGGAGAGGAGAAGTGGTTGACTGCCCTCCAAAATGAGCCAGATTGTCCCTTTTTGATATAGGTCTTAGTTATTACATTTGATTACCATTGCCGACAGGTTGGCTTGCATCAACGTGAGAATTTTTAAATTGTCAAAATTATGGTTATATCCCAACATAATTTCCTATTCACCATTCCTACCCCTTATAAAGGTAATTAGATGTGTCTCCTAAGTGGGGTCTTTTTGCCTTGTTATTGTCTACCAATATAAGTAAGGAAAAATGTTACTGATGTAATAACTACTCATTGAGGTCATCTTGAGATGACTAAAAATTTTCAGGCCAGATCCCACAATAATAAAAAATCTAAAATCTAATGTTATGATGATATCTAAATGGATCATAATTTATATCATGATCTTCCATTTATGAAATTAGAACATAATGTATGCGTAGTCAAAGCCTTATTGTTGCCCAAATTGTTTGAATCAATTCAAGACATTTTTGACAGTTGCATTTTTTGAAGATCCAAGTAAAAATAATTTAAATTTAAAAGAAAAATTCAATGCTTGCAAAAGTTAACTGATCATTCAATTCTTAGTTACCATAAATCCAGATACCACATTTCACGAGGATCAATAATCATGGAAGTGCAGAAATTACACAATGGAAAAGGGAAACCCAAGGCAAATTTAGCATACTTATAACTCTGTATGCCTTGTTTCAGGAGGATATCCATTTATGTAGTCGCTATGCTTGCCAAGATAAATTTCTACAATTGCTGTATGCAAGGCTGCTCCTATAGGAAGTACATCTTCATCCAAAAAGAATAATGGGGAGTGTGGAGAATGGATTGATCCAATGCTTTCATTTCTAATTCCAATAAGAAACATTACACCTGGTATACTCTGTAGATAGAATGAAAAATCTTCGCCTCCCATTAGTGGAGATGCAGTTTTTACATTATTTGAACCAAGCAGGTTTGCTCCAACATCCATTACATGATTATGCAAGTTTTCATCATTCTCTATAGCTGGGAAAAATTTGTAGCGTCCTTCCAAAAAGTCTACAGAAGCCATGCATCTGTGTACAGCAGCTTGACTTTCAATTACCTACAAATAATCCAATAAATGAATTATATTTATTTCTCAATAAACTTTCTTGCTTCCTAAAATGGATTTTAATATAAACTAAACACCAAAGCAAAATAATTTTGACTGTTTACATCCCAAGCAGTAAAAACTAACCTCCTTCACTCTTTTCTTAAGATTGATGAGACCTTTTGTGGTAAAGCTTCTCAAAGTGCCTCCAAATTTGACTGTGGTCGGAATAACATTATGCCCCTCACCACCATTGATAAACCCAATGGAGAGCACCTTATTTATAAAGAAACCAATGCATCAGTTCATCTTTCCCAGATGTAGCAAAATATATGATTTTCCCTCTACCCAGAAAAAACTAGTGATCTAATAAAATAGAATGATATTGGTAACAAATGGCAGGCTATGAATAAACCGTCCTTGTACTTGTGAAAGCCATCTCATAAACCTCTCATGTGGATGTTCAGGAATATATTAAGATCTGAGTTGTTAAGATAAGGGCTTGTTTCTCATTTAAATTTTTCATCTTGTAAATCTTCTTTCAGCATGTGCCATGCTCTGGATGAAGAATTAGTTGCTGGCAAAATTAGTTTTTAAGAGAAGATAAAAGATTCCCTGGTTAACAACATTACTGAATCCCAACTAAGGCATAGAAGAAATAATTGCACATGATACATACAGATACAAGAAAGAACAGAGACTTATTAACAAGAGTAAGCTAATTCATGATAAATACCTTAATACCATATCAATGCCATGCATTCTCGACTAATGCTTAAAACTGATAACCATTTTGTGGTTTTTCTAGGGCTTTTCTCTGGTGAAAAAGATCATTTTCTATAGAAAACATGCTGATAATACAAAATCTTTGATGCTCTAGAATGCCCCAAGAAAATCTTCGTTTGTAAAAGTGAATTTCATTGCATTCTGTTGTTGAAGCTAACTCTTGGGTGCAGATGTGGAAGCCAGTGTATTTTCGGCATAAGTTGTTGAGCACGCAAACCCCAAAAGTGTGGCAGTTACAAACAACCTTGCCCTATATGTGTGAAACTTTAAACTGATGGACTAACAACTAACAAGTCTTCTTTTGGATGACACTTTTACAGGGTGTCTACGACTCCTTCCCAACATTAAATTCTCAAATATTTGATAGTAATGAAATGTTTCTCGGTACATCTGCAGTAAATCCAATGTAATAACTGGTTTGAGCTTCCTATAAAATTCTACCAAAAATCTACTAGATTCCTAAAGGACTTGCCATATCAGTCATAGTCACCTGTAACTCTTACATCAACATGGCCCGAGGAAAGAAACCTCTCTCAAACTGTTCTACTTTCTGAAAGATCACAAGGAGGACAATTTTCTAAGAAACCTCTCTCAAACCATTCTATAAGATTACCTTGATTGTCTTTAAGAGATACAGTTCATTCAAAGTTATGATTGTTTATTAGATATTGGGAGAAGAATCTTTAAAGTGCACCTCCTCTTTTAACCAGTTTGTGATGTCAATACTTTACTAGAAATAGGGAAATGAATAAGGCTGGCCTGTTACTGTGAGGACTCTAATATGATATAGTCCTAATTATAATAAGTTAAGCACTTGTGGCATGCTTAACTTATTATTATTAGGACTATCATTTTAGGATCCTCACAGTTACACGATCAATATTGAACTGCTATTGCTTAGAAACTTAAGAACACTCAAACTGAACATTGGACTGGTCATATTTGTGTACAAATAGCCAATTGAATGTTCGTATAATAACACAATAGAGCAAAATAAAAACAATAGATGCCTATTCAAAGACTAAACATATTTTCAAAATTTGCACAGGATTTGGTTATAACTTTTATGGGTAGCTATGACTTTGACAATTTGCACTACTATATATCACATTATGAAGATATCAACTCTTGTGATGCATAAAACTCCAGTCTGTAAAAGCAGGTTAAGGACCTTAATCTACCACAAGAACATTCCCATAAAAACAAGCTTTGAATCTTGCCTCACAAAATATATTTAAGAATAAAAATATCGAAGGAAAACTAGTAAATAAAACAATAAAGACCCCCATTCATATCATGCCCTGACTCACCTACAAAAATATAAGAAACTAGTAACTAACTGAGAACTTCTATAAGGGAAAAAGATGAATCAAACATACACTTTCCTATGGCCTGATGTTTATTTTCCCTATTAATTAGAAGGGAAAAAACTCTTTAGACCCGAAAAAGGGTTAATACACATGAAACTGCTAAATATGGAACAATGAAAATAATACTCCTGAAACCACTAAAAGGTTGCATTGCAATAAGTTTAAAGTCTACTAGTAAATTCAATTCCTCTAAGCAATTCCTATAGAAATAAACACTTTCAACCTTAGAAAATATAAAAAATGAAAAATCTAAGGAACAAGAAGGGAAAATATTTTTTGCATATTTTGATTTTGATATATCAGCTTCAAAATTTGGCTCCCCACAATAATGAAAGAAAAATTAGTAAAGCAGTGAACATCAAGCTATGTAGAAAAACAAATATTTTCATTTATTCTTCATCATTTGGGGCTTTACATCTATAAGGTGTTTTCTGATTCAAGATTTTGGAGGTGGCTTAGGAGATGCGTACATAGTGTTATTGTTAATCATCTTTACAATGTGTCAACACAATTATGGAGCATTTAAAGATAAGGCTACAATTCTTTAGATTTTACGATCCAAACCTTGGTACTTCATGTAAATAAGGATAATGTTAATTTCTTGGTTGAATGTACCATCACCAAATATTGAATGCTTCGAACAGGACTGGGTACAGTAATGTGAAGACTAAGGTGTGGAAGGGAACTATTTTTCTAGTTGAGAAAATTTTTGCTAAGGATAAGGCTTATGTTCAAAACATTTTTAAGACTAAAATCTGGACAATGAAATTCAGAAACAAGGCTCTAATGCCAGCTAATATGTGCCAATGATAAAGCATTGTTTAGAATATAAACAGAGATCAGAAGTACCACACTAAAGATACGATAGCTTTTTCACAGATCATAAATTTGCATTCCTTCAACTCTGGGCATGTATATACACTTGAGAGAATGTATACCTCTTCGAAGACTAGAATAAATGAACGGTTTCTCATAGGGGAAGGCCTTGATGAATACTACCTAATGTAAGAGATTACAAGTTCCGTTTGGACATAGAATTTACAAATATGCTTAGATGACACAAACGCATTACCTACAAATATACTGGACAACAAATTCTTCTTAAAGTAAATCCACTATGATACAAACTACTTCAGACTTAGATTAGAAATATAAGTGGCACTCATGTTCTTCATCAAATGTCAATCTTACATTACCAGTTGCATTAGGCATTTGCAAAGTAAAGGCCATACCTGGCTCTGGAGAGGATCTGTTTCTCGAGAAATGATCTCCTGCAGGCTCAAAACTATAAATGATGCAGCAACAACAGGGTCAACATTCATGTGTGGAAATGCTGCATGCCCACCTTTGCCATCTATAGTTGCTTCAAACATAGTTGCAGCAGCACATAGTGACCCTGGTTTTGAAGAGATGGTTCCAGTTGGCAAGGAATTATCAATATGCATCCCAAAAATTGCCTCAGCACCTGCAAGTGCACCTTCTTTGGTCATAAGATCTGCACCTCCTCCCCCTTCTTCTGCAGGTTGGAATATAAGTCTCACGGTTCCCTTCAGTGTCAGACAATGACCAGGATCAACAGTAGCAGCAATGGATAGCTAATTAGTATAATAAAAATCAACAGGGTAATCATAGCCCACAAATTAATGAACATCTGTACACCATAATTAGCAACGTTATATACTATGGTTGACTGCAGATGCAGAAATTCTAATAACCATTCATTTTTACTAACATAAGTTTGTAACCAAAAATGAACATCAGATGCCCATTGAGAACCTAGAGCTGAAATCAACTTCTTGGAAGGAGAATAATCCACTTATATTGGCTTTAACTGAAAGTAGATCCTAGATAGAGATAAGTGTCCTGTTGGCACATAGAACATATCTACCATCAAGTTTGAACTGTAATACAATTCTATGGAAAAACCAATGAATGGTAACTAACCAACTTGGTTCATGCAATAGGCCCCAATTATCTCTTATAGAGACACTTTAAAATTGCCGCTATGTATGTTCTCTAAATCATTGTAGCAGGACTTGGGAAATAATTACAATTACTTGTGTTTAAAACGGACCAAACAGTTTTCCCGTGCCGGGTTAACTAGCTTAAGCACTCAACCCAGGGAAAAAGTAGGTCAAATCTGTGATTAATTAAATAAACACTGATAATAACATGATTGAAACAATTTTCCATTTATGCAGGAGTTAAATGGTAAAAAATGTAAAAGGAATGGGTTTTTACAAAAATAAATTAATATAATTAATTTAAAAAATTAGCCATTCTTTCCAAAACTTTCCTGTTCAAATCCCAGCAATTGAAAAACATTTGCACTCCGGCCACACCATGTCATTGCTATCATATTTTCTGTAGAGACAAGTCTGATTGAAAATCTGATTGCTATTGAAAGTAAGGACTATTGGTTGGATTAGTCCAATATATGGCATGAGGTATAAATTTCTCACAAATTGTTTGTTTACCTTTCCAGTTGCAAAGTATTTTTCTTATCAAAATATAGGTTTCCAGTAGTCTTTATGGGCCAGGTCGATATATTAGCAAAAAACCAAACTTTTCTTTCAGGTCCTCTCCGTGTTATTTAGAATATGTGCATGTAGATACATGACGTTCCAGTAAAATCTCCCAAAGCTATATTACTGTTCAACTTCCAAACAAGTATGAGAAATTTTTTATGCCCAGTATTGGATACTTCACACACCCATGGTAACATGATGAGAAAAGTTGGGGACAGAGACGGGAATATAGATTATAAGTTACCCACAATCATTATTAAAACCCCTATTTGACCGAGTATAGTTATTTCTATAAAGAAGAATCAGTGCTATTTTGTGCTGCATGTTTCATCAGTTGCAGCTAAATAGAAATGACATTTAACTTTTAAGTAAAAGATAAGTGACATAAGTGTAAAAGCTAAGTTACGTAAGTTTTCTTAAAGTGTGTAATAACCTGGTGCACACTTACATATCTCTAGTTTTAGTCAAAGGTACTTCACTTTTTAAAAATACAAATGATTTAGTGATTCCTTTGTGAAATCACAATATGTCTATCATGATCTAATTTAATTTATCAAATAAGATTGTGAGATCTCAGCTTTGACCAAGGAATCAAAGCGTTTTCAAGCTCAATTAAAGATGGTCACAGCAATGCATGTAAAGGAAAATATGTCAGGAGCTCTATGACTTGAGGATTTCAATGAGAGGCTAACCAAACGGATGATAAAGCCTGCCAATCATCGATAAAATGTCTCAATTATTTTCCTAATGCTATAATTTTTCACTATATTATGTTCTTGTAAACAATAAAAAAGTCCCTCAGTCCATGATGGCAACCTTGATGGGAATCTAGAATGAAACTAAATACAGTGACGAGCTCATCTAGAATGAAATATATTTCAATGAAAACAATTCAGCATTAAATGGATTAGAATTCGACTCAGGATCTTTGGTTAAACAAGAATCTTCTTATTCATTTCTCAGCCAGATCGGCCAAAAACATAGTGAAACACACATTGACCGACCCTTAAACTTACAGTCTTTACAATATATGGATTCACCCAACCGAGTTCTCCCAACACACAATCGGACACTTTGTTTTATATCTGCCTCTGCGATTACACTTCCTGTCACACCCGCAGTCTCTTCTCTTTCTCCCGTCCTCCAACCCACGACCTTCACTAATCTGGGTCGTTTCCTTCTAACCGTCCCCTTTTCTTGGCCGTTCTCAATTGTTTTTCCTTCTGGCAGTTTGGCGACCTTCACAAGAACAGGCCTGAACTCTCCTCTATTTTCTTTTTGGCTTTTGGCAGTTCATCCACCTCTTCTCCCTTGTGGTGTGACAAGATCAAAACCATTCTTCAGATGGATACATCAGTAACTGTTTGGAACTCATTAACTTCCCTCTTGCCGTTTTTGGTGGTTACTCTTCTGGCAGTTCAGTGACAGGAACTAACCAACAAGCATCTTCTTTAAACCAAACAAGCTGCCCTCTAAGAGGCTGATATAGCTCAGTAAGGGAGGGAATCAGTCAACCCCAATATGCTAACAAACAACTTAACAAACAAAACTAAAAACATCAACTAATCAAACCGAAACTTGCCGAAGAAATGATGCCCCTGCATCAAGGTCCCCGGGTGAGATGTTTGTGAGCATACCTCACAAATGGAGTTGGGTAGTAGAACTACCCTTTCAAGCTGTAGCAACTTGCAGCATACTCCAATGCTGGGACTCCGTAATCTGCAACCATCTACTTCTTTCTCTTTTTCCAGCATGTGGCCGGAATAGATCCTGCGTACCGTGACAACATGAATTTAGCCTCTTCAAGACCACTTGTGGATCCATGTCCACCATGCATCAAACTCCTCCACCTTTGCCTCCCATTTGTTGGCTTCCTATTATGACAACCCAACATGAGGATTAACTCCTCTTGATCCGTCCTCCTCCGCCTAGAAATTCTATTATTACACCACATCGCATCCTCTACAACCTCCTTTCCCATCTTACTCAAAACAATTTTCAGCTTCAACATAAACATGATCAAAATCGGAGAAACTAACATAGGTATGTGAAACATGCTTTGCTTCCAATTCTAGTAGTACACATTCTTGGAAATCAATTGTATCTACATCAAAGGAGTTTGAAAACACAACATGTACCTCATTATCTTCTGCTGCAATATTTGTTTCACCTTTTGTCAACTCAATCCATTCCTTTTCCACGGCTGCAATTTGTAGTAACAGGTCATCTTCATCATCTTGTTTAGCTGCCCCTTCACGTTGTTCATGAGGCATCTCATCCATATGTTCATCTTAATATTGCTGTTCCAAACATTGTAGTAGTTCTATGTCCTTCATGGGACCATCCTGTACTGCTGTCCCAACATCACATGCACTTATTTCAACATCTTCTTTCCGCTGTCCTACATGCAAATTAGTACTGTCTTCATCCTTGTACAACTCATAAAATTGAAGTAACTCCTCCTTGGTTGCTGCTGCGACGACTTCTTTGTTCCTACCATTTACAAACTCCTTCACACTCACTAACATCACCTTACTACTGCTGCTACTACCGCTGTCCTCTTTTTGGTCTTGCATAGGCAACAATGTATGCTTGATTCCATCCTTCTCAAAAGTGTAAGTATTAGCTCTTCCATTATGCACAGCTTTCCTGTCAAATTGTCAAGGTCTACCAAGTAATACATGACACATCCATGGGCATTATATCACATACAACACTATCCTTATAATTACCAATTTGAAATTCAACCAAAGGCTGTTCATTAACCAACAATTGATGCCCTTTCTGTAGCCAAGAGACTTTATAAGGTGTAGGATGTTTAATTCTCTTAAGACCCAATTTATCTACCATTTTAGTAGCCACTAAATTATCCGTACTTCCACTATCTATAATCAATTTGCAGCACTTACCTTTAGCCTTACATTTTGTTTTGAACAAAGCTCTCCTTTGCACCGGGTCTTGGTTCTCCTTAGGTGGCTTTAACAACACTCTTTTGAACAGCAAGGACTCTCTGAATTCAGGTTTTTCTAGGTGATGAGCAAGTGACCCAACACTTTCTTGATCTGCTTGTACACTCTGTTGCTTCTCTCCGTCCTTGTATGGCCTCCTTGTGAGAATTCAGGACACTCCCAACTCTTATGACCAACATATTGGTTACATTTGAAACACTTACCGGCAAAGCCTCTTCCTCTTCCTTGAAAACCTCTTCTTCCATATGATCTATCTCCTTTATTTTGAAATCCTCCTCTTTCTTGATTGTCTGTCCCACTTGAACTTTCAACCACTTCTTCATGGGGTTGTTGCTGTCCTCTTCCTCTAGCTCCTTTTCCTTGCTGATTTTGTCTTCTCATAAGCTTCTCTTCTGCCTTGATGGCAAACTGATAGGCTTCTTCAAGAGTTCTAGGGGATACTAGACTCAACTCATCTAGCAAGCTATATTTCAAACCATTCAAATATATTGCTACCTTCTCCAAATCTTCTTCACTATGGCTTGACCGAATCACCAACTTGTAAAACTCTTCCGTATATTCCTTCACTGACATGTCCTTTTGCTTAAAATTCTGCAATCTTTTGAAAAGATTAGTTTGGTTGTCTCCCGGAAGGAACTTAGCCTTCAACTTAGCAACCATTCGATCCCAAGAAGTAATCTTCTCTTTCAGATTGGACATAGTCCCACCACATAGCAGCGTGGCCTTTGAGCCTTGTATAGGCGAATTTAACCTTCCTTTCCTCTGCAACTCCTTCATACTCAATATTTGTCTAGATCATTGATCCAGTCAATGAGTTCTTCCCCATTCAAACTTACAAAATATGTAGGGACCTCAATTTTAAGTTTGGCTCCCACACTCATAATTGTCCTCAGCAATTTATCTTCAAATCCTTCAGGTTCTTCCTGAACTTATTCATCATATCGTAACTGCTCTTCCCCAGCTAACATCATCTACTGTTGTTCCTCTCTGTTGTGCCCTCTCTATGGCTTCCATTCTCACTGCCAAGTTCTGCAACATTTCGAAAATTCCTTCATCATGGCCTCTTCGGCCTCCACCTCGAGCACCTCTTGCTCTCATCCTTCTTGGTGGCATTCTGCTCACTCCACAAAAGCCCAACTCTTTAGGCTTTGATACCAAACTGATGGCAACCTTGATAGGAAACACTGACAAGAATCTAGAATGAAACTAAATACAGTGACAAGAACTCATCTAGAATGAAATATATTTCAATGAAAACAATTCAGCATTCAAAGGATTAGAATTCGACTCAGGAACTTTGGTTAAACAAGAATCTTCTTATTCATTTCTCAGCCAGATAGGCCAAAAACACAGTGAAACACACATTGACCGACCCTTAAACTTACAGTCTTTACAATATATGGATTCACCCAGCCAACTTCTCCCAACACACAATCGAACACTTTGTTTTACATCTACCTCTGCAATTACACTTCCTGTCACACCCCCAGTATCTTCTCTTTCTCCCATTCTCCAACCCACAACCTTCACTAATCTGGGTCGTTTCCTTCTAACCGTCCCCTTTTCCTAGCCGTTCTCAGTCGTTTTTCCTTCCGACAGTTTGGCGGCCTTCACTAAAACAGGCCCGAACTCTCCTCCTTTGTTTATTTTTTATTTTTTCCTTTTGGCAGTTTATCCGCCTCTTCTCCCTTGTGGTGCGACAGGATCAAAACCGTTTTTCAAATGGATGCGTCAGTAACTGTCGGGAACTCATTAACTTCCCTCTTTCCATTTTTGGTGGTTACTCTTCTGGCAGTTCGGTGACAGGAACTAACCAAACAAGCTGTCCTCTAAGAGGCCGATACAACTCACTAAGAGAGGGAATCAGACAGCCCCAATATGTTAACAAACAACTTAACAAACAAAACTAAAAACATCAACTAATCAAAACGAAACTTGCTGGAGAAACGATGCCCCTGCATTAGTCCAGCATGCCAATATTTATTGATTTCCAATGAGCACAGTTTCATTCTTCGCTGCATATATGTAACACCCTATTTTTGGACTATTTAATATTTTGGCTTGTAGTAATTCTGATTTGATTAGGACAGCTGTCGATAATTGATGTACTTGGATTTTTGGGTATTATTATGCAACTATTAGAAATTAGTATTATTGCATCTATTTCTGATTTTATAACAACTGGATGTGATTTATGCTTGTTCAACATGTGTAAGTTGATATGCATTGGGTTTGACATTTATCTACTGATGTATATATATTTATATGCTGCATATGATGATTGATTTTATAATTACATTGTCTACAACTAATGTGTTGTTCAACTCTTCTTTTGTGTGAGGTTCATTCCTAGCAAGAGAGAGCATAATGGGAGGATGCTGTTACATCAGCATAGTGCTGAGGACAAAGACTTGACTTACGTGCAGACAGTCTGTTTAGTGCATCTTTGTGATATTTGTTGTGTAGATTGTGATCTTTGGCTGTGAATAAATGGGTAACGTATCTTTCTCGTCTTCTTTTATGATGCATGGTCAACTATTGCTTTGTTGTTTCATCTTGTCAAATTGGTTTTGTCATCCTCTATTTTGATTAGTGGTCGTTCATTTTAGTCATTCGGTCGCTAATTTATATGTTCATCAATTTGTCTTATTTTGTGACTACTTGGTTAAAGCCTCTACGCATATGCTTGGTTTTTGCATGTGTTTTGCCTTATGGATATATTGGGTGGCACTGGCATTCTACTTAAAAGGCTTCATCTGTTTTAAAATATTCAAGTGATTTTATTTAGCCTTCATCATAGGCTCGAAGGGAAAATCATTTGAAAGTTTAGGAAATTTAAATAAAAGCAAATCATGGTAAGGTGGAAACAGGCTTGGCCAACAAGATAGTCTTGCTCATGTATGAGATATGCATTGGCATTAATGGCAAGGAACTACTACTGGAATCTAAGGTTATGTTATGTAAAAACCCTAAGTTTTTGGCATAATGAATGAAGGATGTCAGCATTTTTATTGTTATGAAAGATTGGGGCAGACAGTTTTTGGATATGGACATAATTGTGGTGATCAACAATGGAACTCGGCTTATTAAATTTTGGCTTTGTGTGGCTTTGGAGACAATGGGTAAAATAATTTCAGTCCTTCATTTGCTCTTAGATCTATGCTTTGATTGGTTTTCAACATGAATACATGTTATGAGGTTGTATATTGGCGTAAGTTAAGGAATTTGATTGAGAGAGAATACTTGTTTGTTATAAACTTATCGGTGTATTGTTCTTTGTTTATCGTCTGACCTTTCTATTATGAGGTTGAATATCAAAACCTTGGAACAAGGCATAGGAAGTGTTGTCTTAGATTGGTATTGGGTTAGGTCAGAGCTATTGCTTGCTTGATGGCATACTAAACTGAACCCTAGCAACTTGTAAAACTTTGTATGCATAAACCCATGGGCCGAAAAAGTGTTTATATATATATATATGGAGTGAATGTTGATTGTGTATTTTATATATATGTAATATTAATTGTGAATTTGATTGTTATATATATGTAAAATTAATTGTGTATTTGACTGTTGATATAAATACATATGGAGTGAATGTTGACTTTGTATTTGACTATTAGCTTGAACTTCGACCTTATTATAGGTGAATACTAGGAGGGTAACAATAGTAGTATGGTAGTCTTCTCTTTTCAAAATTATCAATGTTGATACTTGAAGCTTCTATGCATTATTTATGTTAAGGCCTATCTTAAGGCATGTATTCAGATAGTGTGACTGGAGATTCTTTATCTGATTGAAAAGAAAATATATATACATTCTTTGCTGCATGTATGATGGGGGTATAGGAACTTATAACTGCTGAACTTGGTTCAATAATTTAATCTCTTGGTGGGTGGTTGTCAATTATTATACTGTCTGGGGTGCATCCTACACCCACTGTTGAAATGATTTCATTAAAAGCTGGAGTTTAATCTCATTTTATAAGTTTTGTTGAATACTTTTGTACTGTTTCAATGAGTTAAATTTAATTGGCTGGAATGTTGTGTATTTTATGTGTTTGATTGTTTCAAAAATTACTTTGTCTTCATGGCAGGTTGTTTGGGCAACCGGATAAAACAAAAGGGCTTATGGGGGCCTCTATCAATTTATCCAGATTGAACAACTACATGCGGAAGGAGAGAAATTGTCAATTTCATTTCTTATCCCATTTAGGCTGCCAATTAATCGAAAAGAATGACAGGGGGGTGCCTCAAACAATCTTTTCAAATTAGTCCACACTCTAAATGAGGTAGAAACTAAAATCCAAGAGCTATTGCAAAGGAAAGATGCTACGCCCTTAACCCATTGATTGTATTGGGATGTGTGTAACCGACTTGTGGCTAGCATAACCCTTGAGTTATATAAACATTTATATAGTCTTCTATAGGTAGTTAAGTCATCCTGGGTGGCATCCAAGGCATAAGTATGGTATATATAAGAGCTAGTGGTTAGTTTATGATCATCATATTGCGAATTGTGTTCTTATTGGAGACTTTTGGGGGTTTGCCCAGTCAAAGTGGCTTATTATTCTCAAGTATTAGCAAGTATTTGCAGCATATTTCCTATTATATTCTTCTCTTGTGCAAGTTATTTCCTTACAAGTGGTATTAGAGCAAGATCTTGGCCCCTGAAAGACAAGAAACAAGGCAATTTTTCCGATTCAGGAGGTCATACTGTTAAGCGCACATCTCTCTCAATTTGGCAATTTTTTTTCTGATTTTTGGTGTGTTGATCAAGGACATATTGAAGCTGATACAATCTAATTTGAGGTCATTTGGAGCAGATTTGGAGGAGTTATTGCAAAATTATGGTTTCCCCCAAATTCGCTCCCAAGGCTGTAAAACAACAATTTTTTTTGAATTCTAGACGGTTGATCAAGGGTATATTGAAGCTGCTACAGTCCAGATTTGAGGTCATTTGGAGCAGAATTGGAGTTATTGCAAAATTAAGGTTTCCACCAAATTCGCTCCCCAAGGCTGCAAATCGACAAATTTTTTGGAAATTTTTTATGAAAGGTGAGATCTAGGCCCAAGTAATTTACAATAAAAATTTAAGATTATTTTGATTTGTTTTGAGTAAGTTGTTATGAAAACTATTTCGTGGGCGCATCATGGCGAGGGGCTTCAAAAAGAGGCAAAAAAAGGAACACAATCACTCTGGAAAAGACTCCTGACAAAGATGATCCATTAGTATAGGAGATGGATAACATAACCATTGAAGATATAAGGGAAGAAACCAACAAGATGGAGGAAACATTGTCAAGGGTGGCAAAGCAAACGCAAGGGGTGCCTAAGTAGGATATCTTGAGGCAATGGTTGAGCGAATAGTTTCTCGCTAAGGTTCTAGAGACTTCCAACACACGGAGTCACACCACAAGACTTAGGAAGAAGACGTGTCTTCTAAGGGGCATGATGCTTTTGGATTTGACTAATATCTAAAATGGATTGTCACCCAAATAATTCTATGGCTAGGCACTTCACACCAAAGATGGATATGCAAAAGTTCAATGGAGAGGATCCAACCAATTGGCTCTACCAAATGGTACAATTATTTGATCTTCATCATGTTCCATGTCAACAAAATGTTGCAATGGCATCCTTATATTTGGAACTAGACCAATTCATTTAGTATCGTTGGCTATGTGAAGAGAAGAAAAAGAAGGGATGTGTTGTCACATGGTCTGTTTTCCAAGAGGAACTCACTACACATGATGGTGACAATCTTATGGATAGCTACTTGAGCCAACTTACCAAATTAAAGAAAACCGGTATGGTAAAAAACTATACTCAACAATTCCAAACTATCTTTAAAGGTGGAGCATGTTACAGAGGAAAATTTGAAAGAATTATTTCTAGGGGGTTTAAAGGGCCACATCAAATATGAGATATGCATGTTTCATCCAACGTTTGTGTCCTGAGCAATGATTATGGCAAGGCAGGTAGAGGAAAAGTTTTTGACCACTAGATAACAAGGGTTTGTAAACATAAAAGATAGAAGCACTTCTATATAGTCATTTCCTCAACCTACTAGATTTACTCTGCAACAAATTGAAGAGAAATGAGCAAAAGGGTTATGTTTTAACTGTGAGCAAATATAGTAGAGGACATAAATGCATTGAAAAGAAATAGTTCTACATTGAAGGGTTGAGTGAGGAAGAAGAGAAGGAAGAAGCGATATTAGAGGGCAATAATGAGACAAATGAGTTATCGGGAGATATCCAATCAATCGGTTCTTGTCATGCACTTTCTACAATTAACACCCCACAAACTCTCAAGGTAGTAGGTTTCTTGAGAAAAGAGAGTAATAGTGATGATAGACTCAAGAAGCACTCACAACTTCATCAACAAAAAGCTAGTTGCTTGTTTGAATTGTTTTATATATCTAGCTGCAAAATTTTAGGTCCTGATTGTAGATGGGGGTATTGTTAGTTGTTCAGGGAAATGCCATAGCACTAAATTGACCATGGGAGAATACTGACTTGATTGTCCGATGTTTGCTATCTCCATGGGTGCAACATATATTGTGTTGAGGAGTAAAATGGCTTACTACATTGGAGACAATTAATATGAACTTTCAAGAGCTATTCATGCATCTTCACTTAAGGCATGATAGTCGAATTGAGAGGGTTGCATGCAAAGTCTCCACAGATGGTAAGCTCTCATCAAATGCAAAAGATTCTTAAAAAGAGGCCAATGGAGTTGTGGCCCTTTTTTTTCATTAGCAAGCTATCAGTCAAAGGTTCCTACCTAGCAAGATCTACAAACAATTATAGATAGTCACTCAACAGTTTTTGGAGATATGTCAAAAGGATTGTCTCCTAGAAGAGATCATGATCATGTCATTCAACTAGTATCAGGGAGCCAACCACCCAACATTAGGCCCTACAAGTACCCTTATGTACAAAAAAGTGAGATTGAGAAGATGATTTAGGAGATGCTAGAGGCAAGTATTATCAATCATAGTCAAAGTGCTTATTTCTCCCCATTGGTAATGGTGCGCAAGAAAGATCACTTAGTAGATGTGTCTTGATTACAAAGAGCTCAACAAGTATACCATAAAAGATAAGTTTCTCTTTCCAATAATTGATGATTTGTTAGATGAGCTTAATGGTGTTGCTTACTTTATCAAACTTGATCTTTGTTCTAGTTATCCTAAAATCAAAATTAGAGATGAGGATATACATAAAACAATTTTTCAGATCCATGAAGGCCACTATGAATTTTTGGTGATGCCTTTTGGTCTCACAAATGCACCTTCTACATTTCAAAGTTCGATGAACTCTATCTTTAGGCCATTTATGCAAAAATTTGTTTTGGTATTTTTGATGACATCTTAAAATATAACAAAACTTGGGAGGAACACTTGCAACATGTGAATCAAGTTTTGGACATTCTTGAACAACATTAGCTTTATATGCTAAGCCATCCAAGTGTGTGTTTGGAGTCATAGAAATGGAGTACCTAGGTCATATTGTTTCACAAATGGCAAATGCCTAACACCCTCAAGAACCTATGGGGTTTCTTATGTATTATTGGTTACTATTGTCGATTTATAAAGAATTATGGCAGCATAGCATCATTTCTCACAACTTTGTTGAAGAAGGATTCGTTCCAATGGAATGAGGCAGCTATCGGGGCATTTGAGAAGCTAAAGGAAGTCATGTGCACAACTCTAGTTCTAGCTACCCTAGATTTCTGTAAAACATTCATTGTTGCATGTGATGCTTCAAGACATGGCATAGGAGTAGTACTCATGCAAGAAGGAAGACCCATAGCATTTGAGAGTTGCCAACTCAAAAGGTAAGAATTTGTTGAAGTTAGTTTATGAGAAAGAAATGTTGGCTATCCTACATGCAGTAAAACAATGGAGACCTTATCTAATGGGAAGACACTTTATGGTAGAGACAAATCATTATAGTCTCAAATACTTTTTGGAACGGAGGTTGTCATTTGAAGAACATAAAAATGGGTCACAAAGATGTTGGAATATGATTTTGAGATCATATATAAGAAAGGAAAGGAGAATGTTGTGGCTGATGCTCTATCTAGGAGAATGAACCCATAAAGTCACTTCTGAATGCTATTTCACTATTACAGGCAAATTGGGTAAATGAGGCACGAGATGAGTGGGTGAAGGATATGGATACTCAAACTCTCATTGAGAAACTCCAACAAGATTCAAGTGTGTTAGACAAGTTTGCATGGTAAGGAAATGCTTTATGGTACATGAACAGGTTGTACCTATGCAAGAACTCAAACCTTAAGTTTAAGATTTTGGCAAAACTACATGCTTCTCCAGTACATGGACACTCAAGGTTCTTGAAAACTTCTCATATAATCAAGCAAGATTTCTTTTGGGATGGGCTCAATGAAGATGCTCAGAAATTTGTAGCAGAATGCATGGTATGCCAACAAAATAAAGGGGTGACAATTAAGACTTTGGGTCTTCTGCAACCCTTATCTATTCCAAGCCACAAGTGGGAGGAGATATCCATGGATTTCATCATAGGTTTTCCCAGGTCTGAAGTAAAAAATATCATCATGGTTGTTGCGGACCGACTCACCAAATATGCACATTTTTGTGCTTTGTCACACCCATTTGTAGCAAGCACTATAGCAACAACCTTTATGGATACCATTCAGAAACTGGATGGGACTCCAAAAGTCATAGTAAGTGATCGTGACCCCATATTTACAAGTAATTTTTGGACTAACTTATTTTCATGTTTGGGCACTCAATTTGCTTGTAACTTTCCATATCGTCCCCAGTCAGATGGACAAATTGAGGTGGTCAACAAGTGCTTGGAGGGTCATCTCTGATGTTTTGCTTTAGCTAAACAAGAGAGGTGGGTGCAATGGTTGCCACTAACAAATTGGTGGTACCATAGTTCGCAGACTCAGTTTCAGAGAGTACTCGGCAAGCCAAAAAATTTCGACTCAGAGAGTACTCAACAAAGCAACTTAAAAAACACTTAAATTTTTGAAAAAAACATAAATTTTATGCAAAATACAGCCAGAAAATGTACCAAATGAATTTGGTGAGGGGTTTGGGGGCAACACTTCCAACGCATTCCCTGTTGTGATACAGGGCGGGGTTGAGGGGTGGGGTTGAGGGGCGGAGCCCCTACCACCAAGCCCAAATGAAGACCTTCAAAACCACACAAACCTTCATGGCACACACCATTTTCATAATTTTTTAAAAGGCAAAAAACAATGCTTATAAAACCAAAAAAAAAAGAGTTTTTGGAGTGTTTAATCCATGTTTTTTTCCACGATTTTGACGTGTTGCTAGCACGACGAGTCATGTTGTTGGACTCACTAAGTTTTTGTAGCATATTTCCTATTATATTCTTCTCTTGTGCAAGTTATTTCCTTACAAAAGATTATGAACATTGTTGGCACCATGCGACTTCATTGGGATAGTGACTTGGTGGTCCTATCAATGGTATTGTATAATATATTTTGGGTGCGACAAGGCAATGTTGGCATTGGTGATCTATATGAAAGAGCTACAAGGATCTTGTGCTATCTTGAGATTAAAACAAGTCAAGTCTTGCTCATGAATTGTTAATTGAAATGCCTTGGCCAAGGGATTGTGATTGTGAAAGTATTATTGTTTTGTGATTGAGTCATAGTGGTTGTCTGCACATGTTCTGATCTCTTTCTATGTGGTATGCTCTTGTGACACCATCCATGAAGGGGAAGGTACCAACTATTGGGGTGGTGTACAAAGGAGTTGGTACAACTCTATGGTTGGTGTTAAAAGTGCTCCCATGCAAATAGTATGTAAGTACTTGCCTAACCTAAACAATGATTTGTGGGTTCATTTCTCTACACTATGCTATGATGTTAGAAAGGAAAACTGTCCTGCTATGTTATATTTCTATATAATGTAATATGGATATAGTGTATAGGCAATTGATAAGGTTTTATTGTATCATCTGTACTTGCTTTCTGAGATTGTTATCTTTCTATAAATGTAATTCATTGACTTTTCTGGTTACAAATAAATTAAAAAATGTGGCATGAAGGATTCCTTTATGTATGTGACTTTGAGTATGAGATTTTGTTGCATAGCTGGAAAAAGGATAAACAATGGTTGTAAATGTGTAATATTATTTGCAGCATGATCTTATCCTTTAAATCTGAAGTGAAATGTTGTCAATCTAATTTTGGTTTTAAGTAATCTATGAAAATTATGCAGGGTTAAGTTAGGGAACTTTGCTTGCTGATTTGTGATTATTTCTGCATCATTATGTACATCTGATTGAGTAAGCATTTGAAGGCGAATCTATGTTTGAATACTTACTTGAAAGGGTCTTATTATTTTCTTTATTATTTTATTTGAATTCAAAATGGGAAAATTGTGCACATTTATGTTTGAGTGTTATGGGTTAAATGAAAATGTTAAGAGTGTATGACTAAAGGCAATCTCTTTAATTCAAATGATTAATGCTAGGCACTTCATTTAATTTTGATGTTCTTCCACATTTTGAATTTCTTTTCCTTAATTGAAAATTCTTGAACCGTAGAACATGACTCAAGTAAAGAAAATGAACCATGCTTTATTTATGATAATTGCAATTAATTGATAGATGTATTAAAGAGGGAAAAAAAGATGAAAATCTTAGTAAAATTCTACTTTAAAACTTCGGGTTGTGACACTAGAGCATGAAATAGGGCCTCTATATATCCTTTCATCTTGGGCGTTGTGGTTGCCCTTGAGTTCTTCATGAAAAGACTTGGAGATGTGCAGACCTACACCTTTGTTACATAAAACAAGTTGTATCGAGCTTTTGGGAAACCTGTGTGTAGCTTATTTTGGATAGACCTTTTGTTCTCTCTTTTCTTCTTGATGATGGATCACGAAGTGTGATCCGAAACGTCGATCCAAAATAAGCTACACACAGGTTTCCCAAAAGCTCGATACAATATCATGGACTGTGGAAATATCATGTCTACTATAAAACAAGTTCTCGAATGTAAATAACATGATTTTATAACTTGTATGTATATCTTAAGTACATCTATCTTAAAAACACTGAGAAATATTAGTTTCAAGATATTTTATTTTACTCTAGAACTATTTTAATTACTACATACATACATGGACATATATTTTAATTTTTAGTTAAGATTTGTTTTATTTTATCTACATTGTTTACTTTATTTTTATTTGAAGAGCTATTTTCCTTTTGTATGTAACTTTTAATTTTGGAAAAGTCATCATTCATTATTTCGGTAATTCTTTTGTTTTGTTTTTATTTTGAATAGTGTAGTAAATATTATATACTTATGTTATTTTTAAATAGTTTCATTTGTAGGCATTAATATATATTTTAAAATTTTGATGTCTTTATATTTAAAAATTAATAATAACTTTTCTACTAAATAAAAATTAATTAATTTATAATACATATATTTATTTTTTATTGTTGACAAAGTAAAATAAAAATATATATTTGTTTTGTTTTATATTTATATGTTTTATTTCTATATTTAATTATGTTGGCTTAACTTTTAATTTTATAGTTTTAGTTTTTTTTAAATATATGTCGGCTGTGTTTTAGTTTTTATACATGGTCAGGACATGAGACTGCCTACCTTGCTGCCATTGTAGAACGCCTCTTGGTATAATTAACTCTAACTGACACAAGTCAAATTTGATTTCATCATTTGAATCTGACAATATGTTTACCTCCTCAGTCCTCAGAACTCATACCAAGATCAACAAATAAAAGTGCAGATTCTTTAGAAAACTCACTAGGATTGATGTGACATCATTGAAAACAATTTGACAATAAATTACTTAGGTCACATACACATCACAACATTTCAGCAGTTCCTCATGGAGAACTCAATAGCAGCACTTTGTATTTGAACTTCAGTGGCAGTGCCTTAGCAGTATTTTCAATTTGAGCTTTGATGGCAGTGCAATTTGAAATAAGGGGAGTAACAAGAGTCAATACTTCATCATTCCACCTAAATCAACATAATTCTGTTATCTTTATTTGAGCAAGAAACTTAGATTAATCTAATACCAGTGCCAGCCTTATGATAGGCATATGAGTAGGATCCATCATAACCTCAAAATCACAATGCAAATGTGGGTCATCTTCATGCTTTGGCTTTGTTCTTTAAGAAGTTTAACCTAATGTTGATAATCAAAGGCAACTTTTATGTTCTCTATGTCTTCTTCGTTGTTTTCATTTTTAAATTGGCGATTTTCTATCATGAAGATATTTATTTTTGATGTTATGTGCTATAAGTTCACTTCATGCTTGTTCTTCTCAGCAGAGCTTCATTTACTCATTGTACTAATAGAAGCACAATGACAATTTTGTGTAACTAGAGAATTATGTTCTTTTATTAGGATTCAACCGCACAGTTTTGAGTCAAACTCATTGACCCACATTTCATGAGTAATGGTTCAACTTCACACGGACCCATTTATCATGAGCATGAATGGTCCACTTAGTACTCATTGCATCTAGGTGATGCTCACTGGGGTGAAGCAATGGGACTTCCCGGTAGCGCTTAACCATGGAGTTTCCCCCATGATCAAGCCCACTTAGCTCGCTACCTCATTTGCAAAACCTTCAGCAAGTGTTGTGCCTATGAACCATTCATTACAAAACCCCTTTAGCTCATCTAATGACAAGTAGGAAAATACATCCTACTTGTCACTAGGGAATTGTTAATTTACCACCAACCAATCCTAGAGATTGTGGATATCATCTGCATTAATGGTTATAATGGACTAGATGTCAGCTAAAATTATGTTTGACTAACTCTCACCATTGTTTCTAGGTTAGGATGTCTAAAAATATACATGTTAAAAAATAGGCAAAAGGGAATGAGATTATATTAATGTCCAAGAATGAACAACGCAGGTCAATGGGAATCGAGACAAACCAGTCGCAATATAAACAATAGGATGTAAAGAAAATACATTATTATGAGTTTGAATGATAGAATCGCCATGGAATGTAAATAAACATTGAATCACCAGGATCCAATATACAACAAAAAGGCAAACTAGAAGTTTAGCAAATAGTATATTACCTCAAATATTTACATATGTGGAGTAGTGCAAGTGGCAAATTTTGAATGATTGGGTTTCAATTTCTCCATATATTTGATAGTTAAATAGAATTTTATCCAAAAGAGTCCATTTGATAGCCATATTTTTCTTATTCTACTTGTTTCTATGTAGCCTTTGGCTTGATCGGATAGTGCTTGTGGATTTGGGGTGTGGTTTCCCTTATTCATGATTATCTTTAGTCCAAGGTGTCACCACGGGCTCTTCAAGTGCATTCTTAATATACCTGCCTTCAATTTAAGAGGGGTTCACCTCCTCTTCAAGATATCCTCATTGAAGTTCATTATTCCCTTAGACAAATTGTCAATAATTTGTACACATTGATGATGACTTGTATATTAACAGCTACCTAGATATATCCCATTATTCCTCATTGAATGATGACCTTATGAACAATTGTGAATCTTGCATAGTGGCCATCCTAATACCTATTTATGCTTTTATGGAGGATGAATTTTGTTTTCAGAAATTGGATTCTAAAGAGTTTGGTTATGTTTGTTTTAACCTCAGCTGTCGGGAATAACCTTATCAAAGCTTTTATATGACACTTTTCTATAGTTGGGTGTGTCACATGGTGTTCGTGTTCTTAAAGGACTATCTTGTTTACCAAATTCCTTAGTTTTCCTTGCTTCCCTTATTGTGTGGGTGTTCAACACGTCCAAGAATGTTCTTTCAAACTTTATATTAACTTGGGAGTTTAGTTTGCTTAGTTGTCTTTTATCCCAAAGCCTACTGCTTGCATTTTTGTGAGGGATATGCCTTATTTTTTTGTCTTTGATGAGCAATGCTTTCAAATACATTTCCAATATATTCCTTTGTAGATGTGCCTCTCTAATGTGGTTGTTAAACCCACAATTTTTTGTAGTCAAAAGTTTGGAGCCTTAGTTTGAAATCTATTGACTATGCTCACATTGGGGGGGTTAAAGTCATCATGCTTTAGCATATGATCCATTACAAGCATTTGTTTCCTACTGCATTGACCAAGTGAAGTTTGTTGCCCATCACTTTCCTCTAGAGAGTGTCTTCATGACAGTTCATTCTTCACAAAATATTGCCTCTTTGGGTCACCCTAGGTATTCATGTTGTTGGTAATTTTGCTCATTTATATAGGATGAAAATCTCTATTGATTCAGTTCTTTGATTTAGACATTCCTTGAGTGCCCCTCCTCACCTTCTTCCCTTAACAATCATAAGTAAAGCTACTAGAGAGAATCTAAATAAAAGTACATTCAGCTCATTTGAACTTCTTTATATCCTCCACGCCCTTAGCTAGCTTTATATGTGTAACATTTCTTACAAATTGCAGATGGCACCATCTATCACCTTGACTATCTCCAATATCAATGGTGACATAGTTTAAAGATTTTGCTTGACTAGTTGAGGAAGTGTTCTTATCGGTTGCAATTTGGGGTTGATCGACATGTTCCAAATTGATTGAATTTGCCATCTCTGTTTCATCTAGGAAGTAGAGTGAAGAGCACTTATTTTCAAGTGTATTGTTTGTTATGAGATCCCAAGGGAAACTTTGTTCTCTATAAGAATACTCATTTGAATATTTATCCACCTTCTTCTGCTACACTAATTAAAGGTATCAAACTCTTTTTCTCCAAAAGGCTATCACTTTCAAGCCTAGTTCCGACTAGGGGTTCCCTAGGGCTATCAAGGTCATTACCTCCCTTCAACCCATCACAAATGCTAGAAGTGCTAGAGCTCTTTGGATGTTGTTGATTCACATAAGTAGGGAGATAAATCAAAGAGACGATACTCATCCTTGGCCCAACTAGCTAGCAACCTAGTCTCATTCTAGGCAGGTATTCTAGTCCCTTTAACCCATAGTTCATGTCATGTGGGAAGACACATATTAGTAATTTCTTCTTTGCCACTAGACGTTCATTGATCTTGAGTGTTGGCCAAGGTTTTAGAGGTGATACCTCGCTTGCTTCTATAATTTTTCAACCTGTCTCCCTAAGCCCTCAACCTTCTTTGGTGGACATTCTCATATCTTGCATTGGTCTTCACAATGATTGGTGATGGTGTTGTTGGTTCTTTTGGCCCGAGCGTGACAATGCTAGTCTCTTGCCATGCTCCGTTGCTGCAATATTCTTCAACTCTATGCTTCATCGAGGGGTCCCTCCTTCACATGGCCATTTGTACTCGTGCTTGGATCTTATGGTTTGGGGTTTAACCTTAGCTTAACCTACATCGACAAGGTTCTCTTTACCTTAGCTCTTAGCGCTTAGTTAATTTTCAATTATGCCCCTAGTACTTTTTTATTCTAAAAGGTCATACTGTTGAGTCGCAATGATCTAATGTGTTTAGATGTGGGCATTCCTATTAGTTCTTTCTTTTTTCAATGAGGTGCTTATTTGTGGGCAAACATATTCTTTATTTCTTTTTTCAATGTGGTGTTGTAAATGTTCTACATATCTTACACACACAGTATTCAATCAGCATTAATTTATTTGTATTGGTTGATATTAATTATATAGTGCTTTATTTCTCTATAGGGACTCAAGCAACACTCTCTCTGCTTCCTTTAGGTATTCAAACTAGTGAGCGGTGCATAGATTTTTTTCTTCATGAGGCTGTTACCCTCCAATGCAGATCCCTCCAGGGGGAGTCAAAAGGCTCTAGATCCCCCATGTTGATCACCTTTTTTTCTAGCCCACCCAACTGACAGGCAACACAAAAGTCCCTTTGGATACCAGTATCTTACATATCAAGGCTAATAGATCAATTAGGTGGCGCTTCTCTCAATGCACCATCACTACTTAAATTCTCCCCCTACTCTCCCTTGGCATTGTGGTTCTATTCCTTCCCGTCGGCATGACTTGGCCCCATTCCGATGACATGGATCTACTAGTTATGAGCTGCCCCCTAGACCACATGGGCAAACTCATATTATGAGTTTCTTTTCTACCACAAGAGCTACATTGGCCTTGGATGTTAGGAGAATTTCTAGATGAAGGTCTTTGCTTCCTCCTAGGATCTCCCGGCCTAGCCTCTCTAACTGTGGATACTCCCCAATGAGCATTACCAAATCTTTCATAGTGACTGACGATAGCTCAGACAACTCCACTTCAAACACAAATAGACATATCCGATGAGATTTCCTTCCAGTCTTCATCGACACATGCTTTTGGAGCTCTTGTTTGCCCTTCATTGCTATTTGTTAGTGGCATAGTGCTTTATTTGTCTTATTTACTTCTTTTATTTTGCTTCTAGGGTTCTCCCTTCCTAGAGTTTTCTATTGTTAATTGTTGTATCCTCTAGTCCCATTGACCAAGTCTTGGTCATTTGTGGACATTGATATAATTTCTTTCTTTCTAGATAAATTGTTTTCTCGTGATTTTTACAAAATGACGTTCAAATGATTTCTCCTACATGGAGCTATGATTGAATGCAAGAATTTCTAAGTTCACTATGCTATAAGCCTAGAATCAAGGTAGAATAAAGATGTCTATTTATTCTTTTGAACCTAAATCAATTGTTCAATGCCCTTTGAACATGCATTGGTATAATGGCAAAAAATATATAGAACATGGTTTTAAGGATCTGTTTTGTGGGGCCTGGTTAAGGCTCCACTAAAACACTATATGCATGTTCATTAAGCATACATTTTATTTTGCATTGGTTACATTTCAATGGAGATATGGACATTGATTATGGTGACAAATAGGTAGTTACAATTCTTAAATATGTCATAAAATTTTTATTTTCGTTTTGTTCTTGTTAAGACCTGTTGGTGAAAACTTGCCCTCTTGAAAGAGAGGTCACAAGTTCAAATCTTGGAGGGGGTAGGGTATGTTGTAAGATACCCAACTAATTCTACCAAAATTTTTCCTTACTTAGACAATTTTTACTTGCTATCAACTCATCAACTATTTCAACAACACAAAGATATATATCAAAGATAACTAATTGAATGAATCAACCTTTAGCTGGGTACTTGTTTTATTACTTGATTCAATCAACTCACAATGTCTTATTACATGAGTAATGCTTTCAATGGCATGAAGTTACACTTTATTTCAAATGGAATTACAAAGCAGGCCTTGGAGCCTTGATGATTACAATGGGCGCCTATACTTGATCAACTCAAATTGAACCCAATGATGTTAACTGAATGTCAACACCTCACAGTATCACAAGGGAGCATCACCTTGTCAGTTGAGGGAGCATCACCCCAACACTTGAAACTCGCAGGCCTCAAGATTACAAGCTCAACAGCTTTGCAGAGAGAATTTTGTCAAATGCATCCATCCCAAATGAATGAGAGAGCTCCTCCTTTTATAGGCCTTCCAAAGGCAATGAAGGCACGTATTTCAATGCATAAAGAGGAACCAAGGCACGTTTCCCAAGAAGCATATCCAAGGGAATATTCCATCTTATGACTCATTCTGAGTTGGCAAGCTCATCTAGAGACCTTGACACGGATCCCGAAGGCATTCTGTCGACCAATGAGAGCTCAAGTTATGTAACTACCTAAACCACCTCGTCTTAGGCGCAGTTTCAAGTGTTCTTTTGACTGGGCGCCAAGTTGAAGTATCTGGAGTGTCAAGTGCGCCTATCATGAGGTTGTGCCTATCTAGAAGGAACTTCTAGAGGTTGTTGGCGAGATCATGATACTTCACTCACCCATTCTGCCCAAGGCGCTCACTTAAACTTAATCAAAAGGCTACTTGATGTTGGGCGCCAGAATGATGCTTCATGGGCACAGAAGTGCGCCTTGCATGAAGATTGACTTTCCTTGGTGTTCCTTCAAGTCTTGCTGTTCAGGAAGGTGAAATGCTCCATCTGGTAGTGAGCGCCTAGCTTGGGAAGACTTTCAAGTGTTGCGACCTTGATCTTAAAGAGGTATCCGGACATTCAGTTTATCCAATCTCCTTAAGGCGCTCATTGAGGTTGATCTAGGCGCCACTGGGGTTTAGGCGCCACCAAAGAAGTGCGCCATACCTTGACTTCAATCCTGGAAGTCCAACTAGACCCTAGGCGCCAAAATGACTTTGCCATTACTTAGCTTTCAAGACCAATTGCCAACTGGAGAGGATATTGCGCCTTGCTAGGGTTAGGCGCCAAATTAGGGTTTTGCAAAGAAGCTAGGCACCAAACTGAGGGTGTAGAGGCATGAGGATGCGCCTGGCAAGTCTAAATGTTTACCAATACTTATCAATCATTCAATGAAATCTTTGGACCTTGATTCAATACTAGGCGCCCAAATGAACCCTCTGGTGTCTAGGCGCTAAGTGAAAGTGGTGAAGGCCAAGAAATGCGCCTAGCAGATGAAGTCCTTGGACTAAAGTGCAAACACCTAGAAGATGTTCCAAGATGTTCTCCTTTGCAAGCGCCTTACCTCACAAGTTTCTTCATGTGTTCTTTTTTGAAGGCGCCAAAACTGAGCTCCAGTACCAAGGGATTGCGCCTATCATCTTGATCTAGCTGTCATCTTGATCTATCACCTTCTGGACTTAGATGATGGTTACAATTAGAAGAATCAATCTCAACACTCTGATGATGCAAACATCCTTATAATTCACTAGGCGCTAATCCAGAGTTGTTTCACCATGATCTATCACCTCGGGTATCTAGGCGCACAATTTGTCCTGTTTGATCAAGGAGTAGCGCCTTGCATTTCTAAGACAACCCTTCTACCTTGAAGCGACAACTTGTCCTCATAATATCAGCTTCTAGACTAGGCGCTTAATCAAGTTTGCAGAAACAGTGATAGGTGCTTAAGTGCTCAGAAAGGTTCCAACATCCTAGGCGCACATTGAGGTCAGTTTGGATGGAAAAGTGCGCCCAGTGTTCACTTCATCATTTTCTTGAAGATTTTGCAGAATTGGAGTCATTATGAAGATCTAAACATTCTTTCCTCCCAAGCGCCCTAGCTGATATGTTAGAAGTGCTTCAAATGAAGTCCCTTACTGAGTGCTACAAGTGGATTTGAGGGTTAGGCGCCAGAAGGAGCTTGAATTTCCTAGAAATGCGCCTAAACACCATGAAAGCATTTTTTTACAATGTGATCACCGGAGTTGATGAAATGACTCTCAGACTTAGTCAAATTTTAGGTTTCTAACTTTGTTCCTGCAAAACAAAAAGATAGAGTTAGTCAGAAACCAATTCATTCCCTCATCATTTGGAATTAGCCTCCGGGAATGAGGATTAGGCTAATCCATTATACACTTGATGATCAAGCCGGAAACGGGGACATGACATATGTATGCCTCATATTAGAAGCACAGTTAGGTGCCTATTGCATACTGGGAGTATGAGGTAGTCTCATATGTTATAAGTCACCTATAGACCCAAAATCAGGTCGCCCGAAATCGTAGACTATAAAAGGATCCATTTCCATTTCCATTTCCTTATATCTTTGATAATCAATACATCTGCTCGGCATATTTAATAGGCATTTGATTTTTTATCCTACCATGCTCTTATTGAGGTATTATGATGGTTGATGCTTTGTTTTGGTCCATTTCGTATTCACTTGAAAGCCACATGGCATTCCAATTAGCAACTTCTTTGGATACATTGGGGGTTTAGAGAGGTTTGACAGTAATAATTTCTAAAAGCCACTTTTCGGCTGCATCCCAAAGATCAAGGCATTAATTGTACTAGTAGTAAAATAACATGGAGGTTGTTGAAGATCAACTCGCATGATCCATTCTGACCAAATTGATGAAAACCAATCTTGAGGAAAAAATGGACTTCAAACATAAGCTAATTTTCATATCTTCTTTCATTTGCATGCCCGTTCCATCCTCCTATTCTGCCAAACATGAAAGGGATTTTGAACATCTTCAAATTTCTAAGTGCATATTTGCCGATATTGTGAAGATGTTTGTTTTAAAATTTTAAATCAGCAAACTCTAAAATAGTCAAGAATTTAATATATATTTCAAGTTGGCAGTGATATTGACAATGCTCTATGTTCACATGAGTTTGTTAGGTCTTGGAAGGAGCTGTGAGGGTGCTTGAGCAACTTCCAGAGGTTGTTGTCTTCTCTGTTTTAGTAAAGGCATAAATCACAACTGCACTACAGAGGTAAGGTGCAATGAGATTTTTTCCTGGTTTTCTTTTTGGGTTTTAGCTTGAATGTCAGAATCAAGGTCAGTACTTTTTGCCTGGATAAGAAAGACTGCCTCTTGAGATTGGTGATAATGTAGCAAAGTTATTTTCAGCATTTACATGCATTGTTAAATCCTTGACAATAGCTTCCTATTTTCATCTGATCGTATATGTTTCTTGAAGTAACAATTCTATTTTGGACAATGCCCTTGAGTTTTATGTTTTAGATATGGTATTTTCCCCAAGAACTTGCGCATATAGTTTGTTTTGGAAACTTGCCATGTTATTTGCCTAAGTTGCAGGGTTCCCCTGATAGAGGACCGGGTGCGGGTGCCCTGTGGGTGCGGGCAAGGGGCGTCGGAAGGGGGTGGGTGCGTCCCGGACACAGCCGGGTTCGCTGGGTTCAAACCCAGTCTCAAAACAAAGAACTCAAAATGCACCCACACCCCCAATGATGTTTTTTTAATTTTTTTCAACTTAAACCTCAATTTTATAATTTTTTAAACATTCTAAAGAGCAAATGAAACCCTAAAAAGACATTATAAACACAATTTTGCCATTTTCAACTCATTTCTTTCATTCCAAAACACAACAACTCTCCGTTGTGGCTGAACTCAAAAAAAATTTTGTGGTTGAAGAAAGAAGCTTGAAGATTGAATCCTGAAGGTTGGAAATCCATTGCTCCACCATTCCTACTCATTTCCAATGGTTTAGAGGCTGCCAAGAAGATCAAAGGAAGAGATTTTTGCAAAGAGGTAGGTTTTCTATTATTTTTTTTTTGCATTTTTGAACAACAAACAAATTCTTTTCAACTTGTTTTTTTTTTTTAAACTATTTATATGAATCATGAATGTATCACCATGCTTTTGTTTTTGTTTTGATTCTTGAAAGGTTTGAGTTTTCATTGTTTCCATTTTGTTTACAAAACTTATTGCCACACCCACAAGTGACAGGAATCACAGTGGTAGCTAGTTCTAGCTCAGTATCACAATCAAAATTCAAAATCGATCCACACTCACCTCTTTGGAGGCATGTTGAAATGATTCAACAACAACCAGGTGGTGGGGGTTACCTTTGGAAATGCAATGGCTGTGATGTGCAATATAACAGTTCATTTAGTCAAGTGAAAGCCCATTTGTGTAACATCCCTGGGATGGGGATCAAAGCTTGCCCAGGAAAGAATAATAAACCTATACCACGAGAGCAAGTGTTGGCATATATCATGGAGCAAGAAGCAGTAGATGAAGCAGCAGGCCGTAAATCAGTAGCAAACATGTCAAGGAAAAGAGGCAGAAATCAAAGAATGGATCCTCCATCTATTCCTAGTTCCAATGTTGTGATAGAGAGCCACCCATTTTTGGTCACTCCTCAATAGTAACCCACAAGCACTACAAACAAGAGACCAAAGGGACCTTTGGAAACATCATTTCAAAATGAGGCTCGAGATATTGCTAACCAACATATAGCGAGATGCATTTATGCAAATGGTATGTCATTCAATGTTGTTCGCTCACCATATTGGCAAGAGATGGTGAGAAAAATTAATGAGGCTCTAAAAGGGTATAAGAGCCCAGGTTATGAGAAGGTGCGTGGCACCTTATTGGAGAATGAGGTGAAGAGTATAGAAGATGCATTGAAGCCCTTAAGGGATTCATGGAGTGAGACAGGGGTGTCGATTGTCTCTGATGGATGGAAAGATGCATGAAATCGACCTTTGATCAATGTCATTGCAGTGTCCCCTAAAGGGGCAATGTTTTTGAGAGCTATGGATTGTGAGGGACAGGTGAAGGATGGTGAATTTATTGCTCAGATCCTCATTGCAGCCATTGAGGATGTGGGACCTCGTAATGTTGTTCAAGTGATAACCGACAACGCAAAAAATTGTAGAGCTGCTGGGTTGTTGTTTGAGGAACGATATTCACATATCTTTTGGACACCTTGTGCTGTCCACTCTCTCAATCTAATGCTACAAAAGATTGGGAAAAAAATTGATTGGATTAGAGAGTTGCATGCAGAGGCCGAGGAGATACGAATGTTCGTCACCAACCACCAATGTCCCAAAGCATATTTAGATCATTTTCTACATTGGAGTTGTTGAAGGTAAGTGAAGCAATATATTTTTAAATTTAAATTTTTCATAGTGCTTTAAATTTTTAATTTCACATATTCTATCTCTTCTTAAAAGTTAAAGTTTGTTTTCAATTTTTTAAATGTTTAAATTAAATTTTATTTATTGTACTTTTTATTTTTGATATTTCAATAGGTTGTTGAGACCTGTTTTGCCTCAAACACAATTGCCTTGAGATGACTTGTGAAGGTCAAACAGGCTCTTATCAACATGGTAACAAGCACTACTTGGTCCGTATGGAGGCAAAGCAACACTGAGAGGGCAGCAAATGTTAAGGGGATGATCCTAAATGACTATTGGTGGGATCGTGTGGAGTATCTCCTTAGTTTCACTGAGCCCATTTTGAGCATGATTCGTTATACAGACATGGACAAGCCTTGCATGGGGGAGATATATGATGGCATTGATTCAATGATAGAGAAGATAAAGAACATCATAAATGAGAAGGAGAAAGATCCTCAAGAAATTCTCTTCAAGCAAGTGCATGAAATTATTGAGGCTAGATGGAACACAATGACAACCCCGCTACATCTTCTTGCATTTGCATTGACTCCAAAATATTACAGCAATGAGATTCTTTCGGTGACAAATAGGATTCCCCCATGGAGAGATTTAGAAGTGTCTGATGGGTACAAGGTAGCATTTCGTAGACTCTTCCCTAATCCAGATTTGCATGATATGGTCATTGATGAGTTCACTGATTTTGTACACTCCAATGGTCTAAGCATTGAGGCTCTTCATGATAGATTCAAAAAAGATGCTCACAATTGGTGGTACTTTCATGGCCAACAATTCCAGTGCCTACAACCTCTTGCAGTCAAAGTTTTATCACAAGTAAGTTTACTAAATTTCTATGTTTTTTATGATTTATAATTTTAACTTAAAGACTTTTAAAAATTTGAAGTTTGAAGTTTCATAATTTTTAATTATTATAAATTTTATAACTTGTAACTTTATAAGTTTTAACTTTGTAAGTTTTTATTTTTAACTCTTTCTCTCTACTTTGTCGTCATAGGTTGCTAGTTCCTCTGCATCTGAGAGGAATTGGAGCACGTACTCTTTTATCCACTCGATAAAGCGCGAACAATTGCACTCCAAAAAGGCGGAGAATTTAGTGTATGTGCATTCCAACTTGCGTCTCCTTTCGCACAAAAAGCAAGACTATAAGGAGGGGGAATCAAAGTTGTGGGATGTGGACCCAAAGCAAATTGGCATGGATGCTTCTACTTCCCAATCCAAACATGTTGCACTTGAGGGATCAGAGAGCGAGCACACTTTTTCAGCAAGTGCCGCGAGTGGCAGTGGTGTTGGTTGTGGTTCTTCAAATGATCCTACTAATGTCCAAGATGATGATGATGATGTGGAGGATTTAACAAATCCATATGATGATTGACACTTGTCATTTGACATTGAAACAATGAAAATTGATTGTTGAACATGATATTATTATTTTGAATCTTGTTATTGAACTTGAAGTTCGAGTTTTATGTTTTATGATATTCAAGTTGATGGTGGTTTTGTTGATTATATGATGCTATGTGGTGTTCTACACTTTATTCTTGCATTTCTACACTTAATTCTTGCTTCTATGCTTAATTTTTTTGCATATATATATATATATAAACAAACCCAACCCCCCAAAAAATTTTGGCCGAACCCGCGAACCCGAACCCACACCCGCACCAAAACCGGCAACTTAGTTATTTGCAACATCTTTGATTTAGTTTGTAATTTGTTTCAGATATGCTATGTTCCCCAAGAACTTGGGCATATAGTTTGTTTTAGAAACTTGCCATGTTATTTGCAACATCTTTGATTTAGTTTGTAATTTGTTTCAGATATGGTATTTTCCCCAAGAACTTCGGCATATAGTTTGTTCTTGAAACTTGCCATGTTATTTGCAACATCTTTGATTTAGTTTGTAATTTGCTTGATGTTGTTTGCCAAGGTTAAGAAGGTTGGGACCCATTTTTGGCTCTAACCCAAAGCCCAGCTTAGTAGTCCCATTTTTGGCTCTAACACAATGCACAGCGAGCCACTAATCCCTTAGACCCAATATGAGTGGCCTCCCATCCTGCCCCTCCCCCCCTGCACGGCACATAAACCAGGCTCAAACTTGTGACCTAGTGGTCACTGTTGCAAGTTGCAACAACGTATCATTGAGGCACAAGCTTGGTGGCCATGCATATAAAATTTTAATATTATTAATATATATTTATTAATTAAACTAATTAATATTTATAATTATTATACTAATTAGTAATTAATAATAAATATCTTATATTATTATAAATATAAGTCTTCTCCACAATTCCTATGTTTTCTCCAACACCAAATTGTCATTTTTTTGGACCAAATCTTCAATCTTTACAGAACTAGCAGTCAAGATGGGGAATCTGACCAGTCTAAATGATGAGAGTTGCGCAGTTGAAGACAGGACTATTGTCATTCTTAAATCTTTTTATTTATTTTCATCTCTGTTTTTAGAAATGCCTTATGGTAGTCAGCATAAACGTAAACATCTATGAGAACTTAATAACATCCACCACCAACCCACCCAACCGCTGCCTCCACTTCTACAAAGCCCAAGGTGTCAGTGATGTACGAAATTAATAAATATTTTATCACCAACTTCTTAAAATTAGATAAGAGAATGTGCATCCAAGTAAACAAAAACAATAACAGTTGTTTAAATAGTCTATTTTGCCTTCAATACAGTGTAAATATTCCTTCTTTCTTCCTAGGTCAAGCATTTGTAGATGCCATCATGTTGTCTATTTGTTCAGAGCTTTGACACAAATCAAAATTGTTATCATGACATAGAAAAACTTTGTTAAGCATTGGAACTCCCCGGTGTCTTCGGGATGGTTGAGGGACACCCAGGCGTCCCCTGGCCATCAGGGTTCCCCCAACATGCCCTGCAAATGGGATGCCCTCGAGATGTCATCCCCTACAAGCAACAGTAACAACCCAACTACACTATATCAATGCAATGAGGGAGTTGAGGTCTTCACTATTTCAAGGACTTTGCTATATTGACAAAGGAACTTGAGGACTTCACTATATGGTGATATAACACCTAATTACAAAGCTGGCTATACTAGTGCTCCAATGAATTCATAAAATATTATTGATCTGAGGGACTCAATAACTAACTACACCAACCATTGATGAATCCACAAAATCAAGATGAGCATCCTCAAATTGGATTATACAAAAGATTCTTAGAGGACTCCTCATTCCTAATTGCTTCAAAACCTTAGTATGATACTGAAGCACAATTGATTAAGTGTAGGCCTGATCAGCACATAGAACTATGTGTGAATCAGTGTGAAACTACTTGAAAGTTAGTGCAGACCAAAAACTTTAAGACACAATTCATGAAAAGTGAGATAAATCCCACATGCACTAATCTCAAGAAAATCAGCCAGATTAGCGTATCAATCCAAGAAAATATGGTCCAAATGATGACACAGAATTCACTGGTCTAATATTATGTTTGGGCATTCTGTCAAAGTTTCTGAGGGCTATTCTTAACTATCATCCACTTCAACAGTCAAAGGTCAATTTTGGCCAATAAAAATAGGACAAATATTTACCACTTTTTGTTGTGAATGAGGTATAAAATTGCTATTGCTTATTCAATTATTTGACCATTGAAGTGAATGATATTTAAGTAGAGTGGTTTCTGAGAGTCTAATACAACAATTTGTTAGATAATATTCCATAGATCAGCTACAACTTGAACATGGGACCTCCCATTAACAAGCTGGGATGGTCTTCCACTGAGCTACCAACCCCTTTGCAATTGAGGGTTGGCTCATAGTTTCCTATTAACCCTCCTCAAGCACAACATGTTGATGTAGACACTTACCTGGACCTACATTGTAAAACTGTAAGGCAATATTCTATTCTGAAAATTATTACTCATGGCTTTATAGAGTATCAAACAAACAGCAAGGGACAAAGAAAATACAGCGAATGGCTTTAATCATTAACTCAGATTTACAACAACTAAAAGAACAGAGAATTAGTTACATCTCAAGATCACTCTTCCTGTACAGAACATCTCTTCTTTGTATCATCTCCAAACTATCTATCCCCTTACCTGGTTACTGCAGTCCCATACGGCCAGCAAGGGACCATCATTTCTACTTCTGATCACACGACTCCTACCAATACTCTCTCTCCTTTTTCCTCAAATAAACTATCCTAGCCCATGTTTACTTCTATCTATTTGTTGTCCAACCAAGATCACCCTTTAATTACTTTCTAATCCCAAAATATAAGTAGTCAATAGCTGTCCGCTATATTTCTCCACAAAAACAGAGCAGTTGAACAAGCTGCTAAATTTAGTAAAGCATAATCCTAAAATGACTGAAACAGAAAATCAGCGGTGAGTGGAATATGCCATTAAACAAGGCGCTCCGCATCACATGTCCGCTTGGTGCTCGTAACCTGGTTCTCATCCATTTAGTTTTCCATGGACCAATTAGGAATCAAACATAGGACATCCCTTTAACACACTAGGGTGCTCTGCTACTAAGCCACTACCCTTTTGCAGTTTGGAGTACAGTCTGTTTGCTTCCAACATGTAAGAGGCTTCTTTGCTCCAAAGCTACAAGACAGGCTGTAGACCAAATATGATTAGTATTTAACGTTGGATCTTTAGAGGTTTGTGCGTCGTGCATGAGTGAAGTAGTATCAGGAAGTTTCAGTTTTGTGTTTGACATGTGCAAATTCACTGAATCATTATATGAATCTACGAAGGCTGTGCTCTTTAAGTTTGTGCAAAGACACCTCATATTAATAAGCTTTGTATCAGCTCAACAGCTCAAAAAACAAGAGCAAATTCCCTTCATAAAAATACAGAACAAACTGTACTGATATTAATTCACACAATTTGCCGAAAAGATCCATAAATCTATCTTTCCGTGTATGTGAAATCTGTAAGTCTTTAAGAACGTAAAACACAGCAGAACCAGAGGCATAAATCCGACTATTCTAAAGCAAGTTTTAATTTAATTGTTACCCAGCACAACTGGCCAACAGGCAGTCACCAGATGGTTTTAGATGTCTTCATCAGATGCAGATAGATTCACAACACAGGCGCCAAAGCCAAACTTCTTACACTTGTCGTAGACGTTTCTACCAATCTGAAACAATCCTTTCTACAACTGCTTTTCTAGCATACCCAGACACTAATTTACAACTACAAATTGAACTAACCTTGAGCTTATCCTTCCGTTGGTGGAGCAGTTTGGCAGCCCCAAGAAGCATAGTGACATGTGCATCATGCCCACAAGCATGCATTCTTCCTGCAACTTTACTCTTGTGCTCCCACTCCACTTGCTCCTGTGTATACATAACAGAGCCCCACACAAACATTATAACTAAGCAAAACAACTAATACCTACCATAAATAAGCATGATTGCCATTGTTTTCAAGACATGCAAGCATGGGTATGTATATACTTGTATAGGCAAGGCATCCATGTCAGCCCTGAGAGCAACAACAGGAGGCAACCCAGAACCAATCTGAGCCACCAAACCAGTCTCTGCATAAGGCCACTCATATGACACTCCAATTCTATCCAGCTCACTTCTGATAAGGGCACTTGTGTTATATTCCTCAAACATGAGTTCTGGGTACTCATGAATTCTTCTCCTTACAGACTTCAACCATTCAATATCACTCTTGGCAGCATCCATGAGCTCCCTGCCATAAACTTCCATGGAAGTGCAACCATCATCCTCCACACCCAATGCAAAAACCAGCAGTAACAAACCAGAGAAAGTAATTACAGTGATCGATGAGAGAGCCAAAGCAGCAGTCATGGTTGCTATCCAGTCTTCTTAGAAACGCAAGGGGACAAGTAATTTATAGTTGTCCTCATCGTGGGCTGTGGTAGTTATGAGACTCGTGTCTCATAAACAAAACGTGGTTGGTTTGAAATCGTATGATGGGGTAATAAATGCTTTGTAATTTCAATTCCAATGTTTTGTCCCATTTTCCCATTGTCAGTACTTGATGAATTCAGTTTCTGGGGACAACTCTCTTATTCAGAGAAATGTGATTAGGGGTGTGCATCAGTCCTAGTCTGGGAAATTGACATATATCTCTGTACCATATGAATATCTTTACTAGGGAAGAAAAGCAGCCAAAGTTGAGGGGTCCCATAGCTCAATAAGTCAAATAAATCTGAAAAAAAACTGTCTCTGTGAGGGTGGGGCCCTTGGGATGTATATTGGTCCTCATCCTCTCTTCCCCCTCTGGTTGGACTAATATTCCATACAAATAGAAGAAGTTACAGTCCAGAAACACTGCATGGATAAAACGAAGGCAGAGGCTGACCTGCTGATCCCAAACAGACTGGAACGAATCTACATCATTCCTTTTTAGACATAGGGTATGACAAATGCCTTAACATAATCTAAGTGGATATTAGGGAACCACTCCCCTAATAATATAGGAAATTTTCTATTGTGGGCCTCTCCACAAAAATACGCCCTTTGGGACTTTGGAGGTGTTAAGAAAAGAGTTTCTAGGAAACTGCACATAAGTTTTTAATGGATTAATGTGTAAGGGAATAAAATCTCTTTCATAGAAATATATTTTAATTAAATAAATAAATGTATATAATCTTATCTCAATATAATTGAGGAGATGGTAGTGGGATGGGTGACTTCCCAAGAAGTCTCGATGCTCCACCCCTATGAGCATCACCTAGATGCAATGAGTATGCAATGAGTGTTAAGTGGACCATTCATTCACGTGACAGATGGGTTCATGTGTTCGACTCAAAAACTACATAGTTGAACCCTAAAATAAAATATCATGAGTTGGGAATAAGGTAAATTGGAAGATATTTGTAAAATTAAATGAGAAAGTTAAGTTTACTTTTTAAGTATGATGGAACATGGGTGTTAAAGATGGGCATAATCAATTTATCATTATACAAAAAAATAATACTCTTGATGCACAATCTGTCTTGGAATACCATTCATTCACATGACATATGGGTTCATGTGTTTGACTCAAAAACTACATAGTTGAATCCTAAAATAAAATATCATGAGTGGAATAGGTAAATTGGAAGATATTTGTAAAATTAAATAAAGAAGATAAGTTTACTTAGCTTTTAAATGTATGATGGAACATGGATGTTAAAAATGCACATAATCAATTTATCACTATACAAAAAAATAATACTCTTGATGCACAATCTGTCTTGGAATTGTAATAAACTCAAAATCTTTTATGGGTTGATATCGTGCAAGAGGGAACTGACCTTTGAGGTGTGGATCTAATCTAGCAATTTGTAGACTTCTATAGCATAGTCCTTTGTGATCTTTGTTGTTTAATAATACTTAACGACTGGTGGTATTTAAAAATACCTTAGGGAAGTTGCTAGATTGTGAGGGTCAAGTTCTTCTCAGGTTGATAGACCAACCTTACGACCTTGGGCAATGATCGAAGACAACAAACTCAAGTTTACAATGGCCTATTTGTTGATCATCTTTTCGATTTGTTAATGTCTTGCTAAAACGATACTTATATGTATTTAATCTTGATGATGATGTGTGTTGCAAATAATGAGGGTGTATAAGTTTTGTTGTGTTTGAACATCGTATTGACTTGCTAATGGTTATGATTACAAGTAATGTTTGATAATGACTAATTATTGTCTGTGATGCTCATGAGTACCACAAGAAAGAACTGACACTCTAAAGACAACTTGAGTTGAGGGAATCTATACACATACACCTAGATTCATATAATTTAAGTTACATCTTATATAAACAAAATTATCCAATGAAATCATTTTATGAGTGTTTCATTTTTTTTTACAAGTTCAACCTTATACGATTCATATATTATAATAAAATAATCATATATTATCTATAATTAATATAGGTTTGTGATATATATTAATATAGAGATTAAAACATAATGAAGTCATATTCATAGCCATTCTCATTTTTATGAGTTTGATATTTATGTATTTTTCATATTTTAAAATAGATTTAAATTGAGAAATAAAAATTAAAAGAATTAAAAGAAAAGAAAATGGGATAAATTCTAAAAGGAATCCTATGGAAACTGACCCAGGAGAGATTATAGGCATGTTTAAAATTAGTTAAGAGTGTGGGTGGTTGGAGAGAAGAGAGGAGTTATTAAAAAAATAGATATTCTTTTTTAAGGGATAATCGTAGAGATTTTAAGAATGAAGCAGTTATTCTTTTGTGGAAAAAAAGGAGAGTATAGTTGGGCGCAATAGTGGAAGGACGAAGGAGTTCGAGGAGATAATTCAGGTAATATGCAGAATTATTCTTGCACACTTCTTACATAAGTGTTGGATATATATTTAGTTTTAAATTTTTAGCTGTCTGAGGAAGAGGTCGTGAGCCATACAAATCTTTCTTGAATGTTTCACCATGTAATGCATTCCTTTAAGCTTCTGGTTGGGAATTTGAACTCAGGAAACTATAGATGAAAATAATATTGCTTTGCAAACCCTCTGCTGCAGCCTGTGAAGACTAGTTTTCATTTCTTATAGACTTTATTACCAGCTTGGCCTGGTGATTACATCTTCCAATAATTATATCTTATTATTCTACTTAAATATCATTCACTTTAATGGTCAAATAATTAGTCCATAAGCTTTTATATGTGAGCATTATAGTGCTCAGAATTGTCTCACGCTTTAAAAAAAATTTCTGAACTCGTTTGGCCTATTCCTTGAACCTCCTATGGGTGCAACCATGCAAGTGCTAGTTAATAGTAATTTTACACTTCATTCCAACAAAAAAGAGTAAATATTTATCCTAGTTTTATTGGTCAAAATTCATCTTTGACTGTTGAAGTGGATGATATTTAAGAATCTTTGACTGTTGAAATGGATGATATTTAAGATTCATCTTTGACAGCTGAAGTGGATGATATTTAAGAATAGTCGTATTTTACCTTGTCAATTTATAGATGTTGAATTCAAAATTTTTGAATGAAGTCTCCTAGCCACGACCTGATTAGTTGCCTGTAACCTTGTAGATGATAGTTTTATATTTATATTTTGTCTTTTTAGCTCATTTGCAGCTTGGTGTGGTGTTTGGTAAACTGCTTGTGCAATCTTTGTGCAAAGTAAGCTGCACCGAATTTACCCCTGACGCATTCAGCCAATAGTTCATTTTAATTGTTATTTATCCTGCTTTCATTTACTTTCTTCCAAGCAATTTCAATTAAAATGAATGACAAGTCTTTCCTCTCCATTCACATTGATGGCTAACCATAACCTGTTCCAAAGCTTCCATTTTGGTGTGAGTAGGGAGGACGTTGTAAAGGCTTTTATTACAACAATAAAGGTTGTTGATGCATTTCTTGGTAGTCATAGGAGAGACTGTATTTTATTTTTTTAATCAGACCCTTAATGTGGCAGTCTTCTTGGCAAATCAGCCTTTTTGATATAAAGGCTTCGTTTTTGTATATGATGATGGATGTTACTATACTGTAGATGCCATATTGGCATACTATGTGGGCAAGATAGGCTGCTATTTTTTAACTGAAAAACTGTATTATTTGCAAACTCCCAGCCGCAGCCTGTTTTGGTCTGTAGCTAGTTTGTTGGGTTTGATCTTCCATTACTTGCGGATAACAGTTTAGAGTTGTTTTATTGTTTTAATAAAGGTAAAATAGGGATTTTGAAAGGGTTTAGATCTTTGTACAATAAAAATGTCAAATAGGCAAAAGAGACGAATCTCATGAGACAAGAGACTAACAGCAAGAAACCAGTAAGAACTGGAGGGAACAAGCCCAAAACAAGAGAAACAAGAGAAAACAACTAACAAAAACAACAAGGAGCACCAAGAAACAAACCCAAAGACCAGCGGAAGCACCTCACGTAGGCGGTGAGCAAAGCAAAAGACCACCACTCAAGGTGGTTTGAACTTAAAATACATTAAAGAACTTTGTTTAGTTCTAGAATCCCAAAGCTTATTAGTATTCTGACCAGAGATAGTAGGAGACAACGTTTTACGATTTTCCTTGTTGCTAGGTGATCTTTGAGGATGGTCCCAAACCACTTCTGGTCCCAAATCTTTGCTCATTTCTGCTAAAGGGGCAACACCGAAAGTCTTAGTGTTGGACTTGTCCACAAGAGGAAAATCAACCCCACCAATCTCCTACATGGGAGGGCCAACCTCTTTCTAGGGTGGAGAAGGCTTTTGCTGATCCTTAGAGTGTTTGTAGTCAATCCTTATTGAAGCATCACAAGCAGCATAAGAATGTCCATGCATGCGACAGCTGAGGCACACCACAAGGGATCCCTTATACTGTATCTATTGTACCCAATTACTAGGCTTCGAAGATAAAGAGATCAAGGCAAGGAGCTGCTTATCAACCGCAATGTTGACACATAATCTAGCAAAGAGGAAACGCTTCCTAGATCTAGTCACCTCGCCAATCTCAATGAGTTCCCCTAAAGATCCAGCAATGGTAGTCCACACCTCCACATCCCATATTCTAATGGTAAGCCAGGGAGGTGAACCCATACCGGGACTTTTTCTATTTCAACTTTGCTGAGATCTAGACCCGGTTCTGATTTCTTAAGGAATAGGCACGATTTTTTGAGGAACCAAGAACCACCCACCAGAGTTTGCGAACAGTCCTCGTGAAGAGAAAAATAGATGAAGAAAAAATCATTTGTCATAACAGAGATTTCCAATGAGCCTTTAATCCTCCATTTCCTCCTAGCTCAATTTCTGAAGCTGTCCACATTTGGTCTAGCCCCCAGAAATTTCCCCACCATAGCATTCTCCAGTTTGGAAGTCATTCTATCAATGAAACAATTAGGAATAATCAGATTGCCCTGTTCAACAATCATGGGGATTAAAGAAGGGGCAGAGCTAGGGCCCGAAGATCCTTTAACCCTCTTAGCCCAGGAAGTGGACATCCACCCCCAGTCGCACTACCTTGAGCCTATGGAGAGACAACTGAAAGGGCAGTGTTCAAGCATCACTGGCCAAGTGAAGAGGGAGAAAATAGGGCCTCAACAAAAATTGAGCACCCAATACTATTCACGGCTAAATCAACTCTTCCATTCGATGAAGGCAGACCAGCCAAGGGAACCACCACCGAATCCCTATGGTCCCCTTCCCCTGTGGATGAGAGCTCAACAGAAGCCACAACTTCATGATGCTCCATGGATTGTTCCTCGCGCACAGGGCATCAAGGGAGAAGGAACAATCCATGGAGCATTCAGGGAGGAAACCTCTTGGAGACACCAAATTGAGACCCTTTGAGACCCTAGCGGCCAAACGTACACTCCTGCAAGCTTCCAACCAAAGGGCCATCAACTTAATGTCCTCCTCGTTGTCAAACTACCCAACCCAGTCGTCCTTGTCAATGCTTCCCATATCTTCGTTGTCCTCGTCAAAGCTTCCCAGATCTTTGTCATCATCGTCTTCATCCTCCCCTTCCTCTGTTTCCTGCTCATTCTCGCCCAACGCCCGTTCGAATCCATTGTTCTCACTCATCGTTTTGATGGATGAGCATTAGACTTTGAGCCCTTAGAGTTGTTCTTTTGTTGTTGAACTTGGATGAAATACAATTGTATGACTTCTTGATTCTAATTCTTGTATGTAAACATATTATTTACTGGATAAAAAATATTCTTGTTTAAATTCATTTAAGAATAATAGTATATTGGAAATTGGTTACAGCGTTAACATTATTCATCCAAATATTGTATATTCAAATGAGTTTACTTTTGTAGAATAACTAGCATACCTATATTTAAAAAATATATCTAAAGTACGCCGAGAGATATATCCTTCTCGAGGCACCTATTCCACCTATGTGTGGTAAATTGATAAAAAATAGGCACCTTATCAATAGGCGCCTCAAGACTTTATTTTTAAATATAGGTATGCTAGTAGCATGAGCGGCAAGCCTAATTCTAACTATATTATATAATTATATGAATTATTATAATTATATAATATAATATTATCATATAGATTAGATATATTATATACAATACTTATAATTATAATATATATAATTATTAAAATTATATATTATATTATTTAATGATTCAAATTGAAATTATATTATATATTATATTTAGGATTATAGTTAGGGGGCAAGCCTAATTCTAACTATATTATATAATTATATGAATTATTATAATTATATAATATAATATTATCATATAGATTAGATATATTATATACAATACTTATAATTATAATATATATAATTATTAAAATTATATATTATATTATTTAATGATTCAAATTGAAATTATATTATATATTATATTTAGGATTATAGTTAGGGGTTAAAATTAGGGTTTGAGTTACTGTTTAGGTTAGACTTAGGGTCACAATTAGGGTTAGGGTTAGGAACAGAAATAGGGTTAGGGTTAGAACTATGGTTAGAATTGGAGTCAGGGTTAGCATTAGTGTTAGGATTAGGGTTAGAGTTAGGGTCAAGGTCAGGGTTAGAAATATAATTAGGGTACAAATTAGAGTTGGGATTGTGGTTAGCATTAGGGTAGTGTTATTATTAGAGTTTCGACCAGAATTATGGTAAGAGTTATGTTAAATAAGGTTAGATTTAGAAGTACAGTTAGATTGAGGGTTTTGAGGCTTATAAAACAATTCTAAGTGTACTCCTATGGTTGTGGTTAGAATTAGGGTACCTATTTTTAAGAAATATTTTAATCTCAATGTTGAACCTTAATCCTAATTCTAAGAGGAACCCTAACCCTAATTCTAGTCATAACCATGATTCTACCCTAACTATAACCCTAATTTAAAATCTAACAATAACCTTAATTCTAACCCTAACTTCAATTCTAATCCTAACTTGAATTTTAACCCTAAGCCCAATCCTAATTAAAACCCTAACCCTAACCTTAATACTAAACTTATCCCTAATTGTAACCCTAACTATAATTCTAACATTAACCCTAAATATACTCATAACCCTAATTCTAACCCTAATCCTAACCCCAACCCTAATTATAATCCTAACCCTAACCCAAATCCTAATTTTAAACCTAACCCTAACCCTAACTCTAACCCTAAGCCTAACTATAATTCAAACCCTAACCTTAACCTTAATACTAACCTTAACCCTAATTGAACTTTAACCCTAACTCTAGCTTGAACCCTAACCCTAACAGAAACTCTAGTTCTTACCCTAATTCTAATAGTAACCCACTTTAATTCTAACCCTAATTCTAATAGAAACCCTAACCCTAACCCTAACCCCTAATTTTAATCATAACCATGATTCTACTTTAACTATAACCCTAATTTTAAATCTAATAATAACCCTAATTCTAACCCTAACCCTAACTGTAACTGTAACTCTAATGCTTGCCCTAACTCTAATTTTTATCCTAATTCTAATAGTAACCCACCTTAATTCTAACACTAATTATAATAGGAACCCTAATCCTAGCTCTACCCTAACCCTAACCCTAATTCTAATCATAACTCTGATTCTACCCCAACTATAACCCTAATTTTAAATATAACAATAACCTTAATTCTAACCCTAATCCTAATTCTAACTATGATTTTAACCCTAACCCTAACCTAAATTCTAACCCTAACTCTAGCCCTAACTGTAACTCTAATGCTTACTCTAATTTAGTAACCCTAATTCTTACTTTAACCCTAACCCTAATTTCTACCCTAACCCTAACCACGTTGCTAATTGTAATCCTAATTCTAATTCTAAACCTAACCCTAATCCTAATTTTAAACCTAACCCTAACCCTAACCCTTATTCTAACCCTAAACATAGTTCTAAGTTTAACCCTAACCCTAACTGTAACTCTAACCCTAAGCTTGACTATAATTCTAACTATGATTTTAACCTTAATCCTGACTTGAATTCTAACCCTAACTGTAGCCCTAATCCTAACCCTAACTGTAACTCTAATGCTTACCTTAATTTAGTAACCCTAATTCTAATTCTAACCCTAACTTCAATTCTAACTCTAACCCTAACCCTAACCTTAATACTAAACTTAACCCTAATTATAACCCTAAACCTAACTCCAATTCTAACATTAACCCTAACCCCAACTGTGATTATAATCCTAACCCTAACCCTAATCCTAATTTTAATCTAATAACTATAAAATTCAACTTATTTAATTTTTCTTCTAAAATAAATAAAATACAACTTTGTTTTGAAAATAATAAATAAAGTTAATCAACAATATATATTTTTTAATGATTTATACTAATTTATATTCTTCTAATTTGCACTTACTTTTGTTTTTGTATTTTTAATAAATAAAACTTGCCTTACTAATATATATTCTTCTAATTGGAATAAATGTAACATATAACAAATAAATTAGTAAAGTCACATTACATAAAACAAGGGATTCCATAATTAAATAATTAAATTCAATTTTAAAGCACATCTCACAAATAAACCTATTTAAAATAAACCATAAGTTATGGAGTGAGTTAACTAAAATAGGTATATAATTTAAATAAAATCACATGATTTAGTAATTATAAAATAGGTTTCTATTTTAAATATCATACAAGATTCTACTAAAATTATAATTTAACATTAATTTAATTTTAAATCACATTAGCTAGAAAATAGGGAGTTGTGGAGTTCTAATTTTAGTAAATATTAAAACTTACCAAAATGATATAAAAACTATAGTTTTACACTACCTTATTTTAATTTTCTCCATAATTATTTTTTCTCGAGGCTCTCAAATTTCTTCTTGGTTTACATGCAGGGTTGCACAATGAGAATTTCTTCTTGGTTTGCATTGCACAATGAGAATTTGCAATGGAGGTGTTTTACAAAAATATTTCAACTATTTTATAGTTTATTGTAGATTTGTCATTTAATTTTCTCCATAAATTTCTTCTTCTTGGTTTGCATGCACGGTTGCACAATGAGAGAATTTGCAATGGAGTTTTTTTACAAATTATTTTAACTATTTTATAGTTTATTATAGATCTGTCATTTTTATTATTTGCACGATACACAAGAAGATGGTATGGATGTAGGAGTTTTAATTATTTAAGATCTATAATTTTTGTTGTTATCAATTTCACTCTATACAATAACAAAGTTGCATTTTTTTTATTTTTTTTGAAAACAATGTTTATTTAAAGATGAGCCACATATTTAAAATGGATTTAATAAATTAATAAATATATAATTTAAATTTTATATAAAACAAAAAAAAAAGTTGGAAGAGGAGAGGGAGTGCCATAGCATAGTTAAAGAAAAAGCACCATAGAATAATATGCAATATAGTTAAAAATATAGTTAAACGATTAAAATATTTTAAGAAAAAACAAAAGTTCTTAAATATATTAGTTTGATTTTTAAACTATTTTTACTCTATGCTATCTTTAAAAAAAAATAGAATACTCTTAAAGATTTTAAAGATTCTATAATATAAATATAAATATAGTTAGGGAATATAATTAAACAGTTAAAACTTTTAAGAAAAAACAAAAGCTCTTAAATATATTAGTTTGATTTTTTAAACTATTTTTACTCTATACTATCTTTTTAAAAATTAGAATACTTTTTATAATTTAGAAAGGTTCTAGAATATAAATATGCATATAGTAATAAGTTCAAAAGTTCAAAAAATAAAATAAAATGGAAAAATCTATTGCAATTAGATGTTGCTATTTTAGCACTTTATAATAACATTATAATATTATATGATATTATAATATAATATATTATATATTATATTTTCAAAAATAATAATTATAATATATCAAATATGTGATAATATACATAATTTCATAATATATATTCTTTGATAAAAATATATTATATATTATATAATATTATATACTATATTATAGTATATTATATTATAATATGATATTATATTATAATATGATATTATATTATAATGTAATATAATATTATAATGTAATATATTATATATTATATTGATAAAAATATATGATATATTATAATAATAAATATAATAAATATTTGATAATATATATGATATTTGTCCATTGGCTTGTTGTCCATCTGTTTGAAAGGAATCTTAGTTCTTATTTTTAATTTTGTTTAACCAAGAAGTTTCTTCAAACACCTGTCAATATTGGAAAATGCCACCTACAAATGCTAGTGCCAAGAATGGTGTTTTGAAACACACGTTTTGAATAGTTTTTAATGCCACAGTTTTGTGAAACGCCTCTTATTTATTAAGAGATTAACGTGCATTCCTTACACCTTCCAAGTATGTAATCCATTATAACCCATATTTATTTGCTAGTTTTTATTGTGCCAAGAATGGTGTTTTGAAACCCATGTTTTGAATAGTTTTAAATGCCACAGTTTTGTGAAACACCTCTTATTTATTAAGAGATTAACGTGCATTCCTTTCACCTTCCAAGTATGTAATCCATTATAGCCCATATTTATTTGCTAGTTTTTATTTAGTTTTTAAAGATTGGAATCTTATTTGTTGTTTTTGAATTTTATGATTTTTGTTTATAGAATCTTATTTAAGCAGTTTTAAGCAGTTGGAGTGGCCCCATGCAAATTTATAATTGTAGGAAAACGATAATATAGAATCTTTCCTATTTTTGTGGAGTAACTACTGCTTAGGAATTTCAAATAAGCTTGGAAAAAAAGGGGGGGCTGGAAATAAACAGCCGCTGCATAATGAAAAATATGCCATGTGGCTGCATATAATTCCTTCCCTCTTTTTTTTTTAAATTTTCTTCTATTATTTTTTACTTTTTATATAATAAAAAACTCCAAATTAAGACTGCTAAAAAATTAAGCAGTGGCTGCTAGCCAAAATAAGCTAAGCAGCAGCATGGGGACATGCCCTTAGTGCTTCATGTGTCGGGTAGAAAAATGTCTTGATGATGTTCTCTCTCCTATGAAAGTGTAATTATTTAACACTTTTGAAATTTAGCCTTCAAGGCCTAAATGCTTATTAAAGGACTTGGTCCTTAGGTGTAATTGAATTTGAAATATTTATTATTATAAAACAATTGTAGTCAACTCTTTGACTCTTTGTAGCAATATAAGTGTTTGCTTAAATTATGAAAGAAAATGGTGAATGAAATTTATTTGGCAATGATTAATGTTGTTGGATTATTATGATTTGTGTGAATGTTTAGAGTAATTATCTCTTTATTAGTTTTATTTTATTTGAATTAGAGTAGTTGTTATACTAATGCAAATGTATTCTTTTAGTGCTCCAAATCCAAATGTTCCTATGATGATGCTTCTCATAATGTAGATGTTCTAGGATGATTCCTCCTTGTTGTTTGATATGTTTAATTACACAAATGAATGTTTTTAAATGCTAAGACATAATGAATAGTCGCACAAATGTGTACCAAGTTGGCTCCCAATGACTAGTAGGAAAGGGCAGGAGTTGGCATTTTAAATTTTAAAAAATGAATTTGGGGGTCAATCCCATAGTACTTGAGATTTGCAAAATATTGAGATCAAGAATAGATGGGTGGAAGTCTAGATGTATATTGGGACGAATGTGTGGGAATATGTGTAAATGGGGCTACGATAAGTCAAATGAATGGAAGTGAGTGAAGGTGTTAGTAAATTGGGATGGATGGGATTAGAGAAGGAGAAAAACTTAGCATAAGTGTGTGCTACTTGTTGTTATGTAATTGTATTAAGTCATTCCATCAAAATGGGTCCAAAACTATGCCATGAGCTAAATTTTACACAAGGATATGCCACTTATAGACTTGTCATTGCATAAATGACTCTTTAATTGAAGTAGGCCCAAAACATAAGGGAAAATGGAATGGGTACATACAATTTTCACTATTACATTTTTTGGCCACTTTGATGTGAATGTGAACTACTATGAGGACAAATGTCAAAGTAAAACAAGTAGTCAACATGGAAATTAAATATTTTTCAAATACTTAAAGGATATGAATATGCTCAAAAGGATACATACATGGTTGACAATTCTTAAAATCTCATAGCAATGAATGGTCCATAAAAAAATTACAAAATAGAAAAAAATCATGCAATGAATAGAATTCAACACACATTTAAAATAGTTTAAAATAGGTAGTAACTAAAAATTGCTTGAAACTATCTTCAAAATAGTAAAAGGTAAAAGGAAAGGATAAAGAATCCCATCTGAGAAAGTGGAAAAGGTATAACTAAGTGAAAAAGTGGTAGGACTTTGATTATGTGGAAGGACAACACATAAAGATTGGTAAGACTTACTTCAACATGGGGATTACTATGAGAGTATCATTGCAAAACATTTAACTCACAAAAGGAACATTAGTGAGATATATGCTCCTCCAGTTGTTTTCATAGAAAGGATGCAAGGAATTGGAGGAAAGGCAAAAAAATATATAATCATGATAAAAGCATGTTAACATGGTAAAATATATCATCATGTGATAAGAATAGAAGAACACATATAAGACATGATCATGAAAGTACATACTAGCACTTGCACCCATAGGAGGTTCAAGGAATACGCCGATAGGAACAACCGATGATTTTAGAAAAATTTCCGGCGTGAATTTTTTTTTATGGCGTGAGACAATTCTGAGCACTATAATGCTCACATATAAAAGCCTATCGGCTAATAATAAGGAAAAGTCAAGATGCCCCCCAATGAAGGAAAATAACAAGATAATAATAGCCATAGATGCTAGATAAGGATCACATAAGCAAGTTAGTGAGATGTAAGCATGATAAGGATCATAAACATGTACTCATATGATATAAGCATGATAAGGATCATAAACACATAAGCATGATAAGGATCATGAACATATAGGCATGTGAGCATAAGAAAGACATGTAAGCAAAAATATGACATCATAAGTATGTGTAAACATTTGGAATATCATAATAAGTATGGTGTATAAATAGCATAAGAGCTAGGCATCATAAGTGTTAATCATAGGAAACTTAGGAACAATCATAAATCATGTAACATAGTAACATAAAAAGGAACATATAAAAACATAAGATGTAAACATGGAGCATAGGAGGGCATAGGAGTCAAAAAAGGCACATAAGAAAACATAGAAGCCACACATGGAACATAGGAAAGCACAAGAGAGCTAAATAAGTAACATAGGAAAATAGAGGAGCTAAACATGGAAAATAAGAAAGAATATGAGCTAAAAAAGAAAGCATATGAGCTAAATAAGAAAGATAGGAAAGTATAGTAGCTAAAAATGGAAAATATATGGTGTTACCAAGTGGGGAGAACAAAGCATGAAGCATAAGAAAGAAGGTGAAATGAAAATAAGAGATGCACAACAAACAATACATAGACAATAGGCCAAAGTGTAAGTACACACAAGGTAAATGGAAGAATAAGCAAGAAGAATCACAACATGCATGCATAAGCAAAAGGCCAAAGTATAAGGGCATACAAGGAAGAAATGACATGAACAACAAAACACATGTTCAAAGCCACTTGTGTCAACATGTACCACTAAAGGTGTCTTTGTGTCATCCACATGCTAGTTCTAGGAACATGAAAATAATATAACACAAATAGAAATCCAATAAAGGAAAGCAAAATCACAAAGTGTGGCAAGTAGCAAGAGAGATAAGTGAGGATATCGACATAGGGCATGCCTATAATATACTTTGAAAATGTATCACTAAAATCAATGCCCCACGAGACTATCCATGCCATCATGAAGTGTATCCTCATGATCAAAGTGTGATGTAGAGATGCCAAATGTGATGTAGGCTAGGAAATAGTCAATTTAGATGTTATACTAAATGTGCTTTCTCTTTTGTCTCATGTGTAACCTCAATGTATGGGGTGATATGATCAACAAAACCAATAGGATGACTAACATTAGAAAGATCCTCATCATGCAAGTCCATATGATTATCCTTAACTTCTATCATGTGTAACCTCAATGTATGGGGTGATATGATAAACAAAACTAATAGGATGACTAACATTAGAAGGATCCTCATCATGCAAGTCCATATGATTATCCTCAACTTGTATCATCTCTTTATTTATAATATATTAAATTTGACATTTGAGTTTGATGCATCTATCCACAGAATGTCCATGTATATGATGATAAGCACAACAATATTTATCCCTAGCTTAATTGGAGGTAAAGCAATAATATTGTGTTCCAAAAAATGTTTCAATGCAACATGTGAAGGATCCTCTAATGTAACTTGAATTCTCTAAATCTCTTTGGTTTGATATGGATCTAATGATAATCATGTGAGGTACATCCTCATTACCTGATTATTTGAATGTGACAATGATGTTAACTTATGAACATAAAGGAAAATGTTAGATATGTGCTAATATAAAAGAAGATCTTCCAATAAAGCATAGTCATGTTCACACACAATAGCACATAAATATAAAAATGAATGATGTCTTGCAAAACACTTGTCCTTTAAAGAGTGGAAGTAACCTATCAATAAATATTCATTGAAGTTCATCATCCCATAATGTAGATCTCATATTAGTAATCAAATCTTAAAATCAAAAAATGTAATCCTTAATTTTCTCTTGTTCTTTTTGTTTGCATTGCATGACTTGAGTAATAGATGTCTGAGGCTCAATATTGTAATGAAAATGTTTCAGGAAAGAACTAGACAAATACTTAAAGGAAGTGATAGAAGCATGAAGTAATGAATAGAACCATGTAAATGCATGGCTACTCAATCTTGTTGGAAATAATTTAGCAAGTGTAACATATATTCACGAAAATAGGTGAAGCATATAGCTTGGAAAGTCCTTAGATGAAATAGTGGATCACCTTTACCATCATACTTTGTAAAACATGGTGCCAAAAATTCACTTGGTGAAGGACAAGTCAAAATGCCATATACTAAAGGATTATGCCATATCTCACTAATATCAGTTTTTGTTTAAATATTTGCTCATAAGCATCAACACACTTTTCTATATGGTCAATCCTACTATCGAGGAAACTTAAATAAGGTGAAATATCATTCTCAACATGTCCCATATCTATATGTGTATGCATTCCATGTGTAATAATGGGAAAGGATGGGAAATATGTATCATACATGAGTGGCACATTATCCTCACATATATACCAAGTAATAATTGGAATAAACCCTAAGGATGAAACCCTAGGGGGTGTAAGAAAGTTGGGTTTGCTATTTTATGTAGGAATAAATCACACATAAATAAATATATAGGCTAATTAATTTTAATAAACAATCAACCTAGATATAATGAGCTAGTATTGATGCTGAAATTAAATGGAGAATTTTAGAATTTAAATGAATTGAATACAATATTTAGATGGATTCTAGAGATGGGAAATGATCGTAAAGATGTCAGGAATCAATATGTTACTATTATAGAATTTCAGGGCTTCAGGGCTTAGTCAAATGACTGCCTTGGAATATGCAAACTATGTTTTGTTGTGGTTCATATCCACACTTGCAGAAGTGAATTGGCATGTGCACTTGAACCTATACCTGTAGGAATAAACTAGTAGAAATTTGGGTGCTAGAATCTTTTCATCTAATCTTCTAATGTCTGAATCATAGAAATGAACCTGTGGTGTTTACAAACACCTTTGGGGAATCTATTGAATTGCAATATTTATGTTCTCCTTACTTAGACCCCTAGATAGATCAATTCAACGATAACGAACCAAGATTGAGGACAACAAGCAATCATGCAATATGCCTAAGATGATGATACTAGTTGATGATGCAATTAGGATGCTCTATGATTCTACTATGATACTATCATGTGAATGCCCTACTAATGATTCCTAGGTTCAAGTATGATTTTAAATGAATGAATGCATGCATTTAAGTACAATAACATATCACACAAATCAACATAAACGTGTCTTAAGTTGGCTCACAAAAGCTAGTGGGAAGGTCAACAAGTTTACATTTAAATTTTGAATTTTAAAAGTTTGAGGTTTAGATTTGTGACTGTAGAAATGCTTTGGGTCAATTTTGCACTCACAAATATGATTCAGGGTGATGAATGGGAGATAGAGGGATTGAGATCAATTTTTGAAGATGAATGCTGATGAGAAATATACCACTTATAGACTTATCATTACATAAAAAGACACTCTAATTAAGGTGGGCCCAAAATATAAAGAAAAAAGGACATACAATACAATTTTCACCATTAAAATAGTATAACATGGCAATATTTTTTAATGATAAAGATTTAGATGAATAATATGTATGTAATCTAAGATCGGTTGCCCACCAAAGCTTATACTAGAGGAGTTGTTGAGTACTCAACACCCTAAGTTGGGAGGTCCCTAGCATGTTCATGTGTCACAAGGAGTCTTAAAATTTGTCACATGGGCGAATCATGTTTTTTACAAATTCTATAACGCCTCTAACATTATGTGGAGTTACAGTAGTTACCACCCCACACACTAGGCTTTATTAACCTATTTCGATTGTTATTGGTTCCTGTACTTGCAGTATTCAATACTTGTATAAGACAACATTAGTCAGACACATGACAGACTGTTACAAACAGATTCATATTAAAAATAAAGAAGAGTTGTATATAGGGAGAATTTATTTCATAAGTTCTTAATAATGAAATTATTAAGTTATTTAAATGGTGGATGGGTCTTTTCTTATATTGGATTAAGCTTAAAAAAATATTAAAAAACAGCTGCAGGAGCAGTTATAGCAACAACAAGAAATGGAAGTCACAACGTTCAGCCAGGCAACAAAATGAAAGTTATATCTGGAGTGTTTTAGGATTTAACTATATCTTGAGTGTTTTAGGATTTAACTGTGAATTTTTTCCTTCAACGTTACGGATCACACTCCATAATCCATCATTAGGAAGAAGAGAGTCAAAGAAGAGAATTAGGTTACAATTAAGGAAAGAAACCATAAAAAAGAAAGTTAGTGACTGAGCAGGGCAGAATAACTAATAACCAGTCATTAACAGCAGTACTCTTAGCAAACAACTCAGCGTTGTTTCCAGCACTTGGATGAATCTATCCAAATGGGGGATGGGTTGCCACACATCTCATAGGTTACAACACTCAACTACCAGTCAATTGATTGTGAGTTATTGTCATTAGTGGTGTGGTTTTTAATCTAAAATAAAGGTGGGTTTTTGAAAAGATCCAAATCTGATTCTATGACTTATCACTGTCACAAACTACATGCTTCAAACTCTATCATTTTAACTTAAGTAAGAAGTTTGTAATTATTCTTTTGTTTTTATTGGGTTTTATTTTTTATTTATTTAAGGACTACTGTTTGTATTTGTAGCTGTTTTTTATAGACTGTTGTATTCAGTTGTTACTGCCTTAAATTATAGTATGTAGCTGTTCTCATGTTTTTGTTCTGTTTTATTTTTTATTCACTTACGGACTGTATTTTGCAGCTCTCTTTTTATACTGTTGTATTCAATTGCTACTGTCTTAATCTATTATTTCTTGCTTCTGTCCAATATAAATTGTTTCCATTTAAATTGCTTGTCAGTAAGTTTGTAAACATTTATTCTTAATCTTCTCTATTATCATCTATGATTTTTGTAGCTACAGACAATGGAGGCCACGCACTGGGAAGGAAATTGTGCAGTGAGGTTTTTTTAATTAAAGAGTTTGTAGTAAGATAAATATTTGTTCTAGATAAAAAAATTGTAACATATAATTTATAATTTATTCTCAGATACAAACAATAATAACCAATCCAGGTTACAATAATATATACAAACAATAATAACCAACCCAGGTTACAACAATAATATAAGTTAGACTCAGGTTACAACAATAATATAAGTTAGATATTATTATAATCTGGGTTGATTATTATTGTTTGTATCTGAGAATAAATTATAAATTATATGTTTCAATTTTTTTTAATCTAGAACAAATATTTATCTTACTACAAACTTTTTAATTAAAAATATTAAAAAATAATTTATTAATAATCTCATTGACTAATATTTTCTACCTCTTATTCTAACTTTAAAAACAAATAATAATTATCATAATACAAATACAAGTAAGTACAAAAAACATTATTTCAAGGCATGTACTATAAAAAAAATCCCTGGTGGGTGTGACTTTTGACCACCTTTTTTTATTGAATATGTGCTATTTATTTCTTTAATATAAGTTAAATAGAATATTCAATAAAAATAAAAAAATTTAAAAAAAACAAAAAATAAAAACTCCAATATTTTTTATAAGATATTTTTTTTTTTGCAAATTCTCATTACAATAAAATAAAAATTTACCATTGAATAATTTAAAGAAGCAAATACCTGCATACTTCAACCTTACAACTTGTCCGATGCTACTACTGTAAACATGGGGCCCGCCGTATGATCTGCATTTAAGTGAAAACACGAATTATTTTTCCCTTCGTAAATATGGAAAGTTATACTCTTGGTATGAAAATATCACCACAATTTAACCGCGGGTAAAAACACGGTCAAGATTGTCAACATCGTAAGAGAGTCATTACTAACAACAAAACAAAAAAAGGGGTGCACATTTCTTACCCGATAAAATCTAAAAGTATTATTATATTCATATGAAATGAAACTTCAAACTTTTTATTCGTATTAATAATATATTATTAATAAGAGACATTAAGTTTCCACAGTCCACAATGATTGCAATTAGATATTTTAGGATTTAATTGTGTGCAAGTTTATACCTCAACGTTTGGGATCGCACTCCATGATCGATCGTAAGAGAGTTATTACTAACAACAAAACAAAAAAAGGGGGGTGCACATTTCTTACCCGATAAAATCTAAAAGTATTATTATATTCATATGAAATGAAACTTCAAACTTTTTATTCGTATTAATAATATATTATTAATAAGAGACATTAAGTTTCCACAGTCCACAATGATTGCAATTAGATACTTTAGGGTTTAACTGTGTGCAAGCTTATACCTCAACGTTTCGGATCGCACTCCATGATCCATCATCAGGCTCTCCTGATGATGGATCATGGAGTGCGATCCGAAACGTTGAGGTATAAACTTGCACACAATTAAACCCTAAAGTATCTAATTGCAATATATTATTAAGTATATCTATATATATGTATAGATAAAAATGGCGAGGAAAACTCGTAACAAACTTTTGCAAAAGAAAGGCACCACATAAAGAAGATGTTTACGAACAGAAGGGCGTAGCCTCGGTGGAAGTAGATTTGGCCAATGAATCTTTGGCAGATCAAGAAATGTTGGAGCAAGCCGCTGACATTAGGCGGATCATTTGCCCGAGATTGCCCATAGAGAAAATCAATTGTTGGCTATAGAATAATTGGTCTTGGCCCCATGTCGCCAAATTTCTTCCTAAGGGATTTTTCATTATTGTTTTTCTCAATATAAGGAAGAGAGGGATAAGGTTCTATCCTGCGGTTCATGGATAGTGGGCGGCTATCCTCTTTTCGTGCAGAAATGGAATTCCCTTTTCAATCTACTCAATTCCTCTCCTTGTGAAAGACCAGTGTGCTACTTAAATATCATCCACTTCAATGGCCAAACAATCAATAGTAATTTTACACCTTATTCACAACAAAAAGTGGTAAATATTTGTCTTATTTTTATTGGCCAAAATTGACCTTTGACTATTGAAGTGGATGATATTTAAGAATAGCCGGTGTGGATTAGGTTATACAACCTACCTATTGAATTCTGGTTCGAAGAGTGTCTAACAAAGATCAGGAATGCCCTCGACACGATAATGGAACTAGATCTGGATATCCTAGAAAAGAATTCATACCTATATGCAAGAGTCAAGATAACAGTGATCAAGGAGATCCCGCGAGAAATGAAGATCTCTTCATTGAACGGTGTTTGGACTCAAGGAATCAAAATTGAGGAACGAAAACTTTACTGTTCAAACTATAAAATGCACAATCACTCTTCGGACAATTGCAATGGACTTCCTCCTAAATCGACCCAGGAGTGGAGAGTCAAGGGTCTGAACAACACTGTTGGAGATGTTGTAGCGGCCTCGGATGCCCCCTCAAGGAACGATGCCTCATGCCCTCCTTTAGAAGATCAGATACCCTCCTCTAGAAATCCTGAGATACCACAATCTATAAATCTAGATCTTCTTGTGGATTCTCCCAGGCTGATTGCAAACCTCATTCAAGATCCCAAAGGCACTCTTGAAGGCACAGTTTCCTCTCTTCGTCCAAAGGATTTTCAAATTTCAAATGGGATCTGTACACCTCAATCTTCCAATGCTCCAACTATGGTCATTCTTCTTTGCCCAAGGCTTGTCTTAGAAAATGTTCATGAGCCGGAGGATTCAGATTGGTTGAGTGAGGACTCCTTTGTGGATTATGAGCTGGGATTACTAGATCCTCGATCTATTGGTCAAGCCACTTCAAAAATTCTCAAACCCAATCTAAAAATTGTCAGAAAAAAGGGAAGAAAGACTAACAAACAAAGGAGGGAAGAGGATGCTTCAATAGGGGGTCAAACTTCTATTAATAGTTTTTTGCTGACTACTAAGGGAGGAATCCCCTGTTGGAAATAGTCCAGACAACTGAGAGGGGGGGTGAATCAGTTGTCCCACAATATTAAACCCTTTTTGCTTTTAATCTTCTTTAACAACTTCCAATCAGATAAACATTAAAGCATGAGTCAATAACACAAGAGCATAAATAAATTGAGCACATATGACACCAGAATTTTTATGTGGAAACTCGGTTAAGGGAAAACCACGGTGGGGGTTAACCCACAAAATTCGTACCTTATTAAAAGTACTGAGAAAAAGAGAAGGTACATGCCTTCGGGCTCACTGCCCAGAGCTCACTGCTCAAGAGAGGCTCACTGCCTACAAAAATTATGTTTAATACAGAAAGAATGAACTATGAAATAGCATCTTCTTTATGCCTAGTTCAGCTCCTTTGAAAGCCTACAAAACACTTCTGCTCCAATCACTTCTTCTCTAACTCTTCATCTAAAACATCTCTTGTTCTTCTACTTCTCCTCTACTCTGCTCCACCTTTGATCCTTTCTTTGGATTTTATTATTTTCGCACAAGGATAATTTTCCACAACTCATCAACAAGTATTTATACGCTTCATCAACCTTGGAATGAACAAGGTCAGCACTACAAACATGCGAATCATTAAGTTGTTGGCCAAACATAATTGGGACTCAAATCTTCCTTGATCAACACGCCACACTTCGTAGAGTTGCTCTTAGATCATCGCAGCACACTTGAATCATCCGGTCAGCCAAGACTGGGAAGAATAGCAAGACCAAGAAGGAAATCTTCTTTGACAAGCTCAAACTTCAATGCAGACCTCCACCATAGCAGTCACACAATCCAGAGACCTCCACAAGCACATTGAATTCAACAAAAATATTCGCACTCCTCCAAATCATCAGAATCACTTGCATCTTCTTTCGGAACCTCAAGAACACTGTCTGTCATTATTGTCACATTAGAAAGATTGCTTGTGGACCTCCAAACCATGAACCACTTGAATGGATGATACACACTAACTTCCCAAACATGCCTCTAGATCCGCAGATCATCATTTGACATAACCAGAACAATCTAGACCTCTTTCCTATCACTCTATCTCTTTTAAACACTATAAAACTGGTTCTACTTAGATGGCCATAGCTTCTTCAAATCTTCATGCAAACCCTTCAAATCTTAATGGGAGCTTCTTCAGATAGTCCTCTACTCAGCCATATGGTCCGCATACATTGGTCCTCATTAATTTTGTCAATATCCTCAACAATCAGTCTTCTATACAGGCAGCAAAATAGGATATAGTTGACACTTCTCCCCCTTTCTCTTATCACTTCTGCAATCACTTTCTTCACTGCTCCCCCTTTCATTAGCAACTGGTTTTTCACATGAACTTCTCTCCCCCTTTGACATCAATGGCAAAGGGCACATATTTGCAATCTTTTCTCCTTATCTTTGTTTCAGACCAAACTCAAAAATTTCATGCAGACTACTCCCCCTCAGTAGTGCTTCCTTGACATCAATCTGGACCACAAGATGTGACTATGAATTTCATCGGACTGATGCACTCTAGTGCATCTTAATTCTGATCAGGAGGGGTAATGACCCCCAACTTCTCTCTGAGATACTCAAAAGTATCCTTGGGAAGGTTTAGTGAAAATATTTGCAATCTGATCCTTTGAAGACACAAACTCCAACTTGATTTCATTCTCATTTACCTTCTCTCTCAAGAAATGAAACTTGATGGATATGTGCTTTGTCTTTGAATGCAACACCAGATTCTTTGAGATACTCATTGCACTTGAATTATCACAAAAAATTGTGACAGGCTCCTCAAACACAATTCTGATGTCCTTCAACATTTGCTTCATCCACAAAACTTGAGTGCAATTGTTTGTTGCTGCTATATACTCTGCCTTTTCTATAGATAGGGATATTACCTCCTATTTTTTGCTTAGCCAAAAAACCAATCTACTTCCTAAGAAGAATGCACCACCACTAGTACTTTTCCTGTCATCCACATCTCCTGCCCAATCAACATCTATTTATGCATAAAGAGTGAAGTCATTGTCTTTTGGATACCACAATCTATAATCAAGTGTTCCTTTGAGATATCTGAATATTCTTTTGACTGCTACAACATGGGATTCTTTAGGATCAGCTTGGAATTGAGCAACAAGCCCAACTGCATTCATGATATCAGGTCTGGTCTGAGTCAAATAGAGCAGTCCTCCAATCATTGATCTATACCTTTTCTAATTTGCCTTCAGAGAGTCATCATCTTTACTCAACTTACATCTAGTTACCATAGGCGTACCTATTGGCTTTGAATCTTCCATTCCAAACTTCTTCAACAATTCTTTCACATACTTAGACTGAGATATAAAGATACCTTTATCTGACTGAGTGATTTGTAGACCTAAGAAAAAATTCATCTCACCAAACATGGACATCTCAAATTCACTTTGCATCTAATCAGCAAATGTTTTACACATGATCTCATTTCCACCAAAAATGATATCATCAACAAATACTTCAACAATCAGAATATTCTCATGATCAATCTTGAAGTAAAGATTACTGTCAGTAGTGCCTTTGTCATATCCAAGCTTTAGCAGATACTTATCTAATCTTGCATACCAGGCTCTTGGGACTTGTTTGAGTCCATATAATGCTATCCTCAATCTGCAAACCATGTCTTTATGATCAGACAACTGAAATCCTTTTGGTTGCTCAATGTAGACTTCTTCTAACTCTCCATTTTGAAATGCTGACTTGACATCTATCTGATAGACTTTGAAATCTTTATAAGTAGCAAAAGCAAGAAACAATCTGACTACCTCTATTCTTGCCACCGGAGCAAAAGTTTCTTCAAAATCAATTCCTTCCACTTGAGAATATCCTTTGCATACCAACCTTGCTTTATTTCTTACAACTTCACCATCTTCATTTAGTTTATTCCGGAAGACCTATTTGGTTCCAATTACATTTTTGTCCTCAGGTCTAGAAACAAGTTCCCAAGTGTGATTCTTTTCAATTTGCATTAGTTCTTCTTCCATTGCTTTTACCCAATTTTCATCACTGCAGGCTTCACTTATTGATTTTGGTTCAATCTTTGAAATCAAGTAGATCTCTTCTTGATCTTCAACAACTTTTCTCCTAGTTCGAACACCTTTATTTCTATCTCCTATGATTTGATCTTCAAGATGATTCATCCTTACATACTTGGGAGTTTTGGGAATTGCTTGGGCTTCTGTTTCTTGAGTTTGTTCCTCAACTTCTGCACTATCTTCTTGAGGTACTGGATTTTCCAGATCAATCTGGATCTGAATCTAAGTTTGCACTTACCTTTCTTGACTTGGATTTTCATCTTGATCATCTGAATCATATCCGCAAGACCTGGAATGCCCTTCTTTTCTCTCATCAACTCTGACATTTGTACTTTCAACAATCTTTTTCAACCTCTTGTTAAAGCACCGGTATGCTTTGCTTTGGGTAGAGTAACCTAGAAAAATTCCTTCATCACTTCTTGCCTCAAACTTGCCTAGATCCTCATCTCTTTTGATTAGCATTTACTACCAAAAACTTTGAAATATCTTACAGTTGGAGGATGACCAAACCAGAGTTCATAAGGAGTCTTACCTGAATTTCCTTTGATCTGTACCTAGTTAAGAGTGTAGACAGTAGTACTTACAGCTTCTCTCCAATAAACTTGTGGAACATTTGTTTCCATCATCATGGTCCTGGAAGCTTCTTGAATGGTCCGGTTCTTTCTTTCCACAACTCTATTTTTGCTGAGGAGTCCTAGGAGCAGATAACTATGTTTTTATTCCATGCTTTTCACAGAATGTATCAAACTCATCGGAGGTAAATTCTCCACCTATGTCAGATCTCAGACACTTTATCTTCACACCAATCTTATTTTCCACCATAACTTTGAACACTTTGAATTTGTCAAGAGCTTCTGATTTTTCTTTTAAGAAAGTTAGCCACATCATCTGGGAGTAATCATCAATTAGTAACCTAAAATATATGTCTCCTTGCACACTTCTAATTCTAGTAGGACCACATAGATCAGTATGCACAAGTTCTAATCTCTCACTTGAACATTGTTCTTTACTTTTGAATGATGTTTTGTTCTGTTTACCCAATTGACATTCTCTACACAAGCTATTAGGTTTCACAAGTCTTGGAAGATCTCTCACAGCCTGAGTAGAACTTATCTTGACAATATTGTCAAAATTCACATGACACATTCTCCTATGCCATAACCAACTCTGATATGTTTGTGCAATCAAACAACTTTTATCAGAACTACTTAATTAAAAGATGTTACCTCTAGTTTGTGTACCAGATGCAATTTTAGTTCTAGAGCTTTCCAAGATTTTGCATTTGCCATCCTTGAATCTGATATCATAACCCTTGTCAACCAACTGTCCAACACTGAGAAGATTATGCTTCAGCCCTTCCACATACAGAACATCATTTGTGTTATTCTTACCATCAAAGGAGATGGATCCTCTACCACAGATTCTACTAGCTGAGTTGTCTCCAAATTTCACAATTCCACCTTTATATTTTTCAAAGTTTATAAACTTACTTTTGTCACTAGTCATATGATGAGAACATCCACTATCAATCACCCATTCATCTTTTTCAACAACCTGAGCAGCCAAGGCACTTTCCACAATTGCACAGCTAGTAGATTCAGTAGACACTAGATCTTCTTCTTTGATAGCAATGAACACCCAATCATCTTCAATGGCACCTCCATGATCAAATTCATCATCTGTGACTCCTTCTTTTCCAGCTTCTTGGACATAGTAACATTTCTTCTGACCTTTATATCTATTAGAGTTTGGCTTTGAAAATTTCTTCGGACATCTTGAAGTAAAATGACCAATCTTATTACAAGCAAAACATTTGAATGGTAACTTTCCTTCATACTTACCGAATCCTCTTGGCACTCTTCTGGCAATAAGAGCTTCAAGTTCTGTAGACTCAATTTCATCATTTTCAAGATCCTTCCTTGCCTTAGCAAATCTATTTGATCTTGCAGAAGAGCTTTCACTCAGGTCATATCTTTGTTTTCCATATACACTGGCCTTAAAAGCAGATTCAGACTTAGGAAGAGAATCACCAAACTCACTTAATTTGAAAGCTAAAATTTTGCCAACCAGTTGATCTCTTGTAACTTTTGAGACAATCCCGATCTCCTCTATAGCAGCAACCTTGTGTTTGTATGAATCAAGTAGAGATCTGAGCACTTTTACCACAATCTCAAATTCTTCCAAAGTTCCACCAGCACACCTGATGCCACACACAAGTTCATTTATCTTTTACATGTAGATTCTGATGTTTTCATCTTCACTGATCCTCAAATTTTCAAATTTTCCTCTCAGAATTTGTAGCTTGGCACATTTGACATGTTCATCGCCTCCATAAAGATTCTCCAACTTCTTCTAGATTTCATGAGCAGTTTTTAGTCTAAAGACATTTATCATTTCTGAATCTGTTAGGGCACTCAACAAGGCTTCTTTAGCTCGAAGGTTATTTTCAGCATCTTTGATTTGATCTAGAGTAGAGGGACCTTTCTCCAGAGGATTATACTCATCGTTGGTTATCGTCCAATAAGCATCACCCATGCATTCCAAATTGCACTCCATGCAGCTCTTTCAAACAGAGTAATTTGTTCCATTGAATCTTAGACTATCCTTCTTGTAAGTGGACATCTTGGATCTCCTCGGGCGATTAAGCTTCTCTTAGAGGAGCCTTACTCTGATACCAATTGTTTGAAATAGTCCGGACAATTGAGAGGGGGGTGAATCAGTTGTCCCACAATATTAAACCCTTTTTGCTTTTAATCTTTTTTAACAACTTCCAATCAGATAAACATTAAAGCATGAATCAATAACACAAGAGCAGAAATAAATTGAGCACATATGACACCAGAATTTTTACGTGGAAACCCGGTTAAGGGAAAACAACGGTGGGGGTTAACCCACAAAATTTGTACCCTATTGAAAGTATTTAGAAAAAGAGAAGGCACATGCCTTCAGGCTCACTGCTCAAGAGAGGCTCACTACCTACAAAATTTATGTTTAATATAGAAAGAATGAACTGTGAAATAGCATCTTCTTTATGCCTGGTTCAATTCCTTTGAAAGCTTACAAAACACTTATCCTCCAATCACTTCTTCTCTAACTCTTCATCTAAAACATCTCTTGTTCTTCTGCTTCTTCTCTGCTCTACTATGCCTTTGATCCTTTCTTTGGATTTTATTGTTTTTGCACAAGGATAATTTTCCACAACTCATCAACAAGTATTTATACGCTTCATCAACATTGGAATGAACAACAAGGTTAGCACTACAAACATGCTAATCATTAAGCTGCCGGCCAAACATAACTGGGACTCAAATCTTCCTTGATCAACACGCCACACTTCATAGAGTTGCTCTTAGATCATCCATAGCACGTTTGAATCATCCGATCGGCCAAGACTGGGAAGAATAGAAAGACCAAGAAGGAAATCTTCTTTGACAAGCTCAAACTTCAATGCGGACCTCCACTATAGCAGTCACACAATCCAGAGACCTCCACAAGCACATTGAATTCAACAAAAATATCTGCACTCCTCCAAATCATCAGAATCACTTGCATCTTCTTTTGGAACCTCAAGAACACTATTTGCCGTTACTGCCACATTAGAAAGATTGCTTGCGGACCTCTAAACCATGAACCACTTGAATGGATGATACACACTGACTTCCCAAACATGCATCTAGATCCGTAGATCATCATTTGACATATCCGAAACAATCTAGACCTCTTTCCTGTCACTTTGTCTCTTCTGAACAATGTAAAACTGGTTCTACTCAGATGGCCATAGCTTTTTCAAATCTTCATGCGAACCCTTCAAATCTTAATGGGTGCTTCTTTAGACAATCCTCTACTCAACCATATGGTCTGCATATATTGGTCCTCATTAATTTTCTCAATATCCTTAACAATCAGTCTTCTATACAGGTAGCAAAATAGGATATAGTTGACACCAATGGCAACAAGGATATGTTGACATCAATGACAACACCACTTAGGAACATATTTGTAACATCCCCTCCCTTAGGGGCTAATGAAGATTGCCAGTTGGAATGTTAGGGGCTTAAACCCCCCTAACAAGAAACACTTAGTTAAGCATCATTTACAAAACTTTGATACATAGATAATCATGATTCATGAAACAAAACTCTCTAAGGAGGATATCCAAATTTTATGTAACTCTTGTTCTTGATGGGATGCTCGGTTTGTTCAGGCCAATAGGTATTAGTGTTTTGTGGAAATCATAGCATTGCAAACTGGTTGGTCTCAGAGATAAACCCATTTGGATGGCTTTGCGAGTCAATGGCTTCCACTCCAACATTCCTATCTTATTAATCAACATTTAGAGGCCAACAAAAACATACAAAAAGAAGAAGGTATGGAATGATATTTCTTCCTTGTTGACTAAATTTAAAGATGAATATTTTGATCTTAGTGGTGATTTCAACACCATTTTATCCCCGATGGAGAAATGGGGTGGCTTGTCTCACATTAGCCAAAGTTAGAAAGACTTCCAGTTCTTTGTTGGCGACAATAATCTCATTGATTTGCCTCTAAAAATGGAGAATACACTTGGACTAACTGTAGGAAGGGCTTCACTAATATTGCCAAAAGGTTGGATAGGTTCTTAATCTCCCAGAATTGGCTCCAACTTTCCTTCACCATAGAATCTTTCATCTTCCCTTATTCTGGCTCGGATCACTACCTGATTTCACTCATCTTATTAGAAGAATTTCCCCCACCTCGATGCTCGTGCAAATTTGAGAGGATGTGGCTCAGAAGCGACACACTCAAGGAGCTAATGAAGATGTTGTGGGAAGATGCCTAGGCTCAGAAAGGATAAAAAATGTTTAAGATTGCCAAGAAACTCATTGTGATCAAGAAGAAACTGAAAGAATGGAACAAATATACCTTCAAGAACATTTTCTTGGAAAAAGAAAGAGTAGAGATAGAAATGGAGGATCTCAATTAAGAAATTTTATCACAAGGGATGCACAGTGAGGAATATGAAAAAGAAAAGGAGCTGATGAAATACCATGATGAGCTGCTCGCTAGAGAAGAAATCTACTAGAAATCCAAATCTCACCAAACCTGGCTCAGTGAAGGGACATGAACATAATTTTTTTTCACAACCCAGTTGAAATGTGTAGAGTGCATAACTGAATTTCCTCCATCCGCAAAGCTAACGACTCTACTACTCACAAGCCAGGAGACATTCAAAGGGAAGTAGTGGCTTTCTTAAAAAATATGCTTGCTTCCACTGAAGCCACAAATAAGAATGAACAAGAACCATTCTTGAATTTCATACCCAGATTGGTCTTTAAGGAGGACAACCAAATGATGCCATCGTGCTTCTCCAAGGCTGAAATAAAGGAAGCAGTTTTTCATATGCATTCGGATAAGGCCCTAGGCCCAGACGGATTTCTTGCATGCTTTTATCAAGAATTTTGGGATATCCTTGAAAAAGATATTTGGGCAGCAATTGAAGATTTGAGGATATAGAAGAAAATTATAAAAGACATCAACAATACCTTCATTGTACTTGTTCCCAAGAAGCTTGATCCATCCACCTTCAGGGACTTCAGGCCAATAGCCCTTTGCAACACCATTTATAAGATTGTCTCAAAGACAATTACAAATCAGCTAAAATTGGTCCTCCCAAACATTATTTCAGATGAGCAAAGTGGATTCACTCTTGGAAGGAACGTCATTGATAACATCATCATTACTCACGAAGCTTTGCATTCTATCTCCTCATCTAATCAAAGCGGCATGATTTTGAAACTAAATGTTAGCAAGGCGTCTGATACAGTTAATTGGAGATTTTTGATGTGCATCATGACACATTTTGGATTTCACTCAGACTGGTTACAATGGATTTTTTACTACATTTCAAGTGTCCATTACTTTATTTTGGTAAATGGTATCCCATGTGGTTTCTTTGAACCCACACGTAGACTATACCAAGGTGATTAGATATCACCCTTTTTGTTCATCATCATGGTAGGGGCTCTTGGCAGAGGAATCAAATCTCTTGCAACTCAGGGATTCTGGTCTAGAATTTAGATTACTAACAATTTTCCTATAATCACCCATCAACAATTTGCTAATGATACCATCTTATATGGCTTTTCCTACATGAATGAAGCCAACAACATCAAGAAATTATTGGATAGATATATGGTTGCGTCTTGTTAAGAAATCAATATAGAGAAATCCAACATATTCTTTTTTAACACTAGAAGAGGGCTGCAAAGAAGGATCATTTCCCTCCTAAACTTCAACAAAGCTGAGATACCAAGAAAATATCTTGGCGTGCCTCTGTTCAAAGGAGATATCAGGACAAATTTGTGGGAAGAAATGATAAATAAATGTAGACTGAAAGTGGCTTCGTGGAAGGGTCACTGGCTCACTTTGTTGAGTAAGATTCAAATAATTAATGTTGTCCTATCCATAATCCTAATATATCAAATGGCCAACAATCAAGTTACTAAAAAGGCAAGCATCATACTTGAAAGCATACTCAAAAAAATTTTGTGGGAAGGGGCAAATGAGGACAAACATATCCCTCTAATTGGATGGCAAACTGCGTGCAAAGAGAAAGATAATGGTAGAATCGATATCAGGATAGTAGAAAATAGAATAAGGCCTTAGGTGCCAAACTCATTTGGAGGATGTTCAAGGACCCAAAAGCTAAATGGTCTCGTTTGTTAAGAAGGAAATACATGGATGAGGATGATCCATCCCTAATTCTAACAAATCCAAATCTGCCTAAGGGATCCCACATTTGGAACTTCATTCAGAATTGTAGAGGCCTCATTACCGAGCATCTAAGCTGGGTGGTCAATAATGGTGGTAGCGCCAAGTTTTGGATGGATTCATGGAACAAATTACCACCTTTAGCTGATATCTCTAGTCTATCTCATATTTGGAGAATGATTTTAGTGACAAATGGTGAATTTGTAAGGGACTACCTCTCTCCCTAGGACAAGCATTGGAACTGGAATAAAATCGATGCACTTGCAATCTCTCCCGATAGTCATCATATTTTGGTAGATGAACTTCATAAAAGAAAGGTATTTACAAATCACAAGGATGATGAGATTATATGGACTAGGTCCAAATCCATGGATTACACAGTCAAAATGGGATATAGGCTGCAACACACTATGGAGGAGCGCACAGATTGGCTTGTTGAGCTATGCTGGAGTAAGTGGAATTTACCAAAGGTTAGGGCCTTAGCATGGATGATTATGAATAAAAGGGTCCTGATGGGGGAGAGGCTCAAATCCATTGGCATCCATGGTCCTTCCTGGTGTGTCCTTTGCAAATTCAAGGAGGAAATAGTGGACCATTTGTTCCTTAAGTGCCAATTTTTGGCTGCTTGTTGGGATTGGCTAAAGAAGAAGCTTGAATGGAAGGGTCCATTTCCTAATGACATTGTAGAACTGTTTAAGTGTTGGCCAAGGATTCATAATTCAGTTTGGGAAGGCCTCTAGATTTCAAGCCCTTCCATGTTACTTTGGTAGGTCTAGAAGGAATGCAATAATAAGATCTTAAATGTGAAGGAATCAGACACATTGGAAGTGCAAAATAAATTTGAAAGAGGTATTGCCGAAGTAGTAATGGCAAGACTGAAAACATCTCCCCAAAACCATTTACCAGTTGGGACAGGGAATCCATGAAGGAATGGAAGGACTTAAAATTTCCACCGAATTATAATGTGACACACAAAAACTAATTGAGCAAATGTTAAGTGGTACCCTCCTCCAGCTGGGAGGCTAAAGATGAACTTTGATGGCGCTACAAGGGGGAATCTAGGTATGTCAAGAGTTGGAGTTGCTATTCGGAATGATAAAGGTGAAATGATTTGGGTTATCTCCAAAAAATGGTCGATCGGAAGCAACAATGAAGCCGAATTTTTGGCACTTCTTAATGGGCTAGCTGTATGTAAGCGAGATAACATAATGGATATCGACATTGAAGGTGATTCGTAAGTGTGCATAAATTCTATCAGAAGTAAAAAGGTCATAAATTAGAAGTTGAAGACCATAGCTCAGAGTCGATCTTGAGACTAATGGACGACACAAACACTTCAATCTGTCATATCTTTCAGGAGGGGAATCACACGACGAATTACTTGGTGAATTTTGCCTGCGACCAACCTGAGGATGAAATCATTTCAAATGACTTGTCCAATTGGAATACTATCCCACTCTAACTATACAGATTGGATCACAAGGCAGGGCTAAAATCTTAGAATCTGATAGAAGCAATCCTTTGATGGATTCAGTGTTGCAGTTATAGTTGATCAACTACACCTTGGTGAACCCTTCTACTCACTAACAAATGAGGCTGTTGATTATCACACGTCTCAAGAAATCATACTCCCTAGTGATTATCCTGCTCGAAGTGGATAGGTGGTGTTCCTCATGAAGGTCTAGTAGTGGTCATAGGAGATGGACATACAAAATGTTAGCCAGTATGGTGATTTTCTTTCACCACCCCAGATTGAGCATGCATTTGAGCTTTCATAAGGTCTCCAATTTTTGTGGCATTTGAGGATGCCAAGTGACTAATTATTGTATCTATGCATGCTCAGATGAGCTGATGCTATCTCTATTTCTCGTTGCTACTAAATATAATGGAAAGGGTGCTACCCCCTCTAGTAGCACGCACTTATAAAAAAATTTATTAAGTAATATATAATATATTAATATTGTAATAAATATTAATGATATATTAATATTTATATTAAATTGTTGATCATAATTTTTTTTCTAATTTTTTTTATATTAAATTGTTGATCATTACAAAGCATAGAAAAACACCCATAAGGGGCAAAACCAAAAACAAGAATTAAGTAACACCCAAAAAGCTCCTCATATCCTCCATAACCTAATCTTCAAGAACATGGGCCAAATCACCAGGAAGGTTGCCCTAATCATCCACATTCCAAGTCTCCATTTGCTCAGACGCCCACCTCGTCAAACCATCCACCACCTTATTCCACTCCCGTGGCACATGAAAAAAAGCAATAGAATCTAAAACATTGCTCAAAGAAACAATTTGTTTGGCCACCACTGCAAGTTGCCAGTTCACCTCCTCAAAATGTCTCTTATTCAACATATCAATGACCACCTGAGAATTTGATTCACAAATAATCTGCTTCCAACCAAGGGCACAAGCACACTCTAAAGCCAGAAGAATAGCAAGAGCCTCCATGAGATTATTTGTATGCTGACCTCTATATATAGAGAAGAAAACAATTACCACCCCCAAACTATCCCTGTAACACCCACTTTCATTTAAGAGATAATAAACTTACATCTAACAGAATTTCAGCGGAAAGAATAACTAACTATTAAGAAAATCGAATGTAATAAAAATTTAAACATTACAACTAACTTTCATTTTCAGCTGAAATAATCTTTCTAATAGAATACATATAATCAAAAATAAATTAACTAACTTCCTTCAATGAAATTCAAATATAAGGTAGAAAGAGAGATTAAGAAAAGTACAACTTGAATAGCTTCATGCTGATTTACTTGCAGATCCTCCTCTAGATTTTGGAAAAAGAGATATCAACAAGGGTTTTAACCACTCAACCAATACCAACTGGTTTCCCATGCTTCTTCAACTGAAGAAACCTGACCCTTCATGAAGGTGACTAACAAGGAATCAATTAACAACAATATGCCTCTAAGCCTGGTGTGAAGACCTATACCTCCTGATCGATTTTTTCCCTATAGGTACCTCCTAACTGGAAAGATCACTTTGACCAGTGGTATATCTGGTACTTGATAGATGATAGATGCATATTTTACATCGTAACCTTGGCCAAGGATTTCTAATAAATAACTGACACTACTGTGTCATCAGCATTCACCCTTGCTCGTCATTGGTATTAATTCATATGTTTCTTTTCTTTTATTGTAGGTTTGAGAGAATACCATGCATGACTCACTGTTAAACTTATAGATACAGAACAAAAGTATATAAACAGAAAGTACCTTTTCATCTAGTGACCGCAGTCATGCAATTCAGTGCAACTATAATGTATAAGCAGGTGTAATAGTTACATATATTCGTATATATATATACATATATGTATATATACTTATATATATATATGTATATATACATGTATATACATATATGTATATATGTATGTATATACATATATGTATATATGTATGTATATATATATAGAAAACAAAAGCTTCTGTAGATTGGAGAGACTTATAGAATGAAAAGCATAGACAGATTTCTGAAGACTGATCAAAAACACAGAACTACGATAAAAGATAGATAGTGTGATTCGATAGCTTCAATCATAGAATATTGTTTTCTATTGCATGATAAATCAGATTATGATAAAGGGACTATGATCTTACCTGAATAAATCTTTTAGTGATTGAAGCTGAGGAAGATGTAGTTGCAAAACAAACTGAAAGTGTGACTGGTTCTTATAGCCGCTTGACAGAGTAACAAGAATGCAGAGTCAAAAAATATTTTAGAAGTTTGCAAAACAATGCTCAAGACTTATGCGATTCAAGCTATGGTATTACAGAGATAGAGATACTTCAGTACAATGTAACTATTAAACAACACCTTGCTTATGCTTCCTACGAATGCTTCTATCAATCAGAGATAATGTAGCGAATGCCTGCCAAGAAAGAATGAACGCCAATATATATATCTGGCCGCTCCTCCACTATGATCGCGTGCAAGAAGGAGCATTCCTTCTTGCATTTGGGCACAGTGGGGGAGTTACTATCAAGACTCCAGCTCACACACTCCAAGGGCTCCACTTCAGGTAAGACACGGTTTAATAATTATTTAATAAACATAAGAGATAAATAATTCTCACCAACTAGAAATATATTTATATTTATATACGTATGCCTTGGCCAAGGCTACGATGACTTAGGCTTAGACATAATTATTGTTTTTTTTTAATTCCTGTAATCACCCTCTCCTTGTTGATATCCCTTTTTCCTTGTTCCTAATTTGTCTTGCAACCACTTTGACAAATAATAAAGGTTAAATAATTTTCTTGATGCGAAAAATAATATATATTATATCCATACATCCTGTTGGTAATTTTTTTCGAATCGGCAGAGGGTTTGCTAGTTCCAATGCACAGGCAGATTCGGCCAACAGAAACGGGAGGTTGCGTGAGCTGCCTCCCCTTCACTTTTGGTTCTACCGCACCAAGGGGGGTGTCCCTATTTTCTAAAGATGTAACATTGATTTGTCCTATGACAGAAAGATCTAGCTTTGTGATAACAAGTAGAATACTCTCATGTGTGGACCAAGATCTAAATGATAGATCACAAGTTGGCAACTTCCTTGGACATATATGACTGGTTAGGGATGAGAGTATGCAGGGGTTCCTAATCCTACTCCTACAACTAACAGGTTGGAAAGATGGAATGGTTTGAGTTTGATGGTGTGGATGCAAGACAGGGGTTTTGGATCATAACTACTTCACAATAGCAGACCAGTGCCTATCTCAGGGCAAGGAGTCAAATAGACGTATACATGAGAATGGATTGCAACTGGCATTTGAGTTTCAAGGGGTTAGATTGATACTTGCCTTACAAACATCACCCAAGGATGGGTACTTAACTGTTCATGCTTACAAACATCCTAGCTGACACACATTCTTCTTCATACCTTAACCTAAAACAATTTAATCCACTCCTTAAAGGGAGTTGGAGATCAAGTATATGATATAGAAACCCGTATCCCTGAATCTATGGAACCCTTAGCAACTAGATTCAAAAGAAGAAATTGCATGCAACAAATGGAGACAAACAGATAAATACATGCAGCAATGCATTTTTCATATAACATTAACACTGAAACTGAATATATGTACAAGATACATCACATATGCAACACATAAACTCCAAAATGAGATCAAGCAGATAGGAAATGCTCTGTTTTTCGTTATTTTTCCCCCAAAATTGCCCAAGTCTTCAACCAAAAAAATGAGTAACACAGTTTGGCATTTTATACCAAGACTGTGTACTCAGCAAAATTAATTACAAGGCAAGGTCAAAAATTCTCGCTAGGTACACTGCACTAGAAATGGCGCTCAAAATAATTAATGCGGCAGGGGATAGAACGGGAAGAAGCAAGAGAAGGGCAAGGAGTAGTTGATCTCGAGCCCTGTGCCGCCGCTGGAAAACTCTCCGTCATAAACCAGGTACTTGGCCATTCGACCATCAGCCCATGCTTGTCTGTAATCCTGCCATTAATGGCTCAACCACCCGCAGCTCCTCTTGGAAACTGTAGCAGCACACCCATGGAAATTTCCCGCTCAAAAATGATTGCAGACATAAGGAAAAAACCATCGCTGAAGGTTCAAAACCTAACCGTCGATCTGAAATCCATCGCTGGGATCAACGGTCCCAAAACATGCATGAAGAGTCGCCAGCCAATGACATAGTGCCACGTAGGCACCTTAACCCTCCATCGCTGACCCTTTCTCCCTTTATTTCACCTTTACCGCTTTTGTATATGTAAATCCAAATGCATATACAACATACAAGGCGGACGTCAAATGTATCTATCCATCAGATTTGAAAAACTTTCAAATCCAGGCCTTGTAACTTCATGAGTTTGCACATCGGCACATATACAAGTGCAAATATACAAGTCACGGACGCCAAATATTTCTTCTACTAGATTGGAACACTTCTTGGAATCAGGCTTGTATCCTATCATTGTACATCGGGTTGTATATTTACATATACAAACATTTATACAAGTCACGGACCCCAAATAATTATACAACAACCTAAAACTTTCATCGGGTCTGGAATGTATCTCCTCAATGTATATTTTGTTTGTATGTAGAATATACAAACACAAACATACAGGCAGGGAATCTTTTTAGAATATGCGATGAATGCATATTTCCCTTGTATGCCGAACATGTACAAACCTGTTTGTATAAACCTGCGGCGGGCCCCACCAATTGCATTTTCTGCCTTTTTATATTACAAAATATACAAGGTCATTTGTACATTGCACTGTTCACTTTGCATGTTGCAGCGGACCGTTGTACTGTAGCACATGCATATTTGGCTTCCTTGTATATATTTCATTACATAAGACCCAATGTACATTTGACATACATCCATTCCTGCACATACAAACATGGGATCTTCCTGGAATATTCCCACAATGTATCTTCTATCTTGAACCTGATATGCATTCGTAAATGCATACAAATACAGAATATTCGTGGGGATCCTGCGAAAGATTCTCCCTATGCATATAACTCAAATTTTCAACATTTTTCAAAGGCCGAATGAGATTTCACTAGCTCGCTAATAGATTTGATAACTTGCACACACATAAACTTGACACTTTCTCATGCGCAATGGGAAAAGCGGTAAAATATTGCACGTAGGCCGGTTAACCTAGGAACACTAAAGCACAAGGATGAAAACTGGTAACCAGGAACCCACCATAGAAGGTCATCATCAGGATAGAAGAAGTAATGCAAGACCCTATGATTCAAAAATTTTAGGGTTTGAATGGGAAAATCTGCAAATGTTCAAGCTTAAAACCCTAAACATAAATGATTACCAACACATCCATTTTCCCATACAATTGAAAAATATTCGCATATAAAGAAAACCATTATACACATTATCCAACGAATAATTTTCATATTCACATGAAAGCAGTTGTACTCAACTAACAACATAACTAACATTTCATTGTTCAAAAAGAAGGGGATGTGACATATTCTTCCCCTCAAGAATCACCGTCCTTGATGATTATTTATCAATAAATATATATAAAAGCTTAACAACATAGTTTCACATCAGTCTCAATTGTTTGGAAACAAATAAGGAAACTTTTGATGAATCTCATCATAATCTTCCCAGGTGGCATTCTCTTTTGAATACTGGTCCCATTGGACCTTACATTGTACCACCTCGCGATTACATAAGTGCAAATTACGTATCTCGAGTACTCGGAGTGGCTTTATTGTGACCACCCTAGCGTCCCGTACCTACAATGATTTCCAATCAATCATATGTTCAGAGTCTGCATAATATTTCTTAAGATAGGAAACATGAAATACATTGTGAATTCTAGCGAGAGCCAGGGGTAGAGCAATTCTGTATGCCACATGATTGATAATTTCTAGAACTTTGAAAGGTCCCACGTATCTTGGGGCTAACTTAGAGGCTTTTCCAAATTTTATAGAGCTTTTATGTGGTTTTACCCGCAAAAGAACTTTTTCTCCCACTACAAACTATCTGGGAATACATTTTACATCAGCATAACTCTTTTGCCGGTCATTGGCTTCTTTCAATCTCTGTCTAATTATTCTTACCTGCTCTTCCATTTCTTGAAGCATTTCAGGTCCTAGAATGATCATGTCTTCCCACCTATTCCAACTTATAGGGGTTCTACATTTCTTGCCATATAATGCTTCAAAAGGTGTCATTTTTATTGCTAACTGATATGAATTGTTATAGGCAAATTCTACTAAAGGTAAATATTCCTCCCACCTGTATTGTTGATCCATACAATACATTCTAGGTAGATCTTCTAAAATTTGGTTTACCCTTTCCGTCTGATCCTCTATCTAGGGATGATATGCCGTACTAATATTCAATTGAGTCCCTAAGGCTGAAAATAAGGTCTACCAAAATCTGGATGTCATCCTAGCATCTCTATCTGATATGATCTTTTCTAGTATCCCATGGAGACAAAAATTTTCCTGCATAAATTTTCGTGCGATCACCAGTGCCCCATCTATTAAATTCCCTGGTATGAAATGTGCCACTTTCGTGAGCTTGTCCACTACCACCAATATGGCATTATGCCTATTCTTAGTCAAAGGTAGACCTTGCACAAAATCCATGCTGATAATTTGCCATTTCTAATCAGGTATGCTATGAGGCTGAAGTAATCCTGCTAGATGCTGATGCTCTACCTTGACCTTCTGACATTTGAAACATCCTGCCACAAATCTCGCTATGTCCTTTTTCATTCCTTTCCATAAATATAATGGTTTGACATCGGCAACATCTTGGTTACTCCGGGGTGTCCTGAATATGGTGCGGTGTGTACTTCTTTCCATATGGCTTTCCTTAACTCAGAAGACTTTCGAATATACATTCTACCTCTAAATCTCAAAAGCCCATCTACTTCAATGTGAAAACCTTCATATTTAGGCTCCTGTGGGTTTGATTGAAGAGCTTCTCGAACTTGCAAATAATATTCATCTTCATTCAATTTTTGAATCACCTAGTTTCTAAAATTAGTGTTGATTGACACCATTGCCATTATATGCTTCCGTTGACTCAAGGCATCAGCTACTCGATTTTCCTTTCCCTTAATGTAACTAATCTCAAAATCATAATCAGCAATTAACTCCATCCATCTTCTCTGGCGAGCATTTAGATTGGGTTGTGTAAATATATACTTCAAACGTTGATGATTTGATTAAGTTCAAAAGTTTTTCCTAACAAATAATGTTGCCACATTTGCAGGGCATGAACAATAGCTACCAACTCTAAATCATGGGGTGCATAAGTTTGCTCATATTGTTTCAATTTACAGGATTCATAAGCCACTACCTTTCCTTCTTGCATTAACACTCCACCCAATCCTTCTCCCGATGAATCTGTTATAACCACAAAATGACCATTAGGATTCAGTACTGCCAATATTGGAGCGATTGTTAGTTTTTCCTTTATTAGTTCAAATGCCTCTTGACATTTTTCAGTCCATTCAAATCTTTTTCCTTTTCTTTGAAGAGAGGTAATGGAATGAGCAATTCTAGAAAAATCTCTAACAAACCTTCTGTAGTACCCAGCTAATCCCATGAAGTTTCTAACCTCAGGCACATTTTTTGGTACTGGCCAATCTACTATGGCTTTGATCTTAGCAGGGTCCACTATAATTCCTTTAGCTGATATAATATGCCCCAGATATTGTATCTCTTTCTAAAAGAAGGTACATTTGGACAATTTTCCATATAGTTTGTGTTCCCTTAACCGCTGAAGAACTATTTGAAGGTGTTGAAGGTGCTCTTCCTCATTCTTGGAATAGATAAGAATGTCATCTAAAAATACCAATACAAACTTATCCAGGCAATCTCTGAAAACACTGTTCATTAAATTCATGAACATGGCCGAGGCATTGGTGAGCCCAAATGGTAGAACTGTGAACTCATAGTGTCCATATCTAGTTTTGAAATCCATCTTATGAATGTATTCCTCTTTTAACCTGAGTTGATGATATCTCGATCTCAAATCTTTTTTTGAAAACACTGCAGCCCCTTTCATTTGATCAAACAGATCATCTATTCAAGGTAAGGGATATTTGTTCTTGATGGTGAGCTTATTTAGCATTCGGTAGTCTATACATAGACGAAGAGTCCCATCCTTCTTTTTAACAAAAATCTTTAGGGCACCCCATGGTGAAACACTTGGTCGTATCAAGCCTTTATCCAGTAATTCCTATAATTGTGCCTTTAACTCTACCAGCTCTAAGGTGGTCATATAGTAAGGTACTTTTGAAATAGGTTCGGCCCCTGGTACAAGGTCAATAGCAAAATCAAAAATTCTTCCAGGTGGTAACCCAGGTAGTTCCTTGGGAAATACATCTTGATATTCCTGGATATAGGGGTATTTTTCAATAAAGATCTCTTCCTTATCTTCAATATTCATTTTCCTCTTTCCATACTGGAAGTGCTATGTCCCTTCTTCGACTGTTTCCATCTTGACCACAAACAATTTACATCCTTTTCTTTTATGTCTTTTCAGCTGCATAGCTGAAATTTGTCGCATCTTAACCTCTCATTACTTTCCTTGAATCCTCACTGGATTCCCTAGATCATCCATGCATTCTACTATTTTAGCATAACAGTCAACCTTAGCCCTATGTTCTTTTAACCAATTCATTCCAATGATCACATCATAGGAACCCAGAGGTGCTACGTAAATGTTGACCTCTGTAGTGAAGTCTGGAAATTCAATCTTTGCTTCAAACAGACACTGCTCTACCCAAGCTCTCGTCTAATTAGCATATTCAACCATCCATGATTTAGCCATAAATCCAATTCTTTTAGGGAACCTTCTGAGTAACTTAGGTGATATAAAACATTTAGTGGCTCCAGTATCTATTAAAATAGTTATTGGGTTTCCATAAAGCATACCTAGAGTTTCTATAGGAGCAACCTGGTACTCTGCTTGTCTATTTTCAACTGCTACATGAATTCTTTGCTGAAATACGGTCTGCTAAGGTGTTAGAGGCTTCCGTTGTTGTTGTCCTTGCTGGTTTTTAGAGGGAGACTAGTTTGCATAGTGCTCTCCTCCATAATTGAAACAACCTCTGGGTGGTCCTTTCTTATCAATGCTTTTATTAGAGAGGTTTTCATCCTTTCATGGGTTGTTATTGTTCCTTTTGAACTGATTATTCCTGTACTCCTTCTTTTTGAAATTCTGCTAAGACTGGTCCCACTTACCCTTGTTGTGCTTTCTGTCCCTGAAGGAATTGTCTTTCTTCAATCTTTGTTCTTGCCAAACAGCTTTCTCATAAGCCTCATCCATAGTCTGAGGTGCCAAAACATCTACTGGTCCTCCAACATGATTGTTTAGCCCCATTATGAACTTTCATACTCAAAAGTTTTCATCCTACTAGTACTGAGGACCATATTTGAGTAATTGGGTATATTTCTCCCAGTACTCATTGACAGTTAGAGGTCCCTGCCTGAGATTTTCAAAATCTAACAATTTTTGGTCATAAAATAACTGAGGAAGCCATCTTTGGCAGAATATCTTCACAAATTGATCCCATGACACATCAGCCACTATCAATCTCATTTCAACCCTTTTATTTTCCCACCATGTGGCAGCGTCTCCTACCAATTGGTAGGCTGCCCATGATACCTTAGAGTTATCAGAATAATCTCAAAGCTCAAAATACTTCTCCATTTATGTTAGCCATGCCTTCAAGGTATCTCCTGAAGTAGAGCCTTCAAATTTAGGAGGTTTTATCTTTTTCATATCCTTGGCTAACTCATCAGCCAATCTGCTTCTCTTGTGTCCTAAAATTAATGTTTTTGAATTATCTTCATACCGGTTACTTTAGTTTTCATATCTCTCTTCTCTAGCTTCAGATTGCCCTTCTACCTTTCTCTCTAGGTGGGCTAATCTAGCCTGAGTGGTTTTCATCATATTCAATATTTGATCCAATTTATCCATGGAGCCATTATTCTAATCTTCTCTGAACTCATTTATGGAATAATCCATTCAAATGAAGTTCCTAAAGAAATTTAAGAGTTTTTAATTAGTTTACGGGTTATGGGTTATTGTCATTTAATAGTTTTCCAATGAATTTAAGGAGTCTTCCTTAGCATAAAAAAAATTCATTTGGAACTCATATCAAATACAAATGGTACACAAAATTTTCTATTTATTTATAGAAAAAGACTATCACTCCCTGTGATAGATTTATTAATAATTACAAAATTTCTATCACTTCCTTTTGATAGATTTATTGCAATACAAAATGATCATCACTCTCTGTGATCAGTTCTCTGAATTATCTTCATTATCAGTGATAGGTTCCTCCTGATCACTAAACTCTAAAAATGGGATAAGTCTATATCTAGGAGTTGGAACTCGATCTCCTTCTGATGTTTCTGGTTTAGTTTGGTCTTTGGTTTTGGTCTTATTAATTTCTACAATTATGGCGGACTTCACCTTCTCTTTTCCAGAGACTGTCCATTTTCTTCTTTCCCTCTGAAGTCTTTTCAGAGCTTCGGCTAACGTCTCTAAATCTAATAGAGGAGAACAACTTGAGTAATCATACGAAAACCTAATCTTCTATAGTCGAATGGATACAGGGTCTCGAATCTTTTTCCGGGGTGTTTTTCTTATCAATACCATCCTAAAGAGACATTAATAACTGTTTTCAATGTTCTAAGCATGATGAGCCCCAAGGTTTAGTGTGGAACTTGATAGCTCCGATACCATATGTAACACCCACTTTCATTTAATAGATAATAAACTTACATCTAACAGAATTTTAGCGGAAAGAATAACTAACTATTAAGAAAATCGAATGCAATAAAAATTTAAATATTACAACTAACTTTCATTTTCAGCTGAAATAATCTTTCTAACAGAATACATATAATCAAGAATAAATTAACTAACTTCCTTCAATGAAATTCAAATATAAGGTAGAAAGAGAGATTAAGAAAAATACAACTTGAATAGCTTCATGCTGATTTGTTTGCAGATCCTCCTCTGGATTTTGGAAAAAGAGATATCAACAAGGGTTTTAACCACCCAACCAAGACCAACTGGTCTCCCGTGCTTCTTCAACTGAAGAAACCTGACCCTTCACAAGGGTGACTAACAAGGAATTAATTAACAACAATATGCCTCTGAGCCTGGTGTTAAGACCTATACCTCTTGATCAATCTTTTCCCTATAGGTACCTCCTAACTGGAAAGATCACTCTGACCAGTGGTATATCTGGTACTTGATAGTTGACAGATGCCTATTTTGCATCGTAACCTTGGCCAAGGATTTCTAATAAATAACTGACACTACTGTGTAGTCAGCATTCACCCTTGCTCGACATTGTTATTAATTCATATGTTTCTTTTCTTTTATTGCAGGTTTGAGAGAATACCATGCATGACTCACTGTCAAACTTATAGATATAGAACATAAGTATATAAATAGAAAGTACCCTTTCATCTAGTGACCGCAGTCATGCAACTCAGTGCAACTATAATGTATGAGCAAGTGCAATAGTTATATATACACACACACACACACATTCACAAGATATCAAGAAAACAAAAGCTTCTACAGATTGGAGAGACTTATAGAATGAAAAGCATACACATATTTTTGAAGACTAATCAAGAACACAGAACTACGATAAAAGATAGATAGTGTGATTTGATAGCTTCAATCATAGAATACTATTTTCTATTGCATGATAAATCGGATTATGATAAAGGGACTATGATCTTGCTTGAACAAATCTTTTAGTGATTGAAGCTGAGGAAGATGCAGTTGCAAAACAAACTGAAAGTGTGACTGGTTCTTGTAGCCGCTTGACAAAGTAACAAGAATGCAGAGTCGAAAAATATTTTAGAAGATTGCAAAACAATGCTCAAGACTTATGCGATTTGAGCTGTGGTATTACAAAGACAAAGATACTTTAGTAGAATGCAACTATTAAATAGCACCTTGCTTATGCTTCCTACGAATGCTTCTATCAATTAGAGATAATGTAGCGAATGTCCGCCAAGAAAGAATGAACACTAATATATATATCTGGCCGCTCCTCCACTACGACCACGTACAAGAAGGAGCATTCCTTCTTGCATTCCGGCGGAGTGGGGGAGTTACTATCAAGACTCCAGCTCACACACTCCAAGCGCTCCACTTCAGGTAAAACACAGTTTAATAATTATTTAATAAACATAAGAGATAAATAATTCTCACCAACTAGAAATATAGTTATACTTATATACGTATGCCTTGGCCAAGGCTACGGTGACTTAGGCTTAGACATAATAATTATTATTATTATTATTATTTTTGATTCCTATAATCACCCTCTCCCTATTGATATCCCTTTTTCCTTGTCTCCTAATTTGTCCTACAACATCTTTGACAAATAATAAAGGCTAAATCATTTCCTCGATGTGAAAAATAATATATATTATATCGATACATCCATTTTCCCATACAATTGAAAAATATTCGCATATAAAAGAAAACCATTATACACATTATCCAATGAATAATTTTCATATTCACATGAAAGCAGTTGTACTCAACTAACAACATAACTAACATTTCATTGTTTTAAAAAAAGAGGTGACAATCCCTGCCAATGCCACCAACTCCAGCATGGCCAAGATTACCTCTGGAAGATCCATCAGTATTAATTTTCAGCTCCCCCACAGCGGGAGGACACCAACAACTAATATGACAAACCCTCGCTCTCCCACGCCCATGCTGAAACTTCCTCAAATTTTTTTGTCCACCCCCAGAGAGACCCAGGGCTTCAACAACATCACAGTCACCAGAAACAACAAGGATATACATATCACACTTAGCAGCCAAAGTTTCCTACAAACCCCCCAAAATCTACAACCAGAGTTGACCAACAAGTAGCTTCTTGTCCAGAAAAATTCTACGGTTGCGCTCCAACCAAATATGCCAATGATCAAACTAGGGCCAATGATCCAAGCAATGAGGACAAAAGAGGTCTTTATAGGGGGAGGCCCCAGACTACTCCAAAAGTCCTCTAAAGAAGAAGCATGTCTACACGGTATACGCTAGAGATTCCACCAGAAATGCCAAATAACTTTCACAAAGGAACACTAGAAGAAGAGATGGGGGATGCACTCCTCATGCCCACTACACAGGACACACGTAGAGGGCCCCTAAAACCCACGTTTCCAGAGGTTCTCCTAGGTAAGGCACCTCCCCTGAACAACTAACCACGAGAAGAAGTTACACTTAGGCCAAGCAAACTTATTCCAAACCTTTTTCCACCACGAGACCTCCGAGATCCCAAACATATGCTTATCAAAAACTTGATAACCTGAGGTGACAGAATATTTACCTTTTGGATCAGGACCCCAAGCCAACACATCTCTCCCAGGAAGAGAAGTGCAAACACGTCTCGACAGAATCCCAGCAAGCTCCTTATAATCTCCAACTGCCCCACCAGGAGGCCACTCCTGCAAAACCTTCCATCTATACACACTAACTTGTCCCAAAATCTGAAGAGTTTTAAAATCAGCAACATGGCACCACCCAGCATCAATAAAATGCCTACTCAAATTCTGTAGGTGGGGGTGAGTAGACAAAATGGGAGGATAACCATTCCAAGAATCATGCCAGAAGAGGGCATCCTACCCACGATTGCAAATCCAAAACAACCCTTGCTTGACCAACTTAGCACCCCTTTTGAGGGTACTCCAAATCAGAGAACCCTTCCCCTCCAAACTAAAGCGGGCAACATCCACACTCTCAATTGCACCAAATACTTTGAGATAATAATTTTTGCCCACGATTGATGTTGCTACGAACACCACCGCCAATACAACTTAGCTTCTAAAACTTGTCCATTCAAATTAGTTCTACGCACACCCAGACCACCAGCCTACTTTGGCCTACAAATAGCTTCCCACTTTACGAAACTCCACTTCCTGTGAAGGAGGTTTCCAGACCAAAGGAACTGCCAAGACAAACTCTCAAAGTCTTTGATAAAGCCAGAAGGTGCAGAGAGAACAAAACATCTGTACAGAGGAAGAGCCTGCACCACTAACTTTAAAAGAGTCACCCTACTTGTAGAAGAGAGCCACCTGTTAGTCCAATGACTAACCAGATTTCTAAACTTATCCATAATCTCCTTCCAGAATAGTTTAGGAAGCGAATGAATAACAAGAGGAATATCAAGATACACAAAAGGGAGAGTGCCAATCTGGAAATGAAGGATACCAACAATTCTCCTTTGAATAGCCCGCAGGGTATGAAAGAAGTAGATAAAAGACTTCCCCTCATTAATTTTCTGACCTGATGCAGCCAAATAACAATCTAGAATCCTCCGCCAACTAGAAGCCTCCTCAACCTTGGCTTTACCCATCAGAGCTGTGTCATCAACAAAATGCAAATGTGACTGATGGTGAATATTGTTTCCAAAACTCTAGCCCTTAACCAAACCAGTCTCCACCTGGGATCTAATAAACCTCCCCAAACCCTTTGCTAATAAGATGAATAGATAGGGGGATAAAGGGTCCCCTTGTTTGAGCCCCCTAGAAGCACCAAACAACTCTGTTGGCTCACCATTAATCAACACCCAAAAGGAAGGAGAAGTAACACAGCTCTTGACCCACTCAATCCATTCACTAGCAAAACCAAATGCTCCCAGAATCTTAAATAAGAAGGCCCATTTAACCCGATCATAAGCTTTAGCCATATCCAACGTAATAAACATAGCTTTCTCTTTAGAACGATCCATATAATGAATTGTTTCAGCTGTAATGATGACACTATCCATAATCTGCTTACCAGCCACAAAACCCCCTTGCTCTTTAGAAATTAACCTGCTTAGTCAAGGTTTCAGCCACTCAGCAATCAACTTAGTAATAATCTTGTAAACCACATTACATAAGGCAATGGGCCTAAAAAGATGTAGAGAATTAGCCCCATCCTTCTTTGGAATGAGAGAAAGGAAGGTAGCATTCAAGGATTTCAATATTTGTTTATTCATGAAAGATTCTTGAATGACCTCCAACAAATCCAACTTAATCACTTCCCAGAACTCCTGGTAGAACTCAACTGGGAAACCATCTGGCCCTGGAGCTTTTCCCTTTTTCATTTGGAACACAACAGTTTCAAGCTCTGACAAAGAAATAGGATTAAGCAAAGAAGCATTCATTTCACTGGTGACTAAGGGCGGAATACTATTCAAAATATCAGCTTCATCCTCCTCTGCAGGAAGGGAATCCTTAGATAGTAGAATAGAAAAGAAATGAATAGCCTCAGCAAAAATAGAAGTAGAGGAGGAGAGAATCTCCCCATTCGAAGAGCTGAGAGAATCTCCCCATTCGAAGAGTTGAGAGAAGAAATGACATTACCTTGTCTCCTATCTTTTACTAAATTATGGAAGAAAGAAGTATTCCTGTCTCCCGCCTGAAGCCACTTGATTCGGGACTTTTGTTTCCAAAAAAATTCCTCGCATAGTTCCCATTCCTCAACTTCCGCCTGAAATCATGGAGATGGGTCGAGGAGCCTTTTCACTCAGACCATGATCAGTAAATAGGAAGCTTATGACAGAGGAGGTTGATGCAAACAAAATTATAGGTCGAATGAGTTAACATTATGGCTGATAGGTTAATAAAAACTTAGGCTGATGCTAATATGATATAGGGCGGTATTCCTTTGAAGATACACTAGGCAGAAAGGAAGAAAAAAATAGGTTGATCACTTATAATAAGGGGCCGAAGCAAACATAAAAGAGACCGATTTATACAAATGGCAGTTGGAAAAAATCATAAGGCTGATCGATCTACAATAAAAGAGATAGATAGGATAGAAGGTTGTTGAAAAATTGATCATGCCATTTGAATTATTTCTAGATCGAAGATAATTAAAATGAGGCTAATTTTCAACAAAACAAGTCATTTAATGACTATAAAAGGCCAATGCATAAGGAAGATACTTAACAGGCCGATACACTAGTTAGAAGGCTAATTACAATGTATATATGGCAAAAAGAAAGTTTCATATAGGTCATTTTCAAAGAGAAGAAGGTCGGTACAAAGGATAAAAGGTCGATCTAACTAAGAAAAACATAAGAACAAGCAACAAACCAAATCAAGTCACTTCAAAAGGATAAAGGCCAACCCTCAATGTATGGACATGCTGCCAAAAAGGCCGCTCAGGTTAATACAAAGGTAGAAAAGTATTTGAAAACAAGATAAACATCTATTGCAACCCAGAACAAGATCAAAGGTAACCCCTTTCATTATATTTGCTTAAAATAAGTACCTAGAATCCTACGCTTGGTAGATTGGTCATCTTGCTCTCCTCCTGTCAATGATCTCTTTGTGCCTTTTTCCTATTGTCTCCTCTCTTTTTTTCCCAAGTCAATGTCCTTTCTCTTCTAATGAATTCCCTGCTCTAATAATGACATTGATATATTTGGTTCAAGCTTTTCTCGAGTTTCAAAAAATATAGTTGCATGGTTTGTGGATGCTGAAAGATGCCTTCAATTTCTTAATTTTTAGATTTTTTTTAAGTCCACTAATACTTGCAGTATTATTATTGTATTTATTTGCATGCAAATATACAGTGTTGTTTTATTATTTTTATCTATCTTGCATATTTATATCTATAATTATTTTTAGATATATATATATATATATATATATATATATATATATATATATGAGTTATGTTTTATTTATACTTATCTTTAAGTCCTTACAACAATATTGTAGCTTGCAAGAGTATAATTTATATATTTAATTATATACATAGATATATAGACAAACACTTTTAAATATTTACTAATAAATCAATACAAAATCAACTTATATAATTTTGGTTAACTCTAAGATCAAAATCAAAGTAGGAATACATGGCTAACTTATGCAATAAAACACATAATTCTCTAACCATCATACGTCAACCACATCCATTAACCAAATAAAATGCTCAAGCATGACTACATAACCATATAACGATGCATAATAAAGCCACTCAATGATGCAATATGAATGAAACTAAGTGAGTGTGTGCATGCATCAGGTTTATCCATCATGCCTACCCTTTTAGATGGCTAGAACACTTCTACCTCAACCATGTTCCCGTCTTTGACATTTTTTCTGCACTCAGTCGCACTTAGATTTCCATCAATAGGTTAGTCCTTATAATAATAGCTAAAGCAAGACAAGATATATATCCGTAATCATACCAATAATAATCAATTATTAAATTGACTTACAAAATTATGCTTTTCAAAATAATGCCACTTTTACCTTTATGCGTGTGATTTCACTCAATAGTAAAACAATCATAATTAAATGTCCAATAATCTGAATTATAAATAAAGTCCAAAAAAATGAGATGTGACATCTTTCTCCACTAGGAAGAGACATCATCTTGATGTCTTATTACACACATACTAAAAAATGAGTATCTCTCTAATACTATCAAAGTATTACATTGAGCAAAAAAAACATCATAACTATGTAAATAAAAGTATCTCAACTAAGTCCTCAAATGAGAAAAAGAACGGTCAATCTCCTCTACATTCTCCCATGTGGCACTATCCACAAAACGTTAGTCCCATTAGAATTATACTGAGCAATATCTCTAATACACACTTAACATTGCGTCTATAAAAAAATTGAGTATATAATCAATCAATACACATGGCACAACAACTACCACTCAATTGCATTCAGGTAACATATGACACTCTTGCTAGAGCATAAAAAAAATTCATCACAATCATTCAAGCATATGGAAAATAATCACATCTTTAATGCAAGTCAGATGACGCATAAATCATAGTTTACCATAGACATATACAAGCATGAATCAACATCACAATGCACATGCAATCTCATGGTAACCATGACATTATGACAAAAGATTAGTCCTCTTAACTAACATTAGGTCGAGGTCTCAAAATAACAAAACAATCTCCAAAGGTCTAAAAACCATCCATCATGCATACAACTCTGCTGAGACCACACCACTCCATCCTCCAACTGCTATTGCAATGAGAAGATGCCAAAAGGCACAACAAACCACAAGCAAGTCAAGTCCACAAAATTTAGGACCATAACTATGCTAGGATAACCTCTCAAGCTATTAACTAAGTCTAAGGAAACTCATAAGGCTACCATACCCATCCTCAAGGAGAATTGCAAACAAAAGATTACTCTCTCAACAGTCCTCCCTCAGGCACTACCCGCAACAAAAGAACTCAAGGATTAGGGAAATCTAACTCAAAAAGGTTAAAGGTACCACTACCACACATTCATCCTAACTAAAAGCGTGCCTCAACTCTAGACATGGTTTGCCCACATGAGGTACTTCCTCACATTCCATTCCTAAAAGAGAGGGTTTCTCTAACACTCTAGTTCTATACTACCAAAACTAGGATCAACCAAATAGGTTCTTAGAGAGAAGAATCTAACCACACCCTCTAACAACATAAGCACTTCCATCAAGCAATGTTTAGCAATCTGTTACTCACTATGATCACATCTAAGTTGGCAACAACACACCAACAAGGTGCAACACCACTTCATCTCTTTAACTAAACTAGATCAAAAAGGTCATACAACACAACTATCATGAATTCATGATCGATTAGGTAACACAAGGCTTCCTCGTGGCCTAAACACCAAGTATCCATAAAATGGACTACAAAGGACATCAACTTCCTAACACAAGAATTACATCCCTTCCAACATCAAGCTAGGAAACCTTCAACTACTAAGGAGAAACTTCAGAAGCAACCAAATTCCCAAGGTTGGAAACTCAACAAAATAAAAAAGACAACTAAATACCCTAATATATATACATTACGTGCTCATGCACTAACTAAGGCTCCATCTCACCCTACGCTATGTCAAAACATGAGTGTAGTTATGAAACTCTCATACAAAGGACACAACAACATAACACTTCACCACTACAATTACTAAAAGAAAAATTTAATCAAACCAAGTTCTCTACATATCTCTTTCACAAAGTCAATATTTAATCTCACAGAAGATTCAACTCACATCAAGCAATCCATGGTGACACAAAATCTATTTCAGAACTTCCTCAACACTTCAAACAATATTCATTGCATTTAATAACAATCCATGAATTCAATTTACCAAAGCTCTAGTAAGACACACACAAAGAATTAGTATATTCTCCAGATTCTACTTCCTTATACAATCCATCATAAGCCCATCATGGAAATGATAGAGGACATAACTAGATACATGACCAACAGTTTAAAATATTCAAGCATAGCCGCCAATAATAAATAAATAACTAAAATTCCAAAGTGAAAGAAAAGTCAATTCCAACAATAAGGCATAAAATGAGCTCAATTTCAATAGTAAATCAAACATGACCATAAGGTCACAAGATAAATAAATATCAACTTCGATGGCTATACTTATTCATAAACAAGAATAATAATCTAATGTTGGTCCTTACAATGTTAGAGATTTTACCAAGGTTAAATACATAAAGTATCAAAATTCAAAAGTTCCACATTACATGAACTATGTGACTAATTCTACCCACTAGAGAGGGAGTACAATCCTACACTACACCTCCCAAAATTTGAGGCAAGTAAGAGAACACACTCAATCACACCAAACAAATGAGTCTTCTAAGACTCCAATCACATCTATAACATAGATCATTTCTACTTTACCCACACAAACATCACTTAGTGATGCCAAGCAACCAACAGTTGCATCCTGTTCAAGGGAATCACAATGACCATGCAAGACACACATAGTCATACACTAGTAAACATCCAGCAACCAAGATTAAGCTAGGACAAAATCAGGTTCACAAACCAAGATATCTAAACACATCACTCTCACAACAAGAGCAGTTTAAAATTTCTTACCATACAAGGACTCGCCAAGCATATGGATAATGCATTAATGCAACATTCACATGAGACCAAATTTCTTCACAGCATGACAACAAGCATACTAAATGCACACTAGGAAGGGGAAATCACAACTCAAAGTCACAAGATGCAAGGTTTGCTAATTCACTCAAGATTCTAACACATCTACAACCCCTTTTCTCTTTAACTAAACAATGCAATGCACTAATTACACCCAGGTTCCCACATGAATCCTAGGGAAGAATGTAATATGGGGACATAAGCCATTACCCAAATGATCTATTTTAGCAATGCAAAGCAACACTATCTTTCTTACAATCACATAATGAATTCACACACAGGGACATGCTCTCAATAAGACAATGCAATATGCATTTCAAGTAAGCATTACCAGTCACCATGTAGAGGTAATTATTAAACAAGCATTTCGAGGGTATGCTACTCTTGAAACATACATACACATATAAGCAACTTCTTGGCAACCACCAGGGTCTATCTAACCCTGAAACAATGTTTTCTTCACCACACACATGCAAGGAAAACATAACAAAGAAGGCACATGCTACTCACATCATGCCAACACACAAGAACCAACACATGCTCGAATAAACTGAGCAACACAACACCCCAGAGCTCCCAATGCTGCAATGTGGCCTTGATACCAAATGTAAAGTATAGAATCCAAAACTATAATCATTGAAAGTAAATAAATCACCTCATTTTCATTAATAGAAAATAGATAAGATACATCTTCTATATATGTAGAAATATCAATTACATCTTACAAATACACACGCCAAATCCAGGTGTTAGCACAATAACATAATATACAATGATACATCTTTGCCTCTCATGCCATAAAGTCATCCTAAAAGGATAATAAGGTATTATGATCAAGTACAAATACACATAATAAATTATGAATCAAATAACTATTGTGGTCGTCACTAACCCACACGGTCATCTGCAAGCCAAGAGACGAGAATATGGCCTAGGCACTTTTCTGCCCAACCACGAAGCATTACTCTCCCCCAGAATCCTTCCTAACATGAAGGATACTCGACCCTGCACGGAGTGCCTAGCAACCTGGAAACAATAGGTAGGAGGGACAACCCGGTGCAACTTGATGTCTAAATACATATAGATATTCTAACTAGAATGTGCATTATATCACAAATAGGATGTGGTAGAGAAACATATTAATATAATTTTTCTAGACACATACATTCATCTATTTCAATGAAAACTTGGCTTTGGCCAAAGCACTTATAAGTAACTGTCAAATAAAAAAAAGAGGATCTACCTTCTCTATTAGTTCCACATTCAGCACTCTATCCTGGAAGGTAAGCCAGTCACACATAGACAACAAAATAACTAATTCAATTGCAAAACAATCATAGAACCTATGCATTGACTAATAATAGTTGCTAGTTACTTTCTTTTGCATGATCAACATGAATACACTTTTTTTAAGAATTTAATTCTAATAGAGAACATCATACATTATTATTGATTCGAGATGCACATAGAAAGATATGTAAATGGTTATATACTTAATCCATATTACGATCATGATTATCTCAAAAGAAAGAAGCTAGATCTAGGATTTCACAACCACAAGTAGGTTCAGATCTACAATTTTGGATTAAAATTGGTAATAAAGAATAAAGAGAGTAATCTTTTCTAACAATTTTAGTTTTGTACAACCTGGATAAATTAATTAGAGACACCATTTAGAGGGAAAAAAAATTCATTTCCTAATATTTAACAAACATTTACAAGAGAGTATACTAAAGTCACTATTGTCGAAGATATAAAAAGATAGTCATATAAACACACTGTCTGACTGCTATAGGAAAATACATATACACTGTAGGAACAAAGACGACTGCTACATAAACTTAGAGAAATCTTCTATAGGAATATAGTTCTACGGCTACAGGAATCTACATATACAACATGCTGACAACAATATACCACTTAGGCTATTATACTGAGATGGGGTCAATCTGGTGGTTAAGATCAGTTGACATGCTATTTAAGACAGGTCACAGGCAATATAATAACAAGGAGGCCAATCTTGATGGAGCTCCACATTTAAACTATCATCAAGAAATGACATGATGCATATAGGCCACTGACAAGGATTAAGAATCTGCTTCCATTCTAAGTATCTAACTGATTTAATTCTTCTATCCTTTCGCAGTTACATCTATTCAGAGACATCATTCTATTTTCATTGTGTTGAGATGTCTATTTGGAATAAATTAACACCTTATAGAAATGATAACGAATATAGTTAAAGAGAAAGGCATAAAATGTGATTATGAAGATGGCAAACAAGAAGATTTTAATGTTTGAGAAAGAATAAAGGTTGATACCAATCTAAAAAGGCCAATTAAAAGAGAGAGATGGTTTGCGGAGCCTTTTCACTTAGACCACGCTCAATAAATGTGAAGCTTATGATAAAGGAGGTCGATGTAAACAAAATTACAGGTCGAATGAGTTAACATTATGGCTACTAGGTTAATAAAAACTTAGGCCACTAATATGATATAGGTCAGTATTCCTTTGAACATACACTAGGCAGAAAGAAAGAAAAAAACAATAGGCCGATCGATTATAATAAGAGGTTGAAGCAAACATAAAAGAGACTGATTTATATGAATGACCATTGGAAAAAGTCATAAGGCTGATCGATCTGCAATAAAAAAGATAGATAGGATAGAAGGCTGTTGAAAAATTGATCACGCCATTTGAATTCTTTCTAGACTGAAGAGAATCAAAACGAGGTCGATTACCAACAAAACATGTCATTTAATGACTACAAAAGGCCAATGCATAAGGAAGATACTTAACAGGCCGATACACTAGTTAGAAGGCTGATTACAATGTATATATGGCAGAAAGAAAGTTTCATGCATGCCATTTTGAAACAGAAGAAGGTCGGTACAAAGGATAAAAGGTCAATCTGACTAAGAAAAACATAAGAATAGGTAGTGAACCAAATCAAGTTAGTTCAAAAGGATAAGGGCCAACCCTCAGTGTATGGACAGGCTGCAAAAAAGGCCGCTCAAGTTAATACAAAGGCATAAAAGTATTTGAAAACATGATAAACTTCTATTGCAACCCATAACAAGATCAAAGGTAGCCACTTTCATTATATTTGCTTAAAATAAGTACCTGGAGTCCTCTGCTTGGCAGAGTGGTCTTCTTGCTCTTCTCCCGTCGATGATCTCTCTATGCCTTTTTCTTGTTGTCTCCTCTTTTTTTTCCAAGTCAATGCCCTTTCTCTTCTAATGAATTCCCTACTCTAATAATGGCATTGATATATTTGGTTCAAGCTTTTCTTGAGTTTCTAAAACTGCAGTTGCATGGTTTGTGGACGTTGAAAGATGCCTTCAATTTCTTAATTTTTAGATTTTTTTTAACTCCACTAATACTTGCAGTATTATTATTGTATTTATTTGCATGCAGATATATAGTGTTGTTTTATTATTTTTATCTATCTTGCATATTTATATCTATAATTATTTTTAGATTTTTAATACATATATTTGAGTTATGTTTTTTTATACTTATCTTTAAGTCCCAACAACAATATTGTAGCTTGCAAGAGTATAATTTATATATTTAATTATATACATAGATATATATAGACAAACACTTTTAAATATTTACCAATAAATCAATACAAAATCAACTTATATAATTTTTGTTAACTCTAAGATTGAAATAAAAGTAGGAATACATGGCTAACTTATGCAACAAAACACATAATTCTCTAACCATCATACATCAACCACATCCATTAACCAAATAAAATGCTCAAACATGACTACATAACCATATAACGATGCATAATAAAGCCACTCAATGATGCAATATAAATGAAACTAAGTGAGTGTGTGCATGCATCAGGTTTATCCATCATGCCCACTCTTTCAGATAGCTAGAACACTTCTACCTCAACCATGTTCCCGTCTTCGACATTTTTCCTGCACTCAGTTGCACTTAGATTTCCATCAATAGGTTAGTCCTTATAATCATAGCCGAAACAAGACAAGATATATATCCATAATCATACCAATAATGATCAATTATTAAATCGACTTACAAAATTATGCTTTTTAAAATAATGACACTTTTACCTTTACGCATGTGAATCACTCAATAGTAAAACAATCATAATTAAATGTCTAATAATGTGAATTATAAATAAAGTCCAAAAAAAACGAGATGTGACAGTAAGGCAAGGCCCAACCAAAGGCAAAAGGTGTTATGGGTGGATGAATACAAAAAATATTAGTACTTGATGGATGCGAGTAAAACTATATGGAATAAAAGGGTGGACTATACCTACATTTTCCCCAAAGTGCAAAGACGCTTGTGGATAATGGAATACACATGTTTACTCATGATGCCTACAAGCGGGGTTTCATCATGGTACTTGCCCAAGGCACCATAAGCATAGTTTTCACTAGAGGGTGATTTTTCTCTTTATTTTTTTTGCTTTTATTTTTTATTTATTTTTTCCTTTATTTTTGTTTTATTTTTAATTTTTTTTGGTGATGTTATGAAACTGCTGTTGCTAGATTATGCTGTAATCGCTTGAGATGTACAATGTTCATAAGCTCCTCTAGCTCTTGACCTTCAGGTGTTGCTAGCTTGTATGCCCCTGAGCCATATTGGCAATGATTACATAGAGACCCATCCAGTTTGTCTCAAATTTTTCTTTTTCTCATAGTCCTAATTTGTATTCTTCTAATTTTCTTTGATCACAATATCCTCAATTTCAAATTCTCTAGTTTTTATGCACTTATTGTAGCTATGATGCAACCGATTTTGATATGATTTAAGGTGTTTTAACACATTGAGTCAGTGTTCATAAAGAATCTCTAGTTCATCCATTCATGCCACTTTTTAGTCTTCACCAGTGATGAGGTCACACAAAGAGATGCACATGGATGGTAGCTTAATCTCAATTGACAAAATGTATTTAGTACCAAAGATGATGGAATAGGGAGTGGCACCAGTAGGTGTACAGATGCTAGCGTGATAGGCCCATAGGGCGGGATAGAGCTGAAGATGCCAATCATGGCCAACATCATTGATAATCTTTTTGAAGGTTTTAATAAGGGTTTTATTAGATGCCTTTGCTTGACTATTTCCTTGTGTATAATAAGGTGTTGACCATTTGTGTTTGATGTGAATTTTTTTACAAAGGACATGAACTTCATGAATTTCAAAGGATTTACCATTATCTGTGATAATGGCAGCAGGGATCCCATAATGGTAGATGATATGGTTGAGGATGAACTTGGAAATTTGTTGGCCAGTCACATAAGTAAGAGGAATTGCTTACACCCACTTAGTGAAGTATCCAGTTGTAGTGATAATATGTTTATGGCCATTAGAGGAAGAGAGATTTATTTTGCTAATGAGATTAGCCCCCATGTGGAAAAAGGCCACAAAGTCATGATGGGATGAAGTACTTGAGAGGACAATATGCCCTCCGTAGGTCCAGACCATAATCTTCCTCTATACATTGAAATTATTGTAACCAAACATAAAGTTAAAAGGGTTCTTGTGGATAATGGGGCCAGTTTAAATATTTACACTTCAAAGTTGATTCAACACTTGGGATATTCAAAGCAAGATTTGAATCCCAAAATGATCACCATCAAAGCTTATGACAATGTAGAATGAGAGTCAACTGGAAAAATACATCTATCACTTGAAGTGGGGAATAATAGAATTATTTAATTATGCATGGAGGATAATTGGAATATTAAATAATAAAATTATTTAATTATGCATGAGAGGTGAATGAATTAAATTAATTAAATAACAGGATTATTTAATTAATTGATGGATGAAAATAGATTAATTAAATATGATTATTTAATTAATCGATGATGGATAATAGATATGTTATTAATTAATATAATTATTTAATTAATGAATGAATAGAAATGTTAGTGTGGTAGGGGTTAGAAGTGGTGAATTTTTGTGCAAAAAATGTAAGGTAAAATTTAGGTGTCTACAATTATATTCTTTGTGTAACATGAAAATATATGGAAATTGATATTCCCAATATGATAGAAGTATCTAGACCTATATGTTGAGACCATGTGATGGCAGTTTCATGATGTTGTTAGAAAAATAAAAATGATAAAGAAAATACTTGACTCTTGAGATTCAAGATGTTTGGGATAGTCTAGTGTGTAACGCCCCGCCAAGAAACCCTAGAGAACAACTCAACTATGCTATACAAAGAGGACATATTTTTTTTTTAAAGAAATAAGTAACAAAGAAATGTAAATCATATTTATTCATAACATTTAAGTTAAGCTTTATCCTCTAGGGTTCCACGGCTGCATTACTAACAACTAATAATAAGATCTAACCAACATTATGAATTAACTAACAACCATAGTTCATTCTAAATCTGATTGCATCAAATGAATAAACACATACATTTCCATATTATATCATCAGATAAGTAATCATCAAGATCTTGCATATAGGATTACAAGTACATATACAATTTCCTTAATGAGAGAGTACACATTTACATTGTTTACAATATCGCTTTCCTGATTACATTAGAGTACATACATCAAGATAACAATACATGATTCTACAAGACAAGAACATAAATATCTGTCTCCTCAAGCTAGATCAAGATCTGAAATCTACTACATGCGATACATCTTTCTCACACATGATCAAAAGCAAGGAAACCAATGGTGATAAAAGCACAACCACCTGACCATGTGGAACCCTAAGGTCCACCCCCCATGCTAGGAGATAACGATAAGGTCCCACAACATGAAAAAGTTAAGAAGACAGTAACACAAAAGGGCTAAGTGACTCCAACATACAAAGTACACGTTGCAAATATGTGCCTAAGCGGTGTTGTCATTGATGTCAACATATCCTTGTTGCCATTGGTGTCAACTGTATCCTATTTTGATGTCTGTGTAGAAGACCAGATTGTTGAGGATATTGAGAAAACTAATGATAATCAATGTCTGCGGACCATATGAATGTTTAGAGGTTTTCCTGAAGAAGCTCCAGTTATGATTTGAGAAGTTTGCATTAAGATCTGAGGAAGTTATGGCCATCTGAGTAGAACCGGTTCTTGTAAATACTTAGGAGAGACAAAGTGACAGGAAAGTGGTCCAGATTGCTCCGGTAACGTAAAATGATGATCTACGGATCTAGAGGCATGTTTAGGAAGTTAGTGTGTATCATCAATTCAAGTGGTTCATGGTTTGGATATCCGTAAGCAATCCTTCTAGTTTGATAGTCATAGCAGATAGTGTTCTTGAGATTTCGGATAAAGATGCAAGTGATTCTAATGAGTTGGAGGAGTGCGGATGTTTCTATTGAATTTAATGCTCTTGTAAAGATCTCTGGATCGTGTAGCTTCTGTGTTGGAGGTCCGTATTGAAGTTTGAGCTTGTTGTTGAAGATTTCCTCTTTGAGGTTATTGTTCTTTCTAGTTCTTGGCCGACCGGATGTTCCTAGCGTATTGCAGATGATCTAAAGAGCATTTTATGAAGTGTGGCATGTTAGGAGAGGAAGATTCAAGTCTCAGTTATGTTTGGCTGATAGTATAAAGATCCGCGTTAAGTTTAGCCAACCTTGTTAATCATTCCAAGGTTGATGAAGTGTATAAATACTTGTTGAAGAGTTGTTGAGAATCATCCTTGTGTGAAATGAATTAAATCCAAAGAAAGGATCAAAAGTAGAGCAAAGAAGAAGAGGAGCAAAAGTAGTATAGGGTGAAGAGTCGGAGGAGAAGAACTTGGAGATAGAAGCAGAGGTTTTTGAGCATTAAATGAAACTGAACTAGGCATGAAAAGATGCTAATTATCAGTTAGTTCTTTTTGTGTTACTCAAATTTCTTGTAGGTAGTGAGCCTCTCTTTTGAGTAGTGAGCTCTGGGCAGTGAGCCCAAAGGCAAGTGCCTTCCCATTCTTTTAAGTACTTTTAACAAGGTACAAATCTTGTGGGCTAACACCCGCCATGGTTTTTCACTTAACCAGGTTTTCGCGTCAAAAATATTGGTGTCAAATGTGTTGATTATGTTTCTTCTTATGTGTTGATGTTATATGCTTTAGTGTTTGCATCATTAATCAATTTGCCAATTGTGAAAGAAGATTAAAAGAAAAGAAAATTTTAATTTTGGGGACAATTGATTCACCCCCCTCTTAGTTGTTTGGGATAATTCCAACAATTGGTATCAGAGCCAAGTACCTCTAAAAGAAGCTTGACCACTTGAGGAGATCGAAGATGTCATTTTACAAGAAGGAAAGTCCAAGATTTGATGGGACAAATTACTCCTTCTGGAAGGTACGCATGCAATGTCATTTGGAATGTATGGGTGATGTCTTTTGGTTGATAACCAAGAATGAGTATAAGATTCCTAAGAATGGACCTACAACTATAGATGATATCAGAGATGCTGAACACAACATTCAAGCCAAAGAAGCATTCTTGAGTGCCCTATCTGATACTGAATTGGCAAATGTCCTGGATTTGAAAACTGCTCATGAAATCTAGATTAAGTTGGAAAATCTGTATGAAGGTGACAAATATGTTCAATGTGCCAAGCTACAAAGCCTGAAGGGTAAATATGAAAGATTGGTAATGAGTGAAGATGAAAACATTACTTCCTACATGCAGAAAGTAAATGAACTTGTGATCGGTATCAAAAATGCAAGTGGAGTATTGGAAGAATAAAAAATTGTTGCCAAAGTCCTCAGATCCTTACCTACAGCTTACAAGCATAAAGTTGCAGCCATTGAAGAAATTAGGATAGTAACAACTATCACAAGGGATCAGTTAGTTGGAAAGCTTTCAGCATTTGAAATGAGTGAGTTTGGTGATTCTCTCCCTAAGTCTAAATCTACATTGAAGGCCAGTGTGTATGGTAAGCAAAGATATGATTCGGGTGAAAGTTCTTTAGGAAGATAAAATAGATTTGTAAAGACAAGGAAGGATCTTGACGATGATGAAATTGAGACTGTAGATCTTGAAGCTCTTATTGCCAAAAGAATGCCAAGAGGATTTGGTAAGTATGAAGGAAAGTTGCCATTAAAATATTTTTCTTGTAATAAGATTGGTCATTTTGCCTCAAGGTGTTCGGAGAGGTTTTCAAAACCAAACTCTAATACATACAAAAGTTAGAAAAATTGCTACTATGTCCAAGAAGCTGGAGAAGAAGGAGTCACAGATGATGAATTTGATCACGGAGAAGGTGATTGGGTGTTCATTGCTATTAAAGAAGAAGATCCAATGTCTACTGGATCTACTAGCTGTGCAAATGTGGAAAGTGCCTTGGCTGCTCAAGTCGTTGAAAAGGATGAATGGATGTTCTCATCATATGACTGGTGACAAGAGTAAGTTTGTGAGTTTTGAAAAATATGAAGGTGGGCTTGTGAAATTTGGAGACAACTCAGCTGGTAGAATTTGTGACAAAGGATCCATCTCTTTTGATGGTAAGAATTACACCAATGATGTTCTGTATGTGGAAGGACTGAAACATAATCTTCTCAGTGTTGGACAGTTGGTTGATAATGGTTATGATCTTTGATTCAAGGATGGAAAATGTAGAATCTTGGAGAGCTTCAGAATAGAAATTGCATCTGGTACTCAAACTAGAGGTGACATCTTTCATTTAAGTAGCTCTGGCAAAAGTCATTTGATTGCTCAGACAGATCAAAGTTGGTTATGGCATAGGAGGATGTGTCATGTGAATTTTGATAACATTGTCAAAATAAGTACCACTCAGGCTGTAAGAGATCTTCCAAGACTTGTGAAACCTGATAGCATATGTAGAGAATGTCAATTGGGTAAATAGAACAAAATTTCATTGAAAAGTAAGGAATAATCTTCTAGTGGGTGATTGGAACTGGTACATACTCATCTCTGTGGTCCTGCTAGAATTAGGAGTGTGCAAGGAGATAGATATTTCATGTTGCTGATTGATGAGTACTCCCGAATGATGTGGGTAACTTTCCTAAAAGAAAAATCAGAAGCTCTTGATAAGTTTAAAATGTTAAAGATGATGGTTGAAAATGAGATTGGTGGGAAATTGAAGTGCCTAAGATCTGACAGAGGTGGAGAATTTACTTCCGGTGACTTTGATGCTTTCTATGAAAATCATGGAATAAAAAGATAGTTATCTGTACCTTGGACTCATCAGCAAAATGGAGTTGTGGAAAGGAAGAACTAGACCATTCAAGAAGCTGCCAGCACCATGATGATGGAAACAAATGTTCCTCAAGTTTATTGGAGAGAAGCCGTGAGTATTGTTGTCTACACTCTTAACCAGGTGTAGATCAAAAGAAATTCTGGTAAGACTCCTTATGAACTATGGTTTGGTCATCCTCCTACTGTGAGATATTCCAGAGTTTTTGGTAGTAAATGCTATATCAAAAGAGATGAAGATTTAGGCAAGTTTGATGCAAGAAGTGATGAAGGAATATTTTTGGGTTACTCTACTCAAAGTAAGGCTTACCGATGCTTCAACAAGAGGTTGAAAAAGATTGTTGAAAGTGCTAATGTTAAAGTTGTTGAAAGTAAAGAAGGACATTCTAGATACTGCAGATATGATTCAGATGACCAAGATGAAAGTCAAAGTCAAGGAAGGCAAATTCAAATTTAGAATCAGATCCAGATTGATCCGGTAACTCCAGTAACTCAAGAGGTTAGTGCAGATAATGAGGAACAAGTTCAAGAAACATAAGTTCAAACAATTCCCAAAACTCCCAGGTATGTAAGGTTGAATCATCCTGAAGATCAGATCATAGGAGATAAGAATAAAGGTGTTCGAACTAGGAGAAGAATTTTTGAAGATCAAGAGGAGATTTGTTTGATTTCAAAGATTGAACCTAAATCAGTAAGTGAAGCTTACAATGAGGAAAACTGGGTTAAAGCAATGGAAGAAGAATTGATGCAAATTGAACAGAATCACACTTGGGATATTGTTCCTAGACCTAAGTACAAAAATGTGATTGGAACCAAATGGGTCTTCTGGAATAAACTAAATGAAGATGGTGAAGTTGTAAGAAACAAGGCAAGATTGGTATGTAAAAGCTATTCTCAAGTAGAAGGAATTGATTTTCAAGAAACTTTTGCTACGGTGGCAAGGATAGAGGCAATCATATTATTTCTTGCTTTTACTACCTTCAGAGATTTTAAAGTTTATCAGATGGATGTCAAATTAGCATTCCTAAATGGAGAGTTAGAGGAAGAAGTCTACATTGAGCAACCGGAAGGATTTCAGTTGTCTGATCAGAGAAATATGGTCTACAGACTAAGAAAAGCATTGTATGGACTCAAGCAAGCCCCAAGATCCTGGTATGCAAGATTGGATAAGCATTTGCTTAAGCTAGGATTCAGCAAAGGTATTGCTGATAGCAATCTGTACTTCAAGATTAATCATGAGGACATTCTAATTGTTGATGATATCATTTTTGGTGGAAATGAATGTATGTGCAAAGCATTTGCTGATCAAATAAAAAGTGAGTTTGAGATGTCAAGGTTTGGTGAGATGAACTTCTTCCTAGGTTTGCAAATTGCTCAGTCAGATAAAGTTATCTTCATATCTCAGTCCAAGTATGTGAAAGAATTATTGAAGAAGTTTGGAATAGAAGATCCAAAGCCAGTAAATACACCTATGGTAACCAGATGCAAGCTAAGAAAAGATGATGACTCCCCCAAGGCAAATTAGAAAAGTTATAGATCAATGATTGGAGGATTGTTCTATCTAACTCAGACCAGACCTGACATCATGAATGTAGTTGGACTTGTTGCCAGATTTCAAGCTGATCCAAAAGAATCCGATGTTGTAGCAGTTAAAAGAATTTTTAGATATCTCAAGGGGATAATTGATTATGAACTGTGGTATCTAAAGGACAATTACTTCACTCTTCATGCATATACAGATGCTGATTGGGCAGGAGAGGTGGATGACATAAAACATACTAGTGGTGGTGCATTCCTTTTGGGAAGAAGATTGGTCTCTTGGATAAGAAAAAAGAAAGAGGAAATATCTCTGTCTATTGCAGAGGCAGAGTATATAGCAGTAGCAAATAATTGTACTCAAGTTTTGTGGATGAAGCAAATGTTGAAGGACATCAGAATTGTGTTTGAGGAGCCAGTCACAATTTTCTGTGATAATTCAAGTGCTATAAGCATTTCAAAGAATTCGGTATTGCACTCAAAGACAAAGCATATATCTATCAAGTTTCATTTCTTGAGGGAGAAAATAAATGAGAATGAAGTCAAGTTGGAGTTTGTGTCTTCCAAAGATCAGATTGCTAATATCTTCACTAAGCCTCTTCCCAAGGATACTTTTGAGTATCTCAGAGAAAAGTTAGGGCTTATTACCCCTCCTGATCAGAACTAAGATGTACTAAAGTGCATCAGTCCAGTGGAATTCACATTCATATCTTGTGATCCAGATTGATGTTAAGGAGTTACTACTCAAGGGTGAGTAGTCAATATGCAAATTTTGGGATCAATCTAAAGCAAAAAAGGAGAAAAGATAGCAAATATGTGCCCTTTTCCATTAATGTCAAAGGGGGAGAGAAGTCATGTGTAAAACTAGTTTCTGATGTAAGGGGGAGCAGTAAAGAAAGTAATTGCAGAAGTGAAGAGAAAGGGGAGAAGTTTTTGTCTTGATGGTTGAATTCAATTTTTCACATCATATGTTGCCATCAATGACAAAGGGGGAGATTGTTACAAATATGTGCCTAAGCGGTGTTGTCATTGATGTCAACATATCCTTGTTGCCATTGGTGTCAACTGTATTCTATTTTGTTGTCTATGTAGAAGACCAGATTATTGAGGATATTGAGAAAATTAATGACAATCAATGTATGCGGACCATATGGATGTTTAGAGGTTTGCCTGAGGAATCTCTAGTTATGATTTGAGAAGTTCGCATTAAGATCTGAGGAAGTTATGGCCATCTGAGTAGAACTAGTTCCTGTAAATACTCAGGAGAGATAGAGTGACAGGAATGTGGTCCGGATTTCTCCCGTAACGTAAAATGATGATCTACGGATCTAGAGGCATGTTTAGGAAGTCAGTGTGTATCATCAATTCAAGTGGTTCATGGTTTGGAGATTTGCAAGCAATCCTTCTAGTTTGACAATCATAGTAGATAGTGTTCTTGAGGTTCCAGATAAAGATGCAAGTAATTCTGATGAGTTGGAGGAGTGCAGATGTTTCTATTGAATTCAATGTTCTTATAGAGATCTCTGGATTGTGTAGCTTCTGTGTTGGACGTCCGCATTGAAGTTTGAGATTGTTATTGAAGATTTCCTCTTTGAGGTTGCCATTCTTTCCAGTTCTTGGCCGACTGTATGTTCCTAGCGTGTTGCAGATGAACTAAAGAGCATTTTATGAAGTGTGGCATGTTAGTAGAGGAAGATTCAAGTCTTAGTTATGTTTGGCCGACAGTATAAATATCCGTGTTAAGTTTAGCAGACCTTGTTAATCATTCCAAGGTTAATGAAGTGTATAAATACTTGTTGAAGAGTTTTTGAGAATTATCCTTGTGCGAAATGAATCAAATCCAAAGAAGGGATCAAAAGCAGAGCAGAGAAGAAGAGGAGTGAAAGTAGTATAGAGTGAAGAGTCAGAGGAGAAGAACTTGGAGATAGAAGCAGAGATTTTTGAGCATTAAATGAAACTAAACCAGGCATGAAAAGATACTAATTATCAGTTAGGTCTTTCTGTGTTAAACTCAAATTTCTTGTAGGCAGTGAGCCTCTTTTTTGAGCAGTGAACTCTGGGCAGTGAGCCCGAAGGCAAGTACCTTCCCATTCTTTTAAGTACGTTTAATAGGGTATGAATCTTATGGGCTAACACCCACAATGGTTTTTCCCTTAACTGATTTTCCAAGTCAAAAATCTTGGTGTCAAATGTGTTGATGTTATATGCTTTAATGTTTGCATCATTAATCAATTTGCCAATTGTGAAAGAAGATTAAAAGAAAAGAAAAGTTTAATTTTGGGGTCAACTGATTCACCCCCCCTCTCAGTTGTCTAGGATAATTCCAACAATTGGTATCAGAGCCAAGTACCTCTAAAAGAATCTTGATTGCTTGAGGAGATCCAAGATGTCGTTTTACAAGAAGGAAAATTTGAGATTTGACGGAACAATTTACTCCCTTTGTAAGGTACACATGCAGTGTCATATGGAATGTATGGGTGATGTCTTTTGGTTGATAACCAATAATGAGTATAAGATTCCTAAGAATGGACCTACAACTATAGATGATATCAGAGATGCTGAACACAACATTCGAGCCAAAGAAGCATTGTTGAGTGCCCTGTCTGATACCGATTTGGCAAATGTCCTGGATTTGAAAACTGCTCATGAAATCTAGATTAAGTTGGAAAATCTGTATGAAGGTGACAAATATGTTAAATGTGCCAAGCTACAAAGCCTGAAGATTAATTATGAAAAATTGGTAATGAGTGAAGATGAAAACATTACTTCCTACATGCAAAAAGTAAATGAACTTGTGACCGGTATTAGAAATGTAGGTGGAGTATTGGAAGAATCAGAAATTGTTGCCAAAGTCCTCAGATCATTATCTGTAGCTTACAAGCATAAAATTGCAGCCATTGAAGAAATCAGGACAGTAACAATTATCACAAGGGATCAGTTAGTTGGCAAGCTTTTAGCATTTGAAATGAGTGAGTTTGGTGATTCTCTCCCTAAGTTTAAATCTACATTCAAGGCTAGTGTGTATGGTGAGCAAAGATATGATTCAGGTGAAAGTTCTTCAAGAAGATCAAATAGATTTGTAAAGACAAGGAAGGATCTTGAAGATGATGAAATTGAGACTGTAGATCTTGAAGCTCTTATTGCCAAAAGAATGCCAAGAGGATCTGGTAAGTATGAAGGAAAGTTGCCATTAAAATGTTTTACTTATATTAAGATTGGTCATTTTGCCTCAAGGTGTTCGGAGAGGTTTTCAAAACCAAACTCTAACATATACAAAAGTCAGAAAAATTGTTACTATGTCCAAGAAGTTGGAGAAGAAGGAGTCATAGACGATGAATCTGATCATGAAGAAGGTGATTAGGTGTTCATTGCTATTAAAGAAGAAGATCTAATGTCTATTGGATCTTCTAGCTGTGCAAATGTGAAAAGTGCCTTGGTTGCTTAGGTCATTGAAAAAGATGAATGGGTGATTGATAGTGGATGTTCTCATCATATGACTGGTGACAAGAGTAAGCTTTTGAGTTTTGAAAAATATGAAGGTGGGGTTGTGAAATTTGGAGATAACTCAACTGGTAGAATTTGTGGCAAAGGATCCATCTCTTTTGATGGTAAGAATTGCACCAATGATGTTTTGTATGTGGAGGGACTGAAACATAATCTTCTCAGTGTTCGATAGTTGGTTGACAAGGGTTATGATCTTTGATTCAAGGATGGAAAATGTAGAATCTTGGAGAGCTCCAAAACTAAAATTGCATCTGGTACTCAAACTAGAGGTAACATCTTTCATTTAAGTAGCTCTGGAAAAAATTGTTTGATTGATCAGATAGATCAAATTTGGTTATTGCATAGGAGGATGTGTCATGTGAATTTTGATAACATTGTCAAAATAAGTTCCACTCAGGCTATAAGAGATCTTCTAAGACTTGTGAAACCTGATAGCATATGTAGAGAATGTCAATTGGGTAAACAGAACAAAATTTCATTGAAAAGTAAGGAACAAGCTTCTAGTGGGCGATTGGAACTGGTACATACTAATCTCTATGGTCTTGCTTGAATTAGGAGTGTGCAAGGAGACAGATATTTCATGTTGCTGATTAATGATTACTCTTGGATAATGTGGGTAACTTTTCTAAAAGAAAAATTAGAAGCTCTTGATAAGTTTAAAGTGTTCAAGATGATGGTTGAAAATGAGATTGGTGGGAAATTAAAGTGCCTGAGATCTGATAGAGGTGGAGAATTTACTTCAGGTGAGTTTGATGCTTTCTGTGAAAAGCATGGAATAAAAAGATAGTTATCTGCTCCTAGGACTCCTCAGCAAAATGGAGTTGTGGAAAGGAAGAACCGGACCATTAGAGAAGCTGCCAGGACCATGATGATGGAAACAAATGTTCCTCAAGTTTATTAGAGAGAAGCTGTGAGTACTACTATCTACACTCTTAATCAGGTACATATCAAAGGAAATTCTGGTAAGACTCCTTATGAACTATGGTTTGGTCATCCTCCTATTGTGAGATATTTTAGAGTTTTTGGTAGTAAATGCTATATCAAAAGAGATGAGGATTTAGGCAAGTTTGATGAAGGAATATTTTTGGGTTACTCTACTCAAAGTAAGGCTTACCGATGCTTCAACAAGAGGTCGAAAAAGATTATTGAAAGTGCTAATGTTAAAGTTGATGAAAGCAAAGAAGGACATTCCAGATATTGCGGATATGATTCAGATGACCAAGATGAAAGTCAAAGTTAAGGAAGGCAAATTCAAATTCAGACTCAGATCTAGATTAATCCGGTAACTGCAGTAACTCAAGAGGTTAGTGCAGACGATGAGGAACAAGTTCAAGAAACATAAGTTCAAACAATTCCCAAAACTCCCAGGTATGTAAGGTTGAATCATCCTGAAGATTAGATCATAGGAGATAAGAATAAAGGTGTTCGAACTAGGAGAATAATTTTTGAAGATCAAGAGGAGATTTGTTTGATTTCAAAGATTGAACCTAAATTAGTAAGTGAAGCTTACAATGATGAAAACTTGGTTAAAGTAATGGAAGAAGAATTGATGCGAATTGAAAAGAATCACACTTGGGATCTTGTTCCTAGACCTGAGGACAAAAATGTGATTGGAACCAAATGGGTCTTCTAGAATAAACTAAATGAAGATGTTGAGGTTGTAAGAAATAAGGCAAGGTTGGTATGTAAAGGCTATTCTCAAGTAGAAGGAATTGATTTTGAAGAAACTTTTGCTCCGGTGGCAAGGATAGAGGCAGTCAGATTATTTCTTGCTTTTGCTGCTTTAGAGATTTTAAAGTTTATCAGATGGATGTCAAATTAGCATTCCTAAATGGAGAGTTAGAGGAAGAAGTCTACATTGAGCAATCGGAAGGATTTCAGTTGTCTGATTAGAGAAATATGGTCGGTAGACTGAGAAAAGCATTGTATGGACTTAAGCAAGCCCCAAGAGCCATGTATGCAAGATTGGATAAGCATTTGCTTAAGCTAGGATTTAGTAAAGGTACCACTGATAGTAATCTGTACTTCAAGATTAACCATGAGGACATTCTAATTGTTGAAGTCTTTGTTGATGATATCATTTTTGGTGGAAATAAATGTATGTGCAAAGCATTTACTGATCAAATGAAAAGTGAGTTTGAGATGTCAATGTTTGGTGAGATGAATTTCTTCCTAGGTCTGCAAATTGCTCAGTTAGATAAAGGTATCTTCATATCTCAGTCCAAGTATGTGAAAGAATTATTGAAGAAGTTTGGAATGGAAGATTCAAATCCAGTAGGTACACCTATGGTAACCGGATGCAAGCTAAGAAAAGATGATGACTCCCCCAGGGCAAATTAGAAAAGGTATAGATCAATGATTGGAGGATTGCTCTATCTAACTCAGACTAGACCTAACATCATGAATGTAGTTGGACTTGTTGGAAGATTTCAAGCTGATCCAAAAGAATCCCACGTTGTGGTAGTCAAAATAATTTTTAGATATCTCAAGGGGACAATTGATTATGGATTGTGGTATCCAAAGGACAATTACTTCACTCTTCATGCATATGCAGATGCTAATTGGGCAGGAGATGTGGATGTCAGAAAAAGTACTAGTTGTGGTGCATTCTTTTTGGGAAGAAGATTGGTCTCTTAGATAACCAAAAAGCAAGAGGCAATACCTCTATCTACTGCAGAGGCATAGTATATAGCAGTAGCAAATAATTGTACTCAAGTTATGTGGATGAAGCAAATGCTAAAGGACATCAGAATAGTGTTTGAGGAGCCAGTCACAATTTTCTGTGATAATTAAAGTGCTATAAGCATTTCAAAGAATCTGATATTGCACTCAAAGACAAAGCATATATCTATCAAGTTTCATTTCTTGAGGGAGAAAGTAAATGAGAATGAAGTCAAGTTGGAGTTTGTGTCTTCCAAAGATCAGATTGCTGATATCTTCACTAAGCCTCTTCCCAAGGATACTTTTGAGTATCTTAGAGAAAAGTTAGGGGTTATTACCCCTTCTGATCAAAACTAAGATGTACTAAAGTGCATCAGTCCGGTGGAATTCACATTCATATCTTGTGATCTAGATTGATGTTAAGGAGTTACTACTCAAGGGGGAGTAGTCAGTATGCAAATTTTGGGATTAGTCTGAAGTAAAAAGGGAGAAAAGATAGCAAATATGTACCCTTTGCCATTAATGTCAAAGGGGAAGAGAAGTCATGTGAAAAACTAGTTGCTGATGTAAGGGGGAGCAGTAAAGAAAGTATTTGCAGAAGTGATAAGAGAAAGGGGGAGAAGTTCTTGTCTTGATGGTTGAATTCAATTTTTCACATCATATGTTGCCATCAATGACAAAGGGTAAGATTGTTGCAAATATGTGCCTAAGTGGTGTTGTCATTGATGTCAACATATCCTTGTTGCCATTGGTGTCAACTGTATCCTATTTTGCTGTCTATGTAGAAGATCAGATTATTGAGGATATTGAGAAAATTAATGACAATCAATGTCTGTGGACCATATGGATGTTTAGAGGTTTGCCTGAAGAAGCTCCAGTTATGATTTGAGAAGTTTGCATTAAGATTTGAGTAAGTTATGGCCATCTGAATAGAACTAGTTCTTGCAAATACTCATGAGAGACAGAGTGACAGGAAAGTGGTCCGGATTGCTCCGGTAATTGTAAATGATGATCTACGGATCTAGAGGCATGTTTACTAAGTCAGTGTGTATCATCAATTCAAGTGGTTCGTGGTTTGGAGATCCACAAGTAATCCTTCTAGTTTGACAGTCATAGCAGATAGTGTTCTTGAGGTTCCAGATAAAGATGCAAGTGATTCTGATGAGTTGGAGTGTGGATGTTTCTATTGAATTCAATGTTCTTGTAAAGATCTTTGGATCGTGTATCTTCTATGTTGGAGGTTTGCATTGAAGTTTGATCTTGTTGTGGAAGATTTCCTCTTTGAGGTTGTTGTTCTTTCTAGTTCTTAGTCGACCGGATGTTCCTAGCGTGTTGCAGATGATCTAAAGAGCATTTTATGAGCGTGTTAGTAGAGGAAGATTCAAGTCTTAGTTATGTTTGGCCGATAGTATAAAGATTTGTGTTAAGTTTAACTGACCTTGTTAATCAATCCAAGGTTGATGAAGCGTATAAATACTTGTTGAAGAGTTGTTGAGAATCATCCTTGTACAAAATGAATTAAATCCAAAGAAAGGATCAAAAGTAAAACAAAGAAGAAGAGGAGCGAAAGTAGTATAGAGTGAAGAGTCAGAGGAGAAGAACTTGGAGATAGAAGTAGAGGTTTTTGAGTGTTAAATGAAACTAAACCAGACATGAAAAGATGCTAATTATCAGTTAGTTCTTTCTGTGTTAAACTCAAATTTCTTGTAGGTAGTGAACCTCTCTTTTGAGCAGTGAGCTCTAGGCAGTGAGCCCGAATGCAAGTGCCTTCCCATTCTTTTAAGTACTTTTAACAGGGCATGAATCTTGTGGGCTAACACCCACCCTGGTTTTTCCCTTAACCAGGTTTCCACATCAAAAATCTTGGTGTCAAATGTGTTGATTATGTTTCTAATTATGTGTTGATCTTATATGCTTTAATGTTTGCATCATTAATCAATTTGCCAATTGTGAAAGAAGATTAAAAGAAAAGAAAAGTTTAATTTTGTGGACAACTGATTCACCCTCCCTCTCAGTTGTCTGGAATAATTCCAAGATACATAACGTATCACAATAGAGTCACCACTTCCAGAGGCACACTTACAACAAGAGGAACACAAGACTAGGGTATGTTAGGTCGTAGTAGGGAAGAGTGTCATCGCATGGCCCTGACATGGGTTACCTTGGCAATCTCTCACCAGACTCCGGCCCCCATCTATGGTTACCCTGGCAGTCTCTCACTAGATGCTAGCCCCATAGGGTGACACATGTGGAACCAACATTCCTTTCATGAGGACAAGGAAGTTGATTTTGCCAACCAAGCCTTCTCATCCCATCCTTAGTCTAAACTAGCACTATAGGCATGGGTGAGGAATCCAATTATCTTGTTAATGTGGAATCTACCGTTTTCCCCCTAATTCATTTTAGGTTATCACTTGGTTATCAACTTTCAATGGGTTACCCTGGCCGCCACTTTGGGCACCGACCCCACATTGAAAGCCACTCCCCTACCTGCATCTAGAAGACCCTATCAAGCAGGACAATTACCATCATAACGACAAGTATACATATACAATGCAAGGCATTTCCCTTCTTGCATACTAAACATAATTCAGAAGGACCGACTCTTAAATCATTTCCAAAACTTCTATTTGAAGTAATCCATAACAACATACTCCTTTTTACAATTACTAATGTCTCCCCATTATCAAAGTCCAACATAATTTTTTATTACATGCTCAATACAAATAATGAACCACAACATCCATGAAGGACTTTATTACCACATCATGATACATTTACAACATAGCATATACATGAAATCAAGACATAATAACCTATGCCTCTGGAAACTAAACCTTGACAGCTTACACATAACCCTATTACAACCAATGATCCAACTTACACAAGTTGTACTTACATTATGCAATTCCACTCGCAATCAACCAATCAGTTTACAAAATCAACTCAAATTGATTAAGTAACAATAGAGGAAACATTATTTAAAAAGATCTTCATCTTTATTTATTCGAATAACTCCCTTCATTACGTAGAAGAAATTAAATCAATTTCTTTTCCCTTCTATCTAATTTTCCATTTTATTCAACATACTTAATTATACATATACATATATAATTATACACATATCTATATAAATATACTTCTAACATTTATATTTAAAACAATTATAACTCATTATTCTATTAAATTAACTTACACGATAATTTTACCATTCCAACAATAAGAATTACAATTATCAATGTTTTCTCCACAATTAACATAACAATGAATAATAACATTATTCTAAATTCCTAATTTATTTGGGCATTTAACTAATCAACTATTCAAGTAAATTTCAATAATTCAATCTAATTGAATCACATACTTAACTATAATATTTGATTTATATATTTTTTTAAAATAATCAGATATGATATTTTTATGTCATACATATATATTTATACCTTTATTCCTACAACAAGCATATCCATATCTAGATATATATATTTTTATAGATTTTCGTATAACAACATATTAAAATTAAGTTGTTTTAAATAAAACCAAACCTTGCATTCAACCCTAATACAGTTGGCTCTCAACAAGCAAAGATACATTAGAGACAATGGAGACTTCTACAATAATTTGCAATACAAAATATTACTGTCCTATTATCCAATACAAAGTTAACAAGAATTATTTGCCATTATCAAAATACTTCTTGTTTGACAGACGTCTCAAAGAGATGCCATCTCATAGATTTCAATGATTACAGAAAATGCACAAAATGGATTTGTAAAAAAAAAGTTTTAGAAACTTTCAGGAAAACACATTTGGCATGTTTAAAATTAGATTTGCAACCTTTGCCAGCATCCTTCCAGACCTGATTTGGGCGATTGAGAAAGGAAATGGACACCCACTGAAGCATAAATATTTTATGTCAGATATTAAAGTTGGAAATGCTCTGGCATGCAAAACTGAAGCATAGACAAGGGTTGTGAACTGTTTGACAGACCCTTGAGAGAGAGACGTCATCTCAGATACACACAAAATGAATTTGTTGAAAAGGCTTTAGAAACTTTCAAGCAAATGTGATTGGTAGATGCATAAACCCAACGGCCTGCCATCGTCTTTTCTGCGCCAAAATGGGAGCTTTGGAATGGGTTTTAGACATCCATTGATGCATGAAGGATATAGGAATTCGTCAGATGTTGTGATTGCAATCACTCTACTAGACATGTATGCGAAATGTAAAAAAAATGGATTCGCAAAGATGCTCTCAAAATTCAAGAATTAATGAAGCACGCTGAAACGCATCCTAACATTGTAAGCTTTACTTATTTTCTGGGCACACATAGCCATGCGGTTTTAGTGGACAAGAGTCGTATATAATTTAATCACATTATAACTCTTAATACATTACACCTACAATCGATCATTATGTGTGCAAGGTTGACCTTCTTGCCCATGCTAGGCAATCTTGAAGACACCCTAAACTTTGTCATTATGATGCCAGATAAACTGACAATTATGTGGACGGGTTTTCTCGGTGCCAAAAATGTATTTGGAATGCAGATCTGGATGCATAGGCACATTATGAGGGTTTCTTGACAAATGCCTCAAGGAGACGTCTTCTCATGGAATGAGATGATTGCAGGATATGTACAAAAGGAATTTGTGGAGAGGGCCATTAAAACTTTTAAGCGAATGCAATTGGGAGGTAACTCCAGATCTACAACCTTGTCAGTATCTTTTCAGCCTGCTCCAAAATGGGAGCTTGGAAATTGGTATGACATTCATCAAAGCATAAAGGAAAGATGAATTTCATCAGATGTTGCAGTTGCAGATGCCCTAGTACACATGCATACAAATGCAAAAGCAAGTGAAAACCCTCAGAGAAAAGTTTATCATCAAATGCAATGGTTGTAGCATATGCACAAAATGGGTTGTGAATGGGTTTGAATGCAAGGGGTAACAATCTATTTCAAAAAATAACTCAGAATGAGATCATCCATGGTAGAAGCTAAAAACAAAACAATACTCAGGAAAAGATTCATTATCACCGAACAATGAAATACACACCAGATTTTAAGCTATTTCCCAAATACTCCTCTTGCCTTGCTTCCACTTTTCTCCCAGAAACTCCCGATCTCCCTTCCCAATCGACTATTATGCAGACTCTCCTCCGAATCCACTATTATGCAGGCTCCCTTCAATCCCAGAGAGCATCCTTGATGTAGAGTACACAATAGGAATCGCTTCATTACAGGGTGATCTACCCATTTAACCCACAACACCGAGATATTATTGCTCAGTCTGCTCAAATTCCCTTCTCTCAACACTGAAACACATACACCTCTTACACTATCGGCAAGACATCACCATCGGCGAGCTAACAAATCCTTTGGCCGATAGGCCGATACCATCTTTGACTTCGTTGAATTTGTTGCTGACTGACACCCATTGTCTCCTATTGGCCAGACTTACTACCATCGGCAACTCCAATATCGCTAAACTGATACACCAAGTCAGTCTGATGGCCTTTAAGATCGACAAACTCTCCCCTTGTGCCTCCAATACACTGATACAACTAACATTGGTGAGATTTATAACATCAACGGAACCTATTCCCTTCTTCCAATATGTCGATATGCTTCGATCGTCGGTGTAACATCTATCATCGGTGAACACTTCTAATCACCTGCCGATGCACCGATGGACTTCGACCGTCGGTGTGACATCATACATCGGTGAATGTTTCAATTTTTTCTCCTGATGCGCCGATGGGATTGTCTCTCAGCCAGAATAATACCCTCGGTGAGACCTTTAACTTGCATTCCAATATTGCCAATCTTCCCGATGAGCCTTCGAACCACCAACGTCGGTGAGACTTAGGTCATCGGTAGAACCTTAGTCTTTTCTCCTGATATTACCACTCACGCCAATATGCCAACCTATCTTATATGCATAACATGACTTGTTATCACCGGTCATCCAATGTATCTTTACACTGATTCCACCGTTACTGCCAGTCACCTTTTGTATCCAACAGAATGCACATTCTCAACATACATTTGCGATATACACTCGCAATACACCTTCAGTGAAACAATATGAAACTCACACTGATGCAAATCTCTGTAACTCAGTAACTGAACAACTTACACAGAAACACCAAAAACTTAACAGAACAGAAAACACTCTACTCCTAAGGAAGTCATTCCACTAATTTTGAAGAAATCTCAACCAGTGGAATGCTTTCGATCTACATTCCCGTGATTAACCCAAACAAAATCTTTTTATTGCTTCCTCTCAGAATAAATATACAAATTGATTTTCTCTTCTCATAATGTCTGTGTCTCTCTACGAACACAGATCGACTATATAAACTCTCACATTGGCAGTTACACAAGATGGAAGGCAAACCACCCTACAACCACCTCTGCCATATGGTTACATCCTATCAGTTTGGTTACCATCTTGAATGACACATATACAGATTTCAGTCCTTACGCTGTTACTTGGCTAAATATGACTCAATATGGCGCGAAGGCCTTACATTATGACACTTTGGACAAAACAACAAATGCATAGAATCCTCCAGATTCTCAATGTCTTGAGGTGCTCCTGCACCATACAACCAACCAACAGAGATTTCCAAGTCCCTTGGAAATGTATCTTCAAAACAAAACTATTTTCCTGCATCTCTATTTGTCCTGGTCTTTATCTTTCACTCTGTCTCTTTAGCTTCAGGCTTTAAATCTTCAGATCAATGGAACAGTGACCAACCAACCAACAATGGCAAACTACCATCAACATTTTAGAATATCTTCAGACTCCTACTCCTAGCAATGGAGTACTCTCAAACTGATCAAAGCTTCAATGACTACAACACAATGCTCAATCAGATGTTCATCCTACACGCTGCTACATAGACCCATTCCTCTTGTCCAACATCAGATCCTGGAGATGCACTACCACTATCTCTCTCAGTGGCCTCACACTGCATCCTCTTCCAGCCAAATCTCTATTGGTGAATGGTCTTGACAGACCTCATCCTCGTCTGCCCACACTACAGGAATCCCATTCCTTCTCGCAACTAGATGGCACGAGCATCTGCAACAATCTAGCAACTACTATCAGGCTTCAAAATACCTTCTACGATCTCTATTTTCCAAATGGTCACCAACCAAAAATTTTGTTTTGACTTTCCATTTGCCTTCTCAGTGACAGATTTAAATGCATAACACCTTCGCCAGATCTTTCGCCAGCTCTAATACCAATTTGATGCAAAGTACACAGTAGGAATCACTTCATTACAGGGTGATCTACCCATTTAACCCACAAAATTGAGATATTATTGCTCAGTCGGCTCAAATTCCCTACTCTCAACACTAAAACACATACACCTCTTACACTATCGGTGAGACATCACCATCGGCAAGCTAACAAATCCTTTGGCTGATAGGCCGATACCATCTTTGACTTCGTTGACTTTGCTGCTGACCGACACCCATTGTCTCCTATCGGCCAAACTTAATACCATTGGCAACTCCAATAAACCGATACACCAAGTCAGTCCGATGGCCTTCAAGATCAATGAACTCTCCCCTTGTGCCTCCAATACATTGATACAACTGACATCGGTGAGATTTATAACATCAGCGGAGCTTATTCCCTTCTTCCAATATGCCGATATGCTTCGATCGTCGATGTAACATCTATCATCCGTGAACACTTCTAATCACCTGCTAATGCACCGATGGACTTCAACCGTTGGTGTGACATCATACATCAGCGAATGTTTCAACTGTTCTCCCGACGCGCTGATGGGATTGTCTCTCGGCTAGAATAATACCCTCGATGAGACCTTTAACTTGCATTCCGATATCGCCAATCTTCCCGATGAGCCTTTGAACCACTGCCGTCGGTGAGACTCAGGTCATCGGCGGAACCTTAGTCTTTTCTCCTGATATTACCACTCACGCCGATATGCCAACCTATCTTATATGCATAACATGACTTGTTATCACTGGTCATCCAATGTATCTTTACATTGATTCCACCGTTACTACCAGTCACCTTTTGTATCCAACAGAATGCACATTCTCAACATACATTTGCAACATACATTTGCGATATACACTCGCAATACACCTTCAGTGAAACAATATGAAACTCACACTGATGCAAATCTCTGTAACTCAGTAACTGAGCAACTTACATAGAAACACCAAAAACTTAATAGAACAGAAAACACTCTACTCCTAAGGAAGTCATTCCACTGATTTCGAAGAAATCTCAACCAGTGGAATGCTTCTAATCTACATTCCCGTGATTAACCCAAACATAATCTTTTTATTGCTTCCTCTCAAGATAAATAGACAAATCAATTTTCTCTTCTCACAATGTCTGTGTCTCTCTACGAACACAGACCAACTATATAAACTCTCACATTGGCAGTTACACAAGATGGAAGGCAAACCACCCTACAACCACCTCTGCCATACGGTTACATCCTATCAGTTTGGTTACCATCTTGAATGACAAGTATACAGATTTCAGTCCTTATGCCGTTACTCAGCTAAATATGACTCAATATGGCGCGAAGGCCTTACAATATGACACTTTGGACAAAACAACAAATGCATAGAATTCTCTAGATTCTCAGTGTCTCGAGGTGCTCCTGCATCAATCCTCACAAATATACACTCAGAAAAATAAAATAGCAAATACAATAAATTTATTTTTCCGTTACTGACCATCAACTCCCTCCTTAATTACTTTCTCACAAAAAAAGCAATTCATTTAATTTTCCACCAGACAGAAAGATTTCTTTCTATTTATTTATTTAGTATTCACTAAATATGACAACTCATAATTATCATTATTTATTGATCTTAGATTACAATATAGTATATTTTATGACAACACACAATTATAATAAATTTAGTTTTATGGACACTTAACAAAATATTACTTGTTTATAAATTATTTTTCATATTAATATTATCAATTATATTCCCATTTAAAAAACACTTTATTTACCTCATTAATATTATTATTTGTTTATCACAGTGCCCTCTAGATTAATAATTATATTTTAATGAAGCAATTAACCAAAACATTAATCAACAATTACAACCTAAATAAACCAAATGTCAAACAATACCTGACGACTACACACGATCGAACAACAGTGACTTACAATCATACCCATACCAACCTTACTGATTGGAAACAATACTGGATACTCGTCCTTTTCAAGGATGGTGACTAAGCTAGGGGACCTTATGTTATCTCTGTTTAACAATTTCTATTGGTGTTAAGGCATGCTTAGACCTGTCAATTCAGGTGGAGTTGATGCCTGATACTTGCAATCCTGCGGCAAACAAAATGATCAAACATATAGATATATAATCGTCTAGTCAAACACACTGTGAAAGGAAATCGCAGTGTAGCAGTGTACTCATGCATGCGTAGTGCGAGACTATCCCTTTCACCAACACATCAAACAAGTAACCTCATCATGCATAACCTATAGTTGCTTAACAAACAAGGTAGAACAATCAGTTACATAATGATCAAATACGAGTAATTACCAAATAACAACATCATAACACATAATGCTCAGAATTAAATTAATCCACATCATCTAATATGTCCATAAAGCTGTCATAACATATGCATAACCCAAGTAAATAGTAGTATCACCAAAATATCATCAAATGTCATCATAGTAGTAGGTCTAACATCAACAAAGTATCATCAACTAACATCATAACAGTAAATCCATCATCAAGCAAAATGTCATAGTGTCTAGATCTAGTAGAATAACTATCAGTCTAATAGAAAGAAAAAATGAGGGGCACTACATAGTGCATAGGAGTAAATCTTGAAAAGATACAAGAGAGAGAAAAGAACATAGTTAAGGGCTCTTAGATGGATTGGAGACTTAGGAAGCTCTAAAATTTGTCAAAATTCTAGATGAATAGTTCTACCTATAGGCAAAACAAGGAGAACATGATAGTATAAACATTATACCAACTATTTGTATTTGCACATTATTAATTCAATTTGGTAGGATTGTTTTAGCATCTATCAACCTAGGGTTTCCTCCCATATTGGGGGTTTTATAGAAAATATTATGTAGAGCTATCATGGTACAGTGTGTTTGATTTTATTCTAGTAGATTAATATTAACTAGCATATGATTTCAATTATACATTAAATTTAAATTAATTAAATTGATTAGTTAGTAAATTTGAATTGCTTCACAATCACAAAACTCAGATTGTATAGATTATGGATCGATATCTTCCTTGACTACATAAACTAGGAAAATCACTAAGGGACTCAGAGGGACTAATTAAAACATTAGAAAGTTTATAGTCAATCCTAGCAAATTGATGCCTCCCAAATGTAATGGTAAGGTCCATTTCTAACCTAGAGGACTCTTACAATGGTAACTAACAAAAACTAATAAAAAACCTAGCCGGTCATAGCTAGCTTTTAGTTTGCCTAATTTAGACAAATTTATAGTAGATCCTAGCTAATTTAGTTGTTCTCTACATAATGGTCAACTTAGAATAGCTCCACCACTCATTAGATATGCTAGAACCTTAGATCTATGTTCTCCCAAAATTGAGAAATGGACTAACCCTATGACATCATGGCTTTAATACCATGTTAGAATTTGTGATAAACATAACAAATCTACATAGGACCTAATGCCTATGAGCTAGTAAAAAATTTAGATTAAAGAACAAAGATTTTCTATATTCAATATAATGGAGCAACCATACAAAGTGTAAAATACAAATATATAAGCATCTTGGATGCTTAAGTCAAGATGCACATTTCCAAGAGGTCATGAGTGAACTCCCAATCAAGAGGTGAGTTATCTTAGTCAATTAAGACAAAGGTGGCCCTTAATTAGATAAAGGTGACACTTAATTACCATCAATCAAAGATTGATTAGGCAATTGTGGCACTTGATGACCTCAAATCAAAGGTGACAAGTCATTATTAGCTACAAATAAAAGTTCCAAGCTATGTCCCACTTTTATAAAGGAAATGACAAACATTGATCTAACTTTTTAACTTGAATGGAACTAGAAAATGGCATATATGTTTTGAATTTTAAAATAATGTAAACTAATGAAATGTATATTTTTTAATGTATTTTATTTTCAAGTATTTAAAAAAACTAAAAATTATTTCAATGTAGTTTTTTCTAAAATTGACACTATAATTTAGTTGCTAACAAAATGTTGAAAAATGAGGTCAGGTGGGAGGGGGATGCCACTTTCCATACAATAAATTTTATCTTTTTTCCTTCAATTTTTTTTTTACATTTATAACTTGAAACTTTAGTGCATGGATCTCCATTTTGATAAATATATATTTTTAAATAAATCTTGAAAGTTGTATATGTACTAAAAATGCAAGTGATTTGACGAGATGCCACTTTTTGTCTTAACTATTTATCCAAAATAGAAAATGATTATATTGTCTCGACATGGAATTTCTCATCTAATGCATCATATTTTTTAATAAACTTTAGTATTTTTCTTAAGAAGACAATTAACCTCATATTTTTGTGTTGATGACTTTTAGTAAAAAAATAAAAAATATAAACACTAATTAAACTATTAAAAACATATTTTTGAAAATTACACTTATAGATCTACAAAAGGATATTTTTCAATTTTTTAAAAATATTATTTATGTCAATAAGAGTTGTGAGAACATTACTTTTTCAAATAACTTCATTTTTTATAAATTGATCCCAAAGTGATGCTACATATGTATCTAGTGGACACTTCTAGCTTGAAAAGTTGTGGCGTAGATCTAATTTAGCTAGAATGAATCTAGATAGAACATATGTTTGATCAAAATTGACTTTTAGTTGGAAATGTTTAAAGTCATTTGTGCTAATAAGTTGGCTTGAAGTGGGACACAACTTTGAACTTTCACCCCTACCTAGATGAGGATAATTACATAAGATCCTATTATTCTAAGTAAACTTAATAACTGGTTGCAATATTACACTTAGGATAAAGTACAATTCTAGGTGAAGCATAATATTACACTAGTAATAGTTGGGCCTTTGCATTTATAATATCTTGATCCCAAATTGATATATTGGTGAAATTGAATAGATTTTTATTTTTAAGAATTAACGTTACTTTTTTGTTTTGTTTTAGAAGTCTAGAACTTAGTTTTTGTTCATTTATACATGGTATCTATGCATGTAAGGTCAATATGTAGTATGATGATATTAGACTACTATCCTGACCTCACGAGAAATTTCCTAACGAAGAAAAATGTTTTTTGATAAGTACATATTCAATTATCCTCATTGATCAAAATCTATGCTTATAAGAAACTTAAAATAGATTACTCCTAAAGACTTTCATTCTTAGAATATGTTGGGATTTACGAAGAAGATCAAAGGAAGTGGTTATTGGAACTTGAAGAATTTGTTGCAAAGTTTGCATGAGAAAGGATAGAAATAGCTCAGTGCATCAAGTAGTTGATGAAGATTTAGACCTTAGAGACCATCCTGACAAACATGAGCTTGACAATGAAGATATAACCAAAAGTTTAGTCAATTGTTATTTTTGGAGAATACTTAAGAAAGAGGCTCCAAAAAAGAAAGGGGAAAAGGACCATATTTACATGAAAAAGAGGGAAAAGATTTAGCTATTGTATTTAGCTTGTAAATCATGGTTTTCTTGTTTATAAACATGTTAAACATATTCATAGCACTTACATGGATTAAACCCATATGTAAGTTCTACCTTGAAATTGAATGGTCAGATTTAGAGTGACAACAAACTTGTCGATATAAATTATTCTTTGTGAATCACAACATAGGCACTGGTAGGATGCCTTATTTGTTAAATTATAAAATATTGGAGCTCTACATTAGCTTCTCTAGAAAAAGTTAAGTGGGTTTCATCTTGGGGAAATTCCATAGTTAAGCATGCTTGAGTTAGAGTAGTATTAGGATGAGTGACCTTCCAAGAAGTCTTGATGCTTCACCCTTGTAAACATCACCTATATGTAATGAGTGTTAAGTGGACCATTCATGCTCATGAGAGATGGGCAAGTGAACCACTGCTCACAAATATGGGTCAAAGTGTTTGACTCAAAAACTACACAATTGAATCTTGATAAAACATCATAATTATCCTCACCTATGTTTTCAAGGAACATTTGTTTAAAATATTGAAAGCTCTTGTAAATCCACACAAGGTATGTAACTATTGACATTGTTTCCTAAATAATTTAAGGGTTATTTATTATCTTTAGCCATTTGATCTAGGGGGAAATTCCACCAAGGTTTGAATAAGCTTCGTGTTGTTAAAAGGACACAAAATAGTTCACATTCAACACCCTTATTGCTTTGTGTGAAAGGGAATCAGAAGGGGTTGATTTAAATAATGTTCCCAATATAGATATCATTCACTAGAATGAAAACTATTGACATTAGAGAATGCTGGATGGTTAAAAATAGCAATTTATTCTTAGAGGATAACAATAAATAATAACTTTATTCTAAGGAAATAGCTTGAGAGTAAAGGATGAGTTTATTTGAGGGCTTCCTTGTCTATAAGTATGTCAAGTGAAATTGTAACAAGTGCCACATAGTGGCTAGTACCTAGCTTTGAAATATTGTAATAGTAGAATTTGTTTTGTAATAGAAAAATTTAATGTAAATAGGATTGAAGTAATATGCATTGTACCATCTCTTATTTTGTTTGTTTGATTTGTTTTTTATTTTAGTTTTATTTTTTGTATTTTTTGAATATGCAATATTTGACATATTTCTTCTCTTTATAAGATTGTTTGTGTAGATGCTTTAGAAATAAAATAAAATGGATATGAAATTGTTGATATGATGGTGTACATGCTTCTCAAGTTTGTATTTGATACATGATATGAGCTTGCATTTGTTTTTCTAATATTTGTTGTGTGTTTGAAATGTCAAATAAAAGATAGATGGTATCATGATCACTTCAATACATGTCTATTTTGAATAATTGATATTTTTTTGTTGATGCTTGACTAAGCATGGTCAATAAGTGATCTTGGTAAGGGGGCTATTCTTGTTAAGTAGGACATGTATATTGTTGTCGTTGAGTAGTATTTCTAGTATGTTTAAATTTATATTGTATTCATTCATTGATATTGAAGTCACAAAGGAGTAGTAGATCATCATTGTTGTAATTACTTTGCCATGATAAAGAAGTTGCAACATATTTGAAAGTATAGTTGATAGTGACTAGTTAAAGACCAGAAAATATTAATTGTTGTAGTTACCTTACCATGGTATAGGACTTGAAAAATTTCCACAATATTGTATATTACTCTTTCTAGGGACTAGAGACCATGGATAAATGGACTCGGTGTGGCCTAAAAATAAATGAAAGTGTTTTCTATAATTTACTAAAGCTCTTAGTGCTCACCTTAGGAATAACAGAAGTACCTAAAGTGGCATAGATTACTCTTGGACGGGTTGATGAATATGACATGGATTTCACATGATGGAAAAGACAATTTATCATAATTGACACATTGGACAATATCTAAGCATAAGATCTAGCAATTGATAGGAGGGAGAATTATCTTGAATGAAGAATTATTATTTGTATAAAATTTAGTAAATTTGTCAGCTTATAAGAATTAATTTTTAAATTTCTATTGACAAATATACTCTTTTGTAGATTCACAAGGTATGAAATGTGTTTAAAATGAGCAAATTGGTGGGACACACATCATATTCTTATTTTATTTTAATGTAATGAAAAGTCATAGATTCTAATCATAGTGCTTTGAAATCTTGTTAATAAAATAAGAACTTAACATGTTGAAACCTAAACTTTGGGTATTTAAATAAATACCATAGGTAGCGAGTGAAGACATACATTTGTAGCCATGATTTATCCATACTTGAGTGGTGAATATATTTATGAGGTTGGAATGCAGCACAAATGGGTGATCCACAATAGTGGGTTACAATTGCATTAAGGAAGGAAAATTGCTCGTGCCTCAAAAAAAAAAGACTAGGTTCGATCAAACAGGGGTGTTCAATCGAACCCTAAAAAGGATTCAATCGAACCCCCCAATTTGATCGAACACTACGTCAGCGTGGGTCATGGGGGTGTTCGATTGAACCCCCCTGTTTAGGGTTTTTTTTAATAAGTGTTTTAACTATCATTTTTGACAGTTACTGCTACCGAACCCAAAGGAGAATGACCCAAACCCCAGGAGCTCCCCACCAGTCAAACGCTGAACGTCGCCACCTTCCAACCAACCATCCTCTCTAGGTATGTATCTATCATTTTCTCCCTTTCTTGTTTATTACATATGCCTTGGCTGTGCTTCCACATTTTGCATACATGTCTATGAGAGCATTTCCAACTATATTATCTGCCAAAAACCCCCCCTTCAATTATGCTATGATGGATGTCCATACCCGTTCCAAAGCTCCCATTTTGTCACAGGAAGGGAGGATGCTAGTGAAGGGTGTCTAGTTTTGCACCTTCCAATTGCATTTGCTTGAAAGTTTCTAAAGCCTTTTCAACAAATCCATTTTGTGCATACCCTGCGATCATTGCCGTCCACGAGACCATATTTCTTTGAGGAATTCTATCAATAGTTGATGTGCCTTGTCTACACTTCCACATTTTGCATACATGTCTACTAGAGCATTTCCAACTATAATATCTTCCAAAAAACCCCCTTCCATTATGCTTAGATGGATGTCCATACCCTGTTCCAAAGCTCCCATTTTGTCACAAGTAGGGAGGATGCTTGCAAATGTTGTCAAATTTGGCTTTACACCTTCCAATTAGAAATATTACATTTGAAATCCCTAAGAAGAATAAAACATACTTGGATAAACCCTTTATGGGGTGTAAGATAAGTTACCTGTTCACCAATTTATGTAAGAACAAATAAAACGCAAGCCATCAAAAATACCATATGAACTCTAGATAAGGCTTATTTGGAAGCCAAGCACCAATGGCATATTAATGGGATCTTGTCAGTATGCCCATTCCACTATTCACTTATGCACCTATTTAGAGATAGGAACTTGACTATTCTGAGCAACACAAGAGAAGAGATAACAAAGGAAAGGGCCTTCTACTATACTCACCACCAAGAAACATGGCAAAAACTATGAGTATCTAGTTTGAGGAAGATTTAGATGTTGAATAACTAGCTACACAAGAATAGTCCACAATGTAAAATTTACAACCAAAGGTCACACCAAGTAGTGCACAAGTTGATGCTATGGCTACTTCACAAAATCCTCCAACTACACCAAGCCCAAATCCACCATCACCATATAATAATGTGATTATGTGTTAAGTTAAATTTGAGTCTTGAAGTTTGAAAGGAGGTAGTACATTTATGTGTTTAGTACATTGGACTTGTAATGATTGGACTATGTAGAGGGAAGATTGTAAAATATAAATTGTTTCTCTATTATTTTGGTAGCACTTTATTTAAATTTTTATATTGTTTGGATTTGATGGGTATTTATATAATAAGAATACAAAATCTGAATCTTGATTTAAGGAATTGTAGATCTCTAGTTTGTTTTATTTAGTTCTAAGATACGATAATAGATTACTAAATGTAAACAAAAGAATGGATGTAATTATGCATATGCCATGTGAGTTGTAATGAAGTATATGGAATATTAAAGTGATATAAATTACTTGGTCTTTTAATTAGCTTGATGGCTTTCCTTAAGGTCAATTTACGACCTAGAGGAATATTTATTTTTTGCCAAAAGTTAACCCTATCATATATCTTGTAGTGGCCTATTTACTTAGATTTATCTTTAAGTCTTGGAAGTTCGTAATGAACCCCATCTAGCCATTTATACTTCTAATTTAAGGAGGAAACAACCTATTTAACAATATGTAGAATCTAGTGTTGTTTAGAATAACCACAAGAAAAGGGTTCTATTCCATTGTATAATTGGTTTTAGTATCTTACTATGAATATGAACAAATCATTTTTCAAAAGGCTCCACATTCTCTCTAGGTTAATTAAATTTTTATGGTGTTGTACCCCTATTTTAAGTGTTACAATTCTCCCAATTACTATAGCAATTCCTAAACATCCCTCTAATCACTATGTTTATACCGAGTTTTTATTAAGATTATGATTGGGTTAGATTTAAGGTCAACAACTAGGCTTGTGGGAATCAATTCCAGGAGTCCTAGGGTTCACCAAGAAATTTGATCTTGGGTTGATGATTGAATATGTTGTTCAAATTCAAATGTCTTGGAAAAAATATGTTTTTCCTTGGGATGGGAGAGACACCATTAATTTTTACCTTAGGTTCTTAAGGGTGAGATCATGCCATGTGTAGTAATTTTCTATGACCTTACCAAATTTTTATGACCAAACTTAGCCTGTGGGTTTGTAAGATATAGGTCTTATGTTGTTGTGTTATGAATATGATATCATAGTTGAGACTATTATGCTAATTAAACATGTTCATAAAATTGTGCATGGAAGTTAATAATAAAATAAATGTACTTAGCTCTAGATCTAATTCTAAATACATTGTGATAGATGACACTATGATTTTTCCTTGTAACTCATGCTCAAAACTTGGTTAGATAACTAGTATATATGTATTAAACTCAATTTCTATAGATCTAGGTCATTTCTATGTTGCACATGGGTTTGATCTCTAACACATGGATTTGACCCTCTTCCATAGAATCGGCCTAATTATCGTTGGACTTAAAATTCATGTTCACCTTAGTATATGGACTTGTGTTTGAAGACTAGCAGTGTCAACAAATACCCTTAGGATCTTTTTATACAAGGATCCTCTACATGGTTAAACCCTTAGATATGAGTTAATTAACCTTTTTAAACAATGATCAAATGTACACATCAAGTAATCATGCAAAATACTTAGAATGTTGATGTTGATGTCATGCTACTTTGACAACATTACATCTTTAAGGACTTAAACTCAAGTAAAATATTTAAAGGGATATACATTATTGTTTGGTTTGTATTCATGTATGAAGTGTAGTCTTCAGACTAAAATACATCATAAGGGAGAAAAACTAATATATCTCTGGTATCATACATGACTTTCCTTTCTACTTAAAAAATAGGTTTCAAGTCTTTCCTATGGTAAACTAATGCACTAAAGCTTAGTGACAAATATTGAAGCTCTCTTGCATGCATAGGGTATGATTTACTATTTAACTATTTAACGTGTTGGAATATGATAATGCTATTGGAAATGTACTTCATGTTTATTTAAAATTATAACTTCTATTACACATATATGTGTTATTGAAAGGTTAACATAGGTAAATATAACTTCTATTAAAACATATATGTGTTAATATATGACACAGTCTACACGTAAAATTAAATTGTTTGAAATAGACAATTATGTACTGAATTATACTTACAAAACCTTATTTATACCGAGCTATAGTTGCATTCGGATGGCCTTGTTGAACCAATTCTAGATACAAGAGGATAAGCAAGCTCAACATGTCAGAAGCAAGAAATTGTATGTTGATAGGTTCAACATGGCCATCCTAAGGCAACTATAGAGGTTTATATAAGGTTAAATTGTAAGTATAAGTCAACATATGTATTTAGATATTTTGTAAACAATTTAATTTTATGTGTAGATTGTATGTATCATCTACTAATTTAAGTCATCTCTTGATTCACACATTTAAGTCAATTGATCCAAAGTATCCTTTGCTATATTTGAGTCACTAACACATGTAGAATCACATTATTAATTAAATTATATAATATCCAAAAGAAAACTTTACCATATATCCATATTACCTCCCACTCAAGCTGATAAATTTTGTGGAGGCTTGACTTTTTTTTATCACCTAAAACGTGTCCTTATATTTTAGCAAAAACACCTTCATTATAAGATTTCATATATATTAAAACCTATTTAACGTGTTGGACTATGATAATGCTATTGGAAATGTACTTCATGTTTATTTAAAATTATAACTTCTATTACACATATATGTGTTATTGAAAGGTTAACATAGGTAAACATAACTTCTATTAAAACATATATGTGTTAATATATGACACGGTCTACACGTAAAATTAAATTGTTTGAAATAGACAATTATGTGTTGAATTATACTTACAAAACCTTATTTATACCGAACTATAGTTGCATTAGGATGGCCTTGTTGAACTAATTCTAGATACAAGAGGATAAGCGAGCTCAACAAGTCAGAAGCAAGAAATTGTATGTTGATAGGTTCAACATGGCCATCCTAAGGCAACTATAGAGGTTTATATAAGGTTAATTGTAAGTATAATTCAACATATGTATCTAGATATTTTGAAAACAATTTAATTTTATGTGTAGACTGTATGTATCATCTACTAATCTAAGTCACCTCTTGATTCACAAATTTAAGTCAATTGATCCAAAGCATCCTTTTCTATATTTGAGTCACTAACACATGTAGAATCACATTATTAATTAAATTATATAATATCCAAAAGAAAACTTTACAATATATCCATAGTACCTCCCACTCAAGCTGATAAATTTTGTGGAGGCTTGACTTTTTTTTATCAACTAAAATGAGTCCTTATATTTTAGCAAAAACACCTTCATTATAAGCTTTCATATATATTAAAACCTTAATCATTGAATTGATCTATAAGCTTTTATGATTCTCTAATGCCTTCTACTAGTACCGTCTCTTTTTCTTTATAAAGTTTAAAATCTTACAAGAATTCTAGTCGATAAAAAATGAGATTTATGGCTTTGATAACATGTTAAAATATTGAACTTATGTATTTCAAATGTAGTAAATAGTAAATAAATTGATTCATAAATAACATACTCAAACAAAGGCATATAATATGTATTTTACTTGCTTTTCTAAAGGAATATAAAATTTATAAAATGTTATATCGTATTTAAAATGTTCTTGTACTATATATTGTGTGTATTCTGTACTACTTATTCTCTTTCTTGTTTTCTTATTTATTGATGCAGCACACAACATACACTCAACAGAATTGTGCCATTAAACATGAGAGACAAAAATTTGGAAGCTGAAACATAACAAAATTTCTATTCCTCAACTCTGCTGCTACAATGAGAGAAAACTCTCTTATATCTAAGAAAACAAAAAAAAAACAAAAAATTACCTTTTTTGGCAGATTTCGACAATTGTCAGATTTTGCCATTTTAGGTAATTTTACAATCATATCTTGAGAATCCAGTTTTTTCCCAAAAAGCTCATAAAGCTAAGGTAGGACGAAAAACCAACTAACATCCTAAATTCGAAACATGAGTTTCGAGTTATTAAAAAAAACAACTTTTAAAAAACTAGAAAAAAACACTAATTTGCCATTTTGAGGGCCAAGATGAAAGTTTGAAGCCCCGAAAAAGTGCCAAGATGAGGTCCAACCCACTAGGGCAGGTTGGGAAACCACTGGCCACCTCATAACGCATCCACCTGTAAAATTTCGTAGAAAACCCACATCCGAGTCAAAAGTTATGACCGCCGGAAATCCCTGCATCATTCTCCTCTGGTTGAAAAGAACGCAGCTCCTGCAAGTGAGTGTCTTCAAACTGCTGCCATTGGACGGGATCTAACCTCTGCATTTCCCACTCTGTAATCCATGTGCTATCTGTTGGTGGCAATCCATCCCACTGTACTAAATACTTGTTGTAACGCCCGTGCCGAGTGGAGATAGTGTTCTTATCAAGAATCTGTGCAATCTTTTCCTTCTTCTTATGGGGAATGTGGTTGTGCCATGACACCTCTGGTTGACTATCTTCAACATCATCCTCCCCATGGAATGCATATAAATCAGAAATATTAAACACGGGAGAAATAGCGAGATCATTTGATAAACTGACCTCATATGCATTATTATTGATCTTCTTTGTAATTCTGCAAGGACCAATTTTCTTGTACTTCAACTTGTGATATGTTCCAGTAGGAAACCGCTCTTTTCTCAAATATACCATCACTAAGTCACCTTCACTGAATGTCTGATGTCGCCGACTAGGATCCACTGAATTCTTATACCTCTCATTACTGTCTTGCAACTTCTGTCTCACTTCTTGCTGCAACTGTTGAAGGTGTTCTGCAAATGCTTCCCCATCATCGCTGGCCCGATCTTTCATTGGTAGCTGTACCAAATCTAGAACACCCTGAGGATTCCTGCCATACACAATTTGGAAAGGGGACTTTCCTGTTGATCGGTTAACAGAACTATTATAGGCAAATTCAGCCTGGGGTAATGCCAAATCCCATTGTTTTGGCTTTTCTCCAACAATACACCTCAGCAAATTTCCCAGACTCTGATTAACTACCTCTGTTTGCCCATCTGTTTGAGGATGATAGGCACTACTAAACTGTAACTTGGTCCCCATCTTCTTCCATAAAGTCCTCCAGAAATGACCGAGGAATTTGGTATCCCTGTCAGAGGTAATAGTCTTTGGAACACCATGTAGTCTAACAACTTCTGAGAAAAATAACTCAGCTACCCTCGTTGCATCATTAGTCTTCTTACAGGCAATAAAATGAACCATCTTCGAGAACCTATCAACAACTACAAAAATGGAATCATTACCTCGTTGAGTATGTGGAAGTCCCAACACCAAGTCCATGCTCAAATCTGTCTATGGTGCAGCTGGTACTGGTAAGGGCATATACAATCCTGTATTCTGTGAATGTCCCTTAGCCACTTGGCAGATTCTACACCTTGTTACATACTTAGTTATATCCCTTTTCATCTTTGGCCAGTAATATTTATCTTCTATCAAGGCTATTGTCTTGTCCTTGCCAAAATGTCCAGCCAACCCACTACTATGAAATTCTCTGATAATGTTGTCCCTCATAGAGCCAGCCGGTATGCATAGATGTTTTCCTTTAAATAGATACCCATCTTGCATAAAATATTCACCCCTAAAGTGATCCAAGTTACCAGATATTGGTGCCTTCAATTGTTCCACAATCTCCCAAAAATCATCATCAGACTCATACAAATTTTTGATGGCATCAAAACTAATCACCTCAGCTTCCATTGTGGTCAAAAGTGCAACACGCCTACTTAACGCATCTGCAACCTGATTTTGTTTTCCAGACTTATGCTTCAACACAAAGTTGTAACCCTGCAAGAAAGAGACCCACTTGGCATGCCTACTATTCAACTTTTTCTGTGTGTTCAAGTACCTTAGTGCAATATGATCTGTAAACAATACAAACTCCTGGGGAACTAGATAATGTCTCCAATGCCTCAATGCTTGGACAATTGCATAAAATTCCAAATCATAAGTAGAATAATTCTTTCTCACTGCATTCAGCTTTTCACTAAAGAAAGCTATAGGTTTGCTAGCTTGGCTAAGTACAGCACCTATTCCTACATGGGAGGCATCACATTCTACTTCAAATACTTTATCAAAATTTGGCAATGCAAGTATAGGTGCTTCTGTTACCTTTTTCTTCAAGTACTTAAAGCTCTCCTCAGCGTCCTTGGTCCATACAAACTCCCTCCCTTTGGTGCAATCTGTTATAGGAGCTACAATACTACTGAAATTGTGAATGAACTTTCGATAGAAAGTGGCCAAGCCATGAAAACTTTTTACCGCTGTGATGCTGCTTGGACTAGGCCATTCTAGGATTGCCCTGACCTTTTCTGGATCCATTCTGACACCATCTTTAGAAATGACAAAGCCTAAAAAAACCAAACTGTCCTGCGTGAACCTACACTTTTTCAAATTGGCATAGAGCTTCTCCTTCCTTAACACACCAAAGATGATCCTCAAGTGTTGTAGATGCTCTTCTCTGCTATTACTAAATACCAAAATATCATCAAAATAAACTACCACAAACTTACCAATGTAAGGGCGTAGTATAGTGTTCATTAATCTCATAAATGTGCTAGGTGCATTTGATAACCTGAATGGCATAACCATCCACTCATATAATCCATCTCCAGTCTTAAAGGCTGTCTTCCACTCATCCCCTTCTCGAATCCGGATTTGGTGGTAGCCACTTCGTAGGTTGATCTTGCTGAAATATTTAGCCCCTGCAAGGACATCCATCATGTCCTCCATACGAGGTATAGGAAACCGATACTTGATGGTAATCTTATTAATTGCTCTGCTATCAGTGCACATCCTCCATGTTCCATCTTTTTTTGGGGTTAACAATGCAGGTACAACACATGGGCTCATGCTCTCTCTCACCACACCTTTACTTAGGAGTTATGTTACTTGCTTATTCATCTCTGCATGTTGTGTTGGATTCATCCTATAAGCTACTTGGTTGGGTAGAGTTGCTCCTGGAATCAAATCAATATGATGCTGAATATCTCTCTTTGGCAGTAGACCATCAGGCAATTCATTAGGTAAAACATCAACAAATTCTTTCAACAGCTCGGCTACTTTTGGGGGAACTGAAATGTCTTCCTCTTCACCTTTTTTCACTACTAATGCATAGCAACACCCTGTCACCTTCATTTCTTTAACAAGATCTCTTTCAGACAACATGGTCTCACCTTTTCCTTCATCCTTGAGAGGCAATAAAATCACCTTAGTGCCATTTTTCCAAAAGGTGTATGTGTTTTTCTCTCCATCATGCATAACTTTTCTATCATACTGCCATGGCCTTCCCAATAACACATGACAGGCATCCATTGGGACACCATCACACCATATCTCATCCTGATAGATCTTCCCTATGCTAAACTTAATTAGGCATCTTTTATCAACAGTGACTTCATTTCCCTTTTTAAACCATGCAATGCGATACGGATGAGGATGTTTTTCACAGTGTAAATTCAATTTGTCTACCATTTCTTTAGAAACCATATTTTCACAACTACCTCCATCAACAATGACTTGACATACCTTGCCACCCGAAGTGCATTTGGTTCTGAAGATATTGGTTTGAAGCCATGAACCATCAGAGATTTTGGCTTGTGTTTTCTCCTTCTCTGGAATCACCATTGCTCTTCTCATCATGAGACTTTCTCCCACATCTGGTGGAACCTCCAGTTCTGTCCCTTCCACTTCATGCTGCATTTGAATCATGTTCACCCTAGGTTGTCCTCCTTGATTTCTTTCTTGCATGTTATAATTGGAGCATTCAAATGCCCTATGACCTTCTTCTCCACATCTGAAACAAGTGAAAGGCCTTCTTTGGTTTTCCCATCCTCTGCCACTACCATAACCTCTACCTCTTTGAAATCCCCTTCCTTGTTCTTGATTCAGAGGATCTTGCCGAGTGTCTACTTATTTTTCCACACCATGGGATGACTCTCCCCTGCCATAATTTGAACCTCCTCGAAATCGGGTTGATGTACCCCTTCTTCCTCCTCTATTCCTCTGATGATACTGTCTGTTTTGTTTTTCTTCAGCCTTTAGAGCCAATTGGTAAGCCTCTTCCATATTGTTGAGTCGATGCATGCTCAATTCATCTTGAATAGAAAATTTCAGGCCATTCACATATCTAGCAGCCATTTGTGCATCAGTTTCTTGATGCTCTATACGTATAGACAGTGTATAAAACTCATTTGTATAATCTTGCACAGAAGAGAGGTTCTGCTTTAAATTTTGAAACCTACGAAAAAGGGTTTGCGCATAATCTATGGGCAAAAATTTTTCTCTCAACTTCTTCTCCATTTTATTCCATGTCCTGATCTTATCCTTACCTTTCCTTGTTCGTTCCTTTTGAAGATGATCCCACCAAATCATTGCATGACCCTTTAATTTGGTGCATGCAAATTTTACCTTCTTCTCCTCTGTCATGGATTTCCATTCAAAAAATTTTCTCATGCCATTCAACCAGTCTATCAACTCCTCTGGTTTAAGACTACCTGCATAATCTGAAACATCTACCTTGATCCCTTCATTTTTCCCTTCTAAGGCCCTAAGCATCCTCTCTTCAAAACTCATGCCTTCTAATTCTTCTTCTTCATGTTCTGTATCTTGATTTGCACCTCCTTGACCTATCTCTTCATCAGATTCGTCTCCTCCTCTACCCAGTCTTTGGGTTTCCATCCGTGTTGTAAGTTCTGCTATTTGCCTTTGCAGATTTTGCATTTCTCTATGCATCTGGGCAAGACCACCTCTTTCTCTTCCTCTCCCAGCCATCTTCCTGCTCTGATACCAAATGATGCAGCACACAACATACACTCAACAGAATTGTGCCATTAAACATGAGAGACAAAAATTTGGAAGCTGAAACATAACAAAATTTCTATTCCTCAACTCTGCTGCTACAATGAGAGAAAACTCTCTTATATCTAAGAAAACAAAAAAAAACAAAAAATTACCTTTTTTGGCAGATTTCGACAATTGTCAGATTTTGCCATTTTAGGTAATTTTACAATCATATCTTGAGAATCCAGTTTTTTCCCAAAAAGCTCATAAAGCTAAGGTAGGACGAAAAACCAACTAACATCCTAAATTCGAAACATGAGTTTCGAGTTATTAAAAAAAGCAACTTTTAAAAAACTAGAAAAAAACACTAATTTGCCATTTTGAGGGCCAAGATGAAAGTTTGAAGCCCTGAAAAAGTGCCAAGACGAGGTCTAACCTGCTAGGGCGGTTGGGAAACCACTGGCCACCTCATAACGCATCCACCTGTAAAATTTTGTAGAAAACCCACATCCGAGTCAAAAGTTATGACCTCTAGAAATCCCTGCATCATTTATATATAATATACTTATACATGTGAGAACTATGAATTTCTACATGCACATGATGTATCTCTAGATGTCTAATTTTGTACATGTTTTATCCAGTTCTAGAGATCTTTGACTACATCACACATGGCAAATTATGCACCAGGTCCACCTCAGGAACTATTTTTACGAACTAATAATGAGATCGATAGATTGAGAGTTTCCATAAATGATGGTACAAACACGAGAATATATAAGGACACTTGTATGTCCATAATAGAAAGCTTAGAAAAAAAAAGAGATAAAATTTGAGACACAAGTGCTTATTCCCCTAATGCTATAGCTGTTATTCTTTCCCACATGCAGGAAGAAGTTTGTGGTGATGTTCCCCTCTCTCATGTTCAGAGTGTGGTGACCAAAGAAACCATCAAATCCCAGTTCTTTCCATACTATTAGGATAAGGTAAAGGTGAAGGGATACCAAGTAACCAGATGTGTCGATGGTGATATGGCCAGATTGATCTACCCTCGATTTCTTGCTATCTATGGTCGTTATCCAAATAATGACCAAATTCCCTTATATTTTTCACAACAGTTGTATGCTGAGGTTCATTTGGGCCTCAAAGTCAACTATTGTGACATTCCTCCATATTATGGTTAGGGCCATGGTAGGCTTGTTGATAGGGACGCTTATCGTCGACTTGATTGGGCGGCCCCAACGTATAGGGCATTAGTTGGTGAGAGGAATCTTGTTATCTCCCCAGCTGTAGCCCCCTCAATAGATCATGTTGTTATTGCTTCCCAAAGGGAAGCAATTGATAGTGTTGGTGATATTATAGTTGCCACCACTACGATAGCTACTGATCGTGTGGGTCAGTTTTTGATGTCACAATGTCCACGATCTAGAGCTTCATTTATAGCACAGTGTAATAGCACTCATTGTGATCCTTATGCTATGGCAGGCATCCCTACACCTGCACAGTTGGATGGTCTCATAGGGGAGATGGCACATAGCACTTTACATTGTTTCGTGGAGGATCTCTTGGAGGCATATGCATTCATTGCATCAGAGCTAGGGATCTTGATAGATTAGGTTAGAGATCGTCTGGCTACATCTATTCATTCACATTTAGGATCTCATTATTCTAACCACCCTGCTAGGCTTGGCAGCACCAGTGCACATCAAGATCCACCTATAGATCATTCAGTTGCTGCATAGGCCAGTGCTCCTTCAGATCATGACCTTGAGAGGATGTAGACTTCTACATGTTTTATGGAGATGTTGATGCACTCAGGTTCTATATCGATGCCATCTCAGTTGGTTAGTACCCTTCACTCGTCATTACTACAACATGAGAGGGCTCAGACAGATACATCAGATCATTTGGATGATTTAGTGGAGGCGAACATTGCAGAGGGCTCGGATCTTGTGCTACCAGGTGATATGCAGGTATGTATATGTGTATCTATAAGATAAATAGTATGTGTGCATGTGCATACATTCAATTCAATTTTTTTAAAAATTATTTAGATTTTAGTTTTAACTAAATGATATATATATTGTAGATGGAGATACCTCATGTTACTCCTAGCCTAAGGTCAGACTGTATACATCGACGTGGTTCTGTTGATGATATTGTTGTTAGTGGACATGTGAGTTTTGTATACATGTAGATATAGATCTATTTATAATAAATTACATATACATTTTTAAATAATTCTATATATCTAGATAAAATGTATTAACACATTGTACTTGATTTTATCTCCAAGACTCAGTACATGCATCAGAATGGGATTCTCATTCATATGGTCACTCGACTAGGAGTTGACATAATGATTAGGCTGTAGCCACCTAGAGACCTCCATTTGATGTTGCTTCTAGAGACATTTCCATTTATATATGTTTGATATGTTGACATTTCCACCTGACTTGATTACATACATGTGTTTGATGATTTATGTGGACATTTGTGTTTATGTTTATGTGGACATTTGTGTTTACGTTTATGTTTATGTTTGAGATATGCACATGGACATTTGTGTAACTTATGATTATGTTTGAGATATGGACATTTATATGTTTATGTTTATATTTGGCATGTATGGATGTTTATGTTTATATATTTGACATGTATGGACATTTATGCATCTATGTATGGACATGATTATGTTTATATTTTCAAACATTTATGAACATTTATGTTTATATATTTTCTTGAACATGTATGAACATTTATGTTTATATATTTTCAACATGTTTGGGCATTTGTGCATCTATACATACAAACATGTTTATTCTTCAGATGGACACAAATATGTTTATATTTGACATGGACAAATTTATGTTTGAGATATATTAATAAAGTTTTCATATAAATGCTTCTTGATATTTTCAATGGATCTATTTGATATTTACATGTGTGTATTAAGACATGTAATACAGGTTTTGAAATAATAAAATATTAACTTAAAAAACATTATTCTTATCTCAATCACATCATGTAAATTTCAACCTACACATGCTAGATGTAAGATATATGTAGATTCTATAAGTTGTAGATATCTCAAATTTTAAGTTTAAAATAAACTTTATAACTTTATAATGATATACCATTCAAATTTCTAGATAAAGGACAAGAATGCTAGCTATATGATGAAATAACATAAGTTAGGCCCACATAAGTAGCATGCAAACACAATATATATAACAAACGTAAATAAAACTTGGAAGATTTTTTATTCAAAAATAAAATTAGACTTCTAGATAATTTGACTTTCACCACTACTAGAACAAATAAATATTACACTCAAGTCATGAATTAGACTATAAGCCAAATATCTAATCAAGTAACATTAACCACTTAGCACACCATGAACATAATAAAACTACATTGGAATACCATTAAGGATTGGTTTTGCAATATCCATTTAAATGACGATGAACTGTAAACAAAGAATTCATTTGAATAACCTTAACTCAAACTTGTTTAATGCATATAAACAAATAGAATCCATTCCATGCCCATTGTCAGTCAATTCCTATAAGAGGTCGTAATTCAAGAACATAGATTATTTTATGAAATGATTTCAATTTAGTCAAGGGTATATCCTTATCTACACATCATAGTAGTCCATAAAATTTTAAGGAATTGTTCCTTAGGACAACCTTCATATCTCCTAGAATTGGAATAAGAATTTTAAGATCATTCTTCTCAAGTCAAGATATCCTGTTCACTTATGTTGTACAAATTTGATGGTACCTATAGGATTAAAGAATATATCTCCCTTATTTAATGCATAGAAAAAATTAATTTGAAGATCATCCTTCTCAACTCAAGAGGTCTTGTTGACTTATGTTGAACAACTTTGATGGTACCTGTAGGATTAAAGACTGTATCTCCCTTCAGCTGTAGCTATAGTGAGTAGGAATTCAATTAGGTAATTTAACTTAATTATAGTTAAAGTCATGAACTCATGTATATATTCATCCATCTTAGTCAAAACTAGAATAATTTTCTACTCCTAGACAATGTGAAGAGGTATCAGATCCAATGTTGATTTTATAATATATACCATGAAGATTGAATCTATACAAGTTCATCTTATTTGAATATAAATGAACTAGATAGAAGAGGCTTGTTAAGTTTGAGACTTGAATGATAATTAAACTCACATACAACTTTCTAAATATAGTGAACTAAAAAGTTGGGTTCTATAAATTTCTAATGATAACAAACTTGAATGGGCACCATGGAACTTTACTAGGGTTTCATAACTTCAAGATACAAAAAAAAAGCTTCCGTTAGCTTCAAGAAATATTTATTTTGTATTGACAAGGCAAAACACATGAAGGTGGAAGCTCATGTGGGCTCACCTAAGACCTAAGACACCTAGATTTTATACCTTATTCTAGTCTAGACCTTTAAGAATATTTAATCTACACCTAGATTTTATAGCTTATTCTAGTCTAGACCTAAGACATATCTAAGACATAATTATATTTTCTAGTAGATGTAAAGTTTAGACCTAAGACATATCTAAGACACCTAGATTTTATACCTTATTCTAGAGTCTAGACCTAAGACATATCAAAGACATATTTAGATTTCCTAGTAGATGTAACTTAGACCTAAGGCATATCTAATCTACACCTAGAGATTTCATGTACCTTATTCTAGTCTAGACCTAAGACATATCTAAGATAGGTGTCCCTAGATTTTATACCTTATTCTAGTCTAGACCTAAGACATACCTAAGACATATCTAAGACATATAAAAGAGTAAAATATCATGAACAAAAAGGTAAATTCATGGGAAGAAGATAATTAAGTGTTATTATGAAAGGATATTGTGGAAAGTCATTATGAAGAGGCATTAAGAGGCTATATAAAGAAGGAAAAAGTGGGAGATAAGAGCACGAATCATAAGAATTATATGTGTGAGAATAAGGAAGATGATAAGTGAGAGTAAATCATGAGGAATGAATTATAATACATGTATTTAATCCATTGAGGTATATTAATATATGATAGATTTTGTGTGTGTGTGTGTGCATGTATATAATTTCTGGTTTGTACTTATTGCGTATCTAAGCTCTCTTTTTTATTGCATCACACTAAGGTTTACTACATATAACAAAGTTTAAAAACTTGGACTCCAATCTAGCTGACTCAATACTACATGAAAAACATTTAAATGTTTGGTTACAAAGTCTCCTTCATGCATATTTAAAGAATACAATTTTCTTTTCAAAAATAATGTATTTACAAGATACATAGTTTGATATAATGCAATAATTTTATCTCATAAACTCTTTGCAATGTTTTGAACTAAAACAATCATCAAGATTGAATTAGAAAGACAACCTAGAATATTAGATCTATCACTTTTATCCAACTTATCCCATTTATCTTGCTTTGGACATTGCTAATGGTAGAAAATTGAGTGTAATAGTTATTATGATCCACTGATCTCTCTCCACTAAAAGATCTTCAACCTCCAATTTCCATAACTCAAAGTTTTACCTACTAAACTTCTCAATCTCAATTGTCAAGGTGTTGGTCATGACTTATATTTTTCAAATCTTATTTCAAATTCACATGAATTATCCCACAACAAAAATAGAAAGCAACATAAGAACTGTATTATCCCTTCTTTCATGGGATCAATCCAAATAAAGATTTGATACCAAATGTTGGTTTTACAATGCTTATTCTTCAATTAGGAACAACTGAAAACACATGCAACCTTAATTAAACATAGAAGAATAAGTGAAGGAGATAGGGAAGATAAGATGACATATATACTTGGGAAAACCCTTTTGAGTAAGATACCCACTACTAAAAGTAAACCTTAATTACCTTATTCCAATCTAGACCTAAGACATATCTAAGATGTACCTATTAGATAAATATCATTCTAAGACATATCTAAGACGTTCCTAACTCCTCACTAAGAAAATGTATAAACTAGAAATAAATACAAATGCAAACTAGGAGATTAAATACACAGAACATATAAATGCCCAAACTAAAAAAGTGTTGAACACTAAATATAAAAGTACTTTGAATTAAATAGTAAGTTTCTAAGTTTGGATCATACTAAGAATATCTAGAAATTAGCTTACACCAATGTGTAACTTCAAGATCTCACTAATTTTATAAACTGTAACTCAAACAATAGAGTTCAAACAAGTTAAGTTAGATTTAAGTTCTCATTCAAACATCTGGTTCAACCCGCTCTTCAATAACATGTATTATTTTCTGATGATCCTCACTATCTAGTCTCCATTTTTTTCATCCATGTGCATGTGGAACTAGATGAAGATGTAGGGCGGTAGCAATTACTAGGTGACTATACTGATATACCTTGTTCTCAGGTTGATAGTCAATAAAATGAATCCCATGTTGAACAATTTTGACTTGTTTGAGATATGTCCCTTGCACTACAACTAAATCTACATGATAAACAACATGAACCAACTTGTTAAGACGTGTACGTAACATTTTCACTGAACCCAGGTATTATTTAATGTAAAACTAGGTTTAATGTACATGTGTACATGTATATATATAAATTTAAATGTGACCCACCTGTGGGAAACACCATTTCATCACTTGTTTCAGGTCGTGTTAGATTCTTCCTCTCTTCTGTCAATGCATTAAATAATAACTAACACCTTCTATATTTCCAAGCTCTGCTATGACTGCAAAAACATCTCCTAGAGTACACACCAAATTTACAAGGTTCAAAATTTGTAAAAAAATTAGAACTATCTAGACTGTATAATCATTAAATTTAACTCATCAAAGTACTAAACTAAATAAATAACTATACATGTGTTGTAGATTTACATTAAATTTATCAAAATGTACACATACATGTACATACATACATACCTTTTCTAATCAATCCTGAAATATGGTCATAATCAATTGAAATCAAAGGAATGTCTTCAAAGCCTTCATCCTCATCTTCGTTGTATGTGTCAGAAATGACTAATGACACCACATTCCATTCACTAACATATCCACATTGTTGGTTGTTGCATGCCTCAAAGTTTTCCAAAATGCACTCATCACAAAAACAAGAGTAATCCCTCGTGTACAATTTCCATCCGGGGCGACCATATGTACTCATGACACAATGCAAAGATCTTGTTTTGTCTACCCTCTTTCATCCATGCTTCGATCTTCTATCCACACCTAGATAGATAAAAATTATAAAAAAATTACATATATATAAATTTAATAGAAATTCATTTAAAATAATTGAATTTACTACATTTAAAATTTAAACCTAAATACAAATTCAAACATACACATGTATATATATAAATCAAATTTAAAGTTTGAAATTTTCATTTATGTAAAATTTATATATACATCCCTGATGTCTCCCAAAACACTCTATGTGGGATGTATCGATTCGTTCCTGAAGATGTGTCAGCTTCATTTGATGCAAAGTGTTTCTTACACCATTCAGCAACATTATGTGCATTGTCTATATGATCTTCCGAATAACTCATTTGATGCTTTCTTAGAGCACGTTTGATGCAAGCTCCTGTGCCATCATGTTCACCCTTTCTATGCCCACTCTCAAAGAAACTCCAAACACGTATTTTGTAACTTCGATGATATCTACATAGTACATAAAATGGTTAGAATGATTTGAATTGTGTTGCACATCCATCTAACCATACAAAATGCTTTTCAATTTTTACACGCCTGCTTTCCAAATTCTCAAAAAAATTTGAAAAGAAATGTTGTACAAAAAGTGTCATGCTCTTTATCATCACTAATTTATAAAATTTATATTCTTTCTTAATGACTCATTCATCATTTGTACTCTTAACACCATCCAAATCCAATTGTGCATGTCGATAACACACATGCACCATAATAGTGATTTGCTTTGAAAAGTAATAATATGATTGAATCTCTTTTTGATGTACAAAAGAGTAATTTTCTGCAAAGTTGACTACTGATAGAACTATTCCAGGTGGGAAAGTATCTCTTAATGTTTGAAACTATTGTGCTTTCCACCTAGCAAAAAATGCATGTTGTATGTACGGTTGTATCAATTTTCAAAAATTTTCCATAAATGTTCCAATAGGTATCTCCTCTTCTACATAGTTTAACCTTGTGGATTCTTTCCCAAAATTTGTTTAAAACTTTACATACTTGTAACTCTTGCAATTTACTGTCTTTTTTGGGTCGGTATCTTCATTTCTCATAGGTAATTTAGCCAAATTTCCACATGTTTCACAAAGTCCTTTTATGCAGTTTATTTGATCAATTTCATTATCACATAAGATGGATTCTATGAAAAGACTTACTTGTTTAGGAGGTGCATTTTCAAATCCATCACTTTCTTCTCTCATCTTTCAAAACACCTGATAGTAGAGATCAAATTCAATATGATAACGACAACAACAAGTTTCAAAAGCCTTGTTTATCTTCACATAATATGGCTTTAACCTTTCAAACATTGTTTGCCCAATCTTTATATCAGGATTCAAATTACAAAATTTCACATACATCTCATGTTGTGTTATGTCTAGCCAATGTTTTGTATGATGTTCATAATCATTGGGCCCAATCTTGTGTCTGATAACATCTCTACTATTTGATGATGTACGAGTATTATCTTTCCAAAAATTTGAGACCAAGTTCTTAACATCTTCAATCCTGTCAGAACGGGGAGCTCTACACATAATTGCTCAATTGCCTTCTGGAATATCATCGAAAACCTTTCTCCTTTTCACATAGTTTGTTAGTGTCTTTCTACTGATACCAATTTCAGTCGAAAGTGAAGAGAGTTTTCTTTTTCTTGATATATTTGTATTTACAATACCTGTCAACATCGCTCTTCTTGTAGTGGTCTTATCCATTGATCGATATTTTTTCCCAATAGAATCTAAACCTTTTTTTACATTTTCAACAATATCTTTTCCTAGGTCGTATGAAGCTTTCCTCTTATTCAATGTTGAATCTACACCCAACAATTGTAATGGCTCTTTCAACTCATCCCGAAGAAGTAAAAGTGATAACATTTGGGTTTTTTCAAGTGTACCAAGAGGATGGAAATGAGCATTGATTATTTCCTTTACAGATTTATTCATTGACCTCTTACTAGTATTTATAGGTTGTTTGGCATATGATTTCAACTTCTTCACATCCAATTCAAGTAAATGATCTAAATTTAGATATAACTTGAAATTTTTGACTTCACCTCTTTAGCTAGATTCATATGCTCATCCATACCAATAGAAGGAAGCGATCCTGACCCCTCTCCAACATGCATTGTTTGAACTTGGGCCTCCTCCCTATCTTCAACTATGTGCTCTTCAACCTCATTTGCCCCAATATCTAAATTTGGCTCGACTCCTACTTGAGAACTTTCTGCTTGTTGAGCCCGTTCTGCACACAAAATACTTAAGTCAAGAAAGATCTAAAGAAAGAGCTTTAAAAAAACTTAAGTCAAGAGAGATATAGAAGACCTATCTAGAGAAGTCCTAGTAAAGAGAGAAAGAAGGAGCTTTAAAAAGACTTAAGGACCAAGAGAGAGAGAGCTTTCAAAATCTACTTGTACTTGTCAAGAGAGATAGAGAAAGGACCTTAGAGAAAAAAGATAGAGAGAGAGACAGAAAGAAAAATCTTTAAAAAGACTTACTCAAGTTGAGAGAGAGAGAGAGAGAGAGAGAGAGAGAGAGAGAGAGAGAGAGAGAGAGAGAGAGAGGAACTTATGACTAAATAATACAAGTATAATTTACTTGTAGAGTGCAAATCTATGAAGGACCCTAATACACATTCAATTGAAAAAAAATATAAATTCACTTAGTATATTTATGTTCTTGAAACTACAAATAACATCCTACTACATGCTAAAAACTCATCAATTAAATAAGAAAGAAAATATGCATACATACCTTGTTTCTTTCTATGGTATCTTACCAAATTTGTTTCGCGCATCTCTTGTTCTCTTTCCTTTGAATACTTTCTTTGAGTCTTATTTTGTCTCTTTTTTTTGTCTCCCATTTTCTTCTTCAAATTTCTTCTCTCAAATCCTCTACCAAAAGTTTTCTTCTCCAAAATCTAGCTTCTTGAATAATAATGCAAATTAATCTTGCAATGATATATGAAAAAATAAAAGAAAAGAGTTCATATTTATATGGATATAACATTATTTAAAAAGATAATTACAATTTGGTCGGCTTGGGGTTCGAACGAACGTCAGCCGTTAAAATTCTTTTTAACCAACTGGGTTCAATCGAACCCCTTTATGTATGATTTATTTTAAATAAAATAAGAGGGTTCAATCAAATGTGGGTTCGATCAAACAGGTCATGGGGGGTTCGTTCGAACACCCATTCGATTGAACCCCCTTATTTTGCCCTTGCCCCTCTCCAGCTGCAATTTTATGCAGATTTTTGGGTTTCGAATCTCAAGTTGAAAATCAAAATGGAAGCAACTTGACAAATCCATCTGGAGGATTATAGTCGTCGAAATGAGCTTTCTATCAAGTATAATTTTGATATATTGTGGTTTTATTATAATTGTTTCTTTTAGTTTAATTAAACATAGGTTTTTCACCGAAAATCAAGCTCTTTGTTCTGCACATGTGGAAAACTAGTATATTACCAAAAAAAATTATGAAAAATATCTATCCTCTTGGTATTCATGTTCTTGATCCAACAAAAAAAATAAAATTGAATTCCAATAAATATAAAAAAAGTTATGCTTTACACAGTACACCTATGTCTAAATTGTAATTGGTTTGATTTCAAAAGTTAATTAAAAGAAAAATATTCAATAAAACATTATGAAACCAAATGCATCCTCTAAATATCGTAGTTAAAAATCTAAATTCGAAAAACTTAGAATTTTATCCTTCATAGAAAAAAAGTTATGTTTTACACAGTACACATCACTCTTTAAAAATGGTGTTTGCTGTTAAAAACTAGTTATTGAAGGAGATGGAAAAAGAAATGCAATTTGATTCCAAAAAATTTAAAAAATGTATACTTAGAATCTACAAACAAAATGTGACAAATCACTAGTTTACATCATCTTCAAATTCCTCAGGGTTTAGCAACTATAGGTGTCCAAAAGTGAAGATTTTTTTTCAAAATGTTCATTTCAATGTCAACTTTGGCCAAAAAGTGTAACCCACTACTGCGGGATCACCCAAACATGCCCACAACTTAAAAAGAAGATGTAGAGTAGAATGAGGTGGCCAATAAATAGAGAATCTCATAGAGAGCATTAATAAATGGTAGCATCTATAATGAATGTTTGCACGTAATTTTAACTATCAAGTGCAAATCTGTATTCTCAAGAATGTGCTTTCACAAGGGAGAAAAGTCCACTCATTCATTACTCATAGGTAGTTTGCATTTGCTACACACACAACTTTTCATAATAAGCTTATTTACATGTATGTCAAGTGCAGAAGTTTAGTGGATACCCGTAAACAAACAAGTCTCCAACTGATAACTTCACATTTGCCAGTGTACTTTGAGCCAGTGCTAAAATAAAAACTTTTGAGTAGGGTATGGACATCCATCAAAGCATAACTTAAGATAGATGAATTTTGTTAGCTATTGTAGTTGCAACTACCATACTAGACACATTAAACAAAAAAGCGTGTGCTTTTGAATTGGCTACTAGGAGGTAGTTTGGCCATTAATTTCGCTGCTAGGAGGTAGTTTGTTCCCCATATCATAACTAGCAAAGACTAAATACTCTTAGTAGAAAAATAAAAGATTAAGGATTTGACTTTATATGAAGACTATTCCAACTTAGGTCATTATAAAACAATAATAATAATTATTAATAATTAAAAAGCTATTAGATTTCAATACATATAGATCTCAGCAATCCCGGTGCTCTAACTTTTAAACATATTATTATTATTTTAAATTTTTCTTGGAAAGGTAAAAGGAGGTATAATTTTACACGATAAGATTTTTAATAATATAGTGGATATATAGAATATTCTATGTATAAATATATTCCTAGAATTAAAAAGATGGGGATGATAAGTACCCTAAAGGATTAATTTTGATGGTCGTATGGCCGTATTTAAGTGTTTTTCTTGTAAAATATAATAATTTAAAAAAAAAAATTGTATCACTTGAAAAGAGAGATGTTAGAAGATTGTCAAAATTTATATATGCTTATGTTGATATATATTTAATTTATATATACTTTTTTTCTACCAAGGTATGTCTTAGTATTTTAAAGGCACTTTCAAATCACTTTCAAATCAATAACCATCATAAAAAATTGCTTGATAGGAGTCAACCATCAAATTTAGACCCCACCCTAACTACACATTGTTTATATTGTTCTCGTTTCGGCTTTTTCTTGCACATCTTATGTGCATGTGTGACATAGACACTTCCAAAAAGTCAAAAGAATACATGACTCTACCCAACATGTCATATGCTATTAATGTAATTATAGATGTCCATACCCTGTTCCAAACCCACTAGACATACATATGTAATCTTCATATTTGTATTAACAATAAATGATGGGTACAAATTGCATACCATTTTTCTTGTTTCACATGGAGGGGAGAATAAGACCGTAAACTACTTAGCCAATAGGATTGTAGATAACAGATTTATTGAGAATTTTTGGTTAAAAAATTCATATGTTTATATTACCAAAAATTAATATAAACCTTCATAAGAAAAAATAAAACTTGATGATTATTTTATTTTACAAAGATCACTTGAAAGTTAAGAAATTCTGATTACAACAATATCTACCAAGGTAGGTACTAATAAGATGGACCATAGTACATTGATCATTGATTTGCCTTCAAAATTGAAGTGGCTTATTTGAGAAAGTTGTTTGTTTTGTGTATTCATTGCATTAGAACATAGTTTTATCAGGACTATTCTTAAATCACATTAGTTCAATGGTCAAAGATAAATTTTGAACAATAAAAAGAGGACAACTACTTATCACTTTTTGGTCGGAATAAAGTATAAAATTACTATTGAATGTTTGACTGTTAAAAAGTGTGATATTTAAATAGAGCGGTTGTGACCCCTCATAATTTCATTTGCATTCAGATTTGACCACTATATTGTCAAGCAGCTGTCACACTTATTCTTTGAATCTAGAGATCTGCATATATTTAATTCTTTGACAAGGAAGGAGCAACTGCTGTCATACTACCATTAAATACATGTCGTTAAGTTGTTATATAGGGTTATCAACACGTAGCAGTTTGGCAGCTTCTCATAACCCCTTTGCTGCCTCATTGCCGTGACAATGTTCAGTATAATAGAACATCCCACTTTTATCTTACAACTTACTGTAACCATGAACTCTGTCCACCGCTTCTGAAATTTACATTTTACTGGTATCTCTTTACAATACAGCCGACACTTTCACTTTCAGATACAAGTTGCAATTTCCATTTGACTTTCTAAACTACTGAATTTGAAAACATGCCATGAAGTCTTAACTCTAGACCAACTGTTGCATTTACCCAATTTAGAAAACACGTTCATCTAAACCATAAATTCTAAAACATCATTGCCACACACCTCAATCTCTGCTCTCATGCCCACTTTTTGACATTTAGCAAATTGCAGTTCAAATTTTGTGATTTCCTCCCTCATAGCCTGCCTGCATAATGAGTTTTTCTTTCATAACTCTAAAACGAGTTCTCAAATACTTTTTTACACTTTCATAACTGCCTTTAATTTTGTTCACAGCAAGCTGACTGCAGTTTTCCTTCATAAACTGTGTCTTCCTCCTCTATCACCTCTATGTCTTTCAAATCCATGTCAATGTACATAATCTATATCTGTTCTTTGTATGTCCTACCTGCTGCCAAAATCTGTATTATACAGGGAACACAAAAAAAAAACATAGAAATGCTTGATATAAAGGCTGCACTCAAACATATTGATACAAGGGAAAGAAAATAATTAAAAAGATCACCTTGATTACACTTGAGAACCATAGCAATCAATCTAAGGATTTATCTATCAAATCCTTCCTTTATATAATAGGCAATATTATGAATTATTTGAACATTGCAATGTGTCTTGCATACACATTTTGGCTATGGTTTATTAAATATATTTAATGATAATTTTTAAAAATTGATAATTTTAAAGAATAGTAAACTATTAAATCAATAAATTTGTAAATTGCATTGTAATTATTTTTATATGGACAACTTTAAATATAGCATTTGTTATTGCATACAATTTCTTCTAACTAAGAGGATATGTCTTTTTAGCCCCGCATTATGGGGCATTGCTCTCCGGAAACGAATCTAAATGATCTAAATTTTGGATATGATGTAGATGACATGTTATAGAAACTAAATCCAGTTCGACAATCTCTAATGTGATAATGTGGTAAAATATGATAATCTCTAGTGTCGCTCTCCCTGACACTCTGTAACTTAATATTAACTATCCCAATTGATTTGAGTGCTTCCAGATGCTCCTGCATTAGAACCTATAAATAATGATGAGGAAAATGAGCTAATTAGGGTTGTCATTGGGGATGATGCAAGAGGCATCACTGCATATAGATATTACTAGAAGATGACATGCCCCTTGTCATTATATGCATTGGACATAGGTAGAAAAGGGGATGTTATAGGAGAAGTGAGAGCAATGGGTGATCCACCACAAGTAGTAGGTGGTGAGGAGGCTATGGATGGAGATGGAAGAGATGCACCATTAGATGTAGCCACACTATAGTATATAGTCAGGGAATAGAGAGATAATGGAAGAGATACATCATTAGATGTAGCCACACTATAGTAGATACTCAGGGAATAGGGAGATAATCTAAGTAAACAATAGTTAGTATTTAAGTTTTGTTCTCTCATAATATAAATAAAAATATATCACATAAAAAATGTTTTAACATATGTGGCACTTGTGATATGTAGGTATTGTTAATGAGTAGGTCTTATTAATTGTTGAACTACCATAGACCAATTGAATTATGATGTACCTATGTTCCTAATAGAGTGTATAGTTCATGATAATGTACACACCAATTCAATTCAATCCTATGATCCAAGTACATGAGGCATATATATGGGAGTTGTAGTTGAGTGTGCCACATTATAGATGGGAAGAGACACAACTCATAGATAGGGAAGCAACACTAGTAGAGAATGATACATTCCAAGTAGGTAGAGATGCCATTTGTGCTAATAAAGATAGACTATAGTTAGATTGGCTTAGGTAGAGGAAAGGGTGGCAATGCCTACACCTAAAGGATATGCAATCACTATGATGGTCCTACAACAACTAGTAGCATCCTAGGTAATGACTAGAGTTGGGTAGTTGAAGAAAGACAACTTATGTAATGATATTGGTAGAATCAAGGGGATGACAATAGCCTCTTAAAGGGGATCTAGATAAAGTTCAAGGAACAAGATGAGGGATAGTATCAAAATTGAGGCAAGGGAGGGGTCATCAAGGTAGCCTCCTACTAAGTGAAATGTATGTTCTTATGTTATTCTTATGAAATTTGACCTTCAATATGGATGGTTTATCTCTACTTTTATATTTGGCTTATGACATGGATATTATTGATGACATGAACACTTATATTGTTTATATAATTCAATTTATGTTTTTTGGTTTTCCTATATGTTGATGTGTGTATGTTAATGATATAACATTGATAATTAATACACATAAAGAACTTGGTAATCAATGAACATTGTATATCGTGGTGGAATCCTTATAAGATGAATCAATTAATGCACTATAGGGAATCCCATAATCATAATCACATGTATCATTTGTATGAGTAAATAAACAACATGTGTCATGAAAGCTCAAATTAGTACATGAATCATGGATACTACATGTTGTTTTCCTTTGTGTTTTCTTTCTTTTAACCATTATTTCATATCATTAATCATGTACCCAATACCTCTATGTTTTTTATTCTCTTGTAATGTTACTATTTGAATTCTACCATGTCCACATCTTCCAAGTTCTTTACCTTTATAACCAAGTTTTTGCATAATTCTAAATCCAAGACTGTATAATTGTTCAAATAGTAAAGGGGAACAAGAATAATTAGTGGAAATAGCACCCTTTGTATCACTATCACATACACAAGTTCTTTTCTAATCATTATATGCCTCAGGTGGTTTTCAATAGATATATGGATTAGTGTAAAGAAAAGGGATGTTACAAGATTTTGGGTCAACATGATATTCTCCGACACTAGAAGGCATAAAATCTAATGGTCTCTAGTCATTTCCAAATAATACATTATCATTTGGTGGGGAATCTTTCTTTGTAGCTTCATCCTTGAAGAAATAATTTTGTGTAATGTAATTGTTAGAATTATCAACCATTTGTCAAAGACTAAAGGATTGTGGATTTGCTAATATGTAACATTTTTTTTACCATTATACCAAATTTAGATGGTAGTTATTGCAAAGAATGTAATAATGGACACGCTAATAGAATATTATAAGATAAGTCTCCAAGGATCACAATGTGTCTAAAGTATGTGGGTCAATTGTTATAGGAAGAGTAATGGTACCTAAAGGATGTCTACCAACATTTCCAAATCCTCTAATAGTAAGAACATATTTTACTTTTGACATGTCCACATCCATAATTTTTAGACAATCCTTAGTGCATATGTTAAAACTCTAGATCAATTGTCAACCAAGGAACATTTAATGTTCAATTTACCATATAGATCACTAGTCACAAATTGTGTAAATGTAAATCTTCATGAATAAACAAATCATGTATGAGTTCTATGTCATCAAATGAAATGGAATTATGTTCTTTATGAATAATAGATTCTATTAAAGAAGTCTCTAGGTTTGGCATGATATTAGAACATATTTGAATATTTTGTAAGGATTTTTTCATTATTTCCTTATATAAAGGTGATGTACAGACTAAATCTCAAAGAGATATATTAGCCAATGTGTTTTGAAGTTGTTGAATAATTCCAACTTCCTTGGTTGACTTGGATGTAATCTTAGGTGTAGGAGGAAGGTCAACTATGTTGGGTTGGAATATATTAACCTCTAGCTAGCTTTAGATGTGTATGTCCAATTGTACGATAATTTTGTGAAGCATCATTAGCATGAAAAGTAGGTATATCTCTAGGAGGAAATGAAATAACATGAAAGGTAGGATGAATAGACATACATGCCATATGGATAGTATAATTGTTGAAAGATAAATTATGAGAAGGCTCAACCAAGTCCATACTATCTCTAAGCATATTAGGGCTAGAAAATGAGCAATAAAAGCATATGCTAAAGCCATAAATGAGTGACAACATAAGCAAGATGGATCAAACCAACGTAATGATTTACCGCTCAAGTAAATTCTAAACTCACTAATCAATAAGATATCATCATCTAATTATACTCATAATTAGCAAGTAAGAAAGATCTAATATATAAAGATGCATCAATAGTACAATCAAAATCATTATAATAAATCCTCACTAAGAGTAATAATATTATTATGTAAGGAAAAAGAAGAATTAATACCAAATTGACAAGCTCTTGAGAAGGCATGACAATAGATTTATGGTTACATAGTGTTGTAACAAGTTTATGTGTTCTTTTGGATCCATCACATGAATAGAGAAACAAGTAGAGTGCATTGAGAAGAGGTTCTCTAAGAATATGGGTTTGCATTAAGGGTATGTTCTTTGAAGGTGCATGTTGTTATATTTGATAAGGTAAAGAAACTATTTGAGCACAAGTAAATTATTAGTATATTATAATATTTTCATTTATATGATATATTAGAGTGGTGATACATTTCTTACTGGGTTTTTCCCCATGTGAGTTTTCTAGAGTAAATTTGGTGTTTCTATGTGTGTATACTTTGATTTGTTACTTTGTTGCACTAGTTTTGGATTTTGTAACCTATTTGGTATCATTACTCATTTAAGATTATTAGTAATTTTCTAAAAAGTGGTAGCAAAGCCATGTTTGAATAAGATCTTGAGGGGGGGGGAGTTTCTTATGACAACCTTTGTTTGAGTGGGAGCTTTATGTAAAAGAATATAGTTTTTGTGCACAAGGAAATGGTGAGCCTATTGGAAGTGAATATATTGGTTTCAGACATGTGTTGCTTTTATCTGACCCTAATGATATGCATACAACAAGTGGGAGAATGTTGGAAAAATGTGTCGTACACCTTTCATAAAACATTTAGTGTCATTGTAACTTGTGGTCCACCTTGAGTGAGACACCACAATTAATTAGATAAATATTATCTTATGTATTGGTGTATATAACATTGGGAAATACATTTAATTTGGGATCTTCACTTGAAAAAATTAAGCAAGACAAGTTATTTGAACATGAAGAGTCACCTTGGGCACATGGGTCCAAATAGGACAAGAAAAACCACACAAGGAAGTCTTAGAATGTGAAGAGACTCATAGTGAACGTGAAGAGACTCTTAGGAGATATGAAGAATCACATGGGGAATTTGGATGGACCCATGAATATTGGGTTCATGGTTTTAGGAAACCATTTTAAGTTTCTTGTTTTCTCCTTTACTACTTATAGAGTGTCTGGGTTAGAGGTTAACACAAGTAGATTGCATATTGTTGTGATAATATCCCAAGAAGGCATGACAATGGATACATATGATTACATGGTGAACTATAATAAGTGTCCATGTTCTTTTGGATTAATCACAAAAAGGAGAGAAACACATAGAGTGTATTAAGAAGAGTTCTCTAATTGTGTGGGTTTGTATGAAGGACATGCTCTTTGAAGGTGCATGTTGTTAGGTTTGATAGGGTAAAGAAATTGTTTGAGCACAAGTAAATTATATTGCCTACTTTACAATTTCTACTCTATGCAATGCATTTGTTTTAGTGTCCCTTAGCATGTCTAAGGTTGTATTTGTCTAATTCCTAAATCTTTTTACCAATTATCAGGATGTTAAGTACCTCCAGCATTATAGTTTATGTTTCTAATTACTTTCCATATTTTTTGAAAACTTGTACCATCCTAGATGCTAATGCAACAATAGCAGTGATCTAGTCACCACCATGATCATGATAGTGACCTAGTCACTATTATGATCATGGTGCCATATGGATCAAATTAAACATTTTAAAAGATAACCCTTATGCAATTTTTTCTTTTAGAACTACTATCATTCATGCCAACTCCATAATAAGCCATTTTGAACCTCATTATCTCTCTCCTAAAAATATTCTATTGTAATCTTTGGATTTTTTTGCCTCACATCAAGTTATAGTTTTTAAGCCTTTATTCTTTCATGAGGTTTTAAGAAGCTTCTTCCTTCATTATTCTATTTTTTAAGAACTTCTTCCATTTCTTCTATAACTCTCCTACTACCACCATGATTACTTCTCCATAAAATTGTAGCCTCTCACCCATTTACTGAACAACTGTTGGCATCCTTGGCAATCTTCCATAAGTCTCTACTTCTTCCATACATAGAACACATTAGACACCTATAGGAATCCTTTAGATTTCTTTTTTGAAGATTTCATTTTCTATATTTAATCTAACTCAAAGCACATACATTAATACTCTACATACTCTGATATTTCTAGATTGCATATAGTGATGCAGGAGCATCTGGGCTCACAGGTACACCTGCATCACCAAAAAAATATTTTATTTCTATGTTCAGTTTTTAGCATTTTTGGTCTAGGTTTGAGCTTTAGGAGCATCTTGTGAAGTGTTGGAAGGATAAAAATATTCATTTGTGAGTTGGCTTTAATTTCAAATATCAAAGGCACCAAGTATTCAATGTGATTTTTAAAATTATTATATTTCACAATTTCAAGGTCCTACGTGTTGAAGGGGTTCATTTACCATGATAGAAGGGGCTTGTGAAGAAAAATAAAATAAATTTATTTTATTTACTCAAATTGAATGCCTTGGGAAGTGTGCAAAGGCTATTTTATTGTTGGTATTCCCTCAGTTACAATTTAATATTGCATTTATTCATTTGGGCAGCTAGAAAGGAGGGAAAAACTAGTGATTTTTGGGCAAACAATTAATGACTCTTCAATTTCCAATTTTGGGTGGATAAGGATGGAATTATTTATTATTTTATTTATTTTTCAAAGGAATCTACAATAGAAATATGTTGAATACAGAGCAGAAACTTTGAATGCCACATTTGGAAGCAATAAATTAGGTTTTATTTCATTTTTCTACCGAAATTTCAAAGGATAATTTGGGGAAATGAAAGAGAAGATTTGGGTGCCAAATTTTGGTTCCTCATTAGGATTTTAAGTTCAATAAAATACAATCTTTAATGATACTAAGTGCAAAAATCAACATCAACAAGGTTGAAGAAAGAAACTTGTAGGTTGCTCAAGACAATGGCATGAAGAGATGCAAAAATCAGCTTGCTGAAAAAGAGGAAGGAAATAAGAAGAGAAGAAGAAATTTGTAGGTTTTCAAGGGAGCCAAGAGAGCTGTAGGATGAAGGGAAAAATCAGATTTGAAAAGAGGAGTAAATCCAAGAAATTGTGAAGGCATGAGGGTTGAATATTTGAAGGCATGAAGTGCCTAGAAACCCTTGAAATTTTTGAATTTTATTTTTCAATTAAATCATGAATGCATGTAATTGATTCCTAGAGGATTTTTTAAATGTAAATACATATGAGGGTTTAAAATGAGATGTATTTTCCTATTTTTATTGTCATGAGTTTTATTGATTTGTGTGCAAAAGTGTGGGTTTTGATTTTATGGCTGCAAGATTGGGTAGTTTGATAAGACTCCCCAATCTTGTTTGCACACATAGGGTTGAAATATAGCAAATATGGATATAACAAAGGTAGATTCCCAAGTAGTCCCAACATGTTTCTTGTCCAAAGCTATAGGTTTAGGTCCATTTTCTCTCTATAAGCACATCAAAGTCTAGATATACAAGCTAAGCAAGAATCTACAAACCATCATGCAAATCCTCTAAAAATCTAAAGTCATTTTGAGCAATGGTCACCATAGCATTGGTATGATTACTACTATAATTGTACGGTCTATATTATAAGTGAGGATACCCCTTCAAAATTCTAATTTATGTATATTCAACACACTTCATTTTCTAAACACGAAGTCACTATTGCATTAGTATGGTTGGTATTACAACTCCACGATTCCATGTCCATAACTTTTTCTCTTCTTCCACACCTCGTCATTAGCCTTCCTTTGCCTCAAACTTGCAACTAGGGATACTATTTCTACTCCTTTCTTGTCTTTTTAATAGTCTTAACTTAATTTCTACTTCTATAGCATAATTAATTCATTTATATAAAACCTAGCTCTTATACTATTATATTAGCATAATATTTCGTTTATTGTATTGTTTTGTTCTTTATGTTAAATGAAGTAAATAAATACATGTTAGTTTAGACAATACACACTATATACATGGGTAGTTAAATTATTCCCTTCAGTAGGTTATATATGCTCACATTTTCAATCATTGGGGGTGAAATTTGGGCAATCTTTAACACATAGTCCAACACACATTGATCAAACACATAGGTACTTATATGTGGTAAACTTATATCTTAGGTACATATGTTTTATAGGTCCAATCACACATACTTAGTTTTTAGTCTCAATTTCTTTTACATATCATGCTTAGTTATCATACTTAATTTTTTAGTCATAGTTTCACCTTTACATATTGTGTTATGTTAGCAAACTCAGTTTTCACTTATATTTTTCCTTTTCCTTTTCTCCCTTCCTCATTTTATTGGTTCTCCTTCATAGTACTTACAATTTGAGGGACATATTACTAATAGTTCTATTTCTAGTTTATGTGCACTTTTCGTAGCTTGCTACTTGTCCTTCAAAAATATGATATTGGGGTCAAAGGAAACACACAATTGTTCTAGTGGCTCAAATTTATAGATTCTAGAAGATCTATATCCTTTTAATGATTTTTATTTTTGTTATTTCTACTTTGCCATGCTTCCTCATTTAGATTTGCATGCACACCAAAGTGTGGGCAAAATGTAGAGGAGAAAAGTGCACACTTCATAAGTTTGCCTCTATGTTTTATGCCTCTTTGCATGGTTGTTACAAATGCATATTTCTAGCACTCATTTTCACTCGTTTTGTGTACTCATTTACCCTAAACCTAAACCTTACACTCTATAATGCTAAATCATCCATTTTAGAACATTACTAGCTTAATTCTGAGGAATTTTTCCTTCTTAAACTAGATTGCATTAGTGGTCATGTCCCCTAGACAAAATGTGGGTGTAGTCTAGCCCTTGAATTTCAAATTTCAAAATTCCTTCTTTCAAGGACAACAATCCTAGTATCTATAGTTGCTACCCATTGGTGTGCACACCAAAAATTTCAAAGTGAGTTTCTAGAGTTATGTATATAAAGACATCATCCCACTTTTCATGGATTGGGAAAATCAATATGATATAATCATAATATCAATTGCACACATCATAGAGAATCAATTCACAACTTAGCCCTAGTTTGCATTAGGTGTAATAATCAACTGTTGGGAATTAAGGTGTCTCAACCTTGGTAATTCTCTGCATTTGTAATGTTTGTATTTATTATTTAATTGCCTATGTTGTAAATAACTGGAAAATCCATATTGTCATATTGTGGGATGTGGCATGGTGATGTGTCAATCCTACATGGATTATGACAACTTGTATTTTTGTCCTCACATGAGGAGGTAGGCATCCCACTTAGTGGTAGGAATATTCTTCCATGTGTCAGCATCTTCTATGTTGTGTAAGGAATGTTTGACGGAAATGGTTATGACGAATTCCTATGACAAATCTATGACATGTAAGAGTCGAGAATAGAAGGTTGTAAGACAGGTAATGACATGTGTCATGTAGCATCTTTGAATGAGGCATATTTGGGTGCCCCAAGGTGGAATATGTGTGTTGTAAGAGAATATGCTATTTATAGCATGTGTATGATAGATTCTCATACAGCTATAAGTTGTAACCACTATGATGGATTCTATGACGACCGTAAGTGTCGTAAGAGCATCTGTCATAGCCCATTTTGGAAATAGGCGACCTCTTGGGGATGAGAGCTATGGACAAGTGTCAAACACATTCTACAATGTTGACCAAGTGTCCCTAGGCGTGGGTTTTGGTCCAAGATGCCATATTGGACGCCCATTCCAAGATAGGTCCAATATTGCCTTGTATTTTCTTTATATACAGGTGCTTGGAGATGGAGTTTGTATCACAGGTTTATAGGTACTGTTATGCTACCGGATTGACTCTAGACACGAGTGTCAAAGACCATTGAAGCTTGCATTGCAAGTGTATTGTAAACATTCTTTCAGATTTGTTAATACATTGTGCAGGTTTCTGAGTGTGGGGTTTTTCACCCGATAAGGGTTTTCCCCACCGTAAATCTTTGTCTCTCTTCTTCTGTCTACTTTTTGGTTCTTGTGTTTTGCTGCAATATCTCATGTTAATGGTTTAACATTGCTGTAATAGTTAGGATAAAGTTGAATTTGCATAGCCCTCTCCTCAATAGATTAGTGTAGGAAGCGTTTTCTGCACACCTAGCTTCCTTTCAATTGGTATCAGAGCTTGATCACCTTTGGTCCTAGTTGTAGGGTAGGGGTTTTTTGAGCTAATCTTAGGTTGAGTGGGAGTCTATGTAGAGAATTCTGTATCTTATTGCAACAAGGAGATGGCAGGCACATCAGGAAGGTTTGAAGTAGAGAAGTTCAATGGCAGTAATTTCGAGCTGTGGAAGCTCAAAATGGAAGACATGTTAGTTGACCAAGACCTTTGGGAAAGTGCGAACGGAACTAAACCAGCTACAATGTCACAAGATGAGTGAGATCTCAAAGATCAGAAGGCTAAGGGTCTCGTAAGACTTAGTCTTGCCAATTCTATGTTGTTAAATGTCCACGAGGAGACTACTGCAAAACTCCTTTGGAAGAAGTTGGGGGATGTGTATCAAGCCAAATCCCTAGTCAATAAACTTTTCCTGAGAAAGAAGTTGTATTCTCTTCGAATGGAGGACGGAGGATCCGTGGTTGAGCATATGAATGCCTTTAATATGCTGGTTGCACAATTAACATCTATTGGTGTAAAGATGGAGGAGGAGGATTGGTGTATGACCCTACTTTGTTCTCTACCGAACTCATGGGATCATCTTGTCATGGCAATCGGAAGCACCACATCCACATTCAAAATGGAAGAAGTGGTTTCTTCGTTGTTGTCTGAAGAGATGCGGAGAAAGTCTTCTGAGGCAACCAAAGAAGCCCTTGAAAGGGAAGAAGGACAAGAAAGCTGAGAAGGGTAGATCCAAATCCCGTGGGAGATTCAAATCTCCTAGAAAGTCCAAGGCTCTTTGTTGGAACTGTGGCAAGACCGGGCATCTCTGAAAGGAATGTAAAGAGGAGAAGAAGAAAAAGAAGAAAGCTCCTGATTCAGATTCTGACAAATCACAAGATGATGGTGATGATTTCATTGCAACCCTAACAACCCATGCATCTGATCATGTGTGGTTAATTGACTCTGGTGCATCATTCCACATGACCTCACATCGAGATTGGTTAACTAAGTATGAGGAGTTCGATGGTGGAAAGGTGTATCTGGGTGACGACTCTCATCTAAAGATCGTTGGTCATGGAAGAGTCTCTATCTGATTCCATGATGGTCGAGTGAAGGGGATCTCTGGGGTTATGCACATCCCAGGCTTAGCACAGAACCTGCTTTCTGTAAGTAGTTTGAATGATGTAGGTGTGCAGGTTGTCTTTTCAAAAGAAGGATGCAAGATGACTGGAGGATCTATGGTGCTTGCTAAGGGTACTCGGAGAGGTACTCTATTTCAGCTGGAAGCATGCATTGCACAATGCAATAGTTCTTCTAACTCAAGGAAGAGGGCAGTTGTCACTTCATCCCCACCATCTGAACGAGCAGTGAAGAAGTCTGTTGTTTCTAGTCTTGATGGTTGTAATCGTGCATTTGAAGTTAAACTTCCTGCAGAAAAGACAATGTTATGGCATAAGAGATTTGGCCATATTGGTGAGAAGGGTCTGTGTACCCTAAAAAATAAGAACCTCATTGAGGGGTTAGATGATTGTAATCTTGAGTTCAACTTTTGCGAACATTGTATTTATTGAAAACAAAACCATGTTTAGTTTTACTCTAGTTCTCATAAGTCTTCTGGTGTGTTGGACCTTATTCATTATGATGTGTTTGGTCCTGTTAATGTTCCTTCATTATCAAAATCTATATACTTTGTATCTTTTATAGATGATTATAGTAGAAGGACATGGATTTATTTTCTCAAAAGAAAATCTGAAGTCTATAGCAAGTTTAAGGAGTTTAAAGCTTTTGCTGAAAATCAGACTGGTAAAAAGACTAAATGTTTGAGAACTGACAACGATGGTGAGTTCTGTTCTACAGAATTCGATAAGTATTGCAAGGAACTTGGGATTGAAAGACATAAGACAACTCCATACACACCACAACAAAATGGAGTTGCAGAGAGGATGAACAAGACACTGATGGAGAAGGCTAGGAGTATGCTTAGTGGAGCTGGTCTAGAATAAAAGTTTTGGGCTGAAGCTGTTCCCACTGCTTTCTATCTAGTAAACAGATCTCCTACATCAGCTCTTGTTGGAAAGACACCCATGGAGGTGTGGTCTGGTAGAAAGCCTTCAGTAAGGCATCTTCATGTTTTTGGTTGTGAGGCATATGCACATGTGCCTAGGGAGAAGTGATCAAAGTTGGAGAACAAAGCTGTTAAGTGTATCTTCATCGGCTATGGTGTTGGTGTGAAAGGATACAAGCTTTGGGGCCCCGTGGCTGAAAAAGTGTTGTATAGTAGAAGTGTCATCTTCAGAGAGCTTACACCTTCTTCCACTGTTTTGTAGCCAGAAGAAAAAGAAAAGAAAGAGGATGTTGTTCAATTTCCTCTCACCCCTGAGAAGACTGAACAGAAAGACAGTGTTGTACTTGATGGTGAGGAGAGCTCTAGCAGCTCTAAAAGCTCAGATGAAGAAGTTGAACCTCAACCTCAGCTCTTGAGGAGGTCTACACGGATAAGAAAACAACCTGAAAGGTTTGGTTTTACATTGCTTGATTCTAGTTGTGCTTATGCTTTGATTACTAACAGTGATGAACCTAGAACTATATCAGAGGCTTTGGATATGAAGGATGCAGGTTCCTGGAAGGAGGCCATGGAGGAAGAAATGACTTCTTTGGAAAAGAATCAAACTTGGGACTTGGTGCCTTTGCCTCCTGGATGGAAACCTGTTGGATTCAAATGGGTGTTCAAGAAGAAAATTGGTGCAGATGGTAGTGTTGAGAAGTATAAGGCTAGATTGGTTGCAAAGGGGTATTCACAAGTGGAGGGTATAGATTATGGTGAGATCTTCTCTCCCGTTGCAAAGCTGACATCCATTCGATTCCTATTGTCACTCGCAGCAACTTATGACTTGGAGGTAGAACAGATGGATGTGAAGACAACTTTCCTTCATGGTGACTTGGAGGAAGAGATCTACATGTCACAGCTAGAGCATTACATGGTGAAAGGTAAAGAAAATTTGGTTTGCAAACTTAAGAAGTCTTTGTATGGTTTGAAGCAATCCCCTAGGAGATGGTACTTGAAGTTTGATGCCTTTGTGTTGTCAATTAGATTTGTGAGATCAAAATCGGATCACTATGTGTATTATAAATTTGATGGTGATCGCATTCTCATTGTTGCACTATATGTTGATGATATTTGCTCATTGGGAAGGGTAAAAATATGATTTCTGATTTTAAATCTTAGTTGTCAGCTTAGTTTGAAATGAAAGATTTAGGGGCAGCCAGGTACATTCTAGGAATGGAAATCATAAGAGACAGAACCAACAGAAAACTTTGGTTAAGCCAGAGTAAGTATGTGAAGTCCATGTTGGACAGATTCAACATGGTAGATTGTAGACCATTGTGTGTTCCCGTTTCTTTGGGGACAAAGTTGTTTGTTGAGGATTGTCCAAAATCTCCTAGTGAGGTGGAGGACATGAGCAGAGTACCTTATGCTAGTGCTGTTGGCTGTTTGATGTATGCTATGGTTTGCACAAGACTAGACATTGCCCAAGCAATGGGAGTCCTTAGTCGATTTATGGCTAATCCTAGAGGAGTTCATTGGGATGCAGTTAAGCGAGTGTTCAGATATTTGAGGGGTACTTCCGAGTATTCCATTTTCTATCATGGTAATGTTTCAGGACCTCTGCATTCTGTTGATATTCGTGGATTTGTGGATTCAGATTGAGTAGGTGACATTGACAGTAGGAGATCTACCAGTGCTTATGTTTTTACACTTTTTGGTGGTGCTATTAGTTGGATGAGTAAGCGACAACCCATTGTTTCTTTGTCCACGATAGAAGCTGAGTATATGGCAGCAACTCATGCTTGTAAGGAAGCCATTTGGCTTAAGAGATTATGTTCAGATATTGGTGTTGATGCAGGTCAGATCACGATCAGTTGTGACAGTCAGAGTGCAATTTGCCTTGCAAAGAATCCAACTTTCCATGCTAGAACCAAGCACATTGATGTTCAGTTTCACTTCGTGAGGGACATGGTTGAGGATGGAAAGGTAAATTTGGAGAAGGTGGATACTTTGAATAATGTTACAGATGCATTGATGAAACCAGTGGGCACAGAGAAGTTCAGATGGTGTTCGGAGTCTATGGGCCTCTTGGCCTATAGCAGTTAAATCCTATTTTTCTATTGGCCCTTACAAGGTGTTCGACAAGTGGGAGAATGTCGGGAATTAAGGTGTCTCAACCTTGGTAATTCTCTGCTTTTGTAATGTTTGTATTTATTATTTAATTGCCTATGTTGTAAATAATTGGAAAATCCATATTGTCATATTGTGGGATGTGGCACAGTGATGTGTCAATCCTACATGGATTATGACAACTTGTATTTTTGTCCTCACATGAGGAGATAGGCATCCCACTTAGTGGTAGGAATATTTTGCCATGTGTCGCCATCTTCTATATTGTGTAAGGAATGTTTGACCGAAATGGTTATGACGGATTCCTATGACGAATCTATGACATGTAAGAGTCAAGAATAGAAGGTTGTAAGACAGGTAATGACATGTGTCATGTAGCATCTTTGAATGAGGGATATTTGGGTGCCCCAAGGTGGAATATGATGTGTTGTAAGAGAATATGCTATTTATAGCATGTGTATGGCAGATTCTCTTACAGCTATAAGTTGTAACCGCTGATAGATTCTATGATGATCGTAAGTGTCGTAAGAGCATCTGTCATAGCCCATTTTGGAAATAGGTGACCTCTTGGGGATGGGAGCTATGGACAAGTGTCAGACACATTCTACAATGTTGACCAAGTGTCCCTAGGCGTGGGTTTTGGTCCAAGATGCCATATTGGATGCCCATTCCAAGATAGGTCCAATATTGCCTTGTATTTTCTTTATATACAGGTGCTTGGAGATGGAGTTTGTATCACAGATTTACAGGTACTATTATGCTGCCGGATTGACTCTAGACATGAGTGTCGAAGACCATTGAAGCTTACATTGCAAGTGTATTGTAAACATTCTTTTAGATTTGTTAATACATTGTGTAGGTTTCTGAGTGTGGGGTTTTTCACCTGATAAGGGTTTTCCCAACCGTAAATCTTTGTCTCTCTTCTTCTGTCTACTTTCTGGTTCTTGTGTTTTGCTGCAATATCTCATGTTAATGGTTTAACATTGTTTTAATAGTTAGGATAAAGTTGAATTTGCATAGCCCTCTCCTCAATAGATTAGTGTAGGAAGCGTTTTCCGCACACCTAGCTTCCTTTCATCAACATCTTTCATTCTCAACTTTTTTATATTTCAATTTTGTCAAATTAACATAGGGACCTTATTGTCATCAAGGAAGTCAAATGCTCTTCCTTCTATTGTCAAAACCCCTTATTTTCAGTAATTAATTATGAATTTAAATATTATTATTTAAATGATCGTCGACTAAATTCAACTTGTGTGTGTGACAGGGATGCTCTCTCACTCTCTCGATGGAGAGAGTATCATCGAGGCAGATGGTGTTTAGTCGACTAAAGGCGAAGTGATGTGAAGGAAATCTATACACACACCACATAGATGACATATAGATGAAATCTGTATTGCTTGAAAAATATTTGTATTTATTTTTAATTTTGTTTACAGTAATTATTCTAATGGATGGTCTAAGTTAACTATTTATTTGTAATAAAATAATTAATTGTAATGTTTGAAATAGTTATTTAGATAATTTAATATCTTTTAGAATAGATAATTATGCATCATCATTATATGATTTTATGCTTCATTATTATTATTTTCCTATTTTGAGCCACATGCAAGAGGTGACAGCTATTCACTTTTGAGGGAATCTTGGGATTTAATTATTTTTCCTATTTTAGAATAAGTGGAAGGAAAAAGGTAGTGGGCATTAATTTTATTTTCTATTTTATCTTTAGAATGCATATCTTTTAAGGGGATTTTGAGAGAAAATTAGAGGACAACCTTCCTTGCAAAGAAAGGAAAACAAAGAGGAAATATGGGGGCAAAAGTAGAAAAAGCAAGAGGGTTTTGCAAGAAAAACCCAGGTATATTTCTTTTTCTTAGTCTTCTCGAATGTAGTCTCAGGTTCATTCAATGTAATGAATATTTGGATTTGGTTTGGATTTTGGACATTCTGAGGTATTCTGCCAAGTTTTCAAACCATATTTTGAGTATCAGTGGTTTTTGCCTTCCAAGAAATAACTCTTCTTTGTGACATCCTGTCAATGTTGTGGAGCTCGGTCTTTAACTTACCTAATTACTTTTGCCTTAAAAGACCTTTGTGAGCATCTTGCAAACTTTGCATTCCATGAAATTGCATAACCTGGGTGAAGGTTGAGAGGCCAAAGTCGGCCTTACATTGCTAATTACATCTTGAATCACGACATTATCCCCTCGTTGTCGGTCGAGTGCCATGCATAGGGCATGGGGATTGGTTTAACACCCAACTTTTGCATTCACTAGTGTAATGTCCCTTTCCTAGGCAGTTAGTTTATGGGTTACTGTACTACCCGGGTTCTTGTAGACTAATGAGGAGGGTTAGAGAACTCATTTCGATGTTCATTGTGGGGTTTAGTCAGCTTGGTTGGCATGGAGTTTTGTTTCTACCTTGGCAGGATTTCCGTTTTGACTCTTTTTAGAGTATTTTTGTGGCCTTGAGGCCAAACTTACTATTTTTAGTAAGTGCATCAAGATTAGTTGCGAGTTGGTCGGTCAGACTTGGAATGTGCTCTATCTTAATTGGTGATCATAGTGGTGTTTTGAAATTCCAGTTCGAAGTACGTTCGGGCATTTATTTTAATGTCGCGATAATTGGCTTAAGTTAAATTAAATATTTAACTTAAGTATATAGTGTTAAAGTGACTTTATTAATATGTGAATACATGAGACATATTAATATTTAATAAAGTCACATATATTCCTTGGTTTGGGCACCCAAGTCATAAGAGTTAAAATAATTTTAAAATATCAAATTCTCAAGTGAGGCGTTGGGGGAAAAAAGTGAAGGAAGAATAAAAGAAGAGTTTTCACGCTCATTTGGATATGATATTTTGTGAAATAAATTGCTGTTGGAGAAAACCAAGGTTTTGTGAAGAATCCAGCCATTGTGAAGACGAAAACCTTCACATTTGGAGAGTGCTTGCAAGAGTGAAAGATCTCCCAAGGGCATTGTGAGGGCATTCTCATTTAGAGGGTGCAATTTATGCTTCATTTTATAGAGTTTGAGGTTTGTCGTGGAGGATCTTCCTTTGATGAAACTTCAATTTTTTGGCATGATAATTATTGGAGAATGGTAGAGAAGACATTGCAGTGAATGGGTCTGTTTGTGATGACTTTTGTTTGAGGGTATTAGGCCCAAACCTGGCCGTACTGTCCCAACCAGGCTATACTTTCCAAAGAGAGCTTTGTGTGTGTTTTGGGAGGCATTATTCAATCAGTTTCTCCTCTATCTTGGCATGGAGTATCTACATCAAACTTTCTCATATCTACAGAATAAATTTGTGGGATAGTGAAGCATTGCAGCCCTTCTTTCTGTTGTTACCTTCTTCAATATAGGTTGTACCAGTTCATAGGAGGACGTGGGCCAGCATGAAACTTAGTGCTTGATGTATTGGGGTTTTATGATCACCATTTGAGGTGCCATTCTCATATATACTGCTATTATTGATCTTTGATGTAATAGTTTCAATATATGATGAGCATGGGAAAATTTTATGAATGCTAAGCTGCTGCTACAGATCTATTTATTGATAACTGAGAGGGGGGGTGAATCAGTTATCTTAAATTTATTCAACTTTCTGTTCTTCTTTAATAATTAGTGCATCATCAAAGCAAACAAGCATGAAAGTAGAAACAAAGTCAATACACATAACACAATGATTTTGATGTGGAAAACCCGGTTAAGGGAAAAACCACGGGGTGATTAACCCAAGAATGTATTCTCTGTTAGAAGAATAGAAGTACAAAATGGCACCTGCCAATTTAGGGCTCATTGCCTGAGCATACTGCTCACAAGAGGCTCACTGCCTACAAGAGAGAAAGATAACACAATGTTTGAACTGATGAGAAGCATCCACACATGCTAAGATTCAGTTCCGGTTGAGCTCAATAAACTGATCTGCTGCACTTCATTCTAACTTTCTTTTGGTTCAGCTATCCTGTCACATTTTGGACCTATCTTCCTGCCTTCCCATTACTCTTCTACTTTTATTCGCACAATTACACATTCACACAATACGCCTTCATATCTAAATTCATTTGGTATATATATCCATACAAGTAATCTTACCACCTTTCTAGTCGGCATCCGGAATAGTCAATATATTCCCAAGCTTTGATCTATCGACTGGATCCTTACTTACCAAGTAATGTGGATCTAGGAGATGGTTGAAGAAGTCATCAATCATGTTGGCCAATCATGAATGATACCTCAAGAAACTTAGTCATCAACAATATCTCTTCTGGATTTGGGTCTGACACTCTGTCGGTACAGTTCTTCCTCTATCTACTCTGCCAAATAGGAACCCAACACTCAAGTGCTCATATCTTTTCACCCTTCGATCACCAAAGGCTAAATCCTTGGAATCTATTAGTCAAGGTACTTGTCTTGACTTCCCCAAATCCGCACTTCACTGAGATACTTCCTCTGAGAGATCTGGACCTGACTGTCGGACCTTGTTGACTGCTCTGTTCTTGCTTACTAGATCATAACACTTCTTCAATCTAACTTCTGGTAGAGACTCATTATGTCTTGCAGATGTGTGGGATAACCTTTGTTTCCATCAATGACAACATACATGAATCCATATAGTGTCTCTTGCCAACAATCTCCCCCTTTGGCATTGATGGCAACACTTAGTGAAAAATGACTAAGTGTCACACTATACTCCCCCTTGGGTTGAGGCTCTATTTTTATATACATTTTTCGAAGCTCCCCCTTAGCTGGATTCCTCATTTTTCACTGCTCCTCACTCCCCCTTTGACATCAATAGCAAAGGGTAGGGTCCGCACACCAAAATTCTCAAAAAGTCAACTATACTTAGTCGCATAAATATATATATATATATAGCATACTTACATATACTGAAGTATGTCTGCAAAAGTTGTCTTTAATTGAATGAATTCTATTGCCCAACTTTGCTTCATCCTATCCAAAATTGAGATGTGACCACTCAACAGGAATGCAAACGCGTCTGCCCTTTTTAGATCTGTCAGATCACTGGTTTGGGCTGTGATCTGAGCTTCTTTTATGACCTCATGCATGGCCTCTAACTTAGGGATAATTATCCCTCTAAGTTCACCCAACCTGCTTATTCTGTTTTTCTTTTCCTTCTCAAGCTTCTTGATTTCATTCAAGACTGCAATAGTTTGACATTCTTGATTTATTATGGAAGAGGAGAGAGGATCAAAATTCTTAGAGAGTTTTGTCAGTTTGTCCTCCTGTTCTTTCACTTTCTTCTCAATATCCAATGTTACTTTGGACCATGATAAACAAAATTTGTATATTTCCCCACCATCTTTAAGAGCATTTTCTAAGCTCTTTATCCCAATATTCATATTCCTCCTATCATTAGTTATTAACCCTTGTAGCTCTGATAATCTTTTTGCCAAAAATTCCTTCCAGACCTTATCTTCTGCTGACTTCTCTAGGGAATCAAAATGTGTGCTAACACTATTGACTAGAGATTTGAGATTACCGGATGAGGAGGCTGAGGGATCCTTTTGAAAAGATGGCATGATCTTTTCTAATACTCCGGATGCAACTTCTATTAGCTCACAGTCTTCCATGTGAGACTTTAGGAGTTTTTCTTTAGCCTTTGCATTAGCAAATGAAGCTATCTTCATTGTTTGTACTGGGGAAAGAGAATCAAAATCAAATGGCCCTTGTAGAAGTTCTGGTTCATCAATCTCCATTGTCTCTTTGTTTAAGAATTCTTTGACAGTTTCTGCAGTGTCTCTTGCCGGAGACAGATTCTTTTTCTCTTTCTGTACTCTTAGAGCTGTCTCTTGGAGCTTTCTCTCCTTCTACACTCTTACCACTAACAACTGTGGTCTTCTTTGCTAAAGTCTTCTTTCCTTCTGTAACCTTAGTACTATCATCTTCTTTTTCCTTCACTCCTTTTTCTTTATCCTCTATTCTTTCTTCTCCTTTGGATCCAGAGTTAGCAGGGGAAACTGAAGGAGTGATGTTTGTTTGTTCACGGGCCACCTCTTCTAGAGCAGAGGATTCCAAGTCCTTATCTTTTTCTTCACCGGTGTCCATTACTTCTTCTGTCATTGCCTCAGTAGATTCTTTTTCAACACTTGTAGCCAAGGGATCAACACCCAAGTCCTCTATAATAGGAATGTTAAATCTTGAGTATGCATTCAGGAGGATCTCTTCTGTTTCTTTTGCTATTTTGTCAGTTTCTCCGAGCATAAGTTGATTCATTCTTGCTTTGCTCCGGGACTCATCCTTGCAATCTTTGAAGATCATATTCATTTGCTTTGAATCAATTGAAGGATATAGTTGAATGGCTATCTGTTCTCAGATCTCAAGATCTTTTGCCATAGCATTATTCTTTCTTATTTCTAACTCTTTCTCTAGGCTTTTGGGAATAAGAGATATAATTTCAATAAAAGCCTTATTGCAGATATTTAGATACTTGACTGCTGCTTCCTGCAAGATCTTTTGGTCAGCCTCATTATAATGATCATAGAATTCAGCCATTGGTTGAAGGTTTCCATCCACAGTAACTGATTTGATGACATCATCTAATGATAGAGTGGGCTTTTCAACAAACTCTTCTGCCATCTCTTCCTTGTCTTCACCGGTAGAGGGTTTACCAGATACTTTCTTCTTTTTCCTCATTTTCCTTACCTCCTCATCTGACTCAGTCTCTTCATCATCCTTTTGACTGATGTAAGACCTTGTGGCCTTTGTCTTAGTTCTTTTCTCTACTTTACCGGATGATTTTGCTTCCGGTTTTGATTTATTTGAGCTCTTATCAATGGTAGGAGTAGAGCTCCTAGAATATCTGGTCCGGGAGGGGGATTCTACCGGAACACTTTGCTTTTCTGTCTCTTTCTTTTATTTCTCAGTCCTTTCCTTCTTTTCCCTATTGGCATCAAGTGCCTCTTTTGAGATGCTAAAGCTTTTGGCAATGTTTTCTACTTCTTTTCTTACCTTTCTTTTCATCTCTGGTTGCCTTAGCTCAACATGGATCTTCACACTCAATTCTTCAAAGGTGCCAAACCTTTCTGCCTTGGGATCCTTTGGTTGACTTAGCATGTGTTGAACATGTAGCTCTACGATTTTCTCATCCACCTCATACCCCATTGGCATGATCCACACTGTTCTTGGTTCCACTGCCTCCATTAGGCACTGATCAGTCTCTACCATAAAGCATACTATGTCTTTGTATTTCTCAACTAGAGATTGGGGAATTCTCTCTCTAGCTTGCATCATGTTCTGGAAGTTTTTGAAGAAACCCCAAAGAGCTGTGTTTTGTGCTTTGTCATCACCAAGTCCATGTAATAATCCCTGATTTGTATGGCAACCGGTCTGTCATTCTGCCATACCCATCCATTGGATCCGGGTAGTTCATTCATAAAGTAGAAGAATAAGCACAATATTAACCCACCATACTTAAATGAATTCTTTTTATCTTTCTTTATTTTCTGTAGATTCTCCAAGAGTTGGTTTAGAAGGAGCTGACAAAGGTCATAATTTGAATTCTTTCTTAACATTTCATAAGCAGTGTAGATAGTAGTTCCAGGTACTGAATTCTCCCTACTAGAATGATATATCTTGTATCCGATGATCATGGAGGCAAACTTGATATCCGGATTAGTGATATCTTCTATTGTCATTGCTCTTTTGTCAAACCTAGATCCGGTAGCCTCACTTATAGTCTGATTCTTGACTGATTTGAGAATAGGTATCCCACTGGATGAGTGCAAACCAGTAACTACCCTAATGGCATCTTTTGTGATCTTGAATGGTCCATTCAACCACATGAAGTTGTCATGTATTCTGCTCAAGACGTACCGGACCCATTCATCCTTAGCAAAGCAAGGGAAATGTATACACTGTGCAAAGTGCTTGTCCCGGAGGGCCTTGTATTGGGGTTGGAGCTCAAATGAATCATCTATTAGTTGTTTGTGGTAGATATCCCTCAATTTAAACTCTCCAAATTCTTCAATGTTTGCGTGAATGTAAACCCTAATATCTTCTGTATGCAAGATACCATGCGGAACACTGGAAAATGCTCCTAGGGGATCTACTTCCAAGGATTTGTAGGGATGTTTCTTGAATTTGGGGTGAGGCCTATTAGTGATCTTCACAATATTTAGAGTAGTCATCTTTAAAAAGATTTGTAGAGAGATGTTTAGGAACGGAAAATACCTTTTGCGCCTTTAGGTTTCACGGAGTGAGCCGGATCGATTTCTGGATGAATCGACTTCTGCAAATGATCTTTGATGGGCTTGAGGAAATTTGTTGCAGAGCTCCTTTTTGCTTCTTCTTAAATGCAGAATGAACAAATGTTTAATACGAAGAACCCTTATATTACTCTGCAAACCCTAATACCAAGTTGCAATAAATGCTCGACCTAAGTCATTCCGGTTTGCCTTATTCGGATGACTTGAAGAATTGGATCAATCTTGATCTAAACATCTTGCGGATCTTCCATATCTTAACCATCGTTTATTTAGATGTTTCTCTTATGAACCCTTTAATCCGCAACTCTCCTTGTGCCAGTTCTGGCACCAATTGACTGGCTGGGGGAAAAAACTTTTCTTTGTGTCTCCCCTTGAGCCAGAGCTCACTTTTTAATTTTCGGAAGGAATATCAGCACCAGAGTCTAGTGCAGATCCATCCCCTACATTCTCTGTACTTTTCTTCACCCAAATCTTGTTCATCTCACTTTGAACTTCATCCATATTCACTTTTTGTTTTCCCTTGTTTGGATTCTGATTATGATGTACCGGACCTCTTTTGTCCTGATTCTTGCTTCTATAGAATTTTGAATATGACCGGATCTATTGACAATTTGGCAAACAACATTTCTTTGCATATTTGATTGATATCCTCTTGATCTGTATTGATTAGCCATATGACCCATTCTATTTCATGCAAAGCATCTACCATTGAATGAATTGTTCATTTGCATATTTCTGCATTCATGAGATTTGTGACCATACCTTTTGCAGTTGAAACACTGTCTGGAGAAGGATGTATTAGTCTGATTCATTCTCTTTCTGCACTGATTAGCTTTATGACCAAAGTTATTGCAGTTGTGGCAGTATCCATTGAAGGATGGATATCTTTGAGCATTAGGCTACCTTACTGGAGGTCTTCTAGGCCTGTTCCTTGGATTTTCTGATCCAAAATTTTTCTGACCGGATCTAGAACTTTCACCCTTTTCATATCCCAGGCCACACTTGTCATCTACCCTCTTTTGGCTTTCAAGAAGAACTTCAAGTTGAGCAGAGCTTATCTTGAATTTCTCTTTGTATTCATTTGCTGTTTGAAGATCCCTTTTAAGAGAGACAATTTGATCCTCAAGTTTTTCTTCATTATCTTTAGCATCTTCAAGATCAGATTCAAGATGTCTAATTATTCTATCCATCTTGTGGCAGTCTTCTGATTTTTCCTTGAGAGATTATCTTAGATCATCTTCAGATTTTCTTCTCTCTTCAATTTCTTGGGTAAACTTCATAACTCCTGATTCCATTTCATGTCTTACCATGATGATTTCTTTTGATAACTTTTCACATAACTTGGTTTTCTCTTTCAGATCTCCATTTGTATCATTGGCTTCACCTTGACTTGCCAATTGCTGAAGTAGCTCCTTTCTCTTTTTCATAGAGAGACTTAGTTTCTCTTTTAGTTCTTTTATGAAATCATCAGCCTATTTGAGTCTTTCCTTCAATTCATTGACTTCAGAATTTGACTGCTCAAGATCATCAAGGGAAGACTTAAGTTTCTCCCTCATACCATACACATCCATTTGAATTCCCAGATCTTCCTCAAGCTATTAGGCTCTGTTGGGAGGAACTTGGCTCTGATACCAATTGTTGATAACTAAGAGGGGAGGTGAATCAGTTATCTTAAATTTATTCAACTTTCTGTTCTTCTTTAATAATTAGTGCAACATCAAAGCAAACAAGCATGAAAGTAGAAACAAAGTCAATACACATAATACAATGACTTTGATGTGGAAAACTCGGTTAAGGGAAAAACCACGGGGTGATTAACCCAAGAATGTATTCTCTGTTAGAAGAATAGAAGTACAAAATGACACCTACCAATTTAGGGCTCACTACCCGAGCATACTGCTCACAAGAGGCTCACTGCCTACAAGAGAGAAAGATAACACAATGTTTGAACTGATGAGAAGCATCCACACATGCTAAGATTCAGTTCCGGTTGAGCTTAATAAACTGATCTGCTACACTTCATTCTAACTTTCTTTTGGTTCAGCTGTCCTGTCACATTCTGGACCTGTCTTCCTGCCTTTCCACTACTCTTCTGCTTTTATTCGCACAATTACACATTCACACAACACACCTTCATATCTAAATTCATCTGGTATATATATCCATACAAGTAATCTTACCACCTGTCTAGTCAGCATCTGGAATAGTCAATATTTTCCCAAGCTTTGATCTGTCAGCTGGATCCTTGCTTACCAAGTAATGCGGATCTAGGAGATGCTTGAATAAGTCATCAATCATGTCGGCCAATCATGAATGATACCTCAATAAACTTAGTCATCAGCAATATCTCTTCCAGATTTGGCTCTGAAACTCTGTCGGTACAGTTCTTCCTTTGTCTACTCTGCCAAACAGGAACCCAACACTCAAGTGCTCATATCTTTTCACCCTTCCATCACCGGAGGCTAAATCCTTGGAATCTATTAGTCAAGGTACTCATCTTGACTTCCCCAAATTCGCACTTCACTGAGATACTTCCTCTGAGAGATCCGGACCTGACTGTCGGACCTTGCTGACTACTCTATTCTTGCTTACCGGATCATAACACTTCTTCAATCTGACTTCCAGTAGAGACTCATCATGTCTTGCGGATGTGTGGGATAACCTTTGTTGCCATCAATGACAACATACATGAATCCATATAGTGTCTCTTGCTAACACTATTCTCACCATATCAACACATGCGTATGTCTATAATTTGATGTATTTGCTATTTTCTCATATGGGTATTGATTATTAATGATATATAATACATTTCTACCTCCTTGAAGCATCTGGGTATTGTTGGTTGTGTTACTTTTCTATGTTATACTTGTATGCCAATTCTATGTTATGTATCAAAACACAAACACATTAGGTTCAACTAAACCACAGAAAACTAAAAAAATTAGGTCTCAGAAAAGGATGCGACATTACAATCGTGCCAGAGCTGGTTTTCCTATTAGCCTATTGGATTGCTACACTTGTGTAGAGTTGCATGTCAGTTTGGAGAGCACCCATATGCTTGCATGTTAGTTTCATGGGTCGAGAAGTGGTTGCATGTGAGTTTCTATGAGAGGAAGTGAAAGAGAGAGAGATATCTTGAAAGATTGAGAAAGAAAGAAGCTAAACAGGAACAATGGGAAGAGTGGCCTTCAAGGTTTGAGGAACAACAGTTAGTACTTTACAATGAAGAAATTGTTGTGGAAACTATGGGTGATCGAGAAGGCAAGTCTAGTAGAGATCATCCCGATGAGGGAAGAGCTGATTTGACGAGTATGTTGCATGCACTAAATGATTTGGCTAGAGGGCAGCATGACATGTTTGATAGAATGGACCATTCACAAACTGAACTAACCCAAATCCTTGCCTATTTAGTGCCAAATAATAATGGGAACAATAACAATAATAATGGTGGAGTTGATCAAAATGACAGAGGAAACAATGGTAACAATAATAATGCAAACAATGGCAATCATGGAGATCACTTTGTTAACAACCGGGGTACTCCTCAGCGCACCTTTGTTGGATTAGCTAGCACGAGGCCTCTAACACCTCAGTTTATTCAAGAAAATAATCCACTAGAAGAAGTTAATGAGCCTACTGAATAGGTTTGACATGCTCAGTACTGGAGAGATTGGAGAGCCATAGATGCAGGGTTCCGTGCAGATATGCCTTTTCAAGCCTACTTGACTTTTAGGAAAAGGAGTAGACCTTCGGGAGAAGGAGGAGCGATACCTTAGAACCAGGACCTACATAGAAAAAAGGGTAAGATGACCATTCCTTACTATGATGGTTTAGGTAAAACTTTAAATCCAGAGCATGGGTTCAGAAAGTGGATACTTACTTGCGACTCAATCTAATGACTGATAGGGATGCCATTGAGTATGCTACTTTACACTTGGATGGGAGTGCACATGAATGGTGGTACCATGGACTAGTCACATTAGGCCATGATTAGATTTTGTCCTATGCAGATTTTACGGAGAGATTGATAGACAGGTTTGACAAAGGGGACCCTAAATTGCATTTCAAGGAGTTAGCACAACTCAAGCAGTTTGGAGGCGTTGATGCTTACATTTCTATTTTTTAGAGGTTGTCATTTATGGTCATTGACATTTCAGAAAGGAGACTTATAGTGTTGTTCATAGATGGTCTATCTGAACCTTTAAGATGATGGATTAAGGGGTTCAATCCACCTACACTTCAGGAGGTGATAAAAAAGGCAAAGGATATGAAGTTTTCATCCTATAGAAGCAAATTTTAGTAAAATTTCTCACACAAGAAAGATAAGGATAAGAAGAGCTTTCATCAAGACATAGATCAGTAGAAGAAACCAGCTATTAGACCTGATGAGTATAGGAGGAAGAAATTGTGCTTCAAATGTAAGGGCCCATGGGACCCAAACCATAAGTGCCCTATGAAGGGGCAAGTAAAGTAGATTGAATACTTTTCAGTAGAGGAAACTGCTTCAGAAAAATTAGACCAACATACTGATTCAGAGGATAGTGAAGTAGATAGTGCAGCAGAAGAGTCACAGGGTAAGAAGAATGATGATAGACCCACAACCCACCTTTCTATTATTCAGAGAGAGGGTTCTTTCAGGATTCAAGGAGTCTTGGAAGGGCACGGAGTGACTACACTTCTTGACATAGGGGCTACACATAATTTCATAGATGAGGGTCTAGTGGCAAGAGGAGACTTAAGACAGAGGAGTTTGAGAGATTTAAGGTCAGGGTAGCTGATGGATTTGTTATAACATGCAAACAACGAATCCCCAACTTAACTATTAGGTTAAGTGATTATGAGTTCCAGGATGAGTACTATGTGGTCATGAGAGACATGGATGTGGTCCTTGGCATGAAGTGGCTTCATGCAATCGAAGAGTTCTACCTCAACTTACGAACCATGGAGATGAAGTTCGAGGTAGATGGGAGGAAACATGTACTTAGGGGAATGTCAGATGGTGGACTTCGAGTGGTATCTCTTAGGAGAATGGAGAGGTTACTCTGACATGATCAGGTTGAGTGGGCAACTGAGTGTGTAGCATGTAATTGAATTGGAAGAGGGAGCCAAACCAATTATCATTACTCCCTGTAGACACCCAAAGAGGCTTAAAGATGAAATAGAAAAGACCATCAAGGAACTTTTAGAGATGGGGCATATCAAACCCAGTAAGAGCCCCTTTTCCTCTACAGTAGGCTAGTTAAGAAGAAGGATGTGATGCTAAGAATGTGTATCAACTACATGGCTTTAAACAAGAAAACTATAAAGAACATGTACCCCATTATGTGCATAAATGAGCTCATTGATGAGCTACATGGAGCATGTTACTTCTCCAAAATTGATTTGAGATCTGGATATCATCAGATTTGGGTCAGAGAAAAGGATGTGGAGAAGATGGCTTTCCATTGCCATTATGGGCACTTTGAGTTTCTAGTTATGCCTTTCGATCTAACCAATGCTCCAACTACTTTTTAGTCCTGTACGAACAAAGTTTTCAGAGAGTAGTTGAGGAAGTTTGTCCTCATATTTTTGATATCTTGATATTTAGTAGGACTTGGGAGGAGCACCTCCAACACATTGAGGAGGTATTAAGTATTTTGGAGAGGGAGTCACTATATGCCAAAGAGTCGAAATGTGAATTTGGCATGACAAAGTTACTTTATCTGGGCCACATCATCAGTGCAGAGGGAGTCAGAGTGGATCCAGATAAGATCCGGGCTATTGTTGATTGGCCACCACCCACAAATCTCTCACAGCCTATCACTGCTTCGTCAAAAGATTTTCATAGAATGAAGCTCCATTGATAGATTTGATGAATAAGGGAGCATTTGTTTGTACTGATGAGGTACAACAATGTTTTGACAGGTTCAAGAAGACAATGAGTTCTTGTCTGGTGTTGGCTATACCGGATTTCACTAAGCCATTCGAGCTTGAGTGCGATGCCTTAGGGGAAGGCATAGGAGTAGTATTAATGCAGGATAAGCACCCAAATGCTTTTGAGAGCAAAAAACTAAGAGGTGTAGAGAGAGGTTACAACATTTATGATAAGGAGATGTTAGCTATAATGCATGCCTTAGCAAAATTCAGGCAATACTTGGTGGGAGGCAAATTTATGGTGAAAAAAGATCATAACAACCTCAAGCATTTCCTTAGTCAACGTGACCTCAATGATAGACAACAAAAGTGGGTTAGCAAGTTGCAAGCCTACGACTTGGACATATTTTATGTCAAAGGAAAGAAAAATATAGTCACAAATGCACTTTCATGGAGACCACACTTGTGTTCTTTGGGAGAAATTATAGCTGATTGGAAAGAGTGGATATCGGCTGAGTATGCAAAGGACAAGTGGGCTACATGCATTATTGATGACCTCCCATACAAGATGACATGTACATAGTGGTAAATGATCTTATCATTTAAAAAGGGAGGATATTATTGGTACCAGGATTAGAGATGAAGAGGAGAGTTTTGAGGGCCTTTCATGATGCCCTTATGGCTGGTCACCTTGGATATTTCAAGACATATAGACAGATTCAGGAGAGGTTTACATGGAAGGGTCTCAAGACTGAGGTATTGAAGTATGTGAGGGAGTGTCCTACTTGCCAACAGAACAAACATGAGCACTCTTTGTCTAGTTGGGTTGTTGCAGCCCCTACCCATTCCTAATTGGAAATGGGAATGCATCTCCATGGATTTTATTATGGGCTTGCCCAAGGCAGGGACTGTATTTACATTGTGGTAGATAGATTGACAAAGTTTGCACACTTTTTTGTAATTTTAGCCACATACACAACAACACAAGTTGTTGATTTATTCTTTAGAGAGGTATTCAGAATTCATGGTTTTCCATGAAGCATAGTTAGTGATAGGTACAACAAGTTCCTAAGTCATTTTCGGTAGGAACTTTTTAGATTGAGTGGGACTGAACTCACTGCAAGTACTAGCTACCACCCACAAATAGATGGGCAAATAGAGATTGTTAACAAATGGGTGGAAGGATACCTGAGGAACTACATTGCAGGGCAGCTGAAGGCATGGGTTAAGTGGTTGCATTTGGGGGAGTATTGTTACAACACCACATTCTACATGTCTATTTAGATGTCACCGTTCATGGCATTGTATAGTTATGAGGCACGAAATTTTCTTAATTTGTTGTTTGGTGATAGTAGAATGCCTAAGGCCAAGGACTTACTTCAAGAAAGTCAGGATATAATGAAGTTCTTGAAAGAAAACATGCAGAAGGTGTAGAACCAGCAGAAGCAATATGCAGATCAGCACAAGGTTGAGCATTTTTTTGAGGTTGGTGACATGGTCTATTTGATGCTCCAGCCTTATAGACAGTCCACTCTCAAGAAGAGTGATGCAAAGAAGCTAAAGCCATGATACTATGGCCCATTTAGAGTCTCCAAGAGAGTTGGAGAAGTGGTTTATGAGCTGGAGTTGCTGGCAGAGAGTAGAGTACATAATGTCTTCCACGTGTCTTGCCTCAAGAAGGCGTTGGGACATAATGTGACACCTTCGATGGAGCTTCCCCCTCTTAATGAAGAGGGCAACCTGATTCTTGTACCTAAGGCCACCATTGACACCAGAGACAGTACTTTGTAGAAGAGGGTCATCAGGGAGTATTTAGTGAAGTGGAAGAATTTATCGATAGAGGATGCTACATGAGACAATGAGCAGATTTTGCAGCATCTAGAATTGAGATTGCTTGTGGGCAAGCAATTTTGGGGAGGGCAGACTGTAATGTCCCTTTCCTAGGTAGTCAGTTTATGGGTTAGTCTACTACCCAGGTTCTCGTAGACTAACGAGGAGGGTTAGAGAACCCATGTCGATGTTCATTGTGGGGTTTAGTTAGCTTGGTTGGCATGGAGTTTTATTTCTACCTTGGCAGGATTTTTGTTCTGACTCTTTCTGGAGTACTTTTGGGGCCTTGAGGTCAAACTTACTATTTTTAGTAAGTGCATCAGGATTAGTTGCAAGTTAGTCGGTTCGACTTGGAATGTGCTCTATCTTAATTGGTGATCACGGTGGTGTTTCAAAATTCCAGTTCGAAGTACATTCGGGCATTTATTTTAATGTCACGATAATTGGCTTAAGTTAAATTAAATATTTAACTTAAGTATATAGTGTTAAAGTGAATTTATTAATATGTGAAGACATGAGACATATTAATATTTAATAAAGTCACATATATTCCTTGGTTTGGGTAACCAAGTCATAAGAGTTAAAACAATTTTAAAATATCAAATTCTCAAATGAGGCATTAGGGGAAAAAAGTGAAGGAAGAATAAAAAAAGAGTTTTCACGCTCATTTGGATATGATATTTTGTGAAAGAAATTATTGTTGGAGCAAACCAGGGTTTTGTGAAGAATCCAGCCATTGTGAAGATGAAAACATTCACATTTGGAGAGTGCTTGTAGGAGTGAAAGATCTCCCAAGGGAATTGCGAGGGCATTCTCATTTAGAGGGTACAGTTTGTGCTTCAATTTATAGAGTTTGAGGTTTGTCGCGGAGGATCTTCCTTTGACAAAACTTTAGTTTTTTGGCATGATAATTATTGGAGAATGGTAGAGAAGACATTGTAGTGAATGGGTCTGTTTGTGATGACTTTTGTTTGAGGGTATTAGGCCCAAACCTGGTCGTACTATCTCAGTCAGGCCGTACTTTCCAGAGATAGCTTTGTGTGTGTTTTGGGAGGCATTCTTCAATTAGTTTCTCCTCTATCTTGGCATGGAGTATCTATATCAGACCTTCTCATATCTACATAACAAATTTGTGGGATAGTGAAGTGTTGTAGCCCTTCTTTCTATTGTTACCCTCTTCAATACAGGGCGTACCAGTTCATAGGAGGACGTGGGCCAGCATGAAACTCAGTACTTGATGTATTGGGGTTTTATGATCACCATTTGAGGTGCCATTCTCATCTATACTGTTGTTATTGATCTTTGATGTAATAGTTTCAATATTTGATGAGCATGGGAAAATTTTATGAATGTTGAGATGTTGCTGCTACAGGCCTATTCTCACCATATCAACACATAGGTATGTCTGTATTTTGATGTAGTTGCTATTTTCTCATATAGGTATTGATTATTAATGATATACAATACATTTGTACCTCCTTGAAGTATCTGGGTATTGTTAGTTGTGTTACTTTTTTGTTTTATACTTGTATGCCAATTCTATGTTATGTATCAAAACACAAAACACATCAGGTTCAACTAAACCACAGAAAACTAAAAAAATTGGGTCTCGAAAAAGGGTGGGACATTACAACTAGAAAGTTTTTAAAGCCTTTTTCTTCAAATCAAATTTTTGAATATTACGACATCTGACAAATATTTCTTTTGGTATCCTTCCGTTATGTTTTGATGGATGTCCCTTCATCATTTTGGAAATTTGTTCCTGAGTGCAGTAATTACTAGTGCAAGCCTATTTCAGATTTATTTATTTAGCATTGCCATTAATCTCCACAAGAACTTGTTTCTGTTTATAATGATGGAAATGGATCACATCTCAACTAACAATTTCTCTTGTGAAAATCTTGGAATTATACTTCATGGCAGTATAGCAATCTTCGCTCAGTCGAAGCATGTTTAACAAACCAATTGTAATTGCCAACTTTTCTCTGTGGTGGTAGAATAAGTCATTCTTCCACAACTGTAGGTAAATATCTAGAATTTGGAAAATACTTTGCGGCCTTTATCTTCCTAACTTGCTTGTGATTGCATCTTTTTGGTGCCTGTAGACCGCATATGATATAGTCTTAGGAGTAATTACTTCGACACTATTTTTTTTTAGATTCTTAATGCTGCGCCCAATTTATATCCTGCTCTCAACATCTATGCAGAAGTGTTCAAGTGTGTGAGGTTCAAATGGTTGAAGTCATGGAGATTGGTTTTTCTGTCGATTACTTTTTATGGTTTCTAAAGCCACCTTAACTAATCTATTGTGTGAGGATCCTACGAACTTGCCTTTCTTGAGATGAATATGATTTATTCTAAGAAACAAATCTCCTACCTTGTCAACACACCCACTCCTTGCATGCATGTCTACCATGCTGTTCTAATCTAACAAAATTTCCCCTATTCTTAATGCTTTGATGAATAACCTTCCTACGATTCATTGAAGGTAGTTGGCTTGTCGCCTACTGGTTCTTATGCCTGTGATTTTCTCTTTAGGATACAATTCTTCAAATCTACATTGTTCCTTTGGGATGATTTCAAAAGGGATTTCTGCCAATAATTTAAGAATTTAATACCTTTTAGACACAATAGGTGTCGAGACTAACTTCACTTTAATTATACTGGTCATGTTTTAAAAGTCTATAGGTGGGATATCAACTGAAGGATTAGGTAGTTAGATTACCAATTGATTCATATTGTGCTTGATCCTTGTTATGTGGTAAATGATGTTAGGATTAAGGTGTCATCAACCTTGTAAATCCTATGTAATTAATTACTCCTAATATTGTTTGTAAATCGCCCATAAGGGATGAAAGATTTCACCAGCAGTGATCTTGTTTCAGCCGTATGTTTATATCTAGTACACGACGCTCATTCATCCGTGACAGGGGGTCGCATGGGGGTTTCCCCCCTACAAGGGGTCCGGGGGCCACGCGCCCCAGCGGGGGTTCGGGGGCAGCACCCCGAAACCTTATTTTATTTATATTTTATCATTATAAATCTAGACTATTCCTCATTAGGTCACAGATTTGACGGTCAATATTTTGTCAATTATCTTGCCCTAGAAGGCAACCCCCTTTTATAAGGATATTTGTACTACATTTTTATCCAATTGGAGAGTAACAGACGGCATTGGATTGAAGACTGAAGGATAGAGGAAGTGCATGTATTGTAATCTCATATTTGAAGATAATACAATTTGGAGCCTCTTTTCTTGGTAGATTTTTTTACCCGAAAGGGTTTTCTCCACGTTACATATTGTGTTATGTGTTCAGTTCTTAGTGCATGTTATTTTTGTGTAAAGGGTTTTGATTTCTGTTGCAATCTCCATTGATTCTACATTGTTTAGAGGATAATAAGGTTTGAATCAAATTTCTGTTGTGTGGTTTGCACCTTCATTTCTAACAAATGATTTGTCTAAGAATTCTCTTATAGCCTTGAATGAGAATCATATGCTTTGAGTTAAGGGAATCATGCCATATGTAAACAGTAGCATAGATTTAATTAGATCATAAGTGTCAAATGTTATTATTCTTGCACCTTACATTTATTGAAATCATGAACCATGGAAATGTTTCTATGATATAAATTATCTTAGGTTTAGGCATCCTATTTATAGAAAAGTATCCTAACCAAAGATTGAGAGTAGTTTGAACTTAGGTGCAACATTAAGTAAATTAATATTATGAGAAAATGATGGCTTATGAGTATATGTATAAATGTTGAGGCAATGATTAATACTCATGATTTGTAGATATAACTATAATGAATGAATTGTCCTTCTTGATCTTCTCTTACGTGTATGTGCTAATAAATTGTTTTAAAAAAATTATGCTACATTTGATTAATATATGAGCATTGGACTCATTGAAAAGAAGATCTAATATTATCATTATGCTTACATGATTAGTAATTGTATACTAGTTTGGAAAAACTCATTTATGTTTTGTGAAAATTTAAGAGAATGTTGTGAGATAGGAAAACCTTAATCTTCTACTGTCCTCAAGAGTGGAGTGAAATGCGAATGTGTATCTGAGATTGAGAAGATGTCGATATCATGTGAATAACATGTTAGAAGTTAAATAATTAACTCCTTCCTAGTCTTGAAATTGATATGTTAGCATGTTTAGAATTGCTTGTATTGAATTCATGCATGCAAGACTATTGTATTGTCTATGTAAAACTTGTCTTCAAGAATGAAGATTGGATGATTGTAGGAAGTATGTCTACTTGCATTTGTATGTTACTTTTATTAATTCTATATGATGAGTTAGAGAAAGAGCATGGATGAGTGTCGAATATGGAGCAACAAAGAAGGGTAGGTTCCTTCTTGAACCTATCCAGCCAAACAAAAGGCCAGAAGAGATGCTTTGGCCAAAGCTTGTCGGTCAAACTTAGTAATAGTTACTGTTTGACATTTTATTTCTCTCTGCCATATCATGATTTAGATCAATATATGCATTTGACACAAGTTATAGGGATCATAGATAAATCATGCTGCACCAGGTTCCTTCATGCACGCTGGCTTTAGTTTGCTAGACCCCTCGCAAAGGGTCGGGCTTCTCCCTTTAGGAGGAAAACCAGGGAGGCATGAGCCTCGTAGCTAGGCAGTAAATCACCTTGATGATGCTCTCTCTCTCTCTCTCTGTGTGTGTCAGATTCAGTGTCGAAGATATGGTATGGTATCAAAGACATTGTATGGGCGATGTTCTTTTGTTGAGCCTATATGGCTAGTTCTCGTAAAGGCATAGTCCTTTCTATTAACATATTTGATTATTTGATGTATTGGAACAAGTTGATTATATCGATGAAAGAATATTACTTGAGTTGTATTATTTATGGGAAAATTTTAATTCTCAACTTTTTTTGCACTATTTTATGAGAATATTATTATTTTATCCATGTGTAAATGGATTGGTTCTTACATCCATAGATAGCAAGCTCCTAATGGTGCTCTTAGCACCACACTTTCTCAAACACAATTACAAGCAATGGTTAACATGTTTTACTAGCACTAGCGATGAAATTCTGTAATGGATAGAATCACACCACAGAAAAACATACAAGGACTAGATTGCACGTGCAACCTCATCCCAGCATCCAAAAATCTCAAGATTCATTTGTCACAAGTCTCATATCACTAATCCATTACCAATTTCTAACTTTTAATTCTTTGTCGTATCATCTCAGTAAGACAAAACATTCATAGTAAACATTACATTAATTCCAAATTAAACCATAATTTTGTCTCATTTTTTTATCACTTCAATAAACATTATACTAATTCCAAATTAAACCATAATTTTGTCTCCAATTTTAATCATTTCTATCTCGTATTACTCAATCTATCTCTATTTACAATAATCAACCTTACTTCATATTAATTTAAATAGTCTAAAATTAACCTTAATTCATATAATTTAAATAGTCTAATCTTTATTATTAATTTATTAATAATTAGATTACATTATATAAATTTAGGTTTATTTCCTTACACTTTTAAAATTGAAGTTCAATACTATACTAAGAATATAGTTGGTCGGTGAAGAGGATCGCGACATTATTTCTATAGATACGCTACGTACTTCGACTGTCATTTAACATGCTATTATACTGGGTTAAAAAACTTCTGTTCACTTTTATAAAGAGGCTCACGAGGTTCCAATTGTGTTTCTTTAAAAAGCAAACAGTTGAATGTGAAACCCACTACCGGCGTTTCATTCGGAGAGCAGGCAAAGCCTATGATGAGTAAGAAAGTGTTTTCTCCAAGCTAAAATAATTATACTTTAGATCTTAAGGTCTAAATCACCTTTACATTTAGGTGTAGCAAGTATATTGATTGGCAATAATCAAGTGTTTGTTAGGTGTAGCAAGTATATTGATTGGCAATAATCGAGTGTTTGCTATATTGATTGGCAATAATTGAGTGTTTGCTAGGTGTAGCAAGTATATTGATTGGCAATAATCAAGTGTTTGTTAGTTAAAGGTCGATTGCTCAAATCTTATATCTTTAAGGATTTCTTTTATTTTGACTGAATTTTATTAAGAAGAAGTAGATTTACATGACTTCTAATTAGAGTCAGAAACTTAGTATGTTGAAATGCTAATATATGAAGTAATGGAAATTTCAGTTATGTCAAAGGGTCCTTAGTCTGCTCGTGAAGTTGAATGGTTTTGAATGAGCCCACTAGGGATCAAGTCTTGCTAAGTGCAAGGTCCCCAACACAACAAGGGGTGAGCTTGGGATCACTGCCTCGGAGGACTTTGGTGGAATGGATACCCCTTAGTCTTTAGCTCTTAGTTGAAGATGTATCAACTTAGGCTTGTGCTCCCGAATTGAGTTGAAAAATGATCTAGGTTTGACTTAAAACTGTCCATAAAAAAATGTTAGTAAAGTTGAACTCCTAACCTAAATAGAAATAATGAAAAATTGTAACGGATTTCTCTAGTCACCCTTACACCCTAAATATTAACTAAAACAAATTAGTTAACAATCTCCCAATGGAAGAAAAAATTGCTAAAATTATTTTATTGCTTTCTAGTGCTAATGTCATCGCAATAATATATTTACTCATTACGCCGAGAGGCATTCTACAGTGATAGCAAGGCACAAAGTGTCATATTGTACATAAAAAACCAAAACATAGCCGACATATATTAAAAATACTAAGCCTATAAAATATATATTAATGGTCACAAATAAAAGTATTAAAAAGTAACATATAAATATATAATATTTACTACACTTTTCAAAGAGCAGCAACTTCAAGCTCTTAGCACATTATGCGCAAAGCAGTCTCAAAGTTTGCTTTGTTTTATGGGATGCGTATTTGTGGCCTATGTAATTAGCTTTATGTTTTTCTTGAGCTTTCTCTTGCTCATATTGCTATGTGTCCTTGTTGGTACTAGACTACCTATTTCATTGGCAACTTTGTATGAACTAAGAGCTTTTTATGTTTATGTTTTGATGTAATGATTTTAGGTTTTATCTTCTTAGTCGCTTCCAATAGTTGATCATTCTTTGCATTCTTGCATTGTTCTACGGGTAATTTTTGACATGTGATTCCAATTTCCCAGTAGCTTTTCCAAAAGTAAAATATTCAATACCAAAACATGTAGTATTCAATATCCACATTGTTCCACAATATTCATTACCCTCCTTGTTCCACAATATTCAATACCAGTAGCTTTTCCAAAAGTAAAATTGAAAGTTACATACAAAAGTAAAACGAGTGTATTACCAAAAATAACTCTTCAAATAAAAATAAAGTAAACAATGTAGATAAAATAAGATTTATATATCCATATATGTAATAAATAAAATAGTTCTTAAGTAAAATAAAATAACTCTTAAGTAAGTAAAATAACTCCAAATTGATATCTCTCGGTGTTTTTTCGATAGATGTATTTAAGATATCTTTACTAATTATAAAATTGATGCATCTATTCTTAGTACCTGGCTTTAATGTAAATATTAGTTTGACTAACACAATGTACTTGCCGTTGCTAAAAGGTTCCTCCAAAAGAACTTAAACTGTTGAGAATGTTATGTTCAATGTGCCAGCGACTCTTTAAAAAGTTTCGACCTCGTACCCTGCTTGTTTCAAGTGAATCGACTTTACTGACAATTCTGCAATACATGTACAATTGTAATCGACTTCCGATCGATGTTATTTTGACTACTATCGAATTTACAACTCACTGGCAGGATAAACTCTTCCAACTTAGTGTCCCTGAAAACCAAAACCAATTTGTCCAAAAATGAAATTTAGTGACCCTAGGAAACCAAAACCAATTTGTGTAAGAATGGAAGTTTACTTTCCCAAAAAAAAAAAAAAAAAAAAAAACGGTGTGATCTGATGATGACAGAATGAGTTTGCATAGATCTACGCCATGATATTAGTGGTGCCGGAAGTGGGCCATCATCTTTCTTTTTTAAGTACACAAGATCTTTAATTATGTCGACCAATAATATTGGTATCTGATTTCAATCGCTTAGTTTGTCGATTACCAATAGGAATGCTGAGGTCCTCCATGATTATGAAAACGTCGATTTCCAGTGATAGATTATTCATGTATTGTCACTGTCTTTAAAAAGCAAAGCACACACTCAAAAACCTTGAGCGGAAACCAATCTGCGGGTAATTTTTGACATGAGATTCCCGCTGAATCGATTACCAAAATATTCAACACCCACTCTGTCTACAATTCACTGTATAAATTGTAAATCAGTGGCTTTTTCCGTATATACTTTTGTGACTTTCCACGCAGCTACTTTGCCCATATGAGAAATAATTTTACCGAGTCTAAAACAGTTCCCCCATGTTTTTCATGCCGGAAGTGTAATTCCTTTGGGTATATAAATGCTTATGCCTTCTTCTTATTCTCTTCGACCATGGTCTAAGATCTCAAGTCGAAATGACAAGTCTAGAGAAATTGGCAGTCATGGCCAAGTTCAATAGACTTCAAACACTGAAGAAATTCATGGCCTATACTATGATCATTGCTATGATGTGCTCATTTGTATTGAATTTCAAAGCTCTTGTAGGAGGCCTCTGTTTTGTTTCTGTTAACCATGAAAATTGGTCATGGCTTTCCAATTCAAGGTTTTTTCTCCTGCTCTTGAACATTACAATCGTTACTCTGACGACCAAGTCCAGATTATTGACTGCTCAGCCCAACAGAAGAAACGAGCTGCATGATTTGTATGATGAATTGGTGAAGAACAACATACTGAAATTGAGGGCTGTAAAAGAGGTCGAAGACAAGATTTCTCCTCAAGGCACTGAATTTATTGTTTCCGGCGAGGAAGTAGTCGACAATTTTAGTAGTCGAACAGACAAGCCGGAGAAGGATTGTTATTGTGCAGAGGATATTCCAGCAGTCGAATTTATTTCGTCGGGGTCGACAGAAAATTTGGGTGTCGTGAAATTAGTTTGTCCGGTCGAAGTAGAGAGCGATTGCAATACAATGAGCATGAGTGTGGAAGAAGAAACCTACGAATTCATTATCCTGAGCGACGAAGAACTCCAGAGGAGAGCAGATGATTTCATTGCTAAAATTAGGAGTCAAATAATGAAAGGCATGTAAACATTTGCAGCAATGCTCTGCTGTATTATCTTATTTAGTTATTTTAGTCATAGAATACAATTAAAATTTTAAGAAGACTGTATCAGTTGAAAGGTAAGATTTCAGGTAAATTGTCAAATTTTCTCTGTAATTAATCTTATATATATATATTTCTTAAAATAGATAGACTTTAATATTTGAAAAACAACTTGAAATAAATGACCGTCACAAAAAAAATACTTGATTGGCAAGATCGACCATCAAATTTAGGCCCTGTCAGTGTAATGATTTCTTCTTGTCTGTGTAATGATTTCTTCTTCTCCTCTGTATTTATGACAGGGAGGTTTTGTCTATGTTTTTTGTGCAGATGCAGAATTATCTGTAAGAAGGGATGATGTATTGATAGCTTTTGTAGATGGAATTCCAAGTGTTTTGTGTTTAATGAAAACAAATCATTTCCCTTTTTGTTTTTGTTTATGTTTTTTAAGTTGCTTTATAGTTAAAAGAAATGGGGTAAAAGCAATCTTTTGGATGATCTCCATCAAGAAAAAGAAAAGAAATGGGGACTGGTAGATTGTAGCAAACCAAAAACAGGAAAAATGAGTCTAATTTAAATAGTGGTGGTTATGTTGTTACAGTGGTTTTTGGTTTATTAGTAAAGTTGAATGGTTTATAAAGAGTATATTAGTGCATAGAGCACCTTCACTCCATGATGGGGGTGTAAGGCTGGTTCCAACAACTACAACTATAGTTTAGTTCACATCTATCTTGGCCCGGAACTAAATCATATGCCCAGGTGGGAGGCAATATAACCTCCCACTTGGGTGGGAGGAAAGTAATAGCCCCCCACCTTGACAGCCCTAGGGATGGCTGGGAATGAAGGCATTGGTGGGAGGAAGGTAAGCCTCCACCCCGGGGTTCCCGCTTGGCTTTCTCTCACTCCCCCCTATGGAAGCGCCTTGACCTCTCCCAATCCGTAAGGATCAAAGTTTATTGAGTGTAAGGTTTGATGCTCTTAAGTAATGATGTTAGGATTATGTCCAATTAAATTTGGGAAAATAGATACCCTCAATCCTTAGCACTAAGAAGAAGGAAGCACAATTATGTAAATATTAATTTTTATAAGTTAATTAGCTTAACCTATTCAATTTTCAATTTTGGTAGTTTTTCTCTATGTAGCAGTTAAACTGGTCTTGGCTGACTATAAATAAGAATCTAAATCTACATTTTCCTGACTATAAATAAGAATCTAAATCTTCATTTGAAAAGGATGAGCTTTCATTGAATATTATTTTCTCTGTCTCATTTCCCATCCATTTCATTCTGTCAATTTTTCCTTTGTATTTCATTCCTAGGCCTACGGTGATATCAGAGCTGAGGGTTGTTTGAAGCGAATAAGGAGTAGTAGTTTTGAACAAGGAGAAACCTGTGAAGAATGCTGTCATCATTTTAATCTATGCAAGAATAAATTCAAAAGAAGAGGACTGGCGATTTCTACGAATTAGTTAAGAAATCAAATTAAAGAGGTGTATTTTATTGTTTGGCTATATCCAATCTCTACGCAAATTGGACGTTCAGTATAGAGCATCAAATAACCAGACAATGCAAGGTATAGTTTTATTTTAATAAGACTGTCATAACAAAACGCCGTTTCCGTTTTTAACGGTTCTGCCCATTGCATGACTTCTGCAACGAGTATTTTTATTTATTTTTTAACTCTGTTTTCTGGATTATATCTTGATTTAAAAAAAAAATTTATATACATTTTGCATATCTTGATTTTATATATATAGAGGGAGATTTTCATATTCATTGTTTTTCAGTTTGTAAAATAAATTATATGTATGTTTATACACTTAAATATTTATTTTTATTGTATTATATATATATATATATATATATATATATATATATATATATATATATATATATATATATATATATATATAATTTTAAAAAAAATTCAAATTTTTAGATTTTTTAAGAAGTTCTCAATATTCTTTAAGTTGGTTTAAAAAGAAATTCCAAATTTTTAGATTTTTTTAAGTTCTCATAGTCTTTAAGTTTTTTTTAATAGAATATTTTATATTCATTAAGTATCAATTTTACAACACATCAAACAAAGGATAAGAATTTGGGAATTAAAAAATAGAAAGAACTCGAATGCATACATTATTTGAAATACCTTGATATGAATACATTAAAATCATTTGTAATTTTTTTTTATATTTCTTATATAAAATTTGACTTGCATTAAAAAAATTAATTGTCATGCCAAAGACAATAATGAAGACTAAATTGTAGGAAAAAAATTTCTTAAGGCAAGGTGGAATGTATAATTAATTATAATTTTTTTTAATATTTGAAAAATTAACTTAATGATTTATTTTTAATTGTAAATTTAAATATTTTTTAATTTAATTAATTTTATATAATGATATAATTTTTACAATATTAATAGTAAATAAAAATAATATAATTAAATTGTATATAAAAATAATGTTATACATTTTGAAATATATCTAATATATATTTAATGATTTATTTTTAGTTGTAAATTTAAATATTTTTTCAATTAATTAATTTTATATAATGATATAATTTTTATAATATTAATAGTAAATAAAAATAATATAATTAAATTGTATATAAAAATAATGTTATATGCCCATAAGGGCGTGGTTTGGTGGTCGAGTTGCTTGGTTGTGGTGGCAGCCACCAAGGTTCAAACCCCCGTAGGGCCAACGAGCTCCCAGGTCATGCGTGCCTCTGTTGGGCTGCCATGCTCGCAGGCTAAGTGTGCCTCCATTGGGCTGGCGTGCTCGCAAGCTATGTACCTTCGTTGGGCCAATGAGCTCGCAGGTTTGACCAAAGGGTGATAATGCCCATTGGGGACGGAGACCCCCCAGTTGTGGTCTCAGGCGATAAAGCCGATGGGAAGAGATCCCCCGTAAGGGTCTCTCTAGGTCTGGACTAGGCTAAAAACCTGGGTAACCCCCAACAAAAAAAATAATGTTATATATTTTGAAATATATATAATATATATAAACCGTTTCTTTTGTGCAACCTTTTTAGATTATGTTTCTCGTTATAGATGCCTCGGATGGAAATGAAAGTTTTTTATGTGTTGATTTTTTTAATGCAAATATTTGAAGGCTTAAGGAGTTTGCCATATTGTATTATGCAAATATATAATGTACAAACCTAAACTCTTGAAAAATTATGCAAAACTAATTCTGTAATAGGTAGTTACATGAGATTATTTATTTGGCAAAGGGTGTTTAGTAGAGTAATAAGGATATATAGAGTTATAAGATATTTATTAAAAAATGTTTGTTTGAAGTTTAAGTTCAAGAACCAACAAAATTATTGTATATTTCTGAGCAATATTAATGGTACCTAACTCTAATATGCATGTACGTGTGTGATTTTTTGCACTCAAATCTTTACTTGCAATTGTGTTGACATTGGACATTGATGGCCTATTGTCCCTACAAATTTATGTAAGCGCAAAAAATGAGGTAGAGTTTATACCTGAATGTTGGAGACAATACAAACCTCTATTCATGCAATTATGCAATCAATACATAGAGAAAAGAAATTAATATTGTTACAAGATTAGTTAGAAGACACGCAAATTTATCAAAACCTATTGTGAGAGTCTAGAAATCTCAGAAAATAAATAGGGGAAAATGTGGTCTTGGTTATAAGGGTTTTGTTGGGTCTTATGTGCCAAAGTATTTTAAACTCTTTAAATTTGTATCATAAAGACATGAATAAATATCATGTTGAATCTTCACAAGTGGTCATTTTTGTGAAGTCAAAAAATCTAAGTTGTCAAAACAACCAAAAGCAATATGTACTAAGTCCAATAATGTCCAAGCTTGTTCTCATTGCGGACATCAAGGTCATACCTCTAGTAGTTGCTTTGACCTACATCCTTGTATATCTTATGGTTAGCCTACACATTTGTCCAACATTGTTATGTGTGAGATCCACTTATAGAGTCCATGAGACGTGTATTTTGGTTGGATAGATCATTCTAGATAGAGATCCAAGGTTCATTTCTTGACCAAATCTTATAGAAGAGTTTGGTCTATTATTGATGATCAAAATTTGTCTACTCATAATGGTGATGTTGTTCAGATCCTAATTCTTCTAATGATGATGAGCTTAGTTTTGTAGATCTTCTTGAGCCTACATTGACTAGTGTTGATGTTGATATTTTGAAACAACTACTCTGATAAACTAGAATAAAATAATATTATTCTAATTTTAATTAATGCGGAAAAAGGGAATGAATTAAAATTTTTCCCATTAAATACAATCCAAGAAATTAATAATTTTCATCAATTTATAAAATTAAAGAACATTACAACAGCTAGTCAAATAGTTTACAAATAGGACTAAGTCTTTTACATCATCTAGCCATATAGGTTTATAACAAAAGAATGTCACACCATACAATGTCCTTGATACCATGTCATATCTTCGACACTGAACCTGGTGGAGAGAGAGCATCATCAAGAAGATTTACCGCACAGCCATAAGGCTCATGCCTCCTCGGTCTTACTCCCAAATGGAGAAGCCCAACCCTTTACGAGAGGTCTAGCAAACTGAAGCTAACATGTGTGAAGGAATTTGGTGCAACATGATATATCTAAGATTTTTAGCATGTATAAAATGCATATGTACTTATATTGAATGATATGGCAAAGAGAGAAAAATATATCAAATAGTAACTAATACTAAATTGATTAACAAGCTTTGGTCAAAACATCTTTTTAAGTCGTGTTCGACAGATAGGTTACGAATAGAAACCTACCCTTCTCTATAGCTCCATATTTGGCACCCGTCCATGCTCTATCTCAACTCAACTTAACAAATAAAAGAAGTAACATGTAAATGCAAGCATTCATACATCATCCATAATGCCATGAACAATGATCATTCATGGTAAATACATGAATTCGGAAAAAAAAGTCTTAAATAGACAATATGATAGTCTAATATAAATCCAATGATTCAAATCCACAAATTCACTCCATATTAGAAGGTGATAGAAAACTAAGGTCTAACTATCTCATAACAATTATCATAGAAACTCACATGATCTTACAAGACATAATTAAGAGGAACTAGCTCATACTATCCAACCATCAGATAACAATTACCTTATTCAATACTATGCTTTGATTAAGATACCTACATAATGTCAATTATGCTTGATCTACCTTCCAATGGATGCGTGAACATATTTTGCATTTAGGATTGAATTACTTAACTCTTTAACTCTGAAAGCACAAGCTATATTTAATTAATTTCCTTGCATATGCAAAAAATGATTATAAACACAAATCATCTAATATTAAACCGCTTGGATAAATCTATTCCACTTTTCCTTATCTACATACATATAATAGTAAAATACAACCATAACTCGTAACAAAGTATCATAATACTAATGTGACCATATAACAAACCTATTCTAAAATTCAGACCACAATTCCCATCTCGGATAGAACATGCTATCCATAAAACAAGCATCACATTTTCTTAAATTAAATAATAAATTAAAATTGCAAGATTATCCATAAATCTTTATTCATAATACAATATTTCTATGACATGACTCTCCTTTCTATTCTTAATTCCAAATTTCTAATTCCAAATTTTAAGATAAGTATGAATAAACCATATCATCAAACAACAAGAGACACATAGCGTCAGTTCCTACCGTAATGCTATAAATGTTGTTGTAGTCTATTATTTTAAGTATTGTGAGGTGCTATAAAAACAAGGATTGAAACTTGAAAATTGGGACAAACACCTACAAGCAATTCATCTTTGTTCTAGATCATATTTGTTGAATATGTGCATGTATAATTAGATGATATAGCTCACACCTTGTTCATAGGGTAAGTGCAAGAAGATGAGGGGCCAAAAAGGGGTCTTAAGTGGCCAGTTTTTTTTTCTGAAATCAGGAAATGCTGGCCTTGGATGAGAAATTGAGCATAGTTACACTCAAAATTTGGAGATGCAACCAAAACAATATTCATAGTACTCCAAGTCTACTTTCTAATCTACTATTTTTTTTTGAAAATGGTATAGATTAAGGGGTTTAAAAGAGGGAGCCACAGAAATTGGTGTTGTTTCTGTCAAAAAAAATAACATAGCATGTTTTGTGGCTCCCTCAAAAGGTCATCTTTTTTTTGGTATTTTTTAAAATCATTTCAGTGAGAAATTAGCTAACAACATGTAGTTTATGTCAAATTTTTCTGATAATTTTTTGATGAATATTTGATTTTTTACTAATTTTCAAAGTGGACACATCCTAAAAAACAGAATTTTGGCCGTGCTACCCCTATAAATTTTGAAAACTAATTGAAATTTTTTTTTTTTTTAATATGTGTAGAATGGAGTCTAGTTTCTAAATATGTATTTTTTTTAAAATTTCAATGAATAGTTAATTTACAATGAAAAAAAGACCAAACAGTGGTTTTTGCCCAAAAACGGACACACAAACAAAAGAAATTAAAGATGAAAGGCTTAACATTGTCAAAATGTGAAAAAAATCACATCGTCAAATAGCTAAGAGAAACCCTAACATTACCCAGGTGTTTGATTTGTTTGACCTTGAAACACGTGCAAATTTGAGGGTTAGCACGAACGAAATTATGTGAAATCTTGTAGAATATAGAAAAACACGTCTCTGGACATTGGGAAGGCACTCTAAACCTTTGGGTTGGAAATCCAAAGCAAATCGCAAGCCCAAGGCTTGGGATTCCCAAAGAAAAACATAACGTGCTCGTGTTATGTTTTACTTTGCATTTTTCCTTTTCCGCAAAAGTTTGTGCACTGTTTGTCATGTTTGCAATAACGCGAGCATGTTATAACGCACTCATGTTATGTCCCTCTTGAATTTTTTTATGTTCAAGGTTATTAATCATGTATGTATGTATGTATGTATCTATGTATGCCTATATGTATGTATGTATCTATGTATGCCTATATGTATGTATGTACAATGTCGAGGGTAGAGGAGGGTAGAGATGGGGGTGAGCCAGATAGGGGAGGAGAGGGGTGGATAAGGATTGAGTGATTAAGGTTTAAGGTTGAGGGTTGAGGGTTTAGGGATAGGATTTAGAGTTTAGGGATAAGGGATTAGAGTTTAGGACCTTGAGGGATTAGGGATTAGAGTTTAGGGTTGAGGCTTTAGGGATTAGGGTTAAGGTAGAGTGTTGAGGGTAGAGGGATTAGGGATATGGTTTATGGTTGAAAGTTTAGGGTTGAGGGATTAGGGTTTAAGGTATAGTTTTGAGGGTTGAGGGTTTAGGGATAGGGTTTAGGATTTAAGGTTTAAGTGTTGAGGGTTGAGGATTTAGGGATAGGGTTTATGGTTTAGGGATAAGGGATTAGGGTTTAGGGTTTAGGGATTAGGGTTTATGGTTTAGGGACTAGGGATTAGGGATTAGGGTTTAGGGATATACAATTAAGGGGTACCATAAATAAACTGGAATTTAGGAAGGGTTGGCAAAATTTTGTGAATCATCATGGGCTAGAGATTAGAGATTTTGTTGTGTTCAAGTACATATCCAAGTCATAATTTAAGGTTAAGATATTTGAAAGAACAGGGTGTGTGAAAAACATCAATGCTCTTCGGCTTATAAATACCAACATTGATACAGATAAAAGATGCTCTTCTTCTAATAGAGTATGCAGTTCAAGTCAACCGATGGGTAGCAAGTTGTCGAATGAGCTGGTTTGATGGGCGTGCCTCCTTCTTCAAGGCCTAGGTGGGCAGGAGTGGGATGTACAATTAAGGGGTACCATAAATAATCTAAAATTTAGACAAGGTTGGGAAATTTTTGTGAATCATCATGGGCTAGAGATTAGAGATTTCGTTGTGTTCAAGTACATATCCAAGTCATATTTTAAGGTTAAGATATTTTAAAGAACAGGGTGTGTGAAAAATATCAATGCTCTTCAGCTTATGAATACCAACATTGATACAGATAAAAGATGCCCTTCTTCTAATAGAGTATGTAGTTCAAGTCAACCAATGGGCAGCAAGTTGTCAAATGAGTTGGTTTAATGGGTGTGCCTCCTTCTTCAAGGCCTAGGTGGGCAAGAGTGGGATGTACAATTAAGGGGTACCATATAAATAAACTAGAATTTAGGCAGGGTTGGGAAAATTTTGTGAATCATCATGGATTGGAGATTGGAGATTTCGTTGTGTTCAAGTACATATCCAAGTCATATTTTAAGGTTAAGATATTTTAAAGAATAGGGTGTGTGAAAAATATCAATGCTCTTCCGCTTATGAATACCAACATTGATACAGATAAAAGATGCCCTTCTTCTAACATAGTATGTAGTTCAAGTCAACTGATGGGTAGCAAGTTGTCGAATGAGTTGGTTTGATGGGTGTGCCTCCTTCTTCAAGGCCCAAGTGGGCAGGAGTGGGATATACAATTAAGGGGTACCATAAATAAACTAGAATTTAGACAGGGTTGGAAAAATTTTATAAATCATCATGGGCTGGAGATTGGAGATTTCATTGTGTTCAAGTACATATCCAAGTCATATTTTAAGGTTAAGATATTTCAAAGAACAAGGTGTGTGAAAAATATCAATGCTCTTCAGCTTATGAATACCAACATTGATACAGATAAAAGATGCCCTTCTTCTAATAGAGTATGCACTTCAAGTCAACCAATGGGCAACAAGTTGTCGAATGAGTTGGTTTAATGGGTGTGCCTCTTTCTTCAAGGCCCAGGTGGGTAGGAGTGGGATGTACAATTAAGGGGTACCATATAAATAAACTATAATTTAGGCAGGGTTGGGAAAATTTTGTGAATCATCATGGATTGGAGATTGGAGATTTCGTTGTGTTCAAGTACATATCCAAGTCATATTTTAAGGTTAAGATATTTTAAAGAATAGGGTGTGTGAAAAATATCAATGCTCTTCTGCTTATGAATACCAACATTGATACAGATAAAAGATGCCCTTCTTCTAACAGAGTATGTAGTTCAAGTCAACCGATGGGTAGCAAGTTGTCAAATGAGTTGGTTTAATGGGTGTGCCTCCTTCTTCAAGGCCCAAGTGGGCAGGAGTGGGATATACAATTAAGGGGTGCCATAAATAAACTAGAATTTAGATAGGGTTGGAAAATTTTTGTGAATCATCATGGGCTGGAGATTGGAGATTTTGTTGTGTTCAAGTACATATCCAAGTCATATTTTAAGGTTAAGATATTTCAAAGAACAGGGTGTGTGAAAAATATCAATGCTCTTCAGCTTATGAATACCAACATTGTTACAAATAAAAGATACCCTTCTTCTAACAGAGTATGCAGTTCAAGTCAATCGATGGGCAGCAAGTTGTTGAATGAGTTGGTTTAATGGGCGTGCCTCCTTCTTCAAGGACCAGGTGGGCAGGAGTGGGATGTACAATTAAGGGGTACCATAAATAAACTACAATTTAGGCAAGGTTGGGAAAATTTTGTGAATCATCATGGGCTAGAGATTGGAGATTTCGCTGTGTTCAAGTACATATCCAAGTCATATTTTAAGGTTAAGATATTTCAAAGAACAGGGTGTGTCAAAAATATCAATGCTCTTCAGCTTATGAATACCAACATTGATACAGATAAAAAATTCCCTTCTAACAGAGGATGCAATTCAAGTCAACCAATGGGCAGCAAGTTGTTGATCTTGAATTGGTTTCTGATGAAGAAAACAATGATGTTGTTGAAGCAATAGAAGAAAATCAAAATTGTAAGTCTAATTTAATTTATTTCAACTTTCAAAGCAAGAATTTGAATTGTAGCTTTACCTAGAGGATTGGTCTAACAAAAACTTAATTATGTTACAAGCCTTTCTTTGAAGAACCCTAGACATTATGGACCCTATCATCTAGAAAAGCACATGACAGTGAACTCTGCCCCACCTTTCAAATTAGATATTTACCTTTTTATTCAATGAAAATGAAGTCACGGAATGTAAACTGACCATGCATACTAGTAAGATCAAATTCTCTGCCTTCTATTCTTATTACTCTTACTTTATTAAGAGAAGAGTGTCAAAAAGAATGGGTTTAATTGTAAGCTAACATAAGGCAAAGCAGTTTTGTTATTACATTTTTCTGAGGGATCTCTAATAGTCTAATATAATGTAGTCTTCTATAATATGAACATCTGCATTTGTGTGAATGCTAAGCTTTAACATAGTAGAGTATTAAATCAATGCAATCAGCTATTTATTGGGTTAAAATAACTTAGCTTTTTTAATGGTTTGGGAATGCAGGAGTTGCCAAAAATAGGTGAATGTCCTCTACAATTACCAAGAGAAAAAAATTTAGTAGTTCTTGTGGATAGAGCCAGTAAACAATGGGAGATTATTTGCCTGTTTCATAACAATATACCTCCCCTAAGTGTGGGGTGGACATCAAGAAACATAGATGTACCCGAATGCAAAGCTTTTCTCATAATGATCATCCTTCTGATTTCAACTGTTAATTACTCATTGTGGATGTACCATACGGAAAGATTTTCTCATAGTGTGTACACCTATTGGCATAATGAACCCCAGATGAGCTAGAAAAACATGCCATATAACATTACTAACATTAAAAAAGTTCGTAGCCATTTTTTTGACATATTCTTGCAACTCAGATATCTTTAAGAGAAGAGTGTCAAAAATGATGGGTTTAACAACCTAACATAAGCCAAAGCAATTTTGTTGGGTTTAGGGATAATGTTTAGGGTTTAGGGTTGAGGGATTAGGGTTTAGGGTTGAGGGATTATGGTTTAAGGTATAGTGTTGAGGGTTCAGGGTGAGGGATTAGGGTTTAGGGTTGACGGATTAGGGTTTAGGGTTGATGGATTAGGGTTTAATGTTGAGAGTTGAGGGTTGAGGGTTGAGGGTTTAGGGATAGGGTTGATGGTCAAGGGATTAGGGTTAAAGTATAGTGTTGAAGGTAGAGGGATTAGGGATAGGGTTTAGGGTTGAAGGTTTAATGATTGAGGGTTGAGGCTTTAGGGTTGAGGGTTAAGGGATTGGGGTTTAAAATATAGTGTTGAGCGTCAAGGGTTTATGGATAGGTTTTAGGGTTTAAGTTTTAAGGGTTAAGGGTTGAGAGATAGGGTTTTGGGTTTAGGGATAAGAAATTAGGGTTTAAGGTATAGTGTCGAGGGTTGAGGGTTTAAGAATAAGGATAATGTTTAGGGTTTAGGGATGAGGGATTAGGGTTGAGGGTTGAGGGATTAGCGTTTAAGGTATGGTGTTGAGGGTTGAGGGTTTATTGATAGTGTTTAGGGTTGAGGGTTGAGGGATTAGGTTTTAGGGTTGATGGATTAGGGTTTAAGGTATAGTGTTGTGGGTTGAGGGTTTAGGGTTGACGGATTAGGGTTTAAGATTGACAGATTAGCATTTAATGTCGAGGTTAGGGTTAGAGTGTCGAGGATAGAGGGATTAGGGATATGGTTTAGGGTTGAAGGTTTAAGGATTGAGGGTTGAGGCTTTAGGGATGAGGGTTTAAGGCTTAAGATATAGTGTCGAGTGTTGAGGATGTAGGGATAGGGTTTAAGTTTTAAGGGTTAAGGGTTGAGGGATAGGGATTAGGGTTTAAGGTATAGTGTTGAGGGTTGATGGTTTAGGGATAGGGTTTAGGTTTGAGGGATTAGGGTTTAGGCTTGATGAATTAGGGCTAAGGGTTGAGGGATAGGGTTGATGGTCAAGGGATTAGGGTTAAAGAAGAGTGTCGAGGGTAGAGGGATTAGGGATAGGGTTTAGGATTTAAGGTTTAAGGATTTAGGGTTGAGGCTTTAGGGATGAGGGTTAAGGGATTATGGTTTAAGATATAGTGTCGAGTGTCGAGGGTATAAGGATTAGGGATAGGGTTGGAGGGTTTAGGGATAAGGGATTAGGGTTTAAGGTATAGTATCAAGCCCATTGAGGGTTTAGGAATAGGGATAGCATTTAGGGTTTGGGGATGAGGGATTAGAGTTGAGGGATGAGGGATTAGGGTTGAGGGATTAGGGTTTAGGGATAAGGTTTAGGGTTGAGGGTTGAGGGATTAGGGTTTAAGGTATAGTGTTGAGGGTTTAGGGATAGGGTTTAGGGTTGAGGGATTAGAGTGAAGGGTTGAGGGATTAGGATTTGACATTGAGGGTTGAGGGTTGAGGCTTTAGGCTTTAGGGTTTAGGGATAGGGTTGAGGGTCGAGGGATTAGGGTTAAAGTAGAGTGTTGAGGGTATAAGGATTAAGGATAGGGTTGGAGGGTTTAGGGATAAGGGATTAGGGTTTAAGGTATAGTATCAAGCTCGTTGAGGGTTTAGGAATAGGGATAGTGTTTAGGGTTTAGGGTTGAGGGATTAGAGTTAAGGATTGAGGGATTAGGATTTAACGTTGAGCATTGAGGGTTGAGGGTCAAGGGATTAGAGTTAAGGGTTGAGGGATTAGGGTTTGACGTTGAGGGTAGAGGGTTGAGGTTCAAGGGTCAAGGGTTTAGGGATAGGGTTGAGGGTCGAGGGATTAGGGTTAAAGTAGAGTGTCAAGGGTATAAGGATTAGGGATAGGGTTGGAGGGTTTAGGGATAGGGGATTAGGGTTTAAGGTACAGTATCAAGCCCGTTTAGGGTTTAGGAATAGGGATAGTGTTTAGGGTTTGGAGATGAGGGATTAGGGTTGAGGGTTGAGGGATTAGGGTTTAGGGATACGGTTTAGGGTTGAGGTAGACAAGGAGCGACTGAGAGACATAGAGAGGGGAGAGGTAGAGAGGTAGAGAGGTAAGGGGGAGAGATAAGTGAGATATAGAACATGAGCTAATGGAACTAGAGGTGAGATATTGTAAAGGTGCTATCGAAGGTGAGATAGGCACAAATATTTATGGATCAATCTATAGAAGGACAAAACGTGAGTGTGTTATAACGTGCTCATGTTTTGTCCTGCTATAGAAATGGTAAACAAGTGTTGACCCCCGTGATCTAGGCCCACATGCTCTGTTTTCATGCTGATTATGCGTGTGCTCCAACAAAAAAGAAGTTCTTTCATGCTGTTGGGAAGTTCACATGCACATTTTACACATTCTACCACCTTTGCATGATCTTTCCACCACCTTTTCTGCTTTGCCAACTTGAGGAGGAAATAACATAGTTTTCGCACCAAGTTTGATATATAACTATTCAAGTTTCAATTTTTGTAGTGTTGCAATGTTAATTGTGATTCAATTTTAGGAATTTAACATTATAGATTGGTTAATAGTATTGTTGTTAGTAATTATATTTGAGTGTTATTCAATTTAACATTGAAAAGGAAGCAAGTGGTGAAAAACTCAAATTGTTGAGGAGTTTGATGCAAGGAGAAAAAAACACTACATAATTGGGTACTCCATTCGAATCTTCATTTTTTAGGTATGTCAAGTCTTTACATGCATGTTCTTTACATTTTCCTTAATTCTATTTGAATTTCTTTATCGTGCTTTATCATACATGTTTAAAATAGACACATTCCCAATCAAGAAAGCAGCCTGCAATCTCACATGATGCCATGTATATTTTCTACACTTGGGCTCTTTAATAATTATGTGTAATAAATAGACCTTAACATACCATGATGTCAAACTATACAAGAATAAATCCTTACAACATAAAAAATACAATCCCACTATTATCTTGTCATAGTAACAAGTTAAAATACAAATGAATAGGTGCCAAGATCATACAAGTATGCACATGACATGATGATTTGTATGCACATATCTTGGGCTAGGACATTCCTTATGCACCTATTCATGACGATTTGTACATACACATGACACAACAATTGTTATCTATTCCTTCACAAGCCACCCAAATCTTGATATCCCTAGTACTAACAAAACACCTTCTCAATTCCAAATCCTAATATCCCTAGTAACAACAAACATGTCAAATTGGGTTTGCCTCAACCTTTTCAAGCATGAAGTCCCATGTACTCTTTTCATGGCTGCAATAATTTGCTTTGTATGCTTTGTACCTATTTTGGTCGAGTGACACATACTCTTTTACATGATGATTGTATGTGCATTTAATATGAAGGGTTGAATGACATATATTTTAGTTATTTGTATGGATTCATTTCTTAGGATCTAATATTGGTCTCTTTATCATGCTACAGACAAATTCTCCATCATGCCGAGGAAACGATCAAGAATTAAACCAACACAGGAAGAGCTAGAAGCTAAGAATGCAAAGAAAGCAGTGGCTATGAGGGAACTTCGTGAGAAAAGGAAATTGGACATGATAAATGAAAACATGCCAATTGAAGAGGAACCACAACCATCACAAAGAGATATGGTATTAGCGGCACAAAGAGAATGAATGCAAAAACTTCGTGCTACAAGAGATTTGAATACCATAGTTGGAGACACGTCCTCTACCGCAAGTCAACATGTAGGGACACCATCTACCACATCTCAAGTTGAGAGTACATCATCACTCACATGTGATGGAGGTACACCATCATTCCCACCTCAACCTCAAGGTATGTCATCTATTCCATCTTCGATCAAAGGTATGCCATCTAGCCCATCTCATTTAAATATTGATGAAATTCATAATGTTGAGATGAATTTACCTAACTTAACACCACCTAGAATTTTGCATAGAAAGCCAAAGTATTTTATTGATATTGATGAGAATATTTTGCAGCCAATGGAAGGTAAGATTCCAAAACACACTTGTAGAAGATATGCTCATAAGATTTAGAGATTGTTCTTTGAAAAGTTAAATGAGACTACAAGATGTCAACTATTCATTGAAATGATGCGAAGTATAAAGTATAGGTCCATCATGAAGATTCTTGGGTTGAGAACATTAGAGGCTTCAAGTGAAAAATCTATTGTCAAGAATCTAATGACTGTGTATGAGAGTGTGGGTAACACCTTACGTACAAAAGATAGTAATGTAACACAGTGTGTGATTACATCGACTATAATAAGTAGTCAAATGAGGAAAGCTCGTCTCATTAGAAAGACGAGTCAAGAATTGAAAATTAATGAGAAAACTTTATCAAGAGCCGTTGGAAGACGCCAAAGAATTGAGGACACTAATGCCAATGAATTATGGGCGTTCTCAAGGAGACTACCACAAAAATATAAACCAATTGTTGAAGCATTGAGATCACTAATTGAAGACTTTTGGAAGAATTACACAAGGGTATCTCCGAATCAAAGGGATGTGGTAAGAAGGAGAATCAGTAGTCAGAACCGTGAGCCACATCTAAAGCATTTTTTGGATGAGACTCAAACACAGTTTTATGGTAAATTTCTAGAGAAGTATCCTCAAATTAAAATTTGTCAAAGATATTTTGAAATGCTAAAACCTTTCTATGTCAAGATAAATCACACACGCACTACTTGTTGTTGTAGATTACATATTGAATTTTCTAACCATTTTGATGTTTATAGGTCTATATGTTTAGATATGCATACTAACAATGTTTTGTAGGGTTGTGCCATACGTGCCCCACCAACATCTTCAAGAGACTTTGTATCAAGAATTTTATGTGAAAGAGAGGAAGGTCAAATATTCTACAAGAAATTATGCTTGGATGGCACATGTCATCATTGCGGTGGCTTGCAACATTTACCAATATGTGAACATATGGAAAGAACACATGTGGTTGGAAACGAACTAGTAGAGTTTGGCAAGTATAAAATAGTGGCATACAATCAAAAGATGGTAAAGAAGCAAAAAGGTGTGAATTGGTTATTGAAAAGATTCCAATGTATCAGTTTATGCCTATATTTTGTGACAGCATAGTGTATGAGTATGCAAGACATGCCCATAGAGATCAATGGTTGGACTTGCAATTCAAGTTATGCAAGGACACATTTCTGGTTGGTAGCATTGTTTCAGTCATCGACTTTGCAGAGAACTACAGTCTACAGCCACAACGTGAAGTGCAATCACAATATTACAACTCCACACAGGTTTCTATATTTGTGCACATCGCATTCATTCATGCAAATGATAGTACAGAGGGTGACAAAAAGATCATAAGGGAGTATAATTTCTATATTAGTGATGATCGCACGCATTCTACGGAGTTCGTGCAAAGTTTCTTTCAGGTGTTCTACAATGATTTGGCTAGAAGGGGCATATCGTTCAGTCAGCATATCATATGGTTGGATAACTATGTGTCACAATTCAAGAACTCACAGAATTTCTATTGGCTGAGTAGGAGGCATAATTTTATAGGTATTCAGCATATGTGGAACTTTTGTGAGGTCGGGCATGGAAAGGGGGAGCATGATGGTGTAGGATCATGTATCAAAAGAGCCATAGTAGGAGAAGAGTTAAAGTATAAAGACAATGCAAAGTTGACAGATGTAAAATTGATTGTCAAGTGGTGTAATACTTCCATGGGTCCAGGTAATGAAGGTAAGTCTTCAGTTCGTAGATTTTTTTGGTTGATAGATGATACTAACATTGCACCATATGAGGACTGTTGTATACTGACAAGATCAAATGAGATGCACTCTTTCAAAAGCTCAATTGCGGGTTCATGGAGTATCCATACATGAAAGATGTCATGCTTTTGTTCTTCTTGTACAATTCAAGTCTGGGATGAGTGCGAGTCAAAGGAGTGGGTTGACGAATGGCAGTTAAGTTATCTTAGCCCACTTGACACGTATCAACCCCCGATGACACTGGAACTAACACAGATGGAATCATTAGTTGACTTTGACCACATATCAAATCTAGTTCAACTAGGTAATATATCTATTTGCATAGTTTTTGAAATTCCTAATGTCATCTTACTTTGTAGTGTTTTTGTAATGTTGACTAATTTCATCTAATTTGCTACACATATCAATGTAGGGCACGTATATGCAGTTATTACAGATGAAGATAATGAAGAGGGAACATATTATTACTTATGTCGTTGTGTTGAGGCCAAAAAGAAATTGGAGGCCCCAGTTATAGATGGAGAAAGCATCGAATACCCTCAGTGGACTGTTTGACTGTTTCAGGACTTTGACACACATCAGAAGATTCTTCATTACTCGAACCTTGTCGTGGCATCCAATGTTCATTTGATACAGTATCGGGGTAGACCTTTGAACAAAATCTTGTGGAAGGTGCGTGAGTCTAACCATGAAGCAATACTTGACACAATAAAGAGTAGAGAAGACTCGGATGGTTCATTGGATTAATTTGTAAGTATTCACATTGATTTTGTAAAGTCATGTTACATTGAGTTGTGAGTACGCATATTAATTTGTAAGGTTTGTCTTTTTTTATTTCTTGCTGCATTTTTACACATACACATTTTTACATCATTATGTTATGCTTCATGGGGTTAGACCTGAGTGATGGATGAAGTTGATCCTGAGAATAATGTATAAAATCTAGGTAATGTATAAAATATAGGTGTCTTTAGGTGTCTTAGTTTCTAACTAGAGGGGTCAAAAAATAAAATTTTGTTTTGATTGAGTCAATTGTATGTAATAAGGTCTTCTAAGACCATTTCATTTGTTTTTAAGTCACTTTGAGTCATTTGGGGTCAGTTTGAGTCTTTGAGTCCTATTGCAAAAAAATGTCAATGTTGTCAAGTTGCACAAAGCAACTTTTGCATTTTTGGTGTCCTACTCCTGATGCAACCAAACTGATAGTTCTAACACATCCGGATGGGTACGTTTAGGCATGGTCCTTTTTTTCACCCAAACATGTCGAAACAGTTCGAACTACATTGTATCGACGATATCCCTGAAGAGTCCAAAGTGCAAAAAGGTAGCAATCTTTGACGAGATGTTACTAGAAAACTGTCACTTAGAAACATTTTGTCTAAGGCAACGTGATCACATAGAGTGTCTCTACAATAACCTCTCTCAGTTTTTTATATCTTTGAGGCATTTGCCCGTGGTGAAATATTTTCTGCTGCCCCGAAAATCATTAGAAGGAGGTAGTGTAAAGTTGCAAAGGGGTGTAACTTTCATCATGCTCCTGATGTGACCAAATTGATTGTTCCAACATGTATGGATGGGTACATTTATGCTAGGTATGGTCTTTCTTTTCACCCAAACATGTCGAAATAGTTCGAGCTACATTGCACCAACAATATCCCTGAAGAGTCCAAAGTGCAAAAAGGCAGCAATCTTTGACAAGATGTTACTCAAAAATCATGTCACTTAGAAACATTCTGTCTAAGGCAACATGATTAAGTAGAGTGTCTCTACAATAACCTCTCTCAAGTTTTTATATCTCTGAGGCATTTGCCCATTGTGAAAGGTTTTCTGCTGCCCCAAAAATCATCATAAGGAGGCAGTGTAAAGTTGCAAAGGGGTGTAACTTTTGTCCTGCTCTTGATGCAACCAAACTGACTATTCCAACGCATTCGGATGGGTACATTTATGCTAGGCATGGTCCTATTTTTCACCCAAACATGTTGAAACAGTCCGAACTACATTATACTAACGATATCCCTGAAGAGTCCAAAGTGTAAAAAAGGAGCAATCTTTGATGAGATGTTACTCAAAAAGTGTGTCACTTAGAAATATTCCATCTAAGGCAACACAATCATGTAGAGTTCCTCTACAATAACCTCTCTCAATTTTTTATATCTCTGAGGCATTTGCCCGTGGTGAAAGGTTTTCTTCTGCCCCAAAAATCATCAGAAGGAGGCAGTGTAAAGTTGAAAAGGGGGGTAACTTTCGTCCTACTTTTGATAAGACCAAACTGACTATTCCAACGCATCTAAATGGGTACATTTAGACTAGGCATGGTCCTATTTTTCACCCAAACATGTCGAAACAGTCCAAGCTACATTGTACCGACAATATCCTTGAAGAGTCCAAAGTGCAAAAAGGCAGCAATCTTTGACGAGATGTTACTCGAAAACCATGTTACTTAGAAACATTCAGTTTGAGGAAACGCGATCATGTAGAGTGCCTCTACAATAACATCTCTCAGTTTTTTATATCTCTAAGGTGTTTACCTGTGGTGAAAGGTTTTTTGCTGCCCCAAAAATTGTCAGAAGGAGGCAGTGTAAAGTTGTAAAGGTGGGTAACTTTTTTTCTTCTCCTCATGTGGCCACACTGACAGTTCCAATGCATCTGGATGGGTATGTTTAGGCTAGATATGGTCCTGTTTTACACCCAAACATGTCGAAACAGTCTAAGCTACATTGTACCGGCATATTAATTTCTTCCTAGGCATTCATTTAGGTGTGCAAGGAGTCAAAGTGCGCCTAGATGAACTTAGCCCATTCCTTAGCCTTTCAACACTTTCAAACAAGGTGAAGTCTTTTATCCCTGATTCTTGCCTCCTTCACAAGACTAGGTGCTAGTTGAAGGTTGCTCAAGTGACAATATGCGCCTAGATTCTTTGGCTTATTTTCTTCATTTTTGAATCAAAGTAACATTAGATTTCATAGCTTAAGCTTCCTCATGTTTAGGCACTGATATGTGATGTTCTGAGCATGAAATAGCACCTTGATGCTAATAGGTGTTCTCTCCAAGTTAAGCGCTCATCAAAGGTAAAATGAGTTGAAAATTGTGCCTACAGTTTTCATGTTTGTTAATCAATGCTTAAATATTTAAGAAAGTCCCCTTCATCTTAGGCACAAATGTAATGTTGTTCAGAGTTGAATGGGTGCCTAAGCTAGATGAAGACTTTTTACCCACCTCATCCTTCAATCATTATAATTGTTCTCAAAAGACATCATCAAAACATGAAAAAACTCCAAGACTTGTAGTTTTAAGTTGATTTCCTCCAAGGCACCAATGTGAGGTTATTTTGATGGCAAAGGGTGCCTTGATTCATGATGTTGAATCTCCTTCCTCCTAGGCGCCAAAATGGATAGTTTAGACAAGAAAAGGCGCCTTAGTATACTTAGCTCATTTCTTGGCAATTTGATGGCTTTAATCACTTGTTCAAACCTATAGGAGACCATTTTACACTTAGGCGCTACATCTTAGGATTTAGAACATCTTCCTTCAAGGAACCAAAATGAGGTTATTTAGACACAAAAGTGTGCCTCCATACAAGATGCTTATTCTCCTTCCACTTAGGCACTCATTCATGATGATCCAAGTGACAATAGGTGCCTAGACTTCCTTTGGTAAGATTTAGTCATTTTGAAGGTTCTAACACTAGGTGCTACAGTTGGAAGTGATTTGAAGTTCATTTTCCTCTAGGCACCCAAAATGGATGGTGGAGACAAGAAAATGTGCCTAGGCTTCTTTTGACGATTTTCAAAGTCTTCCTAAGTTATATTATGTTATATTGACCCTTAGGCACAAATGGATGATCTAGGATGACTCTAGGCGCATATCCAAGGTGATATCTTTTTAGGCGCAATCTTCACTAAGTTTAGACTTCACTTTACATCAAGACGCCAAAATGAATAGTTTAGAGAGAGGAAAAATGTGCCTAGAGGTATGATGCTCAGTTTGATGTGTTTGATCCAATCCTTTTTCCCACCCTCATATCAATTAAATATGACCTTCGATTATGATATGGCGCTCGAGCTTATGAGAGTTTACTAGAGACACCGATTGAGTTAGGTTGAAGGACCAATGAACTAATGACTTAAAGACCCTTTAGTAGGTTGATTTAAGTGATAGTAACTTCTGATTATAAGTCAATATTAAATTAAAACAAAAGTATAGTTTACACACGACAAGCAATTGAGGGTTTTAAAGTCTTAAGAAGAGTAGATTCTTTTTAGGGTTTAATGCCCAATATGTAAACCCTAACTAACTATCAATAAGATTATGATTATGAAAGCTTGTGTCTTCTCTAACTTCTTATTGCAAGAACAAAACCACATCCACCATGAGTATGAACCTTGCATCATATCAACCTTTCAAGATAGACCTTATCATGAAAACCATATTCACAACAAAACCTTGCATGAACAAAACCACATCCAACATGAACATGAACCTTACATCATATGAACCATGTTTGTCTTGTGCAACATCAACATGAATTGAGAGATCTTATCATGAAAACCATATTCACAACATCATGCACCTCATGACCATCACCTACCTTGAATCACTATATCACCTTATCAACATCATGGCATCAACCTTGACATCAATGACAAACAACCTTGACACTTTGACTTCAATGACAACCTTGAACCTTGATTGTTGATAACTTATGGAAGCCTATAGCCCCAATGTTATGTTGCATACTAAAATTAGGTAAGACTCAATGTAATCTCATAACCTCACCTTATATGCAAGAGGAATTACATTTAATAACCACAATGGTCACCAGGTGCTCATAAGCATATGATTTTGACTATCTTATTCAAAACAACAAACATACTCTTTGCATCCCAATATGGTATAATAACAAGAAATTAAGAAATATTTTCAATTGACCAACTCATACAATTGGACTTTAAATATTTGAAGTAGCCATCTACAAATATCCATTCAAACGTGGATTTATAATGTAAGTATGGACACTATCAATAAAAAATATTTGTATTAACCAAATATCCATATAGGCATACATCAATATCTATCGATATAAGTATAACATATATACAAAATAGTCATATATGCTTACAAGAATGCCATACAAGCATACAATGTCAACTATATGCAATACAAAATATATGTCCACAAATGCCATATAGGCATACAACAAAGGAACACAATAAAAAGTCATTCCCCTCTAGCTGGTGAAGAGAATAGATGACGGGTAGCCTTTGATCTTCTAGGGGATGGAGACAGATATGTGGGTGGTCTACTACGAACCCGAGGGCTGCTCCTCCTACTTAGTTCTTCCTACATATTTAGTTGTTACAATAAAAAGTATAGACATTAATATATAGAAATTAAATGTTATAAAAAATGAAATATTTAACAAAATAATCACTTACCACTACCATATAATCTGTCTCCTCACTTGCCTTAGTAGCAAGAATAGGCGGTGGTGATGTCATGTCTAATAGAAACCATCCAGATAGAAATTAAACTTCAAATCAATAATCTTTTCATTTTTCAAAAACAAACAACTATAACAATGAATGTAAATTGAAATTTACTAATCTGCCTCATGCCCCTGTCAATGCCATGGAGCTATGAATCGCAGAGGTCACACCATGCTCCATTGCCCTATGAACATCGGGAGGTGTCTCCGCAGCCTGTATCATTTGTAAATAAAACAACATTATTCAATTACGAAAATTATAATAGTGATGCAAATCATGGCTCCTAACATACACACACGTTCATCTAAACATGGAAGTACACACAATAAAGCACACAAGTCACATACAAAAATCTAGTAAGTACAATTCATTCATTAAACTATTTATTTTATTACCTCCATGAAGCTTTGAAGTCCACCACCACTGGCAGGTGTTGCCGTGAAATCTCCAATATTAACCTATTCAACATACAAAATTAGATATTAGAATACCATTCATATAACAATTCTATTCACATGTAATATTTATAATTGTTTACTAGTTACATACCTCAATAGTAGATGATGTAGTGTAATATGTAGGTGGAGAACCACTAAAAATTGCATCAACACTATGACCCTAAAATTTCATTAAAATCATCAAACTAAATTAGTTAATCTTGTATTTCAAAAATAAAATTTAATAAATTAAATTCAACAAACTTGCTAATATTTACCTGAGTATCAAGGCCGAAAGTCTCACTCTGGAGGGTATCTGTCATCACCATCTGCTCAACTGCAGATGTAGCCTGTGCACTTGCATCTTGACTATCCATGGGGTCAGAACCACAAGCTAACTCGCAAGTCTGACAAGCATGGGGTGGGACCCTACTCCTCGCACTATCTCCCAACCCACGTTGTACTGCAGGACTAGCATGCTCTATGATGCTCTAGGTCAAGGCACTAATGGACTGAAGTGTATCAACCTCAACACTCTCCTTCACAATGGAAGGGATAGAAACATGCTCATGGGCTGGTCTGTTGATTACTCATCTCACTACCCGTTGTGGGTCAACACGTGCCCCTGGTCTATCTTGTGCTGACCCCCACCTCTACCTTGGACGTCCCGCATATCAAAATAGTTTGGCACTTTATTGAGGACAAACTCGCAGTAGAGTTTTCTCAAAAAGTATTGCGGGACCTCATTATTATTGCATGGAGGATGGTCAAAAAACATCCACCACCTCTGCCTAAAATTGTCCCTTATCGCTTGGTTGTTGCACCAATGGATAGGGAACCTCTTGCATGTAATGGGTGGAGGTTGATTTGTTTGTGGGTTTGTGAAAATGGAACACAAGTCTAATTTTGTAATTTGTAACTTTTTCACATCTTGATATGATAGCTTGTCTGCATAATAGTCTCTAAACTCTTTCCTCTTATCCGACCAACTAGATATTTTCTTGCTAATTGAATCTATATTTGATAACATAGATTCAAGAGATTTAGCAAGCATGGACCTATGCAAGGTTGAAGTTGAAGGATCTTTCAACCTTGCAATTATGTCTTCAATTTATTTTTTATTGTTTTCAATTTGCCCCATTAGATTTTCTTGTGTTCTAGGGGCATGTCGAGGAATGGATGGAGGAGTTTGTTGTTTAGTAGGTATTTCCTCTTCAGGATTTTGTGGATTTTGAGGAGGAGGAGGAGGAGGAGGAGGAGGAGGAGGAGGAGGTGCATTAACATTTCCTAACAATTAAGAAAATTTACATAAAAAATCAACTCAAACCTACCTATTTGGAAATAAATTCAAACAAAAAAAATAAATAAAACTCGCTCTTTTGGCTTGCTCGACATCGTGGCGGCATTTTGGCGATGAATCGGTAAGATTTTGGTGTTGAATCAAGTCTTCCAAGATGCAAGCACACTTCTTAGGGTTTGCAGGCCCCGGGTGTAGAGGAGAATAAAGAAATGAAATGAGATGATAAGCTTTTTTTTTATTTATAATAAGTCATAACGTGCTTGCGTTATGGCTTGGTTTTGCCGAGCCTTAGGCTCATCACTACCAAACCATAACACGAGCGCGTTATAACGTGCTCGTGGTATGTATTAATTTTTTTTGAAAAAATTTTGGCCACTTTTTGGCCCCCCAACCTTTTGCCCTTACCCCATAGATTGAACTAAAAACTATGTCTATTTTGGAGATTACTTTGAGTAGAAGTTGTATGGATTTAAATTTATGTAGAAGAAATTCATTATTGTATTGATGCTTGTTATGGATCTAGCTATCACATCATAAGGATAAATAGTTAATTTCTGCAAATATCAAATACCTCAAGCCATTTACTTTCCTTGGAGTTAGGATCTCTAATTTTGACAACATAATAACCCCAAGGATGTATCCGAACACCTTTATATCTCATTGTCTATCTAGATGTTCGATCTTTGTGGGAAGCCAAGTCAGGCGTTGACTTATTTGATTCTTGTAATCTAAACTTAGGGAATATATGTTGATTCAAGTTAAAAGAATTAGAATCATCATATTCCAAAAGTCAACTGATAGATATTAGGTGTTGTAGAAATAGTTACATGAAAAATAAAATTGAATTCACATCACAAGATAACAATCTAATTTCAAATTGTAGCTAATTTTGCCTTATAAAAGATTTACAAATAGTGTGTTCACACATAGTCTTGTAGCAAGTGTTAATTGATAATGAATTAGCTATTATAAAAGACTTGCAAATAGTGTTCAATTACTGCATAAATGAACAACCTATATTTGTCTGTATTTATGGCATGCCAGACAATGAGATATGAAAGTTGAACCCCTGCCCATGTGGGTTAAACAACCTCCCATACTACTTGAACTATAAACAACATTAAAAGAATGGACCAACCATATGCTTTGGTTACATACAACCAATAAAATTTCCAACTCACATGCCCTATTTCTCTTTGTTCATCTTCTACAATCTTTGATGTTCCTTTATTGGCCTTCGGTGCTGATTCATAAGGTAGTGTTTGAGTAGCAGTATCAAGTTTATTTTTGTTCTGATCCACTTGTTCTTTTGGGACCATTTCCAGCTCTTTTTCATAAGCATGAACACTAGATACATTTCTTGTTTCAACTGATCTCATTGCATCCTCATGTACTGCAACTAGTGCTTCAAAATCTGTCCCTAGCCCCATAAGCTCGTCATACTTTCCTAATTGCACTATCATGCCATCTCTCATTACCTATTAGGATCCAATGTTGATAATTATTAATTCATTTCTAAAGAACTCATCATATCATTATGTTTATTGATCTTTTATTTTTTGCTCCTTTAGTATCAAACTGCTAGTGATTCTAATATGGTAGATAGAGCTATTGCTTTTGGGAAAACTTCATTGTCATTTCATTGCTAAATTGGAGAAGGAACGAAATTTTGTAATTCCTAATTTGCATCTACATATCGAACTATAATTATAATGTCACTGAAAAATCATAAAAACCCTTATATATTTTATGCTAAAAAATAAATCACAAAGCATTGTCCATATGTACCAAAATAAGGTATGTTGCATGCAAGAAGTCTACTTGGTGAGTAACTAGTAAAATTGTCTTTTGACCGAGAGCACCCCTTACACATTCCTGCAAAATGTCACTGGAAAATTAGAAAAACCCTTATATATTTTATGCTTGAATAAATCACAAGGCATTGTCCATATGTACTAAAATAAGGTCTACTGCATGCAAGAAGTCTAATTGGTGAGTTACAACTAGTAAAATTGTCTTTTGACTGAAAGCACCCCAAGTACACATTCCTGCAAAATGAATAATTAGAAAAATTCAAGCTTCAATAAACAGGTATTGACGTTGTCAAATTGGAAGCCTGAAATACAAGAGATGTGAAGAGAAAGGTACTCTTCAGATAAATATTTTCAATATATCAAATCAGTGTGCAGTATGAATAAATAGAGTTCAATGAAAATAGAACTCTTGTACCTTGTAAATTTTAGAACTGGTGTGAGCATCCACAACACTGAAAACACCATCCAGAAGATAAATGTCTATGTCCTGATAGACAACTCTTGCCAGTTGGATCCATTGTTTTGCCCACCACTAAGATTTATCCCTTGCTCCACAATTTCAGTCTAATCTCCAAACTCCATCATTTCTAAATCTTTTTTCAATGCACACACCCGGATGACATTATGGTACTTGGAAGAGTCCATGGGCATTCCAAATAGAATGTTGTCTTCTATTGTCCTATTTTGTATCCATGAAATTTGCGGCACATACCCTGTGCTACCACTCACCTTTACCTGTAATTACAGGCAAGCAGAGAGAATAAACTACAGAGTGAAAATCAATCTGTAATAAGATTATTTTCAGCCTATTTTTCAACAAGTGTTTGAGACATCATTGACAACAACTTGATGCTATCTAGGTATGTTAGACATCATAGCCAGCTATATACTCTCTAGTTTTCCATGTTTAACGAGCTACACTTTTTATTTTGTGATGTTAGTTCCTCCTCTATTTGTGCCTATAGTAATTGAAGCCTTGAAAATGATTATCATACCTACTAAAGAGGAACAAGAAGACACAATTAGAAGTGAAAATGATTATCTTACCTTGCCAGAGATTTTTGGCATCTCCCCAAGAATAGATGAAAATAAACTATTTATATTACTAATGTATTTGCATTATAGTAAACTATTATTGTGTTTAACCATGCATACTAATAATTGTTTAAATATATATAACTGTATTTATGACTAGTGCTGGATCTTTAAAAAAATCTAGGTAAAAACGCCAAGAGATATTAGATTAAATAAAATATAAACCTTAAAATTAATTAATATTATAATTATTATTAATTATAAATTATAAGTTCAATAATTCCAATATTTAATATTGACCTTGAAATGTTTCACTCTATACTTGAGTATATTAATGGGTAATTAATACTAACATTAATCATAATCCATTAACTTATTAATTACCTCTTATTAATAATTCTAGTAAATTAATACCCTATTAATATTAATACTAATACCTAATAGTATTAAATATTATGGTTTCTCAGTTAAAACATATTAATATCATAATTTAATCAAACTTGTAGCAACCATAATCACTAATAGGAAATCTATTATAGACTGATATGCACACACTAATTCTTGCATAGTCGTCCTCAAACTGCTGTCTGACAACCCCGACATTTATTATATTAGATGGATTTGCAACGTTCCTCGCAGTTATGGGGTACATCGTGGTGCTCAACGGAAGCAACTTGGTACTTATATATGCATTAAATATTGAATGTTTAAAATATAATTAAATTTAAATAATAATTCTATTTTTCACCATTTTTGTTCATGGGATTGTCCAATAGGAAAATAGATAAATAACATTTATCAAATTATCAAATAAGAAAATTAATTATCAACTATAGTATGTTTGTAAAATGAATTTAATACTCAATGTTGATTGGTTAAATGGGCAAAAGATATTGCATGTAATAACCTTACTTCACAAAACTTAAAATTCTAATAATTACCATGAAGTAAAAGATTCTTGAGGTAAAACAGTAGTAAAATTTTCTTTTCATATTTAACTTGAAAACAAAATGTATTAATTGTACCATTCTTCTTTTTTTGAAGGGTAAATAACTTTAACAAGATATAAACTTGTCTTTCCAATTCTAAGTAATTGAAATATATTAAGTTACACAAAAACAATAGAACTTACAAGTCATCTTTCCAAAGATTTGCTGCATCTAGATTGCTGACATCCTTATCACAAGACTCATCATGCCTCATGTTGAAGAGAAAGAAATCATCTTCAGAGTGTTTTACCTCCAACCATAGATCGACGGTCTCTCACGCATCTTCCATTCTGGAAGTGGCCCTACCCTTCATGAAGAGTATAGACTTAGGGTGACCTACGGTATTTGCCATTTGAGTACTGGTGTTGTATCCTACATAACACTATTAATCATACAACCCTAGATACCCTCTAGCTAAGTATGATCTTACCAATAGGTTATGTAATCCTGGATACAGTGAACCGACAATGCACTTAGAGGCATGTGCCTTACTTTGGCCAAAGTTTCTTGATATGAAAAGCATTTGCAATAAACGCAGTTGATTTGTTCACCCACCCCAACTTGACTTGGACAATATTGCAATCCTATAGTTAACTTGGTCAAATGAGTTTATCCAATCATTAATTGGTTTAGTCTCCTTGACTAGACAAGCTATCTGAATAATCACTAGGCTTTGTTCCTTAGAATTTTAGGGTTTTCTTTTTATACAAAGTTACTTAATGCTTTTTTGGCATAATGATACTCATAAACTTACTTTGAATAATAACAACTTATCCTATCCCGACATGATAGAATAATGGAGTGATAATCTTGGTAAGGAGAATATATTAAATCTTGCTAAAAGATACATCAAAATTATCAAAAGTTGCTAGGGTCTTATTCCTCCCCATATCTTGATATCGGTTTACTTAAATAACATAGGGTTAGAAAGAGTTATATTCATAAATGAATACTGAACTTCTATTTTCTTTCATCAATGAGGTCGAAGGGATAATTTTTAAACAAATCTAACTCTTGTTTCAATACAGCCAGAGATTCAATCCTAGGTCATTATCAAAGTATAATTTTTCCCACAATAATTTGATAACACAGATCATAAACCAATGACTGCTATTCGAGGAGTTTAACTTAAACATTCATAAAAGATTATACTAGCCTACATGATATCATTATCACTCAAGAAACAAACAACTCACAGCTCTATAGAACCAAGTTGACAATAACCATAAGTTGAGACTTCTATTCCATGGCCAAACTGATTCTTTTCTTACCCAAACAACATGCAGGAGCTTAAAAGAAACTCAGGAAATAATGTGATCAAAGTTATGTTAACTTGTGAGGACCTACAGTGTAACAATTACTTACAATGATTATCACCCAACTAAATCTGCCTAATCTGAGGATGTAATGCCCCGCCATGCAACCCTAAAGATAAGTTTAACTAAGGAAAAAAAGGGGAGATATATATATATATATATAGAAGTAATGATAAAAAAACATAACATAGAATAATATCAATAAGTTAAACTAGCATCTCTAGGGATTACATAGCTACATTATTGAAATTAAACAATAATCAACAACATACATAGTTTATTCAAATAACTCAAACTAACAACTCGATTACATCATCAGATACATACATCAACATCTTTGCAATAATGTTTACAAGTGCAGAATAGTTTATCTTACAAGAGGAATTACATAATTTCTATGATACAAAAACTCTTTCTTTCTGAATACATCAAATTACATAATGAGTTCCACTGATACACAAGTCTAGATACAAATAATACAATTATCTGTCTTCAAATACAGGTGTAAATCTGGAAACATAAGAGATACAACTTCTTTACACATGAGCCACGGTGCCAAAAATCCAATGGAATAAAGCACAACCACTCGACCATGTGGAACCCTAAGGTCCACCCCCCATGCTAGGAGATAACAATAAGGTCCCACAAGAAAACAATCAAGAAAGATAGTAGACTAACAGGTGCAAGGACTACACATGACTCCAAAATAACACCAGTCAATAAGGACATCACAAGTAACTCAAACATCACTTCTAGAGGCATTCACAAAACAAAGGGGAGAACACAACTAGAGAATACTAGACTATAGTAGGGATGAGTGTCATCGCATGGTCCTAGCATGGGTTACCCTGACAGTCTCTAGCTAGATGCTGGCCCCCATCCATGGGTTACCCTGACAGTCTCTTGCTAGGCATTGACCCCCATCTATGGTTACCCTGATAGTCTCTCACTAGACGCTGGCCCCATAGGGTGACACATGTGGAACCAACATTCCTTTCGTGAGGATAAGGAAGTTGATTTTGCCAACCACGGCCTTCTCATCTCATCCTTAGCTTGAACGAGCACTACAGGCATGAGTGAGGCATCCAATTATCTTGATTAATGTGAAAACTACCCAACCCTCTAAATTTATTATTAAGTTATCACTGGATTAACAACTTCCAATGGGTTACCCTGACAAGCCACTTTGGGCATTGGCCCCACATTGAAAGCCACTCCCCCTTCACTACATCTAGATTCTCAAAACCCAAAACAAAACCCAAGCATGAACTATCATATTTCTCATCATGATACATTTACAACACAAAATATACATCATTTCACATTACACAGAGCAAGGCATTATCCATGTTGCATAGCCATCATAACCACATGAATAGGTACATTGAGCAAGGCATTATCTATCTTGCATAGTCATCATAACCACATGAATAGGTATATTAAGCAAGGTATCATCCATCTTGCACAATCATCATAACCACATGAATAGGATGCAACATTTCAAGCATGCAGTTCATTCAATTCACATGATGCACACATAGCCAACCCCCACACAATCACACCCTCCTAGGCCTCTGGAAACAACTTCCCCAAATGACACAAACATTTGACACCACTAAACACAATGGTCTCACATCACATTCACTCTCAGATGCACATCATAAACTAAGATCCTTCATAAATATTTTCATGATCAATCATTTAACAAATATAAAGTGAATCTTCCTCAACAATATAGAACTATCATATTCCAACCACTAGTAATAGTTACTTTTAGGATCATAAGATATAAGAGTCCACAAGTAACAATATTTTAACTAATAGTTCCCAAGACATATGTTAATTTCATTTAATTAAAATGATTGCGAACAAACTACAAATAACTCTAAGGCATACAAATTAAATACAACAATTATTTACACTATTTACATTGATGTAGATTTCATTAATAATCTAGATAATTGTAAATACTATTAAATGTAACTGTAAAAGCAAGGCTAAAAGCCTATAATATTAAAATTCTATAAATATCTTACACTAGTTAGTATCACAAGATACCAAACCCGAAGCTACAATGAAAGAACATTGTTCTAAGGTTAGCTTGAGAGGAAAGGAATACAGAACAATAAAACATTCATATAGATCTAACATCTTCATCAAATCTACCACACTTTTAACCACATGCATAAGATAGGATTATCACAAAATGAATTTGTTAAGAAGGCTTTAGAAGCTACCAATAATGTAAAATGTGAAAGCATAAACAGAGCATGCAGACTGATTGATGGAATGCCTCAAAGAGAGTCATATGATGGAAAATAGTGATCATAGGATATGCACAAAATAAATTTGTTTAAAAAATATTAGAGAAACCCAATTCGAAAAACTAAAGTTATGGCTAATGCAATAGACTGCTAAAACAGAGACGAAATGGCTAAGGTAGACATTCCCAAAACATTCATATCTTCAAAATGACAAACTGGGTATGGACAATTTTTGGATATGATTTAGATAACTAGGTCGTACACCATATATCAAAAATTTTGAGGAACCCAGTTCATAAAACAAACTTTATAGCTAACATAACAACCTACTAAAACAAAGACGAAATGGCTGAGAGGTAGACAGTCACATCAATCGGTGATTCCCAAAAATGCAATGATATAGACATGCACAATTGGATCTGATAACAAGGTTTCTAACCTCTCAAAAAAATTATAATCAACAGGAAAAATTATAAATCAAATATTTACTTCAACAGAAAAATTGGACAGAAATTAGAACCAAAGGAACTTGATTTCGCTTGCTTGACTGGGCTGAAGATTTGACGCCGGGTTCAACTGCTGCAGCCACAAACCAGTCTCTCCTGAAAAATTCCATCTGCTGAAGATTCTTATGAGAGAGAAATCCCCCTAAATACAGCGCAAAAAAACTCCCTATTTAGAGAAAGAAATCCCCTAAAATCTTCTAGAAGTTTTCCCCTCATAAGAGGCAATAACTCTTGCATGAACAATATCTTATAGTTTGCTATTTTTAACATTTTACAACCAGACCGAGATAAATATATTTTATGGCAACACATAAATATTATTTATTTATTTATCTCTAGTTGCAATTACATTTATTACTATTATTATTATTATTTATTAACTTAACTTCTAGAATAATATATTTTTCATAAACTAATTTTACATAAGGACATTTATATATTTATTTATTTAGCAAAAATGCTTCATAACTAATTATTTTATTTTAAGGCAACAATAACCAAAACAATACCAACAAAATAACCCAACTGTCAAACCATACTTGACTACTATGCAAGATCAGAAAGCAAGACCACCGCAACAATGATTGACTATCATGACCAAGCCAACAACACTAACAGGGTACACAATCGGATACTCATCCTCTTCAAGGATGATGGCTAGGCTAGGGGACCATATGTTATCTCCATTCAACAACTTCCATTGGTATGAAGGAACGCTCAGACCTGCCAATTGAGGTGGAGTCGATGCCTGGTACCTACAACCTGCAGCAAATAAAAGTGTCGAATACATACATATAATCATCTAAGCAGGCACATAGTGACAAGGAATCATAGCGTAGTAGGGTACTCATTATGAGTAATACTACATAGTCCCTTCACAAAACACATCACAAGTATCCACATTAAACAAATTCATTAGTAACTAAACAACCAGATAACACATAGATAGATAATTGCATTAATCACGTAGTAAAACTAATTTACATAATCAATTAATCCATGACTGATTACAACCTAAGCATAATGTACTAATCATAAAGTATCAACAGTGTCATCATAGTAAACATCAATGAGTGTCATAAACTACATCAAAATAGTTAACTTGTCATCAACATGTCTAACATACCCTAAGTATTCCGAGTATCTTACCTTCATCTTCATGCTCCTTAGCCTGACCACCTACTCATCCAAGGTGAGAATGGAGGGGCCCTACGGAGGACACAGTTATCATACGTTGAGTACATAATGGTGTTGTAATCTTTCTAGAGCTAACACATAAAACTAAAACAAATTTCTTTGATGATCTTTTTTAGAAGAGACATTGCATTATAACATCGTAAGAATGAAAAGAATGGTAAGCTACAGTATACACCTGTATAAGGTTGCTGCATACGAAGTGAAGGTTCTCCTATCTCAGTTTGGAGCTCACGCCGCCACCCTAGCCTCTATTCCTCGTGCTCTACTTGGATATCTTCCAACTTAAGAGTTTTTTTCCTTCTCTCCCAAACCAACGAGCCCTCTCAGTTTATAAACATTTCACCTAACTTTCTTGTCTCCTTGATTCGAGGATAACTATTTTTATCCAAACAATGCATGTGACAGGTTTTCTTTGGATCTTTATCTCTTGCCATCCAAATTCGTTAACGATACCTCACAATGATAGTTGTAATAGCCTCCCATATTCGAGGGTGACTCAGCGAAAAAGGGATGTGAAAGATGATTAAGGTATCATGGGGTATACGTGTATGCAAACCAATATCTCCACAAGAGTTCGATCACCTAATGTGATAATGCCAAACTTCTTAGTTTTAAAATAAGAATCACTAAATAATCAAAATATAGTTATAGGCTGTGGGTTCCACTAAGGACTTAAGTTTTATGCCACATAAACCATGATTTAATAATTATCACTACACCCACCATCCCAGTTCTCATAGGGTGTTGATAAAATAGATTGACATCAGTATTATAGATACGATAGATATTCTCATAAACTGCTAGTTAGCCTTATGAAGCAAGATAATAATCATGGTATTATTAATAGTGTTAAACCAAATATACAACTTTGTTTATGTTTAATAAGATAAATAAGTTGAAGGACTTATGTAAAACATGATAGGGTCAAGTTTATCTCCCCTTCACGAAAACACAATATTTCGTGTCGGTCTGACTTGCCTTAAATGTGCATATGACGCTAGTAGATAACAATTTTATCCATCTACATTTTGGCAATGCATACGCAACCATTTGCGACGTTAACGTCGAAAAGTTGTGTTAGTAAATAGCTGACACTCTAATTTGACAACGTTGTTTTTTGCAAAAGACAAAGTTGAAACTAACTCAAAAGATAGAATTTAAAATACATTGACAATCTTCTCGAGTCAATCCCGGGTTTTACCAAAAATGAGACTTACCTCAATTAACTTGAGTCCACTATCGGATTCTCACTATACTCAATTGGCAAATACTAGTCGGTAACCCAAGGTCTATGTCCTTCTCCCCTGAAGATACTTTCTCTCTCTGTTTATCAGAGAGTCACATATACCTGTTTTCCTACTTAAAACTTTCACATACGGCTCATGATTAGTGTACCAATGTCCCAATCATAAAACATAAAAATAATAATTCATTACATAAAATGCTATTAACTTTAATCATTAGAAATAAACAAATTACATAAACTATTTTTCCATAAAATTAATGTCTCCAAAACATTGTATTAAGTCTCATTAACAAAGCATCTTATCTCATGTACAAAAATACTTTTTCATAGATTTACTTCTATCCATGTAAAAGTGAAAAGTAAAAGCATGCCAAAATGGGGATGTAACATTGCATCCATAAATTATTGGGTCCTTAAACAAATGGTGTGTTGCTTTGAGGTAGCTCCCCATGGACACGTGCTGTGTGTGTGTGTGTGTGTGTGTGTGTGTGTGTGTGTGTGTGTGTGTGTGTGTGTGTGTGTGTGTGTGTGTGCATGTGTGTGTGTTGGAATGGAATTGAGTGAATTTAGGCATAGCCATCTTGGCAGAGGAAAAACTAGTCAAAATCTCCCATTTTTATCCTCAGACTTGTTAGAACATAGCCTTCTCAACATCAAGGGTGGTGTCATAAAAAACATTTATTAGACCATAATCTTGCAATTAGTGGAATAAATAAATGATGAGTCCTAGCAACTGGAAGATATAAGTTGGCCTTGTACCCTGCCAAACATGTCAACTTCACAACATCGTATTAAGACTAAACTTATAAAAAGTGCAAGTGCAATAGAATAGGCATCATTCAATAATAATCTTGTGTGGTAGAGGGAACTACTGAAGAATTATCTTGTTCCTAGTTGTGCTTCTACTTTCTAATGTTGCATATACCACCTATAATACATTAACTACATTTATTCCTAAGAGTAGCACTCTGAAAATTACATAGACATTTAAGATCAAAAAGTTGAAGCCTTCGTGAGGTAAATCAATAAAGCAAACACAAAAGTAATTAAAATTTCAAATAATCTTCAGACAAAGATGATATAAATGCTAACCTTCCTCTGAACAACACACACAAACTAAACCAACCTAAATTTTAAATCACTCAGAATATCCACGCTCACATTCACAACAACCATAAAATAAAACATTAAAAAGTAACAAAATATAAAGAAAGTATACAAGTCACCTACAAATATTTTATTAAATAATACTAATATTTCAGGATTTTGAATCCAAGAAAAAAATATTGACATTCTTCAATAATACTAATATTTTAGAATTTTGAATCCAAGAAAAAAATATTTACATTCTTCAATAATACTGATATTTCAGGATTTTGAATCCAAGAAAAAAATATTTACATTCTTCTAAAAATAAGCAAAATGAGAGTAGAGCTTGGGAAAAAGTTAATATCCAATTAAATGGTGACTAAAAACATGCACTTAACAACTGTGTTTCTGTATATACTCAAATCTTAAAATTGAAAGAAAAATGGAACGTTTTGAGCAAACACAATACTTAATTAGACATAAAATGGTCTGAATTCATGCATTGGCTAGAGGTTACATACACTTTCAGCATTACAAAATAGAAGCCCATTACATATAAAATGGTGTGAATTCATTTTACAGAATATCCAATTAAAAGGTGATTAAAAACATGCACTTAGACATTGTGTTTCTGTATATATTCAAATAATTCAACTCCTAAAATTTAAAGAAAAATGAAATGTTTTCAACAAACAGAATACTTAATTAGACATAAAAATGGTCTGAATGCATGCATTGGCGGGACGTTACATTACACTTTTAGCATTACAAAATAGAAGCCCATTAGATATAAAATGGCGTGAATTCATTTTACGGAATATCCAATTAAAGGGTGTTTAAAAGCATGCACTTAAAATATGTGTTTCTGTATATATTCAAATCTTAAAATTAAAAGAAAAAAGGAATGTTTTCAACAAACAGAATACTTAATTAGACATAAAATGGTCTGAATTCATGCATGGACTAGAGGTTACATATAGTTTTAGCATTACAAAATAGAAGCCCATTAGATATAAAATGGTCTGAATTCATTTTACCAAATATTCAATTAAAAGGTGTCTAAAAGCATGCACTTAAAAACTGTGTTTCTATATATTCATTTCTATATATTCAAATATTAAAATAAATAGAAAAATGGAATGTTTTCAACAAACAGAATACTTAATTATACATAAAATGGTCTGAATTCATGCATGGTCCCGAGGTTACATGTACACTTTTTAGCATTACAAAATAGAAGCCTCCTTGAGGGAAATCAATAAACCAAACACATAAGTAAAAAAATTGAAACGAAGTGCAGCCCATGACTATTTAATGCTTTCCTTCCTCTACACAAGAAACTTAAACTGAATCAACCCAATACCCAAACCCCTTTGGACATATACAGTATTTCATATCACATTCGCACGTTATCTAAAAACGAAGCCACAAATAGTAACAAAACATTAAAGAATTACACAAGGCTCGCCTACAGATTATGAATAATAATTTTTGAGGTTTTTCAGATGGAGAAAAAACTAATACTTTGTAAAAGAAGTTACAAAAAAGGTGAGGAAAACTGAGAGAAAGGCATAAAATACATTAGCCAGACAGGAAGAGACCAAACTTTCTGTGGTGAAACAAAGAACGGTAAATCATTCAGAACTCAAAAACAATAAAAAGATGATCTAAAAGAAGTTATTTTAGATCTTCTTACCTGTAAGCGCAAACTCGCAACCTCTCGAAAGCTTTGGTTTAATTCTCTCGTTGCTGTCTCTGCCTTGGCACAATAATATATGTGTTTGTCATTATATCCATCCTTTCTCAGTGATTGAATATGCCATCTATTTTTCAACGAACTAGGATTCTTTCTCAAAAGGACTAGACATGGAAAGCAAATGATGAAAGGATGTTAGTTAGGGTTTTAGCTCTTCTCGAAGAGGTTGGCTTTAATCGTAGTAAAAAGCTCATCTTTAAACTCTGAGTAAAGGAAAGACAAGCAAGAGTAGCTACAATCCTCTCTGATAACAAACAGAGTCCCAGATATACATTAATTAAATATGTCTACAACAGCCGCGTGTTTCCTCAAGCAAAGGGAAGCTTGCAATGCAAGCTAGCTGTCTTTGCAGAGGTCATCGCAGTTATGGGGTACATCGTGGTGCTCAACAGAAGCAACTTGGTACTTTAAATATTGAATGTTTAAAATATAATTAACTTTAAAGATAATTCTATATTTCACCCTTACTGTTCATAGGATTGTCTAATAGAAAAATAGATAAATAACATTTATCAAATTATCAAATAAGAAAATTAATTATCAACTATAGTATGTTTGTAAAATGAATTTAATACTTAATGTTGATTGGTCAAATGGGCAAAAGATATTGCATCATATGGATGCATAAGTAATAGTAACTAGGGTAGGAACTAATAATCTTGAAAAAAAAAAAGTGTTTCAAGAAAATCTTAGATTGAAAAGATATGTTTTAGACGGTTGTAAATTGATTGCAAAAAGGAGAACCCACAACCATTATTTGAAAGCATAGACTCAAGGTGAGAACCACTAGATGAAAATGTCTCAAAGAAAGACAACTTTGATTAAAGATGATCAAAACAACAAATTTGTAATAGATTTACCAATGATTAACCATACCACAATTGTTAAGCACGAATGTGCTGAGATTGGAAACATGGGCAAAGGATCCGATCCTATTTCATATGACTATCACTTATATCAAGAACTAAGAGAGATAGAAGTTATTTGCAAAACTTTGATTCCAGGTGAAAAGATGAATTCAATCACTTAGTTTGTCAAGATTATGGAAACATCGATTTCAGTGATAGAATATTCATGTATTGTCACTGTCTTTAAAGAGCAAAGCACACACTCTAAAACCTTGAGCGGAAACCAATCTCTGAGTAATTTTTAACATGTGATTCCCACTGAATCGATTGGCAAAATATAAATTGTAAACCAATGGCTTTTTCCGTATACTTTTGTGAGCTTCAACGCAGCTCCATTTGCCCATATGACAAATAATTTTACTGAGTCTAAAACAGTTCCCCCATGTTCAGGACTTGGGTATATAAATGCTTATGCCTTCTTCTTATTCTCTTCAACCATGGTCTAAGATCTCAAGTCGAAATGACAAGATAAGAGAAATTGGAAGCCATGGCCAAATTCAATAGACTTCAAACACTGAAGAAATTCATGACCTATTCTATTGAGACATGGACCAACTAGAACACAAACCTAGGACCTTCCATACGTTGCTGGAGTGCTCTACCACTGAGCTACTGGCCCCTCTTGGACCAGTCCATCGTCGGTCCGGGTGTGGCTTATTTCCAACACCAACACCCCCTTAAACCACACCTCTCGTGTGCTTAGGGATCCCAGCCTGAACCTAGCTTTGATACCATGTTGAGACATGGACCAGCTAGGACTCAAACCTAGGACCTTCCATACACTGTTGGAGTGCTCTACCATTAAGCTACTGGCCCCTCTTGGACCAGTCCATCGTCGGTCCAGGTGTGGCTTATTTCCAACACCAACACATAAACACTCCCTCTCAGCTAGGTAGGAATACTTCCAGTTGTACAAGACACATCACCTCATCATGATGTCAACCACCATGGCTACTCCCATATGTGGAAAAGAAATATATCACCTCATCGTGATATCAACCATGTATGGTATGTACAATTGTTCATCACTTGCGTTATGTTGTCACCTCAACATGACTTTCACCATAGCTCTCCCAGAGGGTGAAACACAAGTACAAACAAAAATTATCACGGATTCTCTCACGTGATGTCATCATGGAGTCACACACGACATCCACCATGGCTCTCCCAGAGGGTGGAATCAAGGGATTTCACCTCGAACTTCTCTTACTAAGAAGAACTCATTATCAAGGGATTTCACCTCGAACCTCTCTCACAGAGAAGAACTCATTATCAAGGGATTTCACCTCGAACCTCTCTCACAGAGAAGAACTCATTATCAAGGGATTTCACCTCGAACTTCTCTCACAGAGAAGAACTCATTATCAAGGGCTTGCACCTCAAATCCCTCTCACAGAGAGAAATACATTAACAAGGGCTTGCACCTCAAATCCCTCTCATAGAGAGAAATGTATTAACAAGGGCTCTTCATGATGATGCGACTCCCTCTAAAGCTCCAAGTACTAGCATCAACCTCCTGACCTCCTCGTCCAAGGTTGCCTCTGTTGGATTGTCAGACTCCCTCTTAGTTGTGAGTCCCAGACTTCACAACCCCTTGCAAGATCCTTGCCTTGACTTATCTCTGTCAAAGATATATTTCTTGTTGATCCACTTGATCCAGGCTTCACAAGTTCAAACATTTAGGCATACTTTATCTAGTTTCAGTGTTGCAGTGAATTTTGCAAGCACCAAGCAAAATCCTCCACACAGAAGCAAGATCTTCTAATTGCATCTTTCTGATAAAGTCAAGGGCTTCCTTGAAACGTCCAACATTGCCGAGAATGTCAACCTTGCGAGCATAGTGTTTCATTGCCCATTCGTGTGATTTCACTTCACTAAGCAAAAATATCTTGTTCGCGTTATTTTCTAGGTCAAATGTAATTGTCTGTGATTGTTTTCTTGCTTGTCTTTGATTGATATATATATATTTAGAAGGGGGCACATATGCTGGAAAGATCACACCCTTCCAATATCGTGTCTTATTAATTAACTGTTTGATTATTATGAGTTTGGAGACCATTAGCGTAACCTCCCGACGCTACAAAACATCAACACTCCCTCTTAGCTAGGGAGGTATAGCAAAGTCTCCACTAAGTCCTTATGTGCCTTGAAGGGTTGCTTTCTTACCATCAACCACTACCCTTTCAAAAGGTGCCATTTTATGGAATCGATTTGTTTATCTTTAGTTTATTTGACCGATTGCTTTCCCAAATCGGTTTTCCATAATCAATAATAGTTATTATCATTAACTATTGTCATTGGAGTGCATAAGGAGGGAGTTGGCAAATGGATGATTGTTTTCTCTAGTGCTAGAACCATTTGGCCATGAAATCTGTAACCTCCCTAAGCTACAAACATTAACACTCCCTCTTAGCTAGGGAGGTATCCTTCCAGATATCCATGTAAGGAGAACGGCTGGAAGGATACACCTGACGCTGCTATCAACTTGATCCAGGCTTCACAAGTTCAAACATTTAGGCATGCTTTATCTAGTTTCAGTGTTGTAGTGAATTTTGCAAGCACCAAGCAAAATCCCCCACACAGAAGCAAGATCTTCTAATTGCATCTTTCTGATAAAGTCAAGGGCTTCCTTGAAACGTCCAACATTGCCAAGAATGTCAACCTTGCGAGCATAGTGCTTCATTGCCCATTCATGTGATTTCACTTCACTAAGCAAAAATATCTTGTTCACGTTATTTTCCAGGTCGGATGTAATTGTTTGTGATTGTTTTCTTGCTTGTCTTTGATTGATATATATATATATATAGAAGGGGGCACATATGTTGGAAAGCTCGCACCCTTCCAATATCGTGTCTTATTAATTAACTGTTTGATTATTATTAGTTTGGAGACCATTAGCGTAACCTCCCGACGCTACAAAACATCAACATATTCTATCATTGCTATGATGTGCTCATTTGTATTGAATTTCAAAGCTCTTGTAGAAGGCCTCTGTTTTGTTTCTGTTAACCATGAAAATTGGTCATGGCTTTCCAATTCAAGGTTTTTTCTCCTGCTCTTGAGCATTACAATCGTTACTCTGACGACCAAGTCCAGATTATTGACTGTTCAGCCCAACACAAGAAACGAGCTGCACGATTTGTATGATGAATTGGTGAAGAAGAACATACTGAAATTGAGGGCTATAAAAGAGATCGAAGACAAGATTTCTTCTGAGGGCACTCAATTTATCGTTTGCGGCGAGGAAGCAGTCGACAATTTTAGTAGTCGAACAGACAAGCCGGAGGAGGATTGTTATTGTGCAGAGGATATTCCTGCAGTCGAATTTATTTCGTCGGGGTCGACAGAAACTTTGGTTGTCGTGAAATTAGTTTATCCGGTCGAAGTAGAGAGCGATTGCAATACAATGAGCATGACTGTGGAAGAAGAAACTTAAGAATTCATTATCCTGAGCGACGAAGAACTCCAGAGGAGAGCAGATGATTTCTTTGCTAAAATTAGGGGTCAAATTAGGAAAGGCATGTAAACATTTGCAGCAATGCTCTGTGTAATGATTTCTTCTTCTTCTCTGTGTTTATGACAGGGAAGTTTCGTCTATGTTTTTAGTGCAGATACAGAATTATCATGAAAATTTTATCTGTAACAATGTATTGATAGCTTTTGTAGATGGAATTCCAAGTGTTTTGTGTTCAATGAAAACAAAGCATTTGTCTTTTTTTTTTTAATGTTTTTTTAAGTCGCTCTATGGTTAAAAGAAATGGGGGCTGGTAGATTGTAGTAAACCAAAAATAGGAAAAATGAATCTAATTTAAATAGCGGTGGTTATGTTGTTACACTGGTTTTTGATTTATTGGTAAAGTTGAATGGTTTATAAAGAGTATATTAGTGCATAGAGCACCTTCACTCCACGATGAGGGTGCAGGGCTGGTTCCGGCAACTACAACTATAGTTTAATTCACATCTATCTTGATCCGGAACTAAATTATATGCCTGGGTGGGAGGAAAGTAATAGCCCCCCACCCTGACAGCCCTAGGGATGGGTGGGAATGAAGGCGTTGGTGGGAAGAAGGTAAGCCCCCACCCTGGGGTTCCCACCCGGCTGTCTCTCAAGGTAAGCCCCCACCCCGGGGTTCCCGCCTGGCTTTCTCTCACTCACCTCTATGGAAGCGCCTTGACCCCTCCGAATACATAAGGATCGAAGTTTATTGAGTGTAAGGTTTAATGCTCTTAAGTAATGATGTTAGGATTATGTCCAATTAAATTTGGGAAAATGGATACCCTCAATCCCTAGCACTAAGAAGGAAGCACTATTATATAACTATTAAATTTTATAATTAGCTTAACCTATTCAATTTTCAATTTTGGTAGTTTTTCTCTATGTAGCAGTTAAACTGGTCTTGGCTGACTATAAATAAGAATCTAAATCTTCATTTGAAAAGGATGAGCTTTCATTGAATATTATTTTCTTTGTCTCATTTCCCATCCATTTCATTCTGTCAATTTTTTCTTTGTATTTCATTCCTAGGCCTACGGTGATATCAGAGCTGAGGGTTGTTTGTAGCAAATAAGGAGAAGTAGTTTTGAACAAGGAGAAACCTGTGAAGAATGCTGATATCATTTTAATCTATGCAAGAATAAATTCAAAAGAAGAGGACTGGCGATTTCTACGAATTAGTGAAGTAATCAAATTAAAGAGGTGTATTTTATTGTTTGGCTATATCCAATCTCTACGCAAATTGGACGTTCAGTATAGAGCATCAAATAACCAGACAATGCAAGGTATAGTTTTATTTTAATAAGACTGTCCAGCATAGCAGTTAGTTATGCCTCTTTAGGCAGTTCTATGGCGGCTGGCTCTGTTAACAGAGAGGAGGCCGTTAAAAACGGTCGTTTCTGCCCGTTGCATGACTTCTGCAACGAGTATTTTTATGTTTTTTTTAAACTGTTTTTTGTTTTTTTGGATTGTATCTTTTTATCTTCTTTCTTCTTTTTTTTTTTTTTTTTTTTTAAAGATAATGCGCCTGGTAAACTTTTTAAGTTGACTGGCGACGTTGGTGCGACACGCCCTCCGGCTCCATGCGAATGCTTTTGTTCGGAGCAATGAACCGGTGAGGCCACAACTGGGGGACCTCATCCCTTAGGAAGAACACTTCAAACCCACGAGCTCATTGGCCTAGCGAAGGCGTAAAGCCTTGCGAGCTCGTTGGCCCAGCGGGGGTTTGAACTCTGGTGGCCGCCACTACATCCTGAGCGACTTAACCACCGAACTATGCCATCATTGACTTTTTGGATTATATATATATATATATATATATATATATATATATATATATATATATATATATATATATATATATAGAATATCTTGATTGTATATATATATAGAGAGCTTTAGAGAGAGATTTTCATATTAATTGTTTTTCAGTTTGTAAAATAAATTACATGTATGTTAATACACTTAAATATTTATTTTTATTGTATTTTACTATTAATATGAAAATTTGAATATATATATTATTTTTAAAAAAGTCAAATTTTTAGATTTTTTAAGAAGTTTTCAATATTCTTTAAGTTGGTTTAAAAAGAAATTCTAATTTTTTAGATTTTTTTAAGTTCTTATAGTCTTTTAAGTTTTTTTTAATAGAATATTTTATATCCATTAAGTATCAATTTTCCAACACATCAAACAAAGGATAAGGCCCTGGGAGTAGGGCTCGACCTTGCCTGTCAAGCAATTTTTTTTTTATGACAGTTATCTATTCAATGTTGCCTTTAAAATACTATGACATACCTTAGTATAAGTAGATTATATAAAAACCAAATATATATATCAGCGTAATCCAATATAAATTTTGAGAGTTTGTCCAAAATCTCTCCTTTCATATGATACAGTCTTTTTAAAATTTTGATTGTATCTTACAGCAAAAATGCCTAAATACAGCTATACAACTGTCAAATTTAAGTCTACTTGAGAGTTATAAAAAATAGAAAGAATTGGAATGCATACATTATTTGAAATATCTTGATATGAATACATTAAAATCATTTGTAAATTTTTTTTTATATTTCTTATATAAAATTTATCTTGCATTAAAAAAAGTTAATTGTCATGCCAAAGACAATAATGAAGATTAAATTGTAGGAAAAAAAATTCTTACAGAAGGTAGAAAGTATAATTAATTATATTATTTTCAATATTTGAAAAATTAATTTAATGATTTATTTCTAATTGTAAATTTAAATAATTTTTTATTTAATTAATTTTATATAATGATATAATTTTTACAATATTAATAGTAAATAAAAATAATATAATTAAATTTTATATAAAAATAATGTTATATATTTTGAAATATATCTAATATATATTTAATGATTTATTTTTAGCTGTAAATTTAAATATTTTTTCAATTAATTAATTTTATATAATGATATAATTTTTATAGTATTAATAGTAAATAAAAATAATATAATCAAATTGTATATAAAAATAATGTTATATACTTTGAAATATATCTAATATATATAAACCATTTCTTTTGTGCAACCTTTTTAGATTTCGTTTCTTGTTATAGACGCCTCGGATGGAAATGAAAGTTTTTTATGTGCTGATTTTTTTAATGCAAATATTTGCCATATTGTATTATTCAAATATATAATGTACAAACCTAAACTCGAGATTATTTATTTGGCAAAGGGTGTTTAGTAGAGTAATAAGGATATATAGAGTTATAAGATATTTGTAAAAAATTGTTTGTTTGAAGTTTAAGTTCAAGAACCAACAAAATTATTATATATTTTTGAGCAATACTAATGGTACCTAACTCTAATATGCATGTACATGTGTGATTTTTTGCACTCAAATCTTTACTTGTAATCGTGTCGACATTGTACATTGATGGCCTATTGTCCCTACAAATTTATGTAAGCACAAAAAATGAGGTAGAGTTTATACCTGAATGTTGGAGACAATACAAACCTCTATTCATGCAATTATGCAACCAATACATAGAGAAAACAAATTAATATGTTACAGGATTAGTTAGAAGACACACAAATTTATCAAAACATATTGTGAGAGTCTAGAAATCTCAGAAAACAAATAGGGGAAAATGTGGTCTTGGTTATAAGGGTTTTGTTGGGTCTTATGTGCCAAAGTATTTCAAACTCTTTAAATTTTTATCAGAAAGACATGAATAAATATCATGTTGAATCTTCACTTGGTCATTTTTGTGAAGTCAAAAAATCTAAGTTGTCAAAACAACCAAAAGAAATATGTACTAAGTCCAATAATGTCCAAGCTTGTTCTCATTGCGAATATCAAGGTCATACCTCTAGTAATTGCTTTGACCTACATCCTTGTATATCTTGTGGTAGCCTACACATCTGTCCAACATTGTTATGTGTGAGATCCACTTATAGAGTCCATGAGACATGTGTATTTTGGTTGGATAGATCATTCCAGATAGAGATCTAAGGTTCATTTGTTGACCAAATCTTATAGAAGAGTTTGGTCTATTATTGATGATCAAAATTTGTCTACTCATAATGGTGATGTTGTTCATCCTAATTCGTCTAATAATGATGAACTTAGTCTTGTAGATCTTCTTGAGCCTACATTGACTAGTGTTGATGTTGATATTTTGAAACAACTACTCCGATAAACTAGAATAAAATAATATTATTCTAATTTTAATTAATGCAGAAAAAGGGAATGAATTAAAATTTTTCCCACAAAATCAATCCAAGAAATTAATAATTTTCATCAATTTATAAAATTAAAGAACATTATAACAACTAGTCAAATAGCTTACAAATAGGATTGAGTCTTTTACATCATCTAGCAATATAGGTTTATAACAAAAGAATGTCACACCATACAATGTTCATTGACTAGTGTTGATGTTGATATTTTGAAACAACTACTTCGATAAACTAGAATAAAATAATATTATTCTAATTTTAATTAATGCAGAAAAAGGGAATGAATTAAAATTTTTCCCACAAAATCAATCCAAGAAATTAATAATTTTCATCAATTTATAAAATTAAAGAACATTATAACAACTAGTCAAATAGCTTACAAATAGGATTGAGTCTTTTACATCATCTAGCAATATAGGTTTATAACAAAAGAATGTCACACCATACAATGTTCTTGATACCATGTCATATCTTCGACACTAAACCTAGTGGAGAGAGAGTATCATCAAGACAATTTACTGCACAACCACAAGGCTCATGCCTCCCTGGTCTTACTCCCAAATGGAGAAACCCAACCCTTCACGAGAGGTCTAGCAAACTGAAGCTGACATGCATGAAGGAATCTGGTGCAACATGATATATCTAACATTTTTAGCATGTATAAAATGCATATGTACTTATATTGAATGATGTGGCAGAGAGAGAAAAATAAATCAAATAGTAACTAATACTAAATTGATTAACAAGCTTTGGTCAAAACATATTTTTAAGTCATGTTCGACAGATAGGTTGCGAATAGAAACCTACCCTTCACTGTAGCTGCATATTTGGCACATGTCCATGCTCTATCTCAAATCAACTTAATAAATAAAAGAAGCAACATGCAAATGTAAGCATTCATACATCATCCATAATGCCATGAACAATGATCATTCATAGTAAATACATCAATTCAGAAAACGAGTCTTAAATAGACAATATATGATAGTCTAATATAAATCCAAATATTCAAATCCACAAATTCACTCCATATTAGAAGGTGGCAGAAAACTAAGGTCTAACTATCTCATAACAATTATCATAGAAACTCACATGATCTTACAAGACATAATCAAGAGGAACTAGCTCATACTACCCAACCATCAGATAACAATTACCTTATTCAATACTATGCTTTGATTAAGATACCTGCATAATGTCAATGCTTGATCTACCTTCCAATGGAACATGTGGCATTTAGAAACACCTTTGGAAATTAGCTAAATTATGAAGTTCATGTTCTCCTCAATTAGACCCCTAAATGAATTGATTCAATGGTGATGAATCAAGGTTGAGAAAAAAAAGCAAGCATGCAATATGCTCCTAGAATGATGATACAATGTTGATGCAATCCTTTTATCATTTTGCAATCAAATTCTAGATGTGCACAATATATTGGACTAGATAACTCCTAGATGATTAATTTGAATTAGGGTTCATCTTTAAATACACCACCCTAGTGTGTAATTTAAAATAATTTACATTTTAGTAGACACATAATATCTAGTGAAATGGAGGGAATGGGGCCCAGTTTTAAAATTTGAATTTAAAATCTTGAGGTTCATTCACACCTAAAGATAGATTACTAAACATGTCACCATGTACATTATAGAGGATATATTCCTACACACATTAAGAGAGTACACACCTAGATCAATGTAGGTGACCTTCGAGATATAGTAAGCATCTAAATTTTTCATTTTTTTTGTAAAAATTTCAATTTAAAAAATGATTAGAAAATCATAAAATTTGTGTAGGATATTTTTCTTTGTATTTTTTATATCCATGGATATACCCATATATTTACTAAATTGACTCTCTTTACATGAATGTGAACTAGTATACCTAGATCTAATCTATAGAATTGATCAATACTTGTAAAAGTGATCCAAAATGTCCATATTTTTAGACTTGTAGTAAAATTAACATTTTAGTAGCAAGGTTTGGTTTCATATGATATTAACAATCATTTTGTTCTCAATTTTTGTTTTAGGGTGATATTGAGATCACAATGTAGTCCAAGAACCACTAGCTATGTAGTCTTCAAGATTTAGTCTCACATCGATAAATAAAAAGATGGTAGACAAAGTTGGCCTTAGCTATGTGAGAGATATGTTAGTATTTGGTAATAATGTTTGGATGCTTATAACTCTTGTGGAGAGATAGGAATAAGATATTAACACCTTTCACCAACCCCTTATGAGATGATTGTCACACTTGAGGATGTGTGGTGGATCATAAGACTTGTATAGGGGAGATAGGTTGTTGCAAATTATTTCACCACCCAACAATAGGATAGGGTTGCATATCAATAGGAATAAATATGTATGAGGGAGAATTCCCAAGTGTCAAATATTACAGTTGACACAACATCCAAGGGACATAATTGTTTGTTATTTATACTTGCAATTTGGATTGTTCTAGATGGGTAGGGTTCTCTATTTCATATAGTTTGATTCAATTGGTTTAATACATGGAACAATATGGCATATTTTATTCATATCAGATAGATGTAAGTTTTCTCACCTTTATGATAATCTACACTGGTTCATTGATAGATTAGCAAATTTTTGATAGATTGATCTTGATAAATATTACATGGAAGAGATACAAAGAGATATGAGGAATGTGAGAAGGGTGACATCAATTGAGGAGTATTCGATAGTTCCATTGGTACCATGGTAGGACCACCACATATTTGGAGATATTGTACTATGAGTACAGGTCCTTAGATAATTCAAATTTCAGCAAGGTGTTCTCCTAAGCCACATTTAAACAAGAGACACTCATGTTTAGCATTTACACTAATGGAGATAGATAGGTCATCATTTACAATCTAGGCACCTATAAATAATGATGAGGAGAATGAGATAGTTAGGGTTGTCATTGGGGATGATGCAAGAGGCATCACTACATATAGATATTACTAGTAAGGGACATGCCCCTTGTCATTATATGCATTGGACGTAGGTAGAGAAGGGGATGTTATAGGAGAAGTGGGAGAAATGGGTGATCCACCACAAGTAGTAGGTGGTGAGGGGGCTATGGATGGAGATGGAAGAGACACACCATTAGATGTAGCCACACTATAGTAGATAGTCAGAGAATAGGGAGATAATCTAAGTATACAATAGTCTATATTTAAGTTTTGTTCTCTCATAGTATAAATAAAAAGATATCACATAATAAATGTTTTAACATATGTGGCCCTTGTTATGTGTAGGTATTGTTAATGAGTAGGTCTTATTAATTGTTGAACTACCATAGACCAGTTGAATTATGATGTACCTATGTTCCCAATTTAGAGTGTATAGTTCATGATAATGTACATGCCAATTGAATTCAATCCTATGATTCAAGGACATGAGGCATATATATGGGAGTTGTAGTTGAGTGTGCCATATTATAGATGGGAAGAGACACAACTCATAGAGAGGGAAGAAACATTAGTAGAGTAGGAGAGATTCCAAGTAGGTAGAGATGCCATTTGTGCTAATAAAGATAGACTATAGTTAGAGTTGGATTAGGTAGAGGAAAGAGTGGAAATGCTTACACCTAAAGGATATGCAGTCACTATGATGGTCCTACAGCAACTAGTAGCATCCTAGGTAAAGACTAGAGTCGGGTAGTTAAAGATAAACAACTTATGTAATGATATTGGTAGACTCGAGGGGATGACAATAGCCTCTTAAAGGCGATCTAGATCAAGGTCAAGGAATAAGATGAGGGATAGTATCAAAAGTGAGGCAAGGGAGGGGTCATCAAGGTAGCCTTCTACTAAGTGAAATATATGTTTTTATGTTATTCTTATGAAATTTGACCTTCAACCATTTTGATATGAATAGTTTTTCTCTACTTTTCTATTTGGCTTATGACATGGATACTATTGATGACATGAACACTTATATAGTTTATGTTCAATTTATGTTTTTTTGTTTTCCTGTATGTTGATGTGTGTACATGTTAATGATATAAAATTGATAATCAATACACACAATTAACTTGGTAATAAATGAACATTGTATATCATGGTGGAATCCTTATAAGATGAATCAATTAATGCACTATAGGGAATCCAATAATCATAATCACATGTATCATTTGTATGAGTAAATGAACATGTGTCATGAAATCTCAAATTAGCATGAATCATGGATACTACATGTTGTTTTCCTTTGTGTTGTCTTTCTTTTAACCATTGTTTCATATCATTAAGCATGTACCCAATACCACTATGTTTTTTATTCTCTTATAATGTTACTATTTGAATTCTACCATGTCCACATCTTCCAAGTTATTTACCTTTATAACCAAGTTTTTTGCATAACTCTAAATCCAAGACTATATAATTGTTCAAACAATAGAGGGGAACAAGAATATATAGTAGTGGAAATAATACCCTTTGTATCACTATCACATACACAACTTCTTTTCTAATCATTATATGACTTAGGTGGTTTTCAATAGATACTAGATTAGTGTAAATAAAAGGGATGTTACAATATTTTGGATCAACATGATAGTCTCCAACACCACAAGGCATAAAGTCTAATGGTAACTAGTCATTCCAAATAATACACTATCATTTGGTGGGGAATCTTTCTTTGTAGCTTCATCCTTGAAGAAATAATTTTATGTAATGTAATTGTTGGAATTATCAACCCTTTGTCAAAGACTAAAGGATTAAGGATTGTAACATGTCATCTCATATTACTCGGAATTACCCACACAATTACTAAGAAAGTAAAAGAACATGATAAACATAAGATACATTTTTTTATCATTTGCATAATTACAAAGAAATAAAATCATATCTTTTTTGAATATTTGAAACCTTGAATACAATATATTCAAAGATAAATCATAGTGAAAACATTTCAATTTACATTTACAAATATGTTGCTCTTGGAAAAAAGAATAATTTTACATCATAACATAAAGAATATTGCATCTAGAATCTTGATATCTATCACTCAATTCTTGGTGAGTCTTCTGCTATAGAGGGAGAGCATCATTTGAGTGCTTTACCTCTAACCATAGACCGGCAGTCCCCCACACACTTTCCTTCCTGGAAGTGGTCCTAACCTTCATGAAGAGTACATACATAAGGAACCAACAGGTTTCCATCTGAGTCCTAGTGTTGTCTCCTACATAACACAATTGACCATACAACTCTAGACAATCTTCTAGCTAAGTATGATCATTCTGACTGGTCATGCCATCTAGACACTGTGAACTAACTAATGCGTGCAAAGACAAATGCATCACTTTCGACAAAGATTCTATATATAAATAGACATTTGCAATAAATGTAGTCGTGTGTTCACACACCTCTAACTCAACTTGGAAACTATCTCATCCTATAGTTTGATTTGTTTGACTAGTAACTCTAGACATAAATTGTCTTGACTTAACTCTAATTCTAGTCTATCTGACTTAGAATTTGATCCATAATCTAGGATGGATATATACACAATGTGTAGATCTAGATGATTTTAAATTTTTATAGAGCCCCTAGTTGCATTCTCACAAATATCAGGGTCTATTATGAAAATGTGGAGCAATCTTCTGGACAATCTTCAGAGAATAGACATTTTGAAACAAAGACTATCACCTGCTTCCAAAGGCCAAGCCTTCATTACATTACCACATACAACTTTGGATCAGTAGGATAGAATATACAACATGCTTCAATCCATCAGGCATCCTTAACATCCCATTCTCTTATTACTTCTAATTCCCATATTAATAAGGCTTCAAACTCAACTCTGCTTTGATTAGGAATATAGATTTTATGACCTCAAATCATGACCTTTTCTCTTCCTTACTTTCATGATAGTGTTGACATGAATGTATACTATGTTGACATCAATGACAACACATGTGGCCAATAGTATAAGCACATTCCCAGATCTGTAGGACAAGAAACCTCAATGCAGAGAAATGTGGAGTAATCTCATTCCTCCCAAACAGTCTTCTATACAGGAAAACACTTTGTCAAACACATCATCCACTTCCGCATGATCCAGAACCTGAAACTCTGGATATAACACCTCTGAACACCTCTGATCAACACTTCCAAACTGTATAATCATATCTTCAACTATGAAGAAAAGCGGAGCACAACACTGAACACACATCTATCACATTGCACACCTTTTTATTCAAATTTTCTCAAAAGCACTTGGAAACCAAGTGAACTATTTGCAGGAGCTTGACATCAATGATAACACCAGCAAGTTTCCAACAATCTCCCCCTTTGTCATTGATGGCAACACCAAATCTTTGAAAAACCATCAACAACAAAAACAATCAATCAATAGCTCAACAACTAGTAATACTCCCCCTAATAGAAGCAACTCTTACTCTTCACACATCTTTTTGCACAATGGTTTTTCAACCACTTTAACTCTATCCCCTTTTGACATCAATGGAAAAGGGCAACAACTATAACACCAACAAGTTCCTACTCTATCTCCACTACTCTCACTTTTCTACACTCTCCCCCTTAGGGTCATAAGATATGCTCTATCTGACTATAGCAACCAATAGTATCACTACCTACTCCCCCTGAGAGGTAGCCTTCAACATCAGTCCAGGACCAAGAATGTATCTTGAAATGCTTCTTGGACAGATGCACACACTTATGCATCTAGTTAAAAGGAGGGGAAATAACCCCTAACTTCTGCCAGAGATACTCAAGAGTATCCTTAGGAAGATCCTTTTTAAAGATATCTGCAACTTGATCCTTGGTAGATACATACTCCAATTTCACCTTATTCTCTACAACCTTCTCTCTTAGGAAGTGATACCGGATTGAAATATACTTTGTCCTTGAATGCATTACCAGATTCTTTGAAATGTTGATAGCACTTGTATTATCACATAAGATAGGAATAGGTTCATCATATGAAACTTTGATATCCTTCAATGTTTGCTTCATCCACAACACTTGTGTGCAAAAAGATGTTGTTGCAATGTACTTTGCCTCTACAGTAGATAATGACACCAAGTCCTGCTTCTTACTTAACCATGAGACAAGTCTGCTTCCAAGAAAGAAAGCACCATCACTTGTACTTCTTCTATCATCTGTACATCCTACCCAATCTGCATCTATATATGCACTCAAAGAGAAATCAATATCCTTGGGATACCATAGGCTAAACTCCAGAGTGCCTTTTAGGTATTTGAATATCCTCTTTATTGCTAAAACATTTGATTCTCTGGGATCAGCTTGGAATCTAGCCACAAGACAAACTGAATGCATGATATCTGTTCTAGTAGTAGTTAGGTATAACAGTCCACTAATCATTGATCTATACTTTCTCTGATCAGCCTTAGGAGATTCATCATCTTTGCTTAACTTACAACTAGTACTCATGGGAGTACATACCGGTTTGGAGTCTTCCATTCCAAACTTCTTCAACATTTCCTTAACATACTTTGACTATGAAATGAAAATACCTTTTTTTGATTGACTGATTTGTAACCTAAGGAAGAAATTCATTTCCCCACACATTGACATTTCAAACTCTTTTTGCATTTCTTCTACAAATATTTTACACATACCTTCATTTCCTCCAAAAATTATGTCATCAACATATACTTCCACAATTAAGATTTGATCTTCTTCAACTTTGAAGTACAAATTACTATATGCAATGAAGTTTTTGAATCCTTGTTGTAATAGGTACCTATTCAACCTTGCATACCAAGATCTAGGAGCCTGTTTGAGTCCATATAATGCCTTCTTCAATTTGCAGAAAATATTTGGATCATCTGACAACTAAAATCCTTCCGGTTGTTCAATATATACCTCTTCCTCCAATTCTCCATTCAAGAATGCAGATTTCACATCCATTTGATAAACTTTGATGTCCTTATGATCTATAAAGGCTAAGAACATTCTAATGGCCTCCATTCTTGCCACTGGTGCATATGTTTCCTCATAATCTATTCCTTCCACTTGTGAGTAGCCTTTACATACAAGCCTTGCCTTATTTCTGACTACTTCTCCATTCTCATTCAATTTGTTCCGTGGAAGACCCATTTAGTTCCTATCAAATTTTTGTTTGCTAGTCTTGGAGCAACTTCCCAAATCTGATTCTTCTCAATTTGTATCAATTCTTCTTCCATATCCTTGATCCAGTGCTCATCTTTGCATGCTTCAATCATTGTTTTGGGTTCTATTTTAGATAATAAGCACAAATTTACCCGTTCATCTACCATAGCAATATTTCTCCTTGTTAAAACACCTTTGTTCTTATCTCCAATGATCTGATCTTCAGAATGATTCTTCTACACATACTTGGGGGTCTTTTGGAATCCTTTCCAGAGCATCTTATTCTTCAACTTGCTTCTCCTTTTCTATTTCTTCTTCTCTTCAAAGGGTCTTTTCAAATTCATATTCTTCTATTAGCACTGAACTTTTATATGGTTCTTCATCCACTTTGACATTTGTACTTTCCACTAATTTCTTCAGCCTCTTGTTGTAGCACCTCTAAGCCTTGTTCTTTATAGAATATCCAAGGAAGATTCCTTCATCTAATCTTGTATCAAACTTTCCCAAGTTTTCTTCATCTCTCCTAATGTAACACTTACTTCCAAACACTCTAAAGTATTTTACAGGAGGAGTTCTTCCATACCATAGTTCATATGGAGTCTTTGAACTGTTGACCCTTGCTTGCACTCTATCTTCTATGTAGATTGCAGTGTGAATAGCTTCTCTCCAATAGATATCTAATAGATTTGCTTCTTTCAACATTGTCCTTGCTATTTCCTGAACTATCCCATTCTTCCTTTCCACAACTACATTTTGCTAAGGAGTCCTAGTGGCTGACAAGTGCCTTTTTATTCCATGATCTTCAAAAAAATAGTTGAACTCATTGGAGGTGAACTCACCACCTCTGTTAGACCTCAAACACTTGATTTTTAGATCAATTTCATTTTCAACCATAACCTTGAATTCTTTAAACTTATCTGGAGCTTCTAATTTTTCTTTGAGAAAAGTTACCCAAGTCATTCTAGAGTAATCATCAATCAACAACATGAAATACTTGTCACCTTGAAAGATTCCTACTCTTGTAGGTCTGCATAGATGTGTATGTACCAACTCTAGAGGTCTTTTGGTAGAATACTCTTTGATCTTGAAATTGTTCCTTGTTTGCTTCCCAATTTGGCATTCCTTGTAGGTTGCATTGATAGGCTTTGTAATTCTTGGCAGATCCCTCACAACTTGAGTAGAGCTAATCCTCACTAGGCTATCAAAATTGATGTGACATGGGGGACCTCATCCCCTGGCATTAACACCTGACATGAATGTTTGCATTAATGTTGGAGGTTCAAACCCACAAACTCATTGGCCCAGCAAAGGCCCTCCACTTACGAGCACAATAGCCCAGCAAAGGCATAGATCCTGCGAGCATGTTAGCCTAGTGAAGGTGCAAAGCCTATGAGCTCCTTGGCCCAGCGAGGGTTTGAACTCTGGTGGCCACCACTACAACCGAGCTACTTAACCACTAAACCATGCCCTTAATGGCTTCTCTATTAAGCTTATTAGTAATTTTCTAAAAATTGTTGGCAAAGCCATCTTTGAATAAGATCTTGAGGGGGGTTTTTTTCCTATGACAACCTTTGTTTGAGTGGGAGCCTTATGTAGAAGAATATAGTTTTTTGTGCACAAGGAAATGGTGAGCCTATTGGAAGTGAATATATTAGTTTCAAACATGTGTTTCTTTTATTTGACCCTAATGATATGTATACAAAAAGTGGGAGAATGTTGGAAAAATGTGTCATACACCTTTCATAAAACATTTAGTGTCATTGTAACTTGTGGTCCACCTTGGGTGAGACATAACACTTAATTATATAAATGTTATCCCATGTATTGTTGTATGTAACATTTGGAAATACATTTAATTTGGGATCTTCACTTGAAAAAATTAACAAAAACAAGTTATTGGAACATGAAGAGTCACCTTGGGCACATGGGTCCAAATAAGACAAGAAAAACCACACAAGGAAGTCTTAGAATGTGAAGAGAATCTTAGGAGATATGAATAGTCACATGGGGCATTTGGATGGACCCATGAATATTGGGTTCACGGTTTTAGAAAACAATTTTAAGTTTCTTGTTTTCTCCTTTGCTACTTATAGAGTGCTTGGGTTAGAGGTTAACACAAGCAAATTGCATATTGTTGTGATAATATCTCAAGAAGGCATGACAATGGATACATATGATTACATGGTGTTGTAATAAGTTTCCACGTGTTTTTGGATTAATCACAAGGAGAGAAACACATAGAGTGTATTAAGAAGAGTTCTCTAATTGTGTGGGTTTGTATGAAGGACATGCTCTTCGAAGGTGCATGTTGTTAGGTTTGATAGGGTAAAGAAATTTTTTGAGCACAAGTAAATTATATTGCCTACTTTGTAATTTCTACTCTATGTAATGCATAGATAGAGTAGAAATTGCACACATCATAGACAATCAATTCACAACTTAGCCCTAGTTTGCATTAGGTGCAACAATCAACAATCAACATCTTTCATTCTCAACTTTTTTATATTTCAATTTTGTCAAATTAACACAGGGGCCTTATTGTCATCAAGGAAGTCAAATGCTCTTCCTTCCATAGATAGCAAGCTCCTAATGGTGCTCTTAGCACCACACTTTCTCAAACACAAATACACACAATGGTTAACATGTTTTACTAGCACTAGCGATGAAATTTTGTAATGGATAGAATTACACCACAGAAAAGCATCCAAGGACTAGATTGCAAGTGCAACCTCATCCCAACATCCAAAAATCTCAAGATTCATTTGTCACAAGTCTCCTATCACTAATCCACTACCAATTTCTAATTTTTAATTCTTTGTCGTATCATCTCAATGAGATAAAACATTCATAGTAAACATTACACTAATTCCAAATTAAACCATAATTTTGTCTCCATTTTTAACCATTTCTATTTAACATTATTTAATCTATCTCTATTTACAATAATCAACCTTACTTCATATTAATTTAAATAGTCTAAAATTTACCTTAATTCATATAATTTAAGTAGTCTAATCTCTATTATTAATAATTAGATTAAATTATATAAATTGAGGTTTATTTCCTTACACTTTTAAAATTGAAGTTGAATACTATATTAAGAATATAGTTGGTCGGTGAAGAGGATCGCGACATTATCTCTATAGATACCCTACGTACTTCGACTCTCATTTAACATGCTATTATAATGGGTAAAAAAAACTTCTGTTCACTTTTATAAAGAGGCTCACGAGGTTCCAATTGTGTTTCTTTAAAAAGCAAACAGTTGAATGTGAAACCCACTACCGGCGTTTCATTCGGAGAGCATGCAAAGCCCAGGATGAGTAAGAAAGTGTCTTGTCCAAGCAAAAAAATTGTACTTTAGATCTTAAGGTCTAAATCACCTTTACATTTAGGTGTATCAAGCATATTGATTGACAATAATCAAGTGTTTGTTAGTTAAAGGTTGATTGTTCAAATCTTATATCTTTAAGGAGTTCTTTTATTTTTACTGAATTTTATTAAGAAGAAGTAGATTTACATGACGACTTCCAATTAGAGTCAGAAATTTAGTATGTTGAAATACTAATGATGAAGTAATTGAAATATTAGTTATGTCAAATGGCCCTTAATCTACTGGTGAAATTGAATGGTTTTGCATGAGCCCACCAAGGATCAAGTCTTATTAAGTGCAAGGCATCCAACACCATAAGGGATGAATATGGGATCACTACCTCAGACAACTTTGGTGGAATGGATATCCCTTAGTCCTTAGCTCTTAGTCGAAGATGTATTAGCTTAGGCTTGTGCTCCCGAATTGAGTTGAAAAACGATCTGGGTTTGACATAAAACCTGAGAGGCGTTCTACAGTGACAACAAAGCACAAGGTGTCATGTTGTACATAAAAAAACAAAACATAGTTGACATATATTTAAAAAAATACTAAGACTATAAAATATCTATTAATGGTCACAAATAAAAGTATTAAAAAGTAACATATAAATATAATATTTACTACACTTTTCAAAGAGCAGCAACTTCAAGCTCATAGTATATTATGCCCAAAGTAGTCTCAAAGTTTGCTTTGTTTTATGGGATGAGTATTTGTGGCCTTTGTAATTAGCATTATGTTTTTGTTGAGCTTTTTCTTGCTCATATTGCTATGTGTCGTTGTGGGTACTAAACTACCTATTTCATTGGCAGTTTTGTATGAACCGAGAGTTTTTTATGTTTATGTTTTGATGTAATGATTTTATGTTTTCTCTTCTTAGGTGCTTCCAATAGTTGATCATTCTTTGCATTCTTGCATTGTTCTGCAGGTAATTTTTGACATGTGATTCCCAGTAGCTTTTCCAAAAGTAAAATATTCAATACCAAAAGATGTAGTATTCAATATCCACATTGTTCCACAATATTCAATACCAGTAGCTTTTCCAAAAGTAAAACAAGTGTATTACCAAAAATAACTCTTCCAATAAAAATAAAGTAAACAATGCGGATAAAATAAGATTTATATGTCCATATATGTAATAAATGAAATAGTTCTAAAGTAAAATAACTAACTCTTAAGTAAATAAAATAGCTCCAAATTGATATTTCTGCTATTTTTTAAATAGATGTATTTAAGATATCTATACTAATTATAAAATCGATACATTACTCTTAGTGTTTAACTTTAATGCAAGTATTAACTTGACTAACACAATGTACTTGTCGTTCCGAAAGAACTTAAACTGCCACGAACGTTGTGATTAATATACTGACACTTTACATTAGAAATGATCCCCAGTGCCCACCTTAAAATACCAGCATATTGACCAAACCACCTTGAGTAAGGTTAACTCAGTGTCCCTAGGAAACCAAAACGAATTTGTCTAGGAATGGAATTTAGTGTCCCTGGGAAACCAAAACCAATTTGTCTGAGAATGGTAGTCTACTTTCAAAAAAAAGAAATACGGTGTGATCTGATGATGACAGAATGAGTTTGCATAGATCTACGCCTTGATATTAGTGATGCCAGAAGCGGGCCATCATCTTCTTTTTTAAGTACACAAGATCTTTAATTATGTCGACCAATAATATTGGTATCTGATTTCAATCGCTTAGTATGTCGATTACTAATAGGAATGCTGAGGTCTTCCATGATTATGAAAATGTCGATTTTCAGTGATAGATTATTCATGTATTGTCACTGTCTTTAAAAAGCAAAGCACACACTCTAAAACCATGAGCGGAAACCAATCTTTGGGTAATTTTTGAGATGTGATTCCCGCTGAATCGATTACCAAAATATTCAATACCCACTTTGTTCCACAATGCACTGTATAAATTGCAAATCAGTGGCTTTTTCCGTATATACTTTTGTGACCTTCAACGCAGCTCCATTGCCCATATGAGAAATAATTTTACTGAGTCTAAAACAGTTCCCCCATGTTTTTCATGCCGGAAGTGTAATTCCTTTGGGTATATAAATGCTTATGCCTTCTTCTTATTCTCTTCGACTATGGTCTAATATCTCAAGTCGAAATGACAAGTCGAGAGAAATTGGAAGCCATGGCCAAGTTCAATAGACTTCAAACACTGAAGAAATTCATGGCATATTCTATCATTGCTATGATGTGCTCATTTGTATTGAATTTCAAAGCTCTTGTAGAAGGCCTCTGTTTTGTTTCTGTTAACCATGAAAATTGGTCATGGCTTTCCAATTCAAGGTTTTTTCTCCTGCTCTTGAACATTACAATCGTTACTCTGACGACCAAGTCCAGATTATTGACTGCTCAGCCCAACAGAAGAAACGAGCTGCATGATTTGTATGATGAATTGGTGAAGAACAACATACTGAAATTGAGGGCTGTAAAAGAGATCGAAGACAAGATTTCTTCTGAAGCAGTCGACAACTGTAGTAGTCGAACAGACAAGTCGGAGGAGAATTGTTATTGTGCAGAGGATATTCCGGCAGTCGAATTTATTTCGTCGGGGTCGACAGAAAATTTGGGTGTCGTGAAATTAGTTTGTCCGGTCGAAGTAGAGAGCGAAAGCCATACAATGAGCATGACTGTGGAAGAAGAAACCTACGAATTCATTATCCTGAGCGACGAAGAACTCCAGAGGAGAGCAGATGATTTCATTGCTAAAATTAGGAGTCAAATAAGGAAAGGCATGTAAACATTTGCAGCAATGCTATGTGTCAGGGCTTAAATTTGATGGCTGTATGACCGTATTTAGTCATTTTAGTTGTAAAATACAATTAAATTTTTAAGAAGACTGTATCACTTGAAAGGTAAGATTTTCCGATAAATTGTCAAATTTTCTAAATGACCGTTACAAAAAAATTACTTGACTGGCAGGATCGATCATCAAATTTAAGCCCTGCTCTGTGTAATGATTTCTTCTTCTCCTCTGTATTTATGACAGGGAGGTTTCGTCTATGTTTTTTGTGCAGATACAGAATTATCATGAAAATTTTATCTGTAACAAGGGATAATGTATTGATAGCTTTTGTAGATGGAATTCCAAGTATTTTGTGTTTAATAAAAACAAATCATTTGCCTTTTTGTTTTTATTTATGTTAAAAGAAATGGGAGCAAAAACGATCCGGTGGATGATCTCCATTAAAAAAAAGTAAAGAAATGGGGGCTGGTAGATTGTAGCAAACCAAAAACAAGAAAAATGAGTTTAATTTAAATAGTGGTTATGTTTTACAGTGGTTTTTGGTTTATTGGTAAAGTTGAATAGTTTATAAAAAGTATGTTAGAGATCAAAGTTTATTGGGTGTAAGGCTCCATGCTCTTAAGGTTTTATGAGTCCAATTAAATTTGGCAGAATGGATACCCCGTCCATAGCACTAAACAGAAGGAAACACAATTATATAAGTATTAATCTTTAAGATTAATTAACTTCACCTATTCAATTTTCAGTTTTGATATTTTTCTTTATGTGGCAATTAAACTAGTCTTGGCTGACTATAAATAAGAATCTAACTCTTCATTTGAAAACAACAACAATAATATATATGAGCTTTCATTGAATATTTTCTTCTTTGTCTCATTTCCCATCCATTTCATTCTGTCAATTTTTCCTTTGCATTTCATTCCGAGGCCTACGGTGATATCAGAGCTGAGGGTTTGTTTGAGGCGAATAAGTAGTTGTTTTCAACAAGGAAAAATCTGTGAAGAATGCTGTCATCATTTTAATCTGTGCAAGAATAAATTCACAAGAAGAGGACTGGCGATTTCTACGAAATAGATGAATTAGTGAAGAAATCAAATTAAAGAGGTGTATTTTATTGTTTGGCTATATCCAATCTCTACGTGTATTTTATTGTTTGGCTATATCCAATCTCTATGTAAATTGGACGTTCAATATACAGCATCAAATAACTAGACAATGCAAGGTATGGTTTCAGCACATTCTACTTAAATATCATCCACTTTTGATATAAAAAGTGTTAAATATTTGTCCTATTTTTATTTGCCAAAATTAACCTTTGACTGTTGAAGTGGATGATATTTAAGAACAGCCTGTCCAACATAGCAGTTAGTTATGCCTCTTCAGGCAACAGAGAGGAGACCGTTTCCCGTTGAAAAGGACGAAACGCCGTTTCAGTTTTTAATGGTCGTTTCTGACCGTTGCATGACTTCTGCAACGAGTATTTTTATACAAAAAAATTAACTGTGTTTTTCGGAATATATGGTGATTTAAAAAAAAAATTATATTTTGATTTTTCACAAAAAATTGTCGTTTTTTAAAAACTTTTTTATATTTTGATTTTTCATAAAATATCTGTTTTTTATAGTTCTTTTTAGGTTGATTCAAAATAGGTGATATATGGTTGGAATGTATAATTAACTAGCAATCACACCATAGTGTGTAATGGGTACGTGGAGATAGCATGTAGATAAAAGTAATTAGTGGTTCCTTTATAAGTGCATTGAACATTGGAATTTATTGAGAAGAGAGCATGGTTGTTGTCCATCCATCATTTGGACATTGAAAGAATGTAGTGATATGTGTTGTTTTGTTGCGTTATAAAAGAAATGGAGTAGATTAAATATGTTGACATGCATGCAAGTAAAGTTGTTTTTGAATAGTAGTGGGTAAAAGTAGGTATGCAAGTAAATTTTTTTTGTTTCAGTCAATTATTTGCAAGTGATAGTGCCCTTAACCAATCCTCTTCTTGTTTCCCAAGCATATTGTCGAGCCCATCTAGTTGAAATGGAAAGGCTAGGTACAGACTTGACAAGACTTTCCATTCATTAGGACTATCTTCTTGCATTATATGTCCCTAGTTAGAAGGAGTTTTATCATCAATGTATAGTGCAAATTACATGGATGGTAGTTTGAAATTATTTCCTAGTTGGCTATAATATCTTGCTCAGATGAGCCAATATCATTGTGAATGTTTTTGAAAACATTGATCATCTACTATTGGGATGGTCGTGAAATGAGGGGAGACTCGAACAATAACTAGTGTTAAGTGTTCTTTCTATTTGTTAAACTTTTGAGATATTGCAAATGTCCATTTTTGAGCCACTTGAGTAAGTGGCATTGTTTCCAATTGTATTGGTACGTAGAAGAGGTATAAATCAATGAAGCTTGGAGACATGATGTTGCTATTGTTAGAGATAGCTACACTTTAGTGTGCAATGGGTACATTGAAGAGGTCTAAAAGGTGAATTATTAGGTTCTTAAGAAAATAACATGTTTCCCTAAGTGTAGTTCCCAATGGGCACATGTCATGTTTGGATCGTTGGCATGAATTAGGTAGTAGTAGGGGAATACCATAGCTTGATCTTTAATTTAGGGATTTCCATTAGAATGTTTGATCATAGCCCCAAGTGTATCACACAATGGAACACTTTTGACCTAATTTATGTTTATGTGGCTAAGCTTAGTTTTGTAATCCCAACATGGCCAATGATTTTGTGTTTTAGGATTTATGTCTCTTCAATTGTCGTGGGTGGTAAAGGTAAAATCTAAAAATAATTATTCATAGGAAGGTTATGCATGTAGCCATGTTTTCTACTTGAAACTAAAAATTACTTTGAATCCACAAACTTTAGTTCAACATAATACATAAATAAGGATATGGTTTGCTTTACATCCATTGGAATACTATAGTCATAAGCATGCATTGCCATTATAGTTCCTTTTTTTGAGATGTCAAATCAAATGGACCTTTATTTAAATGTTGGTGGGATGACTTAAGACACATGACATTATTTTATTTAGTAGTGGCCAAAGTGAGATGGGCAACCAAACTTTTTTAAGCACTAAGCTAAAATAGCTGCCCCCATTTCTAACCATTGATTTCATTCTCTATTATGCCCACTATTAGATGGAACTTAAGTTGTGCACTTTTTATTTTCTAATCCTCCAATACCTTTCATCCTAATTTTTATGACACACAGAGGAGAGAGGCTATGCCATATGGGTGGTCAATCAAATGGTGGATGCATAGGCCCACTGAGATCTATAGTGGCATATGCTAGCAGCTAGAGTGATATGATTATCATTTAATTTGGCCACTAGTAGGGAAAGTTTGTCTACCCTCAAATGTAAGCACACCACATAGTGTAGTAGTAGACTAAATAACACAACACATTTTCCACAATTATAAAATGTCATTATCATCCACTACTCATCTCAATCTCACAACATTAGGTAAAGAGCACTAGTTGAATGAGGTGCCACACATTCTTCTTACAACATGCATAACCCCCTTAAAGACTATTCTAAATCCCTCTCTCTATCCCTATCTATATATTTATGTCTCCCTCTCTCTCCATCTTTATCTCTCTACCTCTCTCTATATCTCTTTGTCTATTCTTCTCTCTTCCTCTATCTTTCTCTCATTCTCTATATATATCTTTGTATATATTCCTCTCTCATTCTCTATTTTTCTTCTCTCTCTTTGTTGTTTGTCACTTATCTCTTTCCACTTCTCTAATCCTCCATCTCTCTCTATGTCTTTCTTCCTCCCTCTATTTGTTTTCCTTTCTTCCCATTTGTCTCTCCCCCCTCTCTCCCCCTTTTTATCTCTCTATATATCTATATCTTTTTCTCTCTATATGTCCATTTCTCTTTATCTCTCTCGATCTCTATCCCCCTCTCTCTGTCAATCTCTCTCTTGATCTCTCTTCTTTCTTCTTTCTTACCATCTCTCTTTATATATCTTTCTCTACCTATCTATCTCTCTCTCACCCTATTTATCTCTCTATCTCGCTACTTATCTCTATACATCTCTATTTAATGTATGATGTTCGAATCTTGCAAGCATTTGAGTATATTAATGTAGGTTGACACCTAGGTATGGTGGATATACCTTTGATAAATCCTGAACCAATTCTAATAGTGTTAATGGAATATTGAATTATTTGTAATCGACATGCATGTCCTTGTCTTGATTTTTTAGAGACACATATATGCACTATCCTTTAGTTCCTTTATCCTTCTCAAGATAGAATACATCTGAGGGATGAAAACATAAAATAAAGGGATATTTAATGTGGAGATGTACTTTTGCATATGTCAAAGCAAAGTTTGCAGTACCACTTGAAAAGAGGGGACTAAGAATGGTGCTATTGTCCAATAAATATCACTTTTCTCAATTATTTATTTGTTTGGTGTAATTTCCTTTTATCATAAAGTAGATTGATACAGATTAGTAGTGTCAGTTACAACACAAATTAAACAAAATTGAGAATAATTGTTAGTTTTTTGCTATGGCTTCTTAGTAAATTTATGTGTTTCTAAATTGTTCATTTTTTGTTGCTATTATCTTTTTGCACCTATCCTTGTGTTTACTTGTAGTCATTTTGCATTCCCATCAAGCTTATAACTTTAAGAGGGAATTTGTGCATTTCCTTTGGATTCATATGTTTTGGAGTAGATTCTTAGCCCCTTGTTTGTCAAAGAGTTGAAAGCATTATTGAAACATTAATTGTATAGTGAAATCATTATTCTTCTCTAAATAGTGCCATTTTGAAAAGTGTCAAGAAGGTAGAGACCACATTTCATTATATGAATGGCCATGCTTGTTTTCTACTGTATTTGTCTAGTTGCCTACATTATTTTGAGAGTGTCTTAAAATGTAATTGATAGCCTCTAAGTAAATTTAGTGTGTAGGAAAAAAATTTATGCAAAAAATATTGACTCATTTTTATTCTAAAGGATGAAATGCATCCAATTAGTTAGCATGAATAATCTCTCTCTCTCTCTCTCTCTCTCTCTCTCTCTCTCTCTCTCTATTTATTTATCTCTAGATCTCTCCCCTTCTATCTTCCTCTACCTCTTTTTCTCTCTTCCTCTCTCTTTCATTCTCTCTATCTATCTCCACTTCTTTGTTCCTCTCTCTGTGTATCCCTTTATCTCTCTGTCTCTCCCCTTCTCTATTCCTTTACCTCTCTTTCTCTCTTCCTCTCTTTCATTCTCTCTCTATCTCCATTTATCTCTCTCTATCCTCCTCTATGTCTCTATCTCACTTCCTCTCTCCCTCCCTCTTTTTATACCTCTCTTTCTCTATCCTCATCTATGTATCTCTATCTCACTTTTACATAATTTACATTATATAAAATATGCTATATAATAACAAATAAAACTATATTATATATTAGTGTTATGTTGGAAAAAGTAACCTTGGGGACTTTTTCCTATTAAGATATAGCTCTCGGGTCCTTTAGAATGCATTTAGAGCATCTTGCATGATTTTGATGATTCCCGATGAGAAAACCCTAAAGCTTCATGGCAATTGGGACTCAAGGGGTGCACTTAACATAAATCCTACCTTAAATAGGGGAGGAGGGCTTGGTCGCCCACACCCTAGTTCTACCCTATTTTAGGTCAGGATCAATTTTAAAGTGTCAGTTTATGACCATTGTTTAGGTTCTATGCCGACACGGTAAATTTGAATTACAAAATTCTTAGTGGGAATGTTTATAGTTGCATATATAAGCATGATTGGTGATTCATTTGTAAACTAGATGGAAAATAGATGGACATTTTGATTGACAAGCTTATGTTAAGGTGATTCAAGGCATTCATTATGTTGCAGAGCAGAATTTGTGTTGTTCTTGTGTTTGTATTTGCAGATTTGGCATCCATCTCCTCAGGGCATGAAGAGCATCTTCCTTCCATGAGATCTTCACTACAAGGTGATATCAATTGTGTTTTCTATCATTTATCATTTGAATTTTGCCTCTATCCCACAGGGATACACACTCTTTATCTGACAACAGTGTTCAGAAGACTTGAATGTCTCTCCAGGGCTATTGGGATAAGGTGCCCTTAACCTTGTAAATCCCAATATTGTATTTATTCTATTTATTATATGTAATTTGTAATTATCCATGAGGAGATGTACTAGTTTCACTGACAGGGGTATTTTTAGAGTAACCGGAGGTAATTATGGAGTGACTTTTACTATTGGCAAATGTAAAAACTCAAAGTAAATGAGGGTAGGTGTGCTCCCTTGAGGAATCTACTATATTTGGCATCTATGACAACTGTCATAATGTTTGGTATGTGAATCTATGACAGTTATAAGTTGTCATAAGATTCTGAGATTCTATGACGCATATGACGGATATGTTAGTTGTATATTTGCTATATTTAGCTCAAGGTTCCTATCTAGGAAAGATACTCTTTTGTGGAATCTATGATGGTAATGACGCATCATAAGATGCTGTAAGAGGCTAGATTTAGTCTTGGGCCCCCAACCTTTCCATGGTTGTTTTTGGACGAGTGTAAGATGCTTGTAAGATGGTAATTAACATTTACAGGTTGGAGACTCTTAGGAGAGAGAAGGTGAACGCCTAGGAGTTGGAAAACATTTCTATAAGTATTTTCCATGTATTTGTTTTTGCAATATGATTTTTAGGTACTCAGGTGCTTCCAGAATGTTGTTAGATTGAAGACTTGTGGAGAGAGATGTGTAGTTGATGTATTGTACAATCTTGTTGAGATTAATACAAAATTGTGCCTCTTTCTTGGTGGAGTTTTTTACTCGTAAGGGTTTTCTCCACATAAACACTGTGTCATTGCATTGAGTTCTTCATGTTTGACATCTTTTCTGTAGTGGGTTTTATGTTTTGTTACAATCTCCATTAATAACACATAGTTAAAGATTGCTGAAATTTATATGAATTAGATTTCCATTAAAGTAGTGTTTCTTTCATTTCTAACAGGGGCTTGACTGAGGCAAGCCTCTAAACACCACAACCCCCAACCCACTTTTCTATGATTGCAGGTTACAGGCTGCGAAAGTGAAAGAAGTGGAGTTGTAGGAGAGTAGTGCAGACTGTCAGAATTGCAGATCAGAGAAGAAAATAGGGGCCTGGACTCGGGCACCTGCTCATTAGTCCTTTAGACCCTGGGGTAAGTGAAGGAAGATGTGGGGCCAAAAAGGGGTCTTAAGTGGCCACTTTTTTTCCTGAAATCAGGAAATGCTAGCCTTGGATGATAAATTGAGCATAGTTACACTCAAAATTTTAAGATGCAACAAAAACAATGTTCATAGTGCTTCGAGTCTACTTTCTAAACTACTAATTTTTTTTTGAAAATGGTATAGATTAAGGGGTTCAAAAGAGGGAGCCACAGAAATTGGTGTTGTTTCTATCAAAAAAACATAACATAGCATGTTTTGTGGCTCCTTCAAAAGGTTAACTTTTTTTTGGTATTTTTAAAATTGTTTTGGTCAAAAATTAGCTAATAGCATGTAGTTTATGCCCGATTTTTTTGATAAAATTTTAATGAATATTTGATTTTTTTAGTAATTTTCAAAGTGGACACATCTTGAAAAATAGAATTTTGGACATGCTACCCCTATAAATTTTGAAAACTAATTGAAAATCAATTTTTTTTAATATGTGTAGAATGGAGTCTAGTTTCTAAAAATGTAATTTTTTGAAATTTCAATGAATGGTTAAATTACAATTTAAAAAAAAGACCAAACACTAGTTTTTGCCCAAAAATAGACACACAAACAAAAAAAATTAAAGATGAAAGGCTTAACATTGTCAAAATGTGAAATAAATTACATCGTTAAATAGCTAAGAGAAAGCCTAACATTACGCAGGTGTTTAATTTGTTCGACCTTGAAACATGTGCAAATTTAAGGGTTAGCATGAACAAAATTATGTGAAATCCTGTAGAATATGCAAAAACATGTCTTTGGACATTGGGAAGGCACTCCAAGCCTTTGGGTTGGAAATCCAAAGCAAATCCCAAGCCTAAGGCTTGGGATTCCCAAAGCAAAATATAACGCAAGCACGTTATAACGTGCTCGCGTTATGTTTTGTTTTGCATTTTTTCCTTGTTCGCAAAAGTTTGCCTGATGCTTGTCATGTTTGGCATAACGCACTCGCATTATGTCTCCCTTGGAATATTTTATGTTCAAGGTTATTAAGTATGTATTTATGTATGCTTGTATGTATGTATGTATGTATGCCTATATGTCTGTATGTATGTATTGATGTATGTATGTATGCCTATATGTATGTATGTATACGTATATGCATGTATGTATGTATATATGTATGCTTGTATGTATGTATGTATGGTTGTATGTATGTATGCATGCTTGTATGTATGTATATATGTATGCATATTTGTATGTATGTATGTGTGTGTATGCATGCATGTATGTATGTATGTATGTATGTAAGGGTTTTAGGTTTAGGGTATATAAGGACCTGAGCCCGTAGAACTTTTAGGGTTGAGGGTTGAGGTTTTTGGGTTTAGGGTTTAGGTATAGGGTTGAGGGTTGAGGGATTAGGGATTAAGTAATAGGTTGAGAGTTGAGGGTTACAGTTGAGGGATAATATTCAACTTGTTGAGTGTATAAGATTAATTGTGTAAGGTATGGGGATTAGGGTTTAAGATATTGGGTTTAGGGTTTATGATATGGATTGAAGGTATATAAGGCATAGGGTGACTTGGGTTGAGAGTGTATGTTTAGGTTTTAATTATAGGGTTGAGGCACAATATTCAGGGTTTAGGGTATAAAGATGAGGTTATAGGGTATAGGGATGAGGGTTTGTGGGTGTAGGTTTCAGAGTTTAAGGTATAGGGTTGAGGATTGAGGGATTAGGGCTTAAGTATATGGTTGAGTGTATAGGGTAGAGGGTTGAGAGTTTATAGTTGAGGGATAAGGTTCAAGGTTGAGTGTCTAAGATATAGGGTTTAGGGTTTAAGGTTGAGGGTATAATGTTGCAAGTATGGGCCTAACCGGTGTTGTCATTGATGTCAACATACTCATGTTGTATTAATGAGAAGGATTAGATGAGCTGTGTGCTGAGGATATTGAGAAAATAAGTCTCAATCAGGAACAGTGAAGAATAGTGATGAAAAGAAGGTAAAAGTCCTCAATAGGTTGAGGATCAGAGGATACGGTTTAAAGGGTTTGTAGATTTAAGTCTTGAGATGCTCCAGTCAAGATTTTAGAGGTCTGCATGAAGATTTGAAGAAGTTATGGTCGCTCAAGTAGAACCAGTTCTGACAGGTGTTCAAAGATGACAGAGGGCCACAGAAAGGTCCGGTGAGATCCGGTATTTCATTATCCCATTCTGTGGATATGAGGGAGTGTTGAGGACGTCCCTATGAAGAATCAACTAGATTAGTTCGTGGGTTGAAGGTCCGGAAGTGCCTATTCATTTGTGACAGTGATGACAGACTGTGTTCTTGTAGCTCCGGATGAAGGAAAGAAGAATTCCAGTAGGATGATGAAGTGCGGATGTTTTTGGTGATTCAGGGAAGGTTATGATGATCGTTGGATCATGTCCAGTTAATGTTGGTGGTCTGAATTAAAGTTAGAATTTGCATTTGAAGAATAACCAAGGATATTGGTGTTCTTCTTGAGACTGGCCGACCGGATGTATTACACGTCTTGCGGATGATCTTATAGGTGTTTGCCGACTTAGATGATTGTTCCTAAGTTGATGCCTTGTATAAATAAGGGATTGTGAATTCATTTTGAAGTGTGTCTTGAGCGGATGAGTGTGGCATAGTGAAGAAGAAGAGCGAAAGGCAGAGCAGGAGTTTTTGGGCTTAAAATGAACTGATCCAGACATGGTAAAGATATTAATCTCCAGTTCAAGTTTGTGATACTTGTTACTTTGTAGACAGTGTGTCTCTTGTAGGCAATGTGCCTCTTGTGAGCAGTGTGCTCAGGAAGTGAGCCCTAATTGGCATGTGCCATCTATTTTTCTTATTCTTCTAATAGAGAATAATCCTTGGGTTAATCACCCTGTGGTTTTTCCCTTGACCAGGTTTTCCACGTCAAAATCTTGGTGTCTCATGTGTTGATGTGTATCTACTCTGGTGTTTATGCTTTATGCTTTCATGAGTGATTAATTGATATGCTATTAAATAACAAAGAGGATTTAAGTGTTTGAATTAGAAGCAAGTTTTGGACAACTTATTCACCCCCCTCTCAGTTGTCTATCCTAAATCCAACAATTGGTATCAGAGCCAAGTACCTCTAAAAGGAGCTTAACCACTTGAGGAGATCCAAGATATCATCATACAAGAAGGATAGTCTGAAGTTTGATGAAACCAACTTCTCTCTTTGGAAAGGTCGCATGAAATGTCACTTGCAGTGTATGGGAAAGGCGTCCTGGTCCATGGTCACAAAAGCGTATGCACCTCCACAGGGTGGTCCGACAACTCTAAATGAAATCACAGATGTTGAAAATAATCTGCAGACCAAAGAGGCTCTTCTAAGCGCATTAACTGACTCAGAGCTCTCAAATGTTATTAACCTACCAACTTCCTATGAGATCTGGATTAAACTGGAACTTCTGCATGAAGGAGATGAGTATGTTAAGTGTGCAAGGTTGCAGAGTCTAAAAGGGAAATTTGAAAGACTGAAGATGAGAGATGATGAAAATATTACTACCTTTATGCCAAGAGTAAATGAGCTAGTGTGTGGAATTAGGAATGCTAGTGGAGTCTTAGATGAAAATGAGATTGTTGGCAAAATTCTCAGATCCCTTCCTGCTGCCTACAAAATCAAGGTTGCTGCCATTGATGAATTTAGAGCCCATACAACTGTCACAAGAGACCAATTGGCTGGCAAACTGGCTGCATTTGAAATGACCGAGTTTGGAGATGATCCCCCCAAGACTGAATCTGCATTCAAAGCCAGTGCCTTTGTGAAAGGTAAACAAAGATTTGATCTGGGAGAAAACTCTTCAAGGAAACTGTCATGGTACGATCAAGCAAGAAGAGACATGGAAGTGGAAGAAGCAGAAATAGCTCAACTTGAAGCCCTCATTGCAAAGAGACTGCCAAGAGGATCTGATAAGGATGAAGGAAAATTACCCTTTAAGTGCTTCAACTGCAAGAAGATTGGTCATTTTGCCTCAAGATGTCCGGAAAGATCTACAAGGTCAAATTCTAACAGACAAAGGTTCCAAAAGAATTGTTATTATGTTCATGAAGAAGATGATAATGAAGGAGTAACAGATGATGAATCAGAGATAGGAAACAAATCTGGAAATGAAAGGGTGTTTATTGCCATCAAGGAAGAAGATCCAATGTTCTCTGAATCTATCAATCATAAGGTTGTAGAAAGAGCTTTGGCTTCCCAAGTTGGAGAAAAGGATGATTGGGTTATTGACAGTGGATGCTCTCACCATATGATAGGTGACAAAAACAAGTTCTTAGATTTGGAAATGTCTGAAGGAGTAATGGTAAAGTTTGGTGATAATTCTGCTGGTAGAATCAGAGGTAGGGGAATTATTTCTTTTGATGGAAAGAACAAAACTGGTAATGTACTGTATGTTGAAGGATTGAAGCACAATCTTCTCAGTGTTGGACAGTTGGTGGACAAAGGTTATGATCTCCAGTTCAAGAATGGAAAATACAAGATCTTTGAAAGCTCCAGAACTGAGATTGCATCCGGTACTCAAACAAAAGGTAATATCTTCCATCTAGTTGGTACTAATAAAAGTTGTCTATTTGTTCAAGTTGATCAGAGTTGGTTATGGCATAGAAGGATGTGTCATGTAAATTTTTATAACATCATCAAGATAAGCAATACTCAGGCTGTAAGAGATCTTCCAAAATTGGTAAAACCTACAAATAGTTTGTACAAAGAATGTCAGCTGGGTAAACAGAGTAGAGTCTCATTCAAAAGCAAGGATCAGTCCTCTACCGGATTATTGGAATTAGCTCATACTAATCTATAAGGTCCGACAAGAATCAAGAGTATGCAAGGTGATAGATATTTCATGTTACTGATTGATGACCATTCTCAGATGATGTGGGTTACCTTTCTAAAAGAGAAATCAGAAGCTTTTGAGAAGTTCAAAATCTTCAAGGCTATGGTAGAGAATCAAACTGGATTAAAACTGAAATGTCTGAGGTCTGATAGAGGTGGTGAATTCACATCTGGTGAATTCATAGATTTTTGTGAGAAGCATGGTATAAAGAGACAGTGATCTGCTCCTAGGACTCCATAGCAGAATGGAGTAGTAGAGAGAAAGAACCAGACCATCCAGGAAGCATTCAGAACAATGATGATGGAAGCAAATGTTCCCCAGATGTTTTGGAGAGAAGCTGTCAGCACTGCAGTCTATACTCTTAATCGAGTTCAAATCAAAAGCAATACCAGTAAGACTCCTTATGAACTTTGGTTTGGCATCACTCCTACTGTGAGATATTTCAGAGTATTTGGTAGCAAATGTTACATTAAAAGAGATGAAGATCTAGGAAAGTTTGATGCTAGAAGTGATGAAGGAATTTTCTTGGGTTACTCCACTCAAAGCAAAGCATATCAGTGTTATAATAAGAGACTGAGAAAGATGATAGAAAGTACAAATGTGAAGGTTGATGAAGGAATTGAGAAGCCCTCAATGTTTTATGAATATGATGAAGATGATCAAAATGGTTCTCTGGTTCAAGGAGCTCAATCCTCTTCTGAAAGTCAGATTCAGACTGATTCGGTAAATCAAGAAGAAGAGATAGGTTTGAATGAGCCTGATCAAGAAACAAAAGTGCAAGAAACTCCCAAAGTTCCAAGGTATGTAAGACTGAACCACTCTGAAGATCAGATCATAGTTGACAAAAGCAAAGGTGTGCAAACTAGAAGGAAAATTGCTCAAAATTTAGATGAATATTGTCTGATTTCAAAGATTGAACCTAAGACAATAAATGAAGCCTGCAATGATGAAAACTGGACCAAAGCAATGGAGGAAGAGTTGATGCAAATTGAGAAAAATCACACTTGGGATCTTATTCCCAGACCTAGAAACAAGAATGTGATTGGAACAAAATGGGTCTTCCGGAACAAACTAAATGAAGTTGGTGAAGTAATCAGAAATAAAGCCAAATTGGTCTGTAAAGGCTACTCTCAAATAGAAGGAATTGATTTTGAAGAAACCTTTGCTCCAGTGGCAAGAATTGAAGCAGTCAGATTATTTCTTGCATTTGCTGCCTTCAAGGATTTCAAGGTGTATCAGATGGATGTCAAATCTGCCTTCCTAAATGGTGACGTAGAAGAAGAAGTGTACATTGAACAACCTGATGGATTTCTATTATCTGAGGATAGTGATATGGTCTGCAAATTAAGGAAGGCACTATATGGACTAAAGCAAGCCCCAAGAGCATGGTATGAAAGACTGGACAAACATCTTTTGAAGATTGGTTTTAACAAAGGTATTGCCGACATTAACTTATATTTCAAAATTGACCATGAAAACATCTTGATTGTTGAAGTATTTGTTGATGATATCATTTTTGGAGGAAGAGATAGTATGTGTAAAACCTTTGCGAATCAAATGAAAAGTGAGTTTGAGATGTCAATGCTTGGTTAAATGAATTTCTTCTTGGGTCTACAAATTTCTCAATCAAAGAAAGGAATCTTTATTTCTCAGACCAAATATGTGAAAGAATTGTTGAGAAAATTTGGCATGGAAGATTCAAAGCCAATGAATACTCCCATGGAAACCAGATGTAAGTTGAGTAAAGATGATGACTCTCCTAAAGTAGACTAGACAAAGTACAGATCAATGATTGGAGGATTGTTGTATCTCACTCAAACTAGACCAGATGTAATGCAGGCTGTTGGTCTTGTGGCTAGATTCCAGGCTGATCCCAGAGAATCTCATGTCATGGCAATCAAGAGGATTTTTAGATATCTAAAAGGAACAGTGGAGTATGGGTTGTGGTATCCTAGAGATCATGATTTCTCTTTTCATGCATATACAGATGCAGATTGGGTAGATGTGGATGACTGGAAGAGTACCAGTGGTGGAGCATTCTTTTTGGGAAAGAGATTAGTTTTTTGGCTAAGCAAGAAACAAGAAGCAATATCTCTGTCTACAACTGAAGCAGAATACATTGCAGCAGCAGGTAGTTGCACTCAAGTTTTATGGATGAAGCAGATGCTAAGAGATATTAAAGTAGAGTATGAGGAGCCTATCACAATTTTCTGTGATAATTCAAGTGCAATAAATATTTCTAAGAATCCGGTGTTGTATTCTAAGACTAAGCATATATCTATCAAATTTCACTTTCTGAGAGAGCAAGTGAACAAGGGTGAAGTCAGATTGGAGTTTGTGCCCTCAAAGGATCAGATTGTAGATATCTTTACTAAACCTCTTCCAAAGGAATCTTTTGAGTATCTTTGGGAGAAGTTAGGGGTTATTGCCCCTCCGATGATGAACTAGGATGCACTGATGTGCATCAGTCCGGTGGATATCACAGTCATATCTTGTGATCTAGATTGATGATGGGGAGCTGCTACTCAGGGGGAGCAGCTGGTATGATTCTAATGTGTTAAAGTTGCAAGTATGAGCCCTTTGCCATTGATGTCAAAGGGGGAGAGAAGACATGTGAAAAACAAGTGGTTGATGATCAAAGGGGAGCAGTAAAGAAATAGAAGACATGTGAAGAGTTGTTGATGATAGGGGGAGCTATGACAGAAAGCAGAAGTTCTTGTCTTGATGGTTTTTCACATCATATGTTGCCATCAATGACAAATGGGGAGATTGTTGCAAGTATGGGCCTAACCGATGTTTTCATTGATGTCAACATACTCATGTTGCATTAATGAGAAGGATTAGATGAGCTGTGTGCTGAGGATATTGAGAAAATAAGTCTCAATCAGGAACAGTGAAGAACAGTGATGACAAGAAGGTAAAAGTCCTCAATAGGTTGAGCATCAGAGGATGTGGTTTAAAGGGTTTGTAGATTTAAGTCTTAAGATGCTCCAGTCAATATTTCAGAGGTTCGCATGAAGATCTGAAGAAGTTATGGTCGCTCAAGTAGAACTAGTTCCGGTAGGTGTTCAGAGATGACAAAGGGCCACAGAAAGGTTTGGTGAGATCCAATATTTCATTATCCTGTTCTGCGGATCTGAGGGAGTGTTGAGGACGTCCCTGTGAAGTATCAACTAGATTAGTTCGTGGGTTGAAGGTCCGGAAGTGCCTATTCATTTGTGACAGTGATGACAGACTGTGTTCTTGTAGCTCCGGATGAAGGAAAGAAGAATTCCAGTAGGATGATGAAGTGCGGATGTTTTTGGTGATTTAGGGAAGGTTATGATGATCGTTGGATCATGTCCAGTTAATGTTGGTGGTCTTCATTAAAGTTAGAGTTTGCATTTGAAGAATAACCACGGATATTGGTGTTCTTCTTTAGACTGGCTGACCGGATGTATTACACATCTTGGGAATGATCTTATAGGTGTTTGCCGACTTAGATGATTGTTCCTAAGTCGATGCCTTGTATAAATAAGGGATTGTGAATTCATTTTGAAGTGTGTCTTGAGCGGATGAGTGTGGCATAGCGAAGAAGAAGAGCGAAAGGTAGAGCAGGAGTTTTTGGGCTTAAATGGAACTGATCCAGACATGGTAAAGATGTCAATCTCCAGTTCAAGTTTGTGATACTTGTTACTTTGTAGATAGTGTGTCTCTTGTAGGCAGTGTGCCTCTTGTGAGCAATGTGCTCGGGAAGTGAGCCCTAATTGGCATGTGCCTTCTATTTTTCTTATTCTTCTAATAGAGAATAATCCTTGGGTTAATCACCCTGTGGTTTTTCCCTTAACCAGGTTTTCCACGTCAAAATCTTGGTGTCTCATGTGTTGATGTGTATCTGCTCTGGTGTTTATGCTTTATGCTTTCATGAGTGATTAATTGATATGCTATTAAATAACAAAGAGGATTTAAGTGTTTGAATTAGAAGCAAGTTTTGGACAACTGATTCACCCCCCTCTCAGTTGTCTGTCTTGAATCCAACATATAAGGCATATGGATGAGGGTTGAGGGTTTAGGGCATAAGTATAGGGTATAGGGTTTAAGGGTATCTAGGGGTTGAGAGTTTAGCGTTTAAGGGTTTAAGGTTTGAGGGATTAAGGGTTTAAGGGTTGACGGTTTAAGGGTTGAGGGATTAGGGTTTAAGGCATAGTGTCGAGGGTAGAGGGTTTAGGGATAGGGTTTAGGGTTGAATGTTTAAGGGTTGAGGGTTGAGGATTTAGGGATGAGGGTTAAGGGATTGGGGTTTAAGGTATAGTGTTGAGGGTAGAGGAGGGTAGAGATGGGGGTGAGGTAGATAGGGGAGGAGAGGGGTGGATAAGGGTTGAGGGTTTAAGGTTGAGGGATTAGGGTTTAGGGTTGGGGGATTAGGGTTTAGGGTTGAGGGATTAAGGTTTAAGGTTGAGGGTTTAGGGTTTAGGGTTTAGGGTTTAGGGTTTAGGGTTTAGGGATAGGGTTTAGAGTTTAGGGATAAGGGATTAGGGTTTAGGACCTTAAGGGATTAGGGTTTAGGGTTGAGGGTCGAGGGATTAGGGTTAAGCTAGAGTGTTGAGGGTAGAGGGATTAGGGATAGGGTTTAGGGTTGAAGGTTTAGGGATTAGGGTTTAGGGTTAAGGTTTAGGGATAAGGGATTGGGGTTTAAGGTATAGTGTCGAGAGTTGAGGGTTTAGGAATAGGGATAGCGTTTAGGGTTTAGGGTTGAGGGATTATGGTTTAGGGTTTAGGGATAATGGATTAGGGTTTAGGGTTGAGGGATTAAGGTTTAGGGTTGAGGGATTAAGGTTTAAGGTTGAGAGTTGAGGGTTTAGGGATAGGGTTTATAGTTTAGGGATAAGGGATTATAGTTTAGGACCTTGAGGGATTAGGGTTTAGGGTTGACGCTTTAGGGACAACATTTAGGGTTGAGGGATTAGGGTTGAGGGTCAAGGTTTTAGGGTTAAGGTAGAGTGTTGAGGGTAGAGGGATTAGGGATAGGGTTTAGGGTTGAAGGTTTAGGGTTGAGGGATTAGGGTTTAGGGTTGAGGGTTTAGGGATAAGGAATTAGGGTTTAAGGTATAGTGTTGAGGGTTAAGGGTTTAGGAATAGGGATAGTGTTTAGGGTTTAGGGATGAGAGATTAGGGTTTAGAGATAAGGAATTAGGGTTGAGTGTTGAGGGATTAAGGTTTAAGGTTGAGGGTTTAGGGTTTAGGGATAGGGTTTAGAGTTTAGGGATAAGGGATTAGGGTTTAAGACCTTGAGGGATTATGGTTTAGGGTTGAGGATTTAGGGATAGCATTTAGGGTTGAGGGTCGAGGGATTAGGGTTAAAGTAGAGTGTTGAGGGTAGAGGTATTAGGGATAGGGTTTAAGGTTGAAGGTTTAGGGTTGAGGGATTAGGGTTTAGGGTTTAGGGTTTAGGGATAAGGGATTAGGGTTTAAAGTATAGTGTTGAGGGTTGAGGATTTAGGAATAGGGATAGCATTTAGGGTTTAGGGTTGTGGGATTAGGGTTTAGGGTTTAGGGATAAGGAATTAGGGTTGAGGGTTGAGGGATTAAGGTTTAGGGTTGAGGGATTGAGGTTTAAGGTTGAGGGTTGAGGGTTGAGGGATAGGGCTTAGAGTTTAGGGATAAGGGATTAGGGTTTAGGACCTTGAGGGAATAGGGTTTAGGGTTAAGGCTTTAGGGATAGTGTTTAGGGTTGAGGGATTAGGGTTGATGGTCAAGGGATTAGGGTTAAGGTAGATTGTTAAGGGTAGAGGGATTAGGGATAGGGTAGAGGGATTAGGGATTAGGGTTTAGGGTTGATGGCTTAGGGATAAGGGATTAGGGTTTAAGGTATAGTGTCGAGTGTTGAGAGTTTAGGAATAGGGATAACATTTAGTGTTTAGGGTTTAGGGTTGATGGATTAGGGTTTAGTGTTTAGGGATAAGGAATTAGGGTTGAGGGCTGAGGGGTTAAGGTTTAGGGTTTAGGGATAGGGTTTAGAGTTTAGGGATAAGGGATTAGCGTTTAGGACCTTGAGGGATTAGGGTTTAGGGTTGAGGCTTTAGGGATAGCGTTTAGGGTTGAGGGATTAGGGTTGAGGGTCGAGGGATTAGGGTTAAGGTAGAGTGTTAAGGGTAGAGGGATTAGGGATAGGGTTTAGGGTTTAGGGATTAGGGTTTAGGGTTAAGGGCTTAGGGATAAGAGATTAGGGTTTAAGGTATAGTGTCGAGGGTTGAGGGTTGAGGGATTAAGGTTTAGGGTTGAGGGATTAAGGTTTAAGGTTGAGGGCTGAGGGTTTAGGGTTTAGGGATAGGGTTTAGAGTTTAGGGATAAGGGATTAGGGTTTAGGACCTTAAGGGATTAGGGTTTAGGGTTAAGACTTTAGAGATAGTGTTTAGGGTTGAGGTTCGAGGGATTAGGGGTAAGGTAGAGTGTCGATGGTAGAGGGTTTAGTATAGGGTGTAGGGTTTAGGGTTGAGGGATTAGGGTTTAGAGTTGAGGGAATAGGATTTAAGGTAAAGTGTTGAGGGTTTAGGGATAGGGTTTAGGATTTAAGGTTTAAGGGTTGAGGGTTGAGGCTTTATGGTTTAGGCTTAAGTGAGAGACCTAGATGGCTAAGGATGGATGGAGAGGTAGACAAGGAGTGACGGAGAGACATAGAGAGGGGAGAGGTAGAGAGGTGATGGGAGAGATAGGTGACAGATAAAAGAAATACATGGAGAAATGAATAATATAGATTTTTCTATAACAGGCCAAAACGCACTTGTGTTATAATGTGAGCACATTTTGGATTGCTATACAAATGGTAAAAAGGTAGGGACCCCCATGATCTAGGGCCACATACTGTGTTTTCTTCTATTTATGCGCGTGATCTAACAAAAAAAATGTTGTTGGGAAGTTCACATGCACATTTTTCACATTCTACCACCTTTGCATGAACTTTCCACAACCTTTTTCTACTTTGCCAACTTAAGAAGGAGGAAATAACATAGTTTTCACATCGAATTTGATATGTATAAATTCAAGTTTCAATTTTTGTAGTGTTACAATGTTAATTGTGATTGAATTGTAGGAATTTAACATTATAGATTGGTTAATAGTATTGTTGTTACTAATTCTATTTGAGTGTTATTCAATTTAACGTTGAAAAGGAAGAAAGTGGTGAAAAACTCAAATTGTTGAGGAGTTTGATCTATAAGGAGAAAAAACACTAGATAATTGGGTACTCTCTCCATTCGAATCTCCATTTTTTAGGTATGTCAAGTCTTTACATGCATGTTCTTTACATTTTCCTTAATTCTATTTGAATTACTTTATCATGCTTTATCATACATGTTTATATCACTTGTATGGTTTACATATTTTGTGTTTATATCAGTCTCACTTTTTTGATTTTATAGTTCATCTGCCTTGTCTATGCTTCCACATTTTGCATACATGTCTTATATTTTTCATTTATAGTTCATCATAGTTCTTACTACCCAAAGATCTTAGTCATCACACACAAATGTCCTTATAATAGATTATGTTTTAAATCAGTTCATGGTATGCATAATAAAAGATATCTCAAATGTCAACATTAATTAAAATAGACACAATCACGATCAAGAAAGTAGCCTACAATCTCACATGGTGCCATGTATATTTTCTACACTTGGGCTCTTTAATAAGTATGTGCAACAACAAATTAAACAAACCTTAACATACAGTGATGTCAAATTATACAAGAATAAATCCTTACAACATATAAATATACAATCCCTTAAGCATAATGAAATACTATTATCTTGTCATAACAAGTTAAAATACAAATGAATAGGTGCCAAGATCATACAAGTAAATTCTAATAGGCTTAATCCAATCATGATCCATGCTATGCTACATTATTCTTCATGCTGATAGTTCATACAAACCTTGTATACCAAATGTTTCCATTCCCATATCTATGACAATGTGCCAAGTTAAATACTACAAATTAGTCACATTGCCATAGAATTGATATAGGGTCTCAATATAGTTTAGTCACAACAAAGTGCAAAGTTCAACATGAGTATCTCCATGAAAATAATAAGCCTTAAGGCTGATCCTCTTGGTTGTCATAACATGATAATGTGAAGATAAGGGATTGCTATCACACATTAGAAAATTAGTTTTTACCTTATGCCCTAGTTTGATGTCTCCCACGATCTCAATAGTCTCTCCTTTCATGACTAGATGGTTATCAACAAGTGCTGGCCCATGAGACATCTCCAAGTGAAAATCAAGTGTATCATGTGTCCTAAATTTTGTCCCATGGCTCCAAGCTAATTCTTCACGTGTGAGGAGATGATCTCTATCCGCAAGTAAGTGTAGGTAGTTTGATGCCAATAGGTGACTCTCCTTTGTCCTTATCCTCATAGGACTGAAGTGAACTTTGTACCATAATGCTTTTTATGGCTGTAATAACATTGTACAATAATGCTTTGTATGGATGCAATAATGCTTTGTATGCTTTGTACCTATTTTGGTTGAGTGACATTTACTCTTCTACATGATGATTGTATGTACATTTTGTATGAAAGGTTGAATGCCATATATTTCAATTATTTGTATGGATTCATTTCTTAGGAACTAATATTTGTCTCTTTATCATGCTATAGATAAATTCTCTATCATGCGGAGGAAACAATCAAGAATTAAACCAACACAGGAAGAGATAGAAGCTAAGAATACAAAGAAAATAGTGACTATGAGGGAATTTTGTGAGAATAGGAAATTGGACATGATAAATGAAGACATGCCAATTGAAGAGGAACCACAACCATCAAAAAGAGATATGGTATTGGTGACACAAAAGGAACAAATGCAAAAACTTCGTGCTATGAGAGATTTGAATACCGTAGTTGGAGGCAAGTCCTCTACAGCATGTCAACATGTAGGGACACCATCTACCACATCTCAAGTTGAGAGTACATCATCACTCACATGTGAGGAAGGAGGTACACCATCATTCCCACCTCAACCTCAAGGTATGTCATCTATTCCATCTTTGATTGAAGGTATGCCATCTAGCCCATCTCATTTAAATATTGATGAAATTCTTAATGTTGAGATGAATTTACCTATCTTAACACCACCAAGAATTTTGCATAGAAAGCCAAAGTATTTGATTGATATTGATGAGAATATTTTGCAGCCAATGGAAGGTAAGATTCCAAAATGCACTTGTAGAAGATATGCTCATAAGATTTGGAGATTGTTCTTTGAAAAGTTAAATGAGACTGCAAGATGTCAACTATTCGTTGACATGATGCAAAGTATAAAGTATAGGTCCATCATGAAGATTCTTGGGTTGAGAACATCAGAGGCTTCAAGTGAAAAATCTATTGTCAAGAATCTAATGAGTGCATATGATAGTGTGGGTAACACCTCACGCACAAAATATGGTAATGCAACACGGCATGTCAGTACATCGACAATAGTAAGTAGTCAAATGAGGAAAGATCTTCTCATTAGAAAGATGAGTCAAGAATTGAGAATTAATAGGAAAACTTTATCAAGAGCCATTGGAAGGTGCCAAAGAATTGAGGACACCAATGCCAATGAATTATGGGCATTTTCAGGGAGACTACCACGAAAAGATAAACCAATTGTTGAAGCATTGAGATCACTAATTGAAGACTTTTGGAAGAATTACACAAGCGTATCTTTGAATCAAAGGGATGTGGTAAGAAGGAGAATTGGTAGTCAGAAACATAAGCCACATCCAAAGCATTTTTTGGATATGACTCAAACATTATTTTTTGGTAAATTTCTAGAGATGTATTCTCAAATTAAAATTTGTCAAAGATATTTTGAAATGCTAAAACCTTTCTATGTTAAGATAAATCACACACGCACTAGTTGTTGTTGTAGATTACATATTGAATTTTCTACCATTTTGATGTTTATCGGTCTATATGTTTAGATTTGCATACTAACAATGTTTTGCAGGATTGTGGCATACATGCCCCACCAACATCTTCAAGAGACTTCATATCAAGAATTTTATGTGAAAGAGAAGAAGGTCAAATATTCTATAGGAAATTATGCTTGGATGGCACATGTCATCATTGCGATGGCTTGCAACGTACGCCAATATGTGAACATATGGAAAGAACACATGCGGTTGGAAATGAACTAGTAGAGTTTGGCAAGTATAAAATAGTGGCATACAATACAAAAAAAGGTAAAGAAGAATAGATGTGTGAATTGGTTATTCAAAAGATTCCAGTGTATCAATTTATGTCTATATTTCATGGCAGTATTGTGTATGAATATGCAAGACATGCCCATAGAGATTGATGGTTGGACTTGCAATTCAAGTCATGTAAGGACACATTTCTAGTTGGTAGCATTGTTTCAATCATTGACTTTGCATAGAACTACAATCTATAGCCACAGTGTGAGGTGCAATCACAATATTACAACTCCAAATAAGTTTCTATATTTGTGCACATCGCATTCATTCATGCGAATGATAGTATAGAGGATGACAAATAGATCATAAGGGAGTGTCATTTTTATATTAGTGATGATCGTACATAATCTACAGGGTTCATGCAAGGTTTCTTTTAGGTGTTCTACAATGATTTGGCTAGAAGGGGCATATCATCCAGTCAGCATATCCTATGGTCAGATAACTGTGTGTCACAATTCAAGAACTCACGAAATTTCTATTGGCTGAGCAGGAGACATAATATTACAGGTGTTCAGCATATGTGAAACTTTTGTGAGGGCGAGCATGGAAAGAGGGAGCATGATGGTGCAGGAGCATGTATCAAAAGAGCCATAATACAAGAAGAGTTAAAGTATAAAGACAATGCAAAGTTGACAAATGCAAAGTCAATCATTGAGTAGTGTAATGCATTGATGGGTCTAGGTAATGAAGGTAAGTCTTCAGTTCATAGACTTTTTTGGTTGATAGATGATACTAACATTGCACCATATGAAGACTATTGTACACTGATAGGATCAAGAGAGCTACACTCTTTTAGAAGCTCAATTGCAGGTTCATGGAGTATCCATATGCAGAAGATGGAATGCTTTTGTTCTTCATGTACAATTCAAGCATGGAATGAGTGTGAGTCAAAGGAGTGGGTTGACTAATGGTGGTTAAGTTATCTTAGCCCACTTGACACATATTGACCCCTGACGACACTAGAACTAACATAGATGGAATCATCGGTTGACTTTGACCACATATCAGATCTAGTTTAACTAGGTAATATATCTACTTGCATAGTTTTTGAAATTCCTAATGTTATCTTACTTTGTAGTGTTTTTGTAATGTTATCTAATTTACTGCACATATCATTGTAGGGAATGTTTATGTAGTTATTGCAGATGAAGATAACGAAGAGGAACAAATTATTACTTGTGTCGTTGTGTTGAGGCCAAAAATAAATTGGAGACCCTAGTTACAGATGGAGAAAACATCGAATACCCTACAGGCTCAATGGTTGTTACTGGAACATGGCTTAGAAGGTACCCACATAAGAGTGTTAATGTTTGGTTGTTTGATGACTTTGACATGCATCAGAAGATTCTTCATTACTTGAACCTTATCATGTTATCCAATATTCATTTGATATAATTTTGGGGTAGACCTTTGAACAAGACCTTGTGGAAGGTGCGTGAGTCTGACCATGAGGCAATAATTGACATAATAAAGAGTAGAGTAGACCCGGATGGTTCATTGGATTAATTTTTAAGTATTCACATTGATTTTGTAAAGTCATGTTACATTGATTTTTAAGTATGCACATTAATTTGTAAGTTTACATAGGTTTGTCTTTTTTTATTTGCTGCTACATTTTTACACATATACGGTGAATATTGTGATGTGATGTGATGCATAGAGTTGTAGTGCTTCAAGACAAGGCATGAACTTGAATAGTGAAGATCTCACTCAAGAAGTGGTATGAACATGAGAAGTGAAGGCCTCATCATTGGTTTGATTTATTTTCTATGGTATACATTTGATGTTTGCATCATCATCATGTTATGATTCATGGGGTTAGATCTAAGTGATGGATGAAGTTGATCCTTATTGGTCTTAATCCTGTTCACTCATGTTTCAGTCATGTCATATCAAGATTCATGTCATAGGGTTTGGATGTTAGTTCATAACATTCATGTTTATCATGTTACAATAGCAGGACATAGTTGCTTATGTCATTGGTTCATGCCATTGGATCATTGGATTTGGTTGTGGTTCTTCTTCATAACATGTCATGCTTTCAGGAGTTGGATTGGGTTGTGGTTCTTCCTCATGACAGGAGTTTGCTCATGTCTTCATGCTTCTTTTTGCTCCATGTCTTCAGTATTCTCAGTGTCTTCATGTGTCAAAGATTTCTTCAGTGTCCTCATGATGTTGATGTTGGTCACAAAATATGGTATTGTCTTTAAAGACCTAGTTTGGTAAGTTTTGTTTGTGTTATACTCTCTGTTTAATCTATCTCAGATAACCTTTTGCGTTCTTCATGTGGTCTTCAACACTTCGGTTGTATTATCTTTAGGGTTATCTATTCCTCAACCTCCTAAAAACCCTAGTCTTTACTTTGCTCTAAAATCTAAGTTAATACCTTACACCCATACCGGTGATATTGTACCAGCGATATCCCTGAAGAGTCCAAATTGTAAAAAGACAACAATCTTTGACGCATTGTTACTCAGAAACCATGACACTTAGAAATATTTCATTTGAGGCAACACGATCACATAGAATCCCTCTACAATATCGTCTCTCAATTTTTGATATCTCTGAGGCATTTGCCCGTGGTGAAAGGTTTTCTGCTGCCCCAAAAATCGTTAAAAGGAGGTAGTGTAAAGTTGCAAAGGGATGTAACTTTCATCCTGCTCCTAATGCAACCAAACTGACAATCCCAACACATCTGGATGGGTATGTTTAGGCTAGGCATGGTCCTTTTTCACACCCAAACATGCCGAAACAATCTAAGCTACATTGTACTGGCGATATCCCTAAACAGTCCAAAGTGCAAAAAGGAAACAATATTTGATGAGCTGTTACTTAGAAACCATGACACTTAGAAATATTTTGTCTGAGGCTACATGATCATGTAGGGTCCCTCTTCAATAACCTCTCTCAATTTTTGATATCTTTGAGGCATTTGCCCATGGTGAAAGGTTTTCTGCTGCCCCAAAAATTGTTAGAAGGAGGTAGTGTAAAGTTGCAAAAGGGTGTAACTTTCGTCCTGCTCTTGATGCAACCAAATCGGCAGTTCCAACATGTCCGGATGGGTATGTTTAGGCTAGACATGGTCCTATTTCACACCCAAACATGCTGAAATAGTCTGAGCTACATTGTACCAATGATATCCCTAAAGAGTCTAAAGTGCAAAAAGGCAGCAATCTTTGACACTTAGGAACATTCTGTTTGAGTCTACATGATCAAGTAGGGTCCCTCTACAATAAACTCTCTTTGTTTTTATATCTCTGAGGCATTTGTCCATGGTGAAAGGTTTTCTGTTGACCCAAAAAATTATCAGAAGGACGTAGTGTAAAGTTGCAAAGGAGTGTAACTTTCATTTTGCTCCTAATGCGACCAAACTAAAAGTTCTAATGCATTTGGATGGGTACATTTAGGATAGGCATGGTCCTATTTCGCACTTAAAAATGTTGAAGCAGTATGAGCTACATTGTACTGGTGATATTCCTAAAGAGTCCAAAGTGCAAAAAGGCAGCAATCTTTGATGAGCTGTTACTCAGAAACCATGACACTTAGAAACATTTTGTTTGAGGCTACGGGATCATGTAGGGTCCCTCTACAATAACCTCTCTTAGTTTTTAATATCTCTGAGGTGTTTTCCTATGGTAAAAGGTTTTCTGCTGCCCCAAAAATCATCAGAAGGAGGTAGTGTAAAGTTGCAAAGGGGTGTAACTTTCGTCCTGCTCGTAATGTGACCAAAATGACAGTTCCAACACATCTAGATGGGTATGTTTAGGCTAGGCATGGTCTTGTTTTGCACCTAGGGTATATGCACAAAGATGAGGGACCAAAAAGTCACCACATGACTTTTTGGTCCCATACAAGTCATAATGCGAGCATGTTATAACGCACTCGCGTTATAACATGAGCGTGTTTTGCAAAATCAAAACTCTCACTCTCTCTCACTCTATCTCTCTTACACTCTCCCTCTCCCTCTCCCTCTCCCTCTCTCTCATTCTCGCTCTCTCTCGTTCTCGCTCTCTTTCCCTCCCTCCCTCCCTATCTCTCCCTCCCTCCCCCTCTCTTCCTCTCTCTCTCTTGCATTGGAGTTTGAATCACCTATGTCATTTCTAAGAGAGAGAGAGAGATTAGGGTTTAGTGGTTAGGGTTTAGGGGCATTATTTAGGGTTTATGAGTTTAAGGTTGCTCAAGTTTAGGGTTTAGGGGAATTATTTAAGGTTTAGGGTTTCTCAGGTTTAGGGTTTAGGGGTTAGAGGTTAGGGGTTAGGGTTTAGGGTTTAGAAAGAGATAGAGGGGACCAATAGAGATTGGGAGAGATAGGGGAGACAGAGGGGAGAGATAAGGAGATAGAGAGTGAGGGACATGTCCAGAGACATAGGGAGAGAGATTGAGAGGTAGAGGGACAATAGAGATAGGAAGATAGAGGAGAGATATGGAGATAGAGGTTTAGGGTTTCTTGGGTTTAGGGTTTAGGGTTTAGGGGTTTAGGGGTTTAGGATTAGGGGTTAGGGTTTAGTGGAATTATTTAGGGTTTATGGTTTAGGGGTTAGGTGTTAAGGTTTAGAGGTTTAGGGTTTAGGGGATAGAGAGAGATCGATAGGGAGATATAAAGGAGACCAAGGGGAGAGATATAGAGATAGAGAGTGAGGGACATGGCCAAAGACATAAGGAGAGAGATTGAGAGGTAGAGGGATGATAGAGATGGGGAGATTAGGGAGAGATAGGGATATAGAAGTTTAGGGTTTAGGGGAATTATTTAGGGTTTATGAGTTTAGGGTTGCTCAAGTTTAGGGTTTAAGGTTTAGGGGTTAGGAGTTAGGGTTTACGGTTTATGGTTTAGAGGTTAGGGGTTAGGGTTTAGAGGTTTAGGGTTTAGAAAGAGAGGATCAATATGGAGATATAAAGGAGGTTGAGGGGAGAGATAGGTAGATAAAGAGTGAGGGACATGGCCAGAGACATAGGGAGAGAGATTGAGCGGTAGAGGGATGATAGAGATAGGGGAGAGATAGGGAGATAGAGGTTTAGGGTTTAGGGTTGCTCAATTTTAGGGTTTAGTGGTTAGGGGTTAAGGTTTAGGGGCAATATTTAGGGTCTAGGGTTTATGGTTTTAGGAGTTAAGGTTTAGAGGTATAGGGTTTAGGGTTTGGAGAGAGAGGACCAATTGGGAGATATAGAGGAGATGGAGGGGAGAGATAGGTTGATAGAGAGTGAGGGACATGGCTAGAGACATAGGAAGAGAGATTGAGAGTTAGAGGAACGATGGAGATAGAGAGATAGAGGTTTAGGGTTGCTTGGGTTTGGTTTAGGGGCATTATTTAGGGTTTAGAGGTTTAGGGTTTCATGTCAAAAGTTCTCTCTCTGAGTTGGAGAGAGAGAGAGAGAGTTTTCTTTTTTCCATTTCCTTCATCGATAAGGGAGAGGGAGAGATAAGGAAATAGAGGAATGATAGGGGAGAAGGAGGTAAGAGATATGAAGATAGCAAGAAATGGATAGGTAGAAAGAGAGAGGAGACAAATAGGGAGAGACAAAGGAGAAAGAGGGGAGAGATAGGGTGATAGAGAGTGAGTGAGATGTCTAGAGAGATAGGGAGATAAGGGAGAGATATGGAGATAGAGGTTTGGGGTTTCTCAAGTTTAGAGTTTAGGTGTTAGGGGTTATGATTTAGGGGCATTATTTAGGGTTTAGGGGTTTAGAGAGAGAGAGAGAGACTACTTTTGACATGCAACCCTAAACCCCTAAATCCTAAATAATGCCCCTAAACCCAAGCAACCCTAAGCCTCTAAACTCTAAATAATGTCGTAAACCTGAACCCCTAAACCCTAAATCTCCATCTCTCTATCTTTATCATCCCTCTACCTCTCAATCTCTCAATAATGCCCCTAATCCCTAAACATCTCTCTCTCTCTCTCTCTCTCTCTCTCTCTCTCTCTCTCCCCCCTAAGCAACCCTAAACCTTTATCTCCCTGATCTCCTTATCTCTATCATCCCACTACCTCTCAATCTCTCTACCTATGTCTTTGGCCATGTCTATCACTCTCTATCTCCCTATCTCTCCCCTTGGTGTCCTCTATATCCCCCTACCAATCCTTTCTCCCTAAACCCTAAACCTCCAAACCTTAACACCTAAATAATGCCCCTAAGCTCTAAACACTAAGCCCTAAACTTGAGCAACCCTAAACCCCCAAACACCATACCCTAAGCCCAAGAAACCATAAACCTCTATCTCCCTATCTTTATCATCCCTCTACCTCTCAGTCTCTCTCCCTATGTCTCTAGACATGTCCCTCACTCTTTATCTGGAGAGAGAGAGAGGTGTTTAGGGTTTTAGGGCATTATTTAGGGTTTCTCAAGTTTAAGGAGAAAGATTGAGAAGTAGAGGGATGATAAAGATAAAGAGATAGAGATTTAGGGTTTCTTGGGTTTAGGGTTTAGGAGAATTATTTAGGTTTTAGAGGCTTAGGATTTCTCAGGTTTAGGGTTTAGGGGTTTAGGGTTGCTTGGGTCAAGGGTTTAGGGTTACATGTCAGTCTATCTCTCTCTTTAAACCTGTAAACCCTAAATAATGCCCCTAGATCATAACCACTAACCCCTAAACCTGAGAAATTCCAAACCTCTATCTCCCTTTATCTCCCTATCTCTCTGGACATCTCACTCACTCTCTATCACCCTATCTCTCCTCTCTTTCTCCTCTACCTCTCCCTATCTATCTCCTCTCTCTACCTATCTATCTCTCACTATCTCCATATCTCTTAGCTCCTTCTCCCCTATCATTCTTCTATTTCCCTATCTCTCCCTCTCCCTTATCGATGAAGGAAATGGAAAAAAGAAAACTATGACTCTCTTTCTATCTCTCTCTCTCTCTCCCTCCCTATATATCACTTTCTCCCTATCTCTGCCTCTCAGAGAGAGAGAGAGAGAGTTGTTTAAGTTCACCATAATGCGATCGCATTATGTGTTGCCTTGGTTATTTCCAAGCCTAAGGCTTGGATTTATCTTGGGCTTCCAACCCAAAGTCTTGGACTATGTTTAGGACGTCCAAAGACATGTTTTTTTAGATTGTAGCAAAAACCACATAATATGGAGTGTGCTCCCCATCAGGATGGCACTTTTTTCAATGAAAACTCAAAAAAAATACCACCATAATCTTAAGCTCTCTATTAGCTATCTAACCATATAATTTTTTTCACATTTTGAGTACATTTAGTGTTTCATCTTGAATTTCTTTTGTTAGTGTGTCCATTTTTTGTCAAAAATCAGTGTCTAGTATTTTTGACTTTTTTTAACCGTTCATCAAAATTTGAAATAAGTTACATTTTTAGAAACTAGACTCCATTCTACATGTATTCAAAAAAAATATGATTTTCGATTAGTTTTCAAAATGTTTAGGGGGGAGCACGCTCAAATTTCTATTTTTCAGGATGTGTCCACTTCGAAAATTACTAAAAAATTAATTATTCATGAAAAAGTTATCAGAAAAAATTAGGGATAAACTACATGGTGTTATCTAATTTCTCATCGGAGCAATTATTGAAATACTAAAAAAAGTTAACATTTTAGGGGGAGCACACTAGACGCTATGTTGTGTTTTTTTGAGAAAAACAAGACCAATTTGTGTGCTCCATCTTTTTGAACTCCTTAATATCAACTATTTTTGGAAAAAAATAGTAGTTTATAAACTAGATTCAGAGCACCACGACTATTATTTTTGTTCCATCTTCAAATTTTGAGTGTAGCTATCTTAAATTTCTCATCCAACATCAATGTTTGCTGATTTCAGAAAGAAAAAAAAAGTGGCAACTTAAGACCCCATTTTGGTCCCTCACCTTTGTGCACTTACCCCCCAAACATGCCAAAACAATTCGAGCTACATTGTACCTGCGATATCCCTAAAGAGTCCAAAGTGCAAAAAAGTAGCAATTTTTGACAAGCTGTTACTCATAAACCATGACACTTAGAAATATTTTGTCTAAGGCTACAGGATCACGTAGGGTCCCTCTACAATAACCTCTCTCAATTTTTGATATCTCTGAGGCATTTGCCTATGGTGAAAGGTTTTCTGCTACCCCAAAAATCATTAGAAGGAGGTAGCGTAAAATTGCAAAGGGGTGTAACTTTCATCCTACTCCTGATGCAACCAAACCAATAGTTCCAACGCATCTAGATGGGTATGTTTAGGCTAGGCATGGTCCTATTTTGCACCCAAACATGCTGAAACAGTCTGAGCTACATTATGCCGGTGATATCCCTGAAGAGTCTAAAGTGCAAAAAGGCAGCAATCTTTGACGAGCTGTTACTTAGAAACATTCCATCTGAGGAAATGTGATCATGTAGAACCCCTCTACAATAATATCTCTTAGTTTTTGATATCTCTGAGGCATTTGCCTATGGTGAAATGTTTTCTGCTGCCCCAAAAATCATCAGAAGGAGGTAGTGTAAAGTTGCAAAGGGGTGTAACTTTCATCCTGCTCCTGATGCGACCAAACCAATAGTTCCAATGCATCTAGATGGGTATGTTTAGGCTAGGCATGGTCCTTTTTTATACCCAAACATGCCAAAATAGTCTGAGCTACATTGTACCGACGATATCTGTGAAGAGTCCAAAGTGTAAAAAGGCAACAATCTTTCACGAGCTATTATTCAGAAACCATGACACTTACAAAAATTCCATTGAGGCAACGTGATCACATAGAATTCATCTACAATAGCCTCTCTCAGTTTTTGATATCTCTGAGGTGTTTGTCCGTGGTGAAAGGTTTTCTACTGCTCCAAAAATCATCAGAAGGAGGTAGTGTAAAGTTGCAAAGGGGTGCAACTTCCATCCTGCTCTTGATGCGACCAAACTGATAGTTCCAACACATTTGCATGGGTACATTTAGGCTAGGCATGGTCCTATTTCACACCCAAACATGTCGAAACAGTCTGAGCTACATTGTACCGGCAATATCCCTCAAGAGTCCAAAGTGTAAAAAGGTAGAAATCTTTGAGGAGTGTCACTTAGAAATCATGACACTTAGAAACATTTTGTTTGAGGATACAAGATCATGTAGGGTCCCTCTACAATAACCTCTCTCAATTTTTTATATCTCTAAGGTGTTTGCCCATGGTGAACGGTTTTCTACTGTCCCAAAAATTGTCAGAAGGAGGTAGTATAAAGTTACAAAGGGGTGTAACTTTCATCCTACTCCTGATGCAACCAAATTGATAGTTCCAACGTGTCTAGATGGGTACGTTAATGCTAGGCATGGTCCTATTTCACACCCAAACATGTCGAAACGGTCTGAGCTACATTATACCAACGATATCCCTGAAGAGTCCAAAGTACAAAAAGGCAACAATCTTTGATGAGTTGATACTCGGAAACCATGACACTTAAATAAATTCCATCCAAGGCAATGTGATAATGTAGAATCCATCTATAATAACCTCTCTCAATTTTTCATATCTCTAAGGCGTTTGCCCGTGGTGAAAGGTTTTCTGCTGCCCCAAAAATCGTCATAAGGAGGTAGTGTAAAATTGCAAAGGGGTGTAACTTTTGTCCTACTCCTGATGCGACCAAATTGATAGTTCCAACACATCTAGATGGGTACATTTAGGCTAGGCATGGTTCTATTTTGCACCCAAACATGTTGAAATAGTTCGAGCTACATTGTACCGACAATATCCTCACACATTGCCTTTGTTATAACTGTTATAGTCTTCACATGTCAACATGCATCTTATGGCTATTAACATACTTGTTCTAGCAGTTAACACAATCATATATGAATTTCTTGTTCTTTTATCTTAGTTCACCTTGATTTTGTTCTCTAGTACTATCTCTGTAGGGTTTGTTTTAGTTCTTCAATGCATTGGTCCATCATTGCAATCTTAGACCCCTAAATTAGGCTTTAAATAGACCTTTGTTAGGCTACTCTCCTAAACCTTAATATCATCTTCATGTTATCATATCCATGATGTTCAACCTTCAGCTTCTTCCACCTTTAGGTCACTATGTTATTAGGCTTGAACTTAGACTTCTGTGATATTTGAAACCCTCTACACTTCATGGCTCTATCATTATGTAATGATCTACACTATCATTATGTAATGATCTACACTGCACCTATCTTGCTTATCATATTTCATAGCAATTCTGCAAAGAGTTGGGATAGTGGTATGCAACCTTCTGCAAGATCAATACAATGTCGTAACAAGGCTTTCAAGCTTAACAAGTTTTTGGGTAGGGAATTGCTTTATGGAATTAGAGTCAAATTGGTAAATGTGATGACATGATACATATTAACATGGTGAGATGCAAAGTATACATTTATAATATTAACCACATTCTCAAAGGGATTGCTGATGACTTATGGAAGCCTATAGCCCCATTGTTATGTTGCATACTCAAATTAGGTAAGATTCAATGTACTCTTATAATGTCACCTTATATGCAAGAGGAATTACATTTAATAACCACAATGGTCATCAGGTGGTCATAAGCATATGATTTTGACTATCTTATTCAAGACAACAAACATACTCTTTGCATCCCAATATGGTTACTTGTGCAAAATAAAATGTTGCATAGTGTTATGGGGTGTTGCACATGGTTTTGTATCAAGTTTTGGAATGTAGACCCTGTGAACAATAGTGCACGTAGGTGTAGATGTGACACCTAAATTAGATAGAGTTGTTTGTGAAATTATGAGACATGATCCTTAGTGTTGTGTAAATGGCACATGATCCAAAGGGTTGTGTAAGATTTATAGGGTGTCTTTTGAATTGCACAAAATCATTCCTATCACTATGTGAATTATGCATGGTGCAAGGAACCATGAACTTTGTGTTGGATCAAGTAGCATTGTTTAGGTGGCACATGATGCAAGGACTTATGCACGAGGTTGTACATTGCTATGTGAGTGACTGAGGATAACATGCAAACTTGTGCAATAGCATGTAGATCATGATGTGAACAAAAAACTTGCTTTCCATTTATCCATTTAACCAATCTTCCTTTCTCTATTTTCTCAGGCATGTCTAGTTTTGAGAGACTAAAACTTTCAACCCAAAACTCAAATTCTCTTATCATCAATTGGGATGGATTCTTTGACAATTAAACTTTAAAACCTAGAGGCATACAAAAATGATCTACACTACACCTATCCATATTACATAATGATCAACAAAAATGATTTGTATTAACCAAATATCCATATAAGCATACATCAATATCTGTCAATATAAGTATAGCATATACACAAAATAGCCATATAGGCATACAATATCAACTATATGCAATACAAAATATATGTCCATCTCTAGGTTACAATAATATATGGCATTCCCCTATGTTCGGTGAAGAGAATATATCACAGGCAGCCTTTGATCTTCGAGTGGATGGAGACGCGTATGAGGGTGGTCTACTACGAAATTGCACTAGTAGAAATATGGCAAATAAATGACCAGGTGACCAAAACTTTTTGCAACACAACTATAAATGACTAATTTGGTCATCAGTTGAAATGACTAAATAAATGACCAAATAAATGACTAAATAAATGACTAATTTGGTCATCGAGCAAAAAACACAACTAAATAATTGATCATTGATCAAACAAATAAAAATTAGACAATATGATATTAAAGTGGATAATTAAAAAAGTGGGTTGTATTATAATATAATATAATAATAATATATTATATTTATTTATAATATATTTTATTATATTATTTATATTTATATTATATTATATTATATTTATATTATATTATGTTTATTTATATTATAATATATTTATAATAATATAATATTATATTATAAATATATTATAATATAATATTAGAATATTAATATAAGACTTCATATCGAGGAGACAGGGTAAAACTATGAGTACCAAAATGTTAAAATTAAAATTTCTGCCAAAAACCATGAACGCCAAAATATTAAAATTAAAATTTTAAGGTGCCATAAAGGTAAACCCTAACTAGGAAAGGTCAAAACCCTAATGTTTTGACTTCTCTGTTTTTGCTATGAATGATTGGAGCTGAGCAGGGTGCTTAAAATTTCATCATAGTGCAGCATGTGGGTGAGCTTAAGCTCTTAATTTGTTGATAAGCCATGGAGACCACTAAAGAAACCAACCACTGAGAATGATTGATCAACCTTTTGCTCCCTCCAACGTCCCTTTAAACCACTCGGCCGCTCATCAGATGAGAAAAAAGAGAAAGGTATTGCTTTTATTTTATTTCATCTCATTTTTTTCCTTCTGGAAATGTTTCATGCTATAAAAAAGTTCATGCTGGAAGATTTTCTAAACTTGTCAGTTGTTCTCATGCTGGGAAAAAAATTGTGTTAGAAAAAGTCTCATTTCGTTTAAATGTGTACCTAGATGTTCTGGGATTTTGATTTTATATTTTTTCAAAGGAAAAGGAAAGGGAAAATGGTTAAAAGCAAATAACTTAGGCGAGCATATCAAATTGCAATATTTGAGGTGAGTTGGAAGGGAGTGCACACATAAAACAAAAGATTTGCCTTCCAAGGAATTGATCCAAGGCAATGGAGGAAATCTTCTTTTTTTTTAAGGTATATACATAAGTTCTTTGTTTTTTTTAGCACAAAAACTAAAAATTTGTCACGGTTGTTCTCATGCTGGGAAAAAAATCTTGTCAAAAAAAGTCTCATGTCGTTTAAATGTTCTTGGCTGGATGCTCTGGGATTTCAATTTTATATTTTTCAAAGGAAAAGGAAAGGGAAAATGGTTGAAAGCAAACAACTTAGGTGAGCATATCAAATTGCAGGTGAGTTGTGTTGTGATGTTCACAACACGCCCCATTTTACTCCTTAGTAAAATGAGGACCCTTGCTGTGGCTTTTTGCTTTTTGCTTGTGTGTGTCGTTTTACTTGGTGGTAAAGGGAAAAGGGAGTTAAAATTGCAAACCTTGTTAAAAATGGAGGAGAAATGCATTTCAGTATCAGTGCATAGTATGGTTGGATTCTTTGTCAAAAATGAGCTAGGGTTGCTTTTTGAACCATGTTAAAATTTGCCATATTTTGCAAGTTATGAGCATTTTGGTAAAATGTACAGGGGAAGGGTTTGTTGTTTGCACATACAAGTCTCTTTGTATATCGGGTTGCATATACAAGGCCCTTTGTATGCAAGTTCGCTTGTATACAAAGACCTTTGTATATTGCTTTCCATATACAAAGTCATTTGTATATGCGAAGGTCATTTTATAATTGGTCGCATGAGTAGTTGGGTTCATATACAAAGTCAATTGTATGTCTTTTTGCCTTGTATGCATTTGTTAATGTTATATGCATACATACAAGATGGACCCGAGGTGGTTTTAGGTTGAAATGAATAAATGTTTAAATCCATTGCATGTATCTCACATTTGTATGTTTGGCAGGTCGTAACATACAATGCATTCATACAAGGGCCGGAACCAAAAAGTTATTAAGCAATGTTAATTCATTGTATATTTCGGGCTTGTATATTTAAACATACATTTGATATATAAATTTGTAATGTGCAGGCCGCGGACCCAAAGGATTATGAAAAGGAGTTAAACTGTTGTATGTTTTTCGCTTGTATGTTTTTACATACAAATGAAATATGCAAGTCAAGGTACATGTAACGTTCCTATGCATCGGGCAGACCCGAAGAGAAAATTAAAAGGGGTTAAGTCCTTGTATATTTTGTGTTTTATATGTTTCGACATACAAAGCTGATATGCAATGACTTATACAAGTGGCGGACCCGAAAAGGTTATCAGAATTAGTTAAATCATTGTATAACTCCGCAATGTATCTTACGAAATATACATTGCATTATATACAAGCAATGGAACCCAAATGTTATAGATTAAAGTAAAATGCTTGTATGTTCCCCGCAATGTATATTCCATAACATACATTGCATTTTATGCATTTCCAATGTGCATGCCGCAGACCCAAAGGCATCATTAAAAAGAGTTAAATGGTTGTATATTTGGCGCTTGTATGTTTTTACATACAAGCGAAACATACAAGTTAAAGGATACAAGGCTCGTTGTATATAAGCGCTGGACCCAAAAAGTCTATTAAAACAGCTTAAGTCCTTGTATGTTTTCAGGTTTGTATATTGGCAAGATACAAGTGTTTTATACATCGGTCAGACCCAGAACATTTATAAATTTGAATTAAGTTTTTGTATGTTTCGACTTGTATGTATGTTTCGATATACATACATTTCGAAACATACAAAACGGAGGTACATTGCAGACTCGAAAGAGAAGTTAAAAAGCTGAAAATGCTTGTATGATTAAGCGTTTGTATGTTTCTAATATACAAACCGATATGCAAAGATAAACATACAAGCCGGAATCCAAAAGAATTTGAAATCTGATTTATACGATGTATCACATCTAGGTTGTATATCGAGAGATGTATTGTGTAATATGCATTACGGATTCGAGGGGTTATAAACTACCATTTATAATGGCGATAGGTCCAAAGGTAACATACAAGTGTGTTTGTATGTATTGAGCCTGATATACAAGGAAAACATGCATTCGCCATATACAAGGATTTGAACAGGCAAAAAGGCGGGAAAGCTAAGTGATGGAAATTTGAAGCCGATTTAAGGCCTGATGCATGTTTTTGGTCAACGATGGTTGACCCAACTGGCTTTAACGCTGTATAGGCATTTTGATGTGCATTTTCCATGGTTTTTTGAGTCCGACGGTTGTGTTTATGCATTTGGAGCTATTTTAATGTAAATGTTCATTTTTCCTACTGATTTATTAAATGATGGTGCTAATTCCTGCTTGTTTATTGTAGATTGTTGGAGTAGCTGGGAAGAAGTAGAGTTGCCAACATAGTAACGGTGTGCAGGTGAATATAAAGGCAGGGTTTTAAATGACAACGACATCCTAGGCGGCGGGCCAGATCCTGAGAGGCCAAACACACCAGAGGGAGCCAGAGGGGCTTTCAATGCGAGGAGTTGGTAGATGGAAACATTATTGAAGGAGCGACACCCTGTCTGGGTATGCTACTCAAATTCTTGGCAGGATTCATTTCTCACCGTTGGATGCTGCATTTCAAGATGCTGACCATTGATCTCCTAGGGTTTTTGGGCACCAGATTGGGGAAAAACTAGAGATATATATATTGAGCCCCTGTACTGTACAAAGAAAAGGAGGAGGTCAATCATACAAAAATCAAACCTATAATAGTTTTAGGAGAGATCGGATTACTGAGACTAGTGAGGACTGGATTGTTGAAATAATCAAGGTCCCTTCCTCAGATCATTGTAAATGTACCTATTTTATGAACATACTGTATGGAGATGAAGTTTTAGACTATACCCTAATTGTAAACCTTAAGTAGTCTTCAAGTTGATTTCTGGATATGTACTGGTGAATGCTATGTTCTATAGAAGCTCTTTCCTTTCATTGCATGTTGTTGTCAACTTTTCCCTTGAAGATTTGCACTGAATCATGCGGATTTGTGGACTGTCCTGGTGAAGTATGATTTTAGTTTTATTCTTTCCATTGCTGTATGGGAACATGTATGTGGATCAATGATCTCAGTCAAGTAATTTTAGGAATCTCACTCTCTAACCCTTTTTCTCATTTTAATTTCATTGAAATCACTTTCATAACTGCACATCATGATAAATCAAAAGCAGAACAGAAAAATATGCTGACATCCCGAAGACAACTGAATATCATTAGCATATTTTGAGCTAAATGCATGTAGTATTGAAAATGTCATACAAAGAATCACAAATAAGGGTAGAACTCATGCAAATATCAACTTAGGCACATCATTTGGAGATATATGCTGTGTAGAGTAACCTCCCTGTATAGCATTGTTGCAGGAACAGAATCTACTAATCTACGTAAGGCCCCAAAATGGAAAACAACAATACACATCAACCACAGAGTAACATCAGCAGATTATGAAATAATCGACGAGGACTTGGGATCATGAATTCTTGGAATTCATCGTATCTTTCAGGATAAACAAGGGTTGTTGTGTGACTTTTGTTTTGTGTGCTTGGTTATGACTGACATCACAAACCAATCAACAGGAAACTGATGCTAGAAGGAGGACAGTTGACAAAGGAAACTGTAGATTCCTGCATACATTGCTTAAACATCTCGACGGTTTGAATTTTGGCCATAAACTCGCCATTTTTCCTTAAAACTTGAGAAATCCTAGCTTTCAGACCAAATACCAGGTCCAAATCTAGTGGACTCTTCGAAGAACTGCCTATTAGGGGATTTAGACCTAGGACTGTGGACATTCATCACACTCCTAATTCTAGTGCGACAGAAGCCTCACCAGAGCATGCTCCTGTAACCCCTATTGGCTTTCAAATACCCACAAGACCACCTATCACACCTTAGGCCCAGCCTCAGCCTATCGTACCCCAGATCCAACCTCCACTGGTTGCGATGTCATTTTTCACAGCAGAGTCACCACTGGCCTTCAATGCATATCATGCTTTGCCTAAAAATCTAGATAAAATTTGTCCTAGGTACCATCCGTATCAAGATGCTGATGATCATGTCAGGGCCTTCAAGGAAGCTTGTTGTAGGGCTAGAATTGAGTATGAGGATGTGGTATGCAGATTGTTTCCATTCTCCTTAGGGGAAGAAGCCTATAACTGGTATACCAGTCTAGGTTAGGGTTCAGTCTGTTCATGGGATGCCTTGGAGAAAGCTTTCAAGGATAGGTTCAAGGTGCCTATAGATCCTTCAATGAACTATCATCTATTTGCCACCATCAAGAGGTGCGAAGGAGAACCCATTGCAAACTTCAACGCTAGATTCCAGAAGATGTTGTCTAAACTAGTTGCTCCCTACGTTGTAGTAGATGAAGCTGCTAGGAGTATTTATTATTCATCTTTAGATCCCCTGACCTCCATGTTTATCAGAAGGACACACCCTGGTGTAACAACTTTAGTACAGGCTTTTGAGGAAGCTATCAAAGTTAGTCAACAATTGGCTCCTACTCCCACACCAAATATTACTTTCCCTACACTTCCTAGTTATCTTACATATCTTGTCCACCAACAGACCAATGGAGGCATGATGCCTTCAACTGTGATGCCAGCCCCTTTGCAAATACCACCACTCAGTGTCATGCCCCCACCAAGTAGGAGTAACCAGATGTTACCATATCAAACACAAGTGCCTCAGGGTGTAGAACAATCCAACAATAACAATGGGTCTTCCTTTTTCAAGCCCCAGACAAAAAATGTGATGGCCAAGGTTCAGGAAGAAAAGGAAGAAATCAAAGAAATATCAGCTCAGTTAAGAAAACTTACTATTGAGGTCACTCATCTAAGAAATTAGAATTTCTACTCTCAACCTAATCAAAATAGAGGTTATGCCAATGACAAACCTAATTATCCTAACAGGGGGTACAACAGCAATTACAATAACAACAATGGCAACAATAATCGTCCTAGACAGCCTAGAGTGTGGAACACCATGCCTAACAATGGTTCCTTGCCATCATCCCTAGACAATCAGCCTCCTAGTGAACCTAGGTAGACCACCAGAGTAAACCTTGTAGAGGAAGCACTTATGAACTGGTGCAGAATACATAACACCAACACCCATGTAGAGTTGGACTGTCCTCAATTTAGGATTGCTGCTAGCATATTCCAAGCTGAAGTGGCTAGTACCTCACGTAACCCACCTTATACAGAGGGAAATGAAATTGTCCCCTGTGAGTATGATTCTACCCTAGTACTAGAAAGCTTCATGCATTGTCCTTATCAGCAGACAATATCATCACATCAAGATTACACTTCAACATGTGAGGAATCAGCCATGGCTTTTGAGTATAACTATGTTTTCCCCTTTGAGGATGAGAATGAGCCATCAATTGAGCATGAGGAAGTCAATACTTATCAACAGCAACCTCAAGGTAGGCATAACTACAACTTAAGGAATAACTCAAACAGATATGTTGATCCTTTGACTACCTCATTGCCTCCAAACAATTTCAATACTCCACCTGATCCCAAGGCAAGTAATAACCCTGGACTCCCCAAGGTCGATGCTCAATATCTGACACCGCATAACACAGCATCAAAAGCTGCAAATCCACTTCCTAAATCTGACAAATTGGTTACATATTTGGCAGATGAAATGAAAAAAGTAAAGATCAGCTTGCCAATGTCGGAGTTGCTTAAAACCCCTACTATCAAGAATGCTTTCATGGAATCATTGGACGGTTCTGCTCAAAAGAAAGATAGCCATACCCCGGGCCAATTTACAAATAAAGATCATGCTGCCAAGGATGTTAATGTCAAACCTAAAACCCCAGCTACTGTTCAAGCTACAGATACCTCCCACATGACCCTATACAAAGACAAGAGTGAGTCACCTCCCTTCCTCCTTACCACAAGGATGTTTGGTAAAAATTTTCATAACTGCTTAGTAGACTCAGGAGCATCTACCAATGTAATGCCCCTATCCATATGCAATGCTTTAGGGTTACATCCTACTAAATCATTGAAGAAGGTAACATAATTGGACAAAACATAAGTAAGTGTGGTAGGAGAACTAACCCACATTCACATGCAGCTAGCATCGGATCCCAGAATCCAGCACTATATTGATATTCAGGTAGTCGATATACCTGATACATATGGAATGTTACTTAGCAGAGACTGGTCAAAAACCCTCAACGGATACATGTCAACTGATTTCAGCCATATGTGGCTACCTTGGAAGGGTATACCAAATCAGATAAAGATCAAAGTTGAACCTCGCATGAGACACATGATCACCGAATATAACAGAACCAATGAAATCATGTATGTAGATGTGGAACCTGGAGTTTACTCCATCAGACCTCAAACCGCCAGCATAGAAGAAATCCTGATGCTTGACATACATGATCATAATGGCGACCTTTGGAGTGATGAAATAAATTCAGAGCCTGATTGTAATCATGGAAATAAAATAGAACTGGATCATTTCAAGAAATTTGAGATGCATTTGTTTAGACAGGTGAAACGATGTCAATTATTAAGTGTGCCTGTTCATGATATTCTGATTGATGGATGGTGTAGGTTGCATGATGAGGCTCATTCTGAAAAAACTTGTAATGCCTGTTTAGACATGTTGGAGTTGGAACAAGCATATGGTGAAGCATCTTCACCCGCGGTGAGTTCCATGGATAACGATAGTGATACTGATTTATGTTTGTCTCCTATAGGAACAGGAGGATGCACACAGAAGGATGAAGGTTCTGTCTAGATGACAGAAGAGATACTAGTATGCAACGGGGGTAATGATAAGAACAAGAAGAAAATCACCCCTAGGAGTGATTGTCTAGTGGAGTCAGATTACGAGTTATCTGACGAGGATAGTGGCAGCAATTTGTCCAAGTTCGAGGAGTTTCTGTCAAAAGAAATCCAAAAGATGACGCAGCAACATAGGCCTCCCCAGGATGCCTTGATTGAGAAGTGGTGCAGGTTGCATGAGGCACCTCACTCGGAGACATCTTGCTCGTTGTGCCTGCATATCTTGAGAAGGCATACGGTGCCTGGTCCAGAGAATGTTCCTCTTGGTGATAAGAGAAAAGAAGAAGTATCAGCTCCCCATAAAGCCGATGAGGTGGTGTCTGAGAAAATTGGGACACCAAAGCTAAAATGGATATCCAGTGGTGTGGCTGCCAGAGCCAAAAGAAAGAAGGAAGCACCAGATAAGCTTTTAGCTAAGGATGAGCCATGGATCCTCAGATTTGATGGATCCAAGTCAAAACAGGGAGCTGGAGTAGGAATAGACCTCATTGACCCATCTGAAAAATCCTATTTGGCAGCATATAGATTGCAGTTCCCATGTACAAATAATGTGATGGAATATGAAGCTCTAATTCATGGGATACTGTTCGCTCTTAGGAAGAAGGTGCAAATTTTGCATGTCTATGGGGACTCAGAATTAGTTGTCAGACAGGTAAGAGGTATATACTCTTGCAATTATAGGAGGCTGTCCAATTACAGACATAGGGTGTGGGACTTAATAGAAGAGTTTGATGCATTCAATATCACCCATGTACCCAGAGAGCAAAACCACAGAGCAGATGCTTTGGCCTAGGCTGCCAGTACTCTAGAGCCACTGTCCATATCAGGTTTAAAAAGATTCTCAGTTGAATTAGTATTAGTGCCTTCAGTTCCTGATAATGTAACTAATCTCCAAGTATTTGAAGATGATCAACATATATTGGATTTTATTTCCAATAGAGATGTTTTTGAGGCATAGATCATTGATGAAAAGAATGTAGAAGATCATGTCTAGGAGGAAGAAGAAATCCTAGAGCTGCCAAGTAACAAAATCCCTAGGAGAATGATAGAGCTGGAGAGAGCATTTGATTTGGACAGCATGCTGAAATAAAGGGATCTTTAAAAGGTTGATGAGGGATAGTATTCATAGGTCGACCTTGGGCAAGGTGATAGAAGAAGAAATGTCCTGATTGGGAAGGTCTATACAGAAGAAGAGTTGAAAGGGATAACTCAGGCCCTCAAATATTACATCCATGTCATTACCTGGACATATGACAAATTGAAAAGTTTTGATACATCAGTCATCACTCATACGATACCTGTGAAGTCAGATGCCAAGCCTTTTCGGCAAAAGCAAAGACCCGTCAATGCTTTACTGGAGCCAATCATTTTTGAAGAAGTGAAAAGACTGCTCGATGCCAGGCTCATATTTCCTATGAGACACTCCACGTGGGTGGCAAACCTGGTCCCAATGAGAAAGAAGAACGGTGACATCAGACTGTGTGTGGACTTCAGGAACTTGAATTGAGCTTCTGAAAAGGATAATTATCCTTTGCTTTCTCTAGATGAAGTCCTGCAGATTGTGAATGGCACCAAGATGATGTCCTTCTTGGACAATTTCTCTGGATACAACCAGGTGATGGTGGACAGAATTGATAGATTGAAAACCACATTTACCACGAAATGGGGGATCTTCGCCTACAGGCGCATGCCATTTGGATTGATAAACGCTGGAGCCACATTTCAGTGAGCAATGGACATAGCCTTTAGAGGCTTGATTGGTAAGTGCATAGTAATATACATGGATGACTTAACGGTGTTCTCCAAAGATAGAGCAGACCATGTAGAGGACTTGAGAAAGGTGTTGAAGAAGTGTGAGCAGTATGGGATATCCTTGAATCCCAAGAAGTGCATATTTGGGATGACCATGGGGAAATTGCTAGACCACTTGATAACTGAAGACAGGATCATCATTGATCCTGATAGAATAAAATCCATCATGAAGATACAACTGCCTAGAAGCAAGACGGAGCTCAAATCTTACTTTGGTAAGATTAATTTCGTTAGGAAATTTATCACTGGCTTTACAGAGATAGTCAGGCCCTTGAACGCCATGCTCAAGGACACTAAAATTGAATGGACCCCAGAAGCTAGAGCAGCTTTTGAAGACATTAAAAAGGCCATATCAAATGCTCCAGTCCTGATCAGTCTAGATTACACCAAGGACTTCTACATCTACTCATTTGCTTCAGAACATACATCTACAGTAGTACTGACACAGAAAAATGAAGAAAAGGAAGAAAAGCCTATAGCCTTCATGAGCTACCCTTTCAGAGACGCAAAGCTCAGGTATATGGACGTTGAAAGATAGGTGCTTGCTTTGGTCCGAGCAGTCAAGAAGTTCAAGCACTACATCCTGAGAAGTAAGGTGATTGCTGTTGTACTCGATGCAGCAGTGAAAATGTTGCTAATGCAAAGTGAACCAATTGAGAAAAGGGCTAAATGGATCACTGTCCTCTAGGAGTACGATATGGATATTACCCCTATGAAGCTGGTAAGAGGGCAGGGATTAAGCCGGATGATATCAGAGGTTGATCCCAATATCCTGAGCCAGTAGTATGTCGTAAATGCTAAAGATGACGGAGAATGGTACTCAGACATTAGGCACATCCTAACCACTGGGAGATGTCCCTCAAGACTGCAGGCCTCACAGAGGAGAGCCCTAAAGATAAGGTCGTTGAAATTTATGTTAAAAGGGGGAGTCCTTTTCAAGAAAAACTATGAGGGGATATACCTAAGATGCTTAGAAAGATCAGAAGCAGATAAGGTGCTAACAGAATTACATGATAAATTTGGGACTGTACATGGGTCGTCCTTAGCCACCACTCATGCTATCCTCAAGGTAGGGTATTATTGTCCCTCAATTTTCAAAGATAGAACTGAACACATCAAATGCTGTCATATGTGTTAGGTTGTTGCCAATAGAGAGAAATATGCTGCTCAACCTTTGCAGCCAGTGATGGAGGTGCGCCCCTTTGCTCAATGGGGAATGGACTTCATAGGACCCATCAATCCTCCCTCATCCTTAGGCCACAGGTATGTTTTAACTATTACTGATTACTATACCAGGTGGACTGAGGCTGTCAGCAATAGGACATGCAATGCTGAGGATGTTATTAGGTTTTTGGAAACCAATATAGTGACCAGGTATGGAGTTCCATATGCTTTAGTATGTGATAATGGGCCTACTTTTGCTTCAATTAAATTGTCAAGTTGGGCTTTTGATCATGGGGTCATTTTAAAAATCTCCTCAAATTACTTCCCCCAAGGGAATGGATTAGCAGAATCCACAAACAAGAACCTATTGAACATCATAAAAAAGTTAATAGATAAGAACCCAAGGAAATGGAACACTCTATTGAAATATGCCTTGTGGGTAGATAGAACCAGGAATAAAGCTGCATTAGGAAATTCACCTTTTCACTTAGTATATGGGGTGGATCCCATCCTCCCTGTCAACTTAAAGATTGCTACGTTGTAGTTTGCACAAGAGTACCTAGGCATAGATAATAAACATGAAGTTAGATTGCTACAACTAATGCACCTAGAAGAAAAAAGAAGTGTAGCAATTAACCAAATTGCTAAACATCAGGCTGTTGTCAAGCACTGGTTTGACAAAAGGGCTAGAATCAAGGCTTTCAGGATCTCAGATCTGGTCCTAATGTGGGACAAAGCACATGAAAGGAAGGGTGATCATGGTAAATTTGACAAACTCTGGATAGGCCCCTTTCAAATTTCTGAAATTCTAGGAGACAGCACCTATAGGCTCAAGTCCTTAACAGGTGAGGATGTTCCATTACCAGTTAATGGACAGTTCCTCAAACACTATTTTCAGGCCTGAGGATTACATCATGACAGTCATGTGTATCATAGTGTACTTTCTATGTATAGTTGTTTGTATAGTGGCTTTGTTTTGCTTGTTTTGTTTTGGTTGCTTTGTTTCCTTAGCAAAGATCTTTCTTTTGATTTAGAGAATAAAGGGGCAGATTAACAACGACTGAAAACAATAGAAAATTAAGATCATTAAGGTTAATTATTTGAAATCTATACATAACTTGTTGTGACTGTCATGAATGTAGAAAGTTGTTTAACTTGTGAAATTTTGTATTCAATAAGAATGGGTTGAGTATTCAAGGAATGTTTCTCACAATGACACACCTAAAATCCTTGGGTTTGTTGAACTTACTAGTGTAAATATTAGGTGAAAAATCAGAGGTCACCCTTGCTACCATTACAATTCTTAGCTTAATTTCAGCAAGTGACCACTCCTTGCATCATGAAGTTGCAAATGCAATATCTTATGAAGTCTCTATCAAAATACAAAATATATATATATATATATATATATATATATATATATATAAAATGGATTATACTAAAAATCCAGATTAAGCCATCTAAGTAACTCTACCGGGGCTATAGACACTCGCTAGCAGTGGGGCTCTACTTAGGAGAATTGTAACGATAACCTTGTCGGGGCTATGGACGCTTGCTAGAAGCAAGGCTCTATCCGGTTGGCTATGAGGGAATGTCCTCACCTACAGAGTCTAATATCAGTCACTGGTTTGTTCAACTGATCTTCAAGATGAGGCTTATTAACTACGTGCACCCACTTAAACTGAAATGAAAATTCATGCACCTTATTGAATACATTGAGTCTCAAGTTGGATAATAATTTGCAGAAAAGATAGTTGGAAGTTACGAATTTATTTCATTCAATTTTCTTTAATGGGTTGAATTTGATTGTTTTGTTTGGTTTCTAGTTGTTGTGATGTTCACAACACGCCCCATTTTACTCCTTAGCAAAATGAGGACCCCTGTTGTGGCTTTTTGCTTTTTGCTTGTGTGTGTCGTTTTGCTTGGTGGTAAAGGGAAAAGGGAGTTAAAATTATAAACCTTGTTAAAAATGGAGAAGAAATGCATTTCAGTATCAGTGCATAGTATGTTGGATTCCTTGTCAAAAATGAACTAGGGTTTCTTTTTGAACCATGTTAAAATTTGCCATATTTTGCAAGTTATAAGCATTTTGGTAAAATGTACAGGGGTAGGGTTTGATGTTTGCACATACAAGTCTCTTTGTATATCGGGTTGCATATACAAGGCCCTTTGTATGCAAGTTTGCTTGTATACAAAGACCTTTGTATATTGCTTTCCATATACAAAGTCATTTGTATATGCGAAGGTCAATTTATACTTGGTCGCATGAGTAGTCGAGTTCATATACAAAGTCAATTGTATGTCTTTTTGCCTTGTATGCATTTGTTAATGTTATATGCATACATACAAGATGGACCCGAGGTGGTTTTAGGTTGAAATGAATAAATGTTTAAATCCATTGCATGTATCTCACATTTGTATGTTTGGCAGGTCGTAACATACAATGCATTTATACAAGGGCCGGAACTGAAAAGTTATTAAGCAATGTTAATTCATTGTATATTTCGGGCTTGTATATTTAAACATACATTTGATATATACATTTGCAATGTGCAGGCCGCGGACCCGAAGGATTATGAAAAGGAGTTAAACTGTTGTATGTTTTTCGCTTGTATGTTTTTACATACAAACGAAATATACAAGTCAAGGTACATGCAACGTTCATATGCATCGGGCGGACCTGAAGAGAAAATTAAAAGGGGTTAAGTCCTTGTATATTTCGTGCTTTGTATGTTTCGACATACAAAGCCGATATACAATGACTTATACAAGTGGTGGACCTGAAAAGGTTATTAGAATTAGTTAAATCATTGTATAACTCCACAATGTATATTACGAAATATACATTGCGTTATATACAAGCAATGGAACCCAAATGTTATAGATTAAAGTAAAATGCTTGTATGTTCCCCGCAATGTATATTCTGTAACATACATTGCATTTTATGCATTTCCAATGTGCAGGCCGTGGACCCAAAGGCATCGTTAAAAAGAGTTAAATGGTTGTATATTTGGCGCTTGTATGTTTTTACATACAAGCGAAACATACCAGTTAAAGGATACAAGGCTCGTTGTATACAAGCGCCAGACCCGAAAAGTCTATTAAAACAACTTAAGTCCTTGTATGTTTTTAGGTTTGTATATTGGCAAGATACAAGTGTTTTATACATTGGCCGGACCCAGAACATTTATAAATTTGAATTAAGTTTTTGTATGTTTCAACTTGTATGTATGTTTCGATATACATACATTCTGAAACATACAAAATAGAGGTACATTGCGGACTCAAAAGAGAAGTTAAAAAGATGAAAATGCTTGTATGATTAAGCATTTGTAGGTTTCTAATATACAAACCAATATGCAAAGCTAAACATACAAGCCGGAATCCAAAAGAATTTGAAATCCGATTTATACGATGTATCACGTCCAGGTTGTATATCGAGAGATGTATTGTGTAATATGCATTGCGGATTCGAGGGGTTATAAACAACCGTTTATAACGGTGATAGGTCCGAAGGTAACATACAAGTGTGTTTGTATGTATTGAGCCCAATATATAAGGAAAACATGCATTCACCATATACAAGGATTTGAATAGGTGAAAAGGCGGGAAAGCTAAGCGATGGAAATTTGAAGCCGATTTAAGGCTCGATGCATGTTTTTGGTCAACGATGGTTGATCCGACTGGTTTTAACGCTGTATAGGCATTTTGATGCGTATTTTCCATGGTTTTTTGAGTCTGATGGTTGTGTTTATGCATTTGGAGCCTGTTTTAGTGTAAATGTTCATTTTTCCTGCTGATTTATTAAATGATGGTGCTAATTCCTGCTTATTTATTGTAGATTGTTGGAGTAGTTGGGAAGAAGCAGAGTTGCCGACATAGTAACGGCATGCAGGTGAACACAAAGGCGGGGCTTTAAATGACGACGACATCCTAGGCAGCGGGCCAGATCCTGAGAGGCCAAACACACCAGAGGGAGCCAGAGGGGCTTTCAATGCGAGGAGTTGGCGGATGGAAACATTATTGAAGGAACGACGCCCTGTCTGGGTATGCTTCTCGAATTCTTGGTGGGATTCATTTCTCACCGTTGGATGCTGCATTTCAAGATGCTAACTGTTGATCTCCTAGGGTTTTTGGGTGACAGATTGGGGAAAAACCAGAGATATATATATTGAGCCCTTGTACTATACAAAAAAAGGAGGAGGTCAATCATACAAAAATTAGACCTGTAATAGTTTTAGGAGAGATCGGATTACTGAGACTAGTGATGACTAAATTATTGAAATAATCAAGGTCCCTTCCTCAGATCATTGTAAATGTATCTATTTTATGAACATACTGTATAGAGATGAAGTTTCAGACTATACCCTTATTGTAAACCTTAAGTAGTCTTCAAGTTGATTTCTGGATATGTACTGGTGAATGCTGTGTTCTATAGAAATGCTTTCATTTCATTGCATGTTGTTGTCAACTTTTTCCCTGAGGATTTGCACTGAATCATGCGGATTTGTGGACTGTCGTGGTGAAGTATGATTTTAGTTTTCTTCTCTCTATTGCTGTATGGGAACATGTATGTGGATCAATGATCTCAGTCAAGTAATTTTAGGAATCTCACTCTCTAACCCTTTTTCTCATTTTAATTTCATTGAAATCACTTTCATAACTGCACATCATGATAAATCAGAAGCAGAACAGAAAAATATGCTGACATCCTGAAGACAATTGAATATCATTAGCATATTTTGAGCTAAATGCATGTAGTATTGAAAATGTCATGCAGAGAATCACAAATAAGGGTAGAACTCATGCAAATATCAACTTAGGCACATCATTTGGAGATATATGCTGTGTAGAGTAACCTCCCTGTATAGCATTGTTGCAGGAACAGAATCTACTAATCTATGTAAGGCCCCAAAATAGAAAACAGCAATACACATCAACCACAGAGTAACATCAGCAGATTATGAACTAATCGACGGGGACTTGGGATCATGAATTCTTGGAATTCATCGTATCTTTGAGGATAAACAAGGGTTGTTGTGTGACTTTTGTTTTTGTGTGCTTGGTTGTGACTGACATCACAAACCAATCAACAAGTTGGAAGGGAGTACATAGAAGATTCGCCTTCCAAGGAATCGATCCAAGGCAGTGGAGGAAATCTTCTTTTTTTTTAAGGTATTTGCATCAGTTCTTTGTTTTTTTAGCACAAAAACTAAAAATCTACTTCGATTCAAAGATTCCCACAACCACCACAAGGAGCTCTGAGCACATGGTGCGGGCTTGTAGGGAAACCCCCATTGCTGCCTTTTTAAAAAATATACCAAAAATTATTTCAATGCAAGATATTTACATTGCCTCTTTCCTTACTTTATTTTTAACAGGGAGAACTATTTCCTTAACTTATTTTTCATTTGTTGATTGTTGGGTGTGTATAATAATAACGATTTACTTATTTGTAAATTGGGTGTTTGCAAAATACATCTTTTTGTTTTAATAAGTTATTGTTTCTATTTTGGATTCTATCTGAAAATGGATACAACTTTTGGTTTCATTCATCTATATGGAGAAGTGGTACAGTGTGAACAAGGATGGTTTTGATATGTTGTTATTTCCTATTTCTATTAGACCATTGAAAAGTATGTGAAAGTGGAAAGATGCATTTCTCTTTGGTTCTGGGCCTCAAAAATAACTAACAACATTCAGTGGACCTTACAGAGCATATGGTAGTGGAAAGGAAGACAGTCCTTTTTGTGATGTCCTTGGATTTGAAAATGTACACATAAAGCTTTTAAGACATGTTTCATTTGTTGATTGCCCGGTGTGTATAATAATAACGATTTATTTATTTGTAAATTGGGTGTTTGCAAAATACCTTATAGGGCACTCGGTGTAAAAGAAATTAAAATACTTAAAAGTCTTAGAAGAAATAGATTAACACTTAATTGGTGAAAATGTGTAGATAAAATCTATATGTCTGTATTTAATTCTTCTCTGTGTGATTATATGGTCTGGCAGGTGAAAACCGGTGTGGATACCCTTGAGTCCCTAAGAAAAAGAAACAGACTTTGGCTATTTCAACGAGGAGAGCAGGCTAAGTGACAGAGGCAAGGGTTTCTTGGGCCATATTGTCTCCCTCATGAGCTCAGCTTGAGGAAGGAGTTCTTCTAAAATGGAATATCTATATTTCTGTTTTGAAAATCAATAAAATTAGGCCTGAGGAAGGAGTTCTTCTCAAATGGAATATTTGTATTTATGTTTTGAAAATCAATAAAATTAAAAGTCTTTGTGCTGCAAAATATTGTGTTTAGGCAGAGTATGCCTTAAAGGTTTTCATGTATTGTAGATTTTTGTGAGTGATTTGAGGTGTGAGTGATTTGTTGTAAAGGGGATTGTTCTTTCTATTTCATCAAAATTTAATATAAAAAGTTTATTAATCAAACTATAATTAAAAAGTTGATTGTGTGGATTACGTTTTTTTTAGAATAAAGATCATGGATTAAATTTTTTTTAAATAAAGATTCAAATGAACTAGTAGTGACTGCAATTTTTAATCACTTATTGATCAATGACCAGTTAACAACAATCAATGACCAAATATACTACCAAATTATCAAATATACTACCAAATTATCAAATAAACTACCAAATTGATGACTAAATAAACTACCAAATTAATGACTAAAATTTGTTTAGTCATAAATTTGGTTGTGAGATAAATGACTGGCAATAAACTACCAATGGTCACATGACCAAACTACTGATCACATGACCAATTTTTGGTAGTTTTTTAGTCATTTATTTTTGTTTTTCTACTAGTGTTGAGGGCCACTCCTCCTATTTAGTTGTTCATGGATTTGTAGTTGTTACAATAAAAAGTATAGACATTAATATATAGAAATTGCATTATTAAAAATGAAACATTTAACAAATTAATCACTTACCACTACCATAAAATCTATCTCCTCATTTGCCTCAGTACTGGGATTAGGCTGTGGTGATGTCATGTCCTATAGAAACCATCCAAATAGAAATTAAACTTCAAATCAATAATCATTTGATTTTTCAAAAATAAACAACTATAACAATGAATGTAATTTGAAATTTACTAATCTGTCTCATACCCTCGTCAAAGGCATAGATCTATGAATTGCAGAGGACACACCATGCTCCATTGCCCTATGAGCTTCGAGAGGTGTCTCCGTAGCCTGCATCATTTGAAAATAAAACAACATTATTCAATTACAAAAACTAGAATAGTGATGCAAGTCATGGCTCCTAACATACACATGTTCACCTAAACATGGAAGTGCACACAATAAAGCACACAAGTCATGTATGCATATATACAAATTAGATGAAGATTCATGACTACTGTGTGGTATAAGAGTCAACAAAGGAGGGACCATGTAGTAGCATCAAATTTTAGGTTTAAGAAGTCAGAGAGGGAGTGAAGGTGTTAGTTTAGGTTTAGGTTGGTGGTAGGGTGGGGTAGGTTGTGTGGGGTAGTTGTTTGAAAAGATGCCTCAAAGAAATGTGGTCTCATGGTGATGTCCTTGTCTATGCATTTTCTTGTCATGGCATTCCATGAGACCACATTTCTTTGAGGCATTTTTTCAAATAACTATATTGTAATTGAAATTTTGTCATCTATCAACATCTAGTTATTAGTTATGCAATGCTTACTAATGCTTTGAGTTTGAAAGATGTGCAATGAAATGCAATCAATGATATGAATATAAAATACAAAAATCTAGTAGGTACAATTCATTAGTTAAACTATTTATTTTATTACCTCAATGAAGCTTTGAAGTTCATCACCACTGGTAGGTGTTGCCATGAAATTTCTAATATTAACCTATTCAACATCCAAAATTAGATATTAGAATACCATTCATATAACAATGCTATTCACATGTAATATTTATAATTATTTACTAACTTTACATACCCCGGTAGTAGATGTCGTAGTGTAATATGCAGGTGGAGAACCGCTAAAAACTGCATCAACAGTATGATGCTAAAATTTTATTAAAATCATCAAACTAAATTAGTTAATCTTGTATTTCAAAAATGAAATTTAATAAATTAAGTTCAATGAACTTGTAAACATTTACCTGAGTATCAAGGCTGAAAGTCTCACTCAGGAGGGTATCTATCATCACCATCTGCTTAGCTACAAATGTAGCCTATGCACCTATGTCTCGACTAACCATGGGGTCACAACCACAGGCTGACCCAGAAGCCTGACAAGTATGGGGTGGAACCCTACTCCTCAAACTCTCCACCAGCCCACACTGTGCTGTAGGACTGGCATACTCTATGATGCTCTAGGTCAAGGCACTAATGGACTGAAGTGTCTCGACCTCAGCACTCTCCTTCACAATGGAAGGGATAGACATATGCTCATGGGCTGGTCTAGCGAGTGCTGGTCTCACTGGCAGTTGTGGGTCAACACGTTCCCCTGGTCTATCCTGTGCTGACCCCCCACCTCTACCTTGGAAGTCCCGCATATCAAAATAGTTTGGTAGTTTGTTTTTTACAAACTCACAGTAGAGTTTCCTCAAAAAGTATTGCAAGACCTTATTATTGTTGCATCGAGGATAGTCAAGAACCATCCACCACCTCTACTCAAAATGGTCCCTTATTGTTTGGTTGTTGCACCAATGGATAGGGAACCTCTTGCATGTAAGGGGTAGAGGTTGATTTGTTTGTGGGTCTGTAAAAATGGAACACAAGTCCAATTTTGTAATTTGTTCATTCTTTACTTGCTCATATGACAACTTGTTTGCATAGTATTCTCTAAATTCTCTCCTCTTTTCAGACCAACTAGTTATTGTCTTGCTAATTGAATCTACATTTGATAACATAGATTCAAGAGATTGAGTAAGTGTGGATCTATGCAAGATTGAAGTTGCAGGATCTTTCAACCGTGCAATTATATCTTCAATTTGTTTTTGATTGTTTTCAATTTGCCCCATTAGATTTTCTTGTGTTCTAGGGGCATGTTAAGGAATGGATGGAGGAGTTTGTTGTTCGGGTTGTTCTTTAATAGGTATTTGTTGTTTAGGTGATTTAGGATTTTGTGGATTTTCAGGAGGAGGAGGAGGTGCATTATCATTTCCTGTAAATTAAAGAAATTTACATCAAAAATCTACTTAAACCTACCTATTTAACAATAAATTCAGACAAAAAACCAAATACAACTTACTCCTTCAATGTCCCTGACATCATGGCGGCATTTTGATGATGAATCGGTGACGATTTAGTAATGAATTTGACCTCCAATAATGCAAGTCCACTCTCAAGGGTTTGCAGGTCAAGGGCAGAAGAAAATGAAATTGGAAAATGAGGAAAAACGATAGTTTTTTTTTAAATAGGAAAGAATAACGCACTCGCGTTATAACGTGAGCACGTTATGGATTGGTCTTCCCAAGCCTTAGCCTCAACATCACCAAACCATAACGCGAGTGTGTTATAATGCGCTCGTATTATTGCCTAGAAATTTTTAAAAAAAGTTTGGCCACTTTTTGGCCCCCCAACGTTTTGCACCCGTCCCCCATAATTGGAAAATCTCTGGAACATCAGGAACAAGTTGTAGACAAGATTCCCAGATCCTAAAGAAAACTGTGGCACTAGACTAAGGCACTCGCTCATTAGTCCCTGACTTTTCTGCACACCAAACTTTGAAATCTGCTACGCATTTGGTTGTCATTTGATATCTCTGTGTGCGATCATTTTCTGTAATTTGTCTATTTGCTTACGATTTCATAAAATTAGGGTTTTGATCATAATTGGGCTTAATTGAACAACAAAATTACACAATTCCAATTGTCCCCTAAGTTCCAAGTGACAAAAAACATGTAATAGACCCCTCTACTTGGGTGGAAGTCCTTGAATGTTTAGTGGTGAAAGGAGGATCAACACAAACCATCAAAAATCAAACCCTAAATATTTTTCACACTAAACAATTAGATATTATATATAAAATAAATATGGTTAAATTATAAATAAATATTTAATATAAATAAATGATTTTATATTATAATAGTATTTTTAAAATATATTAAATAATTTACATTATATTAAATATACTATACAATTATATTAGAGACTATATATTATATATTAAATAAATATAATTAAGCTATGAATATTAAATCTCTCTCCCTCTCTCTTTCCCCTCCTCTATATCTCTCTATGTCACTTCTAAATAATTTAGATTATATAAAATATGCTAAATAATAACAAATATAACTATATTAAATATTATATATTATCTATAAAATAAATATATAATAACAAATATAACTATATTAGATATTAGATGTTATACTTAAAATACATATGATTAAATTATAAATAAATATTTAATAGAAATAAATGATTTATAATATAATAGTATTTTTAAAATATATTAAATAATTTACATTATATAAATTATACTATACAAGAATAAATACAATTATATTAGAGACTATATATTATATATAAAATAAATATAATTAAGTTAAATAAATATTAAATATGTCTTTATGTCTCTCTCTCTCTTTGTATTATGTCTCTCTTTGTATTTGTCTATCTCTCCGTCTCTCCGCTTCTCTCTTCCTCTACCTCTCTTTGATTCTCTCTATCTCTCTCCACTTCTCTCTCTCTCTCTCTCTCTCTCTCTCTCTCTCTCTCTCTCTCTCTCTCTCTCTCTCTCTCTCTCTCTCTCTCTCTCTCTCTCTCTCTCTCTCTCTCTCTCTCTCTCTCTCTCTCTCTCTCTCTCTCTCTCTCTCTCTCTCTCTCTCTCTTCTAAAAATTTACATTACATAAAATATGATAAATAATAACAAATATAACTATATTAAATATTATATATAAAATAAATATGATTAAATTATAAATACATATTTAATGTAAATAAATGATTTTATAATATAATATTTTTTTCAAAATATATTAAATAATTTACATTATATAAAATATACTAAACAAGAATAAATACAATTATATTAGAGACTATATATTATATATAAAATTAAATAAGTTACAAATATTAAATATGTTTAGTCTAAATATACCATTTTATTATATTATATTATACTTTTAAATATATGAATATAATATATTTTATATGTTATATAATATTAAATATAAAAAGTTCATTTTTTTAATTCCTATTTGTGAGTGGATCCAAACTACAAAATATAATTTTGTGTAAAACAAAAATTAAATTTATGTTTCAAACTACTACTTAAATAAACAAAGTGAGTTAATCACCTAATTTGAATTAGAGCTTTAATCATCTCACATAAAATATCCCAATTCATCTATATATTTTGAAATGTGTGTTTTATTTCCCTTCACTTATGTAGTGCAAGTTACCATCATTTCTACCATTATCATAGACCCCATGTTCTAAAGCAACTTCAAGTAGACTTAGGAAATAATTCACTAGAAGCAAGTCATTTTATTTAAATTTTATGCATTTACTTCATTACCCTAATTAAACCCAACTTTTTTTCTCAAAATTATTTATTTATTAATACCAATTAATTAATTTACTCTAAAATATTTATATAAAATTTAATAAAATACTATTTATTTGTTTACATCTTCCTATAAACTTTTTTTTAAAATATATTTTTTCTCCATACCAACAAATGTTCATCTGATAATTATTTTATATAAACTTTGTAAATTTAAAACATGCCAGATGTAGTTAATAAGATATTTATTTTTTAAAAAGCTTTGACGCACTCATTTTTATACTCTAAATATAATCTGCATTTAAAGAAGAAAATCTAATGCATTAATGTTTTTTTTTTGTTAACTCAAGGGTATCCCTGCGACCTAGCCTAGCAACCCCATCCTCCTTACCCTAGACTTACATACTACCAAGTTGGGGATGGGAGGAGGCGAGCTAGGGCGAGACTAGTCCATTTTTTAAAAAGCTTTGACGCACTCATTTTTATACTCTAAATATAATTTGCATTTAAAGAAGAAAATCCAATGCATTAATGTTTTTTTTTGTTAGCTCAAGGGTATCCCCGCGACCTAGCCGGCAACCCCACCCTCCTTACCCTAGACTTACATACTGCCAAGTTGGGGACGAGAGGAGGCGAGCTAGGGCGAGACTAGTCCCCTGGGGATGCATGCAACTGCCTACAAGCCACATGCATCGGGTAAGTTTGGGCCTCGGAGTCGAACCCAAGATCTTGGGGAGCAAACCCAAGACTCAAGCCAACTCTGCTACCCACGTGGGCTCAATGCATTAATGTTTTTTTTATTTTACATATCAACTTCATAATGTTGATATTGTAAAGTTGGACGCACCTTTCGTTAGCAACTCTAACATATCAGGCCTTTTCGCATTTATGTTATATGTTTGTATGATGGAGAAAATAAAAACTGGCAATGTCCGCTGTCGAGTTCGGAAGGAAACTGCAAATGGAAAAAGACCCAACACATGACGAAATGAAAAATGGTGAACCAAAAAATTGGCAAGATCAAATGGTGGATGATGATTCAATCATCTTGCATGCCTCTCGGTCACTGCTAGCCATCAATCCACCAAGCCAAGGTTTTGTTTGCCATTGGAAATGCCTTCTGCGTAATTATAATTTTTTTAATATTTAAAAAATTAATTTAATGATTTATTTTTAGTTGTACATTTAAATATTTTTTCAATTAATTAATTTTATATAATGATATAATTTTTATAATGTTAATAGTAAACAAAAGTAATATAATTAAATTGTATATAAAAATAATGTTATATATTTTGAAATATATCTAATATATATTTAGTCATTTATTTTTAGTTGTAAATTTAAATATTTTTTCAATTAATTAATTTTATAATATAATGATATAAATTTCATAATATTAATAGTAAATAAAAATAATATAATTAAATTGTATATAAAAATAATGATATATTTTGAAATATATCTAATATATGTTTCTTGTTGTCGTTGTCATTGTCGTCACGTTTCATTTTTGGTAACATAGTTATGTGTTGATTTTCTTAATGCAAAGATTTGAAGGCTTAAGGAGTTTGTCATATTGTATTATGCAAATATATAATGTACAAACCTAAACTCTTGAAAAATTATGCAAAACTAATTCATTAATAGGTAGTTATAATACATGAGATTATTAATTCGGTGTTTAATAGAGTAATAAGGATATATGGAGTTATAAGATATTTGTACAAAAATTGTTTGTTTGAAGTTTAAGTTCAAGAACTAACAAAATTATTGTATGTTTCTGAGCAATATTAATGGTACCTAACTCTAATATGCATGTACGTGTGTGTGATTTTTTGCACTCAAATCTTTACTTGCAATCATGTCGACATTGTACATTGATGGCCTATTGTCCCTACAAATTTATGTAACCACAAAAAATGAGGTAGAGTTTATACCTGAATGTTGGAGACAATACAAACCTCTATTCATGCAATTATGCAACCAATACATAGAGAAAAGAAATTAATAGTTACAAGATTAGTTAGAAGACACAAAAAAAAATGTCAAGCAAAAAATATGTGAACAATGATGTTCCTTCTTCTAGTAGTTCATCAAAAGAATAAATTCACAAAAGAAGAAACCCATTGAGTCTAAATTTGTTACTTCATCAAAACCCATTGTGAGAGTCTAGAAATTTCATAAAATAAATAGGGAAAATGTGGTCTTGGTTATAAGGGTTTTGTTTTTTATTAGATCAGCTGGAGAAGAGGGTCCAGAACCCTTTACAAAGTAGCCCCCAGGGCAAAACAAAGCAAAACAAGCCAGAAACAACACATCAACAGCACACGAACAAACAGTTATAGCAAGGCAGCAAGAAAACTAAACAAAAGTAGAACCAGACCTAGTAGTTCGAACACTCTTGGCTCGAGAATGGGTCAAAGAAATGGTTATAAAGGTTTTGTTGGGTATTATGTGCCAAATATTTTAAACTCTTTAAATTTATATTAGAAGGACATGAATAAATGTCATGTTGAATCTTCACTTGGTCATTTTTGTGAAGTTGAAAAATCTAAGTTGTCAAAACAACCAAAAGCAATATGTACTAAGTCCAATAATGTCCAAGCTTGTTCTCATTGTGGACATCAAGGTCATACCTCTAGTAATTTCTTTGACCTACATCCTTGTATATCTTGTGGTCAGCCTTTTCAAAGAGAAGCAACTTGAAGCTCATAGAATATTATGCCCAAAGTAGTCTCAAAGTTTGCTTTGCTTTATGGGATGAGTATCTGTGGCCTTTGTAATTAGCTTTATGTTTTTGTTGAGCTTTTTCTTGCTCATATTGTTGTGTGTCCTCGTTGGTACTAGACTACCTATTTCATTGGCAACTTTGTATGAACTGAGAGTTTTTTATGTTTATGTTTTAATGTAATGATTTTAGGTTTTTTCTTCTTAGTCACTTCCAATAGTTGATCATTCTTTGCATTATTGCATTGTTCTGTGGGTAATTTTTGACATGTCATTCTAATTTCCCAGTAGCTTTTCCAAAAGTAAAATATTCAATACCAAAACATGTAGTATTCAATATCCACATTGTTCCATGATATTCAATACCCACATTGTTCCACTATATTCAATACCAGTAGCTTTTCCAAAAGTAAAATTGAAAGTTACATACAAAAGTAAAACAAGTGTATTACCAAAAATAACTCTTCAAATGAAAATAAAGTAAACAATGTAAATAAAATAAGCTTTATATGTCCATATATGTAATAAATAAAATAGTTCTTAAGTAAAATAAAATAACTCTTAAGTAAAATAGCTCCAAATTGATATCTCTCAGTGTTTTTTTGATAGATGTATTTAAGATATCTATACTAATTATAAAATTGATGCATCTATTCTTAGTACGCAGCTTTAATGTAAATATTAGTTTGACTAACACAATGTCCTTGTCGTTTCTAAAAGGTTCATCTGAAAGAACTTAAAATGTCGAGAACATTGTGGTCAATGTGCTAGCACTTCACATTGGGAGTGGTTCCCACCTTAAAATACTAGTGCATTGACCAAACCATCTTGAGTAAGGTTAACTTAGTGCGCCTCACATAAATAGCTAGCATGTTGTCATGCTAGCTCTTTAAAAAGTCGACCCTGTGACTTGCTTGTTTCAAGTGAATTGACATTACTAACAGTTCTGCATATACATGTATAATTGTAATCGACTTCTGGTCGATGTTACTTTGACTACTATTGAATTTACAACTCATAAGCTGAATAAACTCTTCGAACTAAGTCTCCCTGAGAAACCAAAACCAATTTGTCCAAGAATGGAATTTAGTGACCTTGGTAGTGACCTTGGGAAACCAAAACCAATTTGTCTAAGAATGGAAGTTTACTTTCCAAAAAAAAAGAAATACGGTGTGATCTGATGATGACAGAATTAGTTTGCATAGATCTACGCCATGATATTAGTTGTGCCAGAAGTGGGCCATCATCTTTCTTTTTGAAGTACACAAGATCTTTAATTATGTCGACCAATAATATTGGTATCTGATTTCAATCGCTTAGTTTGTCGATTACTAATAGGAATGCTGAGGTCTTCCATGATTATGGAAACGTCGATTTCAGTGATAGAATATTCATGTATTGTCGTTGTCTTTAAAAAGCAAAGCACACTCTCAAAAACCAATCTGCGGGTAATTTTTGACATGTGATTCCTGCTGAATCGATTGGCAAAATATTCAATACCCAATGCACTGTAAACTGTAAATCAGTGGCTTTTCCCGTATGCTTTTGTGACCTTCCACGCAGTTCCCTTGCCCATATGACTAGTTTTACTGAGTCTAAAACAGTTCCCCCATGTTTTTCATGCCGGCAGAGGAATTCCTTGGGTATATAAATGCTTATGCCTTCTTCTTATTCTCTTCGACCATGGTCTAAGATCTCAAGTCGAACTGACAAGTCAAGAGAAATTCGAAGCCATGGCCAAGTTCAATAGACTTCAAACACTGAAAAAATTCATGGCCTATTCTATCATTGCTATGATGTGCTCATTTGTATTGAATTTCAAAGCTCTTGTAGAAAGCCTCTGTTTTTTTCTGTTAACCATGAAAATTGGTCATGGCTTTCCAATTCAAGGTTTTTTCTCCTGCTCTTGAACATTACAATCGTTACTCTGACGACCAAGTCCAGATTATTGACTGCTCAGCCCAACACAAGAAACGAGCTGCATGATTTGTATGATGAATTGGTGAAGAATAAGATACTGAAATTGAGGGCTGTAAAAGAGGTCGAAGACAAGAATTCTTCTGAGGGCACTCAATTTATCGTTTGCGGCGAGGAAGCAGTCGACAATTTTAGTAGTCGAACAGACAAGTCGGAGGAGGATTGTTATTGTGCAGAGGATATTCCGGCAGTCGAATTTATTTCGTCGGGCTCGACAGAAAATTTGGGTGTCGTGAAATTAGTTTGTCCGGTCGAAGTAGAGAGCGATTGCAATACAATGAGCATGACTGTGGAAGAAGAAACCTACGAAATTGTTATCCTGAGCGACGAAGAACTCCAGAGGAAAGCAGATGATTTCATTGCTAAAATTAGGAGTCAAATTAGGAAAGGCATGTAAACATTTGCATCAATGCTCTGTGTAATGATTTCTTCTTCTCCTCTGTGTTTATGACAGGGAGGTTTTGTCTATGTTTTTTGTGCAGATACAGAATTATCATGAAAATGTTATCTGTAACAAGGGATAACGTATTGATAGCTTTTGTAGATGGAATTCTTTTTGTTTTTTTTAATGTTTTTTTGAAGTCGTTTTATGGTTAAAAGAAATGGGGGGTGGATGATCTCCATCAAAAAAGGAAAAGAAATAGGGGCTGGTAGATTGTAGCAAACCAAAAATAAGAAAAATGAGTCTAATTTAAATAGTGGTGGTTATGTTGTTACAGCGGCTTTTGGTTTATTAGTAAAGTTGAATAGTTTATAAAGAATATGTTAGAGATCAAAGTTTATTGGGTGTAAGGCTCCATGCTCTTAAACTTTTATGAGTCCAATTAAATTTGGCAGAATGGATACCTTAGCACTAAACAGAAGGAAACACAATTATGTAAGTATCAATCTTTAGGATTAATTAACTTTACCTATTCAATTTTCAATTTTGATAATTTTTCTTATGGCAGTTAAACTGATCTTGGCTGACTATAAATAAGAATCTAAATCTTCATTTGAAAACAACAACAACAATATATATATGAGCTTTCATTGAATATTTTCTTCTTGTCTCATTTCCCACCCATTTCATTCTGTCAATTTTTCCTTTGCATTTCATTCCGAGGCCTACGGTGATATCAGATCTGAGGGTTGTTTGAGGCGAATAAGGAGTAGTTTTCAACAAGGAGAAACCTGTGAAGAATGCTGTCATCATTTTAATCTACGCAAGAATAAATTCAAAAGAAGAGGACTGGCGATTTTTACGAAATAGATGAATTAGTGAAAAAATCAAATTAAAGAGATGTATTTTATTGTTTGGCTATATCCAATCTCGTTCACTATAGAGCATCAAATAACCAGGCAATGCAAGGAATAGTTTTATTTTAGTAAGACTGTCCAGCATAGCAGTTGTTGTCCTGTACAGCAGTTAGTTATGTCTTTTTAGGCAGTTTTATGGCGATAAATTTATGAGATTGTTTTTGGATTCAATTGTGTATGTTTTTGCTTTCTTAATGATCCATCGTCAGGAGGAGGAACGTGCAAAAACATACACAGTTAAATCCAGAAACACTATAATAAATTTATTATTTAAGATTGTGGAAAACTCATGCCTACTAATTCTATGGCGGTTAGCTCTGTTACGACAGAGGATGCCCCGTTGAAACATTTCCGTTTTTAACGGACGTTTCTGCCCGTTGCATAAGAGTATTTTTATAAAATAAAAAAAAAATTCTGTTTTTGAGATTATATCTTGATTTTTTTTTTTTAATTTTTTGATTTTCAAAAAAAAATCGTTGTTTTTTTTAAGGAATTCTTTTTATATTTTGATTTTTCATAAAATATCTGTTTTTTCAATTCTTTTTAAGTTGATTCAAAATAGGTGATATATAGTTGGAATGTATAATTAATTATATTTTTTTAATATTTGAAAAATTAATTTAATGATTTAATTTTAGTTGTAAATTTAAATATTTTTTCAATTAATTAATTTTATATAATGATATAATTTTTATAATATTAATAGTAAATAAAAATAATATAATTAAATTGTATATAAAAATAATGACATATTTTGAAATATATCTAATATATATAAATTGTTTCTTTTGCACAACCTTTTTAGATTTTGTTTCTCATTGCGTTGTTGTTGTCATGTTTCATTTCTGGTAACATAGGCGATTAGTAGTGCTAACAAGTACTTTCATTCTTGAGAGTTTGGGATGGAAATGAAAGATTTTTATGTGTTGATTTTCTTAATGCAAAGATTTGAAGGCTTAAGGAGTTTGCCATATTGTATTATGCAAATATATACTATACAAACCTAAACTCTTGAAAAATTATGCAAAACTAATTTAATAATAGGTAGTTATAATTGTTAGAAAAATAAGCAGTGCAGAATTGAAACACCAATGAATTAGCAATAAAAGCACAAAATAGACAACATAGATTTACGTGGAAAACCTGGTAATGTACTAGGAAAAAAACCATGGGCAAAGATCTCTCAATTTTATTTTCTGAAGAAAATTCGCAGTTACAAAACTTTTTCTTATACTTTGGCATTCAAGCTCGACAACCTTCAGTAATCACAAAAAAGCACATGCAAAAACTGATCAAATATAAAGATAGATCTCCATGCATAAAAGTGCAAGTGGCACTTCCGCATGCAATTTTGCATGGTGTACATGTGGAACGTGGCCAAAAAAAATTCTGGCAAGGTCATTAGTTGTCGACTACTCATCACTGTTGGAATAAGTTAAACAAACTTCACATTTCAACAATCTCCCACTTGAAGTCATGTTTTTGCCTTGCGAATAACTCCTCATATTAAGAGACTAATGTCGTTGCTGTCTATTATCAAGTGATGTGCAAGCAAAGAGAAGTTCTGCACCATATGAACTTCTCTCTACTAGTAGGCTTCATCAAAATATTTGTTAGATTTATATCAGTGTGTATCTTAGCCAAAGAGACCTATCCTCCTTCCACCACCTCACATTCAAAGTGATATTGTACATCAATATGTTTCGTTCTAGCATGATAAGCTGAGTTATGTGCTAAGTGTAAAGCACTCTAGCTATCACAATGCAACACTGTGTTATCCTGCTTCACCTACAATTCACCCAAGAGTCTATGAAGCCAGATTGCCTCCTTGCTAGCCTGTGTCACTGCCATATATTCTGCTTCAGTAATAGATAAAGCCACCACTATCTGCAACTTTGAAACCCAGCTAACAACATCTCCTACTAAGGAGAAAACATAACATGTTGTAGATTTTCTCTTATCTCTGTTTCCACCAAAATCTACATCCACATATCCATTAACCTAAAGACTACTCCCACTATAACAAATAGCATCATCAGAAGTGCCCTTGAAATACCTGATAATCCACTTCATAGTCGTCCAATGATCACAACTTGGATTCGCCATGAAATGACTAACTACTCTTACTGCTTGCACAATGTTTGGTCTGGTGCACACCATAGCAAACATAAGACTACCAACTGTTGATGAGTACAATACATAAGACATATGTGTCTTCTTCACTTTTGTGCTAGGAAACTATTTCGAAGACAATTTAATATGAGCAAGAAATGGAGTACTAACTAGTTGTACATTTTGCATATTGAAGCGCTACAAAATCTTCTCCACATAAGTCTTCTGTGACAACCAAATTTTCCTATTCTTTTTGTCTCTATGTATCCTCATTCCAAGAATTTGATTTGCATTACCTAAGTCCTTCATTTCAAACTCCCTAGCAAGCTAAGTTTTTAACTTGATGATTCTCTACATGTTGGGACCTGCTAACAACATATCATCTACATACAAAAGAAAGATAATGAAACTATCATCTTCATACCTTTTAAAATAGGCAAAATGATCAACCTCACATCTACTAAAACCCAAACTCATCATGAAGGAATCAAATCACTTGTACCAACACCTTGGCGCCTGTTTCAAACCATATAACGATTTGTTCAACCTATATACTAGATTCTCCTTGTCTTTTTCCTAAAATCCTTCCGATTGTAGCATATAAATTTCCTCAGAAAGATCACCATGCAAGAAAGTTGTTTTAACATCTAACTATTGTAATTCCAAATCAAGACTAGCAACAAGAGCCAAAACAACTCTAACTGTACTTAATCGCACCACAAGTGAAAAGATTTCATCAAAATCAATACCAAATTTATGTGCATACCCCTTGGCCACCAACTAGGCTTTATATCACTCCACATTATCATTTATATCCCTTTTTAGTTTGAAGAACCACTTGTTGCCAATAGCTTTTTGCCCCTTAGGCAATTGCACTAGCTCTGACATTTTATTTTTGTTGGGATAAGGTGCCATTAACCTTGTCAATCCCATTATTGTATTATTCCATTTATTATTTGTAATTACCCATAAGGGATGTACAAGTTTCACCCGCAGTGGTAAAAATTATTTACTATCCATGGTAATTACGGAGTTACTGCATGGCAAGTCTTGGAGTTACCGGTGGTAGTTACTAGGTGTCATTTACTATGGTAAATGGTAATTGGTCAAAGTGGGGTGCACATGTGGAGGAATAATCTATTTTTAGTGTTATGACGCACGTCATAGATGTTGTAAGAGGGTGTAAGAGATTCTATAACAAATGTAAGTTGTCATAAGAATTTATGACACTAATAATAGCATATGACGCATCATAAGATGTTGTAAGTGGCTATTTTTGGCCCCAAGTCGTTCAAGCTTGCATGGGAACATTTTTCCAAGTGTAGGATGCATCTATGACAGTATTTATGACCCCGTAAGAGCCTATTCTTGGCTATGGACGCCCAAGGTTGTATTGTTGACTCTTGACAAGTGTTATGGGCTTGTAAGAAGTCATTTAATGTCTTGAGGTTGTATAAATTCTATATAAACCATGTAGCATAGTAGTTGAGATGAATATAACAGTTTACAGGTACCCGGGTTCTGCCAGAGTGAAGGTTGAAGGACGGAGGAGGTCAATGTATTTGTAATCTCCTTTTGTGAAGATAATACAACTTAGCCTCTTTTCTTGGTGGAGTTTTTTACTCGAAAGGGTTTTCTCCACATTAAACACTTGTGTTATGTGCTTCATTATGCTTCTGGTATATTTTTGTATTGTGGGTTTATGTTTTGTTACAATCTCCATTAATAACACACAGTTAAAAATTGCTGAAATTTATTCAAATTAGATTTCCATTGAAGTAGTGTTGCTTTCATTTCTAACATTTGGTATTAGAGCCTGACCAACTTTGACTCTTGGGTGGTAGTGTGGAAGTTGTAGCTATAGTGGGAGATTTGGTTGCATCTGTTTTGTAGATCTTGTGTTGTTATTATGGCTACATCCACCGTTGCATCAACCTCTCGATTGGACATTGAGAAGTTCAACAGAACGGGGTATGAGTTGTGGAAACTGAAAATGGAAGATTTGTTGGAAGAAAGAAACCAATGGTTGGCTATCCAAAAAGAGAAGAAACCCGATGATGTCTCTCAAGATGAGTGGGATAGACTAGATAAGAAGGCACGGGGAACCATCCAGTTGTGTCTTTCAAACTCTGTCCCATTGAATGTCGCAAAGGAAGAGACTGCATACATGTTGTGGAAATGGTTGGGTGAGATCTATCAAGCCAAGAGTATGGTAAATAAACTTTATTTAAAAGAAAATTGTTTTCCATGAAAATGCGAGAAGGTGAATCAGTTGCAGAGCATTTAAATTCTTTTAATTTGTTAGTGAGTCAGCATGATTCAGTAGATGTTGAGGTTAGTGAGGAAGATAAATGTATCTTACTTCTATGTTCTTTACCTGAGTCTTGGGAGAATGTTATCCTTGCTATCACTGCTAACCTTGCAGATCCAAAGTTGGATGCTCTTGTTTCAGTGCTACTATCACAGGAATTGAGGAAGAAGAGTTTATATAGTTCAGGGGATGCTCTCAATGTCAGGGGAAGGTCTAAGGAAAGAGGACCTAAGGGAGATTAGAAAGGGGCTAAGGACAAGTCCAAGGGCCGGTCTAAGACTCATGGTAAAAATAATAGAGTTAAGTGTTGGAATTGCGGTAAAAGGGGACATGTAAAGGAGTGCAGAAATCCCAAGAAATAGTGGGAGAGTGCTTCGGATAAGTTCTCAAATGCAAGTGAAGAAGTTTTACTTTCTGCATGTAATCTTGTTTCTAATGATCACTGGTTGATTGACTCAGGATGTTCATTTCATATGACCCCGCATAAGGAATGGTTCTCCTCATATGAAGAATATGATGGAGGTAATATCTACCTTGGTGACAACTCTACATATCTGATTGTCAGGAAAGGGAAGGTATTGTTGTGTTTCAGTGATGGGAGGATTAAAACCCTCCCTGGTGTTTGTTGGCAAGAGACACTATATGGATTCATGGTTGTTGTCATTGATGGCAACAAAGGTCATCCCACATATCCGCAAGTCATGATGTGTCTCTACCGGAAGTTAGAATAAAGAATGTTGTGGTCCGGTGAAGAAGAACAGAGCATGTGGCAAGGTCCGACAGATTGGTCCGGACCTCTCAGTGGAAGTGTCTTGGTGCAGTGCGGATTTGGGGAAGTCAAGAGGACTACCTTGAGTGGTATATTCCAAGGATTTAGCCTCCGGTGATGGACAAGGAAAAAGATATGAATGGTTGAGTACCGGATTCCTGAGAGACAGTGAAAACAGAGGAAGAACTGACTGGCAGAGTATCAGACTACTTTCCGGATGGGTTACTGTTGATGACAGAGGTTGTGAAGGCATGAATCATGTTTGGCTGACATGATTAATGATATCTACAAGTATATGCTTGATCCGCATTGCTTGGTGAGGAAGGATTCAGCCGACAGAATGAAAGTTTATAAGAAACTAGACTGTTCCGGATGCCGACTAGAAAGGTGATGAAATTACTTGTACGGATATATATAGAGGATGGATTTAGTTGTGAAGTGTGTTGTGATGTAGAGAGATATGCGAATAAGTCCAGAGAAAGAGCAGAGGTAGCAAAAAGGATCCGGTATGTGAAAGATAGCAGAATAAAGAACAGAGGAAAGATGAAGTGCAGCAGATCAGTGTACTGAGCCTAACCGGAACTGAACTCCAGCATATGCAGATGCTTCCAATCAGTTCAAGACTGTGATTCTCATCACTTTGTAGACAGTGTGTCTTTTTGTAGGCAGTGGGCCTCTTGTGAGCAATGTGCTCGGGCAGTGAGCCCTAATTGGCAAGTGCCATTTTTGTAATTTCCTATTCTTCTAACAGAGAATAATTCTTGGGTTAATCACCCCGTGGTTTTCTCCCTTAACAGGGTTTCCACGTCAAAAATACTGTGTCATGTGTTTCTTATTTCATGGTTAATGTTTTTGTGTTTGATTTTATGCTACATCAATTAAAAGAAAAGTTCAATAAGGGAAATAATTAGGATAACTGATTCACCCCCCCCTCTCAGTTATCAACAATTGGTATCAGAGCTAAGTTCCTCCTAATAGAGCCTAACAGCTTGAGGAAGATCTGGGATTTCAAATGGATGCATATGGTTTAAGGGAGCAACTCAAGACTGCCCTTGAGGATCTTGAACAGTCAAATTCTGAAGTCAGTGAATTAAAGGAAAGACTCAAACAGGCTGATGAATTCATGAGAGAATTAAAAGACAAATTAAGTCTCTCTATGAAAAAGAGAAAGGAGCTGCTTCAACAGTTGGCAAGACAAAGTGAAGAAAGCAATACAAATGAGGAATTGACTGAGCAAACCAAGTTATGTGAAAAGTTATCAAAAGAAGTCATTATGTTAAGACATGAAATGGAATCAGGAACTATAAAGTTTACTCAAGAGATTGAAGAAAAAAGAAAGGCTGAAGACAATCTAAGACAATCTCTTAAAGAAAAATCAGAAGAATGCCACCAGATGGACAGGATTATCAGACACCTTGAATCTGATCTTGAAGATGCCAAAGATAATGAAGGAAAACTTGAGGATCAAATTGCCTCTCTCAAAAGAGACCTTCAAACAGCAAATGAATATAAAGAAAAATTCAAGATAAGTTCTGCTCAACTTGAAGTTCTTCTTGGAAGTCAAAAGAGGACAGATGACAAGTATGGTTTGGGATATGAGAAAGGAGAAAGCTCCGGATCCGGTCAGAAGAATCTTGGATCAGAAAATCCAAGAAGCAGGCCTAGAAGACCTCCGGTAAGACAGCCAAATGCTCAAAGATATCCATCCTTCAATGGATACTGCCACAGCTGCAACCACTTTGGTCACAAAGCTAATCAGTGCAGAATGAGAATGAATCAGATTAATTCATCCTTCTCCGGACAATGCTTCAACTGCAAAAGGTATGGACACAAATCCCATGAATGCAGAAGTATGCAAGTAAACAAATCATTCAAAGGTAGATGCTTCACATGCAATAGAGTAGGTCATATGGCTAATCAATGCAGATCAAGAGGATATCAGTCAAATATGCAAAGAAATGTTATTTGCCAAATCTGCAATAGGTCCGGTCATAATGCTAAAGTTTGCAGAAACAAGAATCAGGACAAAAGAGGTCCGGTGTATAATCAGAATCAAGACAAGGGTAAACAAAAGATGAATGCGGATGAGGTTAGGAATCAGATGAGCAAGATTTGGGTGAAGAAAAGTTCAGAGAATGTAGAGGTTGGATCCGCACCAGACTCTGGTGCTGATATTTCTTCCAGAAATTAAAAAGTGAGCTCAGGCTCAGGGGGAGACTCAAAGAAAATCTTGTTCCCCCAGCCAAACAAGTGGTGCCGGATGTGGCACAAGATGCGGATCAAAGGGTTTGTAGATATGAGTCTTGAGATACTTCAGTCAAGTTTTCAGAGGTCCGCATGGAGTTATGAAGAAGCTGTGATCGATCAAATAAGATCTGTTCAGGGAGATGCTCCGGTATGATAAAGAATTACAAAAAGGTCCGGAAAGATCCGGAAATGCACTATCTTGTTCTGCGGATTGGACAGAGTGTTTGGGATGTTCTTGTAGTATGTTACCTCGATTTATTTATGATTGAAAGATCCGGATGATATCCACAGATCAGGACTAATCCGGGATACTCCAAGCTATCCAGACAAGGCAAACCGGAATGATGTAGGTGAAGCATTTATTGCAGACAGATATTAGGGTTCGCGGAGCAATTTAAGGGATTTCTCAAAGGACATTTGCTCATTCTACACTCGAGAAGAAGCGAAAAGTGGAGCTCTGCAACAAGGGTCATCAAAGCACACCAAGGATCTCCTGCCGAAGCTATTGCATAAAGAAATCAATCCAACCATTCCGTGCAAACCGAAGGCGCATAAGGTATTCTCTGTTTTTCATTACCTCACTGCAAATCTTTGAAGAATGGCTACTCCAAACATAGTTAAGATCTCTGATAGACCTCGCCCCTCATTCAAGAAACATCCCTACAAATCATTGGAGGTATACCCACTAGGAGCCTTCTCTAGTGTTCCTCACGGAGTTTTACACACCGAAGACATTAGGGTTTACATACATGCAAACATTGAGGAATTTGGGGAATTCAAATTAAGAGACCTCTATCACAAGCAGCTGATTGACAATGCTTTTGAGCTTAAACCAGAGTATAAGGATATTCAGAAGAAACAATTTGAGCAATTTATTCATTTCCCCTGTTTTGAAGAGGATGAATGGGTCCGGTATGTACTGAGCAGGATGCATGACAACTTTCTATGGCTAGATAGACCCTGCAAGATCACAAAAGAGGCAATTAGAGCAGTAACTGGCCTATACTCCTCCGGAGGAGTACCTATCCTCAAATCTGTCAAGAACAACATTGTAACTGAGGCCACCGGATCAAAATTTGACAAAAGGGCAATGACCATTGAAGACATCTCTGATCCGGATATCAAATATGCATCAATGATAATAGGATACAAGATCTACCACTCCAGCAGGGAGAATTCTGTATCCGGAACTACAGTATACACTGCCTATGAGATGCTAAGAAAGAATGCAGAGTATGATCTCTGCGAACTACTGCTAAGCCAATTAATGGAAAATATACAGAAAATCAAGAAGGATAAGAAGAATTCCTTTAAGTATGGTACTCTGATTGTATGTCTATTCTTCTACTTCATGAATGAGCTACCCGGAACAAGTGGATGGGTATGGCAGAATGACAAACCTGTTGCAGTCCAGATAAGAGACTACTTGCATGGACTTGGGGATGCAAAAGCAAGAAATTCAGCTCTATGGGGATACTTCAAAAACTTTCAGAGCATGATGCAAGCAAGAGAGAGAATTCCCCAGTCTCTCATTGAGAAATACAAGGACTCAGTGTGCTTTATGGTTGACACTGATCAGTGCCTAATGGAGGCAGTGGAGCCAAGGACTGTCTGGATCATGCCCATGGGGTATGAAGTTGATGAACAGATAGTGGAGCTGCATGTTCAACACATGCTAAGTCAGCCCAAAGATCCTAGGCAGAAAGGTTTGGAACCTTTGAGGAGCTGAGTGTAAAAATACATGTAGAACTCAGGGAACCTGAGATTAAAAGAAAGGTAAGAAAAGAAGTAGAGCACATTGCTCAAGGCCTAGGTATCTCAAAGGAGGCACTTGATGCCAGCCGGGAAAAGAGGAGGAAGGCCGAGGAAGAAGAGAAAAGCAAAGAAAGTGCTCCGGTTGGAGCTCCCACCCGGACCAGATCAACAAAGAGATCTGCACCTCCCTCAACCAAAAGTTCAAAACTGGAAGTCCAGGCATCCGGTAAGAGATCCAAGACAAAAGCCACAAGGGCTTATGGAAGCCAAAAGGATGAAGAGGAAACAGAATCAGATGAGGGAGTAAGAGAAGTAAAGAAACAGAAGAAGAAAGGATCCGGTAAGCCCTCCACAGGCCAAGACAAGGATGAAATGGCAGAGGTAACTATTGAAAAGCCCACTCTGTCACTAGAGAGCATAATCAAGTCGGTCACGGTGGATGGAAACCTTCAACCAATGACTGAATCCTATGATGACTTCAGTGAGGCAGACCAAAAGACTCTGCAGGAAGCCACAGTTAAATATCTGAACATATACAATAAGGCTTTCATTGAGATCATATCTCTCATTCCTAAAAGCCTAGAGAAGGAAATGGAAGTAAGAAAGAATAATGCTCATGCCAAAGATCTTGAGATCCGGGAGCAGATAGCTATTCAGCTATATCCTCAAATTGATCCCAAGACAATGAACATTATCTTCAAGGACTGCAAAGATGAGTTCAGAAGCAAAGCCAGGATGAATCAACTCATGCTTGGTGAGACTGACAAAGTGGCCCAAGAAACAGAAGAGATCCTCCGGAAGGCCTTCAAAAGGTTCAATCTTCCTGTTGTAGAGGTCTTAGGTGCAGAAACAGCTGCTGATTTGGAATCTTCTGTTCCGGAAGAAGTGAGCCCTGAACAGACAAGTGAGGACTTGGGACCCTCTGCTCCAGAAGAAGTGGCCCATGAACAAGTTAGCATCTCTCCTCCGGTTTCCCCTACAGTCTCCGGATCCAAAGAAGAAGAGCAATTACAGGAGAAGGAAGCAGTGGTGAAAGACAAAGAGGTTGACAGTTCTAAGACTGCAGAAGAAAAGAAACATCTGTCTCCGGCAAGAGACACTGCACAAACTGTTCAACAATTTTTGAGTAAAGAAACTTTAGAGATTGATGAACCGGAGCTTCTAAAAGGCCCATTTGATTTTGACTCTCTCTCTCCGGTACAAACAATGAAGATAGCTTCATTTGCAAATGCCAAGGCAAATGAAAAGCTCCTGAAGTCTCATATGGAAGACTGTGAGTTGATAGAGGCTGCCTCCGGAGTACTTGTGAAGATCATGCCATCAATCCAAATAGATCCGACAGCCTCCACTTCCGGTAATCTAAAAACCTTAGTCAGCAGTGTTGATACACATTTTGATTCTCTAGAAAAATCAGCTGAAGAAAAGGTCCGGAAGGAATTTTTGGATAAGAGATTTTCAGAGATATTAGAATTAATTTCTAAAGATAGGAAGATTGTAAGCATTGGAATAAAGAGCTTAGAGAATGCTCTTAAGGATGGCGGTGATATCTATAAATTTTGTATATCCTGGTCAAAGGCAACAGCAGCATTTGACAAGAAAATAAAAGAGGAACAGGATAAGCTACAAAGCTTATCTCAAAGTTTTGATCCTCTCTCTTCCTCTATAATAAATCAAGAATGTCAGACTATTGCAGTCTTGAACGAAATAAAGAATCTTGAGAAGGAAAGGAAGAACATCACCAACCGGATGGGAGCACTTAGAAGGATTATAATCCCTAAGTTGGAAACCATGCATGAGGCCATCAGTGATGCTAGGACCACCGCCCAAACAAAAGATCCGACAGATCTCAAGCGGGCAGAAGCGTTTGCATTTTTGTTAAGTGGTCACATTTCAATTTTGGACAGAATGAAGCAAAGTTGGGCTACCGAAATGATTCAATTACAGACATCCTTTGCAGACATTCTTCAATATATGTGAGTATGTAAATATGCGGCTAAGTATAAGAAATTTTTGAAAATTTTGATATGCGGACCCTACCCTTTGCCATTGATGTCAAAGGGGGAGTGAGGAGCAGTGAAAAATGAGGGATCCAACTAAGGGGGAGTTCCAGAAATTGTATATAAAGATAGAGCATCAGCAAAGGGGGAGCACAGTGAAAACACTTAGTCATTTTTCACTAAGTGTTGCCATCAATGCCAAAGGGGGAGATTGTTGGCAAGAGACACTATAAGGATTCATGGTTGTTGTCATTGATGGCAACAAAGGTCATCCCACATATCCGCAAGTCATGATGTGTCTCTACCGGAAGTCAGAATAAAGAATGTTGTGGTCCGGTGAAGAAGAACAGAGCATGTGGCAAGGTCCGACAGATTGGTCCGGACCTCTCAGTGGAAGTGTCTTGGTGCAGTGCGGATTTGGGGAAGTTAAGAGGACTACCTTGAGTGGTATATTCCAAGGATTTAGCCTCCGGTGATGGACAAGGAAAAAGATATGAATGGTTGAGTACCGGATTCCTGAGAGACAGTGAAAACAGAGGAAGAACTGACTGGCAGAGTATCAGACTACTTTCCGGATGGGTTACTGTTGATGACAGAGGTTGTGAAGGCATGAATCATGTTTGGCCGACATGATTAATGATATCTACAAGTATATGCTTGATCCGCATTGCTTGGTGAGGAAGGATTCAGCCGACAGAATGAAAGTTTATAAGAAACTAGACTGTTCCAGATGCCGACTAGAAAGGTGATGAAATTACTTGTGCGGATATATATAGAGGATGGATTTAGTTGTGAAGTGTGTTGTGATGTAGAGAGATATGCGAATAAGTCCAGAGAAAGAGCAGAGGTAGCAAAAAGGATCCGGTATGTGAAAGATAGCAGAATAAAGAACAGAGGAAAGATGAAGTGCAGCAGATCAGTGTACTGAGCCTAACCGGAACTGAACTCCAGCATATGCAGATGCTTCCAATCAGTTCAAGACTGTGATTCTCATCACTTTGTAGACAGTGTGTCTTTTTGTAGGCAGTGGGCCTCTTGTGAGCAGTGTGCTCGGGCAGTGAGCCCTAATTGGCAAGTGCCATTTTTGTAATTTCCTATTCTTCTAACAGAGAATAATTCTTGGGTTAATCACCCCGTGGTTTTCTCCCTTAACAGGGTTTCCACGTCAAAAATACTGTGTCATGTGTTTCTTATTTCATGGTTAATGTTTTTGTGTTTGATTTTATGCTACATCAATTAAAAGAAAAGTTCAATAAGGGAAATAATTAGGATAACTGATTCACCCCCCCCCTCTCAGTTATCAACAGTGTTTTGCATGTTCCTGGATTAGCTAGAAATCTAATTTCAATTTCGAAGTTGAATGATTTGGGAATGCATATGACATTTGACAAGCATGGCTGCAGATTGGTGAGAGGGAACTTGGTGGTAGCAAAAGGGAAGAGATTCGGGAACTTGTTTAAGCTTGAAGCCACTACATTTTGTAATGCCTCCTATGTATCTGAGGCCACTACTAAAAATACATGTAGGTTGTGGCACCATAGATTGGGCCACACAAGCAATAATGTATTAAAAACTATTAAGAATAAAAATTTGTTGGACGGTTTCTCTTATTCTGATGAGCACTTTGATTTCTGTGAGCATTGTGTGTTTGGTAAACAAAATAGAAAATTATTTCCTTTAGGAAGCAATAGAGCAAAAGAGAAATTAGAGATTATTCATACGGATGTGTTTGGACCTGTAGATAATGAATCTATTGGAAAATCTTGTTATTTTGTTATCTTTATTGATGATGTATCCAGATTTACATGGATTTATTTTATGAAGCATAAATCTAAAGTTTTCACTAAGTTTAAGGAATTCAAAGTCTTAGTAGAGAACCAATCAAGTTTAAAGATAAAAATATTAAGATCTAACAATGGAGGGGAATATTGCTCTAAGGAATTTGATGAGTTTTGCAAGCATGCAAGTATAATCAAACAAAAGACAATTCCGTATACACCACAACAGAATGGTGTTGTAGAAAGGATGAACTGAACAATTATGGAAAGGGCCAGAAGTATGCTTAGTGATGCATAGTTGGATAAATGCTTTTGGGCAGAGGTTGTGTGTACTACTTGCTACTTGATCAACAGATCTCCTTGTAAGGCTCTTGATTCGACACCTTATGAAGTGTGGACAGGTAAGAAACATTTTGTTTCACATTTAAGGATTTTTGGGTGTGAGGCTTTTATTCATGTGCCTAAGGAAAAGCGATCTAAGTTGGATCCAAAGGCTAAAAAATATACATGCATTGGATATGGTGATAATGTGAAAGGTTATAAGCTTTGGAATCCACTAACCTGCAAGATTATCTTTTCTAGAGATGTTATTTTCAGGGAACTTAGAGCTATTTCTGAACCTAAGCAGCCAAAAGAAAATGATGAAAAGGTCAAGAAGGTGCACTTTGAGTTAGAGTAGCAAGATGCACCTCAAGAAGAATGGAATGATGGATTGGGGGGTGAAGAAGAAGAAGAAGATTTGAGTAGTTCTGATGAAGATGAGTCTGTAGTTACAAAAGAAGTTGTTGTAGATGATCATGTAGAAGAACAAGTAGAGTCTCTTACTCCACCTGTAAGGAGATCCACAAGACAATGAAATCCAGTTGATAGGTATAGCCCACCAGATTTCCATTGTGTATATGCTTTATTGAGTACTAATGATGAACCTAGATCCTACAAGGAAGCTATTTCTGCAGATGATAGTGAGTCTTGGTAGCTAGCTATGCAGGAGGAGATGATGTCTTTGGACTCTAATAACACCTGGGATCTTGTTCATTTGCCCAAAGAAAGAAAGGCCATAGGATGTAAGTGGGTCTTCAAGAAGAAGTTTGGAGCAGATGGGTCATTGGAGAAGTACAAGGCTAGACTGGTAGCCAAGGGCTACTCCCAGAGAGAGGGAGTTGATTTTGGTGAGATATTCTCTCTTGTTTGTAAATGGACTTCTATTAGATTTCTCTTATCCATTGCTACAGCTTACAATTGGGAGATCAAGCAAATGGATGTTAAGACTGCGTTCTTGCATGGAGATCTTGAAGAAGAAATTTATATGCAATAGCCTATAGGTTTTGACGTAAAAGGAAAAGAACATTGGGTTTGCAGGTTAAAGAGATCTCTTTATGGTCTGAAAAAGTCCCCCATAATGTGGTATCAAAAGTTTGATTCATTTGTTTTGAAATTGGGTTTTGTTAGAAGTGAGGAGGATCATTGTGTTTGCATTCATTGTGTTGATGATTCTATATTGGTTATTGCTTTGTATGTTGATGACATGTTGTTTTTCAGCAATACTAAGGGTATGGTCAGTGAGCTTAAAGCCCAACTTTCAGGTGCATTTGAGATGAAGGATCTTGGTGCTGCAAGGTATATTTTGGGAATGGAGATCAGGAGGGATAGAGTTAACAGAAAGCTTTGGTTGTCACAAAGTAAGTATGTGAATGCTATTTTGTAGAGGTTTAGTTCGTAGGACTGTAATCCAGTTAGAGTTCCTTTACCCGTTGGTACTAAGCTTTCATTAGATATGTGTCCAAAGACTAAGGATGATCTTGAGGATATGTCTAATATACCATATGCTAGTGTTGTAGGGAGTTTGATGTATGCAATGGTTTGCACTAGACTAGATATTGCCCAAGTAGTTGGAGTTTTGAGCAGATTTATGTCTAACCCTGGTAGACAGCATTGGAACTATGTGAAGAGGGTGTTTAAATATCTTGCAGGTACTCCTGATCATTGTTTGGTTTATTCTGGTACTGATAATGTTGATAAATCTTTGGACATACAAAGTTTTGTTGATGCAGATTGGGCAGGTGACTTGGATAGTCGAAGGTCCACTAGTGGCTATGTGTTTACTCTATTTGGAGGTGCAGTGAGTTGGATGAGTAAGAGGCAGCCCACAGTTTCTTTGTCCACCACAGAAGCAAAGTATATGTCTACAACTCATGTCCCTAAGGAGGCAGTTTGGTTGAAGAGACTATGTACAGGTATTGGTTTTGATTGCAGGAATATTTAGATTGGTTGTGATAGCTAGAGTGCTATTTGTTTGGCTAAGAATCCCATGTATCATGCTCGAACTAAGCATGTTTATGTTCAGTATCACTTTGTTCGAGAGTTGGTTGCAAATGGAGAAATTGAGCTGAAGAAGATAGACACTCAGGAGAATGTTGCAGATTCATTGACCAAACCTGTGAGCACAGAAAAGTTTGTATGGTGCAGAGAGGCCATGGGCCTTGTTTCTAGTGCCTGATTATTTTTCATTTGATTTCCTATGGGTTGATTTACAATGTATAATGTCAAGTGGGAGAATGTTGGGATAAGGTGCCAATAACCTTGTAAATCCCATTATTGTATTATTCCATTTATTATTTGTAATTACCCATAAGGGATGTACAAGTTTCATCGGCAGTGGTAAAAATTATTTATTGTCTACGGTAATTATGGAGTTATTGCACGGTAAGTCTTGGAGTTACCAGCAGTAGTTACGAGATGTCATTTACTATGGTAAATGGTAATTGGTCAAAGTGGGGTGTACATGTGGAGGAATAATCTATTTTTAGTGTTATGACGCACGTCATAGATGTTGTAAGAGGGTGTAAGAGATTCTATGACAACTGTAAGTTGTCATAAGAATATATGACACTAATGATAGCATATGACGCGTCATAAGATGATGTAAGTGACTATTTTTGGCCCCAATTTGTTCAAGCTTGCATGGGAATATTTTTCTAAGTGTAGGATGCATGTATGATAGCATTTATGACCCCGTAAGAGCCTATTCTTGGCTATGGACGCCCAAGGTTGTAGTGTTGACTCTTGACAAGTGTTATGGGCTTGTAAGAAGTCATTTAATGTCTTGAGGTTGTGTAAATTCTATATAAACCATAGCATAGTAGATGAGATGAATATAACAGTTTACAGGTACCCAGGTTCTGCTAGAGTGAAGGTTGAAGGACAGAGGAAGTGAATGTATTTGTAATCTCCTTTTGTGAAGATAATACAACTTGGCCTCTTTTCTTGGTGGAGTTTTTTACTCAAAGGGGTTTTCTCCACGTTAAACACTTGCGTTATGTGCTTCATTTTGCTTTTGGTATATTTATGTATTGTGGGTTTATGTCTTGTTACAATCTCCATTAATAACACATAGTTAAAGATTGTTGAAATTTATTCGAATCAGATTTCCATTGAAGTAGTGTTTCTTTCATTTATAAGAATTTTTATATAGACCTCTCATCTCCTCATCCATGGCTTCTCTCCATTTATTTGCATCTTCATCTTCACAAGTCTCCTGATATGAGCTAGGCTCACCAACATTAGTAAGTAAAGCATAAACTAAATTACAATTAGGAGAATACCTTGCTGGTGGTTTGATAGCTCTAGTGGATCTCCTCAGAAGGGGTAATGTGTTACCTTGTGGCTCATTTGGTTGTTGTTCAACCTCATCAAAAAACTAATTTTGATTATTATCTTTCTGATTTTCATGAACAGGTGGCTGATTTTCATCTAGCACCTCCAAATTAGCATCATACTTTTCCACCTCTACTAGAACAATCTCTGTACTTTGTTGTTCTTTACTTCCTTACATTGATTTTTCATTAAAATAAACATCTTGGCTAACAATAATCTTGTGGGCAGCAGTATCCCACAACCTGTACCCCTTTGTACCTTCTGCATAGCCAAGAAAAATACATTTCGTGGACTTCACATCTAGTTTATTCTTATCCTCTTTGGGAATATGAGCATAAGCATCAAAACCAAAAATACAAAGAAAGGAATAATCGACAAGTTTACCTGTCCAAACTTCTTCAAGAATTTGATGATCTAGAGTTGTAGTGGGTGATCTATTAATCAAGAAACATGTTGTATTAATAGCCTCAGCCCAAAATTTCTGCTCCAATCTAGCAGTGCTCAACATACATCTAGCTCTTTCCATAATTGTATAGTTCATCCTTTTAGCAACACCATTTTGTTCTGAAACCTTGCTGAAATTTTTTTTTGGCCATGTTCCACATGTACACCATGCAAAATTGCATGCAAAAGTGCCTCTTGCACTTTTATGCATGGATATCTATCTTTAGATTTGATTGGTTTTTGCATGTGCTTTTTCATGATTACTTAAGGTTGTCGACTTGAATGCCAAGGTATGAGAAAATTTTTTGTGACTATGAATTTCTTCTGAGAATAAAATTGAGAGATCTTTGCCCGTAGTTTTTTCCTAGTACATTACCATGTTTTCCACGTAAATCTATGTTGTCTATTTTATGCTTTTATTTCTAATTCACTACTATTTCAATTTTGCACTGCTTATTTTTCTAACAGTTGCCCAACCCCCTGCAACCCCCTACATCCAACAACCTAACAGGTTTCCTTTCCTTGGCCTTCGGCCCCACTAGGCGAGTACCTAGGTCACTAGATGAGATCTCATTATCAATTACTCATCACTGCTAGAATAAGTCAAATTGACTTCACATTTCAACAATAATACAATAGATTTTTTATTTGGCAAAGGGGGTATGTGTAGGATCACCGCGAGCCAAACAATGGCAATAGAAAAAAAAATCACATCTTTACTTAGCCAAATTCGTGAATTGGCCAACTTTGACTGTCATAGGCATGTTAAGAATATCTATTTTGGTTTGGATACCAAACCAAAATGGATATCTTTTCTGGAACTATGCAAATGGTATTTTTTGTTGTTCTTTTCATTGGTTTATGCTTAGAACTTATAGAACCTACAATTCGACTTGCAAATTTATATTGTTACATGGTTAACATCTTTTCAACCAATCGATAAAGTTGCATCTCTTTAAAATCTCTCTCTCTCTCTCTCTCTCTCTCTCTCTCTCTCTCTCTCTCTCTCTCTCTCTCTCTCTCTCTCTCTCTCTCTCTCTCTCTCTCTCTCTCTCTCTCTCTCTCTCTCTCTCCTAGTTAAATCCTTTTCCTAGATTTCCTAGTTTTCCTTTTCCTTTCCAATTTCTCTTTAGATCCCACCAATTTTTTCCTATTTTACTATTTTCCACCTCTCCTCTCATCATTCTTCCCATCCAATGAACTTTAATTTTATCTTTTTTCTATTTCATCCTCCCAATTTATATCCTCATCCCTCTTTGCATGTCCTATTTTTCTTGTTTCTATTTTCTTTGTTGATAAGAGAGAGAGAGGGAGAGAGGGTGGAGATAGAGGGGAGAGAGAGGGGAGAAATAGGGTGATAGGGAGAGAGAGAGAGAGAGAGAGAGAGAGAGTCCGTTTTATTGTTTTCATTTCCTTCATCGATAAGGGAGAGGGAGAGATAGGGAGATATATGAATGATAGGGGGAGAGAAGCAAGAGATAGAGAGATAGGGAGAGAGAGATAGAGAGGAGACAGATAGGGAGAGATAGAGGAGATAGAGGGGAGAGATAGTGAGATAGAGAGTGAACGAGATGTCTAGAGATATAGGGAGAGGAATGATAGGGGAGAGAGAGGCAAGAGATAGGGAGAAATAGATAGGTAGAGAGAGAAGAGATAGATTGGGAGAGATAGAGGAGACAAAGGGAGAGATAGGGAGATAGAGAGTCAGTGACATGTCCAGAGAGATAGGGAGAGAGATTGAGAGGTAGAGGGATGATAGAGAGAGGAAGATAAGGGAGAGATACGGAGATAGAGGTTTAGAGTTCCTCAAGTTAGTAGGGTTTAGGGGTTAGGGGTTAGGGATTCAGGGCATTATTTAAAGGGTTGAGGGATTTAGAGAGAGAGAGAGAGACTTCTTTTGACATGCAACTATAAACCCTAAATAATGCCCCTAAACCCTAAACCCAAGCAACCCTAAACCTCTAAACCTTAAATAATGCCCCTAAACCCTAACCCGTTTGCCTAAACCATAAACCCTAAATAATGCCCCTAAGCCCCAACCCCCAACCCCTAAACCCTAAACCTGAGAAACCCTAAACCCCTAAATCATAAACCCCAAACCCCTAAACCCTAAACACTAAACCCAAGTAACCCTAAACCTCTATCTCCCTATCTCTATCATTCCTCTACCTCTTAATCTCTCTTCCTATGTCTTTGGCCATGTCCCTCACCCTCCATATCCCTATCTCTCCCTATGTCTCTAGACATGTCCCTCACTTTCTATATCTCCCTATCAGTCCTCTCTCTCTAAACACTAAACCCTAAACCTATAAACCTTAACCCCTAAACCCTAAAGAATGCACCTAAAGCTTAACCCAAGAAACCCTAAACCTCTCTCTCTCTCCACCCTCTCTTCCTCTTCATCCCTATCCCTCTCCCGTATCGGCAAAGCAAATGGAAACAAGAAAACTAGGACATGCAAAGAGGGATGAGGATATAAATTGGGAGGATGAAATGGAAACAAGATAAAACTAAAGTTCATTGGATGGGAAGAATGATGAGAGCAGAGGTGTAAAATAGAAAAATAGGGAAAATTTGGTGGGATCTAAAGGGAAGTTGGAAAGGAAAAGGATTTAACTAGGAGGTAGAAAGGTCAGAGCAAGAGATGGAGATTTAGAGGGAAGATAGAGATATAAACATATAGGGAGAGAGGGAGAGATAGGGAGAGGGGATACACACACACACACACACAAAGAAAGATAGCAATAGAGAGAAAGAGAGGGAGAAAGATAGAGATAGAGAAGGGTAGAGATAGGGAGAGAGGATATAGAGATGGAGAGATATAGATATAGAGGGGTAGAGATAGAAAGAGAGGATAGAGAGAGAGAGAGAGAGACATATAGGGAGAGATAGGGAGAGGATATATATATAGAGAGAGAGAGAGATTTCTATAGTTCTAGAAACAGATATCCATTTATGGGCTCCTCAAAACAGATATCTGTTATTTAAATAACGAATATCCATTTTTCTTCGATTTTTCCTTGTATTTAGGCTCGAACTATCATAGTTGACTTTCCCTCAATTCTAACATGTTTACTGGTTTCACTCTCTTCTTTGAACTTCACCCTTCATGCTGATGACTTTTTTTTATGCAAAATTGATAAAATGAAAAGGGTTTACAGAAGAAATTGTCAGCTTTCTAAAAATATAAGATTTGTTTGGTTAGCATTTTATTAAATAATTATTAATAATTTTCTATATAGTGTGTGTCTGAAGTCCTGATGGACACACTAATTGAAAAACATCCATAACTTTCAAACCATTTCACCTTTTTGAGATCCGAAAGCTTCATCACACTCTGCTTTTCTGGCTATAGGTTAAAAAAAATTGAATTCTAATTTTTTTTATCGAGTTAGGTTGGCTTGAAAATTACTTTTTAGTTTTTAAAAAAGTCACAGTAAAAAAATCATAACTAATTATTTTATTGGAAATTTTTTTCAAAAAACTATGTGTCACATCCGAGCATGAGTCCTCTACTTATTTTGAAAGTTCTTTTTTTTTTTAAAATTTGCTCATAGTTAGGTTGGCTGGAATGACACCCACTTTTTATTTTTTTCTGAAAAATTTAATAGTTGTTCATTGAAATATTCATTTTTCACTAAGTAAATTTAGTTTTTTTTAAATAGTAGCCCATAAACTAGATTCAATTCTCTACAAATTTTGTTCTTACATCTCTTTCAAATTGTGTAGATAATCCATTCAAATTTTCACATGAACTTGATTAAGTTTGATTTTTTGTATTTTCATTAGCACTTAGAGGTATAATTTGGCCCATCATGATCCTGCACATACCCAAGGGTGTTTAATAGAGTAATAAGGATTTATGGAGTTATAAGATATTAGTAAAAAAATTATTTGTTTGGTGTTTAAGTTTAAAAACCAAAAAAAATATTGTATGTTTCTAAGAAATATTAATGATACCTAACTCTAACATGCATGCACTGTTGATAACTGAGAAGGGGGGGTGAATCAGTTATCCTAATTATTTCTTCTTTTGAACTTTCTTATTAATCAATGCAGCATTGAATCAAACAAACAAACATTACCATGAAATGAAAAACACATGACACAGTTTTTTTGACGTGGAAACCCTGTTAAGGGAGAAAACCACGGGGTGATTAACCCAAAGATTATTCTCTGTTAGAAGAATAAGGAATTACAAAATGGCACTTGCCAATTAGGGCTCACTGCCCGAGCACACTGCTCACAAAGAGGCCCACTGCCTACAAGGAGACACACTGTCTACAAAGTGATAAGAATCACAGTCTTGAACTGATTGGAAGCATCTATATATGCTGGAGTTTAGTTCCGGTTAGGCTCAGTACACTAATCTGCTGCACTTCATCTTTCCTCTGTTCTTTATTCTGCTATCCTTTCACATACCGGATCTTTCTTACTACTTCTGCTCTGTTCTGCACTTATTCGCATACACCATCACACAATTACACCCTTCACAACTAAATCCATCCTCTATATATATCTGCACAAGTAATTTCATCACCTTTCTAGTCGGCATCCGGAACAGTCTAGTTTCTTACAAACTCTGTTCTGTCGGCTGAATCCTTGCTCACCAAGCAATGCGGAACAAGCATATACTTGTAGATATCATTAATCATGTCGGCCAAACATGATTCATGCCTTCACAACCTTTACCATCAACAGTAACACATCAGGAAAATAGTCTGATACTCTGTCAGGCAGTTCTTCCTCTGTTCTCACTGTCTCTCAGGAATCCGGTACTCAACTATTCATATCTTTTTCTTTGTTCATCACCGGAGGCTAAATCCTTGGAATATACTACTCAAGGTAGTCCTCTTGACTTCCTCAAATCCGCACTGCACCAAGACACTTCCTCTGAGAGATCCGGACCAATCTGTCAGACCTTGCCACATGCTCTGTTCTTGTTCACCGGACCACAACAATCTTCATTTTTACTTCCGGTAGAGACACACCATAACTTGCGGATATGTGGGATGACTTTTGTTGCCATCAATGATAACAACCATGAATCCATATAGTGTCTCTTGCCAACAATCTCCCCCTTTGGCATTGATGGCAACACTTAGTGAAAAATGACTAAGTGTTTATACTACGCTCCCCCTTGGCTGATGCTCTATATACAATTTCCGGAACTCCCCCTTAGTTGGATTCCTCATTTTTCACTGCTCCTCACTCCCCCTTTGACATCAATGGCAAAGGGTAGGGTCCGCACACCAAAATTTTCAAAAATTTTCTATACATAGCCGCATATTTACATACTCACATATACTGAAGAATGTCTGCAAAAGATGTCTTCAGTTGGATCAGTTCTGTAGCCCAACTTTGCTTCATTCTATCCAAAATTGAAATGTGACCACTCAACAAAAATGCAAATGCATCTACCCTTTTTAGATCTTTCGGATCACTTGTCTGGGCTGTGATTTGAGCTTCTGCTATGGCCTCATGCATGGCCTCTAGCTTAGGGACAATTAACCCCCTGAGCTCACTCAACCTACTTATTCTATTTTTCCTTTCCTTCTCCAATTTCTTGATTTCACTCAAGAATGCAATAGTCTGACATTCTTGATTTGTTATAGAGGAAGAAAGAGGATCAAAACTTTGAGACAAGCTTAGTAGTGTGTCCTCTTGCGCTTTTATTTTCTTCTCAATGTCCACTGTTACCTTGGACCAGGAGATACAAAATTTGTATATTTCACCACCATCCTTAAGAGCATTTTCTAAGCTCTTTATCCCAATGTTCATGTTTCTCCTATCATTAATGATCAAACCCTGAACCTCGGAGAACCTTTTATCCAAAAACTCCTTCCGGACCTTTTCTTCAGCTGATTTTTCTAAAGATTCAAAATGTGTATTAACACTGCTGACTAAGGTTTTGAGATTACCGGAAGAGGAGGCTACCGGATCTATCTGGACTGATGGCATAATCTTCTCAAGCACTCCGGAAGCAGCCTCTATCAACTCACAGTCTTCCATATGAGACTTTAGGAGCTTTTCATTTGCCTTAGCATTTGCAAATGAGGCTATCTTCATTGTCTGCACTGGAGAGAGGGAATCAAAGTTGAATGGGCCTTGTAGTAGCTCCGGTTCATCGATCTCTATTGTTTCTTTGCTCAAAAATTGTTGAACAGTTTGTGCAGTGTCTCTTGCCGGAGACAGATGTTTCTTTTCTTCTGCAGTCTTGGAACTGTCCTTTGGGATTTTCTCTCCTTCCACATTCTTACCACTATCAGTCATGGTCTTCTCTGATGGAGTCTTCTCTTTCTCTGCACCCTTGGTACTGTCAACCTCTTTCTCTTTCACCACTGCTTCCTTCTCCTGTAATTTCTCTTCTTCTTTGGATCCAGAGACTGTAGGGGAAACCGGAGGAGAGATGCTAGCCTGTTCATAGGCCACTTCTTCTGGAGCAGAGGGTTCCAAGTCCACAGCTGTTTCTGCACCTAAGTCCTCTACAACAGGAAGATTGAACCTTTTGAAGGCCTTCCGGAGGATCTCTTCTGTCTCTTTGGCCACCTTGTCAGTCTCACCAAGCATGAGTTGATTCATCCTGGCTTTACTTCTGAACTCATCTTTGCAGTCTTTGAATATTATGTTCATTGTCTTGGGATCAATTTGAGGATATAGCTGAATAGCTATCTGCTCCCGGATCTCAAGATGTTTTGCCTGAGCATTATTCTTTCTTAATTCTAATTCCTTTTCTAGGCTTTTAGGGATTTCAGATATAATCTCAATAAAAGCTTTATTGTAGATGTTCAAGTACCTTATTATAGCTTCTTGCAGGATCTTTTGATCTGCCTCGTTGTAGTCATCATAAAATTCAGCCACCGGTTGAAGGTTCCCATCCATAGTGACTGATTTGACTACACTGTCTAGGGATAGAGTGGGCTTTTCAGCAAATTCCTCTGCCATTTCTTCCTTGTCTTGGCCTGTGGAGGGTTTCCCGGATCCTTTCTTCTTCTGCTTCTTTATTTCTTTTACTCCCTCATCTGACTCAGTTTCCTCTTCATCCTTTTGGCTTTCATAAGCCCTTGTGGCTTTTGTCTTAGATCTTTTACCGGATGCTTGGACTTCCAATTTTGAACTTTTGGTTGTGGGAGGTGCAGATCTTTTTGATGATCTGGTCCGGGTGGAAGTTTCAACCGGAACACTTTCTTTACTTTTCTTTTCTGCCTCTTTCTTTTCTTCCTCAGATTTTCTTCTCTTTTCCCAGCTGGCATCAAGTGCCTCTTTTGAGATGCCTAGGCCTTGAGCAATGTGCTCTACTTCTTTTCTCACCTTCCTCTTTATCTCAGGTTCCCTGAGTTCTACATGGATCTTTACACTCAGCTCCTCAAAGGTTCCAAACCTTTCTGCCTTTGGATCTTTGGGCTGACTTAGCATGTGTTGAACATGCAGCTCCACTATCTGTTCATCCACTTCATACCCCATGGGCATGATCCAGACAGTCCTTGGCTCCACTGCCTCCATTAGGCACTGATCAGTGTCCACCATAAAGCACACTGAGTCTTTGTATTTTTCAACAAGAGACTGGGGAATTCTTTCTCTTGCTTGCATCATGCTTTGGAAGTTTTTGAAGTATCCCCATAGGGCTGTATTTCTTGCTTTGGCATCCCCAAGCCCATGTAGATAGTCTCTTATTTGGACTGCAACAGGTTTGTCATTCTGCCATGCCCATCCACTTGATCCGGGCAGCTCATTCATGAAGTAGAAGAATAGACATAATATAAGAGTACCATACTTAAAGGAATTCTTCTTGTCCTTCTTGATTTTCTGTATATTTTCCATTAATTGGCTTAAGAGCAGTTCGCAGAGATCATATTCTGCATTCTTCCTTAGCATTTCATAGGCAGTATATACTGCAGTTCCAGATACAGAATTCTCCCTGCTGGAGTGATAGATCTTGTATCCTATTATCATGGACGCATACTTGATATCCGGATCAGAAATATCTTCAATGGTCATTGCCCTCTTATCAAATTTTGATCCGGTGGCCTCAGTTACAATGTTATTTTTGACAGATTTGAGGATAGGTATCCCTCCAGAAGAGTATAGACCAGTTACTGCTCTAATTGTCTCTTTTGTGATCTTGCAGGGTCTATCCAGCCATAGGAAGTTGTCATGCATCCTGCTCAGTACATACTGGACCCATTCATCTTCTTCAAAGCAGGGGAAATGAATGAATTGATCAAATTGTTTCTTCTGGATACCCTTATACTCTGGTTTAAGCTCAAAAGCATTGTCTATCAGTTGTTTGTGATAGAGATCTCTCAATTTGAATTCCCCAAATTCCTCAATGCTTGCATGTATGTAAACCCTAATGTCTTCTGTGTGTAAAACTCCGTGAGGAACACTAGAAAATGCTCCTAAGGGATCTACTTCCAATGACTTGTATGGATGTTTCTTAAATTCAGGTCGGGGCCTATCTGAGATTTTTACTATATTTGGAGTAGCCATTTCTTCAAAAGATTTGTAGCAAGATATCGAAAGTGGAAAATACCTTTTGTGTCTTCGGTTGCATGGAGTAGCTGGATTGATTTCTGTATGTAATGACTTCGGCAGGAGATCTTCGGTGTGCTTGATGAGTCTTGTTGCAGAGCTCCACTTTTCGCTTCTTCTTGAGTGCATAATGAGCAAATGATTTATGAGAAATCCCTTATATCATTTCGCAAACCCTAATATCTGTTTGCAATAAATGCTTCACCTATATTATTCTGGTTTGCCTTGTCCGGATAGCTTGGAGTATCCTGGATTAGTCCTGATCTATGAACATCATGCGGATCTTTCAATCATGGATAAATCGAGATGACACATTACAAGAACATCCCAAACATTCTGTCCAGTCCGCAGAGTAAAATAATGTACTTCCGGATCTCTCTGGACCCTTTTGTAGTCCTCTGTCATTCCGGAGCATCTCCCGGAACAGGTCTTTACTTGATGGATCACAACTTCTTTATATCTTAATGCGGACCTCTGAAATCTTGTCTGGATCATCTCAGGACTGGTATCTTCAAACCCTTTACTCTGCATCTTGTGTCACATCCAGCACCACTTGATTGGCTGGGGGAACAGGATTTTCTTTGAGTCTCCCCCTGAGCCAGAGCTCACTTTTTAATTTTTGGAAGAAATATCAGCACCAGAGTCTGGTGCGGATCCAACCTCTACATTCTCTAAACTTTTCTTCACCCAAATCTTGTTCATCTGATTCCTAACTTCATCCACATTCATCTTTTGTTTACCCTTGTCTTGATTCTGATTGTATACCGGACCTCTTTTGTCCTGATTCTTGCTTCTGCAGACTTTTGCACTATGACCGGACCTATTACAGATTTGGCAAATAAAATTTCTTTGCATATTTGACTGATAACCTCTTGATCTGCATTGATTAGCCATATGACCTACTCTATTGCATGTAAAACATCTACCATTGAATGATTTGTTTGCTTGCATATTTCTGCATTCATGAGACTTGTGTCCATACCTTTTGCAGTTAAAGCACTGTCCGGAGAAGGATGGACTAGTTTGATTCATCCTTTTTTTGCACTGATTAGCTTTGTGACCAAAGTGATTGCAGCTGTGGCAGTATCCATTGAAAGATGGATATCTTTGAGCATTGGGCTGTCTTACCGGAGGTCTTCTAGGCCTATTCCTTGGATTTTCTGATCCAAAATTCTTTTGACCAGATCCGGAGCTTTCTCCTTTCTCATATCCCAAACCATACTTGTCATCTGTCCTCTTTTGACTTCCAAGAAGTACTTCAAGTTGGGCAGAACTTATCTTGAATTTTTCTTTATATTCATTTGTTGTTTGAAGATCTCTTTTGAGAGAGACAATTTGATCCTCAAGTTTTTCTTCATTATCTTTGGCATCTTCAAGATCAGATTCAAGATGTCTGATAATCCTGTCCATCTGGTGGCATTCTTCTGATTTCTCTTTAAGAGATTGTCTTAGATTGTCTTCAGCTTTTCTTTTTTCTTCAATCTCTTGAGTAAACTTTATAGTTCCTGATTCCATTTCATGTCTTAACATAATGACTTCTTTTGATAACTTTTCACATAACTTGGTTTTCTCAGTCAATTCTTCATCTGTATTGCTTTCTTCACTTTGTCTTGCCAATTGTTGGAGCAGCTCCTTTCTCTTTTTCATAGAGAGACTTAATTTGTCCTTTAATTCTCTCATGAATTCATCAGCCTGTTTGAGTCTTTCCTTTAATTCATTGACTTCAGAATTTGACTGTTCAAGATCCTCAAGGGCAGTCTTGAGTTGCTCCCTTAAACCATATGCATCCATTTGAACTCCCAGATCTTCCTCAGGCTGTTAGGCTCTATTAGGAGGAACCTTGTTCTGATACCAATTGTTGATAACTGAGAGGGGGGGGGTGAATCAGTTATCCTAATTATTTCTTCTTTTGAACTTTCTTATTAATCAATGCAGCATTGAATCAAACAAACAAACATTACCATGAAATGAAAAACACATGACACAATTTTTTTGACGTGGAAACCCTATTAAGGGAGAAAACCATGGGGTGATTAACCCAAAGATTATTCTCTGTTAGAAGAATAAGGAATTACAAAATGGCACTTGCCAATTAGGGCTCACTGCCCGAGCACACTGCTCACAAAGAGGCCCACTGCCTACAAGGAGACACACTGTCTACAAAGTGATAAGAATCACAGTCTTGAACTGATTGGAAGCATCTATATATGCTGGAGTTCAGTTCCAGTTAGGCTCAGTACACTGATCTGCTGCACTTCATCTTTCCTCTGTTCTTTATTCTGCTATCCTTTCACATACCAGATCTTTCTTACTACTTCTGCTCTGTTCTGCACTTATTCGCATACACCATCACACAATTACACCCTTCACAACTAAATCCATCCTCTATATATATCCGCACAAGTAATTTCATCACCTTTCTAGTCGGCATCCGGAACAGTCTAGTTTCTTACAAACTCTGTTCTGTCGGCTGAATCCTTGCTCACCAAGCAATGCGGATCAAGCATATACTTGTAGATATCATTAATCATGTCGGCCAAACATGATTCATGCCTTCACAACCTTTACCATCAATAGTAACACATCCAGAAAATAGTCTGATACTCTGTCAGTCTGTTCTTCCTCTGTTCTCACTGTCTCTCAGGAATCCGGTACTCAACTATTCATATCTTTTTCTTTGTTCATCACCGGAGGCTAAATCCTTGGAATATACTACTCAAGGTAGTCCTCTTGACTTCCCCAAATCCGCACTGCACCAAGACACTTCCTCTGAGAGATCCGGACCAATCTGTCGGACCTTGCCACATGCTCTGTTCTTGTTCACCGGACCACAACAATCTTCATTCTTACTTCCGGTAGAGACACACCATAACTTGCGGATATGTGGGATGACCTTTGTTGCCATCAATGACAACAACCATGAATCCATATAGTGTCTCTTGCCAACATGCACATGTGTGTGATTTTTTGCACTCAAATCTTTACTTGCAATCATGTCGACATTGTACATTGATGGTCTATTGTCCCTACAAATTTATGTAAGCACAAAAAAGTAGGTAGAGTTTAACCTGAATGTTGAAGACAATACAAACCTCTATTCATGTAATGTAGAAAAATAGGGGTTTTCAATTCAATGGTGATTAGGTTAGATCCTCCTTTCACTACATACATTTAAGGACATTCAATCAAGTTGAATCACAACTTTTGCAAAAGGATTCACCTACAGGTTGGTTGTCACTTGGAACGAAGAGGAAACTTAGAATTTGTTGATTAATGTATTAACTTAAGCCCAATTATGCTCAAAACCCTAATCATGTAAAATCGTAAGTAAATGGATGAATCCCAACAAATGATCGCACAAAGAGATGTTATATTCAGAGTAGATACATACCAGATTTTGAGATTCAGGATGCAGAAAACTCAAGGGCTAAAGAGCAGGCACCCAAGCCCAAGGTAGGAATTTCTTCAGGGATTTTCGGAAGTTGTTTGCTACTATTCACCACTATCCTCGAGGTTTTGTGCTTTGAAGATTTGAAGGGCTTTAAGGCGAGCATCCAAGGCCTTGCAGTACTTTTCTTCTCAGATATGGAATCTACACACTCTGTCACAGCCTTCTGCAACTCCACTCTACAAGTTATGACACCTATTACCTCCAATCACACGGAATGGGGTTGGGGGTTGTGGTGTTTAGGATTTTGCCTCAGTCAAGCCCTGGAATGGCATTCAAGCCTTCTAACACCGTTGTTAGATAGAGAGTGCATGTCCTTATAAGACAGAGGTAAAAACCAAATTGATAAATGATTGATTGAAAGAACAAATAGATATCACCTTGGAGGTGTAGCTCTCACATAGATGAAGATCCTTCAACACATGAGAAGATGAAGCCAAATCTGTAATAACAAACACAACAAGACAAGTCTACTCTGCAACACAATGAATATCTTGAATGCTCTAAAATCATAAGTTCACCAGAATCTCATCATCATCTTCTAGTTTACAAATGAAACCCTAAACATGCTTATATATGCATTCCTTCTTTAATTTCATAATTCAAACTTGAGATGCTGACAAAGGGGACCTTTAACGGTCACATTGTCGTCATTTAATTCAGGTCCTGACAAGATAGGGCAGCACTAGGGCATGAGTGCCCAAGCCCTAGGCCCCATTTTCAAGGCAGGATCAAGTCCAACAATGTCCCCTTAGCCCCATTAGAAATGGGTTTTCATGGATTTTACATCGGGAGATAAAATGAACATGCATGATTAAATCTAAGGGAATTGGGAGCTAAACCTTAGGAGGTAAAAGTCCTAGGGAGACATTTTATGACGTAACATTTAGCCTCCACTTTAATGTATGTATGATCTTATGACCCATACATAAATTAAAGTATAGTCAATAAACACATCGAACACACCAAACACTTAGAGCTAAGGCATACACCAAGATTAAGAGACTATTTCTAGCCCCTAATCTTGAGTAAGCACTAGAAAACACATCGTAGACATGGAAAACACAGAGAAGATAGTAACATGCATGTAAAACATGGAGAAGATAGTTACAGGTACGCAAAACACAGAGAAGACACAAGAGCAGTCACAAAGAATACACTAGATTTTCTTTTTTATTTTTCATATATATAAAGATGCAAATGCAAGAAAGTAAAAATGCAACACACAACCCCAAAATGTAGGAGGGTCATTTTGTCACACCCTTGAAACTACATATGGGGGAGAAGACACACCAAACAAATCCCAAAGTCTAGGAGGGGCATTTTGCCACACCCTTGAGACTACAATTGAGAACAAGCACGCCATACAAAACCCAAAGTGTAAGAGGGGCATTTTGCCACACCCTTGAAACTATGCTTGGGAGAAAACATGCCATACAAATCCTGAGTGTAGGAGGGGCATTTCACCACACCCTTGAAACTACACATGGGGGAAAACACACTGAAGACACATGAAAAACATGAGCACCATATAGCATGCCAAAGACATACTATACGTCTTAAACATAACAAACAAGGCGATGGAAGGAACTTATTGCTAAGCCCCCACCATCTCAAGCATGCTATAGGCACACCTAATAGTTGGGCTTATGCCACAACAAATGCCAAAGACACGCTTAAGGGAGGATAGTCTCAGATCCAACCTCGCCTACTTTGAGGACTTTTGAAATAAAAAGGATGTGCACTAGCTCAAGAGATACACCATCCCCACCTCTGTAGAGGGCTTTTGAAATAAAAGGATATGCACGATATCCTACCTTTGTAGAGGGATTTTTGATTGTAATATAGATAAAGATGTGCACTTGCGCCAAAGATACAACATCTCGCCTCCGTAGAGGGCTTACAAACACGCTTTGTTAGTACTAAAATCATCAGACAACTTACCTTTATATGCCCCCACCTTAAGGTGTTTGATATTGTGTACCAATATGAAGCACATTAAGGTAGAGAGAAAACACACAAGGGAACAAGAGCTTTTGTAAAGCCCATGCCCCCAAAGGTGACATGTGCTTACGATTGCCGAATGTTCCCACAAACACATCTTAATCTAAGAAAGACATGAAAGCTCTGCATGGAAACAAAGAATCCAAGGCTACACAAATGGGTTCAAGTCCGAGTATAGCCATGGGGCTTATATTGTAGGCATCTCATAACTAAGTGTAACAACAAGGTGAGACACCCAAAACAATCAAAGTGCACGGAGCAGAAGTATGGTTATGGTTTGTTAGAAAAGATTAGACAACATCAAATATCACATGGAGTGATTCTACTAGCCAAGCATCGGATATACAAATCAACCCCATATTCATATATGGACTAGGTCCATTTTTGCTTTGCTTGCTGAAGGGACACGTGGTCCATATCAGTTAGTTGTTTTTTTTTTCATCATCTGCACACTAGATAGAATCAAGTTAGAGGAAGGTAAACAATGAAATGAGAGAGAGGAACATGTGCCTTAGGAACAATCATGTAGGAGGATGCCCCCAAGTCATCAATCACAATGCTATGCCCCTAAGGCATGACACATAACAATAAAATAGAGGAGAAACAAGATAGAAGAATGGTCACAACATAGGCAGTCTCTTAGTATCCTTGACCTTACAAGAGTATCAAGGGTCATCCTAGCAGGCCTAAACAAAACATAACACAACATGGGGGAACACAACATGAGTCTAACAATATATTTATCTAGGAGGAGGCCAACCTTGAGAGAAATTAGGATAGTTGCTACAAAAGGCTGGCTAAAGGGGGAGAAATACTTACCTGATTCAGTGGGATATTTCCTGGTGGACAATTCTTGTCTATCAGGTCAGGATATCTCGCATATCATTTCGGTCTTGTTGATATTGTATTAACATTTAGTTTAGGACGACGAGAGGCTTTGGTGGGCTTCAAAGAGCGGTATCCAATATCAACTATGTAATTAATTCCAGCAACTTATAAAGGTACTATGATTCCTTGTTGATTTACACCACAACCATTACCTACATAGTCATAGTTGTTAAAAAGGATTTTAAATCCTCGACCATAGAGAGATGTCATTTCCTTAGAAGATGGTGAGGCCTCGTAGGTGTCATATTCTATAGTATAGGTAAGAGTATTGTCTTTGTTATCTACCAAGGAGACTTTAGGTTTTTTAGGTGTTTCAAAAGATTGCTTGTATGAGATCGATGCGACTTTTGATGTGTTAGAGTTATTAAGTTTATATTCCCCTAATCCAGAAGGAGTAAAATCTAATGAACCCCAATCGTCACCAAAAAGTGTATTCGATGGTTTAGAGTCTTCCACAACACTATTTGTGGCAAGAGGCATTGATGAATCCACTCGTAAGTTGTTTAGACTTTGTTGATTATTAACTAGTTTTTGTGTTTTAATATGTAAACTATCTAGTTTAGGATCGGCTTCAATGGCATAGAGCTTATTTTGATAAATAAACTTTATTGATCTATGAAGGATAGATGGAACTGCCCCTATGGCATGGATCCATGGTCTACCAAGAATCATATTAAATGAAATTGATCTAGGCATGACATGAAAAAGGGTAGACAAAGTCACAGGTCCAACCTTTATAGGTAAAGTTATGGTGCCTACAGATTGTCTTCCAACATTATCAAAGCCATGAATACTTAATCTATCTAGTTTAATCAAAGAGGTATCAACCTTAATCTTATGTAACAAATTCATACCACAAACATTTAGAGTCGATCCACTATCAATCATAACTTGCTTTACCAGCTTTGTATTTATCATGGAAAATATTATAAGTGGATCATATTGGTTTTGAACTTCAATCAATGGTAATTCATGTGGTTGAAAGAGAATATTTTTTTTTGTCGCATGCATACAATTTAACAAAGCTGCTACATCATTCGACTTAATAGCAGGTAGTACAATCGCCTTTTGTAAAGCTTCTTGGAGCATTCCATGGTATGCAAACGATGTTTGTATTAAATCCCAAAGAGAAATCTTAGCTGGAGTAGCATGAAGCTGCTCAACAAGATTATATTCTTGACCACTATTATGAGTAAGATGAGGTGGTGGAGGGAGCATAGATTGAGAACATAGAAGAGAGATAGGCACATGAGGTGCTTTCTTACTTTGCTTGTTATTACGAGTGTTATATGTGCGAGAAATCACATTTTGAACACCTTGATTTCTTTGATTGATTTGTCTTGCATAGTTTAGAATGTAATCCGGGGGTCGAGGTGGTTTTCGATCACCTTGAACCATAATAACTGATTTTAATCAAGAGAGTGGATTGTGTGTCCCTCACACAATCATCTTAGGAATATTGCTACATTTATCTAGTAACCCCTTAGTGGGTGGAATAATTCTATTAGTGAAGATTGAATTAACATTGTTTTCCTCTCGATTATACCCAACATCCATCCCTAAAGGATTTAATGTGAGAGACCTTTTATCATCCACTAATGCTTCATCTTGGCTAGGGAGAGCATTGGAATGAAAGAAAGGTAAGGTGTTGTTAGAAAGGTTAGATGTTGTATCATTAGTGATATCTAAGGGACTTGAATTTACAACCACAGTAGAGATACCCATAGTCTTCTCATCTAAGGTTCTTGGACATTCAACTATAGGAATAGGATAACTTATGCAATCATCAACATCATCATATTCTTTAGCTATCAATTCCAAGGCATTAATGGAAGAGGAATTTTCACACTTAACTTTCTCATGAGAGTTATTAGAGATGAATTTGGTTAAATCTTCTAATATCAAAGGATATGCTCCTATGAGTAATGTGAGGCTATCAAAATCATGTATATAACAAACTAATTTAAGCTTATGTGTAGAACATTTAGAAACATCAATATCATGTACACATGCTATGTGTTCTAGAACATGAGGGTTCTCATTAGTGAAATTAGAGAAATATTCAAAAGATATACTAATGCAAATATTTCCATGAAGATGCCATCTTGAAATGTCTTGTTTAACATTAATGTCCAATGAAACCTAGTGAGGCAATTCATGAAAGTTTTATTATGATTAAGGTACCCTAGATGTGTGACTATTTCACTCCTAAACACTTATTTTGAGGAAAAGGGATAAAAGGAAACACAAAGTCCACAACCAACACACTAGAGAGGAGGAAAATAGTACAACAAAACAAGGCCCAATTGATGATTTTATATATTCAGATTGAATGTAATGAAACCACACAAATTGTGCTTGTTTATGCACCTAAAATGTTCACTTTTTTCACCTATTTTCAATACAAATGACTAAAATATGAAGTGTTGTAAGGAAATTGATGAGGGAAAGTGAATTATAACCTTAATATCAGTCCAATAATGCAGAAATATCCTTCACAACACACCTATAATGAAGATCTAGATAGATGACAAGGCAAAATCTAGTGAAAATGCAAGGTTCTCAAACCCTAATTGTGAAATTAAGATATGAATATATGAAAAATGAAGAATGAATGTTTTCTAATAAGATTTATGATGCAAAACAACTCATCTCATATTTGAAAATGATTTTAAAGTCCTACAATGCTCAATGCAAGTGCAATTTTAAGGATGATTGAGTGAAAATGCTAGTTTTTGTTGAAATTAACTAAATGTAAGTACAAATTTTTGAGATATGAATGCAATCACACACAAGAATGCAAAAATACAAAAAAAATCAGATTTGAATGAGTGCCTAAGATTAGTAGTAAAATCAGGGACAAGATTTTAACTACAAACCCTAGTTTTTGAAATCACTAGGTTATGAGAAAAATACAAAATTTCAATCAAAACCTAGAAATTTTAACATGAAAATGCAATGACAAAGATTGTAAGATGATGGATTTCTGTAATTTATATCAGATCTGATGTAAAAATTAGAGATTTGATGAAATGTAATGAAATTAATGCAAACTATGCCCTAATGCAAGCCTTAGAATGCAAATTGTTTTCAATTTTTTCAAGATCTATAGATGTAAAATGATGTAAAACAATATGTATGAATGAAAATATGATGTATAATAGTTAGCAAGATGCAATGCTTAGAAAAACACAGGTTCATCAAAATGTAATGTAGAAAAAGAGGGGTTTTCAATTCAACGATGATTAGGTTAGATCCTCCTTTCACTACATACATTCAAGGACATTCAACTAAGTGGAATCATAACTTTTGCAAAAGGATTCACCTACAGGTTGGTTGTCACTTGGAATGAAGAGGAAACTTGGAATTTTCTGATTAATGTATTAACTTAATCTCGATTATGCTCAAAACCCTAATTATGTAAAATTGTAAGTAAACAGATGAATCCTGAATAATTCTTGCACACAGAGATGTTATATTCAGAGTAGATACATACCAAATTTTGAGATTCAAGATGCAGAAAAGTTGAGGGCTAAAGAGTAGGCACCCAAGCCCAAGGTAGGAATTTCTTCAGGGATGTTTGAAAGTTGTTTGCTACTGTTCACCACTATCCGGGAGGTTTTCTCCTTCAAAGATCTGGAGGGCTTCAAGGTGGGTGCCCAAGCCCTTGCAGTACTTTCTTCTCAGATCTAGAATCTACACACTCTGTCATAGCCTTCTACAACTCCACTCTGCAAGATACGGCACTTGTTACTTGCAATCACAAGGAGTGGGGTTGGGGGTTGTGGTGTTTAGGAGATTTTCTTAGTCAAGCCCTAGAATGGCATTCAAGCCTTCCAACACCGTTGTTAGATAGAGAGTGTATTTCCTTACAGGATAGAGGCAAAAACCAAATTGATAAATGATTGATTGAAAGTACAAATAGATATCACCTTGGAGGTGTAACTCTTATATAGATGAAGATCCTTCAACACATGAGAAGATGAAGCCAAATCTGCAATAACAAGCACAATAAGACAAGTTTGCTTTGCAACACAATGCATATCTGTAGTCTCTAAATCCATAAGTTCACCAAAATCTCATCATCATCTTCTAGTTAACAAATGAAACCCTAAGCATGCTTATATATGCATTCCCACTTTAATTTCATAATTCAAACTTGAGATGCCGACAAAGGGGACCTTTAACGGTCACATTGTCATCATTTAAAATTTAGGTCCCGACAAGATAGGGTAGGACTAGGGCATAGGCGCCCAAGCCCTAGGCTCATTTTTAAGGCAGGATCAAGTCCAACAATGTCCCCTTAGCCCCATTGGACATGGGTTTTTGGGGATTTTACATCGGGAGATAAAATGAACATGCATGATTAAATCTAAGGGACCCGGGAGCTAAACCTTAGGAGGTAAAAGTCATAGGGAGACATTTTATGACGTAACAATAGGTTATAAGATTAGTTAGAAAACATGCAAAAAAAAATTTAAGCAAAAATATGTGAACAATGATGTTCCTTCCTCTAGTAGTTCATCTAAAGAAGAAAACTCACAAAAGAAGAAACCCATTAAGTCTAAATTTGTTACTTCATCAAAACCCATTGTGAGAGTCTAGAAATCTCAAAAACTAAATAGGGGAAAATGTGGTCTTGGTTATAAGGGTTTTGTTGGGTCTTTTGTGCCAAAGTATTTTAAACTCTTTAAATTTGTATCAAAAGGACATGAATAAATGTCATGTTGAACTTCACTTGGTCATTTTTGTGAAGTCAAAAAATCTAAGTTGTCAAAACAACCAAAAGCAATATGTACTAAGTCCAATAATGTCCAATCTTATTCTCATTGTGGACATCAAGGTCATACCTCTATTAATTTCTTTGACCTACATCTTTGTATATCTTGTGGCCAACCTACACATTTGTCAAACATTGTTATATGGGAGATCCACTTATACAGTCCATGAGGCATTTGTATTTTGGTTGGATAGATCATTCCAAATAGATATTCAAGGTTCATTTGTTTACCAAATATTATAGAAGAGCTTGGTCTATTATTGATGATCAAAATTTGTCTACTCATAATGGTGATGTTGTTTATCCTAATTCTTCTAATGATGATGAACTTAGTCTTGTAGATCTTATTGAGCCTACATTGACTAGTGTTGATGTTGATATTTTGAAACAATTGCTATGATAAACTAGAATAAAATAATATTATTCTAATTAATTAATGTGGAAAAAGGGAATAAATTAATAATTTTCCCATAAAATACAACCCAAGAAATTAATAGTTTTCATCAATTTATAAAATTAAAGAACATTACAATAGCTAGTCAAATAGTTTACAAGTAGGACTAAGTCCTTTACATCATCTATCCATATAGGTTTATAACAAAAGAATGACACACCATACAATGTCCTTAATACCATACCATATGTTTGACACTAAACCTAGCGGAGAGAGAGCATCATCAAGGTGATTTACCACCCAGCCACAAGGATCATGCCTCCCAAATTTTACTTCCAAATGGATAAGCCTGACCCTTTGCGAGGGGTCTAGAAAATTGAAGCTAGCATGTGTGAAGGAATCTGGTGTAGCATGATATATCTAACATTTTTAGCATGTATAAAATGCATGTGTACTTATATCATGATATGGCAGAGAAAAAAAATAAATCAAATAGTAACTAATATTAAATTGACTATCAAGCTTTGGCCAAAGCATATTTTTAAGCCATGTTCGGCAGATAGATTACAAATAGAAACATATCCTTCTTTGTATCTCCATATTTGGTACCCGTCCATGCTCTATCTCTAACTCAACTTAAGAAATAAAAGAAGCAACATGCAGATGCAAGCAATCATACATCATCCATAATGCCATCAGCAATGCTCATTCATAGTAAATGCATCAATTTGGAAAATAAGTCTTAAACAGATAATATGATAGTCTAATATAAATCCAAAGATTCAAATCCACAAATTCACTCCATATTAGAAGGTGAAAAAAAAACTAAGGTCTAACTATCTCATAACAATTCTCATAGAAACTCACATGATCTTACAAGACATAATCAGGAGGAACTAGCTCAGGCTAGCCAACCATCAGATAACAATTACCTTATTCAGTATTATGCTTTTATTAAGACACCTGCATACTGTCAATGCTTGATCTACCTTCCAATGGATACATGAACATATTTTGCATTCAGGAATGAATTACTTAACTCTTTAAATTTGAAAGCACAAGCTATATTTAATCAATTTTCTTGCATATGCAAAAAGTGATTAGAAAGACAAATCATCTGATATTAAACCACTTGCATAAATCTATTCCACTTTTCCTTATATACATACATATAATAGTAAGATATGATCATAACTCATAAAAAAGTACCATAGTACTAATGTGACCATATAATAAACCTATTCTAGAATTCAGACCATAATTCCCATCTTGGATATAACATGCTATCCATAAAACAAGCATCACATTCTCTTAAATTAAAATTACAATATTATCCATAAATCTTTAGTCATGATACAATATTTTTATGACACGAGGGTAAGTGCACAAAGATGGGGGACCAAAAGGGGGTCTTAAGTGGCCACTTTTTTTGAAATCAAGAAAGATTGATGTTGGATGAGAAATTGAAGATAGTTGCACTCAAAATTTGAAGATGTAACAAAAAAAAGAGTCGTAGTGCTCCGAATCTAGTTTCTAAACTACATTTTTTTGTAAATGGTTGAGATTAAGGGGTTAGAAAAGGGGGGCCACACAAATTGGTCCTATTTTTTTCAAAAACATATGATAGTGTCTGGTGTGGCCCCCTAAAATGTTAACTCTTTTTTAGTATTTAAAATATCACTTCGGTGAGAAATTAACTAACACCATGTAGTTTATCCCTTGTTTTTTTGATAATTTTTCATGAATTATTGATTTTTTACTAATTTTCAAAGTGGACACATCTTGTAAAATAGAAAATTGAGCATACTCCCCCCTAATTTTTTTAAAAACTAATCAAAAATACAATTTTTTTTAATACATGTAGAATGGAGTCTAGTTTCTAAATATGTAATTTATTTGAAATTTTTATGAACAATTAAAAATAAAGTCAAAAATACTACACACTGGTTTTTGACAAAAAATGGATACACTAACAAAAGAAATTAAAGGAGAAAACCTTAACATACTCAAAATGTGAAAAAAAAATATGGTTAGTGATGTAGGAGCATCTGGAAGCATTCAAATCAGTTGGAATAGTTAACAGTGAAGTTGCAGAGTATCAAGAGAGCAACCTTGGAGATTACCACATTTTACTGCATTTGCATATCAGAGGCTGAGGAGCTCGACTTAGTATCTAGACATAATCATCTACATCATATCTAAAATTTAGATCATTTGGGTTCGATTCCAGAGAGATATCACTATCAGAAGATTACCTATTTTCACCTGTTTTAACAAAGTAGAACTGACAGTGTTCAATGGAGTCTATCTAGCTTGCAGAGCAATTCCATGACTTGTAGAGCTAAAAGGAACATTATTCAAGGAATTTTAGGACCTATCCAACCTTCATGGAGATCCGCACAAAGTTCTATGCACCAGCAAAGCAATACCTTATGTTTAGGTCTGACCTATCTGTGTCTACACATTTCATAACTAGTCATTGCAATTAGGCTGATTTGATAATGATTTAAAGGCTTGCGGAGGATATAAATGAAGGATAATGATTTGTTACAAACTAGCAATGATGAAATGATTAAGTATATGAAGATATGAGGCAAGATCATAAGTGTTTTGGTCTGAAGAAGAAGAAGATGTGAAGCAGAGAACAAAGCAGAGAGTAGAAGAAGTTGCAGAGCAGAGAATTGAGAAAATTAGAAGATGGAATTCATGAAAAAGTGTTGTTATATGATTATTATGTAACCTTGGTCTACAACCTAGCATATGTAAAGCCCGAGTGGTATATGTAATGTGTTTTGAGATCATAATATAAAGAGGAATGAGCTTTGAAGGTTAGGTTTTCCCCTTTCAAGGTTTTCCTAGGATACATCTTGTGTCATGTGTTCATGAATGTCTCTTTCTTTTTGTTGTTAGCTAAATACTTCTGTTGCATCTCTAATTGATCATGTTGTTGGTAGTTTAAGGCTGCAAGGTTGGATAGTCCCTCATTGGACCCTCCTGCCTTGACTACATCAAGTGGTATCAGAGCTAGTTGCGAATCTGCTGGGAAGGTTGTGAATATGTTGGGAAGGAAGATAGTGTTGAAAGAAGTGTAAAACCCTAGAAGTAACAAGAATCACCACAGAAGAAATATCAAGGCAAGATCCAGGTAAGCTTTTCATATCAAGTTTTTTGTTGGATTTGTTTCAATGGGAAAGATTAGAAAAAGGAAGAAAAAAATGAAAACCTAATATGCGAAAAGGATATTTTGGAGGAGGAATTGTATGGAATCAAAAAGTGTAATTCAGAACTGATGGAAAGGATAAAAGAACTAGGAGAAGACAAATATGATGCTCTTGAAGAAGAATTAGAAAATGTAAAAAAGAGGAATGAAGAATTAGAAGTAGAGTTGAAGTTGTTTGAGTATGTTGAAAAGAGTTTTGAAGAATTGGAAGAAGGATTCAATTTGTTTGGGAAGGTGGAAAAGAGGAATAGAAATCTAGAAGAAAGTTTGGAAGAATTGAAAAAGGAGAACAATCTACAAAAGAAGGAGATATCTGGATTGAAAGAACAGATTGACCAGTTAGAGCAGTCACTTGTAGCATGCAGAAAAGAGATTGAAAGTCTAAAGTTTAAGCCTAAACTTTGTGATGTTTCTTGTGATACTAATGATTTGTGTGATGCTATAGAAGCTTCTTTAGAAAATGAAGTTGAAGATGATAGCATAACTAAACCTACAGTTGTTGGTGATGGTATTGGTTTGAAAATCATGCAAAGAATGGGATATGAAGGACAAGGATTGGGAAAGCATCAACAAGGAATTACAAAACCTATTGAACCAGTAATAAGGTCAAGAAGTGAAGGCCTTGGCTATGACAGAGGTAAGGATGTTGTTTCTATAGACATGTATCTTTCATCTCTTTCCTCCACTTCCTCCATGCCTCCTAAGTCCACCACATCCTATCATAAATCCCATCATACACACAAAACATATGTTGCCATTCCACCCCCTCATCATATAAATGTCAAAATCATGTGACCATACACCTTCCACCATCTAATTTACCTATGCTTCTACCAATCCTAATATCCTCCCATCAACTTTGCCACCATCGCTTTCAACACCTAACATTCCATCCATCCATAAATACCCTTATATTCCTAATCGTGACTAACAAATGCACACATTGTCTAAGCATGAAGCTTCCACTCATTCCATCCACCCCATGGGATTCAAAAATAAAAACTTGGATGCCTATACTTATAAAGCAAAAAATCCTAAAAATCCTCATGCCTTAGGACACAAAAACAAAGAATCAATGCAAAATCCATCCAAAAATTTATCCAAACCCATACCTTCACATGCAAAGTCTAAAACTAAAATGGTATGGGTCCCTAACAAAAAATCCATCAAGTCAAATGAGGCATCCACCTCTAAAAAATCCCAACCATCCACTTCCATCCAAAAATCCCATTCCATCCAAAAGTCTCAAATTCGTTCATCCCACATGAAAAGCAAAAGTCATAAAAATACTAAGTCTATGTGGGTTCATAAAATACTTCATCACCCATCCCCTAAGCAAACATCCCCATTGCTTCCTACACCACCATCCAACCAAAAGCTTCAACATTTATCATGGTGTGTGCAACCATTGGTCATGGTTCCCTTCCATCCTACAACATTTCCACATACCTCCATCTCCCCATCCTTCATCCATTATCCTACATATCTTCCTCATCATTTCCCTACAGTCCATGCTTTTGCATAAGCCTTCCATCCATAAGTCCTACATAATCCACATCATAATCCATTATCCACTATCCTTTCATCCATAATCCATATCATAATCCATTATCCACTATCCTTTCATCCATAATCCATATCATAATCCATTATCTATCTATTCCATCTCTCTTTCATGCAATCCCCTACCAACATCTATGAGCACACTTGACATGGTCCATGCAATGACATCCATCTAGTAGGACTATCACCTTTCATGGAACTAGACACTTGAGTCCCTTTCGTCCATATCCACCTATCCCATTCCAAAAAATTACAAAAAAACTAGAAAAAAAAAGAAGAAAAAAAATTAAAGAGAAATCCCTTCATCCAACGGTGAAAACCTAGTAAACAGGTGTCTTGGATAAGTACCATGATAAAAAACTGGAAAACAAGCATCATGTGTAAATTGATCTTCTATGACACCTACACTTGGGGGCACCTTGTCTCATCCACCATATCATTTTCAATCTATCTTATCATATCCTATCCTATCATCCTTATCCATTCTACGTACATACACCTATCCTATTGCATCCATTCATACTCCCTTCCTCATCTTGATCTTGATAAAGATTGGGGGCAAAAATGTTGAAACATGCTTTGGGTATCCCTTGTTATACCTCCATCCTATCATCATCCCATTTTCATAAGCCTAATCCTATCATAAGTCATATCGTCCTGAGCCTTGCCATGTAAAACCCTAAGTCTTACACCTGGAATGGGGCATGTTATTCCTATGCTACATAGCCTTTGGAGATCACATCCTTGTTCTCTTACATGTACATCCTTTCCATCCCTTATCACCCATCCTTTCATCCACCCAATCCTACCTACCTACCTCCTAGCACCTAGACTTGGTCCTCCCTTGTCATTGGTATATAGCACAAAGGCTACCCAAATTGTAAATCCATTGACATCCTCAAAACATTTCAAAATACAAAAAAATCACAAAAAGTCCTAAAAAAATTCCAAAAAAAAAACATAAAAAGTCCTAAAAAAATACAAACAAATCAAAATATCCACCAAAAACCCAAGCAATAAAAATCAATCCTCATCATTCAATCAACTCACATTCTTCCAAATCATCCAATCAAAACCAATCATTCAATCCAATCAAATCAAAATCAATGCCAAATCATTCCAATCAACCAAATCATCAAGGTCAAATCAAATCACTCTAAATCATCAAATCAATCAAAACAAATCCATTCATATCAACAAACATCACATTAATCCCAATCAATCCAATCAATTAATGAAAATCACATCAATCCTATTCATCACTCATCCCCCATCATCACCATCTCATTGTTGCAAATATGTGCCTAAGTGGTGTTGTCATTGATGTCAACATATTCTTGTTGCCATTGGTGTCAACTGTATCCTATTTTGCTGCCTGTTTAGAAGACTGGACTGTTGAGGATATTGAGAAAATTAATGGAGATCAATATATGCAGACCATATGGCTATGTAGAGGTTTGTCTGAAGAAGCTCCAGTTAAGATTTGAGAGGTTTGCATTAAGATCTAAATAAGTTATAGCCATCTGAGTAAAATTGGTTCCTACATTATTCAGGAGAGATAGAGTGACAAGAAAGAGGTCCAGATTGCTCCGGTAATGTAAAATGATGACCTGCGGATCTAAAGGCATGTTTAAGAAGTCAGTATGTTTCATCCATTCAAGTGGTTCGTGGTTTGGAGGTTCGCAAGCAATCTTTCTAATGTGACAGTCATGGCAGATAGTGTTCTTGAAGTTCCAGAGGAAGATGCAAGTGATTCGGATGATTTGGAGGAGTGCGGATGTTTTTGATTAATTCAATGTGCTTGTGGAAGTCTCTGGATCATGTGACTGCTATGTTGGAGGTTTGCATTGAAGTTTGAGCTCGTTAATGAAGATTTTCTTCTTGGTGTTGTTGTTCTTCCTAGTCTTGGCCAACTGGATGATTCAAGCATGTTGTGGATGATCTAAGAGTAATTCTTTGAAGCATGGTGTGTTGATCAAGGAAGATTTGAGTCCCAGTTCTATTTGGCTAGTAGCTTAGTGATTCACATTAAGTCAGATGCTTATAGTGCCAACCTTGATGTTCATTCCAAGGTTGATGAAGTATATAAATACTTGTTGATGAGTTGTGGAAAATTATCCTTGAGCGAAATGAATTAAATCTAAATAAAGGATCAAAAGTAGAGCAGAGAAGAAAAGGAGTGAGAGAAGTATAGAGTGAAAAGTTAGTGAAAAAGAATTTGGGGCAAAGCAAAATTTTTGTGAGTACTTAATGAAACTAAACCAGGCATGAAGTAGATGCTATTTCTCAGTTAATTCTCTCTATTCTAAATAAATTCTATAGGCAGTGAGCCTCTCTTTTGAGCAGTGAGCTCTAGGCAGTGCGCTCGAAGGCATGTGCCTTCTATTTTTCTAAAGTACTTTTAACAGGGTACAAAATCTTTGTGGGTTAACCCCCACCGTAGTTTTCCCTTAACTGGGTTTCCATGTAAAAATTTTGGTGTTCTGTGTTCACTTGTTTCTATTCATATGTTGATAATTCATACTTTAAATTTTTACATCATTAATTAGTTTTGTGTGATAAAGAAATAGTTGCAAGTGTCAAAGATTTGGGACAACTGATTCACCCCCCCTCTCAGTTGTCTGGCCTAATTCCAACACTCATAATAAATCATAACTACATCTCATCTCTATCGTTAAGTACCTTGATCCTATGGATACAGGTATGTAGGCAATCTAGAGTATGAAGGAAATATCTAGATTCAGGCACAAGGTGATACTCCTTGTTCATCTTCTACCCTTCTTCAAATCATCATCATCTTCATTCATCTCACTTTCTCTTCTATCATCTATCTCCATCAATTCATCAATCTTTCAAACCAATTCTTCCAATCAATCACTCAAATCAATTCTTCAATCACTTCTTCCAATCAATCTCATCATCAATCATCCATCCAATAAACTCAAATGCAAATCATCCTTATCCATACCAAACAAGTCAATCAAGCTTGTCAAATTATCTGATCATATCCTTGGTCTTGATCCTAGCCTTGTTGTAAATCCAATCAATTAATCATCATCCTTGTGTTGATATAGGGATACATCATTCCCCGCAATGACAACACTATCATCATCAATCAATCTATCGATTAATCATTGGTTTGCGGCTTGATAGGGGCAATACCTTGTTTGTTTTTGTATCATTTGTGCATGCATGCTTGTGTGTGTTATCATTCTTGCATTTGCATCTATATCCTCCCAGTTAATATTCATATCTTGTATTATGCTAGGGTATGAGACACATTGTCACCTTGGTCCTTATATCCTGGTGCATAACGTCTAGTGCTAAATCAAAGATATGATTGCTCACTTTCATTACAACATAACATATCCTTCATCTCTTTCCTCCACTTCCTATCTCACATCATTCATCTTATCCCTCCTTATCATCCATTTCATTTCGAGAGCATACCCGTGTTTGTCCAACCCACCTATCCTCTCGAGGGGGCATCATCATCCTATCATTCCATCATTATCCTATCTTTCTATCATCCACCCATTTCCTTCTATCCCTACCTTAGCTTCTTTGAAATGATGTTACTCGACACAAATCTCATTATCTTGAACATCATCTCAAGGAGGGGCAAAATGTAGACACCCAAAAATGTCCACCTTGTCACAACATTACATCATTTAGGCATCTTGTAGCATGTTTTGCCCTAAGTACCCATATCATCACCTAATTAGAACTTCCTCTAATAAATTAAATAAATCTAACATTTATTTAATTTATCCCATCCCTTCACATTATAAAATAAATAAATTTTATTTATTTATTTAATCCCCTTTCCTCTTGAATTAAATAAAATAAATTTTTTATTTTAATTTAATTTATCACTTTTATTTATTTTATCTTCACATTCCTAATTATTTAAATTATTAGTTCACCTTCCATTTCCATCTCTCAAGATGACTCAAATCATCTCTCAAGTTAATTCATTCACCTTCCATTTCTTCTCTCTTGTTGCATGATCAACTTTCCAATTCCACTACCACTCACAAAATGGAAGTTTTATCCCTCCATCCTCTCATTTTTGTCTATAAATTAACCCACAACCAAGCCATTTGCATGGATGAACTTTCAAGCACCGTTACTCTACTGAAATTCCTCTAGCCCTCTCATCCATCAATATTTCATCCATCATCTACCTATTTTTCATCCATCAAATTGTCATCCTATCATCGCAATGTTGTAGATCAGAGCGACCAACAATCCAATAATTCAAACAAAACAAACATGCATGCATCAACATTTGAGGTATTCAAAGGATTTGGGTAAAAAGGTAATTGTATGCATTTGTTTTATCTTTCAATTTATCCAAATTTCTCATCTACAGTTGTAAATTCAAACAAATCAAATTAGGGGAGAAGAGGTATGTATTGTTCACATTGTAATAGACATGGACATGAAAAGGAATTGTGTTGGGATCTATACCCTTGTAAGCACTGTGGATTAAGAAATCATTCTGAAAAGATGTGTTGGAATAAAATGAGAAGGAGAAAGCCTATGACAAACTATATGTAGATGGATTATGGATGGATTGATGGACCAAAATGGAAACATGTTACTTGTATGTTCAAAAGGTTGTATAGTTGGAAGTATTCTTACGTTTGAGAGAAAGGAAGATATGGATCAGGATATAGAGAAGGAAGATCTTATGTAGAGAAAAACAAGGATAGTAATTCAAACTAGAGAGGGAGAAATGACAGGAGTCATAATTCTTATCATAGTGAAGCATGCCAGAGAAATGGAAGAGGATTTGATAGGAGAGGAACCTGTGATCATTGAGGTAGTGCAAGGCTTACAAGTAGACCTCCGAACCTTGACCATGGTAAGTTGAAGAAATTGAGGCAGCTTGCGAAGAAGACTTGCTTAGACCACCAATCATTGAGGTTGTGCAAGGCTTGCAAGTAGAACGCTAAACTTAAAAGAACTTGAGGCAATTTTACAAGGTGGACTTGAATAGACCGCCGACCTTTAGGTAGTTGCAAGTACCTATAAATAGACTACTCAACCTATTCAAAGAAACAACATTAATTTTGACATAATATAGATCAAAGTGAAGAGGCTCACTTTTCAAATAACCTCGAGAGTTTGATGCAAGAGCATCCAGAAGCATTCAAATCAATTGGAATAGTTAACAGTGAAGTTGCAGAGTATCGAGAGAGAGACCTTGGAGATTGCCACATTTTACTACATTTACATATCAGAGGCTACAAAGTTGGACTTAGGATCTAGACATAATCATCTACCTCATATCCAAAATTTAGATCATTTGGATTCAATTCTGGAGAGAATCTCTATCGGAAGATTACCTATTTTCACATAGCAGAGCCAATAGTGTTTAGTGGAATCTAACTAGCTTGCGGAGCAATTCCATGACTTGCGGAACTAAAAGGAACATTATTCAATGAATTATAGGACTTAGCCGACCTTCATGGAGATCCGTACAAAGTTCTATGTACCAACGGAGCAATACCTAATGTTTAGGTCCGACCTATCTGTGTCTACACATTTCATAACTAGCCATTTCAATTAGGCCGACTTGATAATGATTTGAAGGCTTTTCAAGGATAAAAATGAAGGATAATGATTTGTTACAAAGCAACAGTGATGAAATGATTAAGTATATGAAGATATGAGGCAAGATCATAAGTGTTTTGGTCCGAAGAAGAAGATGTGAAGCAGAGAACAGAGCAAAGAACAGAAGAAGTTGTAGAGTAGAGAATTGAGAAAAGTAGAAGATGGATTTCATGAAAGAGTGTTGTTATATGATTATTTTGTAACCTTTGACTATGGCCTAGCATCTATTAAGCCCGAGTTTCATATGCAATGTGTTTTGAGATCATAATATAAAGAGGAATGAGCTTTGAAGGCTAGGTTTTTCACTTTTAGGATTTTCCCAAGATACATCTTGTGTCATGTGTTTATGAATGGGTAAGTGCACAAAGATGAGGGACAAAAATGGGGTCTTAAGTTGCTACTTTTTTTCTGAAATCAGGAAACATTGATGTTGGATGAGAAATTGAAGATAGCTACACTCAAAATTTGAAGATGCAATGAAAACAAGAGTTGTAGCGCTCCGCATCTAGTTTCTAAACTACAATTTTTTTCCAAAAATGGTTGAGATTAAGGGGTTCAAAAAGGGGAAACACACAAATTGGTCCTATTTTTCTCAAAAAAACATAACATAGCATCTGGTGTGCTCCTCCTAAAATGTTAACTTTTTTTAGTATTTCAATAATCGCTCCAGTGAGAAATTAGGTAATGTAGGAGTCAAGGACAACACTGAGAGGGGGGGTGAATCAGTGTTGTATGAATTTTAACTTTTTGTAAACTTTATTTTACAAGACAAATACAAAGGAGTACATTAGTGATTTGTTGAGTTTATATGCACAAGACTTATGATAATAGATATAAACAAAACATGATCAAACCATTAATATGCACACACAGAAGAAAACAATGAGAAGCATGACACAAGCTTTTTGCCAAGTGGAAAACCCTCAGGTGTAGAAAAACCACTCCAAAACTGCCTCACTGGCTTAAATGAAAAATTCTTACCAATGTCTCACTGACATATACAAAGGTCTCACTGACCACAAGCCTCACTGGCATACTGTTGTGCCTCACTGGCATACACAATCACTATTAACAAAACATCAATCTTTGTGTGCAAGACATGATTGCTGTTCAATCAGATTTGCACCATTGTATTTTATGTGCTTCATCATACAACCTTATACCTTCTGTTTGATTTTACAAGTCAAGACCATTTTCTTTTACACATTTCTGCAAATAAGCTCCATATACAAATCTCTATAAACAATTTTCTCTGCAAATTATCACTATCAATCTTTCATCAATCACTGCAATCAAAGCTTGATTCAATATTTCTTCTACTCTGCAAATTGGTCATCTGTATCATCATATTATTTTCATCATTAATCTGCATAACCTCGATACACTGTATGTATTCAATCTCTCATCATTTGTATATTTCATCTCTGTCTCCAAAAACCCTATCATCAATGCACCTGAAAAACAATTTTATACAAATTGAATAACCTTTCACCTGCAAAGAAAAATCTTTTCATAGTCCTCTGTGCCTATTCAAATCTCCAAACAAAAACATATAATATCAAACCCCATAAAAAAACTCTTCATGTTCTCTTCTCAAAAACTCTCTGCATAATAAAAAAAATTTCAACTTCTTCTATGAAATCTTCAATCAATTTATCTGCAAAAAAAATAAATCCCCTTAAACTTCCATGCTTTTACATTCAAATCCGTTGAGATTCTTCTTCTTCTCAATCTGCAAAAAAAATAGCTCCAAATAAATACTTCATATTCTTTTTGCACTTCAAAAAACTTCAATCACTTCATCTCCTATAAAAGCTCTTAAAAAAAATTTATATATATCCTTAATCTCCCAAGTCTCATGCCTTTTAAAAAAGCAAATAAAATATAAATTTTAAAAATTTCCTTAAAAAAAATCTTCTAAAAAAAATGCATAATACGTGGGCTAAATTTTAAAAGGCTTTTTAAATGCTTTTTCTTCAAATAAGAAGATGCATCTCCATAGAAATAGGGCTGCAACTATTAACTTTCTTAAAAAGTAATTCTTTTTAATAAACTCCTCCTTTTAAAATCCACGTGAGAGAGAGAGGGAGGCCCATTTTTTTTAAATAAAAAAACTTCATAAAACCTCCTTTAAAAGCTCTTAAAAATCTCCCTTTAAAAGACTAAAAATAGTCTTATAAAATAGCCCTTTTAAAAAAGAACTTTTTTTTCTTTAAAACAAAAAATCTTCACCCATATTAAATATTAATTTTTGATATTTTATTTATTTATTTATTGCTGCTCATAAACTTTAGGAGATGACCACTTGGAAAGGTAAAGGAACTGGTCACACATGTTATAAACCCCTTTAGCAGGTAACCCAACTCTTGACATCATGAAGCATAAACTTCTTAACATATATCAATGACATTCTTTACTTTCCCAACACCATCACAACTTCAACACCATGACATCCTAAGATCTTGAAAGCATGATGAACATGATTAAAGAAAAACCAATCTTGTTAGCTCCTGACTTCACTCAATTCTACAAATACCTTAACCAACCTAATGATGTACTTCTCAACTCAAATCAAAAATACTTGCATATAATACTCCAATCTTGACCTTATAATGACATTCTGTTCCACCAACAACTCAACAAGCATCAAAGCATAGATGAGATGAACAACATCACTGCAACCTATAAACTAATAAGCATTATACAAACCATATAAAGATGTCTTCTACCCCATTGAAACCAAGTGGACAACCTATGAACAACATGGCTACATGAAACACACTTTGTCGACCAACTTTATATCACAAGATATATGCATTGCATCATATCTACATCAAATATGCATTGCATCATTTATGAACTGAAACAAGAGACAATCATATCAATCATATCAAACCATGAACATGATGAACAACCCCTGTCAATATCAACACCTTGTGAACCTGCAAAGCCTTTTGACATCAATGAGAATCAATCTCCATCAATCTCCCCCTTTGTCATTGATGGCAAAACTCCATAAAGCATTGTTTCTTTCTCCCCCTTTTTGACATCTGATGACAAAGACTATTATCTCCCCCTGAGAAAAATCAGCAAGAGACTAGCAAAGTATGCTGATATCAATAAATTCTCATTTCTTGAATCACAAGCACTATTACTCACCTTATCATCCTTCATACCAACCAAGAATTGAAATACCACTTAAGGCACTGATTATTTTTCAATTTGCTGTCCAAAACTTTTCTTGAGAGCTCTGAGCTCTTTCCATGTTCATCTGCATATTGAACAACCATAAAAACTTGAGAGCAACAAGACATCAAACAATCATGTAAGGCATATCAAACCAAGCACCAAACCACTGTTACAAGCTGCCCATAGACTGCACTATACCACTTCTAATCACAACACAAATTTGTAGATGAAGACGAAACACTGACATCAATGAAATCCTCTGATTACTTCCTTTAACAAACTCCTAAACCAACACTTTTTGACCTGAAATAACAAATCTCCAAGATCTCCCATGTGTTAAAGTTCACAAACAAAACACTGCTCAGAAATACCATTGGTAAACACTGACAAGACTAATCAACATAACTCAACTCAACTCAGTACTTATCCACTTCCTGAATTAGTCCTGACAAGAAATACCAATATGAGCATGAAGAAAACATATCTCTTTTCAAATCTCCCAAGATAGTGACAACTCAATCCTCTGATTAACTCCCCCTGAGAACAACTCCACTTAAAGATGTTATAGCATGATCATAACCATTATAAGCATATTGAATTATGAACACTTTGAAGGCATAAACTCCTATTAACCTTTCAACAAGTAATGATTTATGATGATAACAATCCTGAGGCTAACATATGACAAACCTTTTTGAACATTACCACATGCTATTGCTAATTTTAACTTCCTTTGATGAAATGCAAGATATCACCAACAATGTCATAGCTTGAAGAACTCTGTCTGAAACATGGAAGATCATCAATGAAACAAGTGAAACACTATCTCCAAATCACTTGAAAGTTTCAATACTTATGCAAACATATGCCATAAAAAATATTACACAACAAGGTAGTTGATATGACTATCAAATTGACTTCTTTGATATGAACTATCATCCTACAACCAAACTATTCTGACACCTTTTCTGACATGACAAAGACTGAAGACCATCTGAACTATCCTCATGTTTTGCACAAGACACTTATCCTCATGTTTTGCACAAGACACTTTTCACAACATACTATCAAATCTGATATATACATAACTATATCCTGCAACCAACAAGAACTTCTTCCTCTTGACTTTGTCATTCAAACAACAACAAACAAATTGCATCAACAAATTCTTCCTGTAACAACACTTTGCACAAATCAAAAACAGAGATAATTGCTATGAATTGAATTTTCATTTTCAGCCACCTTAGCCAACACATGCTAATTTTCTGATAAGAGCTTCTTGAGAGCATCTTAAGCTCTTTGCCCTGACAAGCAAGATCACACAGAACTACAACACAATTTTTAAGTACCAACATGATATCAAGTCACAACAACATCAATCTCTTTGTGCAGAGAGCTTCTGAAACACTTTATCAACAACATAAATACATATTGAACCAAAGATCACCTGTACCACTATCACCATCATCAATTATATGAATAATATCTTAGCAACCATTAAACATGTCACTGACATACACATCATCAGAAATTAACATTATCAGGCAAGCATGACAGACAAGATCAATTGATCTCCTCCTGTAACTTCTTGGGGATAAAAGATAGAACAAGAACAACTCCCCCTCACATCATGCTATCTATTATGCAACTGATGATGTAACTTGTGTTGGATGCACAAGTTTGGGATTTACCTTCTCATGACTCTATTTTTGCTTCCACACTTTTACAGGTGCTTTCTTTCTCCAAACCTTTTCTCCCTCTTTCCATTTCAACTTTTTCAAATCAGGTGGAGCTTTCCTGCAACTATGAGCTTTATGACCAAGAGAGTTGCAATTATAACAAATTATGTTGTAATCAAAATCAATTGACTGATAATAACTTTGAGCACACATATTAAGCTTCCATGAAGGATCATACACTCTATTCATTTTGCAGTATCTTTGAATGTGACCAACATTATTGCACTTATAACAAACAGTATCAGTATTTCTTCTGCAATTAACCGATGTGTGCCCAAATTGATTACAAGTATAATAAAAACCATTAAATGAATAGTTATACCTGTACATGTATGCTTGTCTAACAGGAGCACTTCTTCTGAAATTTCTTCTTCTTTGATTATGCATTTTGTTTTCAATGGCAGTATTCAAATCAATCTTCTTTCTGGGAGTCTCTCTGACTTTTGAACATTCTCCTTCTTCAAATCCTAATCCAGTTGTGTCATTATGCTACTTCTGTTTGCCCAACAACACATGTAACTTGCTTGTGCTTTCTTCAAACTCCTGATACTTCTTAGATAAAGTCTTGAGACCATAATAATCTTTTCTGAGTTTGATAATTTCACCCTCTAGTTTTAGATTCTCACTCCTTCTAACTTCAAGGTCAGATATTGAGACATCAGCTATCCTCTTAGCTTCTTCAACTTCTGTCTTCAATCTAGCAATTAGTTTATCAGAATCATCAATATATGTCTTTAAACTAATAATCTGACATCTAGCCTCTTCAAGATCTGTAGATACAATTTCAAGTTCTGAAAGTACATTGACTTTAGATTCTCTTTCTTGTTGCAGCTGCAAGTTTAGTTTATGATTCTCTCTTTTATACTTCTTGAGCTCACTCAGAGCATATATAAGCTCTCCTTCCACATCAATCTCACAATCCTGATCATCATCACTTGTGATGCTAGCTTCTTCTGAATTTGATTGGGATTGAACTTCAACTCCTTCATTTGAAAGTCTCTTTTCATTGCTACTTTCTTCACACACCAGAGTGTCCCCTTCTTTATCATTATCTTGATAAATTCTTTTCAATCTCCTCCACATATCCTGAGCTGTAACACAATCCATAACTTTACAAATAACATCATTAGACAGAGCAGATAATATAGCCTTCTTTGCAATATCATTACATTCAAGAGCTTCTTTGTTATTTGCAGAATTACAATTCTCAACTGACATTAAAACATCATATCCTAAGGAGGATAAATACACTTGCATTCTAACATACCAAACTAAAAAATTTGAACCATCAAACTGAGGAACATCTGAAACCTTTTCTTCTAAGATAATATCAGACTCAACATGGAGAACATCTTTATTAACATCTAGATTTGATATGAATGATGTCTTTTGTGTCTTTTGACCAGAATGAATCTTAACATTTCTCATGTTCTTATTTCTCCTGCACTTACCCATTGAACTCCACACACAGGACCTACCCAAGCTAATTAAGCTACAAGAGGGAAACTGGCTCTGATACCAATTGTAGGAGTCAAGGACAACACTGAGAGGGGGGGTGAATCAGTGTTGTATGAATTTTAACTTTTTGCAAACTTTATTTTACAAGACAAATACAAAGGAGGACATTAGTGATTTGTTGAGTTTATATGCACAAGACTTATGATAATAGATATAAACAAAACATGATTAAACCATTAATATGCACACATAGAAGAAAACAATGAGAAGCATGACACAAGCTTTTTGCCGAGTGGAAAACCCTCAGGGGTAGAAAAACCACTCCAAAACTGCCTCACTGGCTTAAATGAAAAACTTCTTACCAATGTCTCACTGACATATACAAAGGTCTCACTGACCACAAGCCTCACTAGCATAGGAAGGTCTCACTGACCACAAGCCTCACTGGCATACTGTTGTGCCTCACTGGCATACACAATCACTATTAACAAAACATCAATCTTTGTGTGCAAGACATGATTGCTGTTCAATCAGATTTGCACCATTGTATTTTATGTGCTTCATCATACAACCTTATACCCTTTGTTTGATTTTACAAGTCAAGACCATTTTCTTTTACACATTTCTACAAATAAGCTCCATATACAAATCTCTATAAACAATTTTCTCTGCAAATTATCACTATCAATCTTTCATCAATCACTGCAATCAAAGCTTGATTCAATATTTCTTCTACTCTGCAAATTGGTCATCTGTATCATCATATTATTTTCATCATTAATCTGCATAACCTCGATACACTGTATGTATTCAATCTCTCATCATTTGTATATTTCATCTCTGTCTCCAAAAACCCTATCATCAATGCACCTGAAAAACAATTTTATACAAATTGAATAACCTTTCACCTGCAAAGAAAAATCTTTTCATATTCCTCTGTGCCTATTCAAATCTCCAAACAAAAACATATAATATCAAACCCCATAAAAAAACTCTTCATGTTCTCTTCTCAAAAACTCTCTGCATAATAAAAAAAATTTCAACTTCTTCTATGAAATCTTCAATCAATTTATCTGCAAAAAAAATAAATCCCCTTAAACTTCCATGCTTTTACATTCAAATCCATTGAGCTTCTTCTTCTTCTCAATCTGCAAAAAAAATAGCTCCAAATAAATACTTCATATTCTTTTTGCACTTCAAAAACTTCAATCACTTCATCTCCTATAAAAGCTCTTAAAAAAAATTTATATATATCCTTAATCTCCCAAGTCTCATGCCTTTTAAAAAAGCAAATAAAATATAAATTTTAAAAATTTCCTTAAAAAAAATCTTCTAAAAAAAATGCATAATACGTGGGCTAAATTTTAAAAGGCTTTTTAAATGCTTTTTCTTCAAATAAGAAGATGCCTCTCCATAGAAATAGGGCTGCACCTATTAACTTTCTTAAAAAGTAATTCTGTTTAATAAACTCCTCCTTTTAAAATCCACGTGAGAGAGAGAGGAAGGCCCATTTTTTTTAAATAAAAAAACTTCATAAAACCTCCTTTAAAAGCTCTTAAAAATCTCCCTTTAAAAGACTAAAAATAGTCTTATAAAATAGCCCTTTTAAAAAAGAACTTTTTTTCTTTAAAACAAAAAATCTTCACCCATATTAAATATTAATTTTTGATATTTTATTTATTTATTTATTGCTGCTCATAAAATTTAGGAGATGACCACTTGGAAAGGTAAAGGAACTGGTCACACATGTTATAAACCCCTTTAGCAAGTAACCCAACTCTTGACATCATGAAGCATGAACTTCTTAACATATATCAATGACATCTCTTTACTTTCCCAACACCATCACAACTTCAACACCATGACATCCTAAGATCCTGAAAGCATGATGAACATGATTAAAGAAAAACCAATCTTGTTAGCTCCTGACTTCACTCAATTCTACAAATACCTTAACCAACCTGATGATGTACTTCTCAACTCAAATAAAAAATACTTGCATATAATACTCCAATCTTGACCTTATAATGACATTCTGTTCCACCAACAACTCAACAAGCATCAAAGCATAGATGAGATGAACAACATCACTGCAACCTATAAACTAATAAGCATTATACAAACCATATAAAGATGTCTTCTACCCCATTGAAACCAAGTGGACAACCTATGAACAACATGGCTACATGAAACACACTTTGTCAACCAACTTTATATCACAAGATATATGCATTGCATCATATCTGCATCAAATATGCATTGCATCATTTATGAACTGAAACAAGAGACAATCATATCAATCATATCAAACCATGAACATGATGAACAACCCCTGTCAATATCAACACCTTGTGAACCTGCAAAGCCTTTTGACATCAATGACAATCAATCTCCATCAGGTAACAACATGTAGTTTATCCCTGATTTTTCTGATAATTTTTTAATGAATAATTAATTTTTTAGTAATTTTTAAAGTGGACACATCCTGAAAAATAGAAATTCAAGTGTGCTCCCCCTTAAAATGTTTGAAAACTAATAGAAAATCAATTTTTTTTATTCGTGTAGAATGGAGTCTAGTTTCTAAAAATATAACTTATTTCAATTTTTTATGAATGGATTAAAAAAAAGTCAAAAATACTAGACACTGGTTTTTGATAAAAATTGGACACACTTACAAAAGAAATTCAAGATGAAACATGAAACGTACTCAAAATGTGAAAAAAATTATATGGTTAGATAGCTAACAGAGAGATTAAGATTATGGTGGTATTTTTTTGAGTTTTCATTGAAAAAAGTGCCATCTTGATGGGGAGCACGCTCCAGATTATCTCTAGATTTTGCTAAAAAATGATAAAAACACGTCAAACAAAGCTGAGCATAATGCGAGTGCATTATAACGCACTCGTGTTATGATGAGCATAACTAGCAATACACATGCCAATTGCATTTGCTTGAAAGTTTCTAGAGCTTTTTCAACAAATCCATTTTTTGCATATCTTGCAATCATTGCATTCCATTATAGAACATCTCTTTGAGGTATTACATCATACAATTGACATGCCTTGTCTATGCTTCCACACTTTACATACATGTCTACAAGGGCAACTGCACTTCCTATCGTCTCTCTCACTCTATTTCACTCCCCTCTCTATGTCCTACCCTTTCTCTGAGTCTCTACTTCCCTCCCCTCTCTACCTCCCACCTTCTCTCTCACTCTCTTCTTCCCTCCCCTATCTACCTTCTACCCTCTCTCTCACTCTCTACTTCCCTCCCCTATCTACCTCCTACCCTCTTTCTAAGTCTTTGCTTCCCTCACCTCTCTACCTCCTACCTTCTCTCTCACTCTCTTCTCCCTGCTCCCTCTCTCCCTCTTACCCTCTCTCTCACTTTCTACTTCCCTCCCCTATCTACCTCCTACCCTCTCTCTCAATCTTTGCTTCCCTCCCCTGTCTACCTCCTACCCTCTCTCTCAATCTTTGGTTCCCTCCCCTGTCTACCTCCTACCCTCTCTCTCTTCTTCCTTCCCCTGTCTACCTCCTACAATCCTCTCCCACTCTTTACTTCCCGCCTATCTCTACCTCCTATCCTCTCTCTCACTCTCTACTTCCCTCCACTCTCTACCTCTCCTCATTCTTCCCATCCAATGAAATTTCATAAATTATCTTGTTTCCATTTCATCATCCTAATTTATATCCTCATCCATCTTTACATGTCCTATTTTTCTTGTTTCCATGTTCTTTGTTGACGAGGGAGAGTGAGAGGGAGGAAAAGGGAGAGAGGATGGAGATGGAGGGGAGAGAAAGGAGAGAGATACCTGGTGATAGGGAGAGAGAGAGAGAGAGAGAGATAGAGAGTCCTAGTTTTCTTGTTTTGGAGAGAGAGAGAGAGGGTGGGTTGGGTTAATGAGTTTAGGATTGCTTAAGTTTAGGGTTTAGGGAAATTATTTAGGGTTTAGGGGTTTAGGGCTGCTCGGGTTTATGGTTTATGGTTTAAGGGTTAGGATTTAGGGGCATTATTTAGGGTTTAGGGGTTTGGGGGAGAAAGAGAGAGAGAGAGAGTTGCTCAGGTTTAGGGTCATTATTTAGGGTTTATGAGCTTAGGATTGCTTAAACCTTTAGGGGCTTAAGGGAATTATTTAAGGTTTAGGGGTTAGGGATTTAAGGTTGCTCAGGTTTAGGGTTTAGGGGTTAGGGTTTAGAGAGAGAGAGAGTGAGGGGATTGATAGATATTGGGAGAGATAGGAAGATAGAGGTTTAGAGTTGCTTCCAGGGTTTATGGTTTAGAGGTTTGGGGTTTAGGGTTGCTCAATTTTAGGGTTTAGGGGTTAGGGGTTAGGGTTTAGGGGCATTATTTAGGGTAACTTAAGGTTTATATTTTAGGGGTTAAGGGTTAAGGTTTAGAGGTTTAGGGTAGGGTTTAGAGAGAGAGGACCGATAGGGAGATATATCGGAGACCAAGGGGAGACATAGGGAGATAGAGGGTGAGGGACATGGACAGAGACATAGACAGAGAGATTGAGAGGTAGAGGGATGATAGAGACAAGGAGATAGGGTTTAGGGTTGATCAGATTTAGGGTTTATCCTGGTTAGGAGTTTAGAGATAGAGAGGGAGAGATATGGAGATAGAGGGTGAGGGACATGACCAGAGACATAGCCAGAGAGATTGAGAGGTAGAGAGATGATAGAGACAAGGAGATAGGGTTTAGGGTTGATCAGATTTAGGGTTGATTGAGTTTAGGGTTTAGCTTGGTTAGGAGTTTAGAGAGGGAGAGATATGTAGATAGAGGGTGAGGGACATGGCTAGAGACATATCCAAAGAGATTGAGAGGTAGAGAGATGATAGAGACAAGGAGATAGGGGTTTAGGGTTGATCGGGTTTAGAGTTTAGGGGTTAGGAGTTTAGAGAGGGAGAGATAGGGAGATAGAGGGTGATGGACATGGCCAAAGACATAGGCAAAAAGATTGAGAGGTAGAGAGATGATAGAGACAAGAAGATAAGGGTTTAGGGTTGATCATGTTTAGGATTGATCAGGTTTAGGGTTTAGGGTTAGTATATATGATGTATAGAATGGTGTAAACAACTAACATATTGGTGCTTATGATGTTCTAATGGCTCCTATGGATGGCAGAGGGTAGAATGACACTTGTGACTGGCTAGGTGTAGAATGATGTTTGTGATTGATAGGTAGGTGCTACTAAGGAGCATATTGGCACATACGATATACAAAATGGTGCAAATGACTAACAAATTGGCACTATGATCTTTTAATGGCTCCAGGTGAGGTATTTGTTTGATTTTGATTATTTTTGGGATCATTTGAGATGGAGCTTAGATTGATTTGGGATGGAGTTGGGATGAAATGGATTTTTTTAGGGATGATGAGAGGTGAAAAGGACTAGATTAGGAATGATTGGAATGGTTTTAGGGATAGTTTGAAGTGGTTTAATGCTGATTAGGGAATGATTAGAATGATTTAGGAATAGTTTAGGGATGGTATTTGAGATGAAATCTAGGTTGATTTGAAAATGATTAGGGATGAAGTTAAATTGATTTAGATGTGATTTGGGATGGTGTGAAGTGGTTTAGGGCTGATTGGAAGTGGTTTAGGGATGATTAGAGATGAAATTGAATGGATTAGGGATGATTTGGGATTGATTAGGAATGAACTTGGTTCAAATGAAAGCTTAATGTTTTCATGAACTTTCACGTTATAGAGATTGGGAGAGATAGGGAGATAGAGGTTTAGGGTTGCTTCTAGGTTTTATGGTTTAGGGGTTAGGGGTTTAGGGGTTTATCCTGTTGCTTGTTTTTAGGGTTTATGGGTTAGGGATTAGGGTTTAGGGGCATTATTTATGGTTTAGGGTTTATGGTTTAGGGGTTAGGGGTTAAGGTTTAGAGGTTTAGGTTTATGGTTTAGGTAGAGAGGCAAATAGGGAGATACAAAGGAGACCAAGCCTGGGAGAGATATCTATGTCTCCTCTATCTCTCTAACTATACCTACCTCTCTATCTCTCTCTCTCCCTATCTCTCTATCTTGCTAGACCACTTTCAATCCCCTCTATCTAACTCTACCTTTGTATCTCTCCCTCCCTCACTATTTGAGGTTTACATGAGTTTAGGGTTGCTCAAGTAAATAGGGTTTAGGGTTTTGGGTAAGGGTTTAGGGGAATTATTTATTCTTTAGGGGTTTAGGGATGCTCAAGTTTGGGGTTTAGGGTCTCTAGAGGTTAGGGTTTAGGGTTTACGAGTTAGGGGTTTAAGGTTGCTTGAGTTTAGGGTTTAGGGTTTAGGGTTTAGGGGTTTAGGGTTGCTCAATTTTAGGGGTTAGGGGTTAGGGTTTAGGGGCATTATTTAGGGTTTAGGGTTTATGGTTTAGAGGTTTAGGTTTATGGTTTAGGTAGAGGGGAGAATATGGATCGCTATCTCTATCTCTCTAGACATATGGATCCCTATCTTTTAATATATCCCTCACTACCTCTCTCTCCTCCTCTTTATCTCTCTCCCCATCCCTCCACCTTTTGAAATCTCTCTCCCTATGTCTCTAGACATCTCTTGATCTCTTTCCCTATCAAGCTATCTATCCTCATAACCCCGTCTCTTGATATACCCCTCTCTACCTCTCTCTTTGCATTTCCCTATCTATCTCTCCCTTGCTAGATCTATCTCCCTATATCTCCCCTCTCTATATATATGTATCTCTATCTTTCTCCCTCTATAGACCCCTTTCTCTATCTCAATCCCCATCTCTCCCTCTCCCTGTCTCTATCTCACCTATCCTCTCTATCTCCATGTCCCTCTCTATCTCTCCATGTCTCTCAATCCCTCTCTATATATAGGATAGAGAAATGAAGAGAGAGAGAGAGAGACTCTCCCATGTAGATACAAGGTTACCTTTATGTTATCATGCTTCCCAAAACGTGATCGCATTCTGGGAAGCATGGCAAATGGTAAAAAAGCATGTGGGATATGTGTTTCAGACCCACATGACTGTTATTCCTGCTTTTCACGAGTATATCAGACAAAAGAATTCTTTTCATGTTTTTTGACTAATTGAGAATCATTTTTATATGAATCCACCACTTTTTTTTGTTTTTTCAATGTAGAAGTGATTTTTCATGTTTTTGGAGAAAACTTGATTATTTAAACTGAAAGTTTCATGTTTCGTGAGTGATTTTGTTTCAAAGCTAATTACCATTGATATATAGATTGAATTTGATGATATATGTTTGTTTTTTCCATAAATTTTACTAATCCTATTCTAGAATTATATAGAATTCATAATCAAACTTGCAAAAAACAAGAATTTGAGGATTTTGAAGCCATCTTTTGGAGAATTGGTCAACTGCAATATCAAATTCTAAGGTATGCTCAATTTAAATGTCCATTTTAATTCACATACATATGTTCTTATGTTCTTATGTCTTTAAATGTCTTTATGTCTTTATGATTTTTATGTTCTTTATGTTCTAAGATATATATGTGTCTAGGTATATCAGTTAATTCAGTCAAAGAGACTCCAAATTCCTCATGTTTCCACCTTGTTTCAGCCCTTCATGCCTTCATTTCACCTATTTTAAGCTACACAAGAGAAAAACATTATCAAATACTTCATAAAATAATTTTAGTGAACAATTGTTTGTCATACTCATATTTGAGTGTATACATGGAGCTAAAATTGATTTTGGAAGACTCTTAATTTTTGTCCTAGGATGATATAGAAGGATTTGTTCCTTAATACATGCATAATACAATTCATTTAATAGAACCATGCATGAAATGATAGTTTTCTTACAAAAATGGAGGAAATGAGCACCACAACCTATTTGACAAATTGTTACAACTCACTTTGATACCACTCAATCCATAAAAAATATGATGGAGATTATATACAACATAACAAAATTTTAGAGAAGAGAGTTATATACAAATATGTACGGACATACAAGCATCATGACACAAGATGATACAAAGGGAGTTACAAGGAGATAAAACACTAAAAAAGAGGTTTTCATGACTGTAGGACAGTCACAAATCTATATAACAGTCCACTATCATAGTCATGACCATCATGAAGTTGTTTTTAATTTATGCATTACTTAAGATGTCTTTGATCTTTTGTCACGAGTATCCAGAAGGTTATCTTCAATGGTTTTAATGTTCTTTTGACTATCACAAAGTTTTTGGACTAGTTTAAGACTATTAGGATAGTCAATTTATGTTAATTATAGTCCCCTTCGATGGCATTCATTTTGTCATCCTTCAAAATCACCTCCATACAACTCATATATGTAAAAAATTAATCATACAATTCATGATTTCCAAACCTAAAATAGTGATTTAATACTCATATAAGAGTCCAAACAATGGCCTTCAAGGGGAAAGACAGTCAAGAGTAGTCAAGGTGATGTTCTTAAGAGTTGATAGGGTCAAAGGGAAGCTTAGTATTAGAGATATACCTTTACATAGCATGATCTCTCAACACCTTATGGTCTCCACAAACTCTCGCAACAAAAAAGTTTCACAAACAATTTGATTTGTACAAAGTTTCAAAAACTTGTGTTCTAGATTGGCTTCAAAAACTCTCACAATGACCCTTCAATGAATTAGGTCTCCAAGGTCTACAATTTGCACTCAAAGATTCAGACCTTCACCTGGGCTTGATGAGGCATCTAACAAGATTAAGTTCACCAACCAAACACAACCAAACCTAATTTCCTTATATGGTTTCAAACCCAAAACTTAATCAATGTTTTGAACACCCATTATCAAGTTACATCACATATCTCAAACTCAACCTTGACTTCTTTGGACTATGTGCCAAAAAATGACCTTTTTTAGCTATCCTAAAAGGGTTAATTAGGCCTATATTACAAAGGAACTAGCCTTTAAACTTTCCACAGACCCCTAAACTTGTTGGGGCAGCATTCTTCATGTGTCCAAACCCTCAAAAACCTAATTTGTTTTAGGAGAAACATTCACCTACATACCAAACCAAAAAACCCTTAGTTTGGGCAAAATTGAGGAGGGTTTATTGAAAATAATGGTTCTTGACACTTTCTCCTCAGACCACTAATTCAGACACCTTAGAATACACCTACACATTCTCAAAAAACCATCAGACAAACATTTTCTTTTGATATTTTGTCAAATACCCTCTTTGGTTCCTCTTTCCCACATGAAAACACTCTTTAAAACCCTAGGGCATCACACTAAAACCACACTAACTGATCTTCTCTACCTACCAAATCATGAGAACACTTAGATTACTCTTTGAAGAGTCATTCCACTGAGATACAAGTCATGACAGTAGGTGGAATGACTAAAACATTGTTTAAACCCCAACTAGAGCCCTCACTGGCCTTATACAGGGAGTTTGAGAAATTTGGTTAAATCTCCCTCTAAACCTAATGAAAACCTCTCAAACTTGATTCAAAAGAAAGTTAACATAGACCCCTAACACATCAAATGAATTTTAAGTCTAGACAGTACCGTACAAGGCCATAGTATGGTCTAAAACAGAGAAAATGCAAAGAAAAACATAGTTACAACAGAAAAATAGAGTAAACGTTCTTTCTTCATCAAAATTCATGTCTTCTTCCTTGTGTCTTGATGCAATACCAGGTGGTGGGGTCCTTAAATCAACTCAAAATGATCAAAGTTGAACAATGAATCTGATCTCCAAACTCTATTCAAACCATTCAGTATCAACTCACCCTCAATGCCTAGTAGCCATCAAAACTTGAAAAATGGGCACAACTTCTTGGAGGCACCTCAAACCCATGAAACAAAGGAGATTTAGTCACCTCTTATCAAGTTATTCAACATGTGTGATTTGTACATATTGTTGTTTCAGAGATTATATAAGAACTAGGACTGGCTATGCACCAAATTAAGCCAAAATAGATTTAATTTACAAAGAAACCACCCTTAGATCACACAATAATAGTCCAAAACCACCAAACAACAGATTAACATGTCATAAAACTCCTAAATCCATAGTCACTTGGACTAGTCATGTACATTTAAACTCCAAAGTGAGAAACCCTTGTTTTGCTCACAAATAGAGAGGGTTTCATGAAAATCTTTCTTCCACACCACCCCTGGTAAAACTATCACTTCACACACCTTTCAAATGGTTTGCCTATGCTTTAGGAACTCTTATTTGTCAAGGTTCAATCCAAATTCTCAAAGAACCCATACTATGCCACCTCTTGCACATGGAAAAAAAACATTAAAAGGCTCCTAGGGCATCATGTAAACAATAGCATAAACTATAGAATGACCTTGAATACATTGCAATGGTCTCTTGGACCTTATTCAAAGACAAAAATAACATAAACTACTTAAAATCAACCTATTGACCTCATGGACTCAAAATGCAAATTTGCCTCATGGAGGCTTGATTTTGTTAGGGTGCTCTTGCACCATGTGTTCATTTGGAGAGTTATTACATCATTTGTCAACCATTTTCCAACTGATCCAACCACATTTTTGGAGGATATGACCATTGGATTTGTTTTAAAATGGACAAAACATGTAATTTGCATAAGCAATATTATGACACTTGACAAAACTTAACTACTTGACCCCCCTAAAGGGCTCTAAGACATACAAATGGTCTTTTATAGACCTTATTACATCAAAATAGGATTCCACACATGGAAAGAAACATTTGAACTAAATTACATTGCATTTTCCATAATTGGCCTTAAGGGACTAGGTGCTCCTGCACCATTTATGACTTTGTATGTTCAAGTGTATACTACATGACTTATATGTGTGTTCAAATGCATACTCCATGACTTATGTATGTTCAAATTATCTTGATATGAGGTCTCTTATTCAGAAGTTTGTAAAACCTTATTATTCATTCTGATTGTGCTATTCATTATCATTATAAATTTTCTAATTATCATTGTCTTATTCTTCATGCTTGTAGAAATCATCATCATGCTAAGGAAATGAGCAAAGACTCTAACACCAAAAGAGCGTGAATTTGAGAATAAGAGAAAAAGAGAAAGAATGAGGTGAATTTGGGAAAGTAGGAAATTGTCAACCATACAAGAAGACATTCCACCATTACCAATTCAAGAGGAACATGACACATCTAATGAAGCTAAGAGAGAGATGGAATTAGCGGCGGAAAGGGAATGAATGCAAAACCTCCATGCAATGAGGAAAGTGAATCTCCAAGTTAGAGGCACTCCATCATCCACAAGTCAAGTTGAAGGAACACCATCATTAGCTTCTCGAATTGGAGACACTCCATCTTTCACAGGTGAAGTAGAAGGCACATCTGTATTTTCTTCTCAAGTTGGTGACACGCCATCATTCACACCTCAAGTTGAAGGTACATCATTTTCAAAGTTTTCACCTCCAATCAAAGGTACATCATCTATCCCATCTCAAGTAAATATTGAATAAATTCCTAATGTTCAGTCTACTTTACCAAATAAAACGCCTCCTAGAATTTTGCATAGGAGGCCTAAGTTTCTAATTGATATTGATGAGAATGCATTGGAGCCCATGTGGGATAAGATTCCCATGCGCACTTGCCAAAGATATGCAAATAAGATATAGAAATTATTCTTTGAGAATTTAAATGAAACCAAAAGATGTCAACTCTTTGTTGAACTGATGAGAAATTTGAAATTTAGGCCCACTATGAAGATTCTTTGCCTAAGAACATCGAATGCGTCAAGTGAAAAATCAATTGTCAAGAATCTAATGAGTGTGTATGAGAGTGTGGGTTCCACCTCATGCACCAAGGATAGTAACGTCACACGACGTGTCATTACATCGACAATTGTAAGCCAACAAACAAAAAAGCTTGCCTCATTAGAAAGACAAGTCAAGCATTGAAAATAAATAGAAAAACTCTAATGAGAGCCGTTGAAAGACATCAAAGAGTTGAGGATCCAAACACTAATGAATTGTGGGCATTCTCTAGAAGACTCCCACGAAATAAAAAGTTGTTGTCGAAGCTTTGAGATCACTAATTGAAGACTTTTGGAGGAATTACACAAGGGTATCTCCGAATCAAAGGGATGTGGTAAGAAGAAGAATCGGTAGTCAAAACTGTGAGCCACATCCAAAGCATTTTTTGGTAAATTTCTAGAGAAGTATCCTCAAATTAAAATTTCTCAAAGTTATTTTGAAATTCTAAAACCTTTCTTTGTCAAAATAAATCACACATGCACTACTTGTTGTTGTAGATTACATATTGAATTTTTTAACCATTTTGATGTTTATCGGTCTATATGTTTAGATTTGCATACTAACAATGTTTTGCAGGATTGTGGCATACATGCCCCACCAACTACCTCAAGAGACTTCATATCAATTATTTTATGTGATAGAGAGGAAGGTCAGATATTCTACAAGAAGTTATGCTTGGATGGCACATGTCAGCATTGTGGTGGCTTGCAATGTATGCTAATATGTGAACATATGGAAAGAACACGTGTGGTTGGAAACAAACTAGTAGAGTTCGGCAAGTATAAAATAGTGGCATACAATACAAGAGATGGTAAAGAAGAAAAGAGGTGTGAATATGTTATTCAGAAGATTCCAGTGTATCAGTTTATGCCTATATTTCGTGACAACATAATGTATGAGTATGTAAGACATACCCATAGAGCTCGATGGTTGGACTTGCAATTCAATTTATGCAAGGACACATTTCTAGTTGGTAGCATTGTTTCAGTCATCGATTTTATAGAGAACTACAGTCTACAGCCATAGTGTGAGGTGGAATCCTAATATTATAACTCAGCACAGGTTTCTATATTTGTGCACATCGCATTCATTCATGCGAATGATAGTACAGAGAATGACAAAAATATCATAAGGGAGTATCATTTTTTATAAGCGATGATTGCACGCATTTCATGGAGTTCGTGCAAGGTTGTTTTCAGGTGTTCTACAATTATCTGGCTAGAAGGGGCATATCATTTAGTCAGCATATCATATAATGGGATAATTGTGCATCACAATTCAAGAACTCATGGAATTTCTATTGGCTGAGCGGGAGGCATAATACAGGTGTTCAACATATGTGGAACTTTTGTGAGGTCGGGCATGAAAAGGGGGAGCATGATGGTGCAGGAGCATGTATCAAAAGAGCCATAGCACGAGAAGAGTTAAAATATAAAGACAATGCAAAGTTGACAGATGCAAAATCAATCGTCGAGTGGTGTAATGCTTCAATGGGTCTAGGTAATGAAGGTAAGTCTTTAGTTCATAGATTTTTTGGTTGATAGATGATACTAACATTGCACCATATGAAGACTGTTGTATACTGATAGGATCAAGTGAGCTACACTCTATCAGAAGCTCAATTGCAGGTTCATGGAGTATACATATGCAGAAGATGGCATGCTTTTATTCTCCATGTACAATTCAATCCTAGAATGAGTACGAGTCACATGAGTGGGTTGACGAATGGCAGTTCAGTTATCTTAGCCCACTTGACACTATCGACCCCCAACGACACTAGAATTGACAGAGATGGAATCGTCAGTTGACTTTGACCACATATCAGATCTAGTTCAACTAGGTAATATATCTACTTGCATAGTTAAATTTGAAATTCCTAATGTTATCTTAAACTTTGTAGTATTTTTGTAATGTTGACTAATTTCATCTAATTTGTTGCACATATAATTGTAGGCCATGTTTATGCAGTTATTGCAAATGAAGATAACGAAGAGGGAATGGATTATTACTTGTGTCTTTGTGTTGAGGCCCCAAAGAAATTGGAGGCCCCAGTTATAGATGGAGAAAACATTGAATACCTTACAGGCTCAGTGGTTGTTATTAGAACATGGCTTAGAAGGTACCCACACAAGAGTGTTAATATTTGGTTGTTTGAGGACTTTGACACGCATCGAAAGATTCTTCATTACTCCAACCTTGTTGTGGCAACCAATGTTCATTTGATACAATATCGAGGTAGACCTTTGAACAAGACCTTGTGGAAGGTGCGTGACTCTGACCATGAGGCAATAATTGACACAATAAAGAGTAGAGAAGACCTAGATAGTTCGTTGGATTAATTTGTAAGTATGCATAAAACTTTCCTAGATGGTTACTTGTACTTTGTTTCATATATAAATAGAAGTATGAATTGCTTCCCTCTAGTATATTTATGTTTAGTCAATTTTTCTTTTTGATGCTTCTCACAGGAGGTCACAACTCCAGTCCATCCAACTATGGACAAAGAAGCTCTAGAAAAGATGATGGAGAGTGATCATCAGATGGTGGTAAGTGATCGATTACATATGTGATGTTATATATTTCATGTACATTTTGTTATAGTAATGTGCATATTATTTGATTGTATTAACAGGTGGAGCTACATGAGCTTGAACCGTCGAAGAGGTCTACTCAACGGTAGAGAGAGGATGAGTCATGGATATCCTGTTCACTCATGTCATATCAAGATTCATGTCACAGGGTTTAGATGTTAGTTCATAACATTCATGTTTATCATGTTACAATAGTAGGACATAGTTGCTTATGTCATTGGTTCATGCCATTGGATCATTGGATTTGGTTGTGGTTCTTCATCATAACATGTCATGCTTTCAGGAGTTGGATTAGGTTGTGGTTCTTCCTCATGACAGGAGTTTGTTCATGTCTTCATGCTTCTTTGTCCTCCATGTCTTTAGTGTTCTTAGTGTCTTCATGTGTCAAGGATTTCTTCAAACACATTCTTGCAAAATGCTTCAGTTTCATGTAGTGGAAAGGTACTAGGAGTGACATTTTGCATTCCATAGCTTGTGGCGCTGAACAGACTTCACCAACACATCGGGGTGGGTGGGTAAATTCTAGGGGAGGTCTCGTTTTGTATGCCAAGCACCACAGTCATTCGAGGCAGCAGGCTACCAGCAAAGTCCCTTAAGATCCCTAAGATGAAAAAACTACCAAACTTTGATGGAGCAGTTCTTGGAATTTGTGGCATTTGGGAATGTTTTATTTAGACATACAGGTGTACATGGGGTCCATACATAATAACCTCTCTTAGTTTTGGTTAACTCCAGTCCATTTGACCGTGCCGAAATCAAATGCATTCTTGCAAAATGCTTCAATTTCATGCAGTGGAAAGGTGCTAGGAGTGATATTTTGTATTCCATAGCTCGTGGGGCCAAACGGACTTTACCAACACGTCAGCATGGATAGGTAAATACCAAGGGAGGTCTCGTTTCGTGTGCCAAGCATCATAGTCATTCGAGGTAGCAGGTACCGACAAAGTCCCTTAAGCTCCCTAAGACAAAAAAAATTGCCAAACTTTGACAGGGTAGTTCTCAGAATTCATGGTGGCTGGGATGTTCTGTTTGGACCTACAGGTGCATGTGGAGTCTATCTACAATAACCTCTCTCAGTTTTGTTCAACTCCTGTTCCTTTGACCATGCCAGAATCAAACGCATTCTTGCAAAATGCTTCAGTTTCATGCAATGGAAAGGTTGCCAGGTACCATATTTTTTGTTCTTCTCATCATGGGGTTGAATAGACTATGCCAACACATCGGGGTGGGTGGGTAAATGGTCAAGAAGGTCTCGTTTCATGTGCCAAGCGTCCTAGTCATTCTGGCCTATAAGCTACTGAGACCTAGCACTTTTTGAGTTTGCCAGTAGCTTGCAGCCCGGAACGACTGAGACACTTGGCGCATGAAATGAGACCTCCCCTAGAATTTACCCACCCATTCTAATGTGTTGGCACAGTCCGTTCGGCCCCACAATGAGTAAAACAAAAAATATGGCACCTGGCAACCTTTCCATTGCATGAAACTGAAGCATTTTGTAAGAATGTGTTTGATTCTGGCACGGTCAAATGGACAAGAGTTAAACAAAACTGAGAGAGGTTATTGTAGACAGACTCCACATGCACCTGTAGGTCCAAACAAAACATTCCCATCTACAATGAATTCTGAGAACTACCCCATCAAAGTTTGGCAGTTTTTTCGTCTTAGGGAGCTTAAGGGACTTTGCCGATAGCCTACTGCCCCAAATGACTATGATGCTTGGCACATGAAACAAGCCCTCCCTTGGTATTTACCCACCCACCCCAATGTGTTGGCGAAGTCCGTTCGGCCCCACAAGCTATCGAATGCAAAATGTCACTCCTAGCACCTTTCCACTGCATGAAACTGAAGCATTTTGCAAGAATGCATTTGATTTCGGCACGGTCAAACGGATTAGATTTGACCAAAACTAAGAGAGGTTATTGTGGACGGACCCATGTGCACCTGTACATCTAAGCGAAATGTTCCCAAATGCCACGAATTCCAAGAACTTCTTCGTCAAAGTTTGGCAATTTTTTGCCTTAAGGATCTTAAGGGACTTTGCTGGTAGCCTGTTGCCCTGAACGACTATGACACTTGGCACATGAAATGAGACCTCCCCTAGCATTTACTCACCCACCCCAATGCGTTGGTGAAGTTCGTTCAGTCCCACAAGCTATGGAATGCAAAATGTCACTCCTAGCACCTTTCTACTGCATGAAACTGAAGCATTTTGCAAGAATGCATTTGATTTCGGCGTGGTCAAATGGACTGGAGTTGACCAAAACTGAGAGAGGTTATTGTGGATGGACCCCAGATGCACCTATACATCCAAATGAAATGTTCCCAAATGCCACAAATTCCATGAACTGCTCCATCAAAATTTGGTAATTTTTTCGTCTTAGGGATCTTAAGGGACTTTGCCGGTAGCCTACTGCTCCGAACGACTGCGATGTTTGGAACACTAAATGAGACCATAAGGGGTTTTTGGACCATTCAAAAAACTCAATTACATGTGAATCAAACAACCTTCAAAGTTCCTAGTCTCAATCTTCATACTTTTCATGTTTCAATCAGGGCTAATCTAGTAGGACAACAGGCCCTATTTTGGGGGTTTTTCTCTCAAACATTCCAAAAGACCTCCAAAAAAAAATACAGATTTAGATACCCATTTCCAAGTTACATAACATATCTCAAAACTAATAGTGACTCCTTTGGACCATGTACCTCAAAAATGTCATTTTTTGCTATGTAAAATAGGCTAATTAGGCCTAGTTTGTGAAGAAACATACCTCTAAATATCCAACAACCCCCTAAACATGATGGGGCAGCATCTCCCATGTGTCCAAACTCTCAAAACCACAATTAGTTTTAGGAGAAACCCTCACTAACATACTAAACCCCAAAAATCCTCAATCTAGGCCAATTTGAGGGTTTATTGAAACTCTACCTTCCACACACTCTCAGACTTTGCCAACACTTGGAACACTTCAAAAATGGTCTGAATATGCTTTAGGAATCATCTCCCAGTACTTTCCAACCTTCTTTTAACAAATCCTATCCTAAAACCACCCTTTCTTGCTTGGAAACATCCCTCTACACACTTAAACCCTTGTTTTGAGGGTTTCACCAACCCCTCCTCGGTGTGTGTGAAGGTTTTTATACATGTTTACAATAGTTCCAATCAATCATAACTAACTTTCAGCCTATTTGATCGTTGGGTAACCTCCTTATTACATGATTTGTTAAGTTGACAAAGCAACTTCTTACCACTACTTGCATTATTAGACTTTTTGTTTGACAACATAAAACATGACTCCAAACACAAATGACATTGGTCATTTGACCTTATTACATGCAAAATGATGACACAAGACCATCAACTTGTCCTATGATGCCCTAGGACCTTGTTATGACATGCTCCTAGCCAAGATTGGCTATGGCTAAGGTGCTCCTGTACCATGAAATATGTTTCTATGTGTTGAGTCATCCTCCTGACCTACTGCATCACCCTTGTAGACATGTATGCAAAGTGTGGAAGCATAGACAAGGCACGTGAATTGTTTGGCATGATGCCCCAAAGAAATGTCACCTCATTGAATGCAATGATTGCAATCTATGAACAAAATGGATTTTTTGATAATGCATTAGAAACTTTCAAGTAAATGTGATTGGTGGGTGTAAAGCAAAATTCCACAACCTTAGCCAATATCCTCCTTGCCTATGCCAAAATGGACATCCATCAAAGGGATAAAACTTATGGGAATTTTGTTAGATGTAGTTGCAACCGCCCTCAGAGACATGTATGCAAAGTGTGGAAGCATAGACAAGGCACGTGAATTGTTTGGCATGATGCCTCAAAGAAATGTCACCTCATGGAATACAATGATTGCAAGATATGAACAAAATGGATTTACTGATAAGCCTTTAGAAAGTTCCAAGAAAATGCAATTGGCAAGTGTAAAGCCAAATTCCAAAACCTTAGAAATGGTATGTTTGGAGCACGGTATAGACATCCATCAAAGCATAAAGGATATAGGAATTTTGTCAAATGTCGTAGTTGTAAGTACCCTACAAGACATGTATGCAACTTGTGTGGAAGCATATATAATGAACATGAACTATTTGACACGATGCCTCAAAGAAATGTTGTCTCATAGAATACAATTATTGCAAGATATGCAAAAAATGGATTTTTCATAAGGCTTTAAAAACTCTCAAGCAAATGCACAAAGATAAATTTCAACCATTTACTCAAATTTTGGCACATCTAAAACCAAATTACACAACCTTAACCAACTTCTTCCTTGCCTATGCTATAATGGGATCTAGAGAACATGGTGTGGACAACCATCAAAGCATAAATGATATAGAAATTTTGTCACATGTATTGTATTTGCAAAGTTACCCTTGTAGACATGTATGAAAAGTATGGAAGCACATGAACTATTTGAAATGATGCCTCAAAGAAATGTACAGTCCCACAGAATTCAATGATTGCAAGATATGCACAAAATGATTATTTGAAAATGATTTATAAACTTTCAAGCAAATGCAATTCGCACTTGTAAAACCAAATTCCTGTAACAATAATTGATTATCCTATTAAATATTTAATATAAACTGTCATATACATAATGTCATAAACATAACATCTAGTTTATATAAAAATCCATATAGGCGTGTCCAAACGAAGCCATACAGGCAAATATACAAAAATATACATCAGATTAACATACAAAAGTATGTATACAAAGCCCTCTAGGCATACAAAAAAGTTCCCAAAAACTAGTTTCCTATGGACTTTTAGGAAATAATCGGCGGCCCTTCTTTGACTGTGAAGATGGAGAGCCATTTAGTAACGCATCCTCTCTCTGCCATCAAGTAGACCTCTTTGAATAAAGTTCATCCAGTTGCAACTATTATTACAAACAAACAATATGTGCATCAGTATAGAAAATGTATGAAATATATAACATCACATATGTAATTGATCACTTAGTGCCAACTGATGATCACTCTCTATTATCTTGTCTTTGTCTTTGTCCGTAGTTGGACAGACTGGAGTTGTGACCTCCTGTGAGAAGCATCAAGAAGCAAAATTGACTAAACATAAATATCATTTATGTACATCAAATGACATGAGATAAAAAAATAAATACAAAATTATGATATTTTCATGTTATTGGCTCATACCTCAGTCAAAGGATTTGCAGACATCATGGCTACATCAATGCCTATCTGCACTAACTCATGAAGATGAGGAGGAGTCTCCACTGTACTCAGCATTTGAAAATCAAGTTCAAGATTATTTAAACAAAATAAATACATAACATTATTTTAAAAATGCATAATGATTAGAAATGGTTAAATTTACCTCCATAAAAGTGGTGGTTTGGCATCAAGGGGACCAAGGAAACCGTGGAGGTGCTGGTGACTATTGAAATCATCAAATTATCAAAAAATAATATTACCATTGACATATCTACAATAATTATGATTATGTGATAAATTACATACCTGCTGACTTGACCTCCTCTCATAACCCACCAATGGACGGCTAATGAAGGCAAGATGAAGACTTTGACCCTAGAATTTCATTGCGCAAACAATTACATACATTATTTTTGACTTATAATATAGATAATCATATAAAATTAATTAGAAATTTCAAATAACAATATACTAAATCAAGATGAAACTTGTAACAAATTACCTGAGAGTCAATACCAAATGTATGTTGTAAGAGATCATCACTGAGAAACAAGATCATCCAATATGTCCTGCCCCTATGTCGCATCATGCTGCCCCTGTGTCGTAGAGTCCTATCGTGCCTCCTATGTCCCATAATCACATAGGTTCCCACATGTACTGCACAAATGTGGGGACACATGATGCCTACTACTGTCACCCTCATCGCCCTCGGTAAAATCATCCGCATGCTATTATAGAGTTTGGGTGAGAGTAGTTAGTGCATGTAAAGTCTCCAGCTCAACACTCTCCTTCAAAGCTAAAGGGAGTGACCTATGTTCTGGACTCACTTGGGGTATAGGCACATGGTCTTCATCTTGCTGAGCCCCAAGTCTATCTTGGGCAGAGCCACCACCTCTACCCTGGAACTCACGAATGTCAAAATAATTTGAAATCTTGTTGAGGACAAACTCGCAATAGAGTTTCCTCAAGAAATATTGTGGTACCTCATCATTGTTACATGGCCTCTCAACGAAGACCATGTACCATCTATCCCAAAATTTTCAGGATATGTCTTCATTCCTACACTAATGTATAGGAAACCGTTTGCAACTTTCCTCTAATCTTTGGCCAGTTTTGGGATTAATAAATTCTACACATAATTGAGATTCTATATTTTTTTCCTTCTTGACTTGTTCATATGACAACTTGTCGGCATAATATTGCCGACTCCTCTCCCTATAGTCTTGGAATTCGGTGATTTGTTTTGTCACCAAATCCATGTGGGAAATAATCTCCTATAGTGATTTTGCAAGTTCCCTCCTATGTTCAATGGTTCCACTTGGATTGTTTAGGGTTTGAATAATAGTTTCAAGATGCTTCTTGTTTTCTTCTATTATCCCTAGGTAATGTTCTTGATCATCCCTTACATGAAAAGGAGGTGAAAGTGGGTTTTGAAGGTTTGGAGGGTTTTGGGGGTTGTTTTCACCCTCCTCAATTGGATTTAGGTTTTCTGCTTCTCCAATAACTATAAAAGCAATATAAAAAGAAATCAAACATTGCAAAACTAAAAATTTGTTCTATAACTAACAAAATCAGACAAACCCAACCTTCTTCATGTGCTAGAGCCTCCAAATTTGCACGACGATGTCTTTGGCGGCAAGGTGGCATTGTGAATTTCTTGTTTTCTTAGGTGCACTTGATTCAATGGCCTCTTCTTCAACGCGATCACATTTTTGCTTGGTTTTTTTTGCGGCTGTGAGGAGAGAAGTCACATGGTGAATGAGCAAAAAATGGTTTTTTTTTCTTTTATTAAAAGAAAAACACGAGTGCATTATAACGCGCTTGCGTTTTGTTTTAATTTTGGAGATGGTGGCAACTTTTTGGTCCCCCATCTCCTTGCATTTACCTGAATGTCTCTTTCTTTCTATTTTAGCTAAATACTTCCATTACATATCTGATTGATCATGTTGTTGGTATTTTAAGGCTGCAAGGTTGGATAGTCCCTCATTGGACCCTCCTACCTTGACTGCATCAGTTAGAAAGCTAAGAGAGAGCTTAACATTATCATGATATTTTTTTGACTTGTCATTGAAACAAGTACAAACCTGATGGGGAGCACGCTGAAGATTATGTAATTTTTTTACAGTCTGCAAAAACATGTCTTTGGACATTCAAAACTTAGTCCAAGCCTTTAGATTGGAATCCCAAGGCAAATCCAAGCCAAAGGCTTGGAAATTACCAAAGAAAACAATAAAGGGAGCATGTTATTGTGAAATAAAATTATCTCACCCCTCTCTCTCTCACCTCTCTACCTCCCTCCCTTCCCTACCTCCTATTGTCTCTCTCTACCTCCCTTTCCCTCCCCTCTATACCTCCTACCTGTTAGTGTAATTAAATATTTAATTACACTTTAATAAGTTTACTTAGCACTTATTTTTAGTCTTAGGTTATTATTAAGTCATATTAGGTTTTTATTTAACTTGCAAATATAAAAGCAAGTTGTCACATGTAATTCATTATTCTTTTTCATTCATTGCATCCATTTTATTGTGCAAATACTCTCTTATGTTTTTTTTCTTTGTAGAAGGTTAATCTTTGGCTTGTAGAAGATTCTAGTGTTTCAGGTTTATCATAAACCTCAACATGGTATCAGAGCAGATCTAGAGCCTCCTCAAATCTAAGAAAAATTTTGCATAGTCTTTTGTTGGGTGCTTTTTTGAGTAAAATTGTCATTGTCATTGGATCCAGAGCAGCTAGAAAAGGCAGACTTGTCTTTTGTTTGGCTGAATTTGGTCTAGGGAAGCCAAATATGTGAAGGTTTAAAGAGTGCTTTTTTGAGGGATCCAACCTTAGAGATTTTGTTTGGCAAGCAGGATACTTTGAGGAGTTTTCAATTGGAGAATGAACTTATTGGTCCAAATCCTACAGATTTTGATAGCATCCAAGACTTCTTCACCAAACTCAAATCCCTCAGGTTGCAGATCACATAGTGTGGTATTAAGAAAGAGGACACCCAATTGATTCTCTCCATACTTGCTAAGCTTGGTTCAGATTATTCTATTTTTGTCTCCACATTCTAGATGCTACCATGGATTCTCTTGGAACTAAATTCACAATGCCCTCACTTGATGACTTTGCTACATCACCAACCAGGGAGCGGGCAAAATTGTTTCAGATGGGCACATTGTAGTCTACAAAGCCTCAGGCACTTCTTACAAGTCAAGGCACCAAAGATGAAAAGGCTTCAAGCAGTAAGGAAAAGAAACAAAACCCCAAACACCATGAGCAAGGAAAGGAGTCTACTTCACATGCACCTCCTATTTCATCTTCATCCAGCAATAAGGAGCAATCCAAGGAGCTACCCACATGCAACCATTGCAAGAAACGTGGGCATGATGATACTGTTTGCTACCGCAAGAAGATAGATGAGCTGAAGAATCTTGTTAAGAAACTTAGTGTTGGTTCTCCTTCAGCTTTGATTTCTAGTTCATCCTCTTCTACTCCTTCATCACATCAGTCAGGATCTACTGAGATAAGCCATGCTGGTATTGCTAATGGAGCTGATAAATATAAAGGTAAGGCACTTTGTGCCACTACATCTCATGGATCAGTTAAATGGCTTATTGATTCAGGAGCTTCTCACCACGTGGCTTCCACTTTGTCTATGTTTTCTACTTTTGAGCCTTGTGCTATGCCACCAATCTTGATGGGTAATAATAATTACATGAAGGTGATAGGAAAGGATCTATTGATATTAGAGGGGGTACTTTTCATGATGTATTGTGTGTGCCTTCCTTATCACATAATCTACTTTCTATCTATCAAATTACACATAGTGTTGTAGGGAAAACTGTAGAATTCACACCTGATCTAGTTATCATTAAAGATTTGGAGACCACAAAGATTCTTGCTACTGGGGTGGTTGATCATGTATCTCAGTTATATACCTTTTCTAATTTTTCTCTAGATGATGGTTCTGATCCTTTGACTATTGATCACACTTCTTGTGTGAATATTACTTTTGAGAAGAAGTTTGGGTATTTGAGTCTTGGTATTCTTGCTACTGATTCATTTTTACATCATGGTGCCCTTCATTCATCTTCTCCACATCCTATTTATGTTGAGATTGATGCTTCTTTGGATGAGCAGGATGATGATACTCTTGAGGGCTTGCAATCCCTCTTTGTTGACAGTCATAGCACTACTCTTGTCAGTCATATTCTATCTTTGGAGACACTTGATTCAGAGGTTCCATTTTTTCCTCAGTTGTCACCTTCATGGATTTAGCAGGTTCCTGACTTTGTTGTGGCATCTTCAAATTTTGGAATGTGGACACTCATCTAGTCTTCAAAGGCATTCATCTTGAGGCCACCTACTTCACAGGTTCTTCAGTATTCACAGGTTGTTCTATTTATTTCTAAGGGAAGACATGTGATTTTCCATAAGTGGATTGGCTTTTGCATGTGTTTGAGCATCCTCTTCTGCTTCTAGAGATTCTACAGTGTTGGAGGATCTTACTGCCTCTATCTTTCCCTCTTATGGGGGGCTCATGATTGTATTCTTGTGATGGATTCAGTTCTTGGGGGGTCTTAATTGGAGCCCTTCTTCCATCACTTGTACATATTTATTTTCATGTTTTTTGCATGTTTTTTTCTCTCTTTTGGAGAGGGTTTTTTTCCCATAGGGTTTTTCTCCTTTTCTCCACCTTATGAGAGATTCTTGTTGTTCATGGGTACCTAATATGGCCTTGTAGTCAGGACCCATTCTTGAATTAGTTGCATGTATTTCATTTCTTCCTAAGTTGTACTTATGGGGGGATGTTGGTGTAATTAAATATTTAATTGCATTTTAATAAGTTTACTTGGGGCTTATTTTTAGTCTTAGGTTATTATTAAGTCATATTAGGTTTTTATTTAACTTGCAAATATAAAAGCAAGTTGTCACATGTAATTCATTATTCTTTTTCATCAATTGCATCCATTTTATTGTACAAATACTCTCTTATGCTTCTTTTCTCTATAGAAGGTTAATCTTTGGCTTGTAGAAGATTCTAGTGTTTCAAGTTTATCATAAACTTCAACATACCCTCTCTCTCTCTCTCACCTCTATACCTCCCTCTCCCTCCCCTCTTTACCTCCTACCCTCTCTCTCTCTCACCTATGCTTGATGTTGTTAGTTAAAGTACACATCATGTTTTATTAAAAGCATTTGCACCTAAATGATCAACTCTTGGATTATCACCAAGGCATTTAGTCAAGATGTTTTAAGTCTTGAATAGGCAACCTATTCAATGAGGTAGGGAATAGAGGTTTGTAAAGTAGAATGATGGTAAAAGACTTCTGTTCCAACCTAAGTTCCTTTGTATTGCTATGATACATTCTTAAATATCATCTAAATGATGAATGTTAGTTACTCCATGAAGAAAGAATAGTATGATGTGTCATCTTGAATTGTAATTCGAATGTTATCCTAGCTTAATCTTGATTTGTAAATGATTGCTAGTATATGACATGTGTGTGGTCTCTATGTTTCGAGTTGGACCACCCTAGAAAACTATAAATTTTTAGATTTATAATCATTTATTCACTTTAATTATATGATTATTTTGAGACTTGTGTATGAGATTATTTTACTCTTTTGTATGGAAAGATGGACTAATTTATATGTTTCTTATTCATGATGCATATAGAAATCATCATCATGTTGAGGAAATGAGAAAAGACTAACACCAGAAGAGAGTGAAGCTAAGAATGCAAAGAAAATAGAAGGAATGAGGCAACTTCGCAAAAGTAGGAAATTATCAACCATAGAAGAAGACATGCCACCATTGCTAATTCAAGAGGAACATGATTCATCTAATCAAGATAAGAGAGAGATGGAATTGGTAGCATAAAGGAAATTGAATCTTGAAGTTGGAGGTACTCCATATTTCATAGGTCAAGTTGAAGGTATATCATCATTCTCTTCTCAATTTGGAGGCACTCCATATTACACAGGTCAAGTCGAAGGTAAATAATCATTCTCTTCTCAAGTTGGAGGCACACTATCATTCACATGTCAAGTTGAAGGTACATCATCATTCTCTTCTCAAGTTGGAGGGATGCCATCATTCACATGTCAAGTTGAAGGTACACCATCTTCTCCATCTTAACTTCAAGGCTTTTCATCTTTTCCATCCCTAATTGAGGGTATGCCATCTATCCTATCTCAAGTAAATATTGAAGAAATTCTTAATACTGAGTCAACTTTACCATTGAAAACACTTCCTAGAGTTTTGCATAGAAAGCCTAAGTTTCTAATTGATATTGATGAGAATGGTTTGAATCCCATGCAGGATAAGATTCCCAAGCATACTTGCCAAAGATATTCCAATAAGATATGGAAATTATTTTTTGAGAACTTAAATGAAATTGAAAGATGTCAACTATTTGTTGAATTGATGAGAAATCTAAAATTTAGGCCCATTATGAAGATTATTGGCCTAAGAACATCAGATTCTCCAAGGGAAAAAATAATTGTAAAGAATCTAATAAGTGCATATGAGAGTGTGGGTTCCACCTCACGCACCAAGGATAGTGATGTCACACGATGTGTCATTACATCAACAATAGTAAGACATTAAACAAAGAAATCTCACATCATTATAAAGACAAGTGAATCATTGAAAATAAGAAGAAAAATTATAATGAGAGCCATTGGAAGGTGTCAAAGAGTTGAGAACCCAAATAGAAATGAATTGTGGGTATTCTCCGGGAGACTCCCACGGAAAGATAAAGTTGTTGTTGAAGCCTTGAGATCCCTCATTGAAGAATTTTGGAAAAATAAAACAAGGGTATCTCCTAATACAAGAGATGTTGTAAGAAGGAGAATTGGTTGTCGAAACTATGAGCCACATCCAAAGTATTTTTTGGATGTGACTCAAACATAATCTTTCATGAAATTTCAAGAGATGTATCCTCAAATCAAAATTATTCAAAGGTATTTTGAAATGGTAAAGCCTTTTTATGTCAAAATAAGTCACACACATAACTTATTGTTGTAGAGTACATATTGAGTTTTCTAATCATTATAATGTTTATAAATATTTATGTGTAAACTTGCATACTAACGATGTTTTTCAGGAATGTAATATAAAGTGTCCACCTGGATCTTCAAGATATTTCATATTGAAAATCTTATGTCAAAGAGAATATGGTCAATTATCCCACATGAACTTATGCTTAGATGGCACGTGTGATCATTGTGGTGGTTGCAACATTTGCCAATTTGTGAACATATGGAGAACATGCATGCAATTGGAAATGAACTAGTAAGTTTTCGTAAATATAAGACAGTCGCATATAGTCTAAAATATGGTAAAGAAGTAAAAAGGTGTGAATTGGTCATTGAAAAGATTCCAGTGTATTAGTTTATCTCTATTTTCTAAGAGAATATAGTTTATGAGTATGCAAGGCATACCCATAGAGCTCGATGGTTGGACTTGAAATTAAAGTTGTGTAAGGACACGTTTCCACTTGATACCATCATTTTAGTTGTTGACTTTGCTAAGAAATACACATTATAGCCATAGAATGAGCTGTAATCGCAATATTACAACTCTATGCAGGTTAGATGATAGTATAGAGGATGACAAGAAGATCTTGAGGGAGTATCATTTTTATATCAGTGATGATCACACACATTCTACAGATTTCGTGCAAGGTTGCTTTTAGATATTCTACCATGATTTGGCTAGCAGGAGTATATCATATGGTCAGATAATTGTGCATCACAATTCAAGAACTTGTGGATGTTCTATTGGTTGACAAGATGCATAGGATGAATGGTGTTCAACATATGTGGAATTTCTCTGAGGTTGAACATGGAAAGGGGGAGCATGATGGTGCAGGAGCATGTATCAAAAGAGCATTAGCACGAGAAGAGTTGAAGTACAAAGACAATGCAAAGTTAACAAATGCAAGATCTATTGTCAAATGGTGTAATGCTATAATGGGTCTAGGTGATAAAGATAAGTCTACAATTTGTACATTTTTTTGGTTGGTTGATGATACTAACATTGCAAAATATGAGGATTGTTGTACATTGACAGGATCGAGTGAGCTACACTCTTTTAGAAGCTCTAATGTAGGTTCATGGAGTATTCATATGCAATGGATGGTATGCTTTTGTTCTTCATGTATAGATCCAGCTTGGTATGAATGCGAGTCAAAGGAGTGGGTTGATGAATGTTGTACAAGAATTCTAACCCTGATTGACACATATAGACTCCCAACAACACTACAACTCATAGAGATTGAATCATCAGTTGACTTTGACCATGTTTCAGATCTCTTTCAACTAGGTATTATCAACATTCAAATTTAATAAAATTCAATATTTCATCTTATTTTGTAGTTTTTTATATTGTTGACTATATTCATCTATTGAATGCACATATCAATGTAGGGCATGTTTATGTAGTTATTGCAGATGAAGACAATGAAGAAGGAATATATTATTTGTGTCATTGTGTTGAGGTAGAAAATAAATTAGATGCCCCTATTATAGATGAAGAAAACATCGAGTACTCTATAAGATCAGTGATTGTTACTAGAACATGGCTTAGAAGGTACCCAATGAAGAAGTTTGATGTGTGGTTGTTCGAGGAATTTGACACATATAGGAAGATTATTCATTATTCTAACCTTGTTGTGGCATCAAATGTTCATTTGATCAAATATGGGGGTAGAACATTGAACATGACCTTATGGAAGGTTCTTGAGTTTGACCACAAGGTAATACTCGACACAATAAAGAGTAGAGTAGACCTGGATGGTTCATTGGATTGATTGTAAATGAAAAACTTTGTAATTTCATGCTCATTTGTAAATATATACAGCTGATTTATATGTTTGTATAAGTAAAATTTTGTTCCTTCTCTACAATCATATCTCTAATATCATATCTCTTATGAGATATGTATATGAAGTACTCTTGTTTATGTGTATGATTATGTACAACACTCTTGTTTATGTGTATGATTATGTACACTAACTTTCTCATGTTGTTTATATTTATAGCTGATTTATATTTGTATGTGTATGATAATGTCTCTAATTTCAGTTCTATTGATGTCCTCTAATTTCATTTCTATTGATGTCCTCTAGTATGTCCTCTATTGATGTCCTCTAGGGTCATGTAGGGTTCCTCCACAATAACCTCTCTTAGTTTTTGAAATGTTTATTCCATATGGTTGTGGTGACAATATTTCAAAAGTTGCAAAAACTGTCAGTTGTGTTCAATGAAAAGTTGTCGGCAAGCATAAATTTCGTTTCGTGCACCATGGGGCCAAACCGACAATGCCAACATGTCTAGGTGGATGGGTGAATGCTAGACAAGGTCCTTTTTCACACCTCAACTATCGCGATCGTTCTCAGCTGCATTATGCCAACGCTTTCTCTTAAGAACCCTAAGTGCCAAAAATTATGAAACTTTGATGAACTATTTATCATAATTTGTGGCACCTAGGAACATTCTGTTTGGACCTACAAGGTCATGTAGGGTCTCTCCACAATAACCTTTCTCAATTTTTGAAATGTTCATTCCATTTGGTTGTGGCGATAATATTTCAAAAGTTACAAAAAGCGTCCGTTATGTTCAATGAAAAGTTTTCGATGAGTATAAATTTTGTTTCATATGTCATGGGGCTAAACCGATAGCGCCAACACATCTGGGTGGGTAGGTGAATGTGAGGCAATGTTTTATTTCACACCTCAACTATCCCGATCATTGCTAGCCGCATTGTGCCAACACTTTCTCTTAAGAGCCCTAAGTGCCAAAAATTGCCAAACTTTGATAGACCGTTTCTCAGAATTTATGGCACCTAGAAAAGTTATGTATGGACCTATAGGGTCATGTAGGGTTCCTCCACAATAGCCAATCTTAGTTTTTGAAATGTTCACTCCATTTGGTCATGGCGACAATATTTCAAAAGTTACAAAAAGTGTCAGTTGTCTTCAATGAAAATTTGTCGACTAGCATAAATTTTGTTTCATGTATTGTGGGACCAAACTGATAGCGCCAACATGTTCAGGTGGGTGGTTGAACACTAGGAAAGGTCCTATTTCACACCTCAACTATCCCGATCATTCTCAGCTGCACTGTGCCAATGCTTTCTCTTAAGAGCCCTAAGTGCCAAAAATTGTCAAACTTTGATAGACTGTTTCTCAGAACTTGTGGCACCTAAGAACATTTATTATAGACCTACAAGATCATGTAGGGTCTCTCCACAATAACCTCTCTCATTTTTTGAAATGTTCATTCCATTTGGTCATGGCGATAATATTTTAAAAGTTGCAAAAACTGTCAGTTGTGTTCAATGAAAAGTTATCGATGAGCATAAATTTTGTTTTGTACGTTGTGGGGCCAAACCAATAGCTCTAACATGTTTGGGTGTGAAGGTGAATGCTAGGTGAGGTCTTGTTTCACACCTCAACTATTCAATTGTTCCTAGTTGCACTGTGTCGACATTTCCACTTAAGAGCCCTAAGTCCCAAAAATTGCCAAACTCTGACAAACTATTTCTTAGAATTTGTGGCACATAGGAACATTTCGTCTAGACCTATAGCATCATGTAGGGTCCCTCCACAATAACCCCTCTCAATTTTTGAAATGTTCATTCCATTTGGTCATGGCGACAATATTTTAAAAGTTGCAAAAAGGTTATTTGTGTTCAATAAAAAGTTGTTGGCGAGCATAAATTTCATTTTGTGCAATGTGGGGCCAAACTGGAAATACCAACATGTCTATGTGGGTAGGTGAATGCTAGGGGAGGCCTCAATTCATTCCACAAGTCTCCTGATTATTCTGAGCTACACAATTCTGACAAAGTCTCTTAAGAGACCTAAGTGCAAAAAATGCCAAACTATGACGGATTGGTACTTGAAATCCTTGGCACCTATGACTGTTACATCTAAACCTATAGCTGCATGTAGAGTCCCTCCATAATAACCTCTCTCATTTTTTATTATCTCCAAATCATTTGACCATGGCAACGATGTATGAAATGTTGCAAAAAGTGTCATTACCGTTCAACAAAAACTTGCTAGGAGCCATATTTTGCATTCTTGTCTCATGGGGTCGAAGCAACTATGCCAACACATCCAAGTGGGTAGGTGAATGCTAGGGGAGGCCTCAGTTCATTCTCCAAGTCTCCCGATCCTTCTAGGTTACATTGCACCAGGAGTCTCTGAAGAGTCTAAAGAGCAAAAAGTTGAAAACTTCCACCTACCTTTTCTCTTGATCTATGGCACCTTTGAATGTTATGTCTAGACCAATAGGTGGATGTTGAGTCCCTCTATGGTACCCTGTCTTAGTTTTGGTCAATTCTAGACCATTTGACCATGCATTCAACATATGCATTCTTGCAAAATGTGTCATTTAAGAGTAGTGAAAAGGTGCCAATAGGCATATTTTATTCTTCCCACCTCGTGGGGCCAAACTGACTATGCCAACATGTTGGGGTGGGTGAGTAGATGCTACTGGAGGCATTGATTCATTTCCCAGGTCTCCCGATCATTCCAGGCTACGTTGCACTAGAAGTATCTGAAGAGCCCAAAGAGCAAAAAGTTGAAAAACTTTTACTTGCCTTTTCTATCGATCTATGCCACTTTTGAATGTTCTGTCTAGACCTACAGGTGGATGTTGAGACCCTCTATAGTACTTTGTCTCAATTTTGGTCAACTCTAGACCATTTAACTATGCCAACAATGTATGCATTCTTGTAAAATGCATCATTTGAGAGTAGTGCAAGGGTGCCAACATGCATATTTTCTTCTTCCCAACTCGTGGGGCCGAACCAATAGTGCCAACACATTAGGGTGGGTGGGTGGATGCTATTGGAGACCTTGGTTTGTTTCCCAAGTCTCCCAATCATTTTAGGCTACGTTGCACCAAGAGTCTATGAAGAGCCCAAAGAGAAAAAGTTGAAAAACTTTCACCTGTCTTTTCTCTCAATCTATGACACTTACGAACGTTCAGTCTAGACCTACAGGTGGATGTCAGGTCCCTCTACAATACCTTGTCTTAGTTTTGGTCAACTCTAGACCATTTGACTGTACCAACAACATATGTATTCTTGCAAAATATTTCATTTGAGAGTAGTGAAAGGTGCCAATAGACATATTTTCTTCTTCCCACCTTGTGGGGCTAAAACAACTGCGTGCCAACATGTCAGGGTGTGTAGGTCGATGCTATTGAAGGTCATTACCTACTTGGCCATTACCTTTCACTAATGTTATGAGATCACTAATGGGGCCCACATAGGTAACTATATGATAAATTCATGAATTATGAGTGAATTCAAGGATGCATATCAAGTTTTCTTGCCAAAATCAAGATAATATGGTGTCATGAAGACCTAGGGTTTGGTTGCCAATGGAAACTCACCAAACCCTAAGATAAATGTGACTTGAAGGAGTGACGCAGTCAAGACCAGGGAGTTTTACCAAACTGCCCAGTCATGCAGCCAATACTACGCAACAAAAGCACAAATTCATATAACAACACATAAATTTGAAACTATTTTATTAATAGCAAAATCATTGATTCACAACACCAGCAATTATAAACTCATTGGCCTTCCCAAGATTCAACATAAGATTTACAATTCAAGACTCAATCAATTATGTGTTTACAACACAAAATCACTTTCCAACGAATATAGAGATTGCCCCCCCCAATGCACTATCATCTCACTTCTATTATGAGAGGAATCCTCAATCTACAACAATCTCACCTCTGTTCCCTAAGGAATCCCTACAATATGCAATGCCTTCCCATTTATACACTGACTAGCAAGAAACTGAAAAGTCAATAGTTTCATAACTGAATTAGTTGAACAGCTGCTAAGTAGTTGAATAGTTATTCTATTGAACCATCACCTCAAACATCCACGATGGCATATCCGTCACCATTGTGTACATTCAACAATTTATACATACTCTGGGCTCTAAGACTATCATCAACAAAATGCCCTTTCCACGAACCACAAAATTCTCTATCATCATTCCTTTAAGTTTTTAAACTCAAACTTTCTCCAACACACCACTATAAAGAAATTGTGGGAAAAAGTTGTACTTTGCAAACTTAAAAGTTTTTCGACACAAGTTATTGATAAATTAGTTAGTTCACAAACTAAAAGGTTTGCTAATAATAAGATTTACACCATCAACTCTCTTTTATCAGCAAAACTTAACTTTCCTGAACCCTTTGTTGGCTTATCGATAACTTTTAGAAGCCACGAACTAGGTGAAGACTTAACTCTTTTTCTTCTATCAGAGATTTCTTCTTTCCACAAACTAAGGAAGTTTGACTTCAACTTTGAAAGCCTTATTGACGAAGTGAACCCTCAGCAAACCTAAGGGTTCGCAAACTAGTAGTTTTGTTGACTAAGTTTGTAATCTTGCAACTTCGTTGACAACAAAGAGACTTCATTCAAATTCACTGAAGTGTAACTGGCAAAAGTTCCCAATGGCTAATTGAGGAAAAATTTGAATAATTTCAACTTCCCTTGAAGACTTAGTCAATGAAATCACGCATCAGTGAACTAAACTGTCGGCAAACCAAAGAGTTGGCAAACGAAGAATTTTCACAAAAAAGCTTCCTTCAACCAACTTTGAAAATGTGAACTTTCCTTTATGACTTGTCGACAAACTATTAAATCGGTAACTACTGGGTCAAAAAACTAAGCAGTTCGCAACTTGGAGAAATCACCAACTAGCCCTATAACTTAGCCATTTTTTTCCCAATCTTCGCCAAAATGAAACTGGAGATACCTAATTGGGTCTTTAATAAGGTGATGTCCTAAACTTGGCCAAATAAATTCAAATTTTATCCAAAAACACAAAACCAACTCGTAAAGAAAACAAAGCCAAAAACCAACTTAGAAAATAAAATATATTTTTGGTGACACATGATTGCTTGTTCACCCGGGATGCTCCTGCATCAAAGATATTTTTTGTTACTTGTTTTGATTGATTATTAGAATAACTTCCTTTTTACTAAGACTTTTGGTAGGGTAGTTTTTAGTAAAATGGCTAGATTTATGACATTAGAAGCAAACAAAGGGAGTATTCTCATACTTAATAAATTGGAACCAAGATCCAAACTTAGAGGATAGGTTCATGATTAAAATCATTAATGCTTGAGTTTGTCACTTTATACTTTGTCCATTTCTTGTTATTAGGTTCATGATTAAAATACTAATAATATTATTATTAGGTTCATGAGTAAAATCCTTATAATTTCATGTTATTCCACAACCTTAGTCAGCATCCTCCTTGCCTGTGAGAAAAAGGAATCTTTGGAACAAGGTATGGACATCCATCAAAGCATAAAGGATATGGGAATTTCGTCAGATGTTGTAGTTGCAACTGCCCTATGAGACATGTATGAAAAGTGTAGAAACATAAACAAGGCATGTGAAATGTTTGACATGATGGCTCAAAGAAATCCCATCTCATGGAATGCAATGATTGCAAGATATGCACAAAATGGATTTTTTGATAAGGCTTTAGAAACTTTCAAGAAAATGCAATTGGCAGGTGTAAGGCCAAATTCCACAACCTTAGCCAACATCCTCCTTGTCTATGCCCAAATGAAATCTTCAAAATAGGGTGTGGACATCCATCAAAGCATAAAGGATATGGGAATTTCATCAGATGTAGTTGTAACTTCCCTATGAGACATGTATGCAAAGTGTGGAAGACTAGACAAGGCACGTGAACTGTTTGACATGATGGCTTAAAGAAATGTTGTCTCATGGAATGCAATGATTGCAAGATATGCACAAAATGGATTTTTCGATAAGGCTTTAGAAACTTTCAAGAAAATGCAATTGCCGGGTACATGTAAAGACAAATTCCATAACCTTAGCCAACATCCTCCTTGTCTATTCCCAAATGGGATCTTCAGAATAGGGTATGGACATCCATCAAAGAATAAAGGATATGGGAATTTTGTCAGATGTTGTAGTTGCAACTGCCATATGAGACATGTATGCAAAGTGTGGAAGCATAGATAAGGCACATGAACTATTTGAAATGATGGCTCAAAGAAATGTTGTCTCATGGAATGCAATGATTGCAAGATATTCACAAATGTTTTTTTGATAAGGCTTTAGAAAATTTCAGGTAAATGCAATTGGCAGGTGTAAAGCCAAATTCCACAACCTTAGCCAACATCCTCCTTGTTTATGCCCAAATGGGATCTTTGGAATAGGGTATGGACATCCATCAAAGCATAAAGGATATAGGAATTTCATCAGATGTTGTAGTTACAACTACCCTATGAGACATGTATGCAAAGTGTGGAAGCATAGACAAGGCACATGAACTATTTGACATGATGCCTCAAAGAAATGTTGTCTCATAGAATGCAATGATTGCAAGATATGCACAAAATGGTTTTTTTGATAAGGCTTTAGAAACTTTCAAGCAAATACAATTGGTCCAGGTGTCAATCCAAATTCCACAACCTTAGCCAACGTCCTCCTAGTCTATGCCCAAATGGGATCTTCAGAACAAGGTATGGACATCCATCAAAGCATAAAAGATATGGGAATTTTGTCAGATGTTGTAGTTGGAATTGCCCTAAATGTGACATGTATGTAAAGTGTTGAAGCATAGACAAGGCATGTGAACTATTTGACATGATGCCTCAAAGAATTTTTTTCTCAAGGAATGCAATGATTGCAAGATATGCACAAAATGTTTTTTTCATAAGGCTTTAGAAACTTTCAAGCAAATGTAATTGGCGGGTATAAAGCCAAATTCCACAACCTTAGCCAACATCCTCCTTGTCTATGCCCAAATGGTATCTTCAGAATAGGGTATGAACATCCATCAAAGCATAAAGGATATGGGAATTGTGTTTGATGTTGTAGTTGCAACTACCCTATGGGACATGTATGCAAAGCAAGGAAGCATAGACAAGGCATGTGAACTGTTTAACATGATGCCTCAAAGAAATGTTGTCTCATGGAATGCAATGATTGCAAGATATGCACAAAATGTTTTTTTGACAAGGCTTTAGAAACTTTCAAGCAAATGCAATTGGCGGGTGTAAATCCAAATTCCACAACCTTAGCCAACATCCTCCTTGTCTATGCCCAAATGGGATCTTCAGAACAGGGTATGGACATCCATCAAAGCATAACGGATATGGGAATTTCATCAGATGTTGTAGTTGCAACTGCCCTATGAGACATGTATGCAAAGTGTAGAAGCATAGACAAGGCACATGAACTATTTGACATGATGCCTCAAAGAAATATTGTCTCATGGAATGCAATGATTGCAAGATATGCACAAAATGGGTTTTTTGATAAGGCTTTAGAAACTTTCAATGAAATGCAATTGGTGGGTGTAAAGCCAACTTCCACAACCTTAGCCAACATCCTCCTTGTCTATGCCCAAATGGGATCTTTGGAACAAGGTATGGACATCCATAAAAGCATAAAGGATATGGGAATTTTGAAAAATGTTGTAGTTGCAAATGGCCTATGAGACATGTATGCAAAGTGTGGAAGCATAGACAAGGCACATGAACTATTTGACATGATGCCTCAAAGAAATGTTGTCTCATGGAATGCAATGATTGCAAGCTATGCACAAAATGGATTTTTTTCAAAAAGGCTTTAGAAACTTTCACGAAAATGAAATTAGCACATGTAAAACCAAATTCCACATCCTTATCCAATATCCTTCTTCCCTATGCCAAAATGAGATTTTGGAACAAGGTGTGGACAACCATCAAAGCATAAAGGATATTGGAATTTTGTCACATGTTGTATTTGCAACTACCCTTGTGGACATGTATGCAATGTGTGGAAGCATAGGCAAGGTGCATGAACTATTTGACATGATGCCTCAAAGAAATGCAGTCTCATGGAATGCAATGATTGAAAGATATGCACAAAATGGATTTTTTGAAAAGGATTTATAAACTTTTAAGCAAATTCAATTAGCATGTGTAAAACTAAATTCCATAACCTTTGCAAGCATCCTCCCTACCTATGCCAAATTATGATAATTGGAATAGGGTATAGACAACCATCAAAGCATAAAAGATATAGGAATTTTGTGAGATGTTGTATTTGCAACTAGCCTTGTAGACATGTATGCAAAGTGTGAAAGCATAGACAAGGCATGTGAACTATTTGACATGATGCTTCAAAGAAATGTTGTCTCATGGAATGCAATGATTGCCAAATATGCACAAAATAGATTTTTTGATAAGGCTTTAAAGAAACTTTCAAGAAAATGCAATTGGCGGGTATCAAGTGTGATGTCCCAACATTAAAGCATGATTTAAATTAAAGATTAAAATTAAACATCATGTTAAAACGGTGAAATCATTTTCTTGAAATGCATATATAATATTTAATAAATAATATTATATAATATTATTATATAAATATTTTAATATAATTAAAATATAATATATATTTATTTTAAGATATATTATTATATTTATAAATGACAAATATAAATATATATAAATATAAATATTAATATTAATCTAAATATTAATATTAATATTAAATATTATTATAATTATAAAACTAATATAAAAATAAATATATTTAGAATTATGAAAGTAACAGTGATATAGGATAAAAGACAAAAGTCTTTAATAAAAGACAAAAGTGCTATGTTTCATATATAGACAAACTATTAGTATTAAGTCAAAGGGCAGCATATTAAAGGCTGTGATTTATATTTAAGGAGGATACTTAATACTTTAGAATGCAATGATTAATGTATATATATATATATGCAGTCAATATGAATGCTATGTATATGATAAAGGCGCAACCATCTAATAAAATAATAAGACAGCAATTGAATATAAAGTTAGGTGATTACATTTTAATAAGTATAACAATGAAAGGAGCAGCGATTATCATATACACATAAGGTATCGATCAAAGCATTAACTAAAGGGCAGTAATCAAGCATTAATAAAAGGACATGTAATTAGAAGAAGAATGCATCCTTTGAAAAGTATTGGACACCTCCCTTCATAAGGCATACTATGGATATATAAAAGGAAATCACTTGTGTTTAGAGGGGGAATCACAAGACAATATCACTCAATTTACAGAAGATGAAAAGCAGATTTAGAGATGATGAGGAGCATATTTAGAGCAGAGATAGAAAGGAAGAGAAAGGAATAGGACTAGACTAAAAAGGAGTATGAAGAAGAATGATCATATTATCTGAGTTTAATATATATTCTATATATATCAGCAAGCAATAATATAAATATTTTGATTTGTGAACAATTGGGGGGGGGGGGGGGGGTTGGGGTGAATCAATTGTCACAAAAACTTAACTTCATATGAATATCAAACCATCAACAACTTAATACTTAACCATGAAAGCATAAAACCATAGACTTAATCACAATCACAAATTCAACACAGTAGACACTAGATTTTTACGTGGAAAACCCTAAAAGGGAAAAACCACGGTGGGTGTTAGCCCACAGAAATATGAGTTATAACAATTTTACACAGCGGAAATCTTTTAACAAAAATACTTTATTGCATTATTGCATGATCATTCAGGCATACAACAATTTACCAAAACTTTACAAAAGCTTGCTAAAGCATAACTCACAACTAAAGATCTCTAATACTGGACTCTTATCAGACCTTATACAACTTCTTAAGATGAACTCCGAATGCTGACTAAGGGGCATTTGATGTTTATTTATAGGAAGAATCGGACCCGAAAACAAAGAAACAACTTTGGAATCTGACCATACAAGCTGGACACGCGTCCAACACTGTAGATAATGGAAAATAAAGCAAAGATAGTGCTCTACAGTGGAGCGTACAAAGATTCGTCACATGGAGCACACCACATGTGATCACGGCTCACTTTACACCCAAAAGTGACTATGGGGATCTTGCTTTTTAGATAGGGTTGCGTCCTATTGTCAGAATCTTAACGTGGCCGACATCACGGCACTGACAAGCCCATGTGCTAGCTATCATCTGAGTTGTAATCAACTTCTTCTTCATCAGTAGATTTGATAGATGGATCATCAACTGCTATGTCCCATATGCCAGAACCATCAGAGTCATAATTATGATCTAAGTTGGTAGGTGGCAACAATGTTTGTGGCAATGACCAGAAAGCAATTTCTAGATCATCGTCCCTTTGGTGGAAAGTGTAGATTATTTTGTTGACAAAATCAGGAGTTGCAAAATCAATTTCTGTTCTTACTACAACAAGACCAGGGAGTAAAGCTGCCTCCATATCTTCAACCTGGGCCTGTGGGAACCAATTATGAGTTAAAGGATAATATTCTACCCTAGGCAGAGCATAGTGAAAGCGATTCTGCAGATAACCTGATGGTCCAGTCATTCCTTCTTCAATAGCCCAGCAAAAGTTGCTCTGGAGATGATTAAAGAATTCCTTCATATCGTCTTGGATAACTTTGTCATTGTAACCCAAGAACAAATCAGCATAGTCTTCAAACTCTGTCTGCAAAAGAGTAATACTATTAAAGAAACCAAATTTTGCACACTTAAGAAAATTCCTTTTAATCTTTACAGGCCAATTCATTGGTAGTAAAGAGGTTATACAGATGTCCATTGTGATCCCATTTCTAAGTGCAAAATAGATAGCAGCATGTTGAAGACCAAAATGTTTTAGGAATTCTGTTTGTTGCCTGCCGGTGAGAATTCCTCTGTGATAGTTTTCTCGAATCACATCCCGTAATTCTTGGAGCCATTTATTTAAGAAATGTGTGTGAAGAATAGGAGTTATTATTTCTAGAGGGAGTTGAGGTATCCATACATTCTGTCCTTGTTCATCTTTGCTTAGGAATACATTAACACCATCTTTTCTCACCAGAGTGTCACCAATTTCAATCATCATATTCATTGGTTCTGCAAGCTTAGCCATTTCTCTTGTAAGAGAATCTGCCAATGGATTGTTATCACCCTTAATCCATTCAATCTCAAAATCATAACTAGTAAAATCAAGATACCAGTGTGCTATTCTACCATGGGCAATGTCTTTTTTCGGCTTCTTGCTTAACAGAGACCTCATTGGCTGACTATCAGTTTTAACAATAAAAATGCACTGGTTTAAGAAAAATCTTGAACTTTTCTATACCTTTCTGATCAGCCAATATTTCTTTCTCATATATGGTGTATCTACACTCTATGTCTGTAAATGTTCCAGACCTATTGTTGGTGCCTGCATGAGCAGTCAGTTTTCAAGCATATAAACATGCAGGAACCTTCCCAAAAAATCCAAAAAGTTCTAAGTCTTTGGGCCTCCTCAGCATGTTTTAACATCAGCATCATATTTTCTTTGGAGGAGGTCATCATCATCATGTTTCCAGACATCACACTGATGTTGCTTGCGAGGGTCATCATATTTTCTGTCAGCATGATCTTTCGCTGGGGTGATATTCTAACATCGGGTGATCTTACTTAAGATCATCCTGATGATGTTGCTGCAAAGTCCTAAGTATGATCCGATCTTCATCGGGGTCATCATATTTGAACATCGGGTGATCTTAGTCAAGATCATCCTGATGTTGTTTTATCACTTCATGTTCGTTGTTTTATCACCCTGATGATGCTGACGTCATTCTTATGTCAGGGTGATATCTATTTCTCTGCCTATCTGCATCATGATATTTCCGAAGGAGGGGGTGATATTTTCATATTTGAATATCACCCGGATGTATGTTTGTTCCAGCATCATGATGATGCTGATATCAGGGAGATATCCACCTGTCGGCTTCATGCATTATCCAGTGGGGGGTGATCATTTCAAATATCTGTCATATTCATATATCACCCCGATCTTATAGCGGAGCTACAGTGCAGCATGATATTTGTGCATCAGGATGATATTTCCAAATATCCGGTTATCTTCCGAATATCATCCTGATGCCGACATGTGGTGGTGACGTCATCAAGGTCCGGGGGGTCATATTTCTAACATTACTCATCTTATGAAGATCCCCCAATGTTGCGAATATGACGATGACGTCATCCAGATATGAGGAGGTGCGCAGTAGGCAGATATGCTGATGACGTCAGCAGGATATGACGGTGACGTCATCAGGATTTTTCATCGACCAGACTTTTGATATTGGTTAAGCAGGAGGATCTTCCTCCGATGGATCAGGTTGTGCTGATGAAGGCGATTATCATGCAGGTTATATTGCGATATGATGCTGACGTCAAGGTGATATTTCAAGCAACAGGATATCATGATGCTGGAGGATGATGATGAAGGTTTATACTAGTGTCGTCGGGAGCAAAAGCACCGACATCATATATGCTCGCGACCTAGTATATAAGGTGATGAGGAGGTTGCTGCAGGGTGCATGTGGGATAATTCGACCCTGCATATTTTCAAATATCATGACGATGTATCTTGGCGGGAAATGGTTGCGACGCACAGTTTTCTGCATTTCCCAAGGCCGCGGGTTGGTGCGCCATTAATGGCGATTGTTGCAGAGGTATGGGCGATGGTGTGGACAGATCTAGTACCCGATTGAAGATGTGGATCCCTAGGCGGCGGCGCAAGGCTCGAGATTTCTTCCTGTCTCCTCTCCCACCTGCTGCATTGAATGTTTGAGTGCCAATCTGATGATACTGTGTATCTGGCGGGTTTTTTTTGGTCAACCATGTAATTAAGGCTGAGCACCTCCTTGCTGTATATAGCAGGTTGTGTTGCTCGTTTGAAGGTTGTTGAAAACTGGACATTTTGGCTCTGTAATAAGATACAACTAGTTTTGGTTGCTCTGTGCAGCAAAACTTGTGAGTTTATGTATCTCCTGTTGTACGTTTTGGCATGAATCCACTGATTTCATGGTTAATCTTATATGAATAATGCTATGTTTGCATGTGTTATGCTGATTCTGTCTCCAGTTTTGCATGTATCTTTCTTCCTGCAATAGGGATGCCATAAGTATCGACAGCTTAACACTCTGTATTGGGAGATATCTGTAAGGCAAGTATCATGTGTATCCCCCCTGAAATCCAGTTTTAGCTATTCATGCTGATCATTCACAGGTGTATGTCTACCGACTCCAAGCCCTGGATAGGCACCAATCTAGCTCTGTGTTGAGGTTATACACCAGGTCCAGGTTTGCATCCAAACACCATTTCAAACCATCTCTCCCTTCCATCTGTTAGTTGTAGGATTAGGAGTAGGAAACCCTTGCATGCTCTCATCCCTAACCAGACATATATGTCCAAGAACGTTGCCCACCTTGTGATCTATCATACAGATCTTGGTCCATACATGAGAGTATTCTGCCTGTTGTTGTCAAGTTAGATCTTTCTATCTTTGAGCTAGTCAAGGTTACATCTTGAGTTATAGGGATACCCCCCTTGGTGCGGCAGAACTAGAAGTGAAGGGGAGGAGCTCACACAACCTCCTATATTAGTTGGCTGAATTTGCCTGTGCATTAGAAGTGGCAAACCCTAATGCTGATTCAGAAGAAAAACCAACAAAATGGCGACTCTACTGGGGATGGACTAATAAAAAAAAGTAATATATCTGTGACCCATCCGAGTCACCAACAAAATGGCGACTCTGCTGGGGAGAAAATTGATGAAAAAGTAATATATCTTGTGACCCATCCGAGTCACCAACAAAATGGCGACTCCGCTGGGGAGTCTTTCATGTGAACAAAATGATGCTCTGCTGGTGGAATGAACCTGGAAAAGTAGCTTTCAGCTATTGAAAATTTTGTCCTCTTTGGAGAGGTGGCGACTCTGCAAAAAAGATCTAAATGCACATGAAAGATGGATGTATGTGATGTGACAAAAATGTGCTGTTCATATTTCAGCATCTGTATGAGAAAAGGTATCTTGTTCCTTCCCCTTTATATATTTACTGTTTTGCTGCATAGGTTAGATGCCAGGGGAGGTTACAGGTCTTAGGCAGACAAAGGATGTCTAAGAGTAAAATTTTTATGAATCCAAGTATGAATTATCCCATACTCAGTGGTGAAATGTTGGAGAAAAGAATAGGAGAGATAAGAAATAGGTTGATATTCTTAGAGGCTGAGCAGGCCCAGTTAAAAAGCAGTAACCCTGTTGTGTCTGCCAGTCAGAAGGCTAAACCTCTTCTCAGCCCTTTTGATCCTTTGTATGACCAACTGGATTTGTCATGGGTTGATTATAAAGTAGAAACTATGCCTGCTAGGATATACTGTCAGATGCCCAGATTTAGTGGTCACAGTGTATGTGATGGGAATGCACATATCCAAAATTTTCATGAGTTCATGGGAAAACATTCATTTAGAGATGAGGATATGTGGATGAGGTTTTTTGTTAGGTCCTTTGATGCAAAAGCAAAAGACTGGTATTTGAGCTTTTCAAAAGGATCCTTTGCCTGTTGGGATGAGCTTGCTGACTGTTTCAAGGAAGAATTTGCAAAAGAACCGGCTGATCTTGTTGCAGAATTGATGAACATCAGAAAACAAGATGAAGAGCCATGTGTTGATTTCAGTCATAGGTTTGCAGTAGCCCTTTCACATGTCCCAGAAGTCTTCAGACCTGATATTTCAGCCTGTGTTGGCATATTCTTTGAAGCTTTTGAGGAGGGCTTTAGTGCAATACTGAGGGATTTCAAGGTGACAAGTATGCAGATGGCATACAGGTTCATAGAAAAGATAGAAAAAATCAGAAATGTGCACCTGCTGAAACCCCTGTCCCCAGGCCTTGGTGTGAATAATCGTTGTGAAGCTGCAAATGACCAAATAATTAGGGCATCATGTGAAGATGAAAAGATGAATGTTGAGGATGCCAATGAAAGGACTAATGAGGATTCCCATTGCAATGATGAGGCATCTGACCATGAAAACAACAATGAGGTTGTGGACAGCAATGAGCAATTTTTGGAATGGACCTGTGGAGATAATTGTGAGTATTGTGCTCAAGATAGAGAAGAAATAAGCATACAGGCTGATACTCCTCCACAAAAGGAATCCATTGGTGATGAAGATGCATGCTCTGCTGCCCATGAACAAATGGCATACTATGATGAAACTGATGCACCTGGGTCACCCATCTATGACACATATGGTGATAAGGATCTATCTGAGTATGGTGAGGGTCTTGACACTGTTTTTGACTTGGATTCTATTTCTCATCATGATGAAAGAGGAACCGACATACATCAGGTAAGTGATTGTAAAAATGTGCCTGATTTGAAAGAGGTGCCGGAGCCTGATCTTTTCCAGCTTGGTGCTACTATTGGTTGTGTACATGATGTGCACAATTGTGAATTTGAAAGCTTTTCTTTTGATATGCCAGCATATACAATGAGCTCTGATCTTCCTAGCTGTGTGGTGGACTTTGAGTGTTTTCAGTTTTCAGTCCAGCTAGGAGATCATTTTACAATGCATACTGCTGATGCAGATGATGACATGTGTTATATTCCCTTTGAGTATGCATTGCCTGATACATTCTGCATCCACTTGTTGCCGGATGCTAAGGGTTATCTGCACAGGGATGACAGTGACAAGCTAAATCAGAGGGATGAATGTGCAGATGACAAGATTTGTTTGTGGGTGGATCTCTGTAGTATCTCCAAGCTTGACCCAATGCATGCAGATGAAAACAAGATATTTGACAAAGGGAGATACATGTTTTTCCTTTTCTTGGTGGCCTTAGGCCATCAAGTGTGTTTGGTGATGCAGGTTAGTGCAGTATTTGACTCTGTGCCCAATGGATAAGGGACTGGTCTGCATCCCAGAGATCTGGGGTTCTCGCTGCAGTCTTGCACCTGCACGTCCCCAGACAGAGCCACTATTGGTGCCTGCATGAGCAGTCAGTTTTCAAGCATATAAACATGCAAGCACCTTCCCAAAAAATCCAAAAAGTTCTAAGTCTTTGGGCCTCCTCAGCATGTTTTAACATCAGCATCATATTTTCTTTGGAGGAGGTCATCATCATCATGTTTCCAGACATCACACTGATGTTGCTTGCGAGGGTCATCATATTTTCTGTCAGCATGATCTTTCGCTGGGGTGATATTCTAACATCGGGTGATCTTACTTAAGATCATCCTGATGATGTTGCTGCAAAGTCCTAAGTATGATCCGATCTTCATCGGGGTCATCATATTTGAACATCGGGTGATCTTAGTCAAGATCATCCTGATGTTGTTTTATCACTTCATGTTCGTTGTTTTATCACCCTGATGATGCTGACGTCATTCTTATGTCAGGGTGATATCTATTTCTCTGCCTATCTGCATCGTGATATTTCTGAAGGAGGGGGTGATATTTTCATATTTGAATATCACCTGGATGTATGTTTGTTCCAGCATCATGATGATGCTGATATCAGGGAGATATCCGCCTGTCGGCTTCATGCATTATCCAGTGGGGGGTGATCATTTCAAATATCTGTCATATTCATATATCACCCCGATCTTATAGCGGAGCTACAGTGCAGCATGATATTTGTGCATCAGGATGATATTTCCAAATATCCGGTTATCTTCCGAATATCATCCTGATGCCGACATGTGGTGGTGACGTCATCAAGGTCCGGGGGTCATATTTCTAACATTACTCATCTTATGAAGATCCCCCAATGTTGCGAATATGACGATGACGTCATCCGGATATGAGGAGGTACGCAGTAGGCAGATATGCTGATGACATCAGCAGGATATGATGATGACGTCATCAGGATTTTTCATCGGCTAGACTTTTGATATTGGTTAAGCAGGAGGATCTTCCTCCGATGGATCAGGTTGTGCCGATGAAGGCGATTATCATGCAGGTTATATTGCGATATGATGCTGACGTCAAGGTGATATTTCAAGCAATAGGATATCATGCTGCTGGAGGATGATGATGAAGGTTTATACTAGTGTCGTCGGGAGCAAAAGCACCGACATCATATATGCTCGCGACCTAGTATATAAGGTGATGAGGAGGTTGTTGCGGGGTGCATGTGGGATAATTCGACCCTGCATATTTTCAAATATCATGACGATGTATCTTGGTGGGAAATGGTTGCGACGCACAGTTTTCTGCATTTCCCAAGGCCGCGGGTTGGTGCACCATTAATGGCGATTGTTGCAAAGGTATGGGCGATGGTGTGGACGGATCTAGTACCCGATTGAAGATGTGGATCCCTAGGCGGCGGCGCAAGGCTCGAGATTTCTTCCTGTCTCCTCTCCCACCTGCTGCATTGAATGTTTGAGCGCCAATCTGATGATACTGTGTATCTGGCGGGTTTTTTTTTGGTCAACCATGTAATTAAGGCTGAGCACCTCCTTGCTGTATATAGCAGGTTGTGTTGCTCGTTTGAAGGTTGTTGAAAACTGGACATTTTGGCTCTGTAATAAGATACAACTAGTTTTGGTTGCTCTATGCAGCAAAACTTGTGAGTTTATGTATCTCCTGTTGTACGTTTTGGCATGAATCCACTGATTTCATGGTTAATCTTATATGAATAATGCTATGTTTGCATGTGTTATGTTGATTCTGTCTCCAGTTTTGCATGTATCTTTCTTCCTGCAATAGGGATGCCATAAGTATCGACAGCTTAACACTCTATATTGGGAGATATCTATAAGGCAGGTATCATGTGTATCCCCCTGAAATCCAGTTTTAGCTATTCATGCTGATCATTCACAGGTGTATGTCTACCGACTCCAAGCCCTGGATAGGCACCAATCTAGCTCTGTGTTGAGGTTATACACCAGGTCCAGGTTTGCATCCAAACACCATTTCAAACCATCTCTCCCTTCCATCTGTTAGTTGTAGGATTAGGAGTAGGAAACCCTTGCATGCTCTCATCCCTAACCAGACATATATGTCCAAGAATGTTGCCCACCTTGTGATCTATCATACAGATCTTGGTCCATACATGAGAGTATTCTGCCTGTTGTTGTCAAGTTAGATCTTTCTATCTTTGAGCTAGTCAAGGTTACATTTTGAGTTATAGGGATACCCCCCTTGGTGCGGCAGAACCAGAAGTGAAGGGGAGGAGCTCACGCAACCTCCTGTATTAGTTGGCTGAATCTGCCTGTACATTAGAAGTGGCAAACCCTAACGCTGATTCAGAAGAAAAACCAACACCTGTAACCACACACCTAGGCTCCTTTTAAAGGAATATCTTGTATCAGCATAGCACCCCAAACATCATCAGAAGCATCAGTGAATAAAATCAATGGATAACCTTCTTCGGGTAGATGGAGTGTCGGAAGATACTGGCACTTCTGCTTGATTCTTTGGACTATTTCAGTCAACTCATCAGTCCATGGGCCTGCACCTTCTTTGAGCTGAGCCTGAAGCTTCTTTCTATCTTTTGCCAGTCCATTGTAAAAGGGGTTCACATAATTGAGACATCCAAGAAATCTTTGTATTTGTTTAGTGCCAACCAAGATATCAGGAAATTCTGAAATATGCTTTAATATATGAGGCTAGAGTTTTACCTTGCCATGTGATAGAACCAAACCCAAGAAGTCAATTTCCTATTTACCTATAACCATCTTCTTGGCTGATAAACAAATTCCATTTTCTCTGATAGCATTGTACAGAGATTCTAAATGCTTCAAATGCTGTGAGTCATCATCTGAATAGACAATTATATCATCAATATAGACTGAACAAAAGTCTTTCAAACTTCTTAAGGCTCTATCCATTCTACGTTGAAAATATGCAGGTGCAGTCTTCAAACAAAAGGGCATCACATTCCATTCATATAAACCTTATGGTACAGAAAAGGTTGTTTTAAATCTATCTTCTTCTTTTACCTTAATCTGCCAAAAGCCAGATTTACAGTCGAATTTGGAGAAGACTTTCTTTGATGCAGCTCTTAGGATCAAATCTATATTGAATGGAATTGGATAGTTAAATGGGAGGATAATATCATTAAGAGGCTTATAATTTATACAAAACCTTTTCTTGCCTCTTTGTTGCTCTGCTCTTTTGTTAACCAGGAAGGTGGGACAACTGTATGGGCTTTTTCTCTCTTTGATGAACTTTCCTTCAATTAGCTCATTCAGATGCTCATCCATTTCCTTAACCTCAGTAGGACTCATGAGATAGGCAGGTTCAAAAGGTATAACAGATTTGCATTCAGGTTTCAACCTTATCTCACACTCTTCATGTTCCTTAGACCAGAATTGTAAAGGATTCAAATTACAACAGTCTTGCTCAAATTTAGCTTTTACTGGTTCTAGGAGGAGAGGTAGTTGAGGTCCTTGAGACTTTAGAGGTTCTTTCTTCTGTTTCTTAACCTTTTCAGATAGCTTATGGTTAACTAACTTGAGAGAGGGGACCTTGATCATGCCATCAATATGTTTGAGAGAAATTTCATGTGTTCTCAACACAAATGGTTGATATTTGGTTAGGAATGTGTAACCTAACAGTATGTCTTCCCTCAAACTATCAAGTTCAATGAGATCAACAATAAACTACTTACCTTGAATCTCAATCCTGACATCTTGGGCAAATCGCCCCATCTTTATTTCTTCTCCATTGATAGCATATCCTGTTGGAAGATCATTCTTTGTTTTCCAGAACTCAGGAGGAATAACATTAGTTTTTGCAAAACTATGAGAAGATCCAGAATCAACAAATGCATCCATAGGAATAGGCTTATAACCAGAGAAACAAAGATTGACTTTGATATAAGTACAATTTTCTACCATATATAAGGCATTTGCTGATTCAGCAAGGAGATTAGGCTCAGATTCAGACTGGGAAGTAGAGGAATTGTCTGCTTTGGTTAATAAATCACGAATTTCCCCCACTGCAGAAGAAAGTTTATCGAGAGCTTTTTGTTGGAGAGCACATTGGCGAGCAAGGATGTCAACAGACTCATTGCAACAATCAACTTTAACACAGAGAGCATCAATACTACAGCCAAGAGAAATAGAAGGTGAATGGTGGGATGAACGATGCTTGGATGAAGAGGATGGCTTAGAAGTAGACCATCTAGGGTGAATATAGCCATGGGAAACTTTTCTGGGAGGCGGTAACGGTGAAGGAGAACTGGAGGCAGAACGCTTAGAAGGATGCTTAATCTTTCGATACAAAGCAATTTTCTCCTTTTCCCATGCTTTGATATCTTTAACTTGTTGTTTAGCAGCAGCTTTTCTTTCCTCAAGAGATCCTGGCATATGATACAGATCTTTGGATTTGGCCATACTGATCTTAAACTCAAGATCTTTAATTACTTTCTTGAGGGTTTTGGATACTACCTTGCGATTTGATGAACTAGAATTTTTAGATTCAGAAGCAGAAGAGTTGGAAGGGTAAATCTTTCTGTGCTTTTCTTTGGCCATACAAAACTGGTCAGGCAAAATTTCAACAAGCTCAAATAAGGAATCATCAGTCCTACCAAGAACTTCAGAAGACTGTACAATATCCCAAATATCTTATCTATGCTGTTCTTCAAACATTGCATACACTTTATTTTCTGGATTATACTTTTTGGGACAATTTGTAGCATAATGCGGCCCTTTACAAATGAAACACTGTACAGGTTTATTTCTTTTCTTGAATTCTTTATTCTTTCTGAACAAATACTTTGGTGGTCTCCTATTTTTAAAAGAATTCTTATTTACAGGAGCAAGCCTATATGTTTTCTTGTAGGCTTTCTTTCTGTGGAAAGATCTTTCTAAATTGTCATCGTCATACCTAGAATATTTACATTTCTTACAATGACAATTCTTTCCACATTTATTTTTGCTAAACTTGCGGACATGCTTGAAATCTTTAATTTGATTTATGGGTGGCAAACTGCAATAATCCTTCATATTACAAGAAGAATTGTACTGATCTCTATTATCACTTAAATCTTTCAACAGACATCCTTTATCTAACTTATATGTAACCAATTGCCTTAATTCACTGAAACCAAAAGTATCAATCTTGGTTTTATATTTATTGGCTACATATTCTTCTACATAATCTCCTAATCCACAAGGAAGTGAATTTAGATAAAATTTCTTAGTAGTTGGATCATGCAGTTTTCCTGCAGCTATCATATATTTCTCAAAGACCAAATTATACTTATGCAATTTACCAAGGTCTTTTAGCTGCAAAGAGTAAAGGATTTTTTCAGCTTCATGAATATCATTTTTCCTATTGCCACAAAATAAACCAATCAGATATAACTTTAATGTAGCAAATCCTTCAGTAGAAATATCATTCATACCCATGTCTTTTTCTTTGAAATATTCATCTCCATCTGAATCAATTGAAATTATTCCATTGTCAGGGAGAGAATTCCACCAGCTACAAAGCTTACTAGACATGAGTCATACTGCATATAGCACCTTATTAGCCTCAGACCAGATAGATCCCCTAGTATCATAGAAATTTTCAAGAGTATCACACCAGGTGCAAATGGTGTCATAAGGATCTATTATTTTATCAATGTTTAGGATATAGCCAGAAGTAGCATAAGCTCTTAAATGTTCAGGTCTAGCATTTTCTGACATAGCATCTTTCATTTTTACATCTATCTCATTCTCCACAGTAGATTGACTAGCCATGTACAGTGGTTCCCAATCCTCATAAATTTCAACAACAGGATTGTCATAAGAAGTCATACATTCTTCTTCAGAGACTGACTCTGGAATAGAAACTATTTCAAAGATTTCTTCCTCAGAAGAATTCATGGCTTCTGCTAGTTCTTCCATATATACAGGCTCATTATCCTCTAATTGGTATTCTACAAGCTAATCTTTTAATTCTTCAGTAGCCTGTAGCATATGCTCCTTTTGTTTTGGAAGAACTATTTTGGATGGCATTTGTGGAGTAGGGCTTCTATGAGTAGATGATGCTGGTTCTTCTATTATTTCTTCAAAGAATAGAAGACTTTTCCTTCTCTGTATCTTTGGTCTAGGCTTGGGATCTATTTTCTGAGATTTCTGAGTTTTGGCATCCTCAGTTTCTTCTTCAGAACTATCCTTCCCTTTTTGAGATACTCTAATCTTCTTAGCATATTTTCTTACCTTTTCTAGGTTCCTACCAACATGCTCAAGTAACACCTTATTTTCTTGAGCTTGAGTATCTCTTCTATTATCAGATGCAGACACTTGAGTGTATATCTGTGAGGCTACATTTTCTATTCTTTCACTACTAGACTGTATCTGTGTAGCCATTGTATGGGTCTGACTGACTTGATAATTTAATGTGCCAAAATTATTTAAGGTAGAAGTGCATTTCTTATCAATTCTACCTATAGTAGTTTCTGTTTTATACTGACTATTCTGTATCTGCAACATTCCATCATAGATAGAGATAGTCCTATTAATGTTTTGCTTGACATCTACTACTATGTCATCTATGTTTTCGGAAGCTGTTTGCATCCAAGCAGATTGCCAATTCCTTTGTGCTTCAGAATTCTTTTGCTTTGTTCCCACCTTAGTGTGAACCTTTGCCTCATATTTGCCCCATGTTTTTTCATCAGGATTAATAACCTGATAACTATCCTGTGTTGGCCATCTGCCAGGAGTGTAACTGACTAATTCAGTGGCAGTAGCAGCATCTAACTGAATAGTATGCTTTGTTCTTCTTTTTGATCCATATCTCGGTAGATGCTCTCTCATCATGCTAGCATGTTCTCCTAGCTTAGTTATCTTAATGCCTTTCCCTTTTCTTTTCTTTTCACACTCTTCTTCCTTTGGAGCAAGATGTAATCTGGCACTTACTTGTCTAGCCAATTCATCTATTTGATCAGGATTTTCTACAAGGATTGACCTGTGTGATCTGGAAGAGAAGGATGACCTAGAAGGCATTTGCTTAAATCTTTGCGAGCTATTGCTAGATGTAGAACATTCTTCAAGATTATAATCAACAAATGGTTTCCTATTTGAACTAGCATAACTGTGAGCCATAGATCTACTGCGGGCTAGTGGTTGAGCTCTAGCTTGAGTTTCATCTATTAATGGCTGTTCAAGGATTGTTTGGCCAGGGATAGACTGTAATGTTATGGTGCCTACTCTGGGTGATTGGAATAGTGGTCTGTCTGAGAATCTATTCCTATGAATAGGGAGGTCAATAAATTGTGGCTTTTGTCTATCAAGCAGTTGTTCTATGATAGGAAATCCTATGTCGAAACTAGTTGCATCTATAAAACGACCATAATCAAGAAGATTGGACGATCCTCTTGGGAAAGATACCCCCGTGGGTAAGGAAACTAGTGGAGACACAGTATTCATTATTCTGTAAATACAGCGACCTCCTATGGTAGCATAGACAGATCTGGGCATTAAAGAGACACCTTTGACTTGTAACAACAGGAAAAAAGTAGAAGAAATGAATTTGTCAGATAGAGAAAGAGTGAAATTAGGCTGGACTGACAGGATACCATCACCTTTTTTAGCGCTAAGAATACCCCTAAACTGGGCAATTACAGCTTGTTCCCAAATTTGACATTGGGTATCTATTAAAGTGGCAAAGAATTTAGCACCGATGTTGTAATTAAAATGCGGATGGACAATCAAATCTACGTGGGGAAAATGGACATGGAAAAAACCTTTATCCTGCCATCTGGAGAAATCTTCAGGAAGTAAGAAAGGAAGATAGATTGGACAAATACCAGTACCAGAAACTAAAAGATTTATTTCACTTTGACACACTAAGTCACAGACTTTAGCTTTTATCCCTTTCTCAGGATAGAAAGTATTAATTTTAACATCTGGAAACTTAAAATTGCCTTTATCATCTACAACATGGGTATTGCCATCTTGGAAATAGTTGTGCAAGACATCGGACAAAGCGGAACTTGCATCCATAGATCTACGTAAAGCCATTGGTGAGAAATAGAACTTACTAATTATCATTCACGATATTCCCTGCTACTTTTGGTGACTCACTGCCCTTCACACGGCGCTTTCCTTTGGCCTTCAATACGGGTCTTACTACACCCCTCCACAGGTACTACAGCACGCTACTAGCAGAACTTTCAGTAATATCACCCACACTTAGCAATGACAAAGATCAACAAACACATGAACTTGGCTCTAATACCAATTTTACATAGCGGAAATCTTTTAACAGAAATACTTTATTGCATTATTGCATGCACTTAGAAATGGGATCACAATGGACATCTATATAACCTCTTTACTACCAATGAATTGGCCTGTAAAGATTAAAAGGAATTTTCTTAAGTGTGCAAAATTTGGTTTCTTTAACAGTATTACTCTTTTGCAGACAGAGTTTGAAGACTATGCTGATTTGTTCTTGGGTTACAATGACAAAGTTATCCAAGACGATATGAAGGAATTATTTAATCATCTCCAAAGCAACTTTTGCTGGGCTATTGAAGAAGGAATGACTGGACCATTAGGTTATCTGCAGAATCGCTTTGCCTAGGGTAGAATATTATCCTTTAACTCATAACTGGTTCCCATAGGCCCAGGTTGAAGATATGGAGGCAGCTTTACTCCCTGCTCTTGTTGCAGTAAGAATAGAAATTGATTTTGCAACTCCTGATTTTGTCAACAAAATAATCTACACTTTCCACCAAAGGGACGATGATCTAGAAATTGCTTTCCAGCCACTGCCACAAAAATTGTTGCCACCTACCAACTTAGATCATAATTATGACTTTGATGGTTCTAGCATATGGGACCTAGTAGTTGATGACCCATCTGATGAATCTACTGATGAAGAAGAAGTTGATTACAACTCAGATGATAGCTAGCACATGGGCTTGTCAGTGTCATGTTGTCGGCCACGTTAAGATTCTGACAATAGGACACAACCCTATCTAAAAAGCAAGATCCCCATAGTCACTTTTGGGTGTAAAGTGAGCCGTGATCACATGCAGTGTGCTCCATGTGACGAATCTTTGTACGCTCCACTGTAGAGCACTATCTTTGCTTTATTTTCCACTATCTACAGTATTGGACACGTGTCTAGCTTGTATGGTCGGATTCCAAAGTTGTTTCTTTGTAATTGGGTCCGATTCTTCCTATAAATGAACTCTGAATGCCGACTAAGGGGAAAAATTGGTATCAAAACCAAGTTCATGTGTTTGTTGATCTTTGTCATTCCTAAGTGTGGGTGATATTACTGAAAGTTCTGCTAGTAGCGTGCTGTAGTACCTGTGGAGGGGTGCAGTAAGACCCGTATTGAAGGTTGAAGGAAAGCACCGTGTGAAGGGCAGTGAGTCACCAAAAGTAGCAGGGAATATCACGAACGATAATCAGTAAGTTCTATTTTTCACCAATGGCTTTGTGTAGATCTATGGATGCAAGTTCTGCTTTGTCCGATGTCTTGCACAACTATTTCCAAGATGGCAATACCCATGTTGTAGATGATAAAGGCAATTTTAAGTTTCCAGATGTTAAAATTAATACTTTCTATCCTGAGAAAGGGATAAAAGCTAAAGTCTCTGACTCAGTGCGTCAAAGTGAAATAAATCTTTTAGTTTCTGGTACTGGTATTTGTCCAATCTATCTTCCTTTCTTACTTCCTGAAGATGTCTCTAGATGGCAGGATAAAGGTTTTTTCCATGTCCATTTTCCCCATGTAGATTTGATTGTCCATCCGCATTTTAATTACAACATCGGTGCTGAATTCTTTGCCACTTTAATAGATACCCGATGTCAAATTTGGGAACAAGCTGTAATTGCCCAGTTTAGGGGTATTCTCAGCACTGAAAAAGGCGATGGTATCCTGTCAGTCTAGCCTAATTTCACTCTTTCTCTATCTGACAAATTCATTTCTTCTGCTTTCTTCCTGTTGTTACAAGTCAAAGGTGTCTCTTTAATGCCCGGATTTGTCTATGCTACCATAGGAGGTCGTTGGATTTACAGAATAATGAATACTGTGTCTCCACCAGTTTCCTTACCCACGGGGGTATCTTTCCCAAGAGGATTGTCCAATCTTCTTGATTATGGTTGTTTTATAGATGAAACTAGTTTCGACATAGGATTTCCTATCATAGAACAACTGCTTGATAGACAAAAGCTGCAGTTTATTGACCTCCCTATTCATAGGAATAGATTCTCAGACAGACCACTGTTCCAATCATGCAGAGTAGGCACCATAACATTACAGTCTGTCCCTAGCCAAACAATCCTTGAATAGCCATTAATAGAAACTCAAGCTAGAAATCAACCACTAGCCCGCAGTAGATCTATGACTCACAGTTATGCTAGTTCAAACAGGAAACCATTTGTTGATTATAATCCTGAAGAATGTTCTACATCTAGCAGTAGCTCGCAAAGATTTAAGCAAATGCCTTCTAGGTCATCCTTCTCTTCCAGATCACACAGGTCGATCCCTATAGAAAATCCTAATCAAATAGATGAACTGGCTAGACAAGTAAGTGCCAGATTACATCTTGCTCCAAAGGAAGAAGAGTGTGAAAAGAAAAGAAAAGGGAAAGGTATTAAGATAGCTAAGCTAGGAGAACATGCTAGCATGATGAGAGAGCATCTGCCGAGCTTTGGATCAGAAAGAAGAACAAAGCATACTATTCAGTTAGATGCTGCTACTGCCACTGAATTAGTCAGTTACACTCCTGGCAAATGCCCAACACAGGATAGTTATCAAGTTATTAATCCTGATGAAAAAACATGGGGCAAATATGAGGCAAAGGTTCACACTAAGGTGGGAACAAAGCAAAAGAATTCTGAAGCATAAAGGAATTGGCAATCTGCTTGGATGCAAACAGCTTCAGAAAACATAGATGACATAGCAGTAGATGTCAAGCAAAATATTAATAGGACTATTTCTGTCTATGATGGAATGTTGCAGATATAGAATAGTCAATACAAGACAGAAACTACTATAGGTAGAATTGATAAGCAATGCACTTCTACCTTAAATAATTTTGGCACATTAAATTATCAAGTCAGTCAGACCCATACAATGGCTACACAGATACAGTCTAGCAGTGAAAGAATAGAAAATGTAGCCTCATAGATATACACTCAAGTGTCTACATCTGATAATAGAAGAGATACTCAAGCTCAAGAAAATAAGGTGTTACTTGAGCATTTGCTAGGAACCTAGAAAAGGTAAGAAAATATGCTAAGAAGATTAGAGTATCTCAAAAAGGGAAGGATAGTTCTGAAGAAGAAACTGAGGATGCCAAAACTCAGAAATCTCAGAAAATAGATCCCAAGCCTAGACCAAAGATACATAGAAGGAAAAGTCTTCTATTCTCTGAAGAAATAATAGAAGAACCAACATCATCTACCCATAGAAGCCATACTCCACAAATGCCATCCAAAATAGTTCTTCCAAAACAAAAGGAGCATATGCTACAGGCTACTGAAGAATTAAAAGATTGGCTTGCAGAATACCAATTAGAGGATAATGAGCCTATATATATGGAAGAACCAACAGAAGCCATGAATTCTTTTGAGGAAGAAATCTTTGAAACAGTTTCTATTCCAGAGTTAGTCTCTGAAGAAGAATCTATGACTTCTTATGACAATCCTATTGTTGAAATTTATGAGGATTGGGAACCACTATACATGGCTAGTCAATCTACTGTGGAGAATGAGATAGATGTAGAAATGAAAGATGTTGTGTCAGAAAATGCCAGACCTGAACATTTAAGAGCTTATGCTACTTCTGGCTATATCTTAAACATTGATAAAATAATAGATCATTATGACACCATTTGCACCTGGTGTGATACTCTTGAAAATTTCTATGATACTAGGGGATCTATCTGGTCTAAGGCTAATAAGGTGCTATATGCAGTATGACTCATGTCTGGTAAGCTTCGTAGCCAGTGGAATTCTCTCCCTGACAATGGAATAATTTCAATTGATTCAGATGGAGATGAATATGTCAAAGAAAAAGACATGGGTAGGAATGATATTTTTGCTGAAGGATTTGCTACACTAAAATTATATCCGATTGGTTTATTTTGTGGCAACAGAAAAAATAATATTCATCAGGCTGAGAAAATCCTTTACTCTTTGCGGCTAAAAGACCTTGGTAAATTGCATAAGTATAATTTGGTCTTTGAGAAATATATGATAGCTGCAGGAAAACTGCATGATCCAACTACTAAGAAATTTTATCTAAATTCACTTCCTTGTGGATTAGGAGATTATGCAGAAGAATATGTAGCCAATAAATATAAAACCAAGATTGATACTTTTGGTTTCAATGAATTAAGGCAATTGGTTACATATAAGTTAGATAAAGGATGTCTTTTGAAAGCTTTAAGCGATAATAGAGATCAGTACAATTCTTCTTGTAATATGAAGGATTATTGCAGTTTGCCACCCATAAATCAGATTAAAGATTTCAAGCATGTCCGCAAGTTTAGCAGAAATAAATGTGGAAAGAATTGTCATTGTAAGAAATGTAAATATTCTAAGTATGATGATGACAATTTTGAGAGATATTTCTACAAAAGGAAAGCCTACAAAAGAAAGTATAGGCTTGCTCCTGTAAATAAGAATTCTTTTAAAAATAGGAGACCACCAAAGTATTTGTTTAGAAAGAATAAAGACTTCAAGAAAAGAAATAAGCCTGTACAATGTTTCATTTGTAAAGGTCCTCATTATGCTACAAAATGTCCTAAAAAGCATAATCCAGAAAATAAGGTTTATGCAATGTTTGAAGACCAGCATAGATCGGATGTTTGGGATATTGTACAGTCTTCTGAAGTTCTTGGTAGATCTGATGATTCTTTATTTGAACTTGTTGAAGTTTTGCCTGAGCAGTGCTATATGGCAAAAGATAAGCACAGAAAAGCCTATTCTTCTAGTTCAGAATCTGCAAGTTCTAGCTCTTCTGATCACAAGGTGGTAGCTAAAACCATAAAAAAAGCAATAAAAGATCTTGAGTTTAAGATCAGTATGGCTAAATCAAAAGATCCATATCATATGCCAGGATCCTTGGAAGATAGAAAGAATGCTGCTAAATAGCAAGTTAAAGATATCAAAGCATGGGAAAAGGAGAAAATTGCTTTGTATCGAAAGATTAAGCATCCTTCTAAGCGTTCTGCCTCCAGTTCTCCTTCACCATTACTGCCTCCCAGAAAAGTTTCCCATGGCTATATTCACCCTAGATGGTCTACTTCTAAGCCATCCTTCTCATCCAAGCATCGTTCATCCTGCCATTCATCTTCTGTTTCTCTTGGCTGCAGTATTGATGCCCTCTGTGCTAAAGTTGACCATTGCAATGAGTCTGTTAACATCCTTGCTCACCAATGTGCTCTCCAACAAAAAGCTGTCAATAAACTTTCTTCTGCAGTGGGGGAAATTCATGATTTATTAACCAAAGCAAACAATTCCTCTACTTCCCAGTCTGAATCTGAGCCTGATCTCCTTGCTGAATCAACAAATGCCTTATATATGGTAGAAAATTGTACTTATATTAGAGTCAATTTTTGTTTCTCTGGTTATAAGCCTATTCCTATGGATGCATTTGTTGATTCTGGATCTTCTTGTAGTTTTGCAAAAACTAATGCTATTCCTCCTGAGTTCTGGAAAACAAAGAATGATCTTCCTACAGGATATGCTATCAATGGAGAAGAAATACAGATGGGGCGATTTGCCCAAGATGTCAGGATTGAGATTCAAGGTAAGCAGTTTATTATTGATCTCATTGAACTTGATAGTCTGAGGGAAGACATACTGTTAGGTTACACATTCCTAACCAAATATCAGCCATTTGTGTTGAAGACACATGAAATTTCTCTCAAACATACTGATGGCATGATCAAGGTCCCCTCTCTCAAGTTAGTTAACCATAAGCTGTCTAAAAAGGTTAAGAAACAAAAGAAAGAACCTCTAAAGTCTCAAGGACCACAACTACCTCTCCTCCTAGAACCAGTAAAAGCTAAATTTGAGCAAGATTGTTGTAGTCTGAATCCCTTACAATTCTGGTCTAAGGAGCACTAAGAATGTGAGATTAGGTTGAAGCCTGAATGCAAGTCTGTTATTCCTTTTGAGCCAGCCTATCTCATGAGTCCCACTGAGGTTAAGGAAATGGATGAGCATTTGAACGAACTTATTGAAGGTAAGTTCATCAAAGAGAGCAAAAGCCCATACAGTTGTCTTGCCTTCCTGGTTAACAAAAGAGCAGAGCAACAAAGAGGAAAGAAAAGGTTTTGTATAAATTATAAGCCTCTTAATGATATTATCCTCTCATTTAACTATCCAATTCCATTCAGTACAGATTTGATCCTAAGAGCTGCATCAAAGAAAGTCTTCTCCAAATTCAACTGTAAATCTGGCTTTTGGCAGATTAAGGTAAAAGAAGAAGATAGATTTAAAATAGCATTTTTTGTACCACAAGGTTTATATGAATGGAATGTGATGCCCTTTGGTTTGAAGACTGCACCTGCATATTTTCAATGTAGAATGGATAGAGCCTTAAGAAGTTTGAAAGATTTTTGTTCAATCTATATTGATGATATGATTGTCTATTCAGATGATGACTCACAACATTTGAAGCATTTAGAATCTCTGTACAATGCTATTAGAGAAAATGGAATTTGTTTATCAGCCAAGAAGATGGTTATAGGTAAATAGGAAATTGACTTCTTGGGTTTGGTTCTGTCACATGGCAAGGTAAAACTCCACCCTCATATATTAAAGCATATTTCAGAATTTCCTGATATCTTGGTTGGCACTAAACAAATACAGAGATTTCTTGGATGTCTCAATTATGTGAACCCCTTTTACAAAGGACTGGCAAAAGATAGAAAGAAGCTTCAGGCTCAGTTCAAAGAAGGTGCAGGCCCATGGACTGATGAGTTAACTGAAATAGTCTAGAGAATCAAGCAGAAGTGCCAGTATCTTCTGACACTCCATCTACCTGAAGAAGGTTATCCATTGATGTTATTCACTGATGCTTTTGATGATGTTTGGGGTGTTGTGCTGATACATGATATTCCTTTGAAAGGAGCCCAGGTGTGTGGTTACAGGTCTGGAACATTTACAGACACAGAGTGCAGATACACCATAAATGAGAAAGAAATATTGGCTGTTAAGAAAGGTATAGAAAAGTTCAAGATTTTTCTTAAACCAGTGCATTTTATTGTTAAAACTAATAGTCAGCCAATGAGGTCTCTGTTAAGCAAGAAGCCGAACAAAGACATTGCCCATGGTAGAATAGCACGCTGGTATCTTGATTTTACCAGTTATGATTTTGAGATTGAATGGATTAAGGGTGATAACAATCCATTGGCAGATTCTCTTACAAGAGAAATGGCTAATCTTGCAGAACCAATGAATATGATGATTGAAATCGGTGACACTCTGGTGAGAAAAGATGGTGTTAATGTATTCCTAAGCAAAGATGAACAAGGACAGGATGTATGGATACCTCAACTCCCTCTAGAAATAATCACTCCTATTCTTCACACACATTTCTTAAATAAATGGCTCCAAGAATTACGGGATGTGATTCGAGAAAACTATCACAGAGGAATTCTCACTAGCAGGCAACAAACAGAATTCCTAAAACATTTTGGTCTTCAACATGCTGCTGTCTATTTTGAACTTAGAAATGGGATCACAATGGACATCTATATAACCTCTTTACTACCAATGAATTGGCCTGTAAAGATTAAAAGGAATTTTCTTAAGTGTGCAAAATTTGGTTTCTTTAACAGTATTACTCTTTTGCAGACAGAGTTTGAAGACTATGCTGATTTGTTCTTGGGTTATAATGACAAAGTTATCCAAGACGATATGAAGGAATTATTTAATCATCTCCAGAGCAACTTTTGCTGGGCTATTGAAGAAGGAATGACTGGACCATCAGGTTATCTGCAGAATCACTTTCACTATGCTCTGCCTAGGGTAGAATATTATCCTTTAACTCATAACTGGTTCCCACAGGCCCAGGTTGAAGATATGGAGGCAGCTTTACTCCCTGCTCTTGTTGCAGTAAGAATAGAAATTGATTTTGCAACTCCTGATTTTGTCAACAAAATAATCTACACTTTCCACCAAAGGGACGATGATCTAGAAATTGCTTTCCAGCCACTGCCACAAACATTGTTGCCACCTACCAACTTAGATTATAATTATGACTCTGATGGTTCTGGCATATGAGACCTAGCAGTTGATGACCCATCTGACGAATCTACTGATGAAGAAGAAGTTGATTACAACTCAGATGATAGCTAGCACATGGGCTTGTCAGTGTCGTGATGTCGGCCACATTAAGATTCCAACAATAGGATGCAGCCCTATCTAAAAAGCAAGATCCCCATAGTCACTTTTGGGTGTAAAGTGAGCCGTGATCACATGCGGTGTGCTCCATGTGATGAATCTTTGTACGCTCCACTGTAGAGCACTATCTTTGTTTTATTTTCCACTATCTACAGTGTTGGACGCGTGTCTAGCTTGTATGGTCAGAAAAATTCATCACACAGTCAGGGTCCTCTCCCTGTGGTAGATGTGTTTGGGTGATCTTAGAGGTGGGTGAGTGGAAATTTGGTCTCTGTTCTGTATATGCTCCTAATGATTACCTCCATAGGGAAAGGCTATGGGATTGGATGACAAATGCTCTGCCTAAATTACCTTGGGTCATTGGAGGTGACTTTAATATGATTGAGCATAAGGATGATAAGCAAGGGGGCACTTCCTTGGAATGGAAAGGGAATGATAAATTTTTCTGGACTGGATTAAAGAACTCCCTATAACTATTTGACCCTTTGGAAGGGGGGAGAGAAAATAGTAGGGGTATTTGGTTTTCATGGTGTAATAGTTAGAAGGGTTTAAGAAGGATTCATTATAGATTAGATAGGTTTTATGCCAGTAAAGGCTTCTTTTATTTCCTGGGTGGAAGTGATAGTAACATTGTTCAAGTATTGCCTAATGCTTTATTTGATCACCACCCTATCAAAATAATCATTTTTGTTGCTAAGCATCTAGGTGTGTCTAAACCCCTAAAAGAATGTAGTTTCAAGTTGAACTGCTCCCTGTTGTTGGATGAAGATTGCCTATATTTCTGATTTAGATACAAAAATAAAGTATATTTCAGAGTTGGGAAAAAGTATACTTGAGGTAGGATTAGAATATAAGGTACAACAATATATTGGGCTGCAAGGAAGAAAATCATTAAGAGTTCTCAAGATACAAAGGCAACAATGATATACTTGGTAAGATGTATCTAACCCTATGTTTCTTATGATGAATGCCATATGATAAATAATGACAAATGCATATAATAGAATAGTTATCATTAGTGTCATAAGCATTGTGAAACTTGCTATGAAATATAGATTATTGTAATTATTTTCTAACTAGTTGCAGGAATTAAATCAAGCCAAGGTATGCTCTAAATCCATTGTTATTTGGAAATTGATAATTTAGGGTAAAATTAGTATTGTTCCTAAAAGGTACATTACAAGTGGTATCAGAGCATCTTTCCTGCCATCCTGTGAATGATAGTTGACTTACATGCATTTAAGTGTTTACTACATGATTATATATGTTATTGATGTTATGGATAAAGATTTGAATTTGGCAATAATTGGTCAAGGAAAGGATGAGGTAGGATTGCAAGGAAGGGGAACGGTGAATGAGCCCTCACTAGGTACGTCACCTCATGATGATGGTTAAGGACCACATGAGGCCAACGGAGGATAAGGTCTTGCTATTGGGCCTAGGGTTGAGGATCTAGGACACCCTATTGCAACCTCCCGAGCTATTCCCACTTAAATCAATTATTGAAATAAATAAAAGGAGGATCTTCAATCATAAGAGGAAAGGATGGTGTGATGGAGGGGAATGGTGTAAAGCCCTCACTGGGTACACCACCTCATGATGATGGTTAAGGACCACACGAGGCCAATGGAGGATAAGGTCTTGCTATTGGACCTAGGGTAGAGGAAACTTGGGACACCTCATCACGTTCCACTCCCCCCTCCTTATGATTGAACCCACTTGTTACATTGCTATATATGATCTTTCTTTGTTGTGTATACTTTAGTATTATGTGTACTCATGTGTATACTTGGTGACCTTAGGATGGTGGACGAGTCCATGGTGTAGTATGGGATGCACCGAATCCCCTTTCCAATTGTCTGATGGTATCTTACATGTATTAATGCAACTTACGTGTATTCATTCCTTGTGACTTATGTGTATTCAAGTGTATTCAAGGGTATACCTTGTGATTTATGTGTATTTAAGTGTATTCAAGGGTATACCTTGTGATTTATGTGTATTCAAGTGTTTACCTTGTGAATTATGGGTATTCGAGTGTATACTCTATGACTTTGTATTCAAGTGTATACTTCATGACTATGTTTTTGAGTGTATACTCTATGACCTTGTATTCAAGTGTATACTCTATGACTTTGTATTCAAGTGTATACTTCATGACTATGTATTTAAGTGTATACTCTATGACCTTGTATTCAAGTGTATACTCTATGACTTTGTATTCAAGTGTATACTTCATAACTATGTATTTGAGTGTATACTCTATGGTTTTGTATTCAAGTGTATACTTCATGACGATGTATTCGAGTGTATACTCTATGACTTTGTATTCAAGTGTATACTTCATGACTATGTATTTGAGTGTATACTCTATGACCTTGTATTTGTATTCAAGTGTATACTCTATGAATTTGTATTCAAGTGTACACTTTATGACGATGTATTCGAGTGTATACTCTATGACTTTGTATTCAAGTGTATACTTCATGACTATGTATTTCAGTGTATACTCTATGACTTTGTATTCAAGTGTATACTTCATGATGATGTATTCGAGTGTATACTCTATGACTTTGTATTCAAGTGTATACTTCATGACTATGTATTTGATAGTATACTCTATGACCTTGTATTTGTATTCAAGTGTATACTCTATGACTTTGTATTCAAGTGTATAATTCATGACGATGTATTCGAGTGTATACTCTATGACTTTATATTCAAGTGTATACTTCATAACGATGTATTCGAGTGTATACTCTATGACTTCATGTATTCAAGTGTATACTCCATGACTTTGTTCAAATGCATACTCCACGACTTATGTATGTTCAAGCGCACACTTCATGACTTACTTGTATCCATGTGTACATTTCATATTCATGTATTACATGCGTATACTTTGTGAATTACGTGCATGCTTCATGCTTTATGTGTTACATGCGTGTATTACATGTATGCTTTATGCTTGTTACGTGCGTATGCTTCATGCTTTGTGTATCAAGTGTATGCTATTTGTGTCATGTATTATGTGCGTATACTTGTGTATTACATACTATGTTCATGCTTCATGCTTCGTATACTTTTGTGTATTGTGTGTATGTTCCATACTCCATGTATTAAGCATACAAGCTTGTGTATGCTTCATGTATTACATGTATTTATACTTTGTGTTTTACGTGTATACTTCATATATCACATGTACAATTCATGCTTATGTGTATACTTTACATATTCCATGTATCTATGTATATGCTTCATACGCGTATACTTTGTGTTTCACATGTACTTATGTGTATGATTCATGCCTCCCATGTATTTAGGGTATACTTCATGTCTTACGTATCACGTATTACATATATCTATGTGTGTGTTTCAAGTCTATTAACAAGTTTAAACAAGAGAAACTTGTCTTAAAGTTACGAACATCACTAGTTACCAATTCTCGTTGTTGAGAGATATTGGGAAATACAAATACACGAACAAAATGGAATGACAAATTACCTCATACTTTGGAGAATGACTAATGTTGACAATTGAGTTGAGACAAGAACTAACAATAATTCTTGAAGAGATCAATTTAATGGTTTTTAGAAGTATTCTAATTATGATTGCTTGAGGACAAGCAATCTTGGGCAGGGCGGACTGTGATGTCCCGATATTAAAGCATGATTTAAATTTAAACATCATGTTAAAACGGTGAAATCGTTTTCTCGAAATGCATATATAATATTTAATAAATAATATTATATAATATTATTATATAAATATTTTAATATAATTAAAATATAATATATATTTATTTTAAGATATATTATTATATTTATAAATGACAAATATAAATATTAATAGTAATCTAAATATTAAATATTATTATAATTATAAAACTAATATAAAAATAAATATATTTAGAATTATAAAAGTAACAACGATATAGGATAAAAGACAAAAGTGTTATGTTTCATATATAGACAAACTATTAGTATTAAGTCAAAGGGCAACATATTAAAGGCTGCGATTTATATTTAAGGAGGATACTTAATACTTTAGAATGCAATGATTAATGTATAGATATATGCAGTCAATATGAATGCTACGTATATGATAAAGGTACAGCCATCTAATAAAAGAATAAGAGAGCAATTGAATATAAATTTAAGTGATTACATTTCAATAAGTATAACAATGAAAGGAGCCACAATTATCATATACACATAAGGTATTGATCAAAGCATTAACTAAAGGGCAGTAATCAAGCATTAATAAAAGGACATGTAATTAGAAGAAGAATGCATCCTTTAAAAATTATGGGACACCTCCCTTCATAAGGCATACTATGGATATATAAAAGGAAATCACTTGTGTTTAGAGGGGGAATCACAAGACAATATTATTCAATTTACAGAAGATGAAAAGCAGATTTAGAGATGATGAGGAGCAGATTTAGAGTAGAGATAGAAGGAAGAGAAAGGAATAGGATTGGAATAAAAAGGAGTATGAAGAAGAATGATCATATTATTTGAGTTTAATATATATTCTATATATATATCAGCAGGCAATAATATAAATATTCTGATTTGTAAACTGTATATATATATATATATATATAATTCTAAGAAGGAAGGTAAGAAGAATAAAAGATTTATGATTTAGATACAGAAATAAAGTATATTTCAGAGTTGGGAAAAATTATACTTGAGGCAGGATTAGAATATAAGGTACAACAGTATATTGGGCTGCAAGGAAGAAAATCATTAAGAGTTCTCAAGATACAAAGGCAACAGTGATATACTTGGTAAGATGTATCTAACCCTATGTTTCTTATGATGAATGTCATATGATAAATAATGATAAATGCATATAATAGAATGGTTATCATTAGTGTCATAAGCATTGTGAAACTTGCTATGAAATATAGATTATTGTAAGTATTTTCTAACTAGTTGCAGGAATTAAATTAAGTCAAGGTATGCTCTAAATCCATTGTTATTTGGAAATTGATAGTTTAGGGTAAAATTAGTATTGTTCCTAAAAGGGACATTACATCAAGCCAAATCCCACAACCTTATCCAACATCCTCCTTACCTATGCCAAAATGGGATCTTTGGAATAGGGTGTGGACAACCATCAAAGCATAAAGGATATAGAAATTTTGTCACATGTTGTATTTGTAGCTGTCCTTGTAGACACGTATGCAAAGTGTGGAAGCATAGACAAGGCGCGTGAACTGTTTGCCATGATGCCTCAAAGAAATGCAGTCTCATGGAATGCAATGATTGCAAGATATGCACAAAATATATTTTGCAAGGATGCTATCAAAATATTTGAATTAATCAAACCATACTTGACACATATATTGAACTATAATTGAACATAATATCATTTCATGGAAACATTGGAGAACACACACAATATCAAAACTTTTAAGCATGATACAATATCTATCATGTAACCATAAGTGATCATCATATTATATTTAATGTAAAATATCATATACATTATATCATGAAAATAACATATAGTGTATATATAAAACCATATAGGCATGTACAAACAAAGCCATACATGCATAGACAAAGATATACATCGGTAAAATACAAAAGTATGTATACAAATCCATCTAGTCATACAAAAAATGTCCCAAAATCAAACTTCCTATGAACTGCTATCAAATAATTGATGGTCCTTACTTGGCTATGAAGATGGAGAATCAATAAGTGACTCAACCTCTCTCTCCCATTGATTAGACCTCTTTGAAAGATATTTTTGAAGCTCCACCTGTTAATACAATCAAACAATATCCACATTAATATAGAAAATAGGAAATATATAACATGACATATGTAATCAATCACTTACCGCTAGTTGGTGATCCCTCTTGATCATTTTTGTCTCTTTTCATTCGTAGCTAGATGAGTTCGAGTTGCAACCTCCTGTGAGAAGCATGAAGAAACAAAAAATTGAGTAAACATGAATATCATTTATGTACATTAAATTACATGAGATAAAACAAGAAATACAAAATGACATTTACATGTGACTGGCTCATACCTCAGTTAAAGGTTTTGGAGACAAAATAGCTACAACAATGCCCACCTCCGTTGATTGACAAAGATGAGGAGTCTCCATATTCAACATCTAAAAATAAAGTTCAAGGTTCTTTGACCAAAATAGATACATAACATTATTTAAATGCATAATGATTACAAATGGTAAAATTTACCTCAGTGAAAGTGCTTCTGTGTGTAGCGGACCAATGAAATTGTGGTGGTGGTGGTGAAGCTCCTTGTTCATCATCAAATTGTCACTAAATAAGATTGCCATTGATATATGTACTATATTTATGATCTTGTGATAAATTACATACCTATTGACTTGACCTCCTCTCATAACCTTGTATTGGATGGCTAACAGGTGCAAGATGAATACTTTGACCCTGGAATTTCATAGTGTAGACAATTACATACATTAATTTTGACTTATGATATAGATATTCATATAATTATTTAGAAATTTCAAATACAAATATAATAAATCAAGTTGAACCTTGTAAAAAATTACCTGGGAGTCAATACCAAACATTTCTTACAAGACAACATCTGTAAAGAAAATATCATCCAATATGGATATTTCCATCACTGGTTGTTGCCCCTGTGTCACAATGTCTTGACACTCTGCAACATCATCTGGATTGCCTGAATGATGAGAGTCCTAAGTCCCATAATTGTACAAGTTACCACATGAAATGCAAAGATGTGGTACCAATGACGCCTACTTCTCTCACCCTCATCGGCTTGGGTAAGATCATCACCATGTTGTGCTAGAGAATGGGTGAGAGAACTCAATAAATACAGTGTCTCCACCTCAACACTCTCCTTCAAAGTTGACGAGAGTGAGATATGTGTTGGCTTCATGAGGAGTCTAGGTACATTGTTATAGTCTCGATATGCCCCTATCTATCTTGGGCAGAGCCACGAGCTCTGTCTTGGAACTCTTAAATCTCGAAGTAATTAGGAATCTAATTGAGGAGGAACTCACAATAGAGTCTCCATAGGAAATACTGCGGCACCTCATTGTTATTACAAGGATGCTCATCAAATACCATGTACCATCTATCCCAAAAGTTTTGGGATATACTATCATGCACACACCAATGAATTGGGAACCATTTGCAACTCTCTTCTAATGTTTGGCAAGTCTTAGGATTGATAAAATGTCAACATAATTGAGATTCTGTAAGACAATTTGTCAGCATAGTATTGCCAACTCCTCTCCCTATAGTCATTACATTTGGTGATTTGGTTTATCACTGATTCAATATGAGAAACAATAACCTATAATGACTTGGCAAGGGCTCTCCTATAATCAGTGCTTGCATTTGGAGTATTTAATGTTTCAATTAGAGTTTTAAGTTATTTTTTGTTTTCTTCAATTCGTCCTACATAGTTTTCTTATGTATCTCTTTGATGGTGAGGACGTGAAGGTGGGGGGTTTTGAGGGTTTACCTCAGTTTGTGGGGGATTATTTTGAGCCTCCTCTATTGGATTAGGGTTTTGTGGTGCCTCATTGGTTAAAAATTCAAGATAAAATCTAATCAAAACATTACAAAATTAAAAGTGTCCTTTACAAATTCACAAAAAACAATCAAACCCTAACTTGTTTAGTTGCTACACCCTATACACCTTGTGCATGACACCCTCGGGAGTGGGATTGGCAAGGCAGAATGGTGAAATTGCTTATTGCCCTTTAAGAAAGTTGATTCCTCCTTTCTTATAATGCACTCGCAGTAGCGGAGGTGAAACGTATAGCCAAATTTTGCAAATGAGCCACGGGTTTCACTTTTTGCATCTTTTATTTAGATTTTTAACTAACATAAAATGTGAGCGCGTTATAACGCGCTCACGTTATAGCTCATATGGGACCAAACAGTGGCTGTGGCCACTTTTTGGTCCCCCATCTTTGTGCATTGACCCATGAGTCTCCTTTCTTTTCTTAATTCCACATTGCTAATTCTAAACTTTAAGATAAGAAAGTATGAATAAACCATACCATCAAACAATAATCTTGACAATAAAAGCAAATGTCTCGAGTAAATCTTAGATCAACAAGATAAGTCCTAGATGGTTGTAAATTGATTGCAAAAAGGACAACCCACAACCATTATTTAAAAGCATAGACTCAAGGTGAGAACCACTAGACGAAAATGTCTCAAAGAAAGACAACTATGATTAAAGATGATCAAAACAACATAATTTGCAATAGATTTACCAATGATTAGGCATACCATAGTTGTTAAGCACCAATGTGTTGAGATTAGAAACATGGGCAAAGGATCCAATCCTATTTCATATGACTATCACTTATATCAAGAACTAAGCTCGAGCTATAAGTTATTTGCAAAACTTTAATTCCATGTGAAAAGATGAATTCTATATCTCTTTAATCTTTCAATTTGTAACTAACAAAAACCAATAATCAACACATCATCAACGCCCACTTTGTTAGATGTCCTAGTCTGAATGTAATGTGGCCATTTAAAATGATTGTCTTCATTTTACAAACTAGCTACAAATTAATAAAAGATTTGTTATTACATCTTTCATCCACAATCACTTGATAATAGTTATTTAAGTAACAACTACAAAGATATGTCATCTCTGGTATACAAAGATCATTGTCTAAGCACCATTTGAAAATGAAGAGCCACCATATTTATTTTTTAAGTGAAGAGCAATATTTCTATCTTGGTGAACCAATCTTGGGTGGTATTCAGAAACATATGAGCAATATCATATGGTTCTATCTCTTCATAGATGGAAATATAAAACTGATGCCAAGGCACATAGAATGATTCACTTAAGAACTAAGAAACTTCCAAGAAATGCAATGGATGAAGAAATGTCGAAAGAGGAGGTGAAATCTTGGCGCTAAGGTTGATTAGAATTGTCTCATGGAAATGATATGCAATGCACATGATTGCAGGAAAAGAACAAAATGATCAATTAGCAAATGTCTTGACTGAATGGTTTGACAAAACATCTCAAAGAGATGATATCACAAAGAATGAGAGCAATAGAAATCATTGTGAGAGATGTGAGCCATTTCCAACATTTGAAATAGAGACAATAATCTTGCATACATAATGATGATGTTAAATAAAGAAATCAGCAAGATACCATACTTGTGCTAAAATAGTGTTGTGCACAATATCTTGTAGAGATTATTGGTGATGCTAAATAAATCAATCTGAAAAATAGGCTTGTGTTAAAATAATATGTGATGTTAGATCTCCAGAAATAATGCAGGTTCAACCATCAAAACATCAAAGACTGTAAATTTGAGAGATACTATAATTGAAAATGCTCTGGTTGGCATGAATGCATAATGAGGGAGCACAGGCAAGGCACATGATATGTTGACTAAAAAACTCAAGGAGAAGTCATCTCATGAAACACAATGATTGCAGGATATGCAAAAAAATGGATTCGTTGAAAAAGCTATAGAAAATTTCAAGCAAATACAATCAGCAAGAGAAGGTTAAAAAGCTCTTCGCACTCCTGAATAGATGTTTGGGAGGAACAAAAGTGTGCCAGATTGGGATACACCTTTTCCTATATTTAGACATGATTCATGGACACAAAGAAAACATATAACGGAAGGGGAATTTGACAAGCACCCAAAACTAAAATATTTGCAGGATAAAGGATTTGTTGAAATAATGAAATGGATCCTTTGACAATAGTCTCAAACCATGAAATCTGCGCTTGCTACATAATGCATACACACCCTAATCTCCATATGCAATAAGGTTATATATGCAGATTTCCAAAACATATAGAAAGAATTAAGAAACATAATAAACTAGTCAAGATAGTACTAGAATTAAGCACCTGTATGAAGTACTTCTTGTATCCTAGAAAGGCTTAACATGCACATCCATGAGATTGCTCAACTCTATAGCCATTACTCATTCTCGCGTGCACAAGCATATAGATTCAGTGTTGTATCTGTATCAACGACATCATATTACATTTTTATTCTATTAAGCCTCCTCTTTTAGATCATGTGTTAAGAGCAAAATAGAAAATGCAATACATACAAAATAACTCTGCTATCCCACTATCTCTCTTTTTCTAAAATTAGTCTCCTTAATCTTAGAAATTGAAAATAAATAAAGATTTCCAAGATTTCCTCAATAAACTGCCACTCCATTGCATGTGGTCAAAATATAATTCACTAACTCAAACAAATATTAATAAAACATTTAAAGAATCTTTCTAAAGATATATCTTAAAATAATAATTTGAAATGATGCATCGAGTGGGTGTGGTCTAGTGGTTAAGACCACTTGGTCATTATTGTGGAGACCAAGGTTCAAATCCCCCCAAAGACATCTTGGCTTCGGCGTACAGTGATAGATTCATCGGTGGTGATTTGCGCTACAAGTGACTTGATTATAGTGATGGCAGACCGTTGGCGATCCGCATTCGATGGGAGGAGGTCCCCCTTGTGACCTCCACTGGAGTGGGCTAGCCTAAAAATTCCCTCACTTATCAAGCAATTTTTTTTTTGAAATGATGTAATAATTATATATTCATTGCGACTATATATTAGTCTAATCTATTATGTAAAAATATTAATTTTGAAAACATACTCAAAACTACAAGATTTTAATCTAAATGAAAATTTTATGTGGTGTGTGCAAAGATCCCTTTAGCACATTTCACCTTTGGTTGGCTAAATACCCTCTACCTCAATGATACTCTCCCTTCATCAAGAGAGTGTTCCTGTCGCAAACATAGTCAAAATTAATTGACATTCGATTACACAATATTAATAATAATATTTATTTCCATAACTAAATATCACAAAATAAGGGTTGTGACATATTTCTAAGATACTTGGTATATTTGATAAGAAACTACTTGTTGAGAAGATTGTAGAATTGAATCTAATTCCCATAAAGTGAGTTTGCTAAGCAATGTTTTGAGTATGTTGGATATGTAACTTATGATGATGTTGGGTCTTATTGATGTATTCCAATTATTTGAGGCTCTACAAATTGATATATTGTCTCTTATTGATTTAGTAGGGCAATCTAGGCCCACATTTTATGTAGTTGAATTGTAAATTGAAAACCTTAAAAGGGCATCTTCCACACTCTTCCTGTTAAGTTGAAAACTTGGAAAGATAGCTTAGTGGAGATTGATAATGAAAACATGTAAGGGCATAATTGAGTTTAATGTATATTTAACTATATTTTTACATGACGATCTGGGTTGTTAATTTTTCTTAAAGGGGGAAAGTGTAGAGTCAAGAATAGGTGGGAAAACAGAAACCCTAGCTGATTTGGGGTTATAGAAGGTAGAAGATTCCAGAGCCTGGTGATGTGTACTTGTAGTGTGTTGCAACCTATGGAGGATTGATTCCTCTAATTGTAATTGAGCTTCTGTAATGTAATGAGTTGTTCAAATCAATAAAATAAAGTTCTATTTTTTGTGTACAATTTCTATTGTTGTGTGTTTTGTGATTTACCCCCTTCATCAAGTGGTATCAGAGCAAGGGTTCTTGAGTGTGTAGACAGATCGCCAACTGTGAGGTAGTTTGCACTAGGCCCTGAGGTCGTGGGTTTGCTACGAAGATCAAGATGCTCCATGAAGAAATCATATTGGGAGGAATGCTTTGACGGAAGAGGGTTTTAGAGCCCTACAATGGAAATTCGATGCATTGCAAAAGGATCTGCGAAGAGGGTTTGATCTGAGAGCAAGAGAAGAAAGCGAGGATGAAGCTGAAGAAGATCTATCTGAGGAAGAACAAGAAGCTGCAGGAGATCCTGTAGAAGTTAGGTTGTTGAGGGCCATTTTGAAGATTGAAAAGAGGCCCAGGATCGAAGTTTCTACATATTTTGGAGATTTGAATCGAGAACAGCTTATTGATTGGATCAATGACATGGAGGAGTATTTCAAGTATGAAGATGTAGAGGACCCAGATCGGGTCAAGTTTGAAAAAACAAAGTTGAAGGGCCACGCCAGTATTTGGTGGAAGGAGGTCCAATTAGAGAAGAACATAAGAGGAAAAGGAAAGATCACCAGATGGGATAAAATGGTGGAGAAATTGAAGAAGCAGTTCTTTCCTGTGGACTATGAGATGGAGTTGTTGAAGAAGCTACAAGGATTGAAGCAAGGTAACAAGTTTGTTAAGGAGTATACAAAAGAGTTTTATAAGATTACTATTAGGACATGCCATGTAGAGGCTAACAAGGAGAAGGTAGCCTATTACATTAATGGGTTGAGGCCAAGTATTCAAGAGGAGTTGAACCTGGTTAGAATGACCACCATAGAAGATGCGTACCAGTTTTACTTGAAGGTGGAAGAGAAGATGAATAAAAGATTTGATAGCAAGCAAAGGGAAAGAGGTTAAGGTAGAAGGACTGGTGGAAGACCCTATGGAGGCCGAAATGAAGATCCAAAGAAAAGTGAAGAAGCTGGCACCAGTCAAAATTAGAGAGGAGATAATGCCTACCGCCCTCGTGACCAAAAATATGGTGAACAAAGATGAAGAGGAAGAGGCTGACCTGGGAAAGGATCCGGAAGAGGAGGTTTCAAAGGAACCTATTTCTAATGTGGAGAAGAAGGACATCAAGCATACAAGTGTCCACAACATCAAGGAAGGAAAAATAGAAGACATGAAGGTAATGCACGAGTTGCACATGTCGATGAAGATGCGCAATTTGAGTGTTCTAAAGATGCTGAAAGGGGAGTAGCCCTAGTTGTCAGAAGAACTTTGTTGAATGAGGAGAAAGAACCCAATCAGAGGAAGAGTTTATTCCACACAAGGTGCAAATGTGAAGGTAAGTGTTGTGATATCATTATTGACAATGGAAGCACTAATAATCTTGTTTCAGACAAGATGGTTGACAAGTTAAAGTTGACAAGAAGAAAGCATCCGCATCCATATTGGATCACATGGTTGCAGAAGGACCATAGAGCTTTGGTCAATGAGCAGTGTTTGGTGAAGTTTAAGATTGGTGACTACCATGATGAGGTGCTGTGTGACATCATACTGATGGATGCATGTCATATGTTATTGGGGAGGCCGTGGTAGTATGATAGGAGCACTATCCATGATGGTCGTGCAAACACATACTCCCTAACAAAGGATGGAGTTCGTCATAAGTTGAAGCCCTTGAAGGAGGTGGAAGAAAAGGTATATAGTACTGCCAGAATTTGCTTAGTAGATGGTAGAAAATTTTTGGAGGGAATGAAGCATGAACGTAATTGCTTTGCATTGATTCCTAAGATTAGTCAAGAGAAATGTGAAGATGTACCAGCAGAAGTCTCAAAAATGTTGGAAGAATTTTAGGATATTGTCTCTGATAATGTACCAAAAGGATTAACACCAGTAATGAAGATAAGTCATCAAATGTATTTGATATCAGGAGCCAACTTGCTAAATAAGGCAGCCCATAGAATGACTCCAATCGAGAGTGAAGAGTTGAACAGATAAGTTCAGGAGTTGTTGAGGAAGGGATTGATAAGAAGGAGCCTAAGTCCATGTGCGGTACCTGTAGTACTAGTACTAAAGAAAGATGGAGAGTGGAGAATGTGTACAGACTCTCGATCCATCAATAAGATCACAATCAAGTATAGATTTTCATTGCCTAGAATGGATGACATAATGGACTGTTTGAGTGGAGCCAAGTACTTCACGAAGATTGATTTGAAGAGTGGGTATCACCAGATCCGTATCAGAGAAGGAGATGAGTGGAAGACAGCCTTCAAGACAAAGGAAGGTTTGTATGAGTGGTTAGTCATGCCATTTGGGCTAACCAATGCAACGAGCACATTCATGCGGCTCATGAACGAGGTACTAAAAGAATTTTTGAAAAGTTTTGTTATTGTTTATTTAGATGATATTTTGATTTTCAGTAAGACTTGGGATGAGCATCTGATGCATATCAGAAGAGTTTTAGAGAAGCTAAGGGAGGAGAAGTTGCTAATTAATTTGAAGAAATGTAGTTTTGCAAAGGAGTTGGTATACCTGGGATTTGTTGTCTTAGAGGAATGTCTTAAGATGGACCCAGAAAAAGTAAGGGCTATCATTGAATGGCCTACGCTAAGGAGTGCTATGGAGTTACGATCTTTTCATGGTTTAGCAAGTTTTTATAGAAATTTTAGTAGCATTTGTGCACCCCTGACTAAGACAGTGAGAGGGGATAGAAAAGAGTTTAGATGGACTAAAGGAGCAGACAAAAGTTTTGACACATTGAAGCAGAAAGTTACAAAGCAACCTATTTTGGCACTTCCATATTTCAATAAGGTATTTCAGTGGATTGTGATGCTAGTGGCAGTGCTATAAGAGTTGTTTTGAGTCAAGATGGTAAGCCCATTGCCTATTTTAGTGAGAAGCTTAATGATGCCAAGAAAAAGTATTTTGTTTATGATCAGGAATTTTATGCAATAGTTCAAGCTTTAAAGAAATGGAGACATTATCTGTTGCTAAAAGAGTTTGTTTTATATACTGATTATCAGGCTTTATAGTATCTTAATAGTCAAGGAAAGTTGAATCAAAGGCACTTAAAATGGGTTAAGTTTTTGCAGAGTTATACTTTTGTTTTGAAGCACAGAAGTGGGAAGTCCAACAGAGTTGCAGATGCCTTGAGTAGAAAGCAAAATTTGTTAACAGAAATGAAGATAGAGGTTGTTGGGTTCGATGAGCTCAAAAGTTTATATCCTAAATATCTAGATTTTGCAAAGACTTGGAAAGCTTGTCTGGAACATGTTACTTTGGACAAGACAAAATGGTTGGATTTCATAATCCAAGATGACATGTTGTTTAAAGGAAGCTAGCTGTGCATTCCGAGGAGTTCCATGAAAGAGATCCTGATTAAGGAGAAGCATAGTGTAGGATTAGTTCGACACTTTGGTCGAGATAAGACCATTGCTATTATTGGTGAAAATTATTATTGGCCACAATTGCAACAAGATGTGAGGAAATTTGTGTAGAGTTGTAGAGTATGTCGGATGGCGAAAGGAGCAAGTTAGAATACAGGTCTATATCAGCCACTACCTATACCAGAGAAGCCATGGGATGATATTAGTATGGATTTTGTTCTTGATTTACCAAGGACACAGAGAGGGCATGATTCCATTTTTGTGGTGGTGGACAGATTCTCGAAGATGTCACATTGTATTCCTTGCAAGAAGACTAATGATGATGTTCATATTGCAGAGTTATTTTTCAGGGAGGTGGTGAGATTACACGGTCTACCAAAGAGCATAGTTTCAAATTGAGATACCAAGTTTGTTGGTTATTTCTGGAGGACATTGTGGAAAAAGTTGAAGACAGATTTGAAGTTCAGTTCTGCACACCATCCACAGACTGATGGACAGATGGAAGTGGTGAATAGGATTTTCGGTAACCTGCTATGATGCTTAGTAGGAGATATGCCCAAGGGATGGGATTTGATTTTACCACAAGAAAAATTTGCTTACAATAATTCTGTCAATAGGAGTACTGGTAAATCACCATTCTAGATTGTATATGGCAATAGCCCATGAAATGCTTCTGAGTTAAGGAAGCTAGACAAAGGAGAAAAGATAAGTGATGAAGCTGAAGACTTTGTAGAACATCTGAAGAATTTGCATGAAAAGGTGAGGAAGCACATTAATAAGATGAATATTCATTACAAGGCTAAGACAGATCAGAAGAGGAGATATAAGGAGTTCCAGGTAGGAGATGAAGTCATGGTTCACTTGAGGAAAAAAAGGTTTCTAATTGGAACATACAATAAGTTGAAAATGAAGAAATTTGGACCGTGCAAAATCCTAAAGAAGTATGATTCAGGAAATACATATGAGGTAGACCTGCTGAGTGGGATCAATAATTCCCCTGTGTTCAACATTGCCGATTTAACAGAATATCACAAAGGTGGCACAGAGGATGGACCAATAGAAGAACAGTGGAGTATTCCAATATCTACTTCAACAGAGGAGATAGAAGAGATCTTGGATAGTCATGTGGGAAGAAGTACTCAGAACTGGCAATATGAAGAATATCTGGTGAAATGGAAAGGAATGCTTGTTGAAGATTCTTCTTGGATGACTAAGGTAGAGGTTGACCATTTGGGTTTTCCTCAAACAAACCCCTGAGACATGATAGGGTCACTCCTCAAATTACCCTGGGTGTCTGATGCAGGAGCATCCAGTGGTGTAAGGGCAATCTTTCATCACCCAAAAAGAAGTTGATTCAAAATTATTCTAGTTGTTTTCATTTCTTTCCATAATTAGTGTTTCTAGTTCCATAATCTTCTGAATAATGATGTAGGACTTTCAGTTTTTTTCAAACTACTAAAAATAGCAAACTACCAGTTTTGGAAAGTTTACCTGCCATTTTAGGAAAGTTTGCATTTGGACATGGATTGAAGAAAAAACTTACAAAAAGCTTCATAACTAAAATATAAGACCTTTGACGAAGGAATCAGGCAAAGATCATTTGTGAGATGAAAGATATTAAAGTTTGTTTTCTGAAAAGCCCCTGAAAATTTTTGAAACAAGATATGAGGCACTAAAACATCCCATAACATCCCAAAAAGTTGATGGAAATCCATTTATGAATTTCTGGCATGATAGTTCACATCATGAGATTTCTGACGCCTAAAACAATTCGTCAATCGAACACTCGAATCAAAAGTTATGCTTCCCGGAAGTTGACTTACTTTTGGAGGGAGTTGCAAATTTTAAAATTTAGCTGGAGGCCACCAAAAAGTGCTATTTATGACTATTTTGGGAACCCTGGGCAGTAGTAGAGTTAAAGGGGGAAAGTGTAGAGTCAAGAATAGGTGGGTAAACAGAAACCCTAGCTGATTTGGGGTTATAGAAAGCAGAAGATTCTAGATCCTGGTGATGTGTAGTTGTAGTGTGTTGCAGCCTATGGAGGATTGATTCCTCTAATTGTAATTGAGCTTCTGTAATGTAATGAGTTGTCCAAATCAATAAAAGAAAGTTCTATTTTCTGTGTACAATTTCTTTTGTTGTGTGTTTTGTGATTTACCCCCTTCATCATTATTGTGTTGATGGCACTAAATGAATGCTTATGTCTATTATGAGAAATATGCTATAGTTGGTGTTAGATTTCTACCCAAGAATGCAAGTGTTTGAGACAAAGTAAAATAGAAATCAGATATGAGCCAAATAAACTATATTCAACTCATGAGAATGCAAATCAATACAATAGAATGGGGTTTTGCTCATATGAGAGCAAGATGTGGATATATATAAGATATTCCACCCAAAAGACTCAATACACAACCAATGTAGGATAAAGTGAAAAAGTCCCTAAGTAAACTTAACCTAGTGTGAAGAAAGATAAAGTGGAGAACATGCTAAGAAATAACTAGATAGCAAAGTAACCCTAATCACACTAACACACCCCTTAAGTGCAAATTAAGAGAGAAGATTATTATGCAAATATGTAAAAAGATGCAAAGATGGGTCCTGGCTACTAGGCCATGTTAGGTACCCATGTAAAAATACAAATGAAATCGCTCACAAACGAAGAAAAGTAGAGAACCCAATGGGACAAAACTCCTCCCCAAAAGAGAGATGAAATACAACAATGATATCCATCACAAATCCAATCAATCTCTATCCACACAAAGGATGATAAGAGAGATCATACAACACCCAATAATGAGATAACCTACTACAACAAAAAGCACTGGAAGCACACTTCTGGAGTAACACTGGAATCCTCAATCTGGCAAGCAAGGAAAGATACTTTTGTTTGCTAGAAACCATATTAGAGTCACTCAAGTACTCAGGTTAGAATTATGAAAAAGCAATAGCAGACCTGGTGCCAAGGAACATAGGAAAACTTGCAACTGGTACAACTCTGCAATCTATGAAGCAACAGTTGATTGAGAAATGATCTGGAACTGAAATGATGTGCAGAGAAAAAACAAACCTAATGCATGCAAAAAAGGAAATAGTGCATGCACTAATGAATGTTCACATTAGCCTCCATGAACAAAAAATGGCCTTAGATCTATACGTTTACAATGCTGGAGTAGATTTTTCCAGAGTTTTACAATGTCCAAAATAGACCCAAATACTGAAAGTACAGAAATATCTTAGAATCAGAACCTCAAAATAAAACCAATATGTAGTGCTATGAAAAATATCCACTTTCAAAAAAAGAATGACCTTGATTCGAGATCATATGTGAAAGTTATAGTTGTTTGAAGTTCTAAAAACTAAAACGGCCTATCAGATCTGACGAGAAAACATAATTTATGGAAAACCCATACACCAAAATTAGAAATCATCTGAACCAGCATGTAGAGCACAAAAAATTAGCTAAGATAAAAAAAGAAGCTTGCAAATCAGAGGTCGGGAGCCCGAGTTATGGCCTTCAGAAGTTGAACTACAATTTCCAAACCACCAACGAAGAGGGGGTCTATTGTAGCTTTCTGATGTTGTTTCTGCAAAATATATAAGCTGCATGCAAAAACTAACAGATACCCAGATAGTTGTTTTTATGTTTCAAACAAAACCTAGAAGGCAGTTTTCTTTTTTATGTACAGAAGATGTGACTCTAATGTTAAAAAATGCTTTTAGCACTAAAAAATGACCCCAGCAAACAAAAAATAGCATGCAAAGACTGAATCAACTACCTAAGACAAGAAAAGGCATGTTGCAACCTACAAGATTGATCAGAATACATAAAATGCAAGCCAATTGTTAGATTTGAGCTCAGAGAGTCTCTAGGAAGCTCCAAAAAAACCTGCAACTGGCAAGTCAAAATATGAACCCCCACACTTTTTTGTTTCTCTAGATCATCCAAAGATGCAAGAGAAGAGCATACTCATGTGCTTTTAAAAAAAGCTCTACACTCTTAGATTTCTAAGAAAAATGCTAACCCACAACTCACAACCGCTCTGATACCATGTTAGATTTTTACCCAAGAATGCAAGTGATTGAAAAAAAGTAAAATAGAAATTAGATATGAGCCAAATAAACTGTATTCAACTCATGAGAATGCAAATCAATACAATAGAATGGGGTTTTACTCATATGAGAGCAAGATGTGGATATATATAGGATATTCCACCCAAGAGACTCAATACACTACCAATGTGGGATAAAGTGAAAAAGTCCCTAAGTAAACTTAACCTAGTGTGAAGAGAGATAAAGCGGAGAACATGCTAAGAAATAACTAGATAGCAAAGTAACCCTATTCACACTAACAGTTGGTTGGATGTTAGCTTGGTGACTAGCATATTTAGCTATTATTTTTTAAAAATTGAAATATGTTTGTCCCAAAAGACTAATATATGAGGACAAATAGCCATGTGTGCCTACTCACAATGGCCATCAAGGATTGGTCATTCTTTTTTAGATTATTACATAATGTAACATTGTAGATAGAGTGATTGCACTGTTCATTGGAGAGTACAAATTCACCATTTTGAGAGATGACTAGTGATAGAACCTAATTTATCATATGTATTTGATGATACATTATATGTGTTGGCACCTTCAAATTTGGCAAATTTGAAGTGCCTATTTACATTCAAATTGGCGGTGGGGGCTAAGTTTGATACCTGTCGTATCTATCTGAGGCCCTAACTTTGGCGATTAAAATTTTAAATCTTGGTCATCATCATGCAAATCCGTTTGGAAGACAGATTTTTGGGACATATGTTAGTAAGGTCATCCAATTTCATGGTCCTCAATCAAGTTTTGACGTGTTTTTTAATGCATTTGTGACTACAGGCGGGCTAGAAAAGCATCCTAAAAAAGTGTGGAATTTCATGATTTTGACGACAAACCCATGTTTTAAATAATTGACTATTGTCCCCCGCAAATTTTCATGGTCTCTAGATAGCTAATGTACCTATGGTGACATTACTCCAGTTTGGTTGGCAAGGAAATTCAATTTTTCCTAAGTATTAATGTTTTGACATTGCCAATTTTAAAACATTTTAATGTTTTAATTTTTGGCATGAGGTCAGAAATTAAATGTCATGGCAAAGTAAACATTTGAATTATCAATGTTTTATTTCATTGATAATTGCTTCCCCCGCTAGCTCGCATGAGGAAAAGTCAGGGCAAATTTTGGGTACGGGTGTGTAGGGAGGTTTGGAGAAGAATTAATGTTTTATTTCATTAATAATTGCTTCCCCTGCTAGCCCACATGAGGAAAAGTCAGGAAAAAATTTGGGTATGGGTGTGCGGGGAGGTTGTGAAACACTACTGAAGTGTTGTGCCTCATGTTTTTAGGTTTGGGCGGAATTTTGGAAGCAATTTGCAGGATGTAAAAAGTATTTTTCACCCCCAAAACATTGTCTAGGGCCATTCCAACATTGAGGTAGCATTTTTAATGGTGTTCTGGGAATTTTTGTATTGTTAATAACGTGAAAAATGCCTCACCAATGCCAAAAATGAACCGGCAATGTTTCGAATGCCTATGGACTTGTTTTAAGTGTTGCAGCACCACAAAAATGTCCCTGGCAAGAGCAAAGGAACAACATTCAGAAAAATGCCTTGGCAGCCATTAAAACGTCCCTACAACAATTTGTATGCATTTAGCATGGAGGAAATGGCCTAGGCAAGGAAAATTTCAAGCCAAGACAGAGCAGATGTGAATACAAATTAAGAATGGAGGCTGGAGGGTTAAAATTTTCACTCATCGGGTGAAAATTTTGTTGGAAATTTATTTTTACCACAGAGGTAAAAATGTTGCATAGAAAATTGAAAATTATTTCCTATTTTATAGAGTGCATAAATTAATTGCAAGGTGAACTAAAGCTTAAAATGTCTGGTTGGATGCATTTTCTACTACCAGTAAAGGGGCAAATTGCCTAGGGTAAAATTTCTTACCTGCAAGGTAAGATATGACTGGTATTTTAATTTTACCACATAGGTAAAATTGTGCACAAGAATTGTAGATGAATGCAAAAGAGAGCAAGTGGTGAAGGGCAATCTAGAGATGTGACACTTTTCTCATGCCATTCTATTACAGAATCAAGGGGCTAGATCAAGCCAGGTGTCATGCCTTAGTTTAATCTAGGGTTTTTCATCTCCTTCTCCTTCTCATAAAATGCAAATGTTGTTTCATTTGCAGAGGGGTTCCAATTTTTCCAGGTCTCTGAGTCTATAATTTTGTACAGAGTTTCTGCTTAGGCTTTAGGGTTCTTTAAATTTCAGTTCTCAAATACTATAATCATCTATTCATATAATGGCCAACATTTCAGTTTGCAGCCAAAATTCAAAAATGTCATGCAGTAATGTCTCCTAGAATGTATGCTTTATTTCTTCAATCAAAATAATCAAAGAATATGATGATTTTTGTTGCACATTTGCTGCAATAAATATTTGGTTGATGGCTCTTGTTCAAAGAACAAGTTAATTTTGCTTCTATCAAATATTGGGGATAATGTGTTTCATTTAGTAACTAAGAATATTTTCTACATGTCCATGAGGGGCCTCATTATTGTAAGGCAGTAATGGTTAGAGGGTCATTGATGTTGCATTTCATTTTGTTATCTGATGGGTTATTTGTATCTTGACTCTATGAATGGATAAGGCTTTGGTCTAGTGTGTTCCTACTATGCAAACCCTGGAGGGAATCACCAAATTTAAAATCTAATTAACCTTTCCTTTCATGTTTGTTTATTATTTGGTTTTCTATATCTTCATGAAGATTAATGGATGCAAGGGTCATGCTCTGGAATGATAAAATTGTTATGCTTGTTTAATTGAGATGAAGGTATTACTATGTAATTTGTTTTCAATTCTATTCAATGCAAATGGGATATGCTTGAATCGGGTTAAATATGAAACACCCATTACCATACATTTGAGAACCATCCACTTCCAATAGACATGTAGTGAGTTTTCTAGTGCAAGTTTTATCATATATCTAGGCCCAAAATAGGTACACCCACCTAAACCTTGTGGAGCTCAAACTGTATAAGGTTACCATAGCCTTGTCAGTTTGTTTTCTCTTGTCTTCAATCTATTGATAGTGCAAATTCCTTTTCTTAAACCCCTAATCCCCCAGTTTGAGCAGTGTGTTTCTCCTTAGGATTGAAGGTTGCAAGAAAAATAACCGACAAAATGGTGACTCTGCTGGGGATGAACTAAGAATTGTGTCTTATCCTAATATCCCTATGTTTAGAAATACCCACACTCTTGTAGCTCATTATTGAAAGGTTTGCCCTTTCAAGTCACCAACAAAAATGGTGACTCTGCTGGGGAAAACTTAGATGCATATCTATTTGTAAAGAGTCAAATAATTTGAAGACTAGAATACCCAGTTTATGAGGGAATTATTGCAGCATAGCTAGATGTTTTGTGAAATAATGGCGCTCTGTTGGTGGAATGGACTCATAAAACTATTTGATATTTGAGGAGCTTTCAGTTGCTTGAAGATTTTGTCCTCTTTGAAGAGGTGGCGACTCTATGAATGAATTTGGTCAATTGTTAAAGAATTGCTTTTGTTTATGCAAGTTGATTGCATAGATTTGTAAAATTTTCAGTAATAAGAAGAAAATTATGAGGCCTGCAATAATTTCTGTGGCAAGTATGAGGTTAACCAGTGTTGTAATTGATGTCAACATACTCATATTGCATTGGTAAGAAGGTTTGGATAAGCTGTGTGTTGAAGATATTAAGAAAAGTAGTCTCAATCAGGAACAGTGAAGAATAGTGATAAGAAGAAGGCAAATGTACTCAATAGGTTGAGAATTAGAGGATGCGGATTAAAAGGGTTTGTAGATATGAGTCTTGAGATGATCCAGTTAAGATTTCAGAGGTCTGCATGAAGATATGAAAAAGTTGTGATCGGTCAAGTAGAACCGATTCTGGGAGCTGCTCTAGAGTGATAGAGTGTTACAAAAAGGTCTGGTGAGATCCGGAGGAGCATTGTCAGACTCTGTGGATTGGAAGGAGTGTTTGGGATGTCCTTGTGATGTGTCATCTCAGTTTGTACAAAGTTTGGAGGTCTGGAAGCACCTTCTTCAGTATGACAGTGGTGACGAACTGTGTTCTTGAAGTCCCAGATGAAGAGGAGAAGAGATTCCAGTGAGTAGAGGAAGTGCGGATGTACTTGGTTAATCAGGCAAGCTTGTGAAGGTTCTTGGATCATGTTGAGGTTATGTTGTCGGTCTGCATTGGTGGTAGAGCCTGGAATTGAAGATATTCTTCCGGATGAAGTTCTTGTTCAGACTAACCTACCGGATGAAGTTGTTCATCTTGCGAATGTCCTTATGGTTGATTGCCGACTTAGATGATTGTTCCTAAGTCGATGTCTTGTATAAATAAAGGTTTGTGAGTTCATTTCAAAGTGTGTTGAGTAGTGGATGAGAGTGGTATAGCGAAAGAGCGAAGGGCAGAGCTAAAGTATCTCAGGCTTAAATGGAACTAATCCAGACATGGTAAAGATGTCAATCTCCAGTTCAATTTTGTGATTCTTATCACTTTGTAGACAGTGTGTCTCTTGTAGGCATTGTGCCTCTTTGTGAGCAGTGTGCTCAGGCAGTGAGCCCTAATTGGCATGTGCCATTCATTTTTCTTATTCTTCTAACAGAGAATAATCCTTGGGTTAATCACCCCGTGGTTTTTCCCTTAACCAGGTTTTCCACATCAAAATCTTGGTGTCTAATATGTTGATGATTATCTGCTCTTGTGCTTTCATGAATAATTAACTGATATGCTATTAACTAACAAAGAAGAATCAAGTGTTCAAAATAGAAGCAAGTTTTTACACAAATGATTCACCCCCCCTCTCAGTTGTGTGCCCTAGATCTAACAATTGGTATCAGAGCCAAGTTCCTCTGAAAGGAGCTTAACCACTTGAGGAGATCCAGGATGTCGTCATACAAGAAGGATAGTCCAAAGTTTGATGGAACCAACTTCACTCGCTGGAAAGGTCGCACGAAATGTCACTTGGAGTGTATGGGAAAAGCATACTTGGCCATGGTATCAAAACCATATGTACCTCCACAGGGTGGTCCGACAACTCTGAATGAAATCACAGATGCTGAAAATAATTTGCAGACCAAGGAAGCTCTTCTAAGCACATTGAATGACTCAGATCTCTCAAATGTTATTGACCTACCAACTGCATATGAGATCTGGACTAAACTAGAACTTCTGTATGAAGGAGATGAGTTTGTCAAGAGTGCAAGGTTGCAAAGTCTGAAAGGGAAATTTGAAAGATTAAAGATGAGAGATGATGAAAATATCACTACCTTTATGCCAAGAGTGAATGAGCTAGTGTGTGGAATCAGGAATGCTGGTGGAGTTCTGGATGAAAATGAAATTATTTGCAAAATTCTCAAATCCCTTCCTACTGCCTACAAAATCAAGGTTGCTGCCATTGATGAATTCAGAGCCCATACAACTGTCACAAGAGAGCAACTAGCTGGCAAACTGGCTGCATTTGAAATGACCGAGTTTGGAGATGATCCCCCCAAGACTGAATCTGCATTCAAAGCCAGTGCCTATGTGAAAGGAAAACAAAGATTTGATCCAGGAGAGAACTCTTCAAGGAAGCTGTCATGGTATGATCAAGCAAGGAAAGACATGGAAGAGGAAGAAGTAGAAATAGCTCAACTAGAAGCCCTCATTGCAAAGAGACTACCAAGAGGGTCCGGTAAGTATGAAAGAAAACTACCTTTTAAGTGCTTCAACTGCAATAAGATTGGTCATTTTGCTTCAAGATGTCCAGAAAGATCTGCAAGGTCTAATACTAACAGACAAAGGTTTCAAAAGAACTGCTATTATGTTCATGAAGAAGATGACAATGAAGGAGTAACTGATGATGAATCAGAAATAGGAAGCAAATCCAGAAATGAATGGGTGTTTATTGCCATCAAGGAAGAAGAGTCAATACCCTCTGAATCTATCAATCATAAGGTTGTAGAAAGAGTTTTGGCTGCCCAAGTTGAAGAAAAGGATGATTGGATTATTGATAGCGGATACTCTCACCATATGACTGGTAACAAGAACAAGTTCTTAGATTTGGAAAGGTATGAAGGAGGAATGGTAAAGTTTGGTGACAATTCTGCTGGCAGAATCAGAGGTAGGGGAACTATTTCTTTTGATGGAAAGAGCAAAACAGGTAATGTACTATATGTTGAAGGATTGAAGCACAATCTTCTCAATGTTGGTCAGTTAGTGGACAAAGGCTATGATCTCCGGTTCAAGAATGGAAAATGCAGAATCTTTATAAGCTTCGAAACTGAAATTGCATCCAGTACTCAAACAAAAGGTAATATCTTCCATCTAGTTGGTTCTAATAAAAGTTGTCTGTTTGTTCAAGTTGATCAGAGTTGGTTATGGCATAGAAGGATGTGCCATATGAATTTTGATAACATCATCAAGATAAGCAATACTCAGGCTGTAAGAGATCTTCCTAAATTGGTGAAACCTACAAATAGTTTATGCAAAGAATGTCAGCTAGGTAAATAGAGCAGAGTCTCTTTCAAAAGCAAGGATCAGTCCACTACCGGATTGTTGGAATTAGTACATACTGATCTCTGTGGTCTGACAAGAATCAAGAGTATGCAAGGTGATAGATATTTCATGTTGCTAATTGATGACCATTCTCGAATGATGTGGGTTACCTTCCTAAAAGAGAAATCAGAAGCCCTTGAGAAGTTCAAAATCTTCAAAACTACGGTAGAGAATCAAACCGGATTGAAACTGAAGTGTCTAAGGTCTGATAGAGGTGGTGAATTCACATCCGGTGAATTCATAGACTTTTGTGAGAAGCATGGCATAAAGAGACAGTTGTCTGCTCCTAGGACTCCACAGCAGAATGGAGTAGTTGAGAGAAAGAACCGGACCATCCAGGAAGCTTCTAGGACAATGATGATGGAAGCAAATGTTCCTCAGATGTTTTGGAGAGAAGCTATCAGCACTAAAGTCTACACTCTTAACTGAGTTCAAATTAGAAACAATACCAGTAAGACTCCTTATGAACTTTGGTTTGGTATAACTCCTACTATGAGATATTTTAGAGTATTTGGTGGCAAGTGTTACATCAAAAGAGATGAAGATATAGGAAAGTTTGATGCTAGAAGTGATGAAGGAATTTTCTTGGGTTACTCCACTCAAAGAAAAGCATACCGGTGTTACAATAAGAGACTGAAAAAGATGATACAAAGTACAAATGTGAAGGTTGATGAAGGAATTGAGAAGCCCTCAAGGTTTTATGAATATGATGAAGATGATCAAGATGGTGCTCTGATTCAAGGAACTCAATCCCTTCCTAAAAGTCAGATTCAGACTGATCTGGTAAATTAGGAAGAAGAGGTTTGTCTTAATGAACCTGATCAAGAAACAGTAGTGCAAGAGACTCCGAAAGTTCCAAGGTATGTAACCTTAAATCACTCTGAAGATCAGATCATAGGTGACAAAAGCAAAGGGGTACAAACAAGGAGGAAAATTGCTCAAAATTCAAATGAATGTTGTTTGATTTCAAAGATTGAACCTAAGACAATAAATGAAGCATGCAATGATGAAAATTAGACAAAAGTAATGGAAGAAGAGTTGATGCAAATTGAGAAAAATCAAACTTGGGATCTTGTTCCCAGACCTAGAAACAAGAATGTGATTGGAACCAAATGGGTCTTCTGGAACAAACTAAATGAGGTTGGTGAAGTTATCAGAAACAAAGCCAGATTGGTCTACAAAGGCTACTCTCAAATAGAAGGAATTGAATTTGAAGAAACCTTTGCTTCGGTAGCAAGAATTGAAGCAGTCAGATTATTTCTTGCATCTGCCTTCAAAGACTTTAAGGTATATCAGATGGATGTCAAGTCTGCCTTGCTAAATGGTGATTTGGAAGAAGAAGTATACATTGAACAACCGGATGGATTTCAATTGTCTGATAATGATGATATGGTCTGCAAGTTGAAGAAAGCATTGTATGGATTGAAACAAGCCCCAAGAGCATGGTATGAAAGGTTGGATAAGCATCTTGTGCAAATTGGATTCAACAAAGGTACTGCTAACAGTAACTTATATTTCAAAATTGATCATGAAAACACTTTGATTGTTGAAGTGTTTGTGGATGATATCATTTTTAGAGGAAGAGATAGTATGTGCAAAACTTTTGCAAATCAGATGAGAAGTGAGTTTGAAATGTCTATGCTTGGTGAAATGAATTTCTTCTTGGGTCTACAAATTATTCAAACAAAGAAAGGGATCTTCATTTCTCAGACCAAATATGTGAAAGAATTGTTGAGGAAATTCAGTATGGAAGATTCAAAGCCAATGAACACTCCTATGGCAACCGGATGTAAGTTGAGCAAAGATGATGACTCTCCAAAGGCATATTAGACAAAGTATAGATCAATGATTGGTGGATTGTTGTATCTCACTCAGACTAGACCAGATATAATGCAGGTTGTTGGTCTTATGGCAAGATTCCAGGCTGATCCTAGAGAATTTCATGTTATGGCAATCAAAAGAATTTTTAGGTACTTGAAAGGAACAGTTGAGTATGGTCTATGGTACCCTAGAGATCTAGATTTCTCTCTTCATGCATATACAGATGCAGATTGGGCAGGAGATGTGGATGACCGAAAGAGCACCAGTGGTGGAGCATTCTTTTTGGGAAAGAGATTGGTTTCTTGGCTAAGCAAGAAACAAGAGGCAATATCTCTGTCTACAATTGAAGTAGAATATATTGCAGCAGCAAGTAGTTGCACTCAAATTTTATGGATGAAGCAGATGTTAAGAGACATGAAAGTAGAATATGAGGAGCCTATCACAATTTTCTGTGATAATTCAAGTGCAATAAACATTTCTAAGAATCTGGTGTTGCATTCTAAAACCAAGCACATATCTATCAAGTTTCACTTTCTGAGAGAACAAGTGAACAAGGATGAAGTCAGATTGGAGTATGTACCCTCTAAGGATCAAATTGCAGATATTTTTACTAAACCTCTCCCCAAGGACTCTTTTGAGTATCTCCGGGAGAAGTTAGGGGTCATGGCCCCTTCGATGATGAACTAGGATGCACTGATGTGCATCAGTCCGGTGGATATCATAGTCATATCTTGTGATCCAGATTGATGATGGGGAGCTACTACTAAGGGGGAGCGGCTGGTATGATTCTGATATGTTACAAGTGCAAGTATGAGCCCTTTGCCATTGATGTCAAAGGGGGAGAGAAGACATGTGAAAAACAAGTGGTTGATGATCAAAGGGGGAGCAATAAAGGAAGAGAAGACATGTGAAGAGTTGTTGCTGATAGGGGGAGCTGTGATAGAAAAAAGAAGTTCTTGTCTTGATGGTTTTTCACATCATATGTTGCCATCAATGACAAAGGGGGAGATTGTTGCAAGTATGAGGTTAACCAATGTTGTCATTGATGTCAACATACTCATATTACATTGGTAAGAAGGTTTGGATAAGTTGTGTGTTGAGGATATTAAGAAAAGTAGTCTCAATCAGGAACAGTGAAGAATAGTGATAAGAAGAAGGCAAATGTACTCAATAGGTTGAGAATTAGAGGATGCAGATTAAAGGGTTTGTAGATATGAGTCTTGAGATGATCCAATTAAGATTTTAGAGGTCCGCATGAAGATATGAAAAAGTTGTGATCGGTCAAGTAGAACCGGTTCCGGGAGCTGCTCCGGAGTGACAGAGTGTTACAAAAAGGTCTGGTGAGATCCGGAGGAGCATTGTTAGACTCTGTGGATTGGAAGGAGTGTTTGGGATGTCCTTGTGATGTGTCATCTCAATTTGTACAAAGTTTGGAGGTCTGGAAGCACCTTCTTTAGTATGACAGTGGCAACAGACTGTGTTCTTGAAGTTTCAGATGAAGAGGAGAAGAGATTCCAGTGAGTAGAGGAAGTGCGGATGTACCTGGTTAATCAGGCAAGCTTGTGAAGGTTCTTGGATCATGTTGAGGTTGTATTGTTGGTCTGCATTGGTGGTAGAGCCCGGAATTGAAGATATTCTTCCAGATGAAGTTCTTGTTTAGACTAACCTACCGGATGAAGTTGTTCATCTTGTGAATGTTCTTGTGGTGGCCGACCGGATGTATTAATCATCTTGCGAATGTCCTTATGGTTGATTGCTAACTTAGATGATTGTTCCTAAGTCGATGTCTTGTATAAATAAAGGTTTGTGAGTTCATTTCAAAGTGTGTTGAGTAGTGGATGAGAGTGGTATAGCGAAAGAGCAAAGGGCAGAGTAGAAGTATCTCAGGCTTAAATGGAACTGATCCAGACATGGTAAAGATGTCAATCTCTAGTTCAAGTTTGTGATTCTTATCACTTTGTAGATAGTGTGTCTCTTGTAGGTAGTGTGCCTCTTTGTGAGTAGTGTGCTCAGGCAGTGAGCCCTAATTGGCATGTGCCATTCATTTTTCTTATTCTTCTAACAGAGAATAATCCTTGGGTTAATCACCCCGTGGTTTTTCCCTTAACCAGGTTTTCCATGTCAAAATCTTGGTGTCCAATGTGTTGATGATTATCTGCTCTTGTGCTTTCATGAATGATTAACTGATATGCTATTAACTAACAAAGAAGAATCAAGTGTTCAAAATAGAAGCAAGTTTTTGCACAACTGATTCACCCCCCCTCTCAGTTGTGTGCCCTAGATCTAACAATTTCTACTTATTTGGTCCTTCACTCTTGTTTCATCTCAAAAGCAAAATAAATCAGATGAATAGAAGTTATTTGTGAAAGTACTTTGTGTAGAATGTTATTCCCATGTTGAATGAAGTTTTATAATGGAGAAGTAAGGATTTTGGGTTGGCAAGAGACACTGCTAGGCATGATAAGTGTTGTCATTGATGGTAACTAAGATCAGCCCAATCATCTGCACAACACAATTTGTTCACACCAGAAGTCAGAATCAGAATCTGTCTAAGTCCGAGCAGTCAGGAACAGAGCAGGTGACAGAGTCTAGTATCTTGGTCTCGATCTATCCAGTGGAAAGACATGGTTTTCTATGGATCTAAGGTAGTTGTAATAATTGTCAAGACACTCTAAATCCAAAATTTCATCCTCCAGAGATGAAGGACTCAAAAGATATTAGCTTCTGAGTATTGAGTTCTAGTTTGTCAGAGCAGACAGAAGAAGAACATGCTGACCTTGCAGAAGATCTTGATTCCAGATGTATGGAAGTTGTTTGTTGGACAAATGGTGATAATCAGTGATAGTGGCCAACATGAGTGATGATTTTCAAGAACAAGTTTTGGTCCGCACCTTAAGTTATGCATAGATCTAGCCGACAGAGCAGAGCATTCATAAAAGTTCTAAGTGTTGTTGAAGCCGACTAATAGAATGATTGTAGATCATATTGCGGATATATATAGCTGATGAAATTGGATGATTTATTGTGTGTGGTGTGTGTGCGAACAAGGCGTATGTGAGAAGAGTAGAAATCTAAAGTGCGAATGAAGGAAGAACAGTAAGAAGAACAAAGCAAAGATGAAATGTGTAAGATCAGTTTTTGTACTTAATCGAAATTGAAATTCTTGCATGGGTAGATGTTATTAATCAGTTCAAATCTCTATCATTCTCTTGTAATATTCCATAGGTAGTGCGCCTCCATTTGAGCAGTGATCTTTGGGCAGTGAGCCCGAATGCATGTGCATTCCCATTTGTAAAAATACTTTTAACAGGGTATTAATTTTTGTGGGTTAACTCCCACCGTGGTTTTTCCCTTAACTGGGTTTCCACGTCAAAATCTTGGTGTCAAATGTGTTATTTATGTTTTTTGTTCATATGTTATTGATTGATCCTGAAATGTTTATATCATTAAATTGATTATAAGTGGCAAAGGAAGATTAAAGGTAGAAAAGATTGAAAATGTGTGACAACTAATTCACCCCCCTCTCAATTGTCCAGACCTAAACCAACAATTGGTATCAGAACAACGTTCCTTTTGAAGAGTTTAACAGCTTAATGAAGATTTGGGAAGGTAGTAAAAATGGACAAATATAATCTTCAAGGGCAACTTAATCTTTCCCTAGATGATCTTGAGCAGTCCAAGGCAAAAGTCCAAGAATTGCAAGATAATCTCAAAAAGGCCGAAGACTTCATTGAGATCCTAAAATAAAAGTTAAGCAAATCTAATGCAAAAGGAAAGGAGCAACCTCTTCAACTGGAGGACAAGGCCTTGAAATAAAAAACAAAGGAATGTGAAAAGTTAGCTAAAGAAGTTATTGTCTTAAAACATGAGATGGAAACTGGGGTAATGAGACTAACCAAGAAAATTAAAGATAGGAAGAAAACTGAAGAAGAAATGAAGCAAAATCTAAAGGAGAGAACTAAAGAATGCTGCAAATTGGATGGAATAGTTGGTCTCCTAGAATCAAATCTACAAGAAAGTAGAAACAATGAGAGAAAACTTGAGAGATAGATTATCACTCTCAGACATGACCTAGAAATTGCTAATGAGTATACGGAGAAGTTCAAGATAAGCTTAGCTAAACTTGAAGCACTAATTGAAGAACAGAAAAAGGATGATGACAAGCATAATCTTAGATATGAGAAAGGTGAAAGTTCTGGATCCAGACAAAGAAATTTTCAACCAAGGAATAAAAGAAATAGACTAGAAAACCTCCGGTAAGACAACATAATGCTCAAAGATATCCATCATTCAATGGAAATTGTTTCAATTACAATAAATTTGGTCATAAGGCTACTCAGTGCAGAAGTAGAGAATAAAAATGGTCCATCCTTCTCTGGTAAATGCTTCAAGTGTAAGAGGTATGGTCATAAATCAAATGAATGTAGAAGTATGATAATGAATAATGCTAACAATAGAGGAATTGGCAATTCTTTCAATGGTTACTATTTTTCTTGCAATGGGTTTGGATACATGGCCAATCAATGCAGATCTAAAGGATATCAAGTTCATAAGAAAGGAAATGTTGTGTGTTTTAATTGCAATAAATCTGGTCATATTGCAAGATTCTGCAGAAGTAGGAACAATGAAAGAAGAGGTCTGGTAAGCAAAAAACTAGATGAATAGAGACAAGACAAAGGCAAAAGAAAAATTGATGTGAATGAGATACGGAGAGAAATGAACAAGATCTGGGTAAAGAAAGATACAATAAACAATGATGATGAGTCTGCACCAGAATCAGGTGCTGACAATTCCTTTGGGAATTAAGTCAGGAGCTCTGGCTCAGGGGGAGCTGCATTGAACATCAAAATCCCCTCGTCATTAAGTGGGTGCCTAAATCTGGCACAATAAAAGAGAACATTCTGAATTGGTCCCAAACCCTTGGAAGGATTTCTAGAAGGAAAAATGTTGATGTGAAATCTTGCGGAGTGATTCATGAAGAACTATCAAAAACAAAGTAACCGGATATAATTAGGGAAACACATTTATTACAATGCCAAATTAGGTTTTGCAAAAGATAAAAGGTCACTTGGTCACTCATTTGAATCACCTTGCATTCAAAGGAAATAATAAGAAGAGCATTCAAGCTACAAATCTAGAGACTGAGGCAAAGAGTGAATTCAACCGACAATTGATCAACCCTAACCTCACGAAAGAAAAAGGTACCTCTCTATAAAGCTTTGAATATAAAATATGTTGAAATGGCTACTACTCATGTTGTTGACATTACTGAAAGGCCTCAACCCAAATTTAAGAAGCATCCTCACAAATCAATTGAAGTTGATCCGTTAGGAGCTTTTTCAAGTGTTCTGTATGGTGTGCTTCATGTAGAAGACATTAGGGTTTATATTCATGCAAATATAGATGAGTTTGAATATTCAAGGTATGTAGACTTGTTTGAGATACAACTCAAGGATGAAAATCACGAACTTAAACCTGAGTATAAGGCACTGTAGGATAAACACTTTATTCAGATTATGGGGTTTCCAACATTTGATGAGGATGAATGGGTCTGATACGTTTTGAGTCAGATGCATGATGAATTCATTTGGTTGTTAAAACCATTCAATATTACCAAGGATGCTATCATAAATGTAACTGGCTTAAACTCAACCGGAGGATTGCCCATGCTGAAAGCCATGAAAAACTAGACAGTGACTGATGCTATTGGTGCCAAGTTTGATAGAAGGGCAATGACCATTAATGATATTATAGAACCAGATGTCAAATTCACCTCCATGGTGATTGGGTACAAGATTTACCACTCGAGCGGAGAAAATTTTGTGTCCAGAATAGCCATATATGCTGCATACAAGATGCTAAAATAAAACACTGATTATGAGTTGTGTAAATTACTTCAGAATCAATTGATTGAAAATTTAAACAAAATCAATAAAGATAAGAAAAACACTTTCAAGTATGGTACATTGGTTATATGTTTGTTCTTCTACTTTATGAATGAGGTGCCTGGGGTAAAAGGTGTGCACTAGACTAAGGATGAGCTAGTTGCCATTCAGATTAGAGATCATCTTCGTAGCATTGGTGATTTCAAAGCTCAGAAGACTACAATATGGGGTTACTTCAAGAATTTTCATAATATGATGCACCTAAGGGAAAGAATCCCTAAAGCAATTGTTGAGAAGTACAAAAATGATATATGCTTCATGGTTGATACTGATTAGTGTCTAATGGAAGTAGTGGAACCTAGAACTGCTTGGATCATGCCCATGGGGTATGAAGTAGATGAAAAATTCTAAATATATATGCTCAACATCTTCTAAGCAAGCCTAAAGACTCAACGATTGAAAGATTAAGAACTTATGAGGAGCTAAATTCAAAACTGTATACTAAATTCAGAGAACCTAAAAGTACTAGGAAAGTAAGAAAAGAAGTTAAACAGCTAGCTGGAAATCTGGGCCTAACTAAGGAGGCTGTGAGGAAACACAGAGAAAGAACTAAAAAAGATGAGAAAGAGAAACACGATAAGAAACCAACAGATGCATCGATGGAACTCTCTTCCACTTCAAGAACTACTAGGAGCTCTGTTGTTGCCCCTGTTCCTTCCAAGACTTCAAAACTAGAAGAAAAATCATCTAGAAAATGGGAGGAAAGGAAGAAAACAAAAGCAACCCGGACCTATGAAAGTATAAGAGATGAAGAAGAAGATACAGATTCTGAAATTGAAATCAAGGAAATAAAGGCCATAGAAACAAAAGCTACAAAAGTAACCAAAGAAGAGTCCTCCAAAAGCAAGAGGACTAGCAAAAAGCAAAAGACAGAAGCTTATGAGGAATATGTTGACAAGCCCACACTCTCCCTAGAAGATGTGATAAAATCAGTCACTGTGGATGGTAATCTAAAACCCATGATTGAATTATATGATGAATACAATGATGTGGATAAAAGGGTATTGGAAGAAGCAACTGTCAAATATCTCAACATCTACAACAAGCCACTGATTGAGATAACTTCTGAGTTGCCACAAAGTCTAGTAAATATTTTGGAATTGAGAAAAGAAAATGCCAAGAGCAAGGACATAGAAATCAAGGAACATGAGCTAATAAATTTGTGTCCTTAGATTTCACCTGATCAAATAAATATGATATTCAAGGAAGTCAAAGATGACTTTAGAAGCAAAAGGAGAATGAACAAACTCATGCTTGGAGAAACAAGGGAAATCATTGAAGAAACTCAAGAGATTCTTTTGAAAGCATTGAAAAAGCACATTTTCCCATTGTCACAAAAGAAGTTCCAGATGGTGAAGAAGAGAACATTATTGAGTAGCAATCTGAGTTGGGTAAAGCCTCTGTTCCAGAAGTAGAACAAGTAAATCAAGAGGATACATAAATGTTGGATAAAGTAGTTGATGCAAGAGATACTCCCAATCCACCTAATACATCAGGGAAAGAGGATAATATTACTACTTCACAGAGCCCTTCGGATCAGGTAGCAAGTGATGAACAAATAGGAAAGAGTCCTTCTGCAAAGAACACAAAGAAAGATAAAGTAGAGATAGAGGAAGAAAGAGAAAAGAAAGATAAAAGAAAAGAAGATGGTGCAAACGTTGAAGCACATAAAGAAGATACTAAGAAATCTGATGAACAAAAGGATGGTTTAGAAAATGTTTCAATAGACACTACATATACAATGAAAAGTCTTCTTGAAAAAGAGATGAGTGAGCTTGATGAACCTGAACTACTCCAAGGTCTAGCCAATCTAGATGCTCTCTCTCCAATTCAACTGATGAAAATAGCATCATTCACCCAAGTAAAGGCCAGAGAAAAGATGTTAAAATTCCACATGGAGGACAATGAACTACTGGGGCTTGCATCTGGGATTTTGGAAAAGTCAATGCCTACCTTCCAGAAGAGTCCATCTGATTCCCCCTTTGAACATTTGAAAAATCTTGTAAGTTCTATAAATACTCATTTTGAGTCCTTTGAGAAGTCTGTGGAGGCAAAAGTTCAGAAAGAATTCCTAGATAAGAAATTTTGTGAAATAAAGAACCTGATAGGAAATGATAGAAGAATACTTGGTATTAGCATAAAAAGTATTCATAATGCTCTAAATGATGGAAGTGATATGTACAAATTCTATCTATCATGGCCCAAAGTTAATGAGGATATTGAGAAAAAGATAAAGGAGCAAGAATAGAAATTGTCAAATCTCTCAAAATTTTGATCCTCTAATAGTTTCGCCTATAAGTCAAGAATGTCTTGTAATCAGCCTGATAGATGACATAAAGAGGCTTATTAAAGAAAAGGGTAACATTATGAAGAGAATGTGTGAGCTCCGGGGATTAATTGCTCCTAAGTTAGAGACGGTGTATAATTCCCTATCTGAAGCTTAGAGTGCAGTTCAGACTAGTGATCCAGCAGATCTGTCAAAGGCAGAAGCATATTCATTTTTGTTAAGTGGGCACATCTCTATTTTGGATGGAATGAAGAATACTTGGGCCTATAAACTTGTGCAAATAAAAACTAGCTTTGCAGACATTCTCAAGTTCATGTAAATAGAACTTAATTATTAGTTGTACATATGCGGTCCTATATATAAATTCTAGAAAATTTTGGCTTGTGGACCCCACCCTTTGTCATTGATGTCAAAGGGGGAGTGAAGATTAGTGAAAAATGAGGAATCTAGCTAAGGTGGAGTACCAAAAAGTAGTTTGAACAACAATATGGAGCACAAGCTAAGGGGGAGCTATTCCAACACGTAGTTATTTTTCACTAAATGTTGCCATCAATGCCAAAGGGGGAGATTGTTGGCAAGAGACACTACTAGGCATGATAAGTGTTGTCATTGATGGCAACTAAGATCATCCCAATCATCCACATAACACAATTTGTTCACACTGAAAGTCAGAATCAGAATTTGTCTAAGTCCGGGCAGTCAGGAACAGAGCCGGTGACAAGGTCCAGTATCTTGGTCGGGATCTATCCGGTGGAAAGACATGGTTTGCTATAGATCTGAAGTAGTTGTAAGAATTTCCAAGACACTCTAAATCTAGAATTTCATCCTCCAGAGATGAAGGACTCAAAAGATATTAGCTTCTGAGTATTGAGTTCTAGTTTGTCAAAGCAAACAGAAGAAGAATAGGCCGACCTTGTAGAAGATCTTGATTCCAGATGTATGTAAGTTGTTTGTTGGACAAATGGTGATAATCAATGATAGTGGTCAACATGAGTGATGATTTTCAAGAGCAATTTTTGGTCTGCACCTTAAGTTATGCATAGATCTAGCCGACAGAGCAGAGCATTCATAAAAGTTCTAAGTGTTGTTGAAGCCGACTGATAGAATGATTGTAGATCATATTGCGGATATATATAGCCGATGAAATTGGATGATTCTATGTGTGTGGTGTGTGTGTGAATAAGGCATATGTGAGAAGAGTAGAAATCTAAAGTGCGAATGAAGGCAAAACAATAAGAAGAATAGCGCAAAGATGAAATGTGTAAGATCAATTTTTGTACTTAACCATAACTAAAATTCTTGCATGGGTAGATGCTATTAATTAGTTCCAATCTCTGTCATTCTCTTGTAATATTTCCATAGGCAGTGAGCCTCCAGTTGAGTAGTGAGCTCTAGGCAGTGAGCCCGAATGAATGTGCATTCTCATTTATAAAAATACTTTTAACAGCGTATTATTTTTTGTGGTTTAACTCCCACCATGGTTTTTCCCTTAACTGGGTTTCCATGTCAAAATCTTGGTGTCAAATGTGTTATTTATGTTTTTTGTTCACATGTTATTGATTGATACTGAAATGTTTATATCATTAAATTGATTATAAGTGGCAAAGGAAGATTAAAGGTAGAAAAGATTGAAAATGTGTGACAACTGATTCACCCCCCCCTCTCAGTTGTCCAAACCTAAACCAACATTTCATTGGAGAGACTTAAAGTTTTGTTAAGAGGTAGAACCATGATAAAGTTGTTGTGAAGGAAATTAGTTGTTGTTGAAAGCATATTTGAATGTGGGTTGTCATTCTTTCTATCTTTCTGCACATTTGAATGTTAACATGCACTGTGCATCACAACATCTATCATAGCCTCAGAGAAAGGTCTTCTCTGTTGAAAGATACACAACACTAGATTTTAGTGGTATCTAAAACTATCCAAATTCTATTCCTGATGGGGTTAGAGAGCATTTGCCATAGTTTAGTGGTAATAGTTTTGAATTAGCAAATAAGCATTTCCAGGATTTCAGTGACCTAATGGGAGACTATGAGGTTGATCCAGAAGATGTTGTCATGAAGTTATTTGTTCAATCTCTAAAAGGAGATGCAAGGGATTGGTTTACAAACTTGCTTGTGCATTATATTTCTTCATGGCAAGAATTGAAAATAGCTTTTATTGATCAATTTGGTGAAAGGGTTAATGTAAGTTCATTAATCAATAAACTTCTTCAGATTGAGAAGGATGAAGAGGAGCTAGTTCCAGCTTTCAATTTGAGGTTTGCAAAGACCATAAGAGATATTCTAGAGAATTTTAGACCAAATGATGCAATGTGTTTGGTTATATACTTGGGTGCATTCAACAAAGAGATGATTTATTTACTGAGAGATAAAGATCCTGTGACACTCTGTCAAGCATTCATTATAGCTATAGTTATTGAGAACAACTTAAATTTTTCAATGATGAAAGGACATATGTCTAGAGATGTTGGTCATTCTAAAATATTTATGTAGATGAAAAGCATATATCAGAGAATAGCAATGACTGTCAGTACAGTAGCAATTTTGTTGCTACTGTTAGAGCACCATTACATCATCTAAATCATGGTTTAAGTGCTCTACCAAAGGAGTTGAAGCCTGTTAGGTTTGACCAAGTGTGTGAATACATTGTTCTTTTTGAAGAGATTAGAGATGATCATGAAAAAACTGTCATGTTTTCAATCTGTAATGATAATGATTCTTCTGCTCCATATGAGTCAAGCAATGAAATGTCACATGAAGAAGAAGAGCGTGGAGCAAAGGTTAAAAATGCATACCTCAGTGAAGCAAATGAAATGTGTGGTCAGTTCATTGGTTATGTAGATAATGATTACAGTCATCATATTTCAAATGCATGGTCTAGTGAACATAAGGAGGTATGTGTGTAGAAGTTGTGAAATTGTAAAGCACGAAAAAATCACATTCTAAAAATAGTAAACCAAAAAGTATTACTCATTCCAAATAAGGAAAGTGATACATTTCATTAATCAAATATCCATAGTTGCACAGTAATGGCAAGTTCCAAAATAAAGAAGTATAATTACATACACCAAAAAGGGTGTTACAATACATCTATTTCAATGTTACAAGTACAAGATATTACATCAATTACATTAGTGAGAGTATTTATACTATTACAAATTGGCTATGCAAGCCATACAAAGAATAATACAATGAAATATATACATCATGAATCATATATCATAAGAAGTTTTGTCCTCAACCACCATGACCCCAATGGTCTTCCGCAAGTTGAGGCTAAGAGTGTGGTTAAGGCACTTTTTCCACCCAACCACGAAGTACTAAACTTCCCTAGGTTTCTTCCTAACTTGAAGAAAACACCGACCCTGCATGAGGAGCCTAGCAACCTAGAACGGTAAAGGCAGGAGGGAACTCTTGATGCAAGTCTAATACCTATATGCACTCCTAACTCGAATGACATATATCTGGTATGTAGGATGTGGCAGAGACATATAACATAAAATCTAGGCTTTTATAATCCATCTATTTCAATGGTACATCTCACTTTGGCCAAAGCATTTAATAAAAAGTGGTAGTTTAGAAAAATAAATTACCGTCTCTAGGAGCCCACATTTGGTATCCTATCCCAGAAGGTAAGCTTATCACACACAACACAGACAACAAGAATAATCTATTTCCAATTGTATAATAATACATGCATTTTCTTAGAAATAGTTACTATTATGTTCTTGCAGAACAACATGAATACACCTTGCATGCATCTCATACCTCTAACAATGAGCTATATGCATGAATTATTCAAGATACACATAAAAGATATAAAAACTGGTTATATTCCTTAACTCTTATTCACCTACTTGTTTCCCAATAAAGAAGGTTTATAACACCATATTACTTTGACATGGAATTTAAGAAGATATAAATTGATTAACCATTCCATAAAATTTAATGAAAACACTATTTAAGAGAAGGTTTCATTCTTCTAAGTTTTCTGATCATTTTGTCAATAAAATAATAGAACTACTACTGGTTGTAAACTACTACAGGAACTTAAATGCAGTAGGCAATAGGAACTTAAGAATCATACAATAATCCATTTTTAGGGATGTTTATATATGTCTGATATATAAGAAGACCACAATCTATTAAACATCTTTCAAATCCATACAAAACACCATTAAGATATAGGCTTAATTATGTTTATATTTCACCAACAAATGGCAGGGTTAGATTGCTATAGGATCTGCAGACATACTGCTACAGGATAAAATAGGGAGTGTGATAGGAACTAAATAGTCTCCTAAATATCTCTAGTAAGGAAAAACAAATGTGATGGAAATTAAGGTGATAAAGACTAATAACCTCACAAGCCAAATAAACTCTAATTAAATGAAGGCATGGATAAGTTACTACTGCAACAGAAATAAAGTTGTAATAGATCAATAAATAACCACAACATGAATGGATTGTGACAAGAACATAATAAGTTGTGACAGGAACATCTAATAAAGCCAATCAAATGTCACAGAGGTAGAAATAATAGGTTATAGGAATACACTCCACTGCTATAAGATAACACTCTACTACAGGAAAAGTGATATACGACTATAAGAATAATGCCTGTTGTGACAGAAAATGACTAAACTGCAATAGGAATAACAGTCACTAATTATTATATATCTCCAAATTGACAAACTGAGTATGGCTACGTTTTGGATATGATTTACAAAACTAAGTGTATATCAAAATTTCAGAGAAACCCAGTTCATAAAATTGAAGTTATTGGTGACGCAATAGATGATTTTGACAGAGACGAAATGGGTAAAATATAGACAGTCACTAAGTATTACATATCTCAAAAATGACAAACTGGGTAAGGTTGATTTTTGGATATGATTTACATAACTAGGTTTTGCACCTTATATAATTTTTTTAGAAAAAACCCAGTTCACAAATATAGAGTTATGAATGACACAATAGATTGTTTTGACATAGACGAATTGAGTAAAATATAAACAGTCACTAAGTATTACATATCTCAAAAATGACAAACTGGGTAAGGCTGATTTTTGGATATGTTTTAAATAACTAAGGGACGCACCTTATATTTAGAGAAACCCAATTCGTAAAATAAAAGTTATGGGTGACGTAATAGGCTATTTTTAATCAAAGATGAAATAACATATTCCAGATGAAAACATTAAGACAGATCATGTAGATCAAACTAGCATGCAAGCCTATATACAGATTTAATCAGAGATATAAATAGTAAAAAAGGTACACGGTGGATCGTCACAATCCTCTAGGCTACTCTTTTGCTACCTACCACTACTGGTCTCCTCCTTACAATTGTTGTTCCTCTTTGTGGATGAACGCTTCTGCTTTTTCTTTCTGATGCTGCTGGTATTTTGTGATCTGCTATGTTGTGTTCTAATTATTTTTTTCCTTTCTTTTATGAATTTTTTCTCTCATATTGGTGTTACCCAAATGTGGATTCCTTCTTTATTCTCATTAATTGATTATTCTATTTCACATGTCATGAGAGTGCTTAATCCACTAAATGGTTGTAACCTCCTCTACTTCACACATAGTAGGGATATAATTAGAATAGCTATTATTATTTTATTTTGCACATATATTTAAAATATACAAATATATTTATTTTTATTTAAATTATATGCACACATAAATATATATAATTATGTATAAATAATAATAATTATTATATTAAAAGGATGCACACACAAAAAAAAATCAAGATTACTTTCATAATCAACATTAAAACAACGCCAAGAATTCAGGCACGGTTATATTAAATCACAATGAAACCATTCATTGATGCAATATGATCTAAGTGAGTGTGTGCATGTGAGAGTGGGCACTCCATCCTAACCCTACTAGGTAGCTAACCACCTCTACCTTAATCACACCCTTGTCTTCAACAACCTCCAACTTATGAAACTCAAATTTTCCATTAATAGGTTAGTGTCCAAATAGCCGAGGCATTATATTTCTTTATTTCAAAATAAATTAATATTCACTATATTTCCTCATTTCAAAATAAAATAATATTCACTTATCTCATCTTTTCAAAATAAAATAATATTTATTTAATCCACACACAATTATCCAAAAATAATTCCACTTATAGTAAGTTCAAAATGCATCAAAGTTTGAGACGTGACATCCTTCCCCACTTGGAAGAGACATCATCCCGATGTCTTATTACACAAATACTAAAATATTATTGTTTCTCACAACTAATATTGATGTAACAAATATCATAATTATGCAAATTAAAAGAGTTTCTGCTAAATTCTCAAATAAGTAAAAGATCAATTTATCTCATTAGCATCCTCCCATGTGGCACTATCCAGAAAATATTGGTCCTACTTGACCTTGTACTGAGAAATATCGTTATTACACATTTACTGTACACATACTGTGATAATGAAAGTATCTTACTAATGCCCTTTTGCATCTATCAATAATTCGAGTGGGTTCCACCAGCACCACTTCTAGGTCTGGTAAAGCATGTCAATCAATACAACCAATACACTTGGCCCAACTGCCAATACAAAGTGTATACACCTAAAAATGGCTCGAGATGAATTAAATAAATATTTTAATATTTATTTTATTCTTATTCTTCTATCAATAAATAAATATCCTAATTTATTTATATGATTCATATTCATCTTAATCGTCCAAAATTTAAATGAAAATTAATTTATTTAATTAAATCACCCAAATCTCTCTAAATCATCCTTAATTAAATAATCCTAAATTATTTAATTAATCATCTATCCTAACGTCTTAATTCTATAAATCCACATCATTTCCACCTCACTTTACACCTCATCATGGTTCACACATAATTGAATAGTTTTAATATTTAATTATATAATTATCCTCACCCACATGCCCTAGTTATCCTCTAACCATCCCTCTTCTTAAGAACTTGGTCTTTCCATGTCATCATAGTCAAAGGACACTTAGAGACACATGTCTCATAGTTCCTAGATTCTTTCCAACAACCCTACAAAGAAGGACTCCTTTGACCCTTGTCTTTTGGTCCTTGAGAGCATTGTGACAAGTGGCCTCTTGCTCACACCTTTCTCTCCACCTTGTCGTCATAGGATGAACATCTCCCACTTTTATCTCTCTCATCCCAACTAATCAAATCTCTACTGTACACATCACATGACTTATTCCTTCACTGTGGATCTTTTGACACTTGGATTTGAGCCTCTTTGGCCTATTAAAGCAAGTTCATCACCCTCATTTTGCATCACATGAGCTATAGTACTTACATGCTATAGAAATTTCCATCAAGCAATCAAGTGTGCCTTTGGCCCCCCATTTGCATTAGTTTCATAATCTCCATAGCTGTATATCCATATCAATATCATGACAATATCAAAATCATTATCATCATCATAGTTGCATTGTAGGCTTGTTACATTGCATTGTTATCCACAAAATCCATTCCTCTCATTGTCATCTTGGAAAGCAAGGAAGTACATTTCTGAGAGCAATATCATCATCAACAAGATCATTAAGAAGATAGGAAATAATTAAACACATGGGATAAATCAGTTTGTAAGGTATAAATCCATGTTTATTGTATTTTTCTAAGTTTCATTGATGTATTGAATTTGAGTAGGAATTCTAGAGTATTTGTGGTATCTTAGTAGGTTCTTACAATAGTTTCAAATTATCAATCACATTTTGGCACCCACCATGGGGCCATGCCCCATTTTTAACTTCCAAATTTTAGTTTTTGGTGTACTTACAGTTGTAATAGGTCATTTATGCACATTCGAGTTCTAGGTCTGCGCATTTGTGAAGAAAATTGCAGTCTGGTACATATGCTACTTCCTACCACACATCCAACACTTCTTGCTGTGCATTTGTCTTTCTACGCATATAACTCATATTTCTGTGCATTCGTTGTATGTTTCAGCGCATTTAAAATTAGGCAGTCTTAGTAGGTCTTTTGATAATTTTTTATACTAACTTTTGTGGCAACTAGCATCGATCGTCAAAGAACTGTATTCAGACTACTGACAATTGGTTTTGCAGGGTTCGGGCTTGGTTTAGACATCGATTGACATTTACTCATACTTTGTTAATCTAGTGGCACCTAGTTTAAAATAGGAAGAGTAATCATACTATTTTGCATTACAACTTTGCATACAATCATCACCTAGTTCTAATTAGGAGGAAGTAACTCTATCTTGCATACAAATCATCACCTAGTTTTAATTAGGAGGAAGTAACTCAATCTTGCATACAATCTTCATCTAGTCTAAATTAGGAGGTTAATTGGACAATTTGCATACAATCTTGCATACATATCTTCACATAGTCTAATTTAGGAGGGTTAAATGGACAATCTTGCATTCTATCTTGCATACAATCTTCACCTAGTCTAATTAGGAGGTAAATTGGACAATCTTGCATACAAATCATTCACTTAGTCTAATTAGGAGCTTTAAAATTGGACAAATCTTGCATACAATCCAAACTTAGCATAAATAGGGGGAAGTAATTTGGTTATCTTTCTTTTGTTGTTATCATGCAATAATGGCAATTTGTGTTGTTAGATTAGTCACACTTAGCTTAATCTAGGCAGTCAATAAACAAGTGTTTACTATGCTTGCAAAGGTGATAGGCATATGCTCTCCCTTTGCAACATCTTGGGTGATAAAAAAGCCAGACTCATCTCCCCATTTCTTATTTACCCTTAGAAATGCCTACTCTTGGATTGTGATTCATCCAAGAGGGATGATGTTAAGCAAAGTTTTCCTTTGACCCACTATATAAATGGGATAAGGTGAAAGCCAATTCCTAACCAGTGTCAGCCTTGTCTTACAGTGCCAAATCGAAAAGAGGTGTACTAGCACTTTGTGGAAATGATTTCTGCATTACATGAAGTATTTGAAACTCTTGGTAGGATTGGTCAAAGATTTTAGTAGCTTGTCATATGCTCACAAGGCATTGGTCCCTCAAAGTTATTAAGAACCATTGTTTTAGAGACCAAAATCCTTTTACTTTTTGATGTAGGAGGTCGGACCTCTAAAGCCGCCCAACATTTTCACTAATCATGCGTAGAGATAGAAAATTCACTCTTTATGGGGAATGAAACTTGGTATGCTCGAGAAGTATGTACCATGTAAGGGGGAGCCAGGGCTACTAAGTTTCTAGTTGTTCGCCTTGATTAAGTGGCTAGAGAAATTGAAGTTGGGATTCAACAAGTAGTATCCTTTCTCACCTAGGATTGTACTTGTCTTCAAAATTGTTTTAAACACTATATGTCACAAACAAACATCAAATTATACTGCTTGTGTTTTCTTGCCTAAAAATAGACAAATCATCAGCAAAAACATTTAGGTTGCATAGAAGAATGTGCCTCAAACAAGAAAAATTTATCAAACATTGCCAATACACATAACTGCACATTTGAAACTTATTGCTATGCATTTGACATTTCTTTCCGCGCATACAAATCATGTTGCACATATACACACCCTGAAATGCATTTGAAAGTTATTAATGCACATACATTCTACTTTGGATCCAAAAAGCAAACTTGCGCATACAGAACTATGTATATACCCCATAGAACTGCACATTTAAACTTTGTTTTAGAGCATATAAACTGGCACATCCACAACAGTGACATGTTCTCGAGATTTTGAGAAAAAAATAATCATTTTGGATACCCATTTCTATCTAGAATACACTTGAAAAATAATTGAAACCATAAAAACTCATCCCATACCTATTTTCAAACGTTTCACTTACATCCCATATCTTAGCCTTTCCAAACTTAAACAAAATCAAAATTTTCCCAAAGGTGCCATTAAGATCTTCCATTTTCAAAACAATATAGTTGGTTTCCCTATCAGGATCAATCATCCTCTATATAGAAACTACACTAAGCATCTTGACAAGGTTAGTCTACATCAATAGTGGTTTCTATCATCCCTATTTGACTCACTTTGGATCAACACTTTGATACTTATACATCATAACTCAAGACTATTGTTTGAACAAAGAATCAAAACACCACCTTTAGAGAATCTTATCACCAGCATTTTCATTCCAATCATTCACCCAAAATTATACCCTATCAAAAACATCACTTACATCCATAAGTCTCTCATCCAACTACATTCATATCACACTTTTGTATGGTTGAAACTAGGTCTCAAGACAAAAGAAAGAAAGAAATGGATTACACACATAATAGTGCACACTCTTCTAGTGATGAAGAGGAAGAAATCAACCAAGAGGAACTCGATAAGTGCTTACAAGATCCAAAATTCCAAAAATTGATGGATAAGATCATAACAATGGATCCTCACAAGTACTTCCTCTTACTTTCTCAACAAGAAGCCAAACTGCCCACTGATTTTGACATCTCACAATTAAGAACAACAATCTCATCAAATGAAATAGAAGCTCCCAAGAATGAAAAGGCTAAGGATATGTCAAATCCTTTAGATACACTCACACAACAAATCCAAGCCTTACAACAACAATTTGTGGACCTACAAATGGGAACTTCCACAAAACATTACTCATTAGAGGATATATCTCCATATCCTTTTGAAAAAATCTTGGTCATGGTACCTTTCCCTTCAAGATTTGAAGTCCCAAAATTTGACAAATATAGAGGGAAAGGTGATCCAAGTGACCACATTAGAGAATTTAGCATTGCATGCTTAGAAGTCACACATAATGAGACATATCTTATGTGACTCTTCCCACGCAGCCTAGGAGGTCAAGCTATGGAGTGGTTCTCCCATCTACCTCCCGGAATCCAAACATTCAATGAACTAGTGGACAAGTTTGTCACTCATTTCTCCTACAACATTGAAAATGAGATTTCAATGTTAGACCTATGCAATAACAAAAAAAAGAATAGAGAATCTTTTGCCACTTTCTTACAAAGATGGAGACAACTTTCTAGTAAATGTCCTTATCATATTCCTGAAAAGCAAATGATTGAAATGTTTTTCCATAACTTGAACACTGACTTAAGCTATCAAATCCAAATCCAATGTCCTACTTCTTTTAGTAAGGTCCTTGAGATGGGCATACTTATTGAGAAATCTTTGATAGCAAAAGGATAAATAAAAATCTATAAGGATATCCCTAGTTCAAGCAATAATACAGATAAATAGAGGTTTTGGATTAAGAACAAGAACATTGTAAATGATGGAGTTGTATATGCAAAATGTGTGACACCAAAACAACCTATTCTAAATATCTCAAGTCCGCACAACAATACTACTCCAAACAAACCTCCAAACAATGAACCACGACCAACAAATTTTCCTCCTTGCAGAAAATTTACACCATTAGGAGAATCAATTGAATCAGCCCTAAGGAAGCTCATAGAAAACAACCTCATAATGCTTCCTACAATAAGGGAATATGAACCCAAGTTCAAACCCTCTTGGTGGAAAGCTTCTGACTTTTGTGAATTCCATAGAAGTAAAGGTCATAAAACCAATGATTGCCAAAGATTGAAGAACACCATCCAAGACTTGATAGATCGAGGAGATATATCAATTGATAGACATGCATCCAATGATGACCATATGGCATTAAAGAATTCACTCCGTAACTAAAAAAGGGAGGTCCCTCTAAATAAAACAATAACGGTGGTAACAATGCCAACTACACAAATGTGTCATATGATTATGTTGTTAACCACATCTCTGAAAGTGACTCATATATAAATGTGATTACCATAAATAAAAAGCCCGATTGTAATGTAACCACTCGTCATGGAAATATTACTCTCCAAGGAGCTCCACCTAAACCATCCTCCATATCCAATCAGTATAATATCCTAGATCAACTCCAAAAGATACCTACTCATATATCTATTTTGGAGCTTTTGCATCTCTCACCATCCCATAAGGCTATCCTAGAAAAGGCTCTCTTGGAAGCCACTGTGCCAATAAATCTAGCTCAAGAGCAATTCCAATCCATGGTAGGAAATCTTACTACCCCTCACTTCCTATCTTTTACCGACAAATATGACATGTCCATTACTCAACCTCACAATGCATCCCTTCACATCGAAGCCCTCATTCATAAACACAGAATAAAAAGAGTCCTTATAGATGGAGGGGCAGCTGTAAATATTTGCACACTAAAATTAATCCTTGCATTGGGGTTCTCTGAGAATGTTGTTGATCCAAAGAAGAAGATCACAATCAAGGCCTATGATGAAGAAGAAAGGACATCTAAAGGTACTGTTGTTTTGCCCATACGAGTTGGATCGGTAGAGAAAGACATGGTTTGCCAAGTTCTCAACATGGAACTAGCCTACAATATCCTTCTTGGCTAACCTTGGATACATGCAATGAAGGCCATACCATCCACCCATCATCAATGTATAAAGTTTCCCTACAATGGCCAAGAGATTACTATCTAAGGTGATCCCAATCCATTTGAATACTGCAACACCATCAAACCAAAGCCTGAAGTTGTCATACCTGCCAACTGTGCAAGCTCATCCTCTACGCCCCTTGTTGACCCAAGTTCCATACCTTCTACATCCAAAACCACTGAACTAAAAGTCAAGGTTAAAGATAAAGGGATAGGAGAGTATTCCATTGAACAAACCTTTTGCCTCACAAAACTACCTCTATCACCCAAGTCATATGGCAAACCACCTATGGACAAACCATAGTCATTAAAAGCTCCTAAAGTTCCTTTTATCAAATGGAAAACTCTATCAAATGAAAGTGATGAGAAATATGTCCTTCAATGGCTATACAAAAAAGAGGATATGGAATCCAAGCCACAAGATCAACAAACCCAATTACAAATTGATCAATATGGACTAGGTTTTACTATCTTACAAAGAATGGGATATGATGGCCATAATCCCATAGGCTTGAGAAAAGAAGGTATCATAGAACCCATACAGCCTTCTTCCTTATCTGCCTGAGACACTACAGGGCTAGGATACAAAGGAAAAGACAAGGAAAAGGTCACCACCAATCTAGTTGAGCAAATTCAAAAATTACAAGAAGAGAGTGAAACAGACTCTAACCAATGGGAACGGGATAGTCTTTCTGAGCAATCTTGTGAAGATAAAGGTATTGATGTGGTTCAAACATATAGCTCAACAAATACATATCATGAGGGTCAAATCTCAAGGTCTAGACAGCTAGAGTTTGATTCACAAACTACTGAGAATGAGTCTCAAGAGGAAGGTCAGATGTCACACTTGATAGATAATATTGAGGAGAGTATTGTTTTAGACCTTGTAAATACCCCCACGAACCTTGACAAATCCTCTGTCCTAACCATCATTTCCCTTGAGTCAAACCAACCCAATGATCTTCTACCCTTAGTGCATCCCAAACTTATAGATTGTGAACTACAAGAGGTCCCAAAACTAGATACATTTTAAAATGATGATGCTATTATTGACTATCTAGAACTAAGGGATCACTTACCATCAAGGGATCATAAATCTAGCTTCACTATAGAACTCAATGAGAAGGCTTATTTTGGAGAGAGTGCCAAGCCTTTTAGTCACAAAATGTAAAAATAAAAAATAGATCTAATGGTGAAAACTGCTCTGCAGTAGTGTTAGATCACAAAAAAAGTAAAAAAATAATAAAAGATGAATCCGATGGTGAAAACCTCTCTAAGGTGCCAAAGTATGAAAGGCTTGACACTCTCCCCAACCTTGCACATCAAGAGAGATCATCAATTTTGATAGAACCAGCAGGGCCTATCATCATTGGCACAGAAGACAATCCAAAGATAATCCATCTCATTGAATCTTTATCTGAGCAAGAAAGACCTGAATTCATCCAATTGTTCAAACAGAGACAGATAAATTTTTCTTGGTCCTAAGCAGATATGCCTGGAATGGATCTAGATCTCATAATGCATCACTTATCACTAGCTCCAAGAGCTAAACTAGTCAAACAAAAACTAAGAAAGATGCATCTACATATAGCATTGTTAGTGAAAGAAGAATTGAAGAACTATTAGATGTTGGGTTTATCAGACCAATTAACTATCTGGAATGGATTTCTGATATTGTTCCTATCTCAAAATCAAATGTAAGGGTTAGACTTTGCAATGATTTCAGGGATTTGAATAAAGCTTGCCCTAAGGATGACTTTCCTTTGCCTAATATTGATATCATTGTGGATCTTACAGAGGGGCATACTATACTATCACTCATGGATGGATTTTCTAGCTATAATTAGATCAAAATAGCACCAGAAGACTAGCACAAGACAACTTTTACATGTCCATGGGGTACATATTGTTGGTGTGTGATGCCATTTGGACTAAAAATGCAAGAGCAACATACCAAAGAGAAATGACCACAATTTTTCATGATATGATGCACACCATTATGGAAGATTATGTGGATGATATTCTAGCCAAATTACTCACAAGAGAAGGGCACCTACAGGTATTAGATAAAATATTTCAGAGACTAGAGTAGTTCAATGTCTGCTTGAATCCAAAGAAGTGTGTGTTTGGAGTCACATCCGACAAACTTTTAGGATATATAGTTTCAGCCAAAGGAATTGAGGTGGACCTAGCCAAAGTGAAAGCAATAATTGACATGCCACCACCTAGCTAGAAATATCAGCCAACTAAGGTCATTACAAGGAAAGTTACAATCTATCCATCAGTTTATCTCACAAGTAGCTGACAAATGTCATCCATTTACCCATCTCCTTCACAAGAACATTTCTTTCAGATGGGATTAGGGGTGTGAACAAGCTTATAACCTCCTGAAAGAGTATCTAATGAATCCTCCAATCTTGATGCCTCCAATACAAGGCAAACCACTTTTGCTTTATATTTCAGCTACACCAACTACTCTAGTGGCTTTATTGGCACAGAAAGACTATGAAGGAAAGGAATGGGCTATTTACTACATCAGTCGAACATTGGTAGGCTATGAGCTACAATACACACCTATTTAACGAGCATGCCTTGCCGTGGTATTTGCATCCCAAAAACTAAGACATTACATGCTCACACATTCAATCAAGTTGGTAGAAAAGATAGATCCATTGAAGTATTTGCTTAGTAAGGCTACTCTAACAGGAAGACTATCAAAGTTGGTAATGATTCTCAATGAGTTTGACATTGAATATGTGGACAGAAGAGCTATAAAGGCCAAGTGAATGCAGATCAGTTAGCGGATGTGCCATTGCATGATGACAATCCATTAAGCTTTGAGTTTCCAGATGAAGCCTTTTTCAGCATAACAACCCAAGCATGGAAACTCTATTTTGATGGATCCTATACTTAGCATGGGTCAAGAGTAGACATTTTGTTGATCACACCTCAAGGGGATACAATCCCTAAATCATATAGATTACTTTTCCCTTGTACTGACAATGTGGCAGAATATGAGGCATTAGTCATTGGTCTTAAAATGGTTGTAGAATGGAAAGTCTGAGAGCTTCATGTGTATGGAGATTCACAACTAGTTATCAATCAGGAAAATGATGATTATCAAACCAAGGATGAAAATTTAATACCCTATAAGCATATGGTAGATGACTTTAAAGAATATTTTGTTGTGATTTCCTTTGAATAAATACCAAGACTAGAGAATAAAGCTGCAGATGCCATGGCAACCATTGCATCACTAATAGATATACCTAAAAATTAGTCATGTTATGAGTTCTTACTGGAGCCAGTATCTAATCCAACTTACGATATCCCTAAAACTAGAATCATATGCCACATAGTAGGATCTGATTTCCCCTTGTATGGAAATATCTATACCTATCTGAAAGAGAACACCTTACCACCTGGTTTATCCAATAATCAACAATGAACCTTCATCTGTCAAGCCTCTCACTATACCATAATTGTTGATACCCTTTACTAACGAGGTCTTGATGGTACTCTCCTTAGGTGTCTTGAAAGTGAGGAATATCAAACCATCTTGAGAGAAGTGCATGAAGGAATTTGTAGAACCCACTCTAGTGGTCCTACTTTGGCTAAGAAACTCATGCATTGGGATACTGTTGGCCAAGTATGGAAACAGACTCCTATCATTTTGTGAAAAGGTGCAAGAAATACCAAATTCATGGGAACTTAATACATGCACCAGCACAAGAGCTGTAGCCTTTAACGACTCCTTGGCCTTTCTACCAATGGGGACTCGACATAGTGGGCAAGATTCACCCCCCATCATCCAATAGCCATAAATTCATAATAACTGCCACTGAGTACTTTACTAAGTGGATCGAAGCTGTACCCCTAGCCAATGTCACAGGCAAACAAATTGCCTTGTTCATCCTGAATTATATCATTTGGTGCTATGGCATTCCTTTATCCATTATCACTGATAATGGTAGACCCTTTAAAAATCAAGATGTCAAAGAACTCTATGACAAGTTCCATAGACAACACTATTTTTCCACCCCGTACTACACCCAAGGAAATGGTTAGGTGAAGGCATCTAATAAAACCATCTTGAAAATCTTGAAGAAGATTGTCAATGATGCTGGTCATGATTGGCATATCCAACTAAATCCCTCTTTATGGGCCTATCGTACAAGTATCCACACACCCATAGGTGCAACACCCTATGCCCTAGTTTATGGCTCCGAAGCAATCTTGTCCATAGAGGTCGAGTTACCATCCCTACGAGTATCGTTAAAAGGTCTCATAACTGATGAAGAATATCAGGTTTCCAGACTATAGGAGTTAGAGCTATTGGAGGAAAGAAGACAAAATGCCTTTAACCATCTCAAAGCCTATCAACAAAGCATGTCATAGAGTTACAACCATAGAGTAAAATCAAGAGTCTTTCAAGTTGGTGACCTAGTTCTCAAGGAAAACCCTAGAAATCAACAGGACAGGGAAAAGAAAGGCAAGTTTGAACCCAACTAGCTTGATCCATATGTAATCATTGCTGCTTACAGGTCAGAAGCCTATCAATTAGCAACATCAGAAGGTGAGTTGTTTGATGACCACATCAACAGTATGCACCTTAACAATTTTTATACCTAAAACTCCAATGCAAGGGAATTAAAAAATTTTAAAAAAATAAACAAATTAAAAAAATCGTGCAAATAAAAACAAGTGTGGTGAAAACCTGGAAACAGGTGCTATTTGTGATAAACTGCTTCTTCCATCTTTTAGGATTTCAATTCTCATCCATCTTTTCTTACTGCATCCATCAAATCACATAATGATACTTATCATGGCTTTTTGTTCGCTGACCCTTATCACCTTATCAAATAAGAATAGCCATCTAATCCTTCATCCATTATGTTATCTATCATGACCACATCGTTAGTATCATTGTCAAGCTACGTTGCCTCTAAGCTATCACGTAGGTAAGGTCATCATTGATGATCCCCCGAGGCTTCCCATACATCCATACCCCTCATCATATCATAAACCTTTATTTCACCACCTATTCATCCATCACCATTGTCAGTCTCCATGGTCAAACTACATTGCCTCTGCATTGTCATGTAGGCAAGGGCATCATCAATGAGGTTGAGGCACTAGGTTAGTCACTTAGGGCCCGACACATCGAGTTTTACCATTATTTCATCCATAATAAATTGATCCTTTTACTTGATTGGGGCAAAATCCTTGACCTAGTTATGAAATTAGATTCTTGAATGTCACAATCTCAGAGGGTAACAACCAGGATCACGATACTATCTCTAGACAACATGCAGAACTACAAACAAAACTTTTCAACAAAAAAAACTTGACACAAGGACATTAACCTATATCAAATAACAATGTGCCCAAACTATCAGGTTGGTTATATATGTTATCATGGCAAGAAAACATATCTATGGCAAGAAAATTTGATGGTTGTTATAAGTTTATGTCTTAGGTCTTGATTTTTGTTATCATGTTTCTTATGCTACTCAAGGATGTCCAAGACTAGAGGAGCTATGATGGCACATGCTTATTTTCATTTATTTGCTATTTGTAGATTAATATTTAGTAATGTGATGACTTGTCTAACGACATGATCAACAAAAGATCATCGAGGACATTATGGGTCCTAGCATGAAAAAAGTGCAATCCTTATCTATTGATACATGCAAGAAATACTCAGGTCATCTCGGTTCAATTTTTCCTAGATGCTTGTATTAACTTGCTAAATCAAACTCCATGTAAGAGATACTCAGGTCATCATGGTTTAATTATACCTAGATGCTTGTATTTTCTTACAATATTTTAAAAGCTCAATAATGAAAAAAACTACTTCAAATACTTGTATACAAGATGACCAAATCTCATTTATACATATTAGGGTTGCATATCATTTCATTGATAAGCATTCCATAATTATCATTTTCCAAGTGGCTTAAGATCCAATTTGATTTCTTTCATTTCATCCAAATTATCCATTTATCCAAATCATTTCTTTCATTTATCCAAATTATTCTTCTAAGTTATCTATTTGTCCAAATCGTTAGTCTAATTTTTCTAAGGGTTCTTTCTTTTATGATTGAGTATACTTAGCACAACAAAAACAAATCATCATTATCATTTTGCATATTATAATCATGTCCAACCATTAAGTTCATATCATTTAAGTGTATTAGATATCATTAACATTTAGATTACAATTGTTAGCAACAGTTTCATATAGTGATGTCGTACATCCATATAGATTGCATACATAACATTTATCATCAAAAATCAAAAACTAAACATAGATATCATTTGTCATAGCAGTTGCATATTAGATCATCATCCATAGAAAATTAAACACCATGTATTGCATGTAAAACTCATCAACATATGTATTAGGTCATTATAAACTATAAGCATATAGAATTATTGCACATAACATTACACATAGATCTTAGTCATCATGTGAATCAATAGGAGCATTGTATCATAAGTGTCATGAACGTCATAGAATCAATAGGTTAGAAGCATCAAATGTAAGCGTAGATAACATCTATCACATAGATAACAATCCATCCAATAGATAACATCCATTCATCAAAACACATGCATGTAGTCCATCAAACTCATATAGATCATCATCAAAAAAAAAATAATGTCCAAGTATACAATGATATCATAAAATGTGTATCTCAAGCTATCAAAAAATAGTGCATATACAAAAATGATATAAAATGATACATGTCTCCAAGAGTCTATGTACTACTTCCTCTAAAAGGTGTTAGTTGTTGAGGCTGTGGCTATGGACCTATAGGCCTATCTCTAGTGGCCCTCGAGGAGGTGGCGGCCCCATAACTCCTCCACTCTCATATAGTGTCTGCCTAGATCTATTGCTTGAGCTCAGATGGAATCTACCCACTCTCTGCTTTGGGGGCATTACCTACTCATAGAGGGATCTCTAGTAGAAAATCTCATGGCCAGCTCGAACCATCTCTGCAACAGTCTGACCTATGGGACCCTCTGCTATGGTCTACTGTACCTACTGCAGTAGGGCCTCTGCCCCAGTGTATCTCTGAATAGTGGTGTCCTACTCTAGTATAGCTGTCCTCACATCCCCCTATAGTTGGGTAATCTGTTGTTGCATCTATCTAACGTACCCCTGTAACTAAGCCACCTGGGCTCATAAAGTTGCCATCTATCTATCATCTTGCCCCTACACCTGCACCTATGCATCTACCTATGCCTACACTTGAGGCTAAGCCTATATCTAGGGCACCCCTCAACTCTATGTCTCACTCTCCTCTATCATCCATCATCACCACCATCATCCCCATCATCACCTCTACCACCTCGACCACCTCTACCTCCATCATCACCTCTACCACCTCCACTACCATCATCTCCTCCACCTCAGACACCCCAACCACCTCTCCCACCTCACCATCACCTCCTACTCTGACATGGAGCATCATCATCATCCTCATCTCCATCCTCCAGCCTAGGAGCCTGCTCCCCAGGTCCAGACTATCTTAGAATAGGATGAGCTATGAAGTGTGTTGACGCATAGTCAGCTATCATCCTGGAATTCACAATATGTCTCCATAGATCCCATGCTTGATATGGAATCTATAAAATTCTACTCTTTCTATCTCAAATGAAGCCATAGGACCCCACCATGCACACTCCTTGTGCGTTCGAGCAAATATAGCAGTCCCCTGGGGCATCCCCTAGACCCTGCCAAACTGTCGGAGCACACGAGAAACAATATTTCGCTCAAGGATATAGGGGGTCCTCCCTATAAACCACCGTGTCTGAAAATAATATGGTAGCTCCGCAACATCCTCATCCCATGCCTCACAATCCAAGTATGGCCACCACTCAACTGCATCTACATTATCCAATGCATGTCGCCAATACTCAAGATTTCCCATCTTGGGCTGGGAAAGGGTCTCCTGAAACATGTAGGAATAAGGTCTATCATGGCCTCTGACTCCCATGCCTATTGGCCATGTAATGGCTATGTGGAACCATGCCCAAATCTGTAATAAGGACACTCCAACAGATAGACTAGCAGCTCCATCGCAAACAAACTAATGAAGATCATGATACAAATGCATAAGTATACACACATCCCAGGTGAATCATGTCCCCTTAGATATCATCCTCTCTAGAGTCCTCCCCCATCCAACCGTGAATCCATGGGATCTCCTGTCTGGGCAAACCACATCTCCAACCAATCCTGCTAGTATGGTTGACAAGGGCTCATAGTAATCCACCATATCAGCCTAGTTGATCTCTGTGCCCTTAATGTCTACATCATCAAACACTCATCTACACTCATCTAATCCATCTCCCACATGTGACTCATACTCCACTAACTCTCCCTGTATTAAAATCTACAGAATCTAATGCACATCCTCTAAGGTCATTGCAATCTATCCAGTCAAAGGGTGGAATGTGCATGTCTCACTATGAAACCTCTCCCCCAGTGCAGTCAGCAGTCTTAGATTCACCCACACCTCAAGCATTAAACAAACATACCACAGTCAAACTGATCCCAGGACCAAGTGATCAGTCTCGGTCAAGTATGGTCGCAATAACTGTGTAACGGGAAATCTCTCTCATGACATCAGAACATCATCTAGCTTCTCCTACAATTAATAAAACAAGAGCATTAACCAATCAACTAAGCTGCATATCTATCCAATCTATCAAACTAGTTACTTAGATATCTTATCATCAAAGCCTAGATCCTATCATCTCTTCTGAGATTCTATCAATTCCAAAGATGACCTATCAGTTCGCCAACATCAATCAAGATACCGACTTAATCAAACCAACTAAGTAATTGACTATTTTTCTCAAATGTGCGACTCTATTTACTAGATGCGTAGCCTTGTGTTGCATGTATGGAAGCCCCAATCATTTGTGCTATTTCAGGCAAATGCACAAAAATAGGAGCTATTTGTGCATTTATAGACCAAGTGTGCGATATCATTTTATATGTGTGAAAACCCTAATCAAATGTGCAATTTCGGGTGTATGCCCAAAATCAAGCATCAAAAGTGCTATTTCTTAACTCATGCGCAGTATCTTATCAGATGTGCAAAACCCCTTTTCAAGTGCGCAACATTGTAATAGATGCGCAAGACTACTTTTCATATGCAAAAAAGAATACAGATGCACGTATTTATCTCTTAGATGTGTTGTATCGGGACATAAGCATAGACTTACTTATCATATGCATGGAAATAACAAAATGGTACATTCAAAACTGTGACTTTTGACCCTAGATTTTGACTACAATAAATGCACTTCAATTGAAATTAAATGCATACATACTAGGGGTCCGTACTCTGCTGGCCCCCCAAATTGTCAGATCCTCTTGAACCTATGGTTCTCTATCAGAATCTATTGCATCTTTGCTGACTGTTCTACTCTGCTATACACTAGGGCTTTCTAAAATCTCTCTTCAAATGACAAGTGTGCAAATGAGTAAAAAAGAGACCCCACATCACTATTTGTAGCCAAATGAACCCTAACTAGAGGTGTTTAACCTTGCACATTGTTGTTCTCAAAATTAGCTATGCTCATTTTTGTAGACAACCCCTACAAAACTTGTCTGTTTCGTAATCTACACTCTAATTTCGCAAATCGAGACAAGATTCTCTTGGTCTTGTGCGAAGTTGTATGGCATCCTAAACTAGTTTACAACATTCCCTTGAATCGATTCCTTGAAGATTGCACAAATCGATTAGGTTGTAAACTGACCAAAATATCAATTTTGATCATTTTTGGGTGTTAGTTAGATTTTGAAACTGTGTCCAAAGTCGGCAAAATTCACCGCTATTGCATATCTTTTTTTTTGCTTGTGTTATGTCGGCAATTTTTGCCACTTTTACATAGTTTTTTGTTTACACATGCTCGAGCGGCACTTTTTGCCGTCATTACATGTTCCTCGCTAAAAAATAAATGCAAAGTCGACATTTTTTAACCTCCGTTGCATTTCTATTAACACATGTTCAATCGGCAAAAATCACCGCCCGAGCGAGATCGATCTTCAAAATCACGAACTCCAATCGCATTTATTGCCACTCGTGTTGGCATTGAGATCATATCTTTTGAACCTTTTAAATGAGTAATCTCGTTGTTTTTTGTTATTTCTGTTTCCTAAACCTTCCAATTGATTCGTGAACGCTCCCTCAAACTACTTGATTGCACCGATTTTGGATTCGAATGGATTTCAAGCCATCGTCGTGCTTAGGGTTTCGTTCTTTTTGACAAGTTTTTAAAGAAAAACATTATTTTTGTTATTTCCTTCTAGGGTTTTCTTCTTCTTGTTTGTGCATATTCTTTAAGAGTTTTATTGTTCGAATGTTGTTCAAAGCAAATTGTCATTTAATGCGTCTCTATTTACGTTTCTTTTGTCGTTTGATTCATGTCCATGTTGTGATAACCCTAGTTTTTCCTGTTTTGGCCATACTAAACCTTCTCGACCATTTTCTAGTAATCATGACTTTCTTTTCATTTAGGTTTTGAATCAACAAATATTGCCGATTGTGTTTTGTGTTTTACCTTCGTGCAAGGGCAGCAAAATTTACTGCCCTTACACAAAAGCTTTGATGAAGTGACACATCAACGGTGGTTTGTTCCGACCTAACACGAAACCTATTTTACATTTGCAACATTAGCGATAATTGCCACTTGAAATCTTTCCATAAGCTTGTGAACAAAGGTGAAGTTGGTGGAATCTGTCATTTTTGCATTTGAAGATGTATCCATTTGCAAGTGTATGGGCAGCGAAATTTGCCACCCTTACACAAAGAAAAATTGAAATACCAACTTGCAATGTCGGTGAAGTTCACCACCCAAACACTTGTAATTTCCCCATATCACATGCATTGTCGGCATTTTTTGGCGCTCAAACATAACACACAATTCTTCTAAAAAATATGCAAAAGCGGCGAATTTAACTGCCGATACACTTGCAAATTATCCCTTACATGCAAGGGCGGCAAAGTTTGCCTCCCATGCATCACCCTCTCAAATTTTCCTAACTCTGGGATATTTTCAATTTTGCTTTTCTGAGCCCGCTTTCCTCTATTTTTTGGCCTACTCGCACTCTAGCCCTTTCAAGTGTATCCTCATAGTCGTGATCGTCGACATGCAATTTTCCCAGATTACCAGTATTTCCCCTAATTGCATGATCATGAATTTTTGTTACAATTTCTTCTGCAGATTTTCTCTCTTCATCGACATCCTTCTAGTGATAGCCTTTTTAGATGACTGAGTGGTCTTCAAAGAAGTCGAAGGCAATGAAGTATAAGTATTAAGGTGTTTTCCCAATCACCTCGGTTACTTCCAATGTCGATGACATTCGGGATACAGAGATTGGCCATGTGGACATGGCTGAATTTGTGGAAAGAACCAAGTCAAATAATCCCAGCTCTGCAATGAAGAAGATTATTGACAGTAACATTCATTTGGTGTCATCTTTCCTGGTGGCAACCCATAACACAGAGTTTGTTCTTCAGTGTGCTTAGTTTTATAACAGAGATACTAGGGTTGTGATGGATGCAAGTGGCAATTTGATAATTAGATTAGATCTTGAATTCATTGATAAAGTTTTCATGTGCCCTCCTGCTATAGAAGTGATAAAACTAGATTTTGTTGAAGCACAAAAAGAGTATGACAAAAATCCTGAGAAGGCAAAGAAAGTAATCAATACTAAATGGCTCAAAACTTTAAGGTCAAACTTGTCCAAGTGGCCACAAAGTTTTCCTAGAAGTGACTTTATAGAAGAAGATGGTGACCTTATAACTCTTCTCAGCAGGATAAGGGGATTGGCCTCTTCCTCACTTTTTCATGAGTGGATGTACCCTTTCATCAAGGTAATACTCCAAGGTAAACATGCCATCTTCTGGGTGAGCAAATCAGCAATGTTCTACATGAGCAATTGACAAAGGTATCTGCTACCTTCAAATTCTACATGACTTCTTATCTGGTGTATATAGCAGCCTCCATGAGAATCTTTCTGGGTCTAACATCAAAAGGAGACAGGAGAGTAATTCTTGTATATCAATATTATTCTCAATTGACATTGAAGGGTTCTATTCATCACTTCATGAGGGTAAATGATGCTTTCTTTGCAATGTTCTAATGTCTCTTTGACCCTCAGATAGAATAAAGAAGAGTGCCAGATGAAGCTTGGTCAGTGGTAAATGATTTTGGATGCATGTTCTTACAATTTCCTTCTTTCTCATATCTAAGGGTTGGCTTTTTCCAAGGTCATCCTTATATGTTGCCAAGGTTTCCCTCAGACAAACTTGTCTTAATGGAATTATGTAGACAAATGATCGTCATGCACAATAAACAAATGGAGCTCAAGAAGCCCAGTTTAACTTTTCCAGTTAAAATTGGTAGGTTTTCAGTATTAACTGCTACAAAGGCTAGGGCCATGGAAACTGAGATGCAACTTGTAACTATGAAACAATTCAAGAGAAGGCCAAAGTTTGACTACAGGGGCATGAAAGACAAAATCAAGAGGAAAACCCAGTTCCATGAACCTATGGTCAAAGATGTCTGGGTAGATTTGAGGATAGAAGAAGATGTCAGAAAGTTGGACTATAGCAGGTTATCTCTTGAGCAGATTGAATATCTAGGATTGGCTGACATTCATGAAGACCTAGTGGATGATGGAGAGTTGATCGATGATGGATATAACACTGAATAGGTTGCTGGCTCTCCTCTCCCTCCTATCCAATGGTCTCAAAAAGAATTGACCTCTCTGAGGAAAACATTTGAGCCTATATTGGCGAACACCAATAACTAGCTAGCAGATAAGGGAATTGCTTTGAAAGAATTCTTTACAAGATCTGAGACTGAAATTCAAGAGCAAATAGGTAAAAAGGTGGAGAACAGGAGGAAGAACAAGAGTGATGTTCCCTCTTCTTCCAAGCCACATAAGCCCAGAATCAAATTTGTGACGAAGAAGTCAAAGGCTGTGGAGAAAGAGTCTGAGAAAGAAGATATGGAAGTTGAGAAATAGAACACTAAAGAACTAGCCACTGAGGAAATGGAGGTTGAAGATAGACCTACATATCAACAAGAAGAGGAAGCTTTGTCCCCACAGGAGAATGTACAACAAGAAATAGGAGTCTCTTCTCCTTTGCCAGACACACCTATTTCAGTTCCTTTGTCTGTTTCACCCATTGATATCCCCTCTTTTGAATCTCCCTCACCTCCCAAAACAATTTTTGACAATCCTCAAAACACTTTTGAAGATGTTCTTCATTCCTCAGAGTCTATTCCTATCTTGTCTTCTTCATCTTTTGATATTGGGGATGCTTCTATATTTGATCACTTTGTAATGAATATTGAATAGGTATCCAATGTAAATGTAATAGGTGCAGTTTTTACTAACACTCCACCTATTATTTTCACTTCCAGTGCAAGTGCAATTTCGGTGACACCAACAATGGGAACAGACCCTAATGTGAGTACTTCTGTGCTTCCACCATGGTTGTCAACTTATACACCAAAAAGGAAGAAACAAGCCATCTCCCTAGATGACTTTGATTTTAGTAAGCTAGTGCCTACGAAAGCCAAGACCCCGAAGAAGCCAAAGATTCTTTCAAGAATGCTCAGGGATAAGGGACACAAATTTCTAAAGATTGCAAGACCTCTGCAGGATGCAACCATGGAAGATTTTACTATAAATGATTACTCTATCTCTAGAGTTGAATTAGGTAAAATAACTCATGAAAGTGCAAACACTGATATGCAGTCAACCATGGATATTCTTATTCAAAAATTTGACAAAGAGAAAGAAATGAAAGATCATTACAAAGCAATGGTTGAACAGCTAACTGCAGTGGTGAGGAAAATCACTTTGAATTCAGAATCAGTAACTCCCAAGGTCGTTTCTATAGAAGACCCTATTATCCAGAAAGTAGAGAAGACTCATCTTAAGGGAAGAGTTCTTGAAGAGTACTTGGAAAGGATACGCACACAAGGAATATCTCTACTTACAGAGCTATCTGAGAAAAGAAACAAAATGGAGAAAATAAGAGCAAAACTTGATGACCTGATTGATGTTATTTCTCAAGATATCAAGCACCTAGAATAGAATCATGATAAGTGGGTGGAGATGAGAAAGCTGAAAATAAACACTTTGATATCAATTAGTGTCATTCCTATTAGGGATTCTTATACTGAAACCAAAGAGGTATTGACATATAGGAGCCGTGTGCTGAAAGATTTGATCAATGACCTGGAAGCTGCAAGGAAACTCAGTGAACAAAGTGATGTTAGTCTTTCGCATAAATTGGAGGAGCTGCCATGTAAACTTGTGTCACAGGATAACCAATTTCTCTCTACAGAAGAGATGGTTCAGGAATTTGAAGATATGTTCCAGAAAGAGTTCGAGGACAAAACATTTACAATGGCCTCCGTGGACAATATTCTTGACAATCAGTTAACTTTGGACAATCTAAAGACCAAGTTAACTAGTCACGCAAAATCAATCATCACAGTCAAAGATGCCATAGTTAGAGCCAGGATGATTTTCAAGAACACGGTTAGTCCAGACAGTATTGGAATGCAAGCAGCTTTCACCATGTATGATTTCCATATGAAGAAAGATGACGATACAAGTTGAAGCAGTTTTTCCATTACTTAGTTTATTTTCCACTTTTCATATGTACTTTTGAAACAATTTTGGACATATTTACGTGTACTTTTCTGATATGTAATTACATGTAAAAACATAGGAAGTCCCAAATCAAAAAGGACTCCTTTGTTGAATAAGTCATAGTTAGATTTTCTTTTCCTATTTTTGCTCTCGGTTCCTCTTATAAAAAAAGAGGACCCTCATTGTAATTATCTATCTTTTAGTTATTGAAGCGAAACTCTGCCAAATTGAAGAGCATTTTGAGACTTTGTGTTCAAATTGTAAATCAAATTTTATCAAGTGAATAAGAAAGCAAGTGATCATTCAATCTTTGTGTTGGAATAACTTGTGGCGTATTGGAAATTGTTCTTATGTCCTTTTCCTAATACTATCTTATCTATTTGATCAAATTGTAGTGTGAGTGTGGATAATCTGGGAGATGTTCTAAAGTTGATTGTGGAGACTTTGTGCTACAACAATTATCTTTAGTTTGTGATTTTGTGTTTTGAAGTAAAAGATATTGGGAAGGCTTTGAACTACTATTATCTTTTGTGATCATATATTTTGTCGTAGTATCCAGTGAAGACTTTGGGCTGCACCTTATTCTACTTAGTTCTAAGTTATAAATCAGTAAAGGAAGCAACGATAGACTTTGTGCTCTCGTGGGTTTCTTGGTTATTTCAATTTGTATTGAGAAAGTGCTCTTTCATTTTGTAAACATCATTTCTAAAAAGAGAGAAATGGATGATATGGTCTCACCCCTAAGTTAGTATTTAGTTTAAATAAGTTTGTGATAATTGATAGGGAACCTCCCCTTACTGAGAGGAGAGATTTATCTCATTACACTATGGTCGATATAACCATTTTGCCTTCAGTTAGTTGAAGACAAAATATTCACCCAACAGTTTTTGGTGACTCTATTGGGGATCGAACGCGCAACTTGAAGCCTCACGCTCTGAGTTGAAACATTTCAGTTCTTTTCCATTCGTTTCGAGATTCTTCAAAATTTTGTTGAGTACACTACATTCTGACAGATTCATGGTATACAAGAAGCAAGAGAGCTCAAGGCATCATTGATCTTGTATTTGAGTTGATGTAGCAAAATAACTTTAGTCTTTTGCCTCCACGACCTCACCTTTGGCGAACCAAGAGTTTTCCTCCTACCAATGCCAGGTCTCCAATACCAGGTGAAGCTTCTAGTTCTAGTACTAGCAAAGTTTTGTCTCTTCATACTCCACAGAGGTTTGTTATCCCACCCTTTAATCAGCACACCATGGTAGCTCAAGGCCCTTGGGGTAACACTTTTGGTCCTTTGAATTTAACTCCACCTTTGTACGAACTACCTCATAGTTCGAGGAAGAATTTTCCTAAGTTCTATGGTGATGGAAAAGTCCACCCGAATGAACACATTGCAGTTTTCTACATAGCCTATGGTGTAATAGGTGTTGAGCATGAAGATGTAGCAATAAGACTTTTTGTGGAAACACTGCAAGGTGCTGCTGCAGATTGCTTTTACCATCTTCAAGCTTAGACTATAACCAATTGGAACACTCTCAAGACCAAGTTTGAGGCTAGGTTCAAACCTACAGAAGATGCACATGCCTTATTCGCTCAACTCACACAAATGAAGAAAGAGCCTCACAAACCCATGTGAGACTTCATCGCCAAGTTCAATAAGCTGAGAAACAAGATTCCTGCAACCGCTTAACCAATGGTGGAGAATCTCAAATGCTTTTTCATTAATACTTAGCTTCTTGAGGTAAGTTTTTTGCTAAGACAAGCTGGTCCCATAGATCTTCCTGCAGCTCAAATTTTGTCTACTGAAGTGAAAGATGATCTTATCCTTGCGAGTAAGATAAGAAGAGATTCTAACAGAAATAAAGGTCCCTCTTCTGTTGATAATTCTTCCACAAGCACCACGGATCCTATGGTGCAAAAGTTAGCAAATGAATTTCTAGCTCTGAAAAGGCAAATGTCCCAAGGTATATCTGCCCCTCCTTCTTATCGGGATATACCAAGGACGACATTCCCCAACAATTCATATCAAGGCAACGCTACTAAATATCAAGGGCAACACAATTGTCTTCCACCCACACAGGGGAAGCTCATCATTGAAGCAGCACCTGTCAACTCAGCAGTTGGTTATTATGAAGCAAAACATGATCATTCTTTCCAACCCAAGTTGGACCTAGAGAATGATGCTAATCTTTTTCGCGGAAGGAGAAGAAGAATTAGTTGGCAACTCTACCATTGGCTTTCTGAATTACCAAGATGAAGCTGAAAAAGAAAGAGAAGTATATGATGGAGCATATGTTGTTTTTACTAGGTCCCAATATCAGTCAACTCAACAAGCTGATAAAGGAAAAGCAAGAGAAGAACCTCAACCAGTGATCTCAATTGCTAAATGGAGAACTCTGTTGCCTTTTCAATCAAAGGACCCAGTGGGCAATATGCAAGTAAGTGCATCTAACAACCCTATATCTTCTACTTTTGTCCCTCAGACCAGTACTACCCCTAATAAAACTTAGAATGATGGATTTCCTTCCTCTATTTCTAGTTCATTTCAGTTATTTGATATAATAGATCATGCTAGGAAGACCAAAATCCAAATGTCTGAGGTTGAGTATTTACAAGCTAATCCTGAACAATTTGATAGGTTAGCTAAATACGTCAAAAACAAGACTGTCCCTACAAGACAAGATTTTCAAAAAGTTGCCCATGATTCCTCAAAGAATAAATCCACTCAAAATAATCTTGTCACTACCCCCCTTGTTGTCTCCGGAAAAATAGAACCCTTCTATGTTTCCCTATTGGTAAATGGCCATAAGTTGAGCAATTGCATAATAGATTCTGGAGCTTCTGATAATGTTATGCCCGCCAAAGTAGCAGACGCCCTTGGTCTCACCTTAACTAAGACCTTTGGGAGATGTTTCTCCATGGAAAATAAACAAGTACCATTGTTGGGTCAAATCAAAGATGCCCAATTTGCATTTGCAGCCTTTCCAGACAAGAGGATTAAGATGACCGTCCTACTAGCTGATGTTCCAGCTTCTTATGGCATTCTACTTGGGCATAATTCTTGTAAAGATGTAGGTGGGGAATTGAACATGGATCCATCTGAAGCAAGGATATCTGTCAAAGGCATCATGCAAAAGTTGCTTCCTGAGAAAGAGGCAAAATACATTGTTACCCAAATGACAAATCCCAAAGCCCAAATTTTGTTTGAGTCCTCAGGAATGGGTAATTATTTCCTATCTACTGAAGATATTTCTAGTTCATCAGAAAAGAGCTCAAATAATTCAGATGGAGAATTAGAAGAGAATTCAGATGAAAGTTTAGGTGAAGGTATAATAATGCCAGATTCTTTCCTCACTGATGAAGAGGAATCTTCTGGTCAAAGAAATTCTAAAAAATCAAATCCTAATGAGGTCTGGGTTTTAGAATTTGATGGTAGTTGTTCCTCTACCAGTTTTGGAGCTAGAATTGTTTTGATATCTCCAGAAGGTGATATCTTCCCTTTCTCATACAAGTTGCAATTCGACAACACCAACAAAACCGCTGAATATGAGTCATTGTTGCTCGGATTAGAAACTGCTCATGGTAAAGGTGTTAAAAATCTCCATGCTTAAGGAGATGCTAAATTAGTGGTTTGTCAAGTGAGAAATTTGTATCAGACTAAAAATGAAAGATCGAGACATTATCGCAATCGCGTGTGGGATTGCATTGAAGGTTTTGGTGCTTTCAACATTTCTATGGTGCCAAGAGAGTTTAATGATCATGCAGATTCATTAGCTATCTCTGCCACTCTCATGGTTCCTCATAAATACTTCAAAGGGAACAAGTACAAGATTGAGCTGGTCTTCCGACCAAGTGTACCTAATAATGTTGACCATTGGCAGGTGTTCGATGGTGATAACCAAATCATAGCTTTCTTGGAAAAGATGGATAGCTTTGATGAGCTCTATTTTGAAGGTAGTGAATCTCCACCACAGGAATCAGTTTCCAAAATAGATTCACAAACTGGTGAAGAGTTTCTTCAACCAAAAGGGAATAAGATTCCAAAAGGTTTGGTTTCCCTGGAAAAGCTATTTGATAAGCATGACAAATACATTAAGCAGCAGCAACAACTTGATTCAAGTTCTTCTATGGAATTTGAGCAAGTAAATTTGAGCTCTGAGGCAGATCCCAAAATGGTCAACATTGGGAAGTGTTGCACTGCCGATGAGAAGTTCAAATTCATTACACTCCTTTGTCATTACATTGATGTTTTGGCGTATTCTTATGATGATCTGAAGTCCTTTAGGCCTAAGGAGATTCAGCATGAAATTCCTCTCAAAGCTGGGTCATTACCTCATAAGCAGAAACAAAGGCAATACAATCCCAAAATATCAGGTACTATCCTCTCTGAGATTCAGAAAATGTTGAATGCAAGAATAATCTTTCCAATTCATCGCTCCACCTGGATCGTGAATATAGTTCCTATAAGGAAGAAGAACAAAGAAATCCATATCTGCGTTGATTTCAGGAATCTCAACCAGTCTTCTCTAAAAGATAACTACCCCCTACCCATCATGGACCAAGTGTTGCAAACAATAACTGGTTCAGAAATGCTGTCTATGTTAGATGGTTTTCGAGATATAATTAAGTAGAGGTCAGCGAAGCAGATCAGTACAAGACTGCTTTCACCACACCTTGGGACACATTTGCATATCACAGGATGCCTTTTGGTCTTATCAATGCTGGCGCCACATTCCAGAGAGCGATGGACCTTGCCTTCAGAGATGAGATGGGGAAGTTCATTGTGGTGTATCTTGATGACTTGACTATTTTCTCCAAACAACATCATGATCATGCATATCATTTATGACAAGTGCTATAAAAAAGTCAGCAAAATGGTACCTCTCTTAACCCTAAGAAGTCAATTTTTGGGGTTACAGAAGGTAAACTTCTCAGTCACATTGTATCCTGAGAAGGCACTAAAATTGACTCAGAAAGAGTCAAATCCATTCAAAGTCTTACTTTGCCTACTAGTAAGTCAGCGGTTCATTCTTTCTTCGGAAAGGTGAATTTTCTGCGAAGGTTCATTCCAGAATTCACAGAGAAAACTCGTCACATCATCAACATGATGAAGGGTAAGGCTACTTTCTGTTGGAGTGCAGAAGGCAAAGTGACATTTGAAGATATCAAGAGGGCCATAGCTCATGCTCCGGTCCTTGTTTGTCCTGACTATACCAAAGATTTCGTAGTATACAGCTACGCTTCTGGACATACACTTTCAGCCATTCTTGTTCAATAGAATGAAGAAGGTGTGGAATCCCCCATATCATTTATGAGTTTCCCTTTGAAGGCTCATGAATTGAAATATTCAAAAATGGAGAAGCATGCTTATGCCGTGGTTAAGGCGGTAAAGCATTTCTGGTTCTATATTATGAATTCACATACTATTGTTCTGGTATCTGATACAACAGTGAAGTCAATTCTAACTCAACAGAAGTTCAGAACCAAAAGAGGCAATTGGATTGCTAAGATCCAAGAGTTTGATCTTGATATAAAACCTACCAAGCTTGTGCGTGGTAGAGGTTTGTGTCAATTAATTGCTGATAATGTACCAAAAGAGAGGGGATGAAGAAGAAGAAGTTGAGGATATGCCAACTGTTCTTTTTGTCACTACTACAGACGAGTGGTATTCAAATATTGCTCATTTTCTTACCTATGGTGAGTGTCCTACCCATTTGTCTTATAAGGAGAAAAGAAAGGTTAAATTGAAGGCTGCTAACTATGTCCTATGGGACAATGGTTTATACAAAAGAAGCCTTGATGGAGTATTTCTCTATTGCGTGGATAAAGCACAACAAAGTAGACTTCTGGAGTCTTTCCACAATTTGGCCTGTGGAGGACATTTTTCTGCACCTATGACGGCTCATAAGATTTTGCGGGCTAGATACTATTGTTGCAAGTATGAGGATAACCAGTGTTGTCATTGATGTCAACATACTCATATTGCATTAATGAGAAGGATTGGATGTGCTATGTGCTGAGGTTATTGAGGAAATCAGTCTCAATTAGGAACAGTGATGAGAAGAAGGCAAAAGTCCTCAATAGGTTGAGGATCAGAGGATGCGGTTTAAAGGGTTTGTAGATATGAGTCGTGAGATGTTCCAATCAAGATTTCAGAGGTCCGCATGAAGATCTAAAGAAGTTATGATTGCTCTAGTAGAACCAGTTCCGACAGGTGTTTAGTGGTGACAGAGTGTCACAGATTGGTCCGGTGAGCTCCGGAATTGCATTATCTCATTTTGCGGATTGGAGAGAGTGTTGAAGAAGTTCGTGTGAAGTGACAACTAGATTTGCTCATGGTTTGGAGCTCTAGAAGTACCTTTTACATTATGACAGTGATGACAGATTGTGTTCTTGAAGTTTCGGATGAAGAACAGAAGAATTCTAGTAAGTTGATAAAGTGCAGATGTTCTTGATGACTCAGGAAAGGTTTTGGTGATCTTTGGATCGTGTACAATTCTTATTGGTGGTCCGCATTGAAGTTAGAGTTTGTACTTGAAGAATAACCATGGATATTGGTGTTCTTCTTGAGACTGGCCGACCGGATGTATTACACGTCTTGCGAATGATCTTATAGATGTTTGCTGACTTAGATGATTGTTCCTAAGTCGATGCCTTGTATAAATAAAGGATTGTGAATTCATTTTGAAGTGTGTCTTATGCTGATGAGAGTGGTATAGCAAAGAGAAGTGCGAAAGGTAGAGCAGGAGTTTTTGGGCTTACATGGAACTAATCCAGGCATGTTAAAGATGTCAATCTCCAGTTCAAGTTTGTAATACTTGTTACTTTGTAGACAGTGTGTCTCTTGTAGGCAGTGTGCCTCTTGTGAGTAGTGCGCTCGAGCAGTGAGCCTTAATTGGCATGTGCCATCTATTTTTCTTATTCTCCTAATAGAGAATAATCCTTGGGTTAATCACCCCATGGTTTTTCCCTTGACCAGGTTTTCCATGTCAAAATCTTGGTGTCTCATGTGTTGATGTATATCTGCTCTGGTGTTTATGCTTTATGCTTTCATGAGTGATTAATTGATATGCTATTAAATAACAAAGAGGATTTAAGTGTTTGAAATAGAAGCAAGTTTTGTACAACTATTCACCCGCCTCTCAGTTGTGTGCCCTAGATTTAACAATTGGTATCAAAGCCAAGTTCCTCTAAAAGGAGCTTAACCGCTTGAGGAGATCCAGGATGTCGTCATACAAGAAGGATAGTCCGAAGTTTGATGGAACCAACTTCTCTCTTCGGAAAGGTCGCATGAAATGTCACTTGGAGTGTATGGGAAAAGCATACTTGTCCATGGTCACAAAAGCATATGTACCTCCACAGGGTGGTCCAACAACTCTAAATGAAATCACAAATGCTGAAAACAATCTGCAGACCAAAGAGGCTCTTCTAAGCACTTTAACTGACTCAGAGCTCTCAAATGTTATTAACCTACCAACTGCCTATGAGATTTGGATTAAACTAGAACTTCTGCATGAAGGAGATGAGTATGTTAAGAGTGCAAGGTTGTAGAGTCTCAAAGGGAAATTTGAAAGATTGAAGATGAGAGATGACAAAAATATTACTACCTTTATGCCAAGAGTAAATGAGCTCGTATGTGGAATTAGGAATGTTGGTGGAGTTTTGGATAAAAAGAGATTGTTGGAAAAATTCTCAGATCCCTTCCTGCTACCTACAAAATCAAGGTTGTTGCCATTGATGAATTCAAAGCCCATACAACTGTCACAAGAGACCAATTGGCTGGCAAACTGGCTGCATTTGAAATGATTGAATTTGGAGATGATCCCCCCAAGACTGAATCTGCATTCAAAGCCAGTGTCTTTGTGAAAGGCAAACAAAGATTTGATCTGGGAGAAAACTCTTCAAGAAAGCTATCATGGTATGATCAAGCAAGAAGAGACATGGAAGAGGAAGAAGCAGAAACAGCTCAACTTGAAGCCCTCTTTGCAAAAAGACTGCCAAGAGGATCCAGTAAGTATGAAGGAAAATTACCCTTTAAGTGTTTCAACTGCAATAAGATTGGTCATTTTGCCTCAAGATGTCCGAAAAGATCTACAAGGTCAAGTTCCAACAAACAAAGGTTCCAAAAGAATTGTTATTATGTTCATGAAGAAGCTGATAATGAAGGAGTAACAGATGATGAATCAGAGATAGGAGACAAATCTAGAAATGAATGGGTGTTTATTGCCATCAAGGAAGAAGATCCAATGTCCTCTGAATCTATCAATCATAAGGCTGTAGAAAGAGCTTTGGCTGCCCAAGTTGAAGAAAAGGATGATTGGGTTATTGACAGTGGATGCTCTCACCATATGATAGGTGACAAGAACAAGTTCTTAGATTTGGAAAGGTATGAAGGTGGAGTGGTAAAGTTTGGTGATAATTCTGCTGGTAGAATCATAGGAAGAGGAACTATTTCTTTTAATGGAAGAAACAAAATTGGTAATGTGTTGTATGTTGAAGGTTTGAAGCACAATCTTTTTAGTGTTGGACAGTTGGTGGACAAAGGCTATGATCTCCAATTCAAGGATGGAAAATGCAAAATCCTTGAAAGATCCAGAACAGAGATTGCATCCGGTACTCAAACTAAAGGTAATATCTTCCACTTGGTTGGTGCTGATAAAAGTTGTCTGTTTGTTCAAGTTGATCAGAGTTGGTTGTGGCACAGAAGGATGTGTCATGTAAATTTTGATAACATCATCAAGATAAGCAATACTTAGGCTATAAGAGATCTTCCAAAATTGGTAAAACCTACAAATAGTTTGTGCAAAGAATGTCAGCTGGGTAAACAGAGCATAGTCTCATTCAAAAGCAAGGATCAGTCCTCTACCAAATTATTGGAATTAGTTCATACTGATCTATGTGGTCCGACAAGAATCAAGAGTATGCAAGGTGATAGATACTTCATGTTACTGATTGATGACCATTCCCAGATGATGTGGGTTACCTTTTTGAAAGAGAAATCAGAAGCATTTGAGAAGTTCAAAATCTTCAAGGCTATGATAGAGAATCAAACCGGATTAAGACTAAAATGTCTGAGGTCTGATAGAGGTGGTGAATTCACATCCGGTGAATTCATAAACTTATGTGAGAAGCATGGTATAAAGAGACAGTTATCTACTCCTAAGACTCCACAGCTGAATGGAGTAATAGAGAGAAAGAACCGGCCATCCAGGAAGCATCTAGGACAATGATGATGGAAGCAAATGTTCCCCAGATGTTTTGGAGAGAAGCTGTGAGCACTGCAGTCTATACTCTCAATCGAGTTCAAATCAGAAGCAATACCGGTAAGACTCCTTATGAACTTTGGTTTGGCATCACTCCTACTGTGAGATATTTCAGAGTATTGGGTAGCAAATGTTACATTAACAGAGATGAAGATCTAGGAAAGTTTGATGCTAGAAGTGATGAAGGAATATTCTTGGGTTACTCTACTCAAAGCAAAGCATACCAGTGTTACAATAAGAGACTGAGAAAGGTGATAGAAAGTACAAATGTGAAGGTTGATGAAGGTATTGAGAAACCCTCAAGATTCTATGAGTATGATGAAGATGATCAAAATGGTGTTCTAGTTCAAGGAACTCAATCCTCTCCTGAAAGTTAGATTCAGACTGATCCGGTAAATCAGGAAGAAGAGATAGGTCTGAATGAGCCTGTCCAAGAAGCAGAAATGCAAGAAACTCCCAAAGTTCCAAGGTATGTAAGACTGAACCACTCTGAAGATTAGATCATAGGTGACAAAAGCAAAGGTGTGCAAACTAGAAGGAATGTTGCTCAATATTCAGATGAATGTTGTCTGATTTCAAAGATTAAACCTAAGACAATAAATGAAGCCTGCAATGATGAAAATTGGACCAAAGCAATGGAAGAAGAGTTAATGCAAATTGAGAAGAATCACACTTGGGATCTTGTTTCTAGACCTGTGATTGGAACCAAATGGGTCTTCTGGAACAAACTAAATGAAGTTGGTGAAGTAATCAGAAATAAAGCCAGATTAGTCTGCAAAGGCTACTCTCAAATAGAAGGGATTGATTTTGAGGAAACCTTTGCTCTGATGGTAAGAATTGAAGCAATCAGACTATTTCTTGCATTTGCTGCCTTTAAGGATTTCAAAGTGTATCAGATGGATGTCAAATCTGCTTTCTTGAATAGTGACTTAGAAGAAGAAGTGTACATTGAACAACCGGATGGATTTCAGTTATTTGAGCATGGTGATATGGTCTGTAAATTAAAGAAGGCACTGTATGGTCTAAAGAAAGCCCCAAGAGCATGGTATGAGAGGCTGGACAAACATCTTTTGAAGATTGGTTTCAACAAAGATGCAGATTGGGCAGGAGATGTGGATAATAGGAAGAGTACAAGTGGAAGAGCATTCCTTTTGGGAAAAAGTTTGGTTTCTTGGCTAAGCAAGAAACAAGAGGAAATATCCCTGTCTACAACAGAAGCAGAATACATTGCAGAAATAGGTAGTTGCACTCAACTTTTGTGGATGAAGCAGATGCTAAGAGATATTCAAGTAGAATATAAGGAGCCTATCACAATTTTCTGTGATAATTCAAGTGCAATAAATATTTCTAAGAATCCGGTATTGCATTCTAAGACCAAGCATATATCTATCAAATTTCACTTTCTAAGAGAACAAGTGAACAAGGGTGAAGTCAGATTGGAGTATGTGCCCTCCAAGGATCAGCTTGCAGATATTTTTACTAAACCTCTTCCCAAGGACTCTTTTGAGTATCTCAGGGAGAAGTTAGGGGTCATGGCCCCTCCAGTGATGAACTAGGATGCACTAATGTGCATCAGTCTGGTGGATATCACAGTCATATCTTGTTATCTGAATTGATGATGGGGAGCTGCTACTAAGGGGGAGCAGCTGGTATGATTCTAATGTGTTAGAATTGCAAGTATGAGCCCTTTGCCATTGATGTTAAATGGGGAGAGAAGACATGTGAAAAACAAGTGGTTGATGATCAAAGGGGGAGCAGTAAAGTAAGAGAAGACATGTGTAGAGTTGTTGTTGATATGGGGAGCTGTGACAAAGAGGAGAAGTTCTTGTCTTGATGGTTTTTCACATCATATGTTGCCATCAATGACAAAGGGGGAGATTGTTGCAAGTATAAGGATAACCAGTGTTGTCATTGATGTCAACATACTCATATTGCATTAATGAGAAAGATTGGATGTGCTGTGTGCTGAGGTTAAGTGAAGAACAGTGATGAGAAGAAGGCAAAAGTCCTCAATAGGTTGAGGATCAGAGGATGCGGTTTAAAGGGTTTGTAGATATGAGTCGTGAGATGTTCCAGTCAAGATTTCAGAGGTCCACATGAAGATCTGAAGAAGTTATGATTGCTCTAGTAGAACCGGTTCTGGTAGGTGTTTAGTGGTGACAGAGTGTCACAGATTGGTCCGGCGAGCTCCAGAATTGCATTATCTCATTCTGCGGATTGGAGAGAGTGTTGAAGAAGTTCGTGTGAAGTGACAACTAGATTTGTTCATGGTTTGGAGGTCCAGAAGCACCTTTTACATTATGACAGTGATGACTAACTGTGTTCTTGAAGTTCTGGATGAAGAACAGAAGAATTCCAGTAAGCTGATAAAGTGCGGATGTTATTGATGACTGAGGAAAGGTTTTGGTGATCTTTGGATCATGTACAATTCTTATTGGTGGTCCGCATTGAAGTTAGAGTTTGCACTTGAAGAATAACCATGGATATTGGTGTTCTTCTTGAGACTGGCTGACCAGATGTATTACACGTCTTGCGAATGATCTTATAGATGTTTGCCGACTTAGATGATTGTTCCAAAGTCGATGCCTTGTATAAATAAGGGATTGTGAATTCATTTTGAAGTGTGTCTTATGGTGATGAGAGTGGTATAGCGAAGAGAAGTGCGAAAGGCAGAGCAGGAGTTTTTGGGCTTACATGGAACTGATCCAGGCATGGTAAAGATGTCAATCTTCAGTTCAAGTTTGTATTACTTGTTACTTTGTAGATAGTGTGTCTCTTGTAGGTAGTGTACCTCTTGTGAGCAGTGTGCTCAGGCAGTGAGCCCTAATTGGCATGTGCCATCTATTTTTCTTATTCTTCTAATAGAGAATAATCCTTGGGTTAATCACCCCGTGGTTTTTCCCTTGACTGGGTTTTCCACATCAAAATCTTGGTGTCTCATGTGTTGATGTATATCTGCTCTGGTGTTTATGCTTTATGCTTTCATGAGTGATTAATTGATATGCTATTAAATAACAAAGAGGATTTAAGTGTTTGGAATAGAAGCAAGTTTTGTATAACTGATTCACCCCCCCTCTCAATTGTGTGCCCTAGATCTAACAACTATTGGCCCACACTGTTTCAAGATGCATACAATTGGGTATGTAGGTGTGAGTTGTGTCAACAGTTTGTTGGGAAACCTAAGTTGGCCACATTACCTCTCAAGCCGGTGGTGATTGACGAACCTTTTCAGCAATGGGGCATCGACTTCATTGGCACTGTGAACCCACCATCAAGTGTGAGACACAACTTTGTTCTCACTGTGACAGATTATTTTACCAAGTGGGTGGAAGCCATCCCAGTTAAGAATGCTACTTCTGAAGTGGTATGTAATTTCCTCAAGGAGAACATTATTTCCCGATTTGGAGTCCCAAACAAGATTGTAGCAGACAATGCTACTTGTTTCTCTTCCCACGAGATTACTAGCTTTTGCTATGAACATGGGATCATTCTTTCTCACTCTTCAGACTATTATCTGCAAGGAAATGGTCAGGCGGAATCAAGTAACAAAAATCTAGTTACTATTATCAGGAAACTGGTGGAAGATAATCAGAGAACTTGGCATAAAGCATTGTTCGATGCTTTATGGGTAGACAGGATTACCCCCAAAAGGGCAATAGGTATGTCACCATTTCAGCTTCTATATGGACTGAATGTAGAGATACCTATTACCTTAGAGTTGCCAGCACTGAAGTTGGCAAAGGCAGTGGAAGATAGAACTTTTGAAAGTTCTATTGATAAAAGGATCATGTACCTAACTGAACTTGAGGAGCAGTGAACTATGGTAGTAGATCGTATCACTAATCATCAAAGTCAGGTAAAGAAACTCTTTGACAAGAAAGCAAGGACTCATGAGTTTCAAATTGGAGATCAAGTCTTGTTATGGGACAAGAGGAAAGAACCAAAAGAAATGCATGGGAAGTTTGATTCCTTATGGAGGGGTCCATTCACCATTCATCAGCTCTTTGGTGAAAATAGCTTCTTGATGGAGTATCTATATGGAACACCATTCTTATTGCCTCACAGTGGACAACATCTAAAGCACTTCAATCCTTGAAGTATCAGATAAGTTCGTTTCTACATTTGTATAGTTTTGTGTTTTTGTTTAGTCTTTTGTGTCTTTTTCTTTTTGGTAGCTTGACTCTATGGCCCAATGGCATGGATGAAGGCACTTAGAGACTGGATTCTTCTCCCTTTGATCATTTCAAAGTTTGATCGACGGAAGTTCCCTAGTTAGAGCCAGTTGTTGTTCTCAAAATTAGCTATGCTCATTTTTGTAGACAACCCCTACGAAACTTGTCTATTTCGTAATCTACACTCTAAGTTCGCAAATCAAGATAAGATTATCTTGGTCTCATGCGAAGTCGTATGGCATCCTAAACTAGTTTACAACATTCCCTTGAATCGATTCCTTGAAGATTGCACAAATTGATTAGGTTGTAAACTGACCAAAATATCAATTTTGATCATTTTTGGGTGGTAGTTAAATTTTGAAACTGTGTGCAAAGTCGGCAAAATTTGCCGCTATTCCATATCTTTTTTTTCTTGTGTTATGTCGGCTATTTTTGCCACTTTTACATAGTTTTTCATTTACACATGCTGGAGTGGCACTTTTTGCCGCCATTACATGTTCCTCGCTAAAAAGCAAATGCAAAGTCGACATTTTTTACCGCTGTTGCATTTCGATTAGCACATGTTCAATCGGTAAAAATCACCACCAGAGCGAGATCGATTTCAAAATCATGAACTCCAGTGGCATTTATTGCCACTCGTGTTGGCATTAAGATCATATCTTTTAAACCTTTTAAATGAGTAATCTCATTTTTTTTTGTTATTTATGTTTCCTAAACCTTCCAATTGATTCGTGAACCCTCCCTCAAACTGCTTGATCGCACTGATTTTAGATTCGAATGGATTTCAAGTCACTGCCATCGCGCTTAGGGTTTCGTTCTTTTTGACAAGTAAGTTTTTAAAGAAAAACATTGTTTTTGTTATTTCCTTCTAGGGTTTTCTTCTTCTTGTTTGTTCATATTCTTTAAGAGTTTTATTGTTCGAATGTTGTTCAAAGCAAATTATTGTTTAATGCGTCTCTATTTACGTTTCTTTTGTCGTTTGATTCACGTCCATGTTGTGATAACCCTAGTTTTTCCCATTCTGGCCATACAAAACCTTCCTGACCATTTTCTAGTAATCATGACTTTGTTTTCATTTAGGTTTAGGTTTTTAGGTTTTGAATCGGCAAATATCAATGATTGTGTTTTGTGTTTTACCTTCATACAAGGATGGCAAAATTTGCCGCCCTTACACGAAACCTTTCATGAAGTGACACATCGATGGTGGTTTGTTCCGACCTAACACCAAACCCATTTTACATCTGCAATGTCGGCAATAATTGTCGCTTGAAATCTTTCCATAAGCTTGTGAACAAAGGTGAAGTCAGTAAAATCTGCCACTTTTCAATTTGAAGATGTATCCATTTGCAATTGTATGGGCGGTGAAATTCGCCGCCGTTACATGAAGAAAAATTGAAATACCAACTTGCGATGTCGGTGAAGTTCACCGCCCAAACACTTGTAATTTCCCCATATCACATGCATTGTCGGCATTTTTTGCCACTCAAACATAACACGCAATGCTTCTAAAAAATATGCAAAAGCGGCGAATTTAACTACTGATACACTTGCAAATTATCCCTTACATGCAAGGGCGGAAAATTTTGCCGCCCGTGCATCACCCTCTCAAATTTTCCTAACTCTGGAATATTTTCAATTTTGCTTTTTTGAGCCCACTTTCCTCCATTTTTTAGCTTGCTTGCACTCTAGCCCTTTCAAGCATATCCTCATAGTCATGATCGTCGACATGCAATTTTCCCAGATTACCAATGTTTCCCCTAATTGCATGATCATGACTTTTTGTTGCAGTTTCTTCTGAAGATTTTCTCTCTTCATTGACATCCTTCTGGTGATAGCTTTTTCAGATGACTGAGTTCTTTCTGAAGAAGTCGAAGGTGATGAAGTATAAGTATCAAGGCATTTTCCCAATCACCTCAGTTACTTCCAATGTCGATGACATTCGGGATACAGAGATTGGCCATGTGGACATGGCTGAATTTGTGGAAAGAACCAAGTCAAATAATCCCAACTCTGCAATGAAGAAGATTATTGACAGTAACATTCATTTGGTGTCATCTTTCCCGGTGGCAGCCCATAACACAGAGTTTGTTCTTCAGTGTGCTCAGTTTTATAATAGAGATACTAGGGCTATGATGGATGCAAGTGGCAATGTGATAATCAGATTAGATCCTAAATTCATTGATAAAATTTTCATGTGCCCTCCTACTATAGAAGTGATAAAACTAGATTTTGTTGAAGCACAAAAAGAGTATGACAAAAATCCTGAGAAGGCAAAGAAAGTAATCAATACTAAATGGCTCAAAACTTCAAGGTCAACCTTGTCCAGGTGGCCATAGAGTTCTCCTAGAAGTGACTTTATAGAAGAAGTTGGTGACCTTATAACTCTTCTCAGCAAGATAAGGGGATTGGCCTCTTCCTCACTTTTTCATGAGTGGATGTACCCTTTCATCAAGGTAATACTCCAAGGTAAACAAGCCATCTTCTGGGGTGAGGAAATCAGCAATGCTCTACACAAGCAATTGACAAAGGTATCTACTACCTTCAAATTCTACATGACTTCTTATCTGGTGTATATAGCATCCTCCATGAGAATCTTTCTAGGTCTAACATCAAAAGGAGATAGAAGAGTAATTTATGTATATCAGTATTATTCTCAATTGACATTGAAGGGTTCTATTCATCACTTCAGGAGGGTAAATGATGCTTTCTTTGCAGTGTTCTTATGTCTCTTTGACCCTCAGCTAGAACAAAGAAGAGTGTCAGATGAAGCTTGGTCAGTGGTAAATGATTTTGGATGCATGTTCTTACAATTTCCTTCTTTCTCATATCTAAGGGTTGGCTTTTTCCAAGGTCATCCTTATATGTTGCCAAGGTTTCCCTCAGACAAACTTGTCTTAATGGAATTATGTAGACAAATGATCATTGTGCATAATAAACAAATAGAGCTCAAGAAGCCCGGTTTCAGGTTTCCAGTTGAAATTGGCAGGTTTTCAGTATTAACTGCTACAAAGGCTAGGGCCATGGAAACTTAGATGCAGCTTGTAACCATGAAGCAATTCAAGAGAAGGCCAAAGTTTGACTATAGGGGCGTGAAAGACAAAATCAAGAGGAAAACCTAGTTCCATGAACCTATGGTCGAAGATGTCTGGGTAGATTTGAGGATAGAAGAAGATGTCAGAAAGTTGGACTATAGAAGGTTATCTCTTGAGCATATTGAATATCTGGGATTGGCTGACATTCATGAAGACCTAGTGGATGATGGAGAGTTGATCGATGATAGATATAACACTGAACAGTTTGTTGGCTCTCCTCTCCCTCCTATCCAATGGTCTCAAAAAGAATTGACCTCTCTAAGGAAAAGATTTAAGCCTATATTGGCGAACACCAATAACTGGCTAGTAGATAAAGGAATTACTTTGAAAGAATTCTTTACAGGATCTGAGACTGAAATTCAAGAGAAAATAGGTAAAAAGGTGGAGAACAGGAGGAAGAACAAGAGTGATGTTCCCTCTTCTTCCAATCCACATAAGCCTAGAATCAAATTTGTGATGAAGAAGTCAAAGGCTATGGAGAAAGAGTCTGAGATAGAAGATATGGAAGTTGAGAAATAGAAGACTGAAGAACTGGCCACTAAGGAAATGGAGGTTGAAGACAGATCTACAGATCAACAAGAAGAGGAAGCTTTGTCCCTACAAGAGAATGTACAACAAGAAACAAGAGTCTCTTCTCCTTTGCCAGACACACCTGTTTTAGTTCCTTTGTCTATTTCACCCATTGATATCGCCTCTTCTAAATCTCCCTTACCTCCCAAAATGATTTTTGACAATCCTCAAAACACTTTTGAAGATGTTCTTCGTTCCTCAGAGTCTATTCCTATCTTGTCTTCTTCATCTTTTGATATTGGGGATGCTTCTATATTTGATCACTTTGTAATGAATACTGAATAGATATCTAATGTAAATGTAATAGGTGCAATTTTTAGTAACACTCCACCTATTGTTTTCACTTCCAGTGCAAGTGTAGTTCCAGTGACACCAATAATGGGAACAGACCCTAATGTGAGTACTTCTGTGCTTCCACCATGGTTGTCAACTTATACACCAAAAAGGAAGAAACAAGCCATCTCCCCAGATGACTTGATTTTAGTAAGCTGGTGCCCACGAAAGCCAAGACCCCGAAGAAGCCAAAGATTCTTTCAAGAATGCTCGGGGATAAGGGACATAAATTTCTAGAGATTGCAAGACCTCTGCAGGATGCAAACATGGAAGATTTTACTATAAATGATTACTCTATCTCTAGAGTTGAATTAGGTAAAATAACTCATGAAAGTGAAAAGACTGATATACAGTCATCCAAGGATATTCTAATTCAGAAATTTGACAAAGAGAAAGAAATGAAAGATCATTACAAAGAAATGATTGAACAGTTAATTGCAGTGGTGAGGAAAATCACTTTGAATTCATAATCAATAACTCCCAAGGTTGTTTCTGTAGAAGAACCTATTATCTAGAAAGCAGAGAAGACTCATCTTAAGGGAAGAGTACTTGAAGAGTACTTGGAAAGGATGCTTACACAAGGAATATCTCTGCTTACAAAGATATCTGAGAAGACAAACAAAATGGAGAAAATAAGAGCAGAACTTGATGACCTGATTGATGTTATTTCTCAAGATATCGAGCGCCTAGAACATAATCATGATAAGTGGGTGGAGATGAGAAAGTTGAAAATAAGCACTCTGATATCAATTGGTGTCATGCCTAATAGGGATTCTTATACTAAAACCAAAGAGGCATTGACATATAGGATACGTGTGTTGAAAGATTTGATCAATGACCTGGAAGCTGCAAGGAAACTCAGTGAACAAAGTAATGTTAGTCTTTTGCATAAATTGGAGGAGCTGCAGTGTAAACTTGTGTCACAAGATAACCAATTTCTCTCTGCAGAAGAGATGGTTCAGGAATTTGAAGATATGTTCCAGAAAGAGTTCGAGAACAAAACACTTACAATGGCCTCCATGGACAATATTCTTGACAATCAGTTAACTTTGGACAATCTGAAGACCAAGTTAACTAGTCACGCAAAATCAATCACCACGGTCAGAGATGCCATAGTTAGAGCTAGGATGATTTTCAAGAACACGGTTAGTCCAAACAGTATTGGAATGCAAGCAACTTTCACCATGTATGATTTCCATATGAAGAAAGACAGCGATACAAGTTGAAGTAGTTTTTCCATTACTTAGTTTATCTTCCACTTTTCAGATGTACTTTTGAAATAATTTTGGACATATTTACGTGTACTTTTCTGATATGTAATTACATGTAAAAACATAGGAAGTCCCAAATCAAAAAGGACTCCTTTGTTGAATAAGTCATAGTTAGTTTTTCTTTTCCTATTTTTGCTCTCGGTTCCTCTTATAAATAAAGAGGACCCTCATTGTAATTATCTATCTTTTAGTTATTGAAGCGAAACTCTGCCAAATTGAAGAGCATTTTGAGACTTTGTATTCAAATTGTAAATCAAATTTTATCAAGTGAATAAGAAACCAAGTGATCATTCAATCTTTATGTTGGAATAACTTGTGGCATAGTGGAAATTGTTCTTATGTCCTTTTCCTAATACTATCTTATCTATTTGATCAAATTGTAGTGTGAGTGTGGATAATCTGGGAGATGTTCTAAAGTTGATTGTGGAGACTTTGTGCTACAACAATTATCTTTAGTTTGTGATTTTATGTTTTGAAGTAAAATATATTGGAAAGGCTTTGAACTACTATTATCTTTTGTGATCATATATTCTGTCATAGTATCCGGTGAAGACTTTGGGCTGCACCTTATTCTACTTGGTTCTAAGTTATAAATCAGTAAAGGAAGCAATGATAGACTTTGTGCTCTCATGGGTTTCTTGGTTATTTCAATTTGTATTGAGAAAGTGCTCTTTCATTTTGTAAACATCATTTCTAAAAAGAGAGAAATGGATGATTGGTCTCACCCCTAAGTTAGTATTTAGTTTAAATAAGTTTGTGATAATTGATAGGGAACCTCCCCTTGCTGAGAGGAGAGATTTATCTCATTACACTGTGGTCGATATAACCATTTTGCCTTCAGTTAGTTGAAGACAAAATATTCACCCAACACGCATGAATGTTATGTTCTTCATCCATTTCTAATTCTCCGTCACCTGAATTTATCACCAGTCGATCATGTCGTCCATTCTTCTTTATCATGAGATCGTTCATCATCCTTTTGCCAAACCCAACCCGACCAATCTGGCGAGGGGGCACTTACCATCATCAAACCTATACCAGGGGCAAATTAGGGCATGTATCATACTCATAAAATTTTTATTCTTTGAAACAACATGATAAAACACATTGTCTCAAAGAGGGCCAAAATGTATACACCTAAAAATGGCTTGAGATGAATTAAATAAATATTTTAATATTTACTTTATTCTTTTTCTTCTATCAATAAATAAATATCCTAATTTATTTATTTGATTCACATTCATCTTAATCTTCCAAAAAATAAATGAAAATCAATTAATTTAATTAAATCACCCAAATCCCTCTAAATCATCCTTAATTAAATAATCCTAAATTATTTAATTAATCATCTATCCTAAAGTCTTAATTCTATAAATCCACATCATTTCCACCTCACTTTACACCTCATCATGTTGCACACATAATTGAATATTATTAATATTTAATTATATAATTATCCTCAACCACATGCCCTATTTATCCTCTAACCATCCCTATTCTTAAGAACTTGGTCTTTCCATGTCATCATAGTCAAGACACTTAGAGACACATGTCTCAGAGTTCCTAGATTCTTTCCAACAACCTTACAAAGAAGGACTTCTTCTTTGACCCTTGTCTTTTGTTCCTTGATAGCATTGTGACAAGTGGCCTTTTGTTCACACCTTTCTCTCCACCTTGTCATCGTAGGAGGAACATCTCCCACTTTTATCTCTCTCATCCCAACTAATCAAATCTCTACCGTACACATCACATGACTTATTCCTCCACCGTGGATCTTTTGACACTTGGATTTGAGCCTCTTTGGCCAATAAAAGCAAGTTCATCACCCTCATTTTACATCACAAGAGCTATAGTACTTATATGCTACAGAAATTTCCATCAAGCAATCAAGTGTGCCTTTGGCCCCCCATTTGCATTAGTTTCATAATCTCCATAGCTGCATATCCATATCAATATCATGGCAATATCAAAATCATTATCATCATCATAGTTGCATTGTAGGCTTGTTACATTGCATTTTCATCCACAAAATCCATTCCTCTCATTGTCATCTTGGAAAGAAAGGAAGTACATTTCTGAGAGCAATATCATCATCAACAAGATCATTGAGAAGACAAGAAACAATGAAACACATGGGAAAAATTAGTTTGTAAGATATAAATCCATGTTTATTGTGTTTTTCTTAGTTTCATTGATGTATTGAATTTGAGTAGGAATTCTAGAGTATTTGTGGTATCTTAGTAGGTTCTTACAATAGTTTTAAATTATCAATGCCACAAAGCATATAACTGACACATGGTAGAACTACCATCCAATTATATACAAGTAATATATGATACTCTTGTCAGAGCATAATCAAAATATCATCACAACAATGAAGTTATAAAGAACAATAATATCACCACCAAAGCACACCAAATGAAGAAAATATTAGTCCATTAGAGACACATATAAGCATGAATCGATCATCATAATGCACATTCAATCACATGGAAATCATATCATAATTTCAAGAGATCGGTTCTCCTAATCAACACTAGGTCAAGATCTCAAATATCAAAACAAATATCCAAAGGTACGCCAACTAGATCAAAACCAACCATTGGGCAAACATCTCCACTGAGGCTACTCCACTCCATTCTCCAACTACCACTGCAATGAGAAGAGGCTCTAGCCAAAAAGTGCAACAGATCACAAGCAAGTTTAGTCTATAAAAGTTAGGACCACAACTATACTGGGATAACCTCTGAATCTTTTAACTAAGTCTAAGGAGACTCACAAATCTACCATATCCACTCTCATGGAAAATTGCAACAAAAGAACTTAAGGATCAGGAAGGCTAACTTAAAATATTATAGGTACCATTACCACATACCTCAACTTTTGACACAGTTTTTCTTCATGAGATACTTCCTCACATCCCACTCCTAAAAGAGATGGTTTCTTTAGCACTCTATCTCTACACTACCAAAACTAGGATCAACCAAACAGATTCTTAGAGGGGAGAATCTAACCACGCCCTCTAACAACATCAACACTTCTATCAAACAAGGATTAGCAATTTGTTACTCACTAGGAGCACATCTAAGATGACAACAACATACTATCAAGGAGGAAGACTACTCCACCATACCAGCATTTTTTTTTAACTAAGCCAGACCAAAAAGGTCAAACAACACAACTCAATCACAAATTCATGATCCACTAGGCAACACAAGGCTTCTTCATGGCCTAACACCAAGTATCCATAAAATGGAATATAAAGGACAACTTCTTCTTCACATAAGATTTGCATTCCTTTCCGCATCAAGCTAGGAAACCTCCAACTACTAAGGAGAAACTATTGAAGCAACCAAATTTCCAAGATTGACAACTCATCAAGAGTAAAAAGGCAACTATAATACCATAAATATCTATATACATTACATGTTCATGCACTAATTAAGGCTCCATCATACCCTACATTATGTCAAAACCTGAGGATAGTTATGGAACTTACATACAACATACACTACATCATATATTCTACCAATGCCAAACACTAAGGGCATGACATCACATTCAAGACCAATAGGAATGAGACAAGCAAGAACAACCAAAGTTGGTGGACTAATCCAACATTCATCCAATTTACATATTAAAAGCAAGATTCAATCCAAACAAGTTCTCTACACAGTCATGAATCTACATTTAAGCTCATACAAGAATACATTTCTCATCAAATAATTCATAGAAATACATTAACAATTCACACAATATTCACTTGCATCTATCAACAAACTAAGGAATTTAATATACCATAGTTCTAGTAACACGTGCAATACGAGATAGTATATTCTCTGCATTCTACTCCCTTATACAATCAATTAGAGGCCCATCATGGACATGAAAAAGAACATAACATGATACATGATGTGGTACATGACCAACAATTAAAACATTCAAGCATAGACATCAATAATTAATAAATAGTAAAATATCAAAATGGAAGAAAAGTCAAATTCAACAATAAGGCATAAAATGAGCTTAGTTTCAATAGTAAATCAAACATGACTATAAAGGTCACAAGATAAATAAATATCAAACTTTGATGGCTATACTTATTCATAAGTAAGAATAAAAATTCAATATTGGCCCTTACAACATTTAGAAAATTTACCAAAGTCAAATAAAATGAAGTATTAAAGTCCAAAAGTTCCACATTACATGAACTGTGTGACTAATTCTAGCCACTAGAGAGGGAGTACAATGCTACACTACACCATGATCAGAGGTGAGTAAGAGAATACACTCAATCACATTAAACAAACGAATCTTCTAAGACTCCAATCACATCTATACCATACACTAGTAGAATTTTGGCAAATAAATGACTACATGACTAAAACTTTTAGTCATGACAACTAAAAATGACTAAATTCTACTAATTTTTTGCAACACAGCTATAAATGACTAAATAAATGACTAATTTGATCGTCACACAAATAAATTTAGTCACACAAATAAAAATGACAAAATAATTAGTCACAATATGATATTAAAGTGGGTAAGTTTTGATTTTTGAGGCATTTTTCATGGAGGTAAAATGGACAAAATGTAAGGTTTTGATTTTCCTCGCATTTTTCATGTAGGGAATATGGGCAAAATCTAAATTCCTATTATGTTATTTTTCACAGATAGGAATGTGTGTTTTGCATGTTGGGATACATATGTGGCGAACATTTCTCTTCATGGAGGCATCAAAACAGGGTGAAACGGCTATAAGGACAAAGAAGAGGGTTTAAATAACTTATTTTCAAATGACATTGACATTATTTCCTACAAATCGTAGTCTATCCAAGCATCATGTCACGGATTTGAACAAGCAATGGTTTAAAATATTGTTTCGTTAGTGCGTGTGCCCTTTATTCATCACTGTATTTTTCATTGTACATTCTACATTTTGCATGTTATGTTGTTTGCTAGGGTACTTCCAATGTGTGCAAAGAACTAAACATGGTTTGCATTGATAGGTTCCTATGCGGCTTGTCAATTCACAACCATTATGACAATGATTTCTCCAATAATTTTCTTGTCGATTCACAGAGAAAAGTTATGTTCACACACTCCTAGACCCCTGTTACCCAGAGCATGAAGTTGTTTGGACTTTTCTTTTTCCTCTATTGGAGGGATCACTTTTCATAAATGGAAATGCCTAAAAGATTTGAAAAGGAAGGGGTTTTGATTCCATTCATTCATTTTTCTCTATTTTTATCTCTTCTTCTTCTTGTGAATATGAATACTTTCATGGGAGGATTAGATGGTGATAACATGGGTAGGTAGCCAGGTATCCAAGTTGAAGGAATCATGAGGAATGCCTAGAGACTCAGGTAAGTGAATTTAATCTAAATTTCTTGATATTTTATAATTTTCAGATGGTAATGTTTCCAATGGTTCTTTGGATATGTCATATCTCTTGTTAAGAATTTATTTACGGTATTATTCTAGAAGCTATTTTGCATAGAATCAAATCTCTCTACCATCCACTCATTAATTTGCCTCTACATGACAATGGTTTCAAATCCATACTTTTAATTCCTCTGCATGTCAATGGTATTATACCATAATCTTTTTACACCTGTTGGGTGTGGATCTTCTTTGTATGTTCTTAATATTTTATTCTATAACTTTAAAATCTCTTAAAATTACAAAATTACTAAGTTAAAATCTTTTATAATTATATAATGTTATTTTATAAGATTTTAACTCAGAAATTTTATAATGGTTGTTTAAGTAGATAAACATCATCACACTCTTGAACCCCTGTTACCTAGAGCATGAAGTTGTTTTAAGTATCCCATTGTGTGGCTCATCAAACCATTTCATAGTCCTTAAGGAGGGTACCAAGGTTATACTAAGTCATTTCACAGTCCACATCAAATGACATTATGAGCATTTTCAATGATATTGAGCTAGGGACAATCATATAACAATCCTAACTGAGTCTTTTAAACCATTTTTCAAGAGTCTTTGTTAACATTTGGTGCCATGAAGTATGATAGAACTCATAAAATTATAGAGTGCTCATGGAATAAAGGGACAATCCACATGCAAAGGCAACCATGTTATGACTGTCAAAAGAATGATAGTCCTTCAAAGAAATGAAAGATCAGATAACAATAAGTGGAAGGGTAAGAGGGCAGTATAATAGTTGGGCAGTTAGTAGAATGGAAGAGGGTTTGGCAACACATGACATTAGTTCTCAAGACATTAATATGTTCCCTATAGAAAGTCCACGTATTGACACATGCAAGTTGAGGTCACGAGTTTCATCTGTGTATTGATTTTGTAAAAATAATAAGATTATATTGTCTGCAACATATCCTACGAACAAAAGATTGATTCACTTATGCTACTATCAAGTATAACCTACACAGTGCTTGGAGCTTTTGAATTTTCACATCTTTCTTTATGCAGTTAAGACAATCATCTTTAGATCAACAATTTTTTTTATCATTATTTAATTACTTTAATTACTAGACACAACAATTGTGTAAATACCTTGGTGAGTATGATCACAGTTTTAAGATAGTATCTTTTTCATTCATTAGTTACTCCTAGAGATTAATATTCTTATTTGATAAGTGAAATATTTCATTAGAATCACAATTAATTCTTGTCATTTGAGATCTAAGTTTGCATGGAATCTAATTTGCAGGCTTGTCCAAGGCTGATAGAAAGGTTCAAAGAGTGAGAGGAAAATGTTAAAGTATTAATATTTTTCTTATATTTAAGTTTTAGATGAATGATGCCATTTTCTTGTATTTTATTATTTCAACTTCTTGTTAGTTTTGTTGCAAATGGATGTGTTTACTGCCTTTATTGAGTTGTTACGCTAGACTCTGCACTTGGAACAAATTATCTCGTCGTATCATATTGGGAACTTGAATAAATTGCCTTATAAATTTTTGAACTCTCATTTTATTATTAAGCATAAGGTGTCATCTCTTTTATATGGAGTTAAACCAACCAAGTATTTTGTGTCAAGAAATTAGTGAGGTGAACTTTCAACATCATGTCAAGAATATTGTTCATATTTGGATAAAACCATACTCAAAACCTTTAAGGTTAAATCACATTCTTAGATTTTTCTGTAGCATTCCCATATATAAATGTGTGGAAAAATATGATTCACTTTGATGTGTAGACAATGTTAATGTGAAGCCATTCATTTCCTGTGTTTCTAAATAGAATTGAGGTTAATGAGGGAAGGTATTGCATATTGTTTTAATTTTATTAGGACAAGAGTTCTAAGAATAAAAATTTCATAGTATTCCATTTTGAGAAAGAAAGTGTCCTGTAATGTCATCTACACAAGAGGGGGTTATATTACTAGCATAGAATGATAAAATAGGGACAAAGGCATCCATGGAAAAAATTCAATCTGTATATTTCCAAGTGAGAGTGTTATGAACTAAAGATGTGATTTTGTTCTTGTAAAGCAAGAGAACCGTGGAATTTTAAGAAACATAATTTGATTGAGGGAATATGACCTTATGGATTTGGCTTTCTATTGCCAAGTTGTACCATTGCATGTAAAATGGGAGAGGTAATGGTGAATATGTTGAAAGGTCAAATCTAAAGTGGGTTTTGTTTCAAGGTTGTTCATCTGGTGTTTGCTTTGCTGCATTATTCTACCACACATAAGTTTGATAGTAAACTCTACTGAGTTACAGGTTAAGGTGGTTTACTCTATGTGAGGTAACTTTTTATGCTTTTGAATCTTTAATGTATCAAGATCATGACTAAATTTTTTTGACATGTTTCAAGGTACGTAAAAGGCCTTTAAACAAAAAGGAGTTGGCTCAAAAGGAAGATGACATAGTTACAATTGATTCAAAGGCATGCTCATTAACTGTTCATGAGACTAAGTTAAAGGTATCATTTTCTTACTCAAAAAGGATTGTTGTAAGATTATTGGAAATTGTTATTTGTCTATTTGTTTTGGATATAGTTTATATGTTAAAGTTCTTTTAGGACAACATTAAAGTGAATATAGACATGATATTTCCATAGTCCATGATATGTAAGAATGTGTAAAGCTTCTGGAAGACTGATGATGGATCACGGAGTGTGATCCAAAACATCAATCCAAAAAAAGTAACACACAGTCTCTTCCAGAAGCTCTACACATTCTTACATTAAAGTGAATAGTTAAACATCTCATACTAGTAGTGATCAGTGAACAATACTAACAGGATAAAACTAACCAAAGAATCCTTGAGTTGGGATTATCTCATGCATAGCTTATGATTGGGACTTCTACATGTTTTGTGCATAAGACACTTGGTTCATTATTAATTAGATGTATTTAGAAGTGTTATAAGTAAGGGTTTTCTTATTTCTAAGCAATTGTTGGCAAGATTACCTGGCATTCACCATATTAGACTTTAGTTTTACTCTATGGTTAATTAGGTGTTAAGTCAATAAGCAAATTTTAGGATATGACTCTTGTCAGGAAGAAAAATAAAGAGTTTTTAAATTGACATGTTCAACAATGAGTTTTTAAATGCTTTATATTATGACTTATAGGGGTTACCGACTATTCTTGTCTTGTAGGTGGATTTAACAACATATGTGGAGAAAAGTAAATTTACATTTGACTTTGTTTTAGATGAGTATGTCACCAACGAGGAGGTACATGCCTATAATGTCACAACTGATCATGTTTCCCTTTAAAATCACCTATAATTTCAAGTTTTGAGCATTAAAGACTTACTGAAATCAAACTTTTTTGTGGAATTGATCATAACTTAGGCATGTCTTGTGAATGAGCAATCTTTTATGTTGTCTGTAAGTGATAACTGCTCACTTTTAGTGAAGAGGAGTAGTGTGCGCTTCAGAAATTTCTAATTGCTTTTACCCATGTCAACTTATTGTTGGAAATGTGTATGCATTTTGATAGAATTCTGAATAATTACTACAGCCATATAGCCATGTTCTATCAGGAATGTGAAATATTTAATGCACATTATTTTTTGAGAAAATTCATGCTATGGAATGTGTTTGATGACTATTTAAAATAATAGCCAAATTCAACTATTCCAAAGCTCCCATTTTGACATAGGCAGGGAGGATGCTGGCAAAGGTTGTGGAATTTGGCTTTACACCAGCCAATTGCATTTCCTTTAAAATTTCTAAAGCCTTTTCAACAAATCCATTTTGTGCATATCCTGCAATCATTGCAGTCCATGAGACCACATTTCTTTGAGGCATTCTATCAAACAGTTCATGTGCCTTGTCTATGTCTCCACATTTTGCATACATGTCTAATAGGGCAGTTGCAACTACAACATCTGACAAATTTCCTCTATCCTTTATGTTTTGATGGATGTCCATACCCTATTCCAAAGCTCCCATTTTGACACAGGTAGGGAGGATGCTGGTAAAGGTTGTGGAATTTGTCTTTACACCAGCCAATTGCATTTGCTTTAAAATTTCTAAAGCCTTTTCAACAAACCCATTTTGTGCATATCCTGTAATCATTACAGTCCATGAGACCACATTTCTTTGAGGCATTATGTCAAATAGTTCATGTGCCTTCTCTATGCTTCCACATTTTGCATACATGTCTGACAGGGCAGTTGCAACTACAACATCTAACAAAATTCCTCTATCCTTTATGTTTTGATGGATGTTCATACCCTATTCCAAAGCTCCCATTTTGACACAAGTAGGGAGGATGCTAGCAAAGGTTATGGAATTTGTCTTTACACCAGCTAATTGCATTTGCTTTAAAATTTCTAAAGCCTTTTCAACAAATCTATTTTGTGCATATCCTGCAATCATTGCATTCCAAGAGATGACATCTCTTTGAGCCATTCCATCAAATAGTTCACGTGCCTTATCTATACTTCCACATTTTGCATACATGTCTACCAGAGTATTTCCAACTATAATATCTAACAAAAATCCCCCTTCCATTATGTTATGATGGATGTCCATACCCTGTTCCAAAGCTCCCATTTTGGCACAGGCAGGGAGGATGTTGGCAAAGGTTGTCAAATTTGGCTTTACACCTACTAATTGCATTTGCTTGAAAGTTTCTAAAGCCTTTTCAAAAACTCCATTTTGTGCATATCCCCCAATCATTGCATTCCATGAGATGACATCTCTTTGAGGCATTCTGCCAAATAGTGCACATGCCTTGTCAATGCTTCCACATTTTGCATTACCCGCTCTCCTGTAGGCACTTCAAGTCATGCCTATGGTGATGCTGGGATTCCCTACATCATCGTAGGCATGACTTGAAGTGCCTGCAGGAGAGCGAGTGATGCAAAATGTGGAAGCATTAACATTCCAAAGCTCCCATTTTGACACAGGTAGGGAGGATGCTGGCAAAGGTTATGGAATTTGGCTTTACACCAACCAATTGCATGTGCTTTAAAATTTCTAAAGCCTTTTCAACAAATCCATTTTTTACATATCCTACAATCATTGCATTCCAAGAGATGACATCTCTTTGAGCCATTCCATCAAACAATTCATGTGCCTTATCTATACTTCCACATTTTGCATACATGTCTACCAGAGCATTTCCAACTATAATATCTGACAAATCCCCCTTCCATTATGTTATGATGGATGTCCATACCCTGTTCCAAAGCTCCCATTTTGGCACAGGAAGGGAGGATGCTAGCAAAGGTTGTCGAATTTAGATTTACTCCTACTAATTGCATTTGCTTGAATGTTTCTAGAGCCTTTTAAAAAATCCTTTTTGTGTATATCCCGCAATCATTGCATTCCATGAGATGACATCTCTTTGAGGTATTCTGCCAAACAGTTCACATGCCTTGTCAATGCTTCCACATTTTGCATCACCCGCTCTCCCACAGGCATGACTTGAAGTGCCTGCGAGAGAACGGGTGATGTAAAATGTGGAAGCATTGACATTCCAAATCTCCTATTTTGACACAACCAGGGAGGATGCTGGCAAAGGTTGTTGAATTTTGCTTTACACCAGCCAATTGCATTTTCTTTAAAATTTCTAAATCCTTTTCAACAAATCTATTTTGTGCATATCATGCAATCACTGTAGTCCATGAGACCACATTTCTTTGAGGCATTCTATCAAACAGTTCATGTGCCTTGTCTATGCTTCCACATTTTGAAGTATGGAGGGAAAAGCCTTTTCCAGTGTTAAAGAATATTGAGGACAAGGAATGCCCCATATCATCTAAAGGTGAATGTGTCTAAGCTAACAACTATCAAAAATATTTTGGTAAAATATTATATAGAGAATTTAAGGGCTAGTTTTAAAAATAGAAGTTTTTCTTGTCAAAAGAAAGGCCTCATTTGTCTCCTTTCTACAATATTCTCTCTAGATCCACAAGAGTCTTCATGGAGTGATAATTTAACTAATGCATTATAAAAGTGTAAAAATAATTCTTATGGAAAGCATAGCAAATTATGTTCTAAGAGAAGCATAATATAAATTGAACAGTTTTGTAAGTAGGACGTTGAAGAAAAAGAGCATTTGAGGGGTCTGCTAGATACTAAATATATTTATTTAGACTAGTGTACCCAATTAAGTTGTATATTGGCTTTTGGATGCAGTCTAGTTACGTGGGGGTGTTTGGGGATATTAGACTAGAGTATTGTTATAGAAACAAGGAGAATGTGAAATAGAAGAAATGCACAGTTGATCTTTATACTATAGTGCAGGAATAACATGAAAATCAAATTTGTAGGTTGAGCTAATTTTCTTTTGTCCACATTAACACAGATGAAGATTATTTTTGATTATATGGTGGTCGGATGCTTTAATACGTCTATTGATTCTTTAGTTATTTAATGTGCAATTTCATTGGTTTCATCTAGTTTCTCTCTGCATCTATAATGGATGTTTATGATACATTAAGTCTTTTCATCTCTCATTGTATTACTAATCTAAAATAAACATAGTTTCAAAAATAACTAGATTGTCAGATATGAAAAAAATGGTAGCTAGAATATCAAGTTTATCCATCTATTCTCTATTGGAAGCTTACAAAATTAATGTTGTAATGTAGGTGCCGACATGGATACTTCCATGTGGTGAACAGTGATTACACCCACTGGGATATGTATGCCATCAGGGGGAGTGCAAACCCCACCATTAACAGCCAAGGCAACAAATTCTTTGCCCCTGACAATCAATTCAAAAAGGAGGTAAAAGGCCTATACAACTCATCTCTTATCTATATCTTTGGTTTACAATGGATGTAGATTAGTTATGATGAGTATGAGTAATGTGTAGGTGACAAATCATGAAGATGCATTAGAAAGTATGTGGAGGAATTGGAATTGGCAATCAGAGGGAGATCTGATGTTAAAAGGGGCATTCTTCAGAGCATCAGGGGCTGGAGCATCCTCAAGCTATGCCAAAGCTTTGAGTATGGTGACAAGGCCTTCCTCTATTGTGGGCTCTATTATTGCAACTTTAGGTATTCTCACCTACAGAAAAGGTTCCCATTGTTAGACCAAAATACATGTATTATGCACAAATTGTTTGGAATCCTTCGACTCTATCATTTGTGTGCATTGTAACTCAGATTTTTAGTCTTGTGACTGAAAATAAACATTATAATACTCTATTTCTAAGCATTTTTCAAGCAAGATAGATATTTCAGACTTGTACAAGCTGTAAGAACACCTTTCTTTTAATAAAGTTTGGCAATTTTGCCTTCTCAATGGTTGTCTTATTGTGTGCAATTGATGATTGATGTGTATTTCTGTGTTTTATGATTAAATCCTCAAATATCAGACTAAATATACTACCAATTGACAAAAATCAATGAATAAATATGACTAAACATATGACTAAATATACTATGACAGGAATCAATGAATAAATATACTACCAATTGACACAAATTTGGTCGTGTTATAAATTTGGTCATGTGACAAAATAAATGACCGGCAATAAACTACTAATGGTCATGTGACCAAACTCAGTGAATAAATATGATTAAATATATGACTAAATCAACAACTAAATATACTACCAAATTGATCAATCAAAACAACCAATAAATGACTAAAAATGGTTTAGTCATCAATTTGGTGGCATTATAAATGACTGGCAATAAACTACTAATGGTCACATGACCATGTTTTGTCATTTATAAGCAGTTTTTAGTAGTTTCTTTAGTAATATATTGCTCTTTTTGTACTAGTGATAAGACTATTTTTAGTTCAACCATACGAACATCACTCAATGATCTCAAGCAACCAAAAGTTGCATACAATCAATACAGAAAGCAATGCGCAGTCATCCACTAGCAACTAGGCAGCAATCAAGACTAAGTTAAGACAAAATTAGGTTCACAACCAAGATATCTAGGCACATCAATCTCTCCAAAATGGCAATAGTTAACACTTCTTACCAAACAAGGAATTACCAAGCATATGGATAAGTTAACGTAAATTAAAACACGAGGGAGGATTAGGTTGGGGTTAAGCAATTACCCAACGTTCCTTCCACAAGATGCTTGACTTCTCCACAACATGATGACAAGCATACCAAATGCATACTAAGGAACAAAAAATTCACAACTCAAGTCACAAGATGTAGGGTTTTCTAATTCACTCAAGATTCTAACACCTCTAACATCACAAGGACTATGCAAATGACCCTTTTCACAACCCCTTTTTCTCTTTAACTATTTAAGTAATGCAATGAAACAATTACACCCAGGTTTCCACATGAATCCTAGGGAAGAATGCAATCTAGGAATATAAGTCATTATCCAAATGATCTATTCTAGCAATGCGATGCAAGACTATCTATCTTACAACTACATAATTAATCCATTCCCAAGAACATGCTCTCAATAAGGCAACGCAATATGTATTTCAAGAAAGCATTACTAGTCACTATACAGAGGAAAGCATTATGAGTATATACTACTTTTACACACAACAAGGTTCAACAATATTCTACACATATCAAGCATATGATCAATACATCCTCCTGTTCACATACAATGAATAACTCCTGAAAGAGTAAACCAAGTTCGATCACACTTGGAACATGGTATTTACTCTCACACAAGGTCCTCATAACTCCACTATCATAGGTGGTCACACAAGCACAAACATAACCCTACAAAGGTCACTCAAGCACTCTCACACACTACAAGGGCTCATGCCAAGCACTCAAGGCATCAAGAAGGAAAATACACATAAGCAACTTCTTGACAAACACCAGGGTTTATCTAATCCATAATTATTCACCATACACATGCGAGGAAGACATATCAATAGAGGGCACATGCTACTCATAACATTCAAACACAAATGGACCCACACATGCTCGAACAAACTGAGCAACACAAATACCCCAAAGCTCCTAATGCTGGAACCGTGCTCTGATACCAAATGTAAAGCATGAAAAACTCACATACTAAAAATAGTAAACCAAAAAGTATTACTCATTCCAAATAAGGAAAGTGATACATTTCATTAATCAAATATCCATAGTTGCACAATAATGAAAAGTTCCTAAATAAAGAAGTACAATTACATACACCAAAAAGGGTGTTACAATATATCCATTTCAATGTTACAAGTACAAGATATTACATCAATTACATTAGTGAGAGTATTTATACTATTACAAATTGGCTATGCAAGCCATACAAAGGATAATACAATGAAATATATACATCATGAATCATATATCATAAGAATCTCTATTCTCAACCGCCATGACCCCAATTGTCTTCCGCAAGTCGAGGCCAAGAGTGTGGTTAAGAAGCTTTTTCCACCCAACCATGAAGTACTGAACTTCCCCGGGTTTCTTCCTAACTCGAAGAAAACACTGACCCTGCATGAGGAGCCTAGCAACCTGGAATGGTAAAGGTAGGAGGAAACTCTTGATGCAAGCCTGATACCTATATGCACTCTTAACTTGAATGACATATATATGGCATGCAGGATGTGGCAGAGACATATAACATAAAATCTAGGCTTTTATAATCCATCTATTTCAATGGTACATCTCGCTTTGGCCAAAGCATTTAATAAAAAGTGGTAATTTAGAAAAAGTAAATTACCGTCTCTGGGATCCCACATTCAACATCCTGTCCCAGAAGGTAAGGTTATCACACACATCACACACAACAAGAATAATCTATTTTCAATTGTATAGTAATACAAGCATTTTCTTAGGAACAGTTACTGTTATGTTCTTGCAGAACAACATAAATACACCTTGCATGCATCTCATACCTCTAACAATGAGCTATATGCATGAATTATCCAAGATACACATAAAAGATATAAAATCTAGTTATATTCCTTAACTCTTATTCACCTACTTGTTTCCCAATAAAGAAGGTTTATAACACCATATTAATTTGATAGGAAATTTGAGAAGATATAAATTGATTAACCATTCCATAAAAGTCAATTAAAATACTATTTAAGCAAAAGTTTCATTCTTCTAAGTTTTCTGATCATTTTATCAATAAAATAATAGAACTACTGCTTGTTGTAAACTACTACAAGAACTTAAATGCAGTAGGTGACATGAACTTAAGAATCATACAATAATCCATTTTTAGGGATGTTTATCTATGTCTAATATATAAGAAGACCACAATCTATTAAACATCTTTAAAATTCCATACAAAACACCATTACGATATAGGCTTAATTAGGTTTATATTTCACCAACAAATGGTAGGGTTAGACTGCTATAGGATAAAATAGGGAGTGTGACAGGAACTGAATAGTCTCCTAAATATCTCTACCAGGGACAAACAAATATGATGGAAATTAAGGTGATAAAGACTAATAACCTCACAAGCCAAATAAACTCCAATTAAATGAAGGCATGGATAAGTTACTACTGCAATAGAAATAAAGATGTAATAGATCAATAAATAACCACAACATGAATGGACTGTGACAAGAACATAATAAGCTACGACATGAACATCTAATAAAGTCAATTGAATGTCGTAGAGGCAAAAATAATAGGTTATAGGAATACACTCTGCTGCTATAAGATAACAATCTGCTACAGGAAAAGTGATATATGACTATAAGAATAATGCCTGTTGTGACAGAAAATGACTAAACTGCAATAGGAAAAATAGTCACTAATTATTATATATCTCCAAATTGACAAACTGGGTATGGCTATGTTTTGGATATGATTTACAAAACTAAGTGAGACATCTTCTATCAAAATTGTAGAGAAACCCAGTTCATAAAATTGAAGTTATTGGTGACGCAATAGACGGTTTTGACACAGATGAAATGGGTAAAATATAGAGAGTCACTAAGTATTACATATCTCAAAAATGACAAACTAGGTAAGGTTGATTTTGGGATATGATTTACATAACTAGGTTTCACACCTTATATAAAAATTTTATAAAAACCGAATTCATAAATATAGAGTTATGGCTGACGCAATAGACTGTTTTGACAGAGACGAAATGGGTAAGATATAGACAGCCACTAAGTATTACATATCTCAAAAAAGATGAACTGGGTAAGTCTAATTATTGGATATGTTTTAAATAACTAAGGGACGCACCTTATATAAAAATTTTAGAGAAACTTAGTTTGTAAAACAAAAGTTATGGGTGACGCAACAGGCTTTTTTTTATCAGAGACGAAATAACACATACCAAATGAAAACATTAAGATAGATCATGCAGATCAAATTACCATGCAAGCCTATATACAGATTTAATCAGAGATATAAAATAGTAAATAAGGTACCCGGTGGATCATCGTAATCCTCTAGGATACTCTTTTGCTACCTACCACTGTTGGTCTCCTCCTTGCAGTTGCTGCTCCTCTTTGCGGATGAGTGCTTCTACTTTTTCTCTCTGATGATGCTCGTATTCTGTGATCTATGTGTTGTGTTCTAATTATTTTTTTCCTTTCTTTTATGTATTTCTACTCTCATATTGGCGTTACCCAAATGTGGGTTCCTTCTTTATTCTCATTAATTAATTATTTTATTTTGCATGTCATGAGAGTGCTTCATCCACTAAATGGTTGTAACCTCCTCTACTTCATGCATAGTAGGGATATAATTAGAATAGCTATTATTATTTTATTTTGCACATATATTTGAAATATAAAAACATATCTATTTTTATTTAAATTATATGCGCACACAAATATATATATATATATATATATATATATAATTATGTATAAATAGTAATAATTATTATATTAAAAGTATGCACACACACCAAAAAAATCAAGATTACTTTCATAATCAACATTAGAACAACGCCAAGAATTCAGGCATGGTTATATTAAAACACATTGAAACCATTCAATGATGCATTATATCGTGATGCAATATAATCTAAGTGAGTGTGTGCATGAGAGAGTCCACTCCATCCTAACCCTACCAGGTAGCTAACCACCTCTACCTTAACCACACCCTTGTCTTTGACAACCTGCAACTTATGAAACTCAAATTTTCCATTAATAGGTTAGTGTCCAAATAGTCGAAGCATTATATTTCATTATTTCAAAATAAAATAATTTTCACTATATTTCCTCATTTCAAAATAAAATAATATTCACTTATCTCATCTTTTCAGAATAAAATAATATTCATTTAATCCACACACATTATCCATAAATAGTTTCACTTATAGTAAGTTCAAAATGCAACAAAGGTTGAGACGTGACAGAAACCAACCTCACAGGACCCAATGAACACCTACAAAACCTAAGATTAACCTTCCACAAGAGAAAAAAGCAAATAGAGCAATTTGCACAAAAAATATGCAATTAATGAAATGGATTAATGAATTACATGAGAGAACTTGCTTTTATATTTGCAAGTCAGAAAACCCTAATGTGAGATTCCTAAGTTTAGCTTAAGTGAAATAAAGTAAAGGTGACTTAATTAATTAATCAATATGATTAAATTAATTAAGTAAAGAACCTATTACTCTAACACTGCCCCTTAAGATGAACTTAGGGAGAAGCTAAAAAACTAAGGACAAATGCATGAAAGCAAAGATGGGTCCCGGCAACTAGGCCTAATGAGGTACCCATGTACAAAAGAGTCTCTCACAAATAGAGAAAAGGAGAAAACCACATGGGAAAAACTCATCCCCAAAAGAGAGAACAAAGCTCCCTATAAGAGAGAGAGAAAGAGTGAAGGACTAAGAAGCCTCCACAAACGATGTCCCAAAAGAATAGGAACATGAAGAACTCCACTAAAGCATGAAGAAGATGCAAACATTGTCAAAGATTGACTGCTATAGTGTTGAAAAAAGAACCTCCTCTAAAACAAGATGAAGATCATAATCAAGAAGATAAGAATATGCATTAGTGCTGCCAATGACACTAATTGAATTAGATGGCAAACAAAGGCAAAACATCTGGAACTCGAAGATACAAATGGAATAGGTACCAAAAGTCTGAAGAACTGATCAAGTGAAAATAGAAGGTCGCCTCCACAAAAGGAATGCAAGAGTGTCCATATGGTAAATGCTCCATCTCACTGAAATGCATGGGTAACCAGCCACTAATGTATGCGGAATCCACCTAGTACATAGGAACAAATATCGGATACATAACTCACTCCAACGCAAAACCAAGGAAGCATTAGCACCAACAGTAGAAATGCCCCCATAATGCGAAAAAGGGAGAGCCATAATAGGTACATTGAAACTATGTGAAACCAAGAAGTGCATGTAGAAGAAACATGAAAGTACCAAAAAATAAAAGGGTGTCCAAACCAAGGCACACACACATGAGGTAAGAATCAATGTGATTCACTGCTGTTGTGGAAGGAACACTCACTTGACAGAGGTGTGATGGCAAAACAAAAGGCAAAAACATCAACCCCCCATGGCACTTTATATCATAGTGTGAGAACAATAAGGCACAAAATGATGTGCAAGATCTCAATAATACATGTACAATGCTAAGGCACTTTATTTCAGTGTATTTACATATGAGAAGTGCTTACAATGGAAGCTCACAATGTTTAAAAAAGGACCACATGTTGAAATTACATTTTTCTAATAGAAATAGAGGAAACTGATAGCACCATGATGAAGTACATGTTGATAACTGAGAGGGGGGGTGAATCAGTTATCCTAATTATTTCATTTTTGAACTTTCTTATTAATTAATGCAGCATTGAATCAAACACAAAAATATTACCATGAAATAAGAAATACATGACACAGTATTTTTGACGTGGAAACCCTGTTAAGGGAGAAAACCACGGGGTGATTAACCCAAAATTATTCTCTGTTAGAAGAATAGGAAATTACAAAATGGCACTTGCCAATTAGGGCTCACTGCCCGAGCACACTGCTCACAAGAGGCCCACTGCCTACAAGAAGACACACTGTCTACAAAGTGATAAGAATCACAGTCTTGAACTGATTGGAAGCATCTGCATATGCTGGAGTTCAGTTCCGGTTAGGCTCAGTACACTGATCTGCTGCACTTCATCTTTTCTCTGTTCTTTATTCTGCTATCCTTTCACATACCGGATCTGTCTTGGTACTTCTGCTCTGTTCTGCTCTTCTTCGCATATGTTCTTGACATCATCACACACTTCACAACTAAATCCATCCTCTATATATATCCGCACAAGTAATTTCATCACCTTTCTAGTCGGCATCCGGAACAGTCTAGTTTCTTACAAACTCTGTTCTGTCGGCTGAATCCTTGCTCACCAAGCAATGCGGATCAGGCATGTACTTGTAGATATCATTAATCATGTCGGCCAAACATGATTCATGCCTTCACAACCTTTATCATCAACAGTAACACATCCGGAAAGTAGTCTGATACTTTGTCAGTCAGTTCATCCTCTGTTTTCACTGTCTCTCAGGAATCCGGTACTCAATTATTCATATCTTTTTCCTTGTCCATCACCGGAGGCTAAATCCTTGGAATATACCACTCAAGGTAGTCCTCTTGACTTCCCCAAATCCGCACTGCACCAAGACACTTCCTCTGAGAGATCCGGACCAATCTGTCGGACCTTGCCACATGCTCTGTTCTTGTTCACCGGACCACAACAATCTTTATTCTGACTTCCGGTAGAGACACACCATGACTTTCGGATATGTGGGATGACCTTTGTTGCCATCAATGACAACAACCATGAATCCATATAGTGTCTCTTGCCAACAATCTCCCCCTTTGGCATTGATGGCAACACTTAGTGAAAAATGACTAAGTGTTTACACTATGCTCCCCCTTTGCTGATGCTCTGTCTTTATATACAATTTTCGGAACTCCCCCTTAATTGGATTCCTCATTTTTCACTGCTCCTCACTCCCCCTTTGACATCAATGGCAAAGGGTAGGGTCCGCACATCAAAATTTCTAAAAAATTTCTATACATAGCCGCATATTTACATACTCACATATACTGAAGAATGTCTGCAAAGGATGTCTGCAATTGGATCATTTCTGTAGCCCAACTTTGCTTCATTCTATCCAAAATTGAAATGTGACCACTCAACAAAAATGCAAAAGCTTCTGCCCGCTTGAGATCTGTCGGATCATTTGTTTGGGCGGTGGTCTGAGCATCACTGATGGCCTCATGCATAGTTTCCAACTTAGGGATTATAATCCTTCTAAGTTCTCCCATCCGGTTAGTGATGTTCTTCCTTTCCTTTTCAAGATTCGTTATTTCATTCAAGACTGCAATAGTCTGACATTCTTGATTTATTATGGAGGAAGAGAGAGGATCAAAACTTTGAGACAGGCTTTGTAGCTTGTCCTGTTCCTCTTTTATTTTCTTATCAATTGCTGCTGTTGCCTTTGACCAGGATATACAAAATTTGTAAATGTCACCGCCATCCTTAAGAGCATTCTCTAAGCTCTTTATTCCAATACTCACAATCTTCCTATCTTTAGAGATTAATTCTAATACTTCAGAAAATCTTTTATCCAAAAATTCCTTCCGGACCTTTTCTTCAGCAGATTTTTCTAGAGATTCAAAATGTGTATTAACACTGCTGACTAAGGTTTTGAGATTACCAGAAGAGGAGGCTGTGGGATCCTTTTGAAAGGATGGCATGATCTTTTCTAGCACTCCAGATGCTACCTCCATAAGCTCACAGTCTTCCATGTGAGATTTCAGCAGCTTCTCTTTGACTTTCTCATTTGCAAATGAGGCTATTTTCATTGTTTGCACCGGTGACAAAGAGTCAAAATCTAATGGTCCTTTCAGCAGGTCCGGTTCATCAATTTCTATAGTGGCTCTGCTCAAAAATTGTTGAACAGTTTGTGCAGTGTCTCTTGCCAGAGACAGATGTTTCTTTTCTTCTGCAGTCTTGGAACTGTCAACCTCTTTATCTTTCACCCCTGCTTCCTTCTCCTGTAATTTCTCTTCTTCTTTGGATCCGGAGACTGTAGGGGAAACCGGAGGAGAGATGTTTGTCTGTTCAGGGCCCACTTCTTCCGGAACAGATGATTCCAAATCCACAGCTGTTTCTGCACCTAAGTCCTCTACAACAGGAAGATTGAACCTTTTGAAGGCCTTCCGGAGGATCTCTTCTGTTTCTTGGGCCACTTTGTCAGTCTCACCAAGCATGAGTTGATTCATCCTGGCTTTACTTCTGAACTCATCTTTGCAGTCTTTGAAGATTATGTTCATTGTCTTGGGATCAATTTGAGGATATAGCTGAATAGCTATCTGCTCCCGGATCTCAAGATCTTTTGCATGAGCATTATTCTTTCTTATTTCTAATTCGTTTTCTAGGCTTTTAGGAATAAGAGATATGATCTCAATGAAAGCCTTATTGTATATGTTCAGATATTTGACTGTGGCTTCCTGCAGAATCTTTTGGTCAGCCTCACTGTAGTCATCATAAAATTCAGTCATTGGTTGAAGGTTTCCATCCACCGTGACCGACTTGATTATACTCTCTAGAGACAGAGTGGGCTTTTCAACAGATACCTCTGCCATTTCATCCTTGTCTTGGCCTGTGGAGGGTTTACCGGATCCTTTCTTCTTCTGCTTCTTTATTTCTTTTACTCCCTCATCTGACTCTGTTTCCTCTTCATCCTTTTGGCTTTCATAAGCCCTTGTGGCTTTTGTCTTGGATCTTTTACCGGATGCCTGGACTTCCGGTTTTGAACTTTTGGTTGTGGGAGGTGCAGATCTTTTTGATGATCTGGTCCGGGTGGGAGTTTCAACCGGAACACTTTCTTTACTCTTCTCTTCTTCCTCAGCCTTCCTCCTCTTTTGTCGGCTGGCATCAAGTGCCTCTTTTGAGATTCCTAGGCCTTGAGCAATATGCTCAACTTCTTTTCTTACCTTCCTCTTTATCTCCGGTTCCCTGAGTTCTACATGTATCTTTACACTCAGTTCCTCAAAGGTTCCAAACCTTTCTGCCTTAGGATCTTTGGGCTGGCTTAGCATGTGTTGAACATGCAGCTCTACTATCTGTTCATCCACTTCATACCCCATGGGCATGATCCAAACAGTCCTTGGCTCCACTGCCTCCATTAGACACTGATCTGTTTCAACCATGAAGCATACTGTGTCTTTGTACTTTTCTACAAGGGATTGGGGTATTCTTTCTCTTGCATGCATCATGCTTTGGAAGTTCTTGAAGTATCCCCATAGAGCTGTATTTCTTGCTTTAGCATCCCCAAGTCCATGCAAATAGTCTCTGATTTGGATGGCAACCGGTCTGTCCTTCTGCCATATCCATCCACTGGATCCGGGAAGCTCATTCATGTAGTAGAAGAAGAGACAAAGGATCAGATTGCCATACTTGAAGGAGTTTTTCTTGTCCTTCTTGATCTTCTGCAGATTTTCAAAGAGTTGGTTCACAAGAAGCTCACACAAGTCATAGTCTGCATTCTCCTTTAACATTTGATAAGCTGTGTAGATTGCAGTTCCCGGTACTGAATTTTCCCTACTGGAATGATAGATTTTGTAACCAATTATCATAGCTGCAAATTTGACATCCGGTTCAGTGATGTCATCAATTGTCATAGCTCTCTTGTCAAACTTGGATCCGGTTGCATCACTAACTGTCTGATTTTTGACAGACTTGAGAACAGGTAAACCACCGGATGAGTGCAGACCGGTTACAGCCCTAATTGCATCTTTGGTGATCTTGAAGGGCTGGTTCAACCATAGGAAGTTGTCATGTACTCTACTTAGTACATACCGGACCCATTCATCTTCTTCAAAACAGGGGAAATGAATGCACTGTGCAAAGTGTTTGTCCCGGATGGCTTTGTACTGAGGTTTGATCTCAAAGGAGTCATCTATCAATTGTTTGTGATAGATATCCATCAGCTTTGATTCTCCAAAGTCTTCAAGATTCGCATGGATGTAAACCCTAATATCTTCCGTATGCAATACACCATGAGGAACACTAGAGAAGGCTCCTAGTGGATCTACCTCCAATGATTTGTAAGGATGTTTCTTGAATGTGGGGCGAGGTCTATCAGAGATCTTAACTATATTTGGAGTAGCCATTCTTCAAAGATTTGCAGTGAGATAATCAAAAACGGAGAATACCTTATGCGCCTTTGGTTTGCACGGAGTGGTGGGATTGATTTCTTTATGCAATGACTTTGGCAGGAGATCTTTGGTGTGCTTGATGAATTTTGTTGCAGAGCTCCTCTTTTCGCTTCTTCTTGAGTGCAGAATGAGCAAATGATTTTTGAGAAATCCCTTATATTGCTCCGCAAACCCTAATATCTGTTTGCAATAAATGCTTCACCTATATTATTCTGGTTTGCCTTGTCCGGATAGCTTGAAGTATCCCGGATCAGTCCTGATCTGTGAACATCATCCGGATCTTTCAATCATGAATAAATTGAGGTGACACATTACAAGAACATCCCAAACACTCTGTCCAATCCGCAGAATAAGATAGTGCACTTCCGGATCTCTCCGGACCTTTTTGTAATCTTCTGTCATACCGAAGCATCTCCCGGAACAGGTCTTACTTGATCGATCACAGCTTCTTCATAACTCCATGCAGACCTCTGAAATCTTATTTGGATCGTCTCAAGACTTATATCTTTAAACTTTTTACTCCGCATCTTGTGCCACATCAGGCACCACTTGATTGGCTGGGGGAACAGGATTTTCTGAGTCTCCCCCTAAGCCAGAGCTAACTTTTTAATTTCTGGAAGAAGTATCAGCACCAGAGTCTGGTGCGGATCCAACCTCTACATTCTCTGAACTTTTCTTCACCCAAATCTTGCTCATCTGATTCCTGACTTCATCCGCATTCATCTTTTGTTTACCTTTGTCTTGATTCTGATTATACACCGGACCTCTTTTGTCCTGATTCTTGCTTCTGCAGACTTTAGCATTATGACCGAACCTATTACAGATTTGGCAAATAACATTTCTTTGCATAATTGACTGATATCCTCTTGATCTGCATTGATTAGCCATATGACCTATTCTCTTGCATGTAAAGCATCTACCTTTGAATTATTTGTTTACTTGCATATTTCTGCATTCATGGGATTTGTGTCCATACCTTTTGCAGTTGAAGCACTGTCCGGAGAAGGATGAATTAATCTGATTCATTCTCTTTCTGCACTGATTAGCTTTGTGACCAAAGTGGTTGCAGTTGTGGCAGTATCCATTGAAAGATGAATATCTTTGAGCATTGGGCTGTCTTACCGGAGGTCTTCTAGGCCTGTTTTTTGGATTTTCTGATGCAAAATTCTTTTGACCGGATCCGGAGCTTTCTCCTTTCTCATATCCCAAACCATACTTGTCATCTGTCCCTTTTTGACTTCCAAGAAGAACTTCAAGTTGAGCAGAACTTATCTTGAATTTCTCTTTATATTCATTTGCTGTTTGAAGGTCTCTTTTGAGAGAGGCAATTTGATCCTCAAGTTTTTCTTCATTATCTTTGGCATCTTCAAGATCAGATTCAAGATGTCTGATAATCCTGTCCATCTGGTGGCATTCTTCTGATTTTTCTTTAAGAGATTGTTTTAGATTGTCTTCAGCCTTTCTTTTTTCTTCAATCTCTTGAGTAAACTTTATAGTTCCTGATTCCATTTCATGTCTTAACATAATGACTTCTTTTGATAACTTTTCACATAACTTGGTTTGCTCAGTCAATTCTTCATTTGTATTGCTTTCTTCACTTTGTCTTGCCAACTGTTGGAGCAGCTCCTTTCTCTTTTTCATAGAGAGACTTAATTTGTCTTTTAATTCTCTCATGAATTCATCAGCCTGTTTGAGTCTTTCCTTTAATTCATTGACTTCAGAATTTGACTGTTCAAGATCCTCAAGGGCAATCTTGAGTTGCTCCCTTAAACCATATGCATCCATTTGAACTCCCAGATCTTCCTCAAGCTGTTAGGCTCTATTAGGAGGAACTTGGTTCTGATACCAATTGTTGATAACTGAGAGGGGGGGTGAATCAGTTATCCTAATTATTTCCTTTTTGAACTTTCTTATTAATTAATGCAGCATTGAATCAAACACAAAAACATTACCATGAAATAAGAAACACATGACACAGTATTTTTGACGTGGAAACCCTGTTAAGGGAGAAAACCACGGGGTGATTAACCCAAAATTATTCTCTGTTAGAAGAATAGGAAATTACAAAATGGCACTTGCCAATTAGGGCTCACTGCCCGAGCACACTGCTCACAAGAGGCCCACTGCCTACAAGAAGACACACTGTCTACAAAGTGATAAGAATCACAGTCTTGAACTGATTGGAAGCATCTGCATATGCTAGAGTTCAGTTCCGGTTAGGCTCAGTACACTGATCTGCTACACTTCATCTTTTCTCTGTTCTTTATTCTGCTATCCTTTCACATACCGGATCTGTCTTGGTACTTCTGCTCTGTTCTGCTCTTCTTCGCATATGTTCTTGACATCATCACACACTTCACAACTAAATCCATCCTCTATATATACCCGCACAAGTAATTTCATCACCTTTCTAGTCGGCATCCGGAACAGTCTAGTTTCTTACAAACTCTGTTTTGTCGGCTGAATCCTTGCTCACCAAGCAATGCGGATCAGGCATGTACTTGTAGATATCATTAATCATGTCGGCCAAACATGATTCATGCCTTCACAACCTTTATCATCAACAGTAACACATCCGGAAAGTAGTCTGATACTCTGTCAGTCAGTTCATCCTCTGTTTTCACTGTCTCTCAGGAATCCGGTACTCAATTATTCATATCTTTTTCCTTGTCCATCACCGGAGGCTAAATCCTTGGAATATACCACTCAAGGTAGTCCTCTTGACTTCCCCAAATCCGCACTGCACCAAGACACTTCCTCTGAGAGATCCGGACCAATCTGTCGGACCTTGCCACATGCTCTGTTCTTGTTCACCGGACCACAACAATCTTTATTCTGACTTCCGGTAGAGACACACCATGACTTGCGGATATGTGGGATGACCTTTGTTGCCATCAATGACAACAACCATGAATCCATATAGTGTCTCTTGCCAACAGTACATACAAAAACATGCACTTTCAAAAAAATGGGACCCAAAAAGGAGTCTGAATGTAGAAGATATGGCCCGTAAAAGTCTCCAAAACGAGAACTGCACAACAACACTGAGAAAACTAATTTTTGGAAAAAAATAGAAGTCAAAACTAAAAACCATCTACACCACTATGAAAATCAGGAAGTTCTACCCAATTTCAAAAAAAATTGCACTGAAAAAGACCTTCGTATGGCCAAGATATCATCGTTTGAAGAGCAGGTGCAAAATAGAAATTGTCAATGGAGAGGGGTGGATTTGGAAAAAACAAACCTCCACCAAATATAGAGCTGCCGCTAAATGTAAAGGCCTCTAGCCAAATATGGAGTCATAGATAAATCTGGCGAAGTGCCAAAACCTCCACTTAAAATGGTGAGACACCAAATATAGAATCATTGTAAAAATCCACCAACGGTTGGCACGGATCCTGAGACAACATGCAGATACAACATGTTGATTTATTGCATGTGTTTTTTTTAATTTAAAAAAAACAAAAAAATTATTGTGTGTTTATTTTTTTGAAAAAAAAAACATTGATATTTTTTATCTTAAAAAAATTAGGGTTGGAGGCGTCAAACCCCCCCCCCCATGCGACCCCACTAAGGGGGTTCCACGGCCCCAAAGAGGGGTCTGCGGGCCCCTTAGGGACCCGCAGCCCCAAGAAAGGGGTGCGGGACCCAAAAGGATCTGTAGTAGCCTGCAACAAGGTATAGGGCATGCACAAGTAGGTACCCTGTACTCTGCTACAAGATTTTTTTTAACTTTGGAAATCGTGTAAAAAACATGCCCCTGTTTTTTGAAGATAATTTTTTTACAATATAATTTTTGAAAAAAAAAAATTTACATGTAGGGTAAAAAATAATTTTTTTTTTACAGTCACCTCGATTTGTGTGCTAGGGAGGTCATACGGCTTCCCTAGCAAAAAAATTTTGCCCCAGAAACTCTCGAGGCTAATTTCAACAATTTGACAGTTGATCTTAAGGTTTTTGGGCCTTCTAAGCACGATGGTAGGGTCAAATTCGGTCCAAAATGTTCTGAAAATTAGCTTTCCTTTGGATCCCAAAAAAACACCCACTGAAACCCTTGCAAATCTGGCCTACAAAGCTCAAATCAAGCCAAATAAAAGGCTAATCTAACTATTTCGACTTCTCTGAATCCAATGGAATACTCCATTTTACACAAAAATGCACCATGTAAACGGCTCTTGCTCAAAATTTTCTCCAAATCTAAGAAGGGGCTTGCTGATCTGGAGCTTTGATACCATGTAGAAGTTGTGAAACCAACCTCACAGGACCCAATGAACACCTGCAAAACCTAAGATTAACCTTCCACAAGAGAAAAAATCAAATAAAGCAATTTACACAAAAAGGATGTAATTAATGAAATGGATTAATGAATTACGTGAGAGAACTTGCTTTTATATTTTCAAGTTAGAAAACCCTAATGTGAGATACCTAAGTTTAGCTTAAGTGAAATAAAGTAAAGGTGACTTAATTAATTAATCAATATGATTAAATTAATTAAGTAAAGAAGCTATTACTCTAACAATGTGAAGTTATCACTTGTCACGGCTCTACTAATCAGGGAATAGAAATGGGCCCAAGTATACAACATGGTGAATCAACCCAAGTGATTGGTGATGTTAAAGTAGTGTGTGTAACTGACTAATCTAAAGAGCAGGAGCTTGAATACATGTTTGGTATCCTCCCAGGTTGTGATTCTTTTGAAGATTCTAATACCTATAGTTATATGGAAGACATGAGTTTGTGCAATCAATTTGAAGAGCCCTAACATAGCTTCAGTACTGGTAAGCCTCTTTGTTATGGTGATAGTGAATATGATCATTTCCTTGTTGATTATGATTATCCTCATGAAGTGAAAATAGAATTCTTTTCCTCAAATGATAAATGTGTTGAAAATTATGGGGACACATATTTGCCTGAGAAGGAGCAACCTTCTTGTAGTGAAGAGTTTTCAAGATGCGAATTAGAGGTGCTAAGTATTAATGGTGTAAATGACTCTAAAAATTCATCTGTATGCTCTCTTAATGATTATGATATTTTTAAATATATTGATGCTGGGAGATTTTTAGATCCTCAGGTTGAAGAAAGGGAAGACAAGGTTACTCATAAAGCTTGTTGTAATTGTAACCCTGCCATGACAAATTTAGATGAGGAGTTAAAAATTGATGAACAATCTGAATTGTTTGTTCCTTCCTTTGAAGCATTTCGTGTTGAGATGTATAAAGGTTTGCAAAATGAATTAAGTTATATTCTCATTCCTGAGATGGAGAAAATGTTTGACACATGCGATAATGACACAAGTTGGTAGCTTGGGGTTTAGGGATTCAGTGAGACTGTAGACATGGTTGAAGATGTGTGTTCTTGTGAGGATCATGATATGAACAATGATGAAAATGTTGTTGAGACAATTCAGCCTCCTTTGCATAGCATTGAAACACCAAGTGATGTAGATGAGTTACATTACCCAAATGTAGGTGAATACATAAGTCATATGGATTAGATCAAAAGTGAGCCTAAGTATGAGTATTTTCTATTTGGTGCACCTGATGAATGCTTGCAAAGTATGAAGCAAACTTTGGATCATGATGTAGTTGGCATATCCTATCTTTATGGTCTTTGTTTGGATAGCTTTTCAAACCCAATATTGAATCATGATATAGATGTTCTCACCGAACATAAGACATATGAAGTTTTCAAGTTTGATCTGATAGTAAACGATGAGGTTAATGTTTGTAATGCCATTTATCCAATGGATTATGAGCATTTTTAGTTCTTAGTTCAATTTGATAAAATTTTATCGGTGTAGGGTAATGACTTTGTGGATGCAAATCACTACAATGTCTCGCAGGGCATGAAGGATAAATGTGTTGTTTGCATGACATATGGAGAGATGCTTCAGTTAGAGCCTGATTGTAAAGATTAGAAGAACACAAGACACTTTGACAATGGCAAGTTCAAAAGTTTTGTGAGAAAGATAAGTATCCATGTCAGTAACTAGGCTGATTATGACAGTATTTTCAAATTTGGTTTGGGGCAGTCTTCTGAGAACAAGGTATTTGACAGAGGAAGGTTTTGGTTCTTCATTTTTGGATGCCTTGGGCCACCAAATGAAGTTTGATCGATGGTTACTTGAGCATTTTTTAGAGCCACCCAATGGAGTAGGCACTTGGTCTATGTCCCAGAGAAGTCTAGATTCTTGCCATGCCTGCGAGGGGCATGCATCCCTGAACATGAGCCACTGTTGGCACCTTCAAATTTGGCAAATTTGAAGAGCCTATTTGCCTTCAAATTGGCAACGGGGGCTAAGTTTGATACCTGTAAAATCTACCTAAGGCCTTGACTTTGGCAATTAAAATTTTGAATCCTAGTCATCATCATGCAAATCCATTTGGTAGAAAGATTTTTGGGACATATGAACTAGTAAGGTCGTCCAGTTTCACAGTCCTCTGGAGAGTTTTGACATGTTTTTTAATGTGTTTGCGACTACCGACGGACTAGAAAAGTGCCCCGAAAAAGTGTGGAATTTCATGATTCTGGTGACAAACCCATGTTTTAAATAATTGATTATGGTTTCCCGCAAATTTTCATGGACTCTGAATAGCCTGTGTGCCTATGGTTACATTATTTCGTTTTGGTTGGCGGGGAAATTCAATTTTTCCTGGTTGGCAGGGAAATTCAATTTTTCCTAAGTATTAATGTTTTGACATTGTCAATTTTAAAAAAATTTAATGTTTTGATTTTTGGCATGAGGTCAAAAATTAAATGGCATGGCAAAGTAAACATTTGAATTATCAATGTTTTATTTCATTGATAATTGCTTCCCCCGCCAGTCCGCATGAGGAAAAGTCAGGGCAAATTTTGGGTGCAAGTGTGCGGGGAGGTTTGGAGTAGAATTAATGTTTTATTTCATTAATAATTTCTTCCCTCGCCAGCCCACATGAGGAAAAGTCAGGACAAACTTTGGGTGTGGGTGTGCAAGGAGGTTGTGAAACATTGTTGAAGTGTTGTGCCTCACATTTTTAGGTTTGGGTAGAATTTTGGAAGCCTTTTGCATGCTGTAAAAAGTATATTTCACCCCCAAAATGTTGTCTAGGGCCATTCCAACATTGAGGTAGCATTTTTAATGGTGTTCTGGGCATTTTTGTGTTGCCAGTAACATGAAAAATGCCTCACCAATGTTAAAAATGACCCAACAATGTTTTGAATGCTCATGGACTTGTTTTAAGTGCTCCAGCACCACAAAAATGTCCATGGTAAGAGCAAAAATAGGACAATATTCACAAAAATACCTTGGCAGCCATTAAAACACCCCTACAATAGTTTGTATGCATTTAGCATCGAGAAAATGGCCCAAGCAAGGATAATTTTAAGTCAAGGCAGAGCAGGTGCGAATACAAATTAAGAATGGAGACTGGAGGGTTAAAATTTTCACTCATTGGGTCAAATTTTGGTTGGAAATTTATTTTTACTCCAGAGGTAAAAATGTTGCACAGGAACAATAGGGCATTTTGGTCTGAGACCTGCATATCTAACAGTTAGCCTATGAGGTCATCTTATGTATTTTCAGACTTCATTATAATATAAATACTAGCTTATGAATTAAAAAAATGTTACACAGGAAATTGAAAATTATTTTCTATTTGAGAGAGTGCATAAATTAATTGCAGCGTGAACTGAAGGTTAAAATATCTGGTTGGATGCATTTTCTACTACCAGTAAAAGGGGGAAATTGCCTAGGGTAAAATTTCTTACCTACAGGGTAAGATATGAATGGTATTTTAATTTTACCACATGGGTAAAATTGTGCACAAGAATTGGAGATGAAGACAAAAGCGGGCAAGTGGTGAAGGGAAATCTGGAGATGTTGTGACACTTTTCTCATGCCATGCTGTTACAAAATCAAGGGGCTAGATCAAGCCAGGTGTCATGCCTTAGTTTAATCTAGGGTTTTTCATCTCCTCCTTCTCATAAAATGCAAATGTTGTTTCATTTGCAGAGGGGTTCCAGTTTTTTCAGGTCTCTGAGTCTGTAATTTTGTACTGGGTTTCTACTTAGGCTTTAGGGTTCTTTAAATTACAGTTCTCAAATATTGTAATCATATGTTTAGATAATGGCCAGCATTTTGGTTTGCAGCCAAAATATAAATGTCATGCAGTAATGTCTCCTAGAATGTATGATTTATTTCTTCAATCAAAACAATCAAAGATTATGATGATTTTTGTTGCACATTTGCTGTAATAAATATTTGGTTGAGGGCTCTTGTTCAAAGAACAAGTTAATTTTGCTTCTATCAAATATTGGGGATAATGTGTTTCATTTAGGATTACTAAGAATATTTTCTACATGTCCATGAGGGGCCTCATTATTATAAGGCAATAATGGTTAGAAGGTCATTGATCTTGCATTTCATTCTGTTATTTGATGGGTTATTTGTATCTTGACTCTATGAATGGAAAAGGCTCTGGTCTAGTGTGTTCTTGATGTGTAAACCCTAGAGGGAATCACCAACTTTAAAATCTAATTAACCTTTCCTTTCATGTTTGTTTATTATTTGGTTTTTTGTATCTTCATGGAGATTAATGGATGCAGGGGTCATGCTTTGGAATGATACAGTTGTTATCCTTGCTTAATTGAGATGAAGGCATTTTTATGTAATTTGTTCTCAGTTATATTCAATGCAAATGGGATATGCTTGAATCAGGTTAAGTATGAAACACCCATTACCATACATCTGAGAACCATCCACTTCCAATAGGTCTGTAGTGAGTTGTCTAGTACAAGTTTTATCATATATCTAGGCCCAAAATAGGTACACCCACCTGAGTCCTGTGGAGCTCAAAGTGTAGAAGGCTTTCATAGCCTTGTCAGTTGGCTTTCTCTTGTCTTTAATCTATTGATAGTGCATATTCCTTGTCTTAAACCCCTAATCCCCTAGTTTGAGTAGTGTGTTTCTCCTTAGGATCGAAGATTGCAAGAAAAATAACCAACAATATGTACATTAAGACCTAGCACAAGAACAAAAATAGTTCAACTTGGCTCTTCATAAAAATGAAAAAAATAAGCCCAACAATACAGAATGGATAATAACAAGTCTAACAACATTAAAATGGGAAAAACGAATCTAGATTTGAGACCTATCAAGGTAACAAGCTTAGTCCAAACAACAATTTGAGACTTGCCAAGATAACAAGCTCAATTGAAACAAAAAACTAAGACATGTAAAGCAACAAGCTCAATCCAATCAAGAAGATAGCATGATTCTATTGATGACATCAATATAATGGTAGACTCATAACCAACTTCTTTTAAAGAAGCTTCAAATCAACCAACATATATTCTCACTAAAGTACTTGGCTGAAAGAAGTTTGAGCAATTTAGAGGATTACTTGGTTTAACCATAACACCTTCAAATTAAGGGGGGGGATATAAATATTACTTTTAAAGGTTAATTAGGTTTACCCATTCAGTTTTAAGTTTTGATAGTCAAGTCCTCTATGTAGTACTTAAACTATTCTTCATTGCCTAATAAGAATGTAAATCTTCATTTGAAAACAACAATAATGTATATGATCTTTCATTAAATATTTTCTTCTTGTCTCATTTTCTGTCCATTTCATTCTATCAAATTTTCCTTTGCATTTCATTCCTAGGCCTACAAATTATTCATGCACCACTTAATCCTTAACACTAAACCAAAAGAAGTATGACTATTTATACACCATTCAATCTTTAACTAAACCAATGGAAGTTGATTATTCCTACACTAAACCAATGGAAGTTGATTATTCCTACACCCAAGGCCTAAATTTGATGGTCGATCATGTCTGTCAAGGAAATTTTTATGATAGTTATCCATTCAAAGGTGCCCTTAAAATGCTATAACATTGTTGGACTGCATTGGACAACTGAGAGGGGGGGTGAATCAGTTATCCTACAACTTTTAACCAATCAACTTATCAATTACTTATATTCTGATATAACCATGAAAGCACAAAATGAGAAGCTCAACACAACAACATAATCAACACAAAAGACACCAGATTTTTACATGGAAAACCCTAAAAGGGAAAAACCACATTGGGTGTTAACCCACAGAAATATATAAGTTATATCAATAGCGAAAAATAGAGGCTCATTGCCCAAATTGCTCACTGTAAAGAATGACTCATTGTTAAAGGGTGGCTCACTGCCAAGGGTTGGCTTACTGCCAAAATGGTGAACTGATTAATTAGCATCTACTCCATGCCTAGGTTCAGTTCCTTTGAAGCACAATAAAACTTCTTTGCTCTGCTCTTTCACACCTTCACACTTATCTCCTCATATTCGCACATTCACACATCTTTTCACAATTCATTACAAGTCTTTATACAAGTCATCAACCTTGGAATGTACATCAAGGTCAACAATACATTTATCAACCATTGGAACACTCTCCAAGGTCGACATTATAAACATTCATAGAATAGGTCTAGACCTAATACAAAATTAACTAAGGAAAATATGTAAAGTTGTACATGGATCAAATTCTCTTTAGCTGGGACTCAAATGCAATCTTCCACATCACGTCACGCCTCTACAATCTTCAATGCTTCTCCACAATTAATGAAATCAGCCAAGACTGGTGAGAACATTAGGTCTTCTAAGAGTATTCTTCAACCATGATCCAAATTGCTCTCCATGGACCAATCCAAAGGTAGGAACACGATCAAGAGACATCCACAAGAACATTATAATCATCAAAAACATCTGCACAATACCCAAACACTTTCCCATCAGATTATTCAAACTGTAGCACAAGAACAACACTATCAGCCACTGTCATAAAGAATAGATAGCTTGTGAACCACCAAATCATGAACCATTGGAGTTGAAGGCACTTATCATTAACTTAGACTTATCTCTAGAACCACAGAACAAAATACTTCAATGTGGAGGAATGTGAAGCAAAACACTTTCTCCCTGTCATTTTCAAACATACAAAAAAATGTTGTTTTCACTCTAGTGGACATAACTCACTCAATTCTTCATACCAGAGGCTCAAACTTGGAACATAGCATCTTCAAATGGACTTCTAAATAACTTCCAATCCACAAACAAAGATATGCATTCTACAGAAAATACGGAGCATTCTTCTGGACTATTTTTCTATATGGAATACATTGTTCCCACTGCAACTCATTGTTTCTACCAGAGAGGCTAATTTTCTCAATATCCTCAACATCAGGATTTCTTAGATAAGAAAATACAAAGCATCTTACTCAGACAACAAGATAGGAGCATAGTTGACACCAATGACAACACAGATATGTTGACATCAATGACAACACCGTTTAGGCACATACTTGCAACAAACATATCTTAGTATAAGTAAAATTATATATAAGTTAAATATATGTATCATCACAATTCTATATAAATTTTGATAGTCTATCCAAAATCTCTCCTTTCATATGTTACAATCTTTTTAAAATTTTGATTGTATTTTATAGTAAAAATGCAATCAAATATACCAAGGAGTATCTTAGAAATATACATCACCAACATGGTCATAAGCAAATCTCATAGATTAGTATGATTAAAATCCCATCATTTAACATTGCGTAATTCTCAATATCTAAATGTAGATTTTTTTTAATATTATTTATATTTCATCAAATTCTCATGATTTAATGAAGTGAGTTTAGAACCCACTCTAGTATTTAGGTAAACATTTCCTTGACATTTTTTTTAATTGAACTAGTTTAGTTAATATCAAATCTCCTACATGGGTAAATCATCCTAATTAGGGTTAGCAATACAAGGGTATGTGCATGGAAATGAGGGATCAAAAGCAGCCACTTTTTTCCTAAAATCAACAAAAACAGATCTTGGATGAGAAATTCAAGATACATACACTCAAAATTTTAAGATGTGACAAAAACAAGATTAGTAGTGCTATGAATCTAGTTTCTAAACTAAAAATTTTCAAAAAAAATGGTGGAGATTAAGAGGGTCAAATAGGGGGAGCACACAAAGTGGTCATAGTTTTGTTAGAAAAACATAACATAGTATCAAGTGTGCTCCCCTAAAATGTTGACTTTTTAAAAGTATTTCACAAATCTCTTTAGTGCAAAGTTAGCTAACATCACATAGTTTATGCCATATTTTTCTACTAATTTTTTAATGAATATATGAATTTTCACTAATTTTCAAAATGAACACATCTTGAAAAATGAAAAATTGAGCATGCTCCCCCTTAATTTAGAGAAAACTAATCAAAAATCAATCTTTTTTAATGTGTATTTAATAGAGTCTAGAATGTAAAAATGTTTTTTTTTTCAAATTTGGATAAACAAATAAAAATGACACTACAAAAGGTATACATAGGTTTTCGAATGAAAATGAAGACACTAATAAAATAAATTGAAGATCAAAACCTTAATGTATTTGAAATGTAAAAAAATATATATGTTTAGAAAGGTAAAAGGAATCTTGACACTATTGTAGTATTTTTTAGAAAAAACATATTAAAATGTGCAAACCTAATGGAAAGCATGCTCAACATTTACTTGTTTTTCATGTTTTATGCAAAACACATCTTTGGGAACCTTACATGCAAGCCCAACCCTTTGGCTCAAAAATCCAAGCCAAACCCAAGCTTAAGGGTGGGCTTCCAAAATAAATTTAAATGAAATGTGTGCACATTATAATGCACGCATGTTATAACATGTACATGTTATAAATTCAAAAAGGAGAGAGATTTGTGTGTTTCAAAGGCAAAAATAATACACACATATTATAATGCACTTGCATTATGGCTTAGGATTTTTGAGCCATTTAGAGCCATAAAACACTCACACTATGCTATATTTTACTTCAAAATGGGTTTTGGCTTTAGTCCCCCATCTTGGTGCACATACCCACAACAACTAGGTTTTGAATAAAGAAACTAGCTTCATTGTTTAAATGACAAGGAAGATAAGGTGTAGAAACACTTCCTACACTAATCTAAGAGGATAGATGAGAAAAAAATATGATCTAAAATCATTCACCACAACACAATTATGTATCCTATGAAAACCCTTTCAAAAACATTGGTCTCCAAACTCTAAATCAATGTATTAATTAGCAACAATATTGGTTACAATACACTCTAGGAAAGGAGCCTTCGCATGATACAAAAACAACACTCAGATCTAAAGTAATACAAGAAACATAACAATACCTGCAAAATACACTATATAAACTCCATCCCAAGCACCCAATAAATAGTGAAACCAATAAATGAAACCACCAAAGGGGAATCACAAAGCCATGAGCTAGTAACACCTAAAAGTGGTACTCAAATCCCCTACTCAGATCCCCACTCAAATCCCAAGATAAGTCCTATATAATCTATCATAACATGTCATAATTATCCTCTCAACTTAGGCGCTCTAATTTGTCATATTCAAACCCTCTAAAGATGCTTTATGATAGTCATAATGACATGTCATAAGTTGGTAAAAATTCTTGGTCAACATGCATAACTCCCTCTTACAACTCTTCTTATGTGCCATAGATGTTCTTACATTCTTGATGTGGGAGGCTTATCTTTCAGAGGCCATAACTTTTATCCAAGGACACAATTGAGCCAACTTTTTTAATTAAAGATCTAGAAGATCTCTACATCACTGTAACCCACTTTAGCTACTTAAAGCCCATTTTAGTAATCTTTAGGGCTAGAAACGATCTCCATAGCCTATAAATTACATTTGAAGATTTGGATGCAAGGTTGAGGCACCTTTACTAACACTTGGTTCAATTATTGGAGTAGAAGAATGCTAATAGTAGTGTTAGAAGACTAAAGAGGAAAAGGTACATAATTTCTAGATGTAATTCTACAATCCGAACTAACATATTATGACCTAGAGACTACTACAATGCGATCATGAAAGGTACAATGTGCTAGTGATCTACTACAAAAAGAAAGAAGTGTGGAAAAATAGGAGAAATAGTTTTGGGACTCAAAAAGTGTAAACCATGGTAGTGATAGTTCTTTTATGTTGGTGATCATCCTCTTGTAGTGGAGAGAAATACACCATGGTGGTGATCCTTGAGCACAAAGACTTAAAAAAATTTGCAACTTTGTCATCTACTTTCAAACTTTGACTTTGTTGTACGTATAGAGAGATATGATGACTGAAAGATATAGGGAGAGGGGAATTAAATTGGCTATGGTTTTTTTGAGAACCTATCTTAATGAGATCCCCTCAACAATCCATGTGTCAACCTCTATGCAACAATGAATAGATGTTGGGAGTGTGTGTTGGCCTAGATGCAAAGGTGTAGGTAAATAGAAATTATTTAAATGACTATAAATCCTAAACGATTTCTATAGTGTGTAATGGTGCTCTAGTGTATGGAAAGAGAAAGAGGAAATGGATGATTGCCATGATCTCAAAGTTCTAGAAATGGAGAGGAGTGTGAAGTTATAGTTTTTGGAGGTGGATAAACAATGGGGTTTGAAGTGGTTATGGAGGAAAGTTGTATAGAATACATGACTAATGGAATAATGGAGCTTTAAACAAACTTAGAGAAATAGTGTCTAAAAAAATAGAATTAGAATACGACAAAGGGAATTTTAAAATTGCTATGGAAGATTCAATTGCAAGAAGAAGTAAGACATTGGGAGATAGGTTTGAAATAATATATCTATGAATTTCACATGCTTGTAGTTATGTTATAAATGTAAAAACACCACCAAAAGTGGCTTTAAATCATTTAAAAATTACTCAATGCATAGATGCTACTATGATTACAATAGTGACCAAGTCACTAAATGTTTAGTGTAAAAAGAGGGGTTTTCAATTTCAATGGATGTGTGGGTTGTTGGTAAAAGACAATGTGTGGCTTCATGAGTGGTCATTGATGGCAACAAAGTCCATCCCACACATCCACAAGACATGGTATGTCTATACCGAAAGTCAGATTGAAGAGTATTTTGGTCCGGTGAGCAAGAACAAAGCATCCAGCAAGGTCCGAAAATCAGGTCTGGATCTCTCAAAGGAAGTATCTTAGCAAAGTGCAGACTTGGGCAAGTCAAGAGGAGTACCATGACTGATGCAATCCAGAGATTGAGCCTCCGGTGATGAAAGAGTGAAAAGATATGAGCACCTAAGTGTTGGATTCCTGTTTGGCAGGGTAGACTGAGGAAGAACTGACTGGCAGAGCATCAGACCTTAATCTGGATGAGAAATTGATGGTGATCAAGTTTCTTAAGGGATCATTCATGGTTGGCCGACATGATTGATGACTCCTATAACTATCTTTTTGATACGCATCACTTAACAAGCATGGATTCAGCCAAGAGACCAGAGTTTGGAAATATCTTGAGTTTTTTGGATGTTGACTAAAAAGATGTTGAAATCCTTGATGTGGATATATATACCAGATTGATTTCAATATGAAGGCATGTGTGGTGTGTTGTGTTGTATGAAGAAAAGCAAAGAGTAGTGTGGAAGCAGCAATACAGGTCCGGTATGTGACAGGACAGCAGCACCAAAGATGAGGAAGAACGAAGTGCAGTAGATCAGTGTATTGAGCCTAACCGAAACTAAACTTCAGCATATGTGGATGCTTCTCATCAGTTCAAACACCTGGTTACATTCTATATACCTTGTAGATAGTAAGTCTCTTATAGGCAGTGAGCCTCTTGTGAGCAGTGTGCTCGGGCAGTGAGCCTTAATTGGCAAGTGCCATTTTGTACTTCTATTCTTTTAACAGAGAATACAATCTTGGGTTAGTCACCCTATGGTTTTTCCCTTAACAGGGTTTTCCACGTAAACATCCTTGTGTTATGTGTGTTGATTTCATTTCTGCTCTCATGTTCATTTATGCTTATATGTTTTGATACTGCACTATTGTTAAAGAAGATAAGAAAGTTAAGAAGTTTAAGATAACTGATTTAGCCCCCCCCCTCTCAGTTATCTGCCTTGTTTCCAACAATTGGTATCAGAGCTAAGTTCATCTAGACAGAGCCTAACAGCTTGAGGAAGATCTGGGAATCTCAATGGATATGTATGGTATGAGGGAACAACTTCAGTCTGCCCTAGATGATCTTGAGCAATCTCACTCTAAAGTCAATAACCTGAGGGAAAGACTCAAACAAGCTGATGATTTCATAAATGAACTCAAAGAAAAATTAAGTATCTCAGTGAAGAAAATAAAGGAACTACTTCAACAATTAGCAAGTCAAAGTGAAGACAATTATACAAATGAAGATTTGAATGAGAAAAACAAATTATGTGAGAAGCTATCAAAAGAGGTCATTATGGTAAGACATGAAATGGAATCAGGAGTTATGAAATTCACCCAAGAAATTGAAGAGAAAAGAAAAATTGAAGATAATCTAAAACAATCTCTCAAGGAGAAGTCAGAAGACTTCCACAAAATGGACAGAATAATCAGGCATCTAGAATCTGATCTTGAAGAAGCTGGAGACAATGAAGAACAACTTGAGAATCAAATAGATACTCTTAAAAGGGATCTTCAAACTGCGAATGAACACAAAGAGAAATTCAAGATAAGCTCTACTCAACTTGAAGTTCTTCTTGAAAGACAAAAGAGGGTAGATGACAAGCATGGCTTGGGCTATGAGAAAGGTGAAAGCTCCGGATCTGGTCAAAAGAACTCTGGATCAGGATATCCAAGGAACAGGCCTAAAAGACCTCTAGTAAGGCAACCAAATGCTCAAAGATATCCATCCTTCAATGGATACTACTACAATTGCAATAAATTAGGTCATAAAGCAAATCAGTGCAAAAGAAGAATGAATCAGACTAATTCATCCTTCTCCGGATAGTGTTTCAACTGCAAAAGGTATGGTCACAAATCTCATGAATGTAGAAATATGCAAATAAACAAATCATTCAATGGTAGATGCTTTGCATGCAATAGAATGGGACATATGGCTAATCAATGTAGATCAAGAGGGTATCAGTCAAATATGTAAAGAAATGTTGTTTGCTACAATTGCAATAGATCCGGCCATATTGCCAAATTCTGTAGAAGTAAGAATCAGGACAAAAAGGGTCCGGTGGATAATAATCAAAGTCAAGACAAAGGAAAAGGAAAAGTAAATGCAAATAAAATTCAAAGGGAAATGAACAAGATTTGGGTGAAGAGAAGCACATAAAATGTTGAGGATGGATTCATACCAGAATCTGGTGTTGATATTCCTTCCAGAAATTGAATAGATGAGCTCTGGCTCAGGGGGAGTCACAAAGGAAAACAAATTCCCCCAGCTAGTTAATTGGTGCATGAAATTGGCACATGGAAAGTTGCAGATATCTCAGAGAAATATCTAATTATCCCTTGGTGAAAATATGAAAGATCCGCAAGAAGTTTGAAAAGGTCAATCATCCAAAATTGATCCGGTTTGACAGTCATTTGGTAAAAGCAGGACTTTCTTGGTTAGATCCAGTATGATTCAAAATTGAAATGTTTGGATCTGCGGATTGATGGAATGATTAGAGAAATGGAGATACATTGTCAATCATCACCAAGAATAATTCTAAGTGCATCACAGTGATTCAGAAGGATCTCTCTCAGAATAAGGGAATCGGAATGACTTAAGGTGTGCATTTATTACAATAAGAAATTAGGGTTTGCGCAGAAATATAAGGATTCTTTTGTTCATCATTTGTACATTTGCATTTGAGAAGAAGAAAGAAGGATCTCTGCAACAAGATTGTCTCAAACCTCTCGAAGATCAACCGCAGAAGTCAATTCAACTAGCAATCTTATCCGGCTCATATCGTGAACCCTAGAGGTGTAAAAAGGTATTTTTGCTCTTGAATATCCCTCTCTGAATCTTTTGAAAGATGGCTACTCTGAATGTTGTCAAAATCACTGATAGGCCACGTCCTAAGTTCAAGAAACACCCTTACAAATCTCTAGAAGTTGATCCTTTAGGTGCCTTCTCTAGCATTCCGCATGGGGTTTTGCATGTAGAAGATGTTAGGGCATACATTCATGCGAATATTGAGGAATTTGGGGAATCCAAGCTGATGGATATCTATCACAAGCAATTAATAGATGAATTATTTGAACTCAAACCTCAGTACAAGGCCATTTGAGACAAGCATTTTGGACATTGCATCCATTTCCCCTGTTTTGCAGAAGATGAATGGGTCCGGTATGCTCTAAGCAGAGTGCATGACAACTTCATGTGGCTAATGAGACCATTTAAGATCACAAAAGATGCCATTAGGGCGGTAACCGGATTGCACTCATCTGGTGGGTTACCTGCTCTCAAATCGGTCAAAAACCAAACTGTAAGTGAGGCTACAGGATCAAAATTTGACAAGAGAGCAATGACAATAGAAGATATCACTGATCCAGATATCAAGTTTGCCTCTATGATAATTGGCTATAAGATATATCACTCTAGCAGAGAGAATTTTGTATCCGAAACTGCAATTGATATTGCTTATTAGATGCTAAGGGAGAATGCAGATTATGATCTTTGCGAGCTTCTTCTGAGCTAACTGTTGGAAAACCTACAAAAGATCAAGAAGGACAAGAAGAACTCATTCAAGTATGGTGGGCTAATACTGTGTTTATTCTTTTACTTTATGAATGAGCTACCTGGATCCAGTGGTTAGGTATGGCAAAATGATAGACTGGTTGCCATACAAATCAGAGATTACATGCATGGGCTTGGTGATGCCACGGCTTAAAATAAAGCACTCTGGGGATACTTCAAGAACTTTCAAAGTATGATGTAGGCCAGAGAAAGAATCCCCCAATCATTGGTTGAGAAATACAAGGATACAATGTGCTTTATGGTAGACACTGATCAATGCCTAATGGAGGCAGTGGAGCCAAGGATACTCTGGATTATGCCAATGGGGTATGAGGTTGATGAGAAAATCCTAGAGCTGCACGTCCAACACTTGTTGAGTCAGCCCAAGGACCTTGAGGCAGAAAGGTTTGGAACCTTTCAAGAGTTGAGTGTGAAAATTCATGTCGAGCTAAGACAACCAGAGATGAAAAGAAAAGTAAGAAGAGAAGTAGAGGAAGTTGCCAAAAGATTGGCATTTCTAAAGAAGAAGTTGATGCAAATAGAGAGAAACTAGAAAGAGCAGATAAAGAGAAACAAGAAGCAAAAAAGGAAAGTGATCCGGTGCAAGCCCCCTCCCAGACCAGATCCTCCAAAATCTCTACACCTGCCACCTCCAAGAGCCAAAAAGCCTCAAAACTAGAAGCCAAGACATTTGGAAAGGGTGAGAAGAGAAAAAAGAAAAAGGCCACAAGGTCATATACAAGTCAAAAAGATGATGAAGAGACATAAACAAATGAGGAGGTTAAGAAAATGAAGAAGAAAAAGAAAACTTCTATGGAATCCTCTGTGGGAGAAAACAAGGAAGAAGAAGTAGAACAATTTGTTGAAAGGTCCACTCCTTCTGTTGATAATGTTGTCAAGGCAATCACAGTGGATGGAAATCTGCAACCATTGACAGATTTCTATGATGAGTATAGTGACACAGATAAAAGGATCTTGGAAGAAGCTACATTTAAGTACTTAAACTTATACAATAAAGCATTCATTGAAATCATCTCTCTAATCCCCAAGAGTTTAGAGAAAGTAATTGAACTCAAAAAAGACAATGCCAGAGAAAAGGATTTGGAGATCCAGGAGAAAATTGCTATCCAACTCTATCCTTCCATTACCCCTCAACAAATGAACATGATATTCAAGGACTACAAGGATGAGTTCCGAAGCAAAGCAAGAATGAACCAGGTTATGCTTGGAGAGACTGACCAAGTGGCAAAAGAAATAGAAGATATCCTTTAGAATGCATTTAAAAGATTCAATCTTCCTGTTATAGAGGACTTAGGTGATGAACCTTCTACCATGGATGACGAAGGACTAAGTACATTAAAAGAAGAATCTACTGTGAAAAATGCAGAAGAGCCAAAGGACATAGGTGAGGAGAGGACTCAGGACTTGGATTCCTCTACTCCGGAAGAGGAAGTCCCTGAAGAAGTAAACATCTCTCTTCTGGATCCCCCTACTAACTCCGGAACTAAAGGAGAAGAAAGAAAAGATGAGAAAATTAGTCAAGAAGAAGAGGTCAAGGGAAGAGAAAAAGATCAAACAGAGAAAACCCTAGATGACAGTCCTGAGGCCATAGAAGGAAAGAAAACTCTGTCTCCAGCAAGAGACACTGCAGAAGCAATTAAAGACTTCCTGACAAAAGAAATGATGGAATTAGATGAACCAGAGCTATTCCAAGACCACTCAATTTTGACTCCCTCTCTCTGGTCCAGACAATGAAGGTAGCATCTTTTTCTCAAGCCAAAGCAAAAGAAAAGCTTCTGAAGTCACACATGGAAGACTATGAGATTATAGAGATTGCATCCAGTGTGTTGAAGAAGATCATGCCACAACTCTTGCAAGAGGGCTCTGCTACAGGTTTAGTGTCACTTGGAACAAAGAGGAAACTTGGAATTTGTTGATTAATTGATTAATTAAAGCCTGATTATGCTTAAAACCCTAATTATGTAAAATCGTAAGAAAACAGATGAATCACAACAAATGATCACAGACAAAGATGTAATATTCAGAGTAGATACATACCATACTTTAAGATTCCAAATGCAGAAAAGTTGAGGGCTAAAGAGTGGGCACCCAAGCCCAAGGTGGCAACTTCTTTAGAGACTTCTGGAACTTGTCTACAACTAATCACCACTATCACAGAGGTTTTCTGCTTCAAGGATCTAGAGGGCTTCAGAGTGGGCACCCAAGCCCTAGTAGTGCTTTTTCCTTCAGATATGGGATATCCAAACTCTGTCACAGCCTCCTACAACTCCACTTCCATAGAGCACAACACTTGTTACCTGTAATTATAGAGAAAGGGGTTGGGAGTTGTGGTGTCTAGGAGCTTGCCTCAGTCAAGCCCTAGAAGGAAATTCAAGTCTTCCGAACACCATTGTCAGATAGAGAGTGTGTATCCCTACGAGATAGAGGCAAAACCAAATGATAAATGATAAATTCAACACAAATAGATATCACATCGTAGGTGTAGCTCTCATGGAAGGAAGAAGCTCTTTCATGCCATGAGGAGATGGATTGATGAAGCCAAATCTACGACAAACAAACACAATAACAACGTGCAATACTATTCTACAACACAATGAAAGACTTGAATCACCTTAACATAAGATCACAAATTCACAATATCCATCTAGTTTACAAATGAAGTCCTAAACATTCTTATATATGCATTCTCACTTTAATTTCGTAATTCAAACTTAATATGCGGAACCTTCTAATGGTCACATAACCAACATTTAAAATTTGGGACCCCGCAAAATAGGGCAGGACTATGGCGTGGGTGCCCAAGCCCTTGGCCCCATTTTCAATGTAGGATCAAGTTCATCATTGTCCCCTATGTCCCATTAAACATGGGTTTTCAGGGATTTTCCTTCAAGAGTTGAAATAAATGTGGAAGATGCAAAGCAAGGGACCTGAGAGCTAAACTTAGGTGGGAAAAGTCCTAGGGGGACATTTTCCAACGTAGCATTTAGCCCCCACTTTAATGTATGTATGATCTTACAACCCATACATGCATTAAAGTACGGTCAACAAACATAGCAAACATGCCAGGGACTTGAAGCTAATGCATACACAAAGATTGAGGAACTATTTCTAGCCTCCAGTCTCAAGTAGACATTAGAGAAGACACATTGCAAACACACCAAACACAATGAATACAGTAATAGGCATGCAAAACACGGAGAAGACAACATTGAAGACACACAAAACACAGAGAATACACAAGAGCAGTCATGCAAGACACAATGAATGCAAATGATATTTTCTTTTTCATTTTCATATATAAATGCAAATGCAAATCCATGGAAAGTAAAAATGCAACACACAACCCAAAATGTAGGAGGGGAATTTCGCCACATGTCTTGAAACTACATATGGGGCAATAGACTTGGGAACAAACACCATACAAAACCCGAGTGTAGGAGAGGCATTTTGCCACACGTCTTGAGACTACAACATGGGGGAAAACATACGGAAGACACATGGAAGACGCGAGCATCGTATAGTATGCCAAATACATACTATACGTCTAAAACACGACAAACAAGCGATGAAAGGAACGTATTGCTAAGTTCTCACCATCTCAAACACGCTATACGCACACCTAATGGTTGGTCTTATGCCACAACAACCGCCAAAGACACGCTTAAGGGAGGATACATCAACCCTGCCTCTGCAGAGGACTTTTGAAATAAAAAGGATGTGCACTAGCTCAAGAGATACACCATCCCCACCACCGTAGAGGGCTTTGAATAAAAGGATATGCATAATACCCTACCTCCATAGAGGGATTTGAATAAAAAGATAAGCCTGATATCCCACCTCCGCAAAGGGATTTTTGATTGCAATATAGAAAAGATGTGCACTCACGCTAGAGATACAACATCCCGCCTCCACAGAGGGATTACAAACATGCTTTGTTAGTACCAAAATCATCAAACAACTTACCTTTATATGCCCCCACCTTAAGGTGGTTGATGTCATGTACCAATATCAAGCACGTTAAGGAAGAGAGAAAACACACAAGGGAACTATAACGTAAGAAAATGTCCCCTTGGGAGATTTTCCCATCATAAGGTTTAGCTCCTGAGTCTTTAGTATGCATTTAGGACATCTTAGTTCATATTTTGGTATCTCAATGGAATGAGACCTAGGTTCCATGGAAAATTGGACCTAGGTGGACCCCTTGAGCTGAACCTTGCCCAAAATAGGGGGGAGGACTTGGGAACCTGCGCCCTAGTCCTGCCCTATTTTGGGGCAGCCCTAATTTTTGGGTGTCAGTTTATGACCGTTATTTGGTCCTTTTGCTGACATGGTAAGTTTTAATTTTTAAAATCTTGGTGGGAGTGCTTGTAGTTGCATACATAAGCATGTTTAGGCATTCATTTGTAAACTAGATTTCAATTAGATGATCATTGTGAACTTTAGGCATTCTCAAGGTGATTCAAGGCTTTCTATTGTGTTGCAAGAGCAGACTTGTGCGTTTTGTGTGTTGATATCTGTAGATTTGAGCATCAATTTCCTCATGGAATGAAGAGCATCTTCCTCCCATGAGAGATTCACTAAAAGGTGACACAATATTATGTTTTCATCATTGATTCCTTTGGTTTTTGCCCTTACCTCACAAGGGCATGCACTCTTTTATCTGACAACGATGTTTGAAGACTTAAGTGTCCTCCAAGGCTTCACTGAGGCAAACCTCTAAACACCACAACCCCCAAACCAAGTCTTGTGATTGCAGGTTACAGGTGTCACATTTGGGAAAAGTGGAGTCGTAGGAAGGATTGGCAGGCATCAAGGATTCAGGATTTGAAGAAAAGGACACAGGAGCACTTCCAAGACTTGGACACTCGCTCTAGTGTCCTCCACATCTAATTTTTAGGAAACAGAAGTTACAGGGCTGATCAGTGTCGAGAGGAGGTTTGGATCCTGAGAAGAAATAGACACCTTGGACTTGGGCGCCCAATCCAGTGTCCCTGACTATTCCACTTCAGAACCCCAAAAATAGGTATTCTATAATTTTGTATTTTACTCCTGTCTACAAGAGCTTTTTTAGTCATTCGTTAGTTTGTTCTCGTATTTGCATAATTAGGGTTTTAATGGTCAATTGATCATAGGAGAAGGAAAAATTGATAATTAAATTCCCTAATCCAAGTTTCCCTACATCTGCAAGTGACCTAGGGTATGATAGTGCTCGTCACTCGACCCTAGATCCTTGAATGTATAGTGGAGAGGCGGATTTAAACATCTAAAATCTAGAACATTAATAAATCCAATTTTCCACTAAACATTTTGGTGAACCCACGTTTTTGGACTTAAATTACAACTTTATAAGTGTTTGTCTTCATATTTGGATTGATTTCATTCATTCATATAGTCATTCATTTTATTGCATTGAGAAAAATTCAAAAAAATTGAAAATTTTAGAAAATACAAAAAAATTGTATTGTTTGGCTTACTAAATTGCATCAATTATTTCTAAATTTTTCTAATTCATGATTTTTGAATCAAATCTGATATAAAATATAGAAAAATCTAAAAATTCAGAAATTTGCATTGCATGTTCATCATTTAATTGCTAGGGTTTTGTGGAAATTTTGACAATTTTATATAACCTAGTAATTCCAAAATCTAGGGTTAGTAGGAAAAATCTTTTCTCAGATTTTTCTATTGATTTTAGAGGCTCATTCAAATTAACATTTGGTTGTAGTCTTACATTTTAGTGTGAATTTGCATTTAGATTTAAATATTTGCATTTTTGCATAGAAAATTTCAACAAAAACTATCAATTTTGATGCATTTTCATTAAATTTAAATGGGTATTTTGCATTATCAATCTTGCAAATCATTTTAAGATCTAAGGTAAAATAATTTTTATCATAAATCAGACTTCAAAATATTCACATAGTATTTTGTCCCAAGATCTCAAACCTAGGGCTTCAAAAACAACGATTTTCACTAAATTTGGGCTTATCAACTCTCCAAACTTGCACCATAGGTGTGTTGTGAAAGTTATTTTTGAATTAATTTGTTTTTATCAGGGTAATCATTTGTTTCCTCTCATAAAAATCTTCACAACACCCTTTTATCGGGCTCTTGTAGTGAAAATTCAGTGAAAAACTACACATTTTGGCTTTTTTGCCGTAGGGTTTGACCTAGTTTGCACTCCAAGTGTGTTGTGATCAATTTTATGGATTGAGGTGATTGATATTATTGATATTATGTTATGTACCTCCTGAAATTCATTACAACACCTTTTTTGCTACGTCTTGGAATTGAAAAACCATGAAAATTTGCATATTTTGCTATATTTTCACTAGGGTTTTACCTTAAGAGGCACTAAAAGTGTGTTGTGTTGGGTATTTTTGCATCAAGTGGTTGTTATTACTGATATTATTTGTTTTCTATCATAATTTTCCACAACATCCTTTTTTATGCTCTTTTGCATTGAGTTTTGGTTAAAAAAAGTGCCTATTTTGACATATTTTCACTATATTTTGACTTGGCATTATCTTGGATTTGCATCAAGAGTGTGTTGAGAGTTATTATATTCCTATTTTGGACTAATATCAGACATTTAACTTGCTTCCCATTGACTAAAATCCTTACAACACCCTTTGGTTCATTAATTGGCATTGAAAAATTATCAAAAAATTAGGGATTCTAGGCAATTTTTGCTCTTATCTTTTGCACCAATTTTGAAAAGCTTTCAAAATCTGATTTGGCATTGATTTGAGAATATAAACATGGCCTCTAATCACAAAAGCAACAATAGGTTCCCTCCTAGACCTTACATGAAAAGAAAGGCTCCTGAACCTGAAATTATTTTCACACCTCATGATAGAACAATTGGTGATTCCGAAGGACCTCTTTACATCACTGTGAAAATAATGGGAAATCCTGTGAATGGAACTCTTATTGACCCTAATTTCATGACTAATGTTTCCACTGAAGAATTTCTCTTTTCACATGAACTAATGCAAGGTTCTTATGACCTCTCGAGCATGATGATTAAGACACATAAGGGAACTTTTATCAAGCCTTTGGGTAAGATATCATTGTTAGTAACATTATCCAGAAAACATGTTGAACAATGGTTTGATGTTGTCCCCATTTCTAACCTCTTTCGCAAAATTGGGACATCCTTGGCTAAAATAAATGAAAGTTATCCCTTCAACAATACACCATTGTCTGAAATTCCCTCTAGATGGCTGTATAATCACCATCCCTCGCAACAAGTATAAACCTTTGGTTCAGCAAAAACATTACAAGTTGAATGACTTTTGGGATAAAACTAAAGTACCTAGTCCTCCTACACAAGAAATGACAAAAGATAAACAACCCACATGTGAAGAGAACTTTAGACTGAAAGGACAAGGTCCCTATGCTAAGGTTCCTCTCCTGAAATCCTTACAGGGATTGGGAGGTCCTTGGCAACAACAAAGTGTTCCACCGTGACAAATGAGATTTGATCCCAGTGCTTCATCTTCTAATTTGCACAAGCCTATGAAAGAGGATAGCTGTATCTTACAAGAGATAAGTGGTAAAAGAAGATGAAATAGAAAAGCAAGAGAAAGACGAAAAAGAAGACAAGCTTATGCTATAAACCTTGCCTCTCAACAAGAAAACATCAATCCCAACATTCAAACAAACAATAATGATCATAAGGATGAACAACATGATGAACAAGATATGCATTTGGCTATGGTACCGTATGTACCACTGTCCTCCAACATTAGGGAGTGGGAAGATGACGACGATGATTTTCTTATAAACAACTTCTATCCCAGAAGGGGCCCTATAGGTAAGTATCTCTAACCCTTTATCTCTCATGATGTGCTTCTCCCATGATGTGTTATGTGTTTTTAGACCTCCTGGAATGACCTCAGATTCTCCCATAAGGTTCAAGATACCAGGAGACCGCCTCTGTTGTGACCTTCTATTTGTATCATCATTCTTCTAAATTGCTCTCTCTCTAATTTTGTTGTTGTGTGTTATGTCTTACAAACATATTGTCATGGTTGGTGACCTGGGGGCACCCTCCTACATGACTGTCCCTAAGACACTTGTTTCTCCTCTCTTATTTGTTGTTTCCCTTCCTCTAGTGTTTCCACCTAGCAAGCGGATGACGATAAACATTTATGTTGATGCGGACCTAGTGTCCCTTTTGAGAGCAATCAACAAATGGACTTAGTTCCTAATATGATGATGGGGTTTTATATCTTATCCTACGCTTGGCTAGTGGAAGCACTCGTGTTGTCCATGTAGTGAATTTCATGATGTTTCTATCACATTTACAAACCTTAGCAATACTGTTGCTCTATGCACCTTTGTTTGTCTTTGAATCTAGCCTTGGTGGTACTCGATTTAGAGAGCTTCGTGATATAGCCCTACGGTTATCCTTGAACTTCAAATTTTTTGTATAACCTTGGTTCTTTGTGTGGTTAGTCATATGCATTGATGTTGTTGTTTATCATGATTTTGTAGACACTAACATGTTTCTTGCAAGGATGTGTTTGTGGGAACATTTGGTGATCATAAAGTACATGTCACCTCCAGAGGGCATGGGCTTTGTGAAAGTCGATGTTCCCTTGTGTGTTTTCTTCCTACTTAATGTGCTTGATATCGATAACTTATATCAGCCACCTTAAGGTGGGGGAATATATAAGGTAAGCTATCTATTGTAGATGTTAGCTATGTGCTTGTCCTCAGGTGCAATCTAAAGACTTTCTTGATGAGTGCATCCTTCATCCTAAGTTTGTTTGCAATCAATCAATGAATCATGTAAGCCCTTTGCGGAGGCGGGATATCGTGTATAACCTTTTTATCCTAAGCCCTCTGTGGAGGTGGGGATGGTGTATTTCTCGGAGCAGATTGCATCATCCTTTCATTTTCAAAAGTCCTCTGTGAAGGTGGGGAGTAGTTTTGCGACTAACTCAAACCCTTAAGAATGTTTTCGGTGATTGTTGTGGCGAAGCCCAATCATTGATGTGTACCTATAATGTTCTTGAGATGGTGATGAGCCTAGCAATAGGGAACACACCATTGCTTGTCTTTTGTGTTTTCTCCATGTCTTCAAGTGTGTGTGTTTTCGCATGCTTGTTTTGTGTGGTGTGTTTGTTGCCCCATATGCAGTCTAAAGACTTTCTCAATGAGTGCATCTGCATTTTGGGAGGTTTTGTGTGTCTTGCATGTGTGTTGCCCCATATACAGTCTAAAGACTTGCTCGATGAGTGCATCCTATATTATGGGAGGTTTGTTTACTTTCCAGTACTTGCATTTGCATTTTATATATATGAGAAAAAGAAAAGAAATCATTTCTATCTTCCATGCATTAATGTGTCTTTTATGCATTGACTATCTTCTCCGTGTTCAACGTGCGTCTAACTATCTTCTCCGTGTTCAACGTGAGTCTAACTATCTTCTCTGTGTTTTGCATGCCTGTTACTGTCTTCTATGTGATTGGCGTGTCTTCTCTGTGCTTGATGTGTTTGTTGTGTTTGTGACCTTACTTTAATGCATGTATTGGCATCGCGTTTATACATACATTAAAGTGGGGGCTAAATGTAAAGTCAGAAAATATCCCCTTGGGAGCTTTTTCCCTCATAAGGTTTAGCTCCCAGGTCTTTAGTATGCATTTAGGACATCTTAGTTCATATTTTGGCATCCCGATGGAATGAGACCTAGGTTCCATGGCAAATTGGACCTAGGTGGACCCCTTGAGCTATACCCTACCCAAAATAGGGGGGAGGACTTGGGCGTTCATGCCCTAGTCCTGCCATATTTTGGGGTAGCCCTAATTTTTGGGTGTCGGTTTATGACTGTTATTTGATCCTTTTGCTGACACAGTAAATTTTGATTTTTAAAATCTTGGTGAGAGTGCTTGTAGTTGCATATATAAGCATGCTTAGGCATTCATTTGTAAACTAGATGATCATTGCGAACTTTAGGCATTCTCAAGGTGATTCAAGGCTTTCTATTGTGTTGCAAGAGTAGACTTATGTGTTTTGTGCGTTGATATCTATAGATTTGAGCATCAATTTCCTCATGGAATGAAGAGCACCTTCCTCCCATGAGAGCTTCACTACAAGGTGACATAATCTTATGTTTTCATCATTGATTCCTTTGCTTTTTTCCTCTGCCTCACAAGGGCACACATTATTTTATCTGACAACGGTGTTCGAAGACTTAAGTGTCCTCCAAGGCTTCATTGAGGTGAGCCTCTAAACACCACAACCCCTAAATCAAGTCTTGTGATTGCAGGTTATAGGTGTCGCATTTAGGAAAAGTGGAGTTGTAGGAAGGATTGGCAGGCATCAAGGATTCAAGATATAAAGAAAAGGACATAGGAGCACTTCCAAGACTTGGCCACTCGCTCTAGTGTCCTCCACATCTGAGTTTCAGGAAATAGAAGTTACAGGCTTGATCAGTGTCGGGAGGAGGTCTGGATCCTATGAAGAAACTGGCACCTTGGACTTGGGCACCCACTCTAGTGTCCCCGACTATTCCATTTCGGAACCCTGAAAATAGGTATTCTATAATTTGATATTTTACTCTTGTTTGCAAGATCTTTTTTCATCATTCTTTAGTTTGTTGTCATATTTGCATAATTAGGGTTTTAATGGTCAATTGATCGTAGGAGAAGGAAAAATTGATAATTAAATTCCCTAATCCAAGTTTCCCTACATCTGCAAGTGACCTAGGGTATGATAGTGCTCATCACTCGACCCTAGATCCTTGAATGTATAGTGGAGAGGCAGACTTAAACATCTAAAATCTAGAACATTAACAAATTCAATTTTCCATTAAATAGGTACAAGATCTTTCGCAAAGCCCATGCCCCCAAAGGTGACATGTGCTTCACGATCGCCGAATTTTCCCACAAACACACAATTTGCTGCAATGAAAGGGGTTAGAAACCACATAATCATGATAAAAGCAATGCATGTAAACATTCACATAAAGAGCCGAGGCTATACTATGGGTTCGAAATCTAAGTATAACCATGGGACTATACTGCAGAAATCTAAAAACTGAGTATAACAACAAGGTGAGACACCAAAAACAATCAAAGTGCATGGAGCAAATGTATTGTTAGGATCTATTAGCACAATAAGACAACATCAAATATCACATAGAGTGATTCTACTATCCAAGCATTGGATAGATAGATCAACCTCGTCATCATATATGGACTAGGTCCATTTTTGCTTACTCGCTGAAGGGACACATGGTCCATATCAATATTATTTATTTTTCGTTATCCACCAACTAGATAGAACCACTAGAAGAAGGTAAACAATAAATCAAGAGAGGAGAACAAGTGCCTTAGAATCATCACATAGGAAGGTGACCTGCAATGCTATGCCCCTAAGGCATGACACACAACAATAAAAAATAGAGGAGAGGAGCAATATAGAAGAATGATGCTACAAATAGAAGAAGGATCACAATAGAGGTAGTCTCTTGGTATCCTTGACCTTATGAGAGTATCAAGGGTATCCTAGGAGGCCTAAACAACCCATAACACATCATGAGGGGAATCACAACACAGAGGTAAAGGTTAAGAAATAATTACCTGCAAGTACAACCATACTAGAATTTAGAACTTGCGAGCATCTTAGAAAGATACTCCATCAAGTTTTGCATGAAGCTTGAGTGGTTCATATTAGATTGTTGTTTGTTTTCAAGATGTTCATGCGGTACTTGTTTTTCAAATCCTTGTATATGTGAGATCTTTTGTTGCTTATGAGGAGGAGAACCACTATTATTTCCTATTGATGATAATCGTCTTACTCTTTTCTAATCTTTAGCTCTCTTATTTTGTTGAGTTCATCTATCGTAGCGAAATGGAATATGTTCCATTTTAGTATATTTTTCTTGTATCTTGATCTCTTGCTTTTGTTGTTCAAGTTGTTTTTCTAATGCATCTTGGTTAACTCCTAATCCTTGAAGGGATAATGACGGAGGAACCTTAGCATAAATACTATTTTGTCATGGACGAGGTAAATCTTCAATCTTTTCCTTATCCACTTCTATCATACCAATTATTTCACCATAATCAAGATAATCATTTTCCCCTTCTAGAGTGTTTTGTTCCATCATGTTGTTATCGATATGTTTAGGGAAAGGATTAGTAAAGATTTGCAAATTTTGATTCGGAGGAGCAACCGATTTATTTCCATTATCATTCACACTAGATACCTATATAATATTCGAGTCGATGAGGTCTTGTATTTCATGTTTGAGATGCATTCATCATTCAGTGTCATGTCCATATTGTCGATGGTAGTGACAAAAGGCATTAGCATCAAAGTGAGGTCCTTGCCTCCTATTAGTATCCAATGGTTTAATAGGAGGAAGCTTCAAAAGATTATTACTCACTACTTGATTCATGATAAAGTGTAAGTGTTGGCAAGAGACACTGCTAGGCATGATAGGTGTTGTCATTGATGGCAACTAAGATTATCCCAATCATCTGTATAACACAATTTGTTTGCACCGGAAGTCAAAATTAGAATTTGTCTAAGTCTAGGCAGTCAGGAATAGAGCAGGTGACAGGGTCTAGTATCTTGGTCTGGATCTCTCCGGTGGAAAAGCATGGTCTGTTGCAGATCTAAGGTAGTTGTAAGAATTTTCAAGAAACTCTAAATCCACAGTTTTGTCCTCTGACGATGAAAGACTCAAAAGATATTAGCTTCTGAGTATCGGGTCTCAGTTTGACAAAACAGACAGAAGAAGAACAGGCTGACCTTGTAAATGATCTTAACTTTGAATATATAGAAGTTGTTTATTGGGAAATGTGTGATGATCAGTGATGGTAGCTGACATGATTGATGATTTTCAAGTGCAAGTTTTGGTCCACATCTCATATTATGTATGGATCTAGCTGACAAAGCAGAGTACTCAACAAAGTTCTAAATGTTCTTGAAGCCAACTGGTAAAATGATTGTAGATCATGTTGCGGATATATATAACAGATGGAATTGGATGATTTGATGTTGTGTGTGCGAACAAGGTGTAATTTTGAGAAGAGCAGAAAATCTAAGGAGTGAATGAAGGCAGAGCAATAAGAAGAGCAAGTAAAGATGAAATGTGTAAGATCAGTTTTTGCACTTAACTGGAACTAAAACTCTTGCATGGGTAGATGTTATTTATCCATTCAAAATCTCTATTATTCTCTTGTAATCTTTCTGTAGGTAGTGAGCCTCTATTTGAGTAGTGAGCTCTAGGCAGTGAGACCGAATGCATGTGCATTCTCATTTGTAAAAATACTTTTAACAAGGTATTAATTTTTGTGGGTTAACCCCCACCATGGTTTTTCCCTTAATCAGGTTTCCACGTCAAAAATCTTGGTGTCAAATGTGTTATTTATGTTTCTGCTCATGTGTTATTGATTGATGCTGAAATGTTTATATCATTAATTTGATTATAAGTTGTAAAGGAAGATTAATGGTAGAAAAGATTAAAATATGTGACAACTGATTCATCCCCCCCTTCTCAGTTGTCTGGACCTAAACAAACAATTGGTATCAGAGCAAGGTTCCTTTTGAAAAGTTTAACAGCTTAAGGGAGATCTAGGAAGTCAGTAAAAATGGATGAATATAACCTTCAAGGGCAACTAAATCTTGCCCTAGATGATCTTGAGTAGTCCAAGGCAGAGATCCAACAGTTGCAAGATAACCTCAAAAAGGTTGAAAACTTCATTGAGATTTTAAAAGAAAAATTGAGCAAATCCAATGCAAAAGGAAAGGAGCAACCTCTTCAACTAGAAGACAAGGCCCTGAAAGAGAAGACAAAGGAATGTGAAAAGTTAGGTAAAGAAGTTGTTGTCCTAAAACATGAGATAGAAACTGGGGTGATGAGACTAACCAAGGAAATTGAAGATAGGAAGAAAACTGAAGAAGAAATGAAGCAAAATCTGAAGGAGAGAACTGAAGAATGCTGCAAATTGGATGGAATAGCTTGTCTCCTAGAATCAAATCTACAAGAAAGCAGAAAAAATGAGAGAAAACTTGAGAGACAGATTATCACTCTCAGACATGACCTAGAAATTGCCAATAAGGAGAAGTTCAAGATAAGCTCAGCTAAACTTGAAGCACTAATTGAAGAATAGAAAAAGGATGATGACAAGCATGATCTTAGATATGAGAAAGGTGAAAGCTCTGGATCTGGACAAAGAAATTTTCAACCAAGGAATAAAAGAAACAGAACTAGAAAACCTCTAGTAAGACAGCCTAATGCTCAAAGATATCCATCATTCAATGGAAATTGTTTCAATTGCAATAAATTTGGTCATAGAGCTACTCAGTGCAGAAGTAGAGTGAATCAAAATGGTCCATCCTTCTCCGGTCGATGCTTCAAGTGTAAGAGGTATGGTGATAGATCAAATGAATGCAGAAGTATGATAATGAATAATGCTAACAATAGAGGAATTGACAATTCTTTCAATGGTTACTGCTTTGCTTGCAATGGGTTTGGACACATGGCTAATCAATGTAGATCAAGAGGAAATCAAGTTCATAAGCAAGGAAATGTTGTGTGCTTTAATTGCAATAAATCTGGTCATATTACAAGATTCTGTGGAAATAGAAACAATGGAAGAAGAGGTCCGGTAAACAGAAAACCAGATGAACAAAGACAAGACAAAGGCAAAAGAAAAATTGATGTGAATGAGATATGAAGTGAAATGAACAAGATCTGGGTAAAGAAAGATATAATAAACATTAACGGTGATGGGTCCGCACCGGAATCAGGTGCTGACATTTCCTCCAGAAATTAAGTTAGGAGCTCTCACTCAGGGGGAGCTACATTGAATATCAAATCCCCCCTGGTTAGTAAGTGGGTGCCTAAATCTGGCACAATAAAAGAGAATATTTTGAATTGGTTCAGAACCTTTGGAAGGATTTCTGGAAGAAAAGATGTTGATATGAAAACTTGCGGAGTGATTCATGAAGAACTATCAAAAACAAAGTAACCAGATATAGTTAGGGCAATGCATTTATTACAATGCCAAATTAAGTTTTACAAAAGATAAAAGGTCACTTGGTCACTCATTTGAATCACTTTGCATTCAAAGGAAACAAGAAGAAGAACATTCAAGCTGCAAATCCATAGACTGAGGCAAAGAGCGAATTCAACCGGCAACTGATCAACCCTAACCTCCCGAAAGAAAAAGGTACCTCTCTATAAATCTTTGAATCTAAAATCTGTTGAGATGGCTACTCCTCATGTTGTTGACATTACTGAAATGCCTCGACCCAAATTTAAGAAGCATCCTCACAAATCAATTGAAGTTGACCCGTTAGGTGCTTTTTCAAGTGTTCCGTATGGTGTGCTGCATGTTGAAGACATTAGGGTTTATATTCATGCAAACATAGATGAGTTTGGAGATTCAAGGTATGTAGACTTGTTTGAGAAACAACTCAGGGATGAAAATCATGAACTTAAACCCAAGTATAAGGCACTACAGGATAAACACTTTTTTCAGATTATGGGGTTTCCAACATTTGATGAGGATGAATGGGTCTGATACGTTTTGAGTCAGATGCATGATGAATTCATTTGGTTGTTAAAACCATTCAAGATTACCAAGGATGCTATTAGAATTGTAACTTGCTTAAACTCAATCGGAGCATTGCCCATGTTGAAAGCCGTGAAAAACCAAACAGTGACTGATGCTACCGGTGCTAAGTTTGACAGAAGGGCAATGACCATTAATGATATTATAGAACCAGATGTCAAATTCACTTCCATGGTGATTGGGTACAAGATCTACCACTTGAGTAGAGAAAATTCTATTTTTGGAATAGCCATATATGTTGCATACAAGATGCTAAAGGAAAATACTGATTATGACTTGTGTGAATTACTACAGAATCAATTGATTAAAAATTTAAACAAAATCAAGAAAGATAAGAAAAACACTTTCAAGTATGGTACATTGGTTCTATGTCTATTCTTTTACTTTATGAATGAGGTACCTAGGGTAAAAGGTGTGCACTGGACTAAAGATGAGCCAATTGCCATTCAGATCAGAGATCATCTTCGCAACATTGGCGATTTCAAAGCTTAGAAAACTGCAATATGGGGTTACTTCAAGAATTTTTAGAGTATGATGCACTTAAGGGAAAGAATCCCTAGATCAATTGTTGAGAAGTATAAAAATGATATATGCTTCATGGTTGATACTGATTAGTGTCTAATGGAAGCAGTGGAACCCAGAACTGCTTGGATCATGCCCATGGGGTATGAAGTAGATGAAAAAATCTTGAATATGTATGCTCAACATCTTCTAAGCAAGCCTTAAGACACAATGGTTGAAAGATTTGGAACTTATGAGGAGTTGAATTTAAAACTGCATACTAAATTCAGAGAACCTGAAACCAATAGGAAAGTAAGAAAAGAAGTTGAGCAGTTAGCTAAAAATCTGGGCCTAACTAAGGAGGTTGTGAGGAAACTCAGAGAAAGAACTAAAAAGGCTGAGAAAGAGAAACAAGATAAGAAACAAATAGATGCTCTGGTGGAACTCTCTTCCACTTCAAGAACTACTAGGAGCTCTGTTGCTGCCCCTGTTCCTTCCAAGACTGCAAGACCAGAAGCAAAATCATTTGGAAAATGGGAGAAAAGGAAGAAAATAAAAGCATCCCAGACCTATGAAAGCATAAGAGAAGAAGAAGAAGATACAGATTCTGACATTGAAATCAAGGAAATAAAGATCATTGGAACAAAATCTGCAAAAGTAACCAAAGAAAAGTCCTCCAGAAGCAAAAGGGCCAATAAAAGGCAAAAGACAGAAACATATGAGGAATATGTTGAGAAGCCTACACTTTCCCTGGAGGATGTGATAAAATCAGTCACTGTAGATTGTAATCTAAAACCCATAATTGAATTCTATGATGATTACAGTGATGTGGATAAAAGGGTGTTGGAGGAAGCAATTGTCAAATATCTGAACATCTACAACAAGGCACTGATTGAGATAACTTCTGAGTTGCCACAAAGTCTAGCAAATATTTTGGAGTTGAGAAAAGAAAATGCCAAGAGCAAGGATATGGAAATCAGGGAACATGAGCTAATAAATTTGTGTCCTTAGATTTCACCTAATCAAATAGATATGATATTCAAGGAAATCAAAGATGAATTTAGAAGCAAAAAGAGAATGAACAAACTCATGCTTGGAGAAACAAGTGAAATCGTTAAAGAAACTCAAGAAATTCTTTTGGAAGCATTGGAAAAGCACAATTTTCCCAGAGTCACAGAAGAAGTTCTGGATGATGAAAAAGAGAACATCATTGAGTAGTAATCTGAGTTGGGTGAAGCCTCTGTTCTAGAAATGGAACAAGTAAATTAGGATGATACAAAAATGATGGATAAAGTAGTTGATGTAGGAGATACTCCTAATCCACCTAACCCATCAGGAAAGGAAGATAATATTACTACTTCACAGAGCCCTCCAAATCAGGTAGCAAGTGGTGAACAAACAAAAAAGAGTCCCTCTGCAGAGAACACAGAAAAGTAAAGTAGAGAAAGAGGAAGAAAAAGGAAAGAAAGATAAAGCAAAAGAAGATGGTGCAAATGTTGAAGCACCTAAAGCAGATACTGAGAAATCTGATGAAGAAAAGGATGGTTCATAAAATGTTGCAAGAGACACTGCAGATGCAATAAAAAGTCTTCTTGAAAAAGAAATGATTGAGCTTGATGAGCCTGAACTACTCCAAGGTCTAGCCAATCCAGATGCTCTCTCTCCATTTCAATTGATGAAAATTGCACCATTCACCCAAGTAAAGGATAGAGAAAAGATGTTAAAGTTCCACATGGACGACAATGAGCTACTGGGGCTTACAACCAAGATTTTGGAAAAATTAATTCCTTCCTACCAAAAGAGTCCATCTGATTCCCCCTCTAGACATCTAAAAAATCTTGTAAGTTTTGTAAATACTCATTTTGAGTCCTTTGAGAAGTCTGCAGAGACAAAAGTCAGAAATGAGTTTTTGGATAAGAGATTTAGTGAAATTAAGAGTCTAGTAGGGTATGATAGGACTATACTTGCTATCAGTATAAAGAGTGTTCAAAATGATGTAAGTGATGGAAGTGATGTATATAGATTTTGTCTATCCTATCCCAAAGTAAATGAGGATATTGAGAAGAAGATAAAGGAACAAGAACTGAAATTGTCAAATCTGTCCAATAATTTTGATCCTCTAACTATTTCACCCATAAGTCAGGAATGTTAAGTAATTTGCTTGACTAATGAGATAAAGAGACTTGTTAAAGAGAAAAGCAACATTATGAAGAGAATGTGTGAGCTCCAGGGATTGATTGCCCCTAAGTTAGAGATAATGTATAATGCCCTGTCTGAAGCTCAGACTACAGTTCATACTAGTGATCCATCAGATCTGTCAAAGGCATAAGCATATTCATTTTTGTTAAGTGGACACATCTCTATTTTGGATGGAATGAAGAGTACTTGGGCCTCTGAACTTGTGCTTATAAAAACCAACTTTGCAGACATTCTTAAGATCATGTAAATTGAACTTAATAGTTAGTTGTACTTATGCGGTCCTATATATAAATTTTTGGAAAATTTTGGCTTGCGGACCCCACCCTTTGCCATTGATGTCAAAGGGGGAGAGAAGATCAGTGAAAAATGAGGAATCCAACTAAGAGGAAGTACCAAAAAGTAGTGTGAACAATAGTATAGAGCACAAGCTAAGGGGGAGCTATTCCAACACTTAGTCATTTTTCACTAAGTATTGCCATCAATGCCAAAGGGGGAGATTGTTGGCAAGAGACACTGCTAGGCATGATAGGTGTTGTCATTGATGGCAACTAAGATCATCCCAATCATTCGCATAACACAATTTGTTCACACCGGAAGTCAAAATCAGAATTTTTCTAAGTCTGGGCAGTCAGGAACAGAGCAGGTGACAGGGTCTGATATCTTGGTCCGGATCTCTTCGGTGGAAAGGCATAGTTTGTTGTGAATCTGAGGTAGTTGTAAGAATTGTCAAGACACTCTAAATCCACAATTTTGTCCTCCGGAGATGAAGGACTCAAAAGATATTAGCTTATGAGTATCGGGTCTCAGTTTGACAAAACAGACAAAAGAAGAACAGGCTGACCTTGTAAATGATCTTAACTCCGGATGTATAGAAGTTGTTTATTGGGAAATGTGTGATGATCAGTGATGGTAGCCAACATGATTGATGATTTGCGAGTTCAAGTTTTGGTCCACATCTCATATTATGTATGGATCTAGCTGACAAAGTAGAGTACTCAACAAAGTTCTAAATGTTCTTGAAGCTGACTGGTAAAATGATTGTAGATCATGTTGTAGATATATATAGCAGATGGAATTGGATGATTTGATTTTGTGTGTGTGAACAAGGTGTAATTGTGAGAAGAGCAGAAAATCTAAGGAGCGAATGAAGGCAGAGCAATAAGAAGAGCAAGTAAAGGTGAAATGTGTAAGATCAATTTTTGCACTTAACTAGAACTGAAACTCTTGCATGGGTAGATGCTATTTATTAGTTCAAAATATCTATTATTCTCTTGTAATCTTTCTATAGGCAGTGAGCCTCTATTTGAGTAGTGAGCTCTAGGCACTGAGCTCGAATGCATGTGCATTCTCATTTGTAAAAATACTTTTAACAGGGTATTAATTTTTGTGGGTTAACCCCCATCGTGGTTTTTGCCTTAACTGGGTTTCCACGTCAAAAATCTTGGTGTCAAATGTGTTATTTATGTTTCTGCTCACATGTTATTGATTGATGCTAAAATGTTTATATAATTAATTTGATTATAAGTTGTAAAGGAAGATTAATGGTAGAAAAGATTAAAATATGTGACAACTGATTCACCCCTGCTCTTAGTTGTCCAGACCTAAACCAACAGTAAGGAGTTAGATATCAAAGTAAATTATCTTTGTTGTTATATATATTGAAAGGGTGCTCTCTTCTGATTAGTGATAGCGGACACTTGTGAAAAATTATTTTAATTATGTCCATTAACCTTGATGAAACTCTTATTATTCCTCCTAAAGTTGTTTTGTGAAGGTCCACTCGTGGATTGGTCAACTTAAGCCGATGAGTTTTGGTTTTCAAACTGACTAGATGAAAGTTGGTAATCATGAAGGGTAGTGCATAAATGTTGAAAAGAGTTATACTTCATCGAGAGGATTTTATCATGGATGTTAGGTTGTAGATTTGAAATAAATATCTTCTAAACATCTTCATCATTCATTTGATATTGAATTTGTGCATAAAGAGCTTGATACCGACTAATAAATTCAATTAACTTCTCTTTCAGATTTTGCTTGCAATGAACTAGGTCAATCAATGAAACTTGAGGTCCAATATTTGCTTAGAAATATTATAGGAATTAATCAACAAGTTGTGAAAATGAATGTATTAAATTCAGAGGTAAAGAGAAAAACCATTCTAAAGTTGTATCTTTGAGAGATCGCGGGAAAGGTTTTGCTAACAAGTCCTCTTCAAAGTAAAAATCACTACACATAGCCATGAATGCTACCACATGAGTATTAGGATTGCCTTTTCCACTATACTTTTCAAAGTGAGGAGTTTCAAACTTATCAGGCATATGAGCTCGTAAGATTGTGACAGATAAAGGGTTGCGAGCATGGTAAGTTGGTATATTAGGTTGAGAAGAATTTGTCAAGCTTGTCACCTTTTGTTGAAGATAATTCATGCCTTGTAGAAGTTGATTCAATAGGGCATCATTAGGGGATGTAATTCGTTGTGAGGAATTAGAACCAAAATGTTGAGGTGATTGATTATGAGTAGTGACAAGTGGAGGTTGGGAATAATGGAGTGGTGGTTGGACATAATGATAGGTGGAAAGTGGTTGAGAGTAAGTGGAATAAATAGGTGGTTGAGAGTGATTAGAAGTCGCCTTAGGTGCTAGGTTTTGATAGTTGAATCCCATAGCCTTATAATTTTGTGTGCCATTAGATACTCCAATACTAGTAGTAGCATTACTACAAGCATGTGCATTAGTAGTTAGAATTGTTGATGTAAAATTAGACATTCCAGTAGTCAGTATAGGTGTCGAGACTTGCGTATGAGTCGATGATGACATGTTATTAATAACTTTCGCACATTCAGTCACCGGCATAACATTATCATGTACTATATGAAGCATTCCATGTATTGTGTTAATGCCATCTTGTCCTTCTTTTATCAATTCTTTTAGACCATGAATAACAGGAACAACTTCTTCGGCTATCCTTTCTTTTTCTACAAATGCTTGAAAATCAGCTAGTTCTTTATCAATTTTGTCTATTTGTTCATCAGGTACATGGTATATTACCTCAATGGTATCATCAAAATGATGAAATACTTGCTCTTCCATTGTAGGTGGTGTGATTTCTTACAAGGTTTGTGTTTCACCTTTTGTAAAATAGTTATTCAACGGACTAGTCGATGTTGGTATAATGTTACTATCAGGAGCACTAGAACCCATTAGTCTTTTACTTCTTCGTAGAGGGATATTTCTATTAGGGAAATGGGTTATAAGACTCGGCAAAAGCATACAACACTCAATGTACAAAATAGTAAAACAATCCCAAGGGACAAGGTATGCTTGTTGAAATACACCTAGAATGTTCACTTTTTCCACAATTTTTCAAAGCAAATGACTAAAGGAAAAGGTGTTGTAAGGAAATTGATGAGGGACAGTGAATAATAATCTTTATAACAATCCAATAATGCAACAATATCCTTCACAACACACCTATAATGCAATTCTATATGGATTACAAGTCAAAATCTAGTGAAAATGTAAGATTTTTAAACCCTAGTTGTGAAATTAAGGTATGAATATGTGTAAAATGATATGTAAATGAATCCTAATCAGATTTATGATGCAAAATAACTCAACTCAAATCTGAAAATAATTTTAAAGTCCTACAATGTTCAATGCAAGTGCAATTTTTAATGATAAATCAATGAAAAATGCCAGTTTTTGTTGAAATTATCTAAGTGTAAATGCAAAATTTTGAAATATGAATGCAAAAACACATAAAAATGCAACACTACATACAAAATCAGATTTGAATGAGTGTCTAAGATGAATAGTAAAATCTGAAACAAGATTTTAACTACAAACCCTAGTTTTTGAAATCACTAGGTTATGAGAAAAATTCAAAATTTTAAGCAAACCCTAGCAATTTTAATATGAAAAATGCAATGCACAAGATTGTAAGATGATGAATTTCTATAATTTATATCAGATGTAATGCAAAAATTAGAAATTAAATGAAATGCAATGAAAATTAATTCAAACTATGTCCAAATGCAAGCCTAAAATGCCAAATTTTTCAATTTTTTTGTAAATTTTTAAATGCAATATGAAAATGATAAATGAAATTAATGCAAATCTGAAGTACAACACTCAGCAAGGTGTAAAATTCAAATAAAAACATGTGTTCACCAAAATGTTTAGTGTAAAAAGAGAGGTTTTCAATTTCAATGGATGTGTGGGTTAGATCCTCCTTTCACACCTTAAATTCAAGAACATAAACCGAGTTAAGCCACAACTCTTGCAAGAGAGCTCTGCTACAAATTTAGTGTCACTTGGAACGAAGAGGAAACTTGGAATTTGTTGATTAATTGATTAATTAAAGCCCGATTATGCTTAAAACCCTAATTATGTAAAATCGTAAGCAAATAGACGAATCACAACAAATGATCGCAGGCAAAGATGTAATATTCAGAGTAGATACATACCAGACTTCAAGATTCCGGATGCAGAAAATTTGGGGGCTAAAGAGCTGGTGTCCAAGCCCAAGGTGACAACTTCTTCAGAGACTTCTAAAACTTGTTTGCAACTAATCACCACTGTCATAGAGGTTTTCTGCTTTGAGGATCCAGAGGGCTTCAAAGTGGGTGCCCAAGCCTTGGTAGTGTTTTTTCCTTCAGATACGGGATCTCCAAACTCTATCACAACCTCCTGCAACTCCACTTCCATAGAACACAACACATGTTACCTGTAATTACAAAGAAGGGGGTAAGGGGTTGTGGTGTCTAGGAGCTTGCCTCAGTCAAGTCCCAGAAGAACATTCAAGTCTTCCAAACATCGTTGTCAAATAGAGAGCGCATATCTCTACGAGATAGAGGTAAAACCAAATGATAAATGATAAATTCAACACAAATAGATATCACCTCGGAGGTGTAGCTCTCATGGAAAGAAGAAGCTCTTTCATGCCATGAGGAGATGGATTGATGAAGCCAAATCTATAACAAACAAACACAATAACAACACAATACTGCTCTGCAACACAATGAAAGTCTTGAATCACCTTAACATAAGATCACAAGTTCGCAATATCCATCTAGTTTACAAATGAAGTCCTAAACATGCTTATATATGCATTCCCACTTTAATTTCGTAATTCAAACTTAAGATGTCAACAATAGAACCTTCTAACGGTCACATAACCGTCATTTAAAATTTGGGACCCTGCCAAATAGGGCAGGATTAGGGCGCGGGCGCCCAAGCCCTTTGCCCCATTTTCAAGGTAGGGTCAAGTTCATCAGTGTCCCCTAGGTTCCATAAAACATGGGTTTTCAAGGATTTTCCTTCGAGAGTTGAAATGAATGTGCAAGATGCAAAGCAAAGGACCCGGGAGCTAAACTTAGGAGGGAAAAAGCCTTGGGGGGACATTTTCCGACGTAACACTACCATGATTACATTAGTGTTCCAAGTAGACATAAATTTTTAGAAAGTTTAAAGAATGATTAGGAACAAATATTAAATCCATATGACACGTTAGACCAAGGAATTAGTTTAATGAGTCTTAAATTATAAGAAATGTTATTGACAATATAAAATAGAAATTACAAAGCAAACAATTTCCGACTTATAACATAGGCCAAATAACCTAGACAAGATCATAGAATACTACGAGGGCCTATAAGCTTGATAATTTGCAATAGACATTATGAGCGATGTTCACTAAGTCATCTTACATAGAGGCCAAAGTTGCTCCACTCCCGATGGAGTTTTCGCATTTTACAATGTTTTTCAGTACTTGTCATCTCAGATTTAGGGTGGGTTATGAGATATATCTAGGATTACAAACGATGAACTGAAAGCTTTTTCAAAACCTGACATTCTATATAAAGGAACGACAATCTAGAGACCCTCTCTTCTCCTTTCCTTGCTTTTGTTAAGAACAATTTTCTCTTTAGAAGTAATCCCAGAAAAAATTGTCAGCATCCCAATGAAGATGGGTTCTGTTGATGACAACAAATTATTGGAAATTATCTACCCTGGTGGTAGGGTTGATTTGTATGACAGGCCAGTTACTGCTAGAGAAATTATGAACCAACATCCCAAGGACTGCATAGCCAGAACTGATTTTTTCAGAGTTCCATGGTTTGTGGTGAGTCCAGAGGCTACACTGATGCCAGGAATGCAATTTTTGCTTGTGCCTAAGTACACCATCAAGCGATTACTAAAGGTGCATTCTAAGCCTGTCAGCTCCATTGATTATGATACCAAAAAAATCACCACAGCCACAAAGAAAGTTCCCTCTTTTAAGGAATCTTCAAATTCAGCATCAAAGAGATCGTCAACAATACAAACAGATCAACAGAAAGAAAAGAGGGTGTATGTTTCTCATAAGAGGAGGGGTTGTTCTAAGTTATGCTGTTTGCCTTTAGTATCAGAGTCTATGGCTGAATTTAAAGTGTCCCCAGAGTTATTTGTAAGACATGTACCTTATATGCAATTCACTCCACCTCCTCCTCAAACCCATCCTCTTGATCAGGCCCCTGACAGCTACAAAGGGGCAAAGCCCAACAGGAGGGTCGCCTTCACATTACCCACTGCAGGGAACATTAGATACTACACACCATCACCCATTTCTCCTGGCATAGATGCTGCTACTGCCAGCACTTTTTTTTGAATACTCATCAACCAACTACATCTTTGTTCTATTCCAACTTTTTTCTTTTTGTTTTCAGGTTTTTAAGCTCTGTATATCAAGAGATTTTAATAAAATGTTGTAATGGTTTGAGTGTAAGGTGGCTAGATACAGGTATAAAGTATATATAGAGACTCTCTATTGTAGGAAGGCTTATCAATTGGGTATTTTTGAAACTGAAAAATAATAGGTGGGCTTTGGGATCTACTAAGCATGCCTGCCTTTTTTTTCCTATTTGGAAACAATTGCGAAGTATGCCTGATTGTGATTTAAAACCCTTATATAACTGCCAACTCTGTTTCTTGAATAGTCTCCAGCCAACTGCAGAATTGTTCTGCCTTAATAATTTTCTTTTTGTTTCATAAGTTCTTTAATTTTTGTATGTTTTGAAAAGAAGTTCCCACATGAGGACTTGGTAGAACTACCATGATGGGATAAACTTCTTTAAGACCCACTGGTAATATGGCTAGTTGCAGGTCCATAATCTGTGGAGACCTCTAGTTGTGCACGTCTTAGTTAAAATTCAATGCTCCTGTATGGGAACTGGGACCTCTATACCTTGGTGAGTTTACATCCTGGTTTCTCTCCTTCAATCAGAATCGTTCTCCATGTTTCATCTGTACATAACTTGCTTTTGCAATGCCAAAACAGAAGTGTTACTCAAAAGCAAGCTTGTTGTAAATGGATTGAAGTTACCGAGTAAAACATATGCCTGATTGTAGATTTCAAATGTCTCTGTTGGTTTAGCAATCTTATAATTTCATTATTGATTTCCAATTTTTCAGTGTGTTTCCTGCTGGTTTCTTCAAATTATTCAATGTACAACAAATCATAGAGAGCTTTACTGAATCTGTGATTTACGAGTTGTTTAATGATCATACAGTTTGGGATGTAACAAACTAATTTTCAGTTTCATTCTTTCTCTTTTCATCATGAATATTATATTTGGGACACTTACTCCACAGGAGTCCCAGACCATTCTCCTGAATATATTATTACTAAGTCTTTGCACATCCTTGCTGAATGAACTGCAATTAAAGATAAACATCATTTTGCACAGATTGATAGATTAAAGAAAATTCAAATAGATTCACTTCAGTTGACATGAGTCTATTACTGATATCTAGTACCAGTGAATTCAAATTACTGTCCAAAAATCAGAGTTTGGCTCAGTGGAGTGAGTGCATGTTTGAATATTTTTGGATATGAAGTGTGTTACATAGATGGGAAACAAAAAGGAATAATATTCTTTGGCCATGAATGTAGGTAAAGTGTTGTACACCTTTGCATGTTAAAATATTTTATATTTTATAATTGGACAATATTTTTTTTAAGGGAGGTTGAATTTGACATCGCAAATGTATTTAATGTGGGGGCACATTGAGGTCATAGTTTAGTGAGCACATGGTTAACTAGGCTCATTGAAGGAATGCATTAGTTTAGTGAGTACATGGTTAACTAGGATCATTGAAGGAATGCATCTGATGTTTTTAATTAATTGTAAAATGCATTCAATATTGTAAAAGCATTTAATGCTTGGGGCACATGTTGCAAGCCAACTTGGTTTGAAGGAGCAAAGGGGCCACCACAGAAATACTTGAGCATTAATTATTTGTGCATTGGATGTATTGATTATTTTTGCTTGCCACATTAAATAATAGTGGCAAAGGTGGTTAGTAAGCTTTTAGTGGATTTCCTCTTGCTTGTTGCTCTCTTTCCTAAAAATAAGAGGCTTGGAATGGAGTCATGCAATCACTTGATCAACTTGTACCTATTCATTGTGAGTGCAGCTTGGATCTTGGCTTGGATTGCTTGTTGAGGAGATCTTAGGGAGCATAGAGTAAGACTTTGGCTCTCATTTGTTCTTGGATCGGTCTCATGGGGTTAACAACAATAGTTACTCATTGCTGCAAAAGGTCATATTTTGAATGGCTTTTCCTTGGTTGAAAGTGTTGATCTCTATGTTAAGGCTCAAAATCTAATATTGTATTATGAATATTTCTATTACTAGAAATACATTGGTTTCAGTATTTTGGAGGCTATGTTTTTCTTGAAAGGGTTTTCTTAGGATAAACTAGTCTATCTCTTTTGTATGGTTATTCTATCTTTCATTCTTGTTATGTGTGGTTTATGCCAAAATGGCACTAGAATTTATATATTAGTGATACCACATCAACATCTTTTCTCATAAGGTTAATGTAGAATAATTTCATACTATAGTAAATGTAGGAAACTGTCTATATTTCCTTACATTTGGTATCCATTTGTATCAAAATTTATTTGTGGTTTAAGTACTAGTAGTGCAGATTTACTTTCAATGGACTAATTTATTAGTTTTACACTTTTGTTAGATATCATTAGTGATTGTTGTAACAATGCATTATTTGATTAGGTATACTAAATATGAGTATAGGAGGATTTGTTTTTGTATATGTATCAATAACCTCTCACATCTATGTATTTCTCTATTGTGTCTTCCTCAAATATTGTGTATCTTTCATTGTTAGATTTGGATTTCGGGTTTTGGTTTAGGATTTTTTAGTTTCGCATATGATTGAGTCATGAGGGCTTTGTACCTTGATCAACCCTTTGAAATTGAACAATGCAAGAGCAAAACTCTTTGGCCATACAAATGCTTCTAGAATGATTGTGTAGAGCTAGATTCCATTTAGAGAACCAATTGAAGTGTGTACATGTGAATGATTTCTCTTTTTTTTTATGATTTTTAGATGATTTGAGTGAATGTATGAATGACTTTAAATACAAGGACATAGAAACATATTGTACAAACTTGTGTTTAGTCGACCCTAGGCAAGAAGGGTAAAGGTGGAAAGTCAGTCAAATTTTAATTTAAATTTTAAAATTAGGGTGAGATTAATCCATGCCTACAAGGATGACCCCATGACTATGAACAAGTCCTAGGATAGAAAGGGTCTAGATCATAGTGGAAACTATGTGCATGGGAATAAGTGTGATCATGGGAGTAATAAATAAGTGGATAGCGTAAATGTATACGGTTTGTTAAAATGGAAAAGGGGATAAGAAGTGTAAGTAAGCTAAGATAGCGGAACAACTTCCTACACTAATCTTGAGGGGAGAGATATATGAAGAACTTTTCAAATCTTTACAATAGTTACAGAAATAAACACAAATAGCAATCATACCACAACATAGTAATTATGTGGTGAAACCCTTTCGAGAGAAAAACCCCACACTCCAAAGCAGCCCAATATATTATTCAAGAATCAAGAAAATTACAATATACTTGCAGTGAAAGCTTTCACAGAAGTATAAGCAACCAGAGATCTGGAGGCAACTCAACATCTATAAGACTCTTACACACAATTTCCATCTCAAGCTCCTGATATACAGGAGATACAATCTAGTAAACCACCAACAGTAATTACAAAACCATCAGCCAAAACCACCTAAAAGTGGCGTCCAAATTATCTCCAATCAAAAATGCACTGTGATGTGCCAAATCACACACCAACATGTGTAACTCTCCCATTTATAGCTCTTAAGTGTCCAACACGTTTTCACATTTCCCGATACAGGAGGTCAAACTTCCAGATGCCATAACTTTTGATCTAGGTGTCTGATTGACAAACCATTTGATGCATTAGAAAGCTCGTGAAGAGATATATCAAGATATAAGTTACTTCATTGGTTACAACAACTTTCATGGAATTTATGGACCTCTAAGTGCCTCAAATATGAGTTCAAAACTTTTTTGGGGAGTTTCAAAAAATAAAAACTCTAATATCTTGCAATTCAGGTATGATCTTGAGTTGAAACTCACTCAAGATGTTTACTTGGCAGTTTTGTACCTTTTGGAAAAATTCTGGGTCCATCCATGCTCAAATATAGAGTTACTAAAAATAGTAAGCCCTGCCATTTTTAGCCTCTTTTGGAAAATTTAAAAGTTTTAAACCATTCTTCAAGATCAAGGGTATTCGAAAAGACCAAAATTGGGAAGAATAGAAACCTTTTGTAGTTACAAGGTTGAGACACATTTCCTAACATTCTTCCATTTGTCAAACACCTTGCAAGAGCAAAGGGAGTATCAACACCATGATTTAATTGCTAGGGGCTAAGAGGCCCATAGACTCCGAACACCATCAGAAATTATATGTGCTCACAGGCTTAGTTAATGAATCTGCAACATTCATCAAAGTCTCTACCTTAACTAGCTTCACCATGCCATCCTCAACCATATCTCTAACAAAATGATATTGTACATCAATGTGCGTAGTCTTGGCATGAAATGTTGGGTTCTTAGCTAGGCATATTGCATCTGACTGTCACAATAAACTATCACTGCACCTTGTTTTATTCCGATATCTGAACACAATCTCTTAAGCTAAATGACTTCTTTACAAACATGAGTAGCTTCCATATACTCAACTTTAGTAGTGGACAAAGCAACCACAGCCTGTCGCTTACTCATCCAACTAATTGCACCACCAAATAAAGTAAATACATAAGCACTGGTGGATCATCTGCTATCAACATCACCTACCCAGTCTGAATCCACATAACCATGAATATCAAGGGAATGCATGTCTCCTATCAAATTACAATGATAACACAATAAATACTTTGAGGTACCCCGCAAATATCTGAAGACTCTTTTAATTTCATCCCAATGAACTCTACCAGGATTAGACATATATCTGGAAAGAACTCCCACTGCTTGGGCAATGTCTGGTCTAGTACAGGCCATAGCATACATAAACTTCTGACTGCACTCTGGTAAGGCACTCTGCTTATGTCTTCCATCTCTGATGGGGATGTTGGACATTATGAAGTAGTTAACTTCATTCCTACCATAAAAGGAACACATAATGGTCTACAATCATGCATGTTAAACCTCTGTAAAATTGAATTGACATATGTACTCTGGCCAAGCCATAGTTTTTTGTTCACTCTATCTCTTCTTATTTCCATCCCAAGAATGTGTTTAGTTGCACCAAGATCTTTCATTTCAAATTTATCTGCAAGTTGAGACTTTAGTTCTAAAATCATTCCTTCCCATTTACCAGTAAATAACATATCATCAACATATAATGCAATAAACAGGAAATGATCACCATTAGATTTATAATGAACACAATGGTCAGATTTAGAATGCTCAAATCCCAAACTCAACACATATATATCAAATTTCTGGTACCACATCCTAGGACATTGTTTGAGGCCATACAAGATTTCTTCAATTTACAAACCAAATTACTTTTAGCTTTCACCATGTAGTGCTCTAGCTGTGTCATATAAATATCCTCCTCCAAATCACCATGAAGGAAAGTTGTTTTCACATCCATTTTCTCAACCTCTAGATCATAAGCAGTGACAATAGAAAGAAAGAATCTAATGGGTGTCATTTTTGCAATAGGAGAAAATATTTCACCGTAATCAACACCCTCAACCTGAAAGTAACCTTTCGCAACCAACCATGCTTTGTACTTCTCAATACCTTCATCTGAACCAATTTTTTTCTTGAACACCCATTTGTAACCAACAGGTTTTCATCATTTAGGCAATGGCACTAGGTCCCATGTATCATTGTTTCTCAAAGTTGTCATTTCTTCATCCATAGTAATCTTTCAATACTCTACATCATTCATCCCTAATGCCTCTTATACAAATCTAGGTTCACCTATGTTAGTATTCAAAGCAAAAATGCATCTCTAGTCATCAGGTGAATACCTTTTAGGTGGTTAGCTATGCCTTGTAGACCTTCGAACAAGTTGAGTTGGAGGTTCTTCCTCCTCTTCTGAAGATTCAAAGCTAGATGAGCTCTCCTCAACTTCATGTCTATCTAGGGGCCTCAATTCAAATTTCCTAGGCGTAGAAGGGAGTTGAATCACATCTTTTTGTTCACTTTGTTTTGGATACAATGTAATAGAAGAAGGCTTAGTTTATCTAAAAGTAACACTTCTACTATATATTACCTTCCATGCAACATGGTCCCAAAGCTTGTATCCTTTCACACCATAACTATACCCGATGAAGATACATTTCACAACCTTGTTCTCCAACTTTGTTCACTTCTCCTTTGGCACATGTGCATATATCTCGCAACCAAAAACTCTAATATGTCTTAGTGAAGGCTTGTGCCCGACCATGCCTCCATAGGCATTTTATCAACAAGCATTGATGTAGGAGACCTGCTAATCAGGTAGCAAGCAGTAGCAAAACCTTCATCCAAAAACCTTTGTTCTAGACCAACACCACTAAGCATACTCCTAGCCTTCTCCATTAGTGTCTTGTTCATTCTTTCTGCAACTCCATTCTTCTATGGAGAATACAAATTTGTCTTTTGTCTCTAAATGCCACAATCTTTATAGAATATATCAAAATCATTAGAGCAAAATTCATTGCCATTTTCAATCCTCAAACATTTTATTTTCCTTCCAGTCTGCAACTCAACCATTACTTTAAATTCTTTAAATCGACGAAAAACTTCATATTTAATCTTTAGAAAATATACCCATGTCCTTCTGCTATAGTCATCAATAAATGAAACATAATGTGTGTATTTCGCAATGGAAGGAACATCTGTAGTACCATACACATTAGAATGAGTAAGATCCAATACACCACAAGATTTATGAAAACTTGAGTAAAATTGAACGTGGTTTTGTTTACCATAAATGCAATGCTCACAAAAATTAAAATCAGTCAACCCTTCAACAAGGTTTTTATTTGTCAAGGTCCTTAGAACCTTTTCTCCTATGTGGCCTAATCTCTGGTGCCATAACATAGTCTTCTCTATAGGCAATTTTAATTCAAAAGAAAGAGCACCCTTAGGTACCCAAAAGCCATGACCATCCACTAAAAATGAAACCCTCTCCTTTTCCAATGAAGTAGTCACGGATTTTCTTCTCGCATAAAAATTGTTGATGTATAAATTTGTGGGTCTAATCCAACAACATGGAAAACTCTAAAAACATGGGATGGCTTCTCAAAGTGACCTCCAGATTTTAAGGAAGCTAGCTCTTCCTTTTTTCAATGGGGGTTTTGAGAAAGGGAAGAAGAAACAAGATTACAGATACAATGAAATAAAACTCCTAACCCTATGGTGATGCACCAGATTTATGACTACCCAGTTGCACAGTGTCAAACCCTAATAGATTTAACTGGAAAAATTAAAGAACTTGTAGCATGATCAATTACCCAGTTTATAAATAGATTCAACAGAGGCAAAGAAATAGAAAATAAGAAACAAGAAAACATAAATACATTTTGAATATGCACAAAACATTACTTCTTTCATTATCTGGTTGAGAAAACAAAAATACAGAGGCAAGATTGTTGCACAAAATACAATGTCTCATCCCTCATAGAAGCACTGTTGAGGCAAAAAAGAAATATCTATGCTGCTCAAATCTTTGATCTGTGTGTAGAACTCTTAGAACTGTGATTCAAATCTACCCTTTTATAACCCATAAAAAATGAATCCACTAAAGATCTCTGCAACTGAAAATCTTTGTAACTGCCCAAAAAATCTCTTTGGCTGAAAATCCCATGAAATTTGCCCCAAAACCCAACTCCAGCAACTACAACTGGTTGTTCTGTTACTTCCCCATGGCTAGAAAATATATTGGTCTCCATCTTTGGCCTGCATGAAAAACTCACTCCCGCTCATTTCTTTATTTTTTGTAGCTTGCCGTGAAAGCCTTATAAGAAATAAAGCATGGCTTTATTTATTTTAGGGCAGCATGTTGATCTTTTCCATGCATAGAAACATAAGTCTTATAATAGCTTTTACCTTGGCCTTATTACTTGAGGGACCCACCATTGAATTTAAAAATAAGAGACTATACAAACTCATCTCTTAAACTCCCGTGAGTGATAATAAGACTTTCATTAAAATAAAACTCATCTCTAATCAAGGGCCCCACCATATTAAAATATGACTCTTTAAAACAATGACTCTGCTTAGGACTCACATGAATCTTTATTTTGGTGAGTTTAATAAAAACAAAAACAAATGCATTTATCTATCACCCACAGTGTCCACGTGGCTTGATGGCACTTCTTTGGAGTGAAGCTTTCCTTTCTTTGCCCTCAAATGAGCGTGGTTATGCCACTTAGCATGCTCCACAGCTCTCTCTTTAATTTGTTTCAAATGTCTGCCAACCGTCGATTTGTTTCTTCATCCCACGGTTGCTATGCGTTGCATCTTTGAAAACCCTAAACTGGACACCATTCGATCTTAATGTAACTGTGTTGAATCTGAGGCCGAGCTTTCATTTTTTACATGCTGTGGAGCTGAATGCCCTTGAAACTCCACTATGGGGTATTGGCTACGCTATACCGAAATGCTAGCCTTTCTTTGAATCTATTGTGTATTCCATTCCTTGTTGCTCACTATGCAATCTAATCTTGTTGGGACCTATCTGCATGAGTTGAGCTCCTCTAATTACTTGTTCATTGATTTACATAGGTCAAAGCTTGTGTTTGATATGGCTGATATTCTATGCAGTGTCACCCTTTTTCATATGCTGAGTGCCATATACTTCAACACTATGCCATATTTAAGGTAGCGCCACACTTCTTTCAACAACCACTGCACCTTTGATACCTAGCTTGTGCTTTGAAGATGGTCGCATCATGAGAAGTTACTAAAGTCGCACCATTGTGTGATTCTTTTGAAGCATGAGACCCCATTCTAGAACAATAGTTGCCTTATATAATGGCTCGAGCCTCACATTGGATCGAGCTCCCTTTGGTTTTTATGATGCAATGCCATTTTTTTAAATAGAAGGGCCTTCATCTTTAGAGGCCACACTATATCATAGAAGTCATGCCATTTTTTTATTGTGAACTTCATTTAATACTTGTGCTTTTAGTGGGCAATGCCTCTTGATTCGGATGAAAGTCTCATGTAGATTCCTTTGATATGAATGAAGTGCGCTTAGTTTTTGTGACTTGATTAGTAAGAGGCCACCGTGATCATTATAAAACCAGCGTCTTTTGACTGGCAGATGTCTTTACAAATGTTATGTGACTACACCTTGCTTGATCCAAACTTTATGCCTTAATCTGAATACCTCACAAATAATAATGGTTGTGACTGATTTCATAGGCGGCCTTCATCATGATACTGTGCCTCATTCATTTTGTGGTTGGCTCCTTATCCCTGAGCCTTAATCTTATAATGCTAAGCATCTGTTTTGCTTCAAGCTGAGACTTACCTTATAAGATACACCTTTAATATTGACCGAGTTCCTTAAAACCTAAAGGCTGATCTTTATAAAGCCTCAATGAACTGAGTCCCTTCTCTCATCGGCTATGGCACATGCTTCAATGTTGCTTCATTATCTATACTGGTGTCATGTATATATTGACTGCACTTTAAAGTTGTTGTTTTCCCCATATTGACAATGACCTCTATCTCACAGGAAGGGCCAATTCGACTAGATAGGCTAAGCTTGAAAATTAATAGACTATGCACATGATTTGGAGATTTATGGACTTCGCTTCTGGCAGCAGCATTACTCCATGAAACTATTCCTTCTAGAACAAATACATCTTCATTTGGTTGTAACTTTGATTTACTTGATGAGACTGAGTTTGAAGTGATGGAGTCTTCATTACACTTGTTGAATTGTGATCAGGCTCATCTGGTTGAACTCTATTTGACATTTGACCCAAATCTTCATCTTCCTCTGTGAACCCTTAATTAGTATTATTTTGAATTTTTTTTAAATGGAGTGCAAAATTTTGCACAATAATTCTTGGCAACAGGTTGGGAAAGTGGGCCCGCTCATTGTAAACCTAGAGAAAATAATGCCTTATCCATTGGGCATAGAGTCAGAATAGGTTGAAACTGAAACAAACTTGTGCATCCATAAAACTTAAAATAGAGTGGCACCCAGTATCTATGTAACCAAACTGAAACACAACTACCTAGAAATGCATTGAAACTGAAACTATAACACTGCTGAACAAAATGTCTCCCTCAACTGAAACTAATACTGATAACCACTGAAGCTGACCATTGAAACCTTTGAAACTAATACTGAGCTGGATCACAGAATTGACTCTCATCTCTTTATTGCAGCAATTGAGATTTATTGAAAACAAAACAACTGAATCTAAAAACTAATGCTACTATTGTAGCTTATTCTGATCACTGAATCTAAATTACTGATATGTGATATGCATAGGAATATGCCCATTCACAGGCGTGGCAAAATAACTGTCAGATCTGATTATTGTGTCCCACTGAATTGACATCAAACTGAGAATTGACCAAATGAAATGCATGAAGAAAAATATAAGGAACTTATACCTTTTGGTCTCCCTGCACTCTCAAGGCTCATCCTCGGTATGAAAACACCAATCAAGCTTTTCTGTATGCTACTCTTGCTTTAGTGGAGGGTGGGAAGGGAAAATAAAGCATTGAAGCTCGTTCCTCCATTTGCATTTGGAAGCTTCTGTTGACTGAACTTCAATAGTGACATCTTTTGCATGCTCGTCCATAGAATGGCGACCCATGATAGTGTCAAAACCAGGTGTGCAGGTTGCAGAGCCACTAATAACAACCTTGAATCTGATTGGGATTCCTTCGTGCAAGAAGAAGGGTATATAATGTGACTTAGTATGTGACTCTTCACTTTTGTAGATGTTTCTCTAGACCTCATCATCTTGTAGCTGTGAATCTTCATCAAGAAGAAGACAATACCCCTTTTCAAGAATAGAAAACAAATCAGTTCTTTCACATACTTCTTTAAAATTTCCCTCATAATCTGCTACAAGAGGCTTTGCAAAACAGCCATTCACGTGTTCAATAGTAGGATCTTCTCCATCTAGAATCTGATATCCCTGTTGCAAAATTGAGAATAAATCTTCCTCCTGCTACCCCTGATGCATATTTGTGCTATCTTCTTCAAAATGTGAAACCTCATGATAGAAATAAAAATAGTCATTCCTAATAGACTCTAGAAATCTCTCTTGCAACCTCTTCCTCAAGATGAGGTTCAAACTGTGCATCATCCTCTACCCAGTACTTTTCAGCTTCAAAGCCCCTCATGAAGTACTTTTCAGCTTCTAGAAGTTGCAATTTATGGACATCCGTTGAACCTGATTTATTAGTTATCTGAGTTTCTAAGTCACTCTTTGCCATGGATACATGATGCTCATGATCATAAGAACACACTGAATAAACAGGAGTCACTTCCTTGCTTGTATCTTGATCTTTGAGACTCCATTTTTTTTTAATGTCAAAATGAGAAAGAACCTGATCTATGACTTCTATGGGCTGATTTACAGCTACAGAGGCTTGTAAAGTATAATTCTCAAGATGATTGGGCATCTTATGACTGTATTCATATTGTTGTTCATACAGACTTAGAGGCATAAAAATTGGATCAGCATTATACATGGCTTGATCTTTTAGCTCATTAATCTCACAAGAGAGGGTTTTTATAAGTTCTTTTACCACACTCATCTCCTCATGATTTCATGAATCAGCAGGGAGGGTGGGTGGATTAAAATCTATATGCATTTGGCTACAAGAAAGAGTCTGAGACAGGTTATCAACATAAGGCATCAGGAGTTTTAAAGGTAGGGGAGGTAGTTTACCGGCTTCTATGAGGTTGTTTTCAGCCCTAATGGCAAGATCATATGACTGGGGCAGAGTTTCATCTCCTAGGGCTTGAATCATAATAGAGATTTCAAGGTCTAAAGCCTTTAAATAATAAAGAAATGCAAAGATTGGAGGAGGCCTGATATCAATAGAAAATTTCTTCCATACCTTATCAAATCTTGAATTGAAGTCACATATGCTCTCTGTAGGATGTCTCTTGATGGTGATGAGATTCTGAGTGAGGGTGCTAACATTTGTCCTCTCTTTGAACTGATTATAGATGAGCCCACCAAGATGATCCCATTCAATGATTGAACTAGGCTGCAACCCTCTATACCATTCTTTTGCTTTGCCTTTGAGAGAAGATGCTAGCAACAAAAGAGCATGATTCTCAGTAGTGATGTTGTGAATGGAGCATAAACTTGCAACATCCTGAATATGATCTACAGGACTAACAGAGCCATCCCCAAGCAAATGAGGTAGTGCCTTCCATGTTGTGTCTAGAACTTGACCCTATTGATGAGTGCCAGGTAGCACCCATGAAATACACCTTTTTACCCCTCTTTTTCCTTCCTTCTTATTCCATTGTCCTAATGACTGCACCAAAGTAGATTAACAAGATTGTTCTAATTATGTTTAATGAGAGATGAATTACTTAAAATCATGATTTCTGATTGAAGGACTAATGTGCATTGAATTCATGGAAATATGCAGAAATTCTCTCTTTTTGAATCTACAGGTTCAGATGTTCAAGCAAAGATAATTTTGGTCATCTCTGGAGATTGTCCTAATAATCTCTGGAGCTGACATATGGATACCGCACTAGTCTCCAATATTTTCTAATATGATTGGAGAGATTTTGAGAGAAGGGGATGAATCATCTCCGAAGATGAACTGAAGTCATGAGCATATCTCTGGAGTTGCAGACAGAAGCACACACCTCTGAAGTCTCCTCAACACGATTACAGATTTCCAGGGCCGCTGCTAGTCAACACTTCCAGTGGTAATTGGGGTGCTCTAGATATTACTCAATCAACACCTAAGTAATCGAATGAAGACTGTAGTTAACTGCTGGAAGTTTTATCTTTCTTTTTGATTTTGCATGAGTTCTCAACAGACTGATTAAATACCTATATTTCAGGGCCTCATTGCCTAGTTGTATTTGAAACTAAGACTCAGATTTAGTGAGACTATTGTTCCACTAAATCTATTTCAATTGTATGAATGTTTACTCTATAATTAAACAGTTAGTAGAATAAGAGATTGGTACTATCTCAAAAATGAACTAGTAGTTAGGGTAAATGATATCTCCTCACTAGATTATATATAAACTTACAAAGGTAGTAGCAGAATATATAGCAGATAATTTATTGTTATTGTAATCTCATTTTGATATAGACATTTTCCTGAATACAAAAGCTGATGGAATTGGACTGAAAGTGAGTTGTGATATTATCTTCTTGTGTTGATTCATTGCTTTGGTCTTTAGCCCTAAGGGTGTGGAGCAAGGGCCCACTCCCACCACCAAGGCAAAAGGCTAGTATTGTTTGTTTTGTTATTCTGTTTCAAATTTTGTTTAGAAAGATAGTTACTATTTTCTCATAGATAAATGTATGTTTCAATTGTATGGAATAATGTAGATCTACATTGGCAATTCACTGTTTTAGCTTTGTTTCCAACATTTCTAGAATTCATCTTCATACTAGATAGATTAGTAGTATTAGTTTCTTTAATCAGTAGAGATCATTAGAGTTAGTTAAGTAGACTGTCAACTATAGGATTCTTACTTACAAATAGCCAAGGACATAGCCATAGATTTGACACATGAAAATATGATTAAATGTCAAGTTACAACGACCCTTGTCACCTGTTGCTAAAGAACAAGAGAACTTGAATCCAAAGTCACAAAAGGCAGATTACTTGCTAGAATATTTAGATGCACATAGATACCTAGGGCTTCCATGATCTGTAGAAGAAAAGATCTGAGATTGAGCCTCTAGTAGAGTCACCAAGTGGAAAATTCATGCTCAAATGAGCAAGTATTTTTGTGATTTACCACCAAAACCACAAAATATAGGGCAAAGATTCAATGAAAACAAAGACCCAAGTCTTTGAATCCAGTCCCACCGGGCATGCCAAAAACTGTTGATGTATAAATTTGTGGGTCTAATCCAACAACAACATGGGAAACTCTGAAAACATGGGATGGCTTCTCAGAGTAACCTCCAGATTTTAAGGAAGCTGGCTCTTCTTTTTTTAAATGGGGGTTTTGGGAAAGGGAAGAAGAGACAAGATTATAGATACAATAAAATAAAACTCCTAACCCTATGGCGATGCACCAGATTTATGACTACCCAATTACACAGTGTCAAACCCTAATAGATTTAACTGGAAAAATTAAAGAGCTTGCAGCATGATCAATTACCCAGTTTATAAATAGATTCAACAGAGGCAAAGAAATAGAAAATAAGAAGCAAGAAAATAGAAATACATTTTGAATCTGCACAAAACATTACTTCTTTCATTATCTGGTTGAGAAAACAAAAATACATAGGCAAGATTGCTGCACAAAATACAATGTCTCATCCCTTATAGAAGCACTGTTGAGGCAAAAAAGAAATATCTCTGCTGCTCAAATCTCTGATCTGTGTGTAGAACTCCTTGAACTGTGACCCGGATCTGTCCTTTTATAACCTAGAAAAAATGAATCCGCTAAAGATCTCTGCAACTAAAAATCTTTGTAACTGCCCAGAAAATCTCTTTGGCTGAAAATCCCATGGAATCTGCCCCAAAATTTGGCTCTAGCAACTACAACTAGCTGTTCTGTTACTTCCCCATGGCTGGAAAATACAATGGCCTCCATCTTTGGCCTGCGTGAAAAACTCACTCTCACTCATTTCTTTATTTCCTGTAGCTTGCCGTGAAAGCCTCATAAGAAATAAAGCATGGCTTTATTTATTTTAGGGCAGCATGTTGCTCTTTTTCATGCATAGAAACATAAGTCTTATAATAGCTTTTACCTTGGCCTTATTACTTGAGGTACCCACCATTAAATTTAAAAATAAGAGACTATACAAACTCATCTGTTAAACTCCCATGAGTGATAATAATCCACTTTCATTAAAATAAAACTCATCTCTAATCAAGGGCCCCACCATATTAACATATGACTCTTTAAAACAATGACTCTGCTTAGGACTCACGTGAATCTTTATTTTGGTGAGTTTAATAAAAACAAAAACAAATGCATTTATCTATCACCCGCAGCCTCCACTTGACTTGATGGTGCTTCTTTGGAGTGAAGCTTTCCTTTCTTTGCCCTCAAATGAGCTTGGTTATGCCACTTGGCACACTCCGCATCTCTCTCTTTCATTTGTTTCAAATGTCTGCTAATCGTTGATTTGTTTCTTCATCCCACAGTTGCTATGCATTGCATCTTTGAAAACCCTAAACTGGACACCATTCGATCTTACTGTAACTGTGTTGAAACTGAGGCCAAGCTTTCATTTTTTACATGCTGTGGAGTTCAATGCCCTCGAAACTATACTATGGGGTATTTGCTGCACTATACCGAAATGCTAGCCTTTATTTGAATTTACTGTGTATTCCATTCCTTATTGCTCACTATGCAATCTAATCTTGCTGGGACCTATCTGCATGAGTTGAGCTCCTCTAATTACTTGTGCATTGATTTACATAGGTCAAAGCTTGTGTTTGATATGGCTGATACTCTATGCAGTGTCACCCTTTTTCATATGCTGAGTGCCATATACTTCAACACCACACCATATTTAAGGTAGCACCACACTTCATTTAGAAATCGCTGCACCTTTGATACCTAGCTTGTGCTTTGAAGATGGTCGCATCATGAGAGGTTGCTGAAGTCACACCATTGCGTGATTCTTTTGAAGCATGAGACCTCATTCTAGAACAATAGCTGCCTTATATAATGGATCGAGCCTCACATTGGATCAAGCTCCCTTTGGTTTTTATGATGCAATGCCATTTTTTAAAACAGTAGTGCCTTCAACTTTAGAGGCCGCACCATATCATAGAAGTCATGCCATTTTTTTTAATTGTGAACTTCATTTAATACTTGTGCTTTTAGTGTGCAATGCCTCTTGATTCGGCTGAAAGTCTCATGTAGATTCCTTCGATATGAATGGAGTATGCTTAGTTTTTGTGACTTGATTAGTAACAGGCCACCGTGATCATTATAAAACCAGCATCTTTTGACTGGCAGATGTCTTTACAAATGTTATGTGACTACACCTTGCTTGATCAAAACTTTATGCCTTAATCTGAATACCTCACAAACAATAATGGCTATGACTGATTTCATAGGCTTCCTTCATCATGATACTGTGCCTCATTCATTTTGTGGTTGGCTCCTTATCCTTGAGCCTTCATCTTATAATGCTAAGCATTTGTTTTGCTTCAAGCTAAGACTTACCTTATAAGATGCACCTTTAATATTGACCGAGTTCCTTTAAACCTAAAGGCTGATCTTTATAAAGCCTCAATGAACTGAGTCCCTTCTCTCATCAACTGTGACACATGCTTCAATGTTGCTTCATTAACTATACTGGTGTCATGTATATATTGACTGCACTTTAAAGTTGTTTTCCCCATATTGGCAATGACATCTATCTCACAGGAAGGGCCAATTCCACTAAATAGGCTAAGCTTGAAAATTAATAGACTCTCCACATGATTTGGAGATTTATGGACTTTGCTTCTGGCAGCAGTATTACACCATAAAACCATTCCTTCTAGAACAAATACATCTTCATTTGGTTGTAACTTTGATTTACTTGATGAGACTGAGTTTGAAGTGATGGAGTCTTCATTACACTTGCTTAATTGTGATCAGGCTCATCTGGTTGAACTCTATTTGACATTTGACCCGAATCTTCATCTTCCTCTGTGAACCCTTAATTAGTATGATATTGAATTTTTTTTGAAATGGAGTGCAAAATTTTGCACAAGTACTATTGCACTCAACAGTGCATGCATCAAGCTTATACATTGTGCCAAATCTGACACCTCTAGCAATCACCATAGCACCTCTTACCATCTTGCATCCTGAATCATAAAGACTACCTACACACCCACATCTATTAGTTTGCTCACAAATATTAAATGTTGTGCTAATCCAAGGATATGCAACACACCATTAATCCTTTGTATTCTATAATCAGGAAATATGATTTTAACTTTACCACGGCCAACAATATTTAAATGAGAATAATCACCCAAGTACACCTTACCTCCATCAAATTCTTCATATTCAGAAAACCAATCTCTATTAGGGGTCATATGGAAATATGCACCTGAGTCAATTAACCTTGCATCATTACCTGCATAAATGGCCAATGCTACAATGAATGCATCACCATCTTCCTTCTTGGAATCAAAATCATAATCAAATTTCTTCTTTTTCTTCTTCTTTTCTTCTTTACACTCCTTACAGAAGTGTCCAGGCTTACTACAATTCCAACAAATAATTTTGGACTTTTTAGGAGATTTGATCTCCCTTAGGACTTGGATTTGTCACGCTTCTTTCTCTTCTTGCCTTTTTCTTTGGGTCTTCCATGAACACTTAGGGCTTCTTTGGCACTAATGGATACTTTCCTCCTCATTTCTTCAGAAACCAAAGAACCCACAACATCTTCAACTTTCAAGACAACAGAAGTAATCCCAATCGCCATAACAAGGGAATCCCATGAATTATGTAAAGAACAAAGTAGGATCTGACATCTCTCCTCCTCATCCAATTTAACATGAACTGATCCCAATTGGGCCACCAACATATTGAATGCTTCCAGGTGGTCTGCAATTCATTCACCTTCTTCCATTCTCAAGGAATACAATTTTTTCCTCAATAAAATCTTGTTCACTAAAGATTTGGCTTGATATATCTCACTGAGTTTCTTCCATAGTTTCTTTGCAGAGGGCTCTTCATGGACATTGATTAAAACAGAGTTTGTCAGGCACAATTTGATTAGATCCTTGGCTTTACAGTCCATAACATCATATGTAACAACCAAATTAGCATCTGTGGGCCTTGAAACATTCTCATCAATAGCATCCCACAGACCTCGATTAATTAATAGATCCTTCATCTTCATCTTCCATATCTCAAAATTGTTACCAAAAAATTTCTCTACCTCTATTCTCCCTGATGTGCTCGCCATTTGAAACTCCTTGCAACAGGATCACAAAGTATCTTCCACACAAGCTCCCACTCAAAACTAGATTAGTTCAAAAAACCCAACAACCCACAACTAAAACCAAAGGTGATCAAGCTCTGATACCACTTGTAAGGAAGCTAAGGTAGTAGAACAACTTCCTACACTAATCTTGAGGGGAGAGATATGTAGAACTTTTTAGATCTTTACAACAATTACAAAAATAAACACAAATAGCAATCATACCACAACACAATAATTACGTGAGGAAACCCTTTTGGGAGAAAAACCCCACACTCCAAAGCCACCCAATATATTATTCAAGAATCAAGAAGATTACAATATACGTGCAGAGAAAGCTTTTACAGGAGTATAACCAACCAGAGATTTGGAGAAACTTAACATCTATAAGACTCTTACACACAACCTCCATCTCAAGCTCCTGATATATATAGGAGATACAATATAGTAAACCACTAACAGTAATTACAAAACCATGAGCTAAAGCCACCCAAAAGTGGTGCCCAAATTATCTCTAATCAAAGATGCCTTGTGATATGCCAAATAACACACCAACATTTGTAACTCTCCTCTTTACATCTCTTTTAAGTGTCCAACATGTTTTCACATTTCCCAAAATAGGAAGTCCAACTTCCAATTTTGAGGTATTTAGGGACCTCTAAGTGCCTCAAATCTGAGTTCAAAACTTTTTTGGGGAGTTTCAAAAAATAAAAATTTTAATATCTTGCAATCCGGGTATGATCTTGAGTTGAAACTCACTCAAGATGTTTACTTGGAAGTTTCGCACCCTTTGGAAAAATTTTGGGTCCATCCATGCTCAAATGTAGAGTTACTAAAAATAGTAAGACCTGTCATTTTTAGCCCCTTTTGGAAACTTTGAAAGTTCTAAACCATTCTTCAAGATAAAGGGTATTCAAAAAGACCAAAATTGGGAAGAATAGAAACCTTTTTATAGTTGCAAGGTTGAGACATCTTTCCTAACAAGAGGTGGGTGTATAGAAAGATGTTTAAATAGTAGGTAGATAACATAGGTCAGAGGACCTGACCTTCCACAAGATTATGCCATTTTTAATATGTCTATGTATCAAAGCACTCCTCTCAAACTAAACACAAAACTTAATAGGAAATGGCATGGTTATACAAATTTCACCATTACACTAATAAATCATCATATAATTTTTTATTTTACATAACTTATTTTAAATAATACGTTTTATTTAAATACTAATTTTAAGGTTACATTTTTTCAAATAACTCTAATACTCTCACAAACATTAAATCTTTTTCAAATATTAATCTTCTCCCATATATTTGTAATGATGAAATTTGCATGTCCATGTCATTTCCCATTTAGTTTTATGTTCATTTTCAAGAAATGTCTTGATACATGTACATATTGACAAATGATGCAATCTTGCGTGAATTTGGGTTCATTCCCCTATCTTGTCCTATCCCTATACACACATATTCCCATGAACTTAACCCCCACCTTGTTCCTATACATTCATCTTATCCACACATTTATTAAAATCTATATATACACCTACCTAGACATTATTGTTATACACCTAGATATGACCATTTATCCACTTAGGATCATTTCCATAGTCACGGGGTCAACCCTATGTTACACATATGGTTCTTAGGGTTGTCATTGATGTCAACATTGTCACTAGGTTGTCATTGATGTCAACACTATCATGGTGGTGTGATGGTGTTCATGGTTGGATGTCATGTCCCATCCAATAACACAAGAGCAAGAGAAGAAGACTCAGTGAGAAGAAGAGAAAAATAAGAAGATACAATTCATGGTTGGACGTCATGTCCCATCCAACAAGAGAAGAAGATTAAATGAGAAGAAGAGCAAAATAAAGATGATACAGCTCATGGTTGGATGTCATGTCCCATCTAACAAGAAAAGATAGAAGATATAGTTCATATTAAGATGAGAATTAGAAGCACAAAGATGATCAAATGTGTTGCTAATGCTACTGATGGCCTATAGTATGTATGATCCAAGTTCCATGATGATTGCATTAATGGAAGAGTGTTTTGTTGTTGATTGTTTGAAAACAGTGTCACCTCTGTGAAGATATTTTGTACAAGACAATGGAATGTTCTGCATTCCTCCGCAATTGTAGATATGGCCATGCAATTTTGGAATTGTGTTCAGGGTGCAGTGAAGGTGGTAATTCCAAGTTCTCAAATCATTTGTCCTTCCGCTATGAAAGTTATGCATGATAGAGTATCAACATGTGTTCTAGCAAAGTAAGCTAGTGATGAAGGCCTGTTGGAATGCTCTGCATTCCTTTGTAGATGAATGATTGCCTTTGTAGTTTTAAGGACATGTTTATGGATGTGTATTACATGTTTCTTTGTAGTTTCAAGGTCCTCGGTGATCCAACTCTTAGTTTTTCAAATGACAGCATGTTGCAGTGTGTTCCAGATGACAGTGTTCTCAGAGTTAATGATTGAAGTTGTGCAGCACAATTATCTGATGTGTGGTGGCAAAGGAGTGTTTGGGGATGTTTTATAAGTCATGTGGACTCATATAGAAAAGTTTCATGAAGATCTTTCTTGTTTCCAGTACCGCACAAGGTTTTCAAGTTGATGTGGTCGTTATACTTCAAGTCTTCATGTGTTTTCCTTAAAGTTGTCCTATTTCCAAATAAGCGGATTGTGCAGATGTAATCCCTTAGTGTTTGAAGCTGTGAAGGATGTTTTGGACCTAGTTAAGCAAGTGTTGAAGTCCACAAGGCTTGGATCTTTTGTTGGTGTAACATGTGGTTTCAATTAGGACCTATCTTCTACACGTTTCATATTGTGTGTTGTCTGGCTTACTTGTAAATGTATTTTTCATGTTGTATTTGGCCAACAAGCAATGTAATCAATGTAATATCTTTTATAAAGAGTGAATCAAATTAGTGAGGTGAGGTGTGATTGAAAATCTCACAAGCAGATGAAAAGCAGAATAAGTGTGCAACTGAAGGAGAAAGAGCAGAAGTTGTTGATGCTATCTAGATTCATCTTGAAGACATATTTGTGATAGTGATCAAGTATAGAGTGTGCCTAACTAATCAGATCTTTAGACGAAAGTGTGAATAGGTAGACGTGCAATCATTAAAAGTGTGAGTTTCAATGTCAGTTTTCAGACAATAGAAAGACTATCATACTGTAATCTTTTGTAAGTGTGTTCTCATTTCAGCAAGTAGTAGCTTCCTTAAGAGTGACCCTAAAACAAATCCATTAGGGAGTAGAAGCTTCCTTGGGAGTGACCCTAAATCAAAGTTACTTAGGGATTAGCAGCTTCCCTGGTTTATAGCCCCTAAAATAAAGTTATTATTTGAGCTTCGTATATTGTGAGTTAATCCTTACCCTGTTTTTTCCCTTCTAGGGTTTTCCACGTATATCTAGTGTTATGTGTTGATGTGCATTGTGTTAATCTTTCATGTTCATGTTTATAATGTAATGATTAAGTTTTGATCTACTCCCAAAAACTTGAAGTTGTTAAAATTGAAGATTATTTAGATACTGATTCACCCCCCTCAGTATCCTGGTGTGTACAACAATTGGTATCAGAGCCAAGTTCCTCTGAGGGAATTTTAACTACTTAAGGAAGGTCCGAGATGGCATAAAATGGATCGAGAAAGATACCTAGGTTTGATGGAACAAATTATGCTTTTTGGAAGCTAAGGATAGAATCTTATATCAATTCCCTAGGGTGTGGTGTTTGGGACTTTGTCTAGTCTGGTTACACAGTTTTTGCTACTATTCCTATAGATGCAGATGAAATCAAGAAGTATGCTAATAGAGCAAAGGAAAAATTTGCCATCATGAGTGGGTTAGTTGATTCAAAACTTTCAAAAATAATGGGTTGTGATTCTTCTCAAGAAGTTTGGGATAAACATAAAACCATCTACGAAGGAGATAAGAAAGTGAAGCAAGCCAAGATGCAAATCTTCAAGAACAAATTTGAGAATCTAAAAATGACAGAGGATGAAAACATTATTGGATATATGCTCTGGGTGAATGAAGTGGTCAATGGCATTACAAGTCTTGGTGGAGAAGTGAAAGAAGATGAGATTGTGAAAAAGATTCTAAGATCTCTTCCCAAATCTTACAGTCATAAGGTATCTGCCATTGAGGAGAATGCAGACTTGGATACATACACTATAGACAAATTGTTTGGTACCCTTACTGCCTTTGAAATGAGAGATTTTGGTAGTGATGCTCCAAAGAAAGAAGTTGCTTTCAAAACTGGTATGAAGACAAAAGAAGAAGTTGTTGATGAAGATGAGAGCTATGATGAAATTGAAGAAAATTTTGTAAGAAGATTGAAGAAAGGTACTGGCAAATACAAAGGTAAGTTACCCTTCAAATGTTTCAATTGTGGAAAGGTTGATCATTTTGCTTCTAAATGTCCTTTCAAAGAATCAAAGGGTAATAAAAAAAGAGACAAGTTCAAGAGAAATATGTATTCCATAGAAAGTAATTATTCTTCAGAAGATGAGGATCATGATGATTCAAATGATGAAACACTTTTGATAGCCCTAAATATTGGTAACAAAAGGAATGATGCTAGAACTTGTGAGAAGACTGATACCTTGTAAACAAATCAAAACAATGAAAGATCAATGGTTGTATGGACTTGTTTTCATTCAAAAGAAGAATCCAAGCCTTGGGTAATTGACAGTGGATGCTCAAATCATATGACTAGTAACAAGGACAAGTTTACCAACCTTGAGAAGTGGGATGGTGGTGTTGTCTAGTTTGTTCGTGATGAGTTAGCACATATCTATGGAAAAGGTGCTATAACTATTGATGGGAAGAATAGGACTGAGGATGTCCTCTATGTCAAAGGGCTAAAACACAATCTTCTCAGTGTCAATCAGATGTGTAGCAAAGGGTATAATCTCACCTTTCATGCCAAAAGTTGTGAGATCAGGAAAGCAGGCTCCGAAAAACTAGTGACATAAGGTATCAAGGCATATGGTGGCATCTATCACCTAAAGGAGGTAAATGTCCAAGAACATGTTTGTTGGCTCAATCCAGTGAGAGTTGGCTATGGCATAAGAGAATGAGACACAACAATTTTGATAATATGGTAAAGATCATCTCTACTCATGCAGTGAGAGATATGCCTAAGATAAGCAAGCCTACAAATGAAGTATGCAGAGAATGTCAAATGTTAAAGCAGACAAAAACAAATTTCAAAAGCAAGTCAAAGCCATTGGCGCTGATTCACACTGATCTATGTGGTCCTACAAGAGTAAAGAGTCAACAAGGTGAAAGGTATTTCATGTTTCTTATTGATGATTATTCTAGAATTACTTGGGTTACTTTCTTAAGAGAAAAATTAGATGCCCTTAATAAATTTAAAGTGTTCAAAGCTTTGGTTGAGAATGAAGTAGATGCTAAGATCAAATGCTTGAGGTTTGATAGAGAAGGTGAATTTACTTCAAATGAATTTGAAATATTTTGTGAAGATCATGGTATTAGGAGACATCTGTCAGCTCCTAGGACCCCTCAGTAAAATGGGGTAGTGGAAAGAAAGAACAAGACTGTGCAAGAGATGTCTAGGGCAATGTTGAAATATGCAAATATGCCCGATATGTACCATAAGGATGCAGTTCATACTGTTGTCTATCTAATTAATAGAGTGCAACTAAGGGTCAACAACACTAAGACTCCTTATGAGATATGGTATGGAAGACCTCCCACAATCAGATACTTCAGGATCTTTGGCAGCAAATTCTATATCATAAGAGATGAAGAAGACTTAGGAAAGTTTGATTCAAGAAGTGATGAATGAATCTTTCTTGGCTACTCAACCAAAAGCAAGGCTTATAGATGCTACAACAAGAGGTTGGGAAAGATGACTGAAAGCACAAATGTCAAGGTAGATGAAGACCTATATCAGATCACACATGAATCAGGACTCTGAATCTAATATCTTTCCATGCATTGTAGATGAAGAAGAAGAAGTAAAAGAAGAAAAGGAACAAGAACCAGAGCAGATGCCTAAGACTCCAGCAAATTATGTTCAGAAGAACCACTCAGCAGATCAAATCATTGGAAATAAGGATGAAGGTGTGCAGACAAGGAGAAGGTTTGTAAAGCCACATAAGTAAGTAAACTTGTGTTTGTTATCAAAAGTGGAACCCAAAAACTTTGATGAATCCAACAAGGATGATGGATGGATAAAAGCCATGAAAAAAGAATTGGATCAAATTGAGAAAAATCAAACATGGGAATTGGTTCCCAGACTAGCAAACAAGAATGTTATAGGAACAAAATGGGTGTTCTAGAACAAACTAAATTAAGAAGGTGAAGTTGTAAGGAACAAGGCAAGACTGGTATGCAAAGGATACACACAAGTAGAAGGTATTGATTTTGAGGAGACTTTTGCTTCGGTAGCAAGGATGGAGGCAATCAAAATGTTCCTTGCTCTTGTTGTTCATAAGAACTTAAAATTATATGAGATGGATATTAAGTCAGCATTTCTGAATGGTGACCTAGAGGAAGAGGTTTACATTGAACAACCAGATAGTTTCCAGATATCTGAAGATCCAGACATGGTGTGTAGACTTAAGAAGGCTCTGTATGGTCTTAAGCAAGCAACTAGAGCCTGGTATGCTAGATTGGACAAGTACTTACTTTAGCAGGGGTTCAAGAAAGGTACTACATATAGCAATCTTTATATCAAGGAAGAAGGAGACATGATATTGATAGTTGTAGTAGATGTTGATGACATCATCTTTGGTGGAGATGATGATATGTGTAAGAGGTTTAGAGAGGAGATGCAAAAAGAGTTTGAGATGTCTATGATTGGTGAAATGTTCTTCTTCCTTGGACTTCAAATTACTCAGCTAGATGGTGGTATCTTTATTTCTCAAGCTAAGTATGTCTAAGAGTTGTTGAAGAAGTTTGGTATGGAGGATTCAAAACTAGTGAGTACTCCCATGGTCACTGGATGTCACTAGAGAAAAGATGATGAGTCTCTGGAGGTGGATTAGACTGTCTATAGGTCTATGATTGGAGCACTGCTATACTTGACTACTTCTAGACGTGATATTATGCATGCAGTATGTGTGGTTGCCAAATATCAAGCCAGTCTAAAAAACACATGAGATAGTATGCAAAGGGGGAGATTGTTACACATATGGTTCTTAGGGTTGTCATTGATGTCAACACTATAATGGTGGTGTGATTGTGTTCATGGTTGGATGTCATGTCCCATCCAGCAAGAGAAGAAGAGAAAGAGAAGAAGACTCAGTGAGAAGAAGAGCAAAAGAAGAAGATACAGTTTGTGGTTGGATGTCATTTCCCATCTAGCAAGAGAAGAAGATTTAGTGAGAAGAAGAGCAAACGAAAAGATGATACAACTCATGGTTGGATGTCATGTCCCATCTAACAAGAAAAGATAGAAGATAAAGTTCACATTAAGATAGGAATTAGAAGCACAAAGATGATCAAATGTGTTGCTAATGCTACTGATGGCCTATAGTATCTATGATCCAAGTTCCATGATGATTGCATTACTAGAAGAGTGTTTTGATGTTGATTGTTTGAAGACAGTGTCACCTCTGTGAAGATGTTATGTACAGGATAATGGAATGCTCTGCATTTCTCCGCAATTGTAGATATGGCGATGTGGTTTTGGAATTGTGTTCAGGGTGCAATGAAGGTGGTAATTCCAAGTTCTCAGATCATTTGTCCTTCTGCTATGAAAGTTATGCATGATAGAGTACCGACATGTGTTCTAGCAAAGTAAGCTAGTGATGAAGGCATGTTGGAATGCTCTGCATTTCTCTATAAATGAATGATTGCCTTTGCAGTTTTAAGGACATGTTTATGGATGTGCATTACATGTTTCCTTATAGTTTCAAGGTCCTTGGTGGTCCGCGGATCATTTTTTCAAGTGACAGCATGTTACAATGTGTTTTAGATGACAGAGTGTTCTTAGAGTTAATGATTGAAGCTGTGCGGCACAATTATCTGATGTGTTGTGGCAAAGGAATGTTTGGGGATGTTTTATGAGTCATGTGGACTCGTCTAGAAAAGTTTCACGAAGATCTTTCTTGTTTCCAATACCGCACAAGGTTTTCAAGTTGATGTGGTCGTTATACTTCAAGTCTTCATGTGTTTTCCTTAAAGCTGTCCTATTTCCAAATGAGCAGAGTGTACGGATGTAATCCCTTGGTGTTTGAAGCTGTGAAGGATGTTTTGGACCTAGTTAATGAAGTGTTGAAGTCCACAAGGCTTGGATCTTCTGTTGGTGTAACATGTGGTTTCAATTAGGACCTATCTTCTACACATTTCATATCATGTGTTGTCTGGCTGACTTGTAAATGTATTTTTCATGTTGTATGTAGCCGAAAAGCAATGTAATCAATGTAATTGTTGATGTATAAAATTGCATGGGTTTCAGCACCAACATGGGAAACTTCAAGAATGTGGGATTGACTCTTGAAGCAACCTCTAGATTTTACAGAAGCTGGCTCTTCCTTTTTCAATGGGGTTTTGGGAAAGGGAAGAAAGAACAAGATTATAGATACAATATAAAATAACTTCTAAGGTGATGTCTCGAACTTATATGTGTTTCAACAATCAACATAGTGAAAAAATCTTTATGATCTCAGCTATATTAAAGAGCAATGAGCATGATCAATATAGATAGATTATGAATAGATTTAAAACCAAAGGCTAAACTTAGAGAAATTGCAAAAAAGACACAGAAAATATCACCGAATAGCACAGAACATAAGTTTCTTTCATTAATGGATTCAGCAAAAATACATGAGGCACAGAAACATGTACAAATCTATATTACTTTCTTCTTGAAATAGTTGTGAAGACAAAAAATGATATATCCCCGTCACAATAATATCTCTCTGTATTTCTATATATCTATCAGTTAAAAAAATTCCCTAATTTATAGAAGAAAAAATGGGGCTCAAGACACCTCTAGCCGTTAACATTCTTAACTACTTGCAACTGAACTGGAACTGATCGCACATAGGAAATCTTCTTGAATCTGCTTCTGTATCATCCTCACACTCTGATTGGCTAACTGGCGCTAAAAATATGGCCTAGTATCTACCAGTTCTGTTGAGACAGATGGCCTACTCCGCAAGCTTCATAGAAACTCTAAAGTTGCTACATGGCACTCCTATGCTCATTTGGCTTAGTTTCCTTTATAACATAGTGAGAATGCATGCCATATTGACACTTGGTGCATTCGGCATCCTCTTACTCTTGATTTCGATCAAAACATGTGGCAACACCCGAGAGCTCCAAAACTGGGACACGTGGTAGGCTGGCACTCCTTTAAAAGTTTCTTTTGTTTCTTACTCCTCAAACACCCATAGTCATGACACTTGGCGCATTCCGCTTCACTTAGAAACTATACTTATAATACCCTGGGCCCCACCATGTTGTACTCTGCCACTACTCAAAACCTTTTAAAGGAAAGGGAAATGTGGCAGACTCCGCGTAATTGCAAAAAGGACATGTGGCACACTGGTGCGTCTTTTCATTGCCTCTCTCAAAAGTTTCTCCTTGAGGCCCCACGGTAGCAACACTTGGCACTCTCCGTTGTAGCTTAGAAACTTTATGAAACATAAAGAGAAAATACAGGCCCGTGAGACGTGGCACATCCTGCATGACCCCTAAATACTGCGGAAATATTGCGGACTAAGAAGAAAACACTTGGTACTTACTGCCACAACTAGACACTAATCTCACTACCTCTCGAACACCTTGCCACGTGTCTTCTTCACATGGCTTTAAGAAAGCATCATCTCTTTTGTTTCTTCAAAAACCCACCATGCTGACACTTGGTGCATTCCACGCGCGGGTAATATTTGCAACAAAAACAGACTGAAAGTAAAACAATATGGCTGCTACTAATCAATACTACAAAATGTAGAGTTTGAACTCTACTGTAATATCATGTATAAATAGTGAATCAAATTGAGTGAGGTGAGGTGTGATTGCAATGTGATTGAAAAGATCGCAAGAAGATAAAAAGTAGAATAAATGCATTATTGATGTGCAACTGAAGGAGAAAAAGAAAAAGTTGTTGATGCTATCTAAATTCACCTTGAAGACATATTTATGACAGTGATCAAGTATAGAGTGTGCCTAACTGATCAGATCTTCAGAAGAAATTGTGAAGAGGTATAAGTGCAATCATCAAATGTGTGAGTTTCAATGTCAATTTTCAGATAGTAGAAAGATTGTCGTATTGTAATCTTGTGTAAGTGTGTTCTCATTTCAGGGAGTAGTAGCTTCCTTGAGAGTGAACCTAAAACAAAGTCATCAGGGAGTAGAAGCTTCCTTGGGAGTGACCCTAAATCAAAGTTACTTAGGGAGTAGCAGCTTCCTTGGGTTATATCCCCTAAAACAAAGTTATTATTTGAGCTTCACATATTGTGAGTTAATCCTCACCATGGTTTTTCCATTCTAGGGTTTTCCACATAATCTATTGTTATGTGTTGATGTGCATTGTGTTAATCTTTCATGTTCATGTTTATGCTATAATAATTAAGTTTTGATCTGCTTCAAAAAAGTTGAAGTTGTTAAAATTAAATATTGTTTAGATATCGATTCGCCCCTCCCACCTCTCAATACCCTGGTGTGTTAAACACCCTATAGTTGTGGTCTTGAACTCTACCTTTCTAAATTTCAAATTCAAATTTTAGTTGATTGGCCCCCCTTTATTTTCTCACCCTAGGCTATATAAGTACACATTTTGTAAAATTTTATGCTATGTGCTATTATTTAAAGGCTCATTCATTAGCATTCATTTTATCATCCATCCCACACATCTAGAATCCACAAGTTCTCTCTCATTCTAGAACATTAAAGAAGAAATCAATAGTAAAACATTTAATTTCGGTGCACTAAAAGGAACAATAAATATGCACACATCATCCTACCATGTTTGTTTGTTGTTTTCAATCCTTTACACATACTTATAGGAGTTGACCTAAGATAATGTGTCTCCTTGCGACACAATAACAACCCTTTCTAGGTATTTTAAACATCATCAGTCCTCATATACTAGAAAAGAGTAGAGCAAGCAAAGATTAGTTAGGTGAACAATAGAGCAGAGATGCACATTGTGTGAGGTTGAATCCAAATGTAGAGGACAAATCTTTGATTGTGGATGCAACCCAAACCCATGAACTTATCCAACATAGAGCATAGGTTTCCAAGCACTTCACTCATGAAAAGATAATTTTTTATGGGAAAAATAGTTTAAGGTTAAGAATCTTCATCAAAGGTATGCATTCTTTAGTCAACAAGTTAAGTACACTTATTTTCCATATATTTGTGTTTAATTTTAAAAATATTAGTCCACAACTTTCACTTATCAAACTTAGGTTGATTGCATGCTTATATTTATGTATTCCACTGGTTTAGTCTACATCACCCCTAAGGAAAGTTATTTTTTCCTTTACATTTTGGTCAACCCAATCAATCAAATGGAACCTAGTTTTTTCTAGGGTTTCTTATCCATATTAGGGTTTTTCAAATCTGCACTTTTCTTATATATACATATCATTTTTTAGATTTGAAACACTTTACATCCTTTTGTTTCATTGCTTTCACATTGTGACATCTTTTCCTACTAGGGTTTTTGAGCTTTATTGCGATATATTTTTCACCCATCCTACCCACGCTTGCTGACCACATTAGGGTTTCACTTTTAAATATGATACATCGCTTATAGGGTATGTGCATGGAAATGGGGGGCAAAATGTCACTTTTTTCTTGAAATCAATAAAAACTTATCTTGGACAAGAAATTCAAGATATCCACGCTCAAAATTTGATGTGACAAGAACAAGATTAACAATGTTCAAAATCTAGTTTCTAAAATACCTTTTTTTTTAACTGGAAGAGATTAAGAGGGTCATAGAGGTGGAGCACACAAAATGGTCCTAACTTTTTTAGAAAAATATAAGACAATGTCTAGTGTGCTCCAACTAAAATATCAACTTTTTAAAAGTATTTCACAAATCCCTTTGGTGGAATGTTAGCTAACATCACATAGTTTATCTCTAATTCTTTTTTTCTGATTTTGAATGAATATATTTTTTTTACTAATTTTCAAAGTGGGCAAGTCTTAAAAAATAGAAAATTAAGCATACTTCCCCCTTAATTTTGAGAAAACTAATAAAAAATTAAATTGTTTTCTAATGTGTATAGAATGGAGTCTATAATGTAAAATTGTAATTTGTTTCAAATTTGGATGAATGGATAAAAAATGACACCAAAAAAGATATACATAGGTTTTTGGCAAAAATGAAGACACTAGCAAAAGAATTGAAGATCGAAACCTTAAAGTATTTGAATTTTAGAAAAAATAGATGGTTAGAAAAGTAATAGAGATCTTGATGTAATCATGACATTTTTTAAAATAACAACTAAAAATATGCAAATCTGATGGAGAGCATACTTGACGTTTGCTTTTTTATGTATGATTTATACAAAACATGTATTTAGGTGTCTCACATGCAGGTCCAACACTTTGGGTTGGATGTCCAAGGAAAATCAAACCTAGGGGTTGGGATTTCCAAAGAAAAATATAACATGTGTGCATTTAATGTGCACATCCTATAAAATGTGTGTGCATTATAACATGCACATGTTTTGGTTGACATTGAAAAATAGAGCCACAATTTATAAAAAGGAGAAACCCATGATTTTAGACCCACATGTTCTATTTTTTCATGTGGTCTATATATTCTCTAACATACAATCACACTTTATATTATTTTGAGGAATTATAAATCATTGTTTGACTAAGCTAACTAATTTATTTTCCTTGTGTTGACCACAAGATTTTAATTACATGTTTTTTATATTTTGAGGAATTTGAATCATTGTTTGACAAAAATAACTAGGATTTTTATCTTGTATTGACACAAAACATTCTAATTGCATGTTTTTATTTGAATTTGATAAATTGTCAATCTATAATGCCCTAATCCTTTGTCCAAGACATTAATGATTAAGAACAAGATAAATAAGTTTTTTTTGTGATACATGAGTAACATGCATCAAGTTACAATACACTCTTTCATGCACATGGTGTCATAGCATCATGCAATGTCACCCTTGGCATGCCAATGCACAACACAAGGTGACACAGGAAAAAGACTTAAAACACTAAAGGACAAAACACCATGAATAACACTAAAATGGGACATGGAGGAGTAGGAGAGTCAAGGTTTCCAAGCCCACTTCTAAACCCCTACAACATACCTACCAAGCCACTCCGCTGATATCTTGGGACATGGACAACACAGAGCCAAAACTGCAAAAGTTTTGGGCTTTTGAAATAAATTTGCATAGGCTGACTTCTTACTTGTCTTTACAACTTGGCCTTGCAATTCAACCTAGTCTGGTGCAGGAGCACCTACCTGACAGCTGGCCTTCATGAGGCAGTTAGTTGTTTTAGGTCTTGTTTATGTTTCCAAGAAGGTCTGGTAAGACCAAATGCATGTAATAAGGTCATGCTGATCATGATAAGATCATGCTGACCAGGCTTTGCTATTTTTAGTTAGTTTGTTAGGACAGTTGTCATGATATATGTTCGGTTGGACCTCCCAGCCGCCTGGCGAGTTCCCAGCCGCTTGGAGTCGGGTCAGTAGTACTCGTAGGGAAATCTATTTAAGCATGAGGATCGGATGGTATTGCATATCATCGATCAGACTTTGCGAGAGTGAGGCAGAGAGAGAGAAACTGATCATTGTATTTGCATCTTTTGAAATCAAATAAAGTGTTCATGTTTGTGTTCATCCTCTGTTGCATCCATTGCTTGATCGATTTGCTGGTTTGGTGGCTGTATGGATTCACTAATCCATTCCACCGGTTGATTCGTCTGACCGGTGGAATGGTTATGTATAGTAGGGTAGGTGTTAGTTTGTTTGTTCGCATGCAGGTGTGCAGGATCGCGACTGAAAGGTGTTGAAGACCCTAGCATGGGCATGTGCTAGGTCGAGCTGAGAGAGTTTGGAAGATCACCCTGGAAGTGGATCGAGTCATCCCAGGAGGTTCAGCGGATCAGAACAGCGAAAATCCGCTAAGACTGAAAGTTTGTCAAAACTGCATCATCAGGATATTTCTGCGTATATCCTGCAGTCGCTTCGAGCATCATCATCCGAGTAAGAGGAGATCGGCATGATGCGGTTAGTTGCATGAAGTGCAAGTGCGTCGGGGTGATCATCATCAGGAGTTGCCGGAGAGGAGTGCATCGGCATAAGGTAGAAGATCGGGTCATGAAACTGTTGAAGTTTGCATGTTGCAAGTGCATCAGGATGTTTTAAGTCGGATATATACTCAGCGTATATATCGCCGTCAGGATCATCTCTCAGGAGTGCCCATCATCCGCGTATCGCTAGCAGATGCGGGAGTGAAAGTTCATTTTTTTTTACTAAGTGTTGAAGAGGTCATCAGGATATTGGGAGACATCATCGCCATCAGGATATGACGTCATCGTCATAGGATATTGAGATACCCCCTATGCAAGTTTATCCTGTTGTCGTTAAGTGCTTAGGTATCGGCGGAAGTCCTCGGCAGAAAGTTGTGTTAACATCATCAGGATCTTTGGAGCAACCGGATATTGGATATCCTGCTGACGAAGGGGGTGTTGCATATCATGATGATGCCGATGGAGCTTGGCGCCCGATGAACAGTGCAACAGGAGGATGTTTGCGCTAGTTGAACATCATGATGATGATGATAGGCAGAAAACGGAGGAAGTGAACAGTAGTCGGCAGGAGGATAATTGTGCTCGTCCGAAATATGATGATGATGCTGACAGTGTAAAGCAAAATATGGTGATGATGATGATGATGATGGGCTGCAGACATCCATGCTGTATTGTAAGGTTATAGTGTGGATGCCTCTGCATCATAGTCATTCAACTTTGTAGCCAAGCCTAGCAACTTGGACTTTAGGGCTTTATGTTGTAGTTTACATCCTATAACAACTACTCATATTTTAGCCTCTAGGTTACAACCCGTAACATGCACTGCCCACTTAGAGTTTAGCCTCTAGGTTGCAACCTGCAATGCGCATCACCTACTCAGATCTCTGAGATGAAATCTTAGATCCTTAAGCTTTGGAGTCTAAAAAACACTAAACATTGTTAACACACCTCTTAGACCTCAAGGTCTGATGTACACTAAGAACTTTAGACTTCGAGGTCTAATCACTAATTCGTAACTAAAAAACACAAGAATAAGTATGAAATCCAAAGGCTTGATCATTCAAACTTTATAGTCTAAATAACAATAAGCATTTTGAACTTCAAGGTCTAAAATGCAACCTTCACTAAGAAAAAATCCATTGCAAGTTCGAACCCTTGCACTCCTAGCAACTTGGACTTTAGGGTCTAAAATGCAACTTTCACTATGGAAAACCTTGACACAAGTCTAAATCAATGCACCTCTCAATAACTTGGACTTCAAGGTCTAACTTGTATTTTGCAACATGAAAAATAATGAGTCAACTCCAAACTTTGACCCCTTGACAAATTCAGAGTTTAGAGTCTAATATACATTCTGCACCATGCAAAATACAAATAGGTATTTGAACTCTAACCTTTCTACATTTCAGATTGGAAAATCTGAATTGTATGGAATGTATACTATGAAGTCCAATTCACAACAACCTACAGAAAAATACACATGTCTAAAAATAGCAAGCTAAAATTTTGCAAACAAGGCATAGCTTCCTTGATTCTAATGCTAAACAAAAATGACTTGGACCATATGTTTGAACACTTATGGGCTCTTTGTTGGTTGAATAAGAACCCCCAAAATGAGCATGGTTTCCTAGAAACAAGGTATAACATAGCTCATGTTTCACAACATGAACATCACAAAACACGACATGACATCAATCATCATCAAAGTGTGAACACCAAAGAGATGAACCCAAAAGGGATGGTTAGACAAGCTTGATTCACCTTAATTCACCAATCTAAGTCACCTCAAGATTAGGCTAAAGAGTGATGCACAAACTAACTAAATTGCACCCTATCACTATACAACACTCTTGATTTTCCATGTGATATGATAGACTATATGTTAATTGCTAAATGTCAAGTGCTCAATGAAGTAGAAATTCATTACATTCAAAATGCTTTTTGGAAATGGAGGGGAAGGGCTCAATTTATAGATTTTTGGAGGTGAGGATGGAAGGCTAGGATCAATTTTGGAGATCAAAGGCTCACATTGCTTGAGGATCCTCAGGCAAGGAGAATTGGACAAATGGCAAAAGGAGATTGCATGAGGAAGATACTCCAAGATTCAAGGTGAAATCAAGGGATGAGATTGAATGGTTGAATGGATGGTTGGCTAGGATTGGGTAGGTGTATGACATGTAAGGATTCATTTATGAAAAGGTATGGTTTGGATTTTGTGAGGAGAATAGTTTCCATATCCCATGTGTATCATTGGTCTATATGTTTAGTTCTATGATAAGTGGTGCTTCTTCCTTGATTGCATATGTCCTTAATTCAGTTTCGTCAAATAGTTGACAATCCTTTAGTACTTGATCTTGGTCATCTCATAAACCATAATTATCTTCATCGGTCATTCTTTCAGTAGAGTGAACTTCCTCTTCAATCTCAAGAGAATTTGGTCTTCTTTCAATTACATAGGATTGATTAGTAGGATTTAAGCTTAGTGGCTTATTTTCTAAATGATACATTCTCAAAGGTTCAGATGTGATTTTCATTATAGTCCCATACCTAGTTTTTAGAAACATGTGGATGTATTCTAATGACAAATATCCTCCTATTTTGGCTGTGAAATCTCTGGAAAGATAGATACCAAATACAGCAGGGAGTTCTATAACATATAATTCTTGTAAAGCTTCTACATTAGGGAAAGCATAGAGGGATAATGGGATCTTTATTGCTCCTATTGCATTGATGGCAGAACCATCCAACTGGACTACTTTTTTGTCTATAGTCTGATATTCAAGTCCCAATGCATCAACAATACTTCTAGGCATTACAGACATGCTAGACCCCAAGTCAACCATACAATTATGAATTAGTTTGTCTTTAAATGCTAATGTTAGGTAAAAGGGTTTAGGCTTTATAGTGATGACATGTTCTCCTATAATTTATAATACAATGGGTTACTTTGGAAGAGTATCATCTTGATCTTCACTTTGACTATTGAATCTATTGGATTGCTTTTGCCTTTTTAGAGCGTCTTCTAATGCTTTCATTTGTTCTGGAATTGAGAGGACCTCCCATAGAGGCATGTTGACTATAGATTTTTTAAGTTGCTCCACAATATTAAAATAGTGTGTTGAATCTATAGGTGGTTTGACATTTGGTGCCCAAACTACCCTGGGTTTCTCTATGAGATGTTGATAGACATTGTCTCTCTTTAGATTACCAAACTATTTTACTGCACCTTGTTCCTTTATCTTTTCCAATTGCATGGGGTTTGTTAGGAATTAAGGTGTCTCAACCTTTTCAAGTTTCTAGCATTTATTATTTAATTGTATTTATTATTTTGCCTATTATTGTAATTTGGATGCAAATCCCATTTCGTCACTTTGTGGGAGTTCGCACGGTGATGTGTCATCCTACATGGAAGGTGACCACATGTATTTTTGTCCTCATATGAGGAAATAGGCATTCCACCTTGTGGTAGAAGAGTTTTACCATGTGTCAGGATCTTTTGGGTGTTGTAAGAGGTTTATGACGCGTAAGAGTTATGATAGATTCCTATGACAGAATCTATGACATGTAAGGGCCAGAAATGGAAGATTATATGACAGGTGAAGACAAGTGTCTGAAAGCATCTTGCATGGGGAAGTTGGCACCCAAGTTTGACTATGACAAGGTTGTAAGAGAATTTGCTATTAATAGACAGTTATGACATATTCTCTTACAACTGTAAGAGTTGTTATAAATGACAGATTTTATGACAGTGTAAGAGCATTTGTCATACCTTAATTGGGTAAATTTGGGGTGCCCAAGTTGGGGGGTTGTAAGGGATGAAAGAGAATCACTTACATGTGTCATACTCATGTTTTATGGCCTTGGAAATTGTGCCACATGGATTTGGACAAGTTCCTTGTGTGACTTACTCTAGAAGCTACCTCCATTTGTACTACTTTTTATATATAGGTGCTTGGAGATGGAGTTTGTATCACAGGTTTATAGGTACTGTTATGCTACCAGACTGACTCTAGACACAAGTGTCGAAGACCATTGAAGCTTGCATTGCAAGTGTATTGTAAACATTCTTTCAGATTTGTTAATACATTGTGCAGGTTTCTGAGTGTGGGGTTTTTCACTCAATAAGGGTTTTCCCCACCATAAATCTTTCTCTCTTCTTCTGTCTACTTTCTGGTTCTTGTGTTTTTCTACAATATCTCGTGTTAATGGTTTCACATTGCTGTAATAGTTAGGATAAAGTTGAATTTGCATAGCCCTCTCCTCATTAGATTAGTGTAGGAAGCATTTTCTGCATACCTAGCTTCCTTTCAGTTGGTATCAGAGCTTGATCACCTTTGGTCCTAGTTGTTGGGTAGGGGTTTTTTGAGCTAATCTTAGGTTGAGTGGGAGTCTGTGTAGAGTATTCTATATCTTATTGCAGCAAGGAGATGGCAGGCATATCAGGAAGGTTTGAAGTATAGAAGTTCAATGGCAGTAATTTTGAGCTATAGAAGCTCAAGATGGAAGACATTCTAGTTGACTGAGACCTTTGGGATAGTGTGAACGGAACTAAACCAGCTGCAATGTCACAAGATGACTGGGATCTAAAGGATCGGAAGGCTAAGGGTCTCATAAGACTTAGTCTTGCTGATTCTGTGTTGCTAAATGTCCATGAGGAGACTACTGCAAAACTCCTTTGGAAGAAGTTGGGGGATGTGTATCAAGCCAAATCCCTAGTTAATAAACTTTTTATGAGAAAGAAGTTGTATTCTCTTCAAATGGAGGACGGAGGATCCGTTGCTGAACATATGAATGCTTTCAACATGCTGGTTACACAATTAACCTATATTGGTGTAAAGATGGAGGAGAAGGATCGATGTATGACCCTTCTTTGTTCTCTACCAGACTCATGGGATCATCTTGTCATGGCAATCGGAAGCACCACATCCACATTCAAAATGGAAGAAGTAGTTTCTTCCCTGTTGTCTGAAGAGATGTGGAGAAAGTCTTCTGAGGCAGCCAAAGAGGCCCTTGCAGTTCGTGGAAGACCTAAGGAGAAAGGGAAGAAAAAGGACAAGAAAGCTGAGAAGGGTAGATCCAAATCCCGTGGGAGATCCAAATCTCCTAGAAAGTCTAAGGCTCTTTGTTGGAACTATGGCAAAACTGGGCACTTCTGAAAGTAATGCAAGGAGGAGAAGAAGAAAAAGAAGAAAGCTCCTGATTCAGATTCCGACAAGTCACAAGATGATGGTGATGCTTTCATCGCAGCCCTGGCAATTCATGCATCTGATGATGTGTGGCTAATCGACTCTGGTGCATCATTCCACATGGCCTCACATCGAGACTGGTTCACTAAGTATGAGGAGTTCGATGGTCGAAAGGTGTATCTGGGTGACGACTCTCATCTGAAGATCATTGGTCATGGAAGAGTCTCTATCTGATTCCCTGATGGTCGAGTGAAGGGGATCTCTAGGGTTATACACATCCCAGGCTTAGCACGAAACTTGCTTTCTATAAGTAGTTTGAATGATGCAGGTGTGCAGGTTGTCTTTTCAAAAGAAGGATGCAAGATGACTAGAGGAGCTATGGTGCTTGCTAAGAGTACTCGAAGAGGTACTCTGTTTCAACTAAAGGCATGCATTCCACAATGCAATAGTTCTTCTAACTCAAGGAAGAGGGCAGCAGTCACTTCATCCCCACCATCTGAACGAGCAGTGAAGAAATCTGTTGTTTCTAGTCTTGATGGTTGTAATCGCGCATTGGAAGTTAAACTTCTTGCTGAAAAGACAATGTTATGGCATAAGAGATTTGGCCACATAAGTGAGAAGGGTCTGCATATCCTAAAAAATAAGAACCTCATTGAGGGGTTAGATGATTGTAATCTTGAGTTTGACTTTTGCAAACATTGCATTTATGGAAAACAAAACCGTGTTCAGTTTTACTCGAGTTCTCATAAGTCTTCTGGTGTGTTGGACCTTATTCATTCTAATGTGTTTGGTCTTGTTAATGTTCCTTCACTATCAAAATATGTATACTTTGTATCTTTTATAGATGATTACAGTAGAAGGACATGGATTTATTTTCTCAAAAGCAAACCTGAAGTCTATAGCAAGTTTAAGGAGTTTAAAGCCTTGCTGAAAATCAGACTGGTAAAAAGATTAAATGTTTGAGAACTGACAACGGTGGTGAGTTCTATTCTATAGAATTCAATAAGTATTGCAAGGAACTTGGGATTGAAAGGCACAAGACAACTCCATACACCCCGTAGAAAAATGGAGTTGCAGAGAGGATGAATAGGACACTGATGGAGAAGGCAAGGAGTATGCTTAGTGGAGCTGGCCTAGAACAAAAGTTTTGGGCTGAAGTTGTTGCCACTGCTTGCTATTTGGTAAACAGATCTCCTACATCAGCTCTTGTTGGAAAGACACCCATGGAGGTGTGGTCTAGTAGAAAGCCTTCAGTGAGGTATCTTCGTGTTTTTGGTTGTGAGGCATATGCACATGTGCCTAGGGAGAAGCGGTCAAAGTTGGAGAACAAAGTTGTTAAGTGTATCTTCATCAGATATGGTGTTGGTGTGAAAGGATGCAACCTTTGGGACCCCGTGGCTGAAAAAGTGTTGTATAGAAGAAGTGGCATCTTCAGAGAGCTTACACTTTCTTCCACTGTTTTGCAGCCAAAAGAAAAAGAAAAGAAAGAGGATGTTGTTCAGTTTCCTCTCACCCCTGAGAAGAGTGAACAGAAAAACAATGTTGTAACTGATGATGAGGAGAGCTCTAGCATCTCTGAAATCTTAGATGAAGAAGCTAAACCTCAACCTCAACTCTTGAGGAGGTCTACACGGATAAGAAAGCAACCTGAAAGGTTTGGTTTTACATTGCTTGATTCTAGTTGTACTTATACTTTAATCACTAACAGTGATGAACCTAGAATTGTATCAGAGGCTTTGGATATGAAGGATGTAGGTTCCTGGAAGGAGGCCATGGAGGAAGAAATGGCTTCTTTGGAAAAGAATCAAACTTGGGACTTGGTGCCTTTGCCTCCTGGACGGAAACCTGTTGGATGCAAACGGGTGTTCAAGAAGAAAATTGGTGCAGATGGTAGTGTTGAGAAGTATAAGGCCAGATTGGTTGCGAAGGGGTATTCACAAGTGGAGGGTATAGATTATGATGATATCTTCTCTCCCATTGCAAAGCTGACATCCATTCGATTCATGTTGTCACTCGTAGCAGCTTATAACTTGGAGGTAGAACAGATGGATGTGAAGACAACTTTCCTTCATGGTGACTTGGAGGAAGAAATCTACATGTCATAGCCAGAGCATTACATGGTAAAAGGTAAAGAAAATTTGGTTTACAAACTTAAGAAGTCTTTGTATGGTTTGAAGCAATCCCCTAGGAGATGGTACTTGAAGTTTGATGTCTTTGTGTTGTCAATTAGATTTGTGAGATTGAAATCAGATCACTGTGTGTATTATAAATTTGATGGTGATCATATTCTCATTGTTGCACTGTATGTTGATGATATGTTGCTCATTGGGAAGGGTAAGAATATGATTTCTGATTTTAAATCTTAGTTGTCAGTTCAGTTTAAAATGAAAGATTTAGGGGCAACCAGGTACATTCTAGGAATGGAAATCAAAAGAGACAGAACCAACAGAAAACTTTGGTTAAGCCAGAGTAAGTATGTGAAGACCATGTTGGATAGATTCAACATGGTAGATTGTAGACCATTGTGTGTTCCTATTTCTTTGGGGACAAAGTTGTCTGTTGAGGATTGTCCAAAATCTCCTAGTGAGGTGGAGGACATGAGCAGAGTACCTTATGCTAGTGCTGTTGGTAGTTTGATGTATGCTATGGTATGCACAATACCAGACATTGCCCAAGCAGTGGGAGTCCTTAGTCAATTTATGGCTAATCCTGGACAGGTTCATTGGGATGCAGTTAAGCGAGTGTTCAGATATTTGAGAAGTACTTCCGAGTATTCCATTTTCTATCACGGTAATGTTTTAGGACCTTCACATTCTATTGATATTCGTGGATTTATTGATTCAGATTGGGCAGGTGACATTGACAGCAGGAGATCTACCAGTGCTTATGTGTTTACACTATTTGGTGGTGCTATTAGTTGGATGAGTAAGCGACAACTTGTTGTTGCTTTGTCCACGACAGAAGCTGAGTATATGGCAGCAACTCATGCTTGTAAGGAAGCCATTTGGCTTAAGAGATTGTGCTTAGATATTGGTGTTGATGCAGGTTAGATCACAATCAATTGTGATAGTCTGAGTGCAATTTGCCTTGCAAAGAATCCAACTTTCCATGCTAGAACCAAGCACATTGATGTTCAGTTTCACTTCATGAGACACATGGTTGAGGATGGAAAGGTAAATTTGGAGAAGGTAGATACTTTGAAGAATGTTACAAATGCATTGACAAAACCAGTGAGCACAGAGAAGTTCAGATGGTGTTCAGAGTCTATGGGCCTCTCGGCCTATAGCAGTTAAATCCTATTTTTCTATTGGCTCTTACAAGGTGTTCGACAAGTGGGAGAATGTTAGGAATTAAGGTATCTCAACCTTTGCAAGTTTCTAGCATTTATTATTTAATTATATTATTATTTTGCCTATTATTGTAATCTGGATGCAAATCTTATTTCGTCATTTTGTGGGAGTTGGCACGGTGATGTGTCATCCTACATGGAGTGTGACCACATGTATTTTTGTCCTCATATGAGGAGATAGGTGTTCCACCTTGTGGTAGAAGAGTTTTTCCATGTGTTGGCATCTTTCGGGTGTTGTAAGAGTTTTGTGACGCGTAAGAGTTATGACAGATTCCTATGACAGAATTTATGACATGTAAGGGCCAAAAATGGAAGATTATATGACAGGTGAAGACAAGTGTCTAAAAGCATCTTGCATGGGGAAGTTGGCACCCAAGTTTGACTATGACAAGGTTGTAAGAGAATTTGCTATTAATAGACAGTTATGACAGATTCTCTTACAACTGTAAGAGTTGTCATATATGACAGATTTTGACATTGTAAGAGCATCTGTCATACCTTAATTGGGTAAATTTGGGGTGCCCAAGTTGGGGGGTTGTAAGGGATGAAAGAGAATCACTTACATGTGTCATACGCATGTTTTATGGCCTTGGAAATTGGACCACATGGATTTGGACGAGTTCCTTGTGTGACTTGCTCTAGAAGCTACCTCCATTCGTACTACTTCTCTTTATATACAGGTGGTTGGAAATGGAGTTTGTATCACAGGTTTACAAGTACTGTTATGCTGCCGGATTGACTCCAGACATGAGTGTTGAAGACCATTGAAGCTTGCATTGCAAGTGTATTGTAAACATTCTTTCAGATTTGTTAATATATTGTGCAGGTTTCTGAGTGTGGGGTTTTTCACCCGATAAGGGTTTTCCCCATCGTAAATCTGTCTCTCTTCTTCTGTCTACTTTTTGGTTCTTGTGTTTTGCTACAATATCTCATGTTAATGGTTTAACATTGCTATATTAGTTAGGATAAAGTTGAATTTGCATAGCCCTCTCCTCATTAGATTAATGTAGGAAGCATTTTCCGCACACCTAGCTTCCTTTCAGGGTTGACTATTGAGGACGAATCCATTGGTATTCCCATAATAGATATTATCTGATACTCCTATTGATTAGACTTTAATGTCCTCAGTTGTTCCTCTTCTCTTTGTTCTTCCACTGCTTTCTTATTTGATCTAGTCAAATAATCTAATTGAACTTGAATCTTATTTGATGTTGATGCCAATTAATTGATCATTCAAATACTAGGTTTCTGACAAGTTGCCAGGTTTTGTTCCTGTAGCAAAATGGTTGGATTAATTGGACTTTTTGAATCTTGCTCCTTTTGTTTGATGTTATTCTCTTCGTAAGGAGGAGTGCCTTGAACTTGCATCTTATTAGTGTAGGTAGGCATATAAGCATCTGACTGTGGGATGTACCACTAAGTTGGTTCTTTTGTATAATCATTTTATACTATCATCATCTCCCTAGTGAAATTTGTGGGAATCTGTTGGATTGGCATTTCAACTAGTATAATTTGGTTTTGTAGGGAAGCATTTAGGTAAGCTTCGATTTGATAAGTGGGTCTTGGCAGTGAGCTTTGATTATTCTAAAAAGGTTTAGTGGCTTGATTCAGATGATAGTAACCATTATTTTAGTGGATTTGAGGTTGTTGATTGTTGTCATATGTTGGCCTTTGATAAATTTGTTGTCTTTTAAGAGTCGTTACATCATTAGACATATTCCTCAGTAATCCCCTCATCTCATCAATCTTAGAGATTGGTGGTGGTTCGGCAAAGTTATACTTGGGATCAATTCTTTGAGTTGGTATAGGGGCTATAACCAGTGGCAAAACTTGAGGGTGAATTTTATAAGAATGAGGAATCATATTTTGCACATTTGTAATCATAAGCATGGGAAATCTGGGTGACGGTCGCCTTATTTGTATAAGATAATTTTTTGTTGTAATAGGATTCCATATGCTCCTAGGAGAGTACTTCCTCCCCTATTTTTAACCATTAGTACAATCTCTAAGTCTATAGCCTTTCAAATAGAAGATGTAAGCCATACCTAGTGGAGGATGAATCTCAACCAAAATTCTTTGCTAGTTTTTTTCAAATATATTGTTGAAGTCATCCAACATTTTGGTTGTGGATCTTTTAGAATTTTGAGTTGTTCCAAAAGTGTTGTAGCATCACTCTTTTCTTTGAATCTGTCAACTAGTGCATGACCAAGCTAGTCCCAATCTATTATTGAATGTGCAGCTAGGGAACGATACCAATCCAAAGCTTTTCCTCTGAATGAGGTAGCTAGTAGTCTTAGAGAAATAGTTTCTTCGATGATGTTATGGATAGTACAATGATTCACTATATCATGAAGATGTTCAGTTGGTTGGCAAAATTTTCTCCAATATAATGTGGCAATGAATGTAGTGTTGCATCAGGAATAGCTCCCCACACATTAGGTGCAATAGGTGGTGCTAACGATCCTCTTATATTCTATGTTGGGAATATTTTGGGCTGTGAAGCACCATGTAACTACTTTGCTGACTAATTTGTGATAGAATCTTAGTCACTGGTTTCCTTTTCCTTGGAATAAACACAAGAGGAACTAGGATACTTGGTTTAGCTTTGGTTACTGATCTAGTATGAACTCTAGAGGACATATATTTTGAGATTTTGGGCTTGGCAGAGTCACCAAGTGATTTGTAATATTCACTTTTGTGTCAAGGAATCACTAACCTTAACTAGGTAACTTTGAGATCTTTGACTTCTAATCAGGTGATTATGGGTCCGAGTCCCACTGGGTGTGCCAAAAATTGTTGACAGTCTTTTAATGCTTGAGAGCTTGCACCTTGCACGTAAACTACTTAGGGCTATCAAAAATGGAAAGAAGAGCCTAGGGAGGGAGAGCCAAGCTAGTTGTTCAATCTTCAAATGAGGGTCGGTTCCATGGCTTTTGAGCTTACGATAACTCCTTAAAGAAAAAGAGGAAAACAAAAAGCATCAACTAAACTACTAAACTGTGAAAAAGGCCATAAGCCATAAAAGAGTCTTCATACAGTCAAAGTACAAGGAAATGATTCATGGTAACATAATCAATAAGGAACATCACACTTAGATAGATGACAAGCAATATTACACATGCAAGCTACAATGATTCAAAATTACAAGAATTACAGCTTCATTGTGCAAGATCATGATATTACTTATGAATGAAATGCAATTAAAATATGTGATCCAGAGACAGTCATAAAGGTCACTTATCTCTAATTACACAAGGGAGAAACCTTTTTTTTACATAAATCCAAGGTTTGGCTCAGTTGTAAGCAAAAAGGATCTCCTTTCTTAACAAACAACTCCCCTTATATAGGAAACAAAGAAGGAAAACACTGCCATAAAGGTAAGTAGCTAATATCATTTAAGGGAAATTAATGGAGGTGCACACAATCTTTAGATAAATTCAATCGTCATTAATTCTCTTGTGTGAGTAATTTCTATGAAGATTTGGCACACTTTGAGCATTGCCCTTTCGTGGGAAGTAATAGCCATTACTTCAGTAGCAAAGATAGTTTATCCTTTTGATTCGATGTTAATATTTGTCTTATTTGCAACAATCCTCTCTTTGGCCTTTAGCTTCAAAGTGAGGCCCTCATTTTATTTCTTGTTGTAGGCCATTGGATGAGGGAATGGATCTAGAAAATTATAGGGTCAGTAGGAGTTTGAAACCTGACTTCCCAAAATCCCAACACAAACACCCGAGATGACATGACATAGCTGTCACCTTTCGCTGTTGTTATCACTTGGGTCACACCTTAGAAATCCTTTTCCCTTGTTGATGATGTTCATTGTCCTGGTGCTAAGTTGGGCCAATGGCGCATTCTCGAGAACTTTCTTTGTATCTTGTGAGTTACCATTCCCACAAACCGTTCGATGAGCTTTCCCAAAAGTTAATCTAATGGTGCAGGATGTTAAGACCCAATGACCAATCATGTGGATGTCAGCCATTTGTGTGATCATCTTGCCATATAATAAAAGGACAAAATAATAGAAGCGAGAAAACATGCAGATAACCAAAAACCTGTAAAATTCCTTTGGAGATAAACAAAGAAACTGAAAAAACATTTCAGATGCATGTAGTGGAAATTACACTATAGTCACTAAAATCAACATAGAATAGACTAATGAACATAAATGTACAATGAGTGACTAAAACAAAAAGAATTAAACAATCACAAATATGACTACATGAAACAATCAAAAGACAACATAGATATCCACGGAAATGTTTTGTTAAGACAACATCAAATAACAACAAATGACCATCAAGCATGAAAGAAAGCCAACATGGATGTGTTACATAGCCATTAAAACTAGCAATCACAATTATACATTGATGCAAAGTAGGGGTATAAAATGATCAAACATAATCAAACAACCACTCATAAGAACCCTTAATCATTATCTATTGGCTTTCCTTCTCAAATTGCCATTGTTCCTTGTAGCCTTTCAAAAAGGCCTTTTTGGATATAACTTTTGGAACAGACCTGAAATTTAGAAAGTGAGACCAGTTTGAGATACCCTTTTGGCCACTACAACACATATCAAGAAATGGGGCATGGTTCCTTTGTACGGAATGGCTCAAATTTTGACTATCCTCTTTCTTGTTAGGCCTAATAAGGTAATTAGGCTTGACCAACGCTTGAGAAATTATGATAGCACAGGTTTAGGGATTCCTGATCTCCAATAAGGGTTTGATGGCATTCATGACACACAACCAACATGCCTTTGTGGGGCTTCAATACTTGTTCAACACAAGAGATTTCAATCAAGATTATTCACAATATTGCTAAAACTGTCATACTCTATCCTAATAGGATAGTCATGAAAATTGATCTAAATACTAGATGTTTGGCAAAACCCACACTTGAAATGAGTCTTTAGGGCCTATACACACTCTTCGTAAACCCTGCCCAATCATTTGGAGGTCAAATTTAACAGTGGCATTCAATAACACGGCCTCCTGTCCACCTTCCATACTGATACATAGAGATACCAGATATTACAGTCCTCTATATGCACGTGCAAAACAAATCCTCAAGACTTGTAACCTTGGAACATGAAAATACATACAAGGACTTGCCATTTCACCAATTTGTGTGATTTTCTATCGTGGAAATGGCAAGATATGCATTATTTTAGCCCACTGGAAACCCTAACTAGGGTTCTGAACTATTTTTAGGAAAATGCTTATAACTCCTACAAAAATGAATGAAAATTGATGAGACAAAAAGGTAAATCAAGTAGATTCAATGCTCAATCAATTCCAACTAATTCTAGGTCACTCTATGAACCGTACAGTCCATACAGGAGGTCTGAAATGTTGGAAAACTTAGAAAAATGCAGAAAAATGAGGTTTTTCTCATTAATTTCTCCAAAAAATTTCAAAACTAACCCCTGGTTCATACAATATAGGCCTATTTATTCCTCTACAAATAGTTGTTCAATACCAACTAACCCACAACTACCTTTTACAACATTTTCAAAAAGTTGTCATGGCAACCTTGACAATATTGACAACAATTTATCAACTTTTGCATTTTTGACCAAATTGCACTAAAACATCAAAATTAGTCCTAAAAGACATATAATGGTCTCAAATGACCTTATTGACATCAAACATATCAAATCAAGACAAAAATCAAATTTTTACCATATTGCCTAAAGGTACCCCTGCACCATACACATATGGTCCTCGCACAAATAACAACACTAAAAAACCCATCTACACTTTGTGTTTTCTCTTTATCCTTGTTGCTATGTTGGTATAATAATGTTCTCCTTGTGATACTCTGCCTCAGCAGAGATGAACCTTACACAATTAGAGAGGGTCAAAAGATAAATCAATCAACAAGATACATGTATATAATCAACATTATATTGCACATAATAATAAAGAACGAATGTAGAAATATCCAAATCAACTTACTAATATCAACCAAATATATGTTTTCCAAATGTAACTAAATCATACATAGATACAAAATAATAACTCAAAATAAATGCTTTATTACATCCAACAATTCTAAAACATTAGATATTAATATTTGTTTAATCTTAAAGGAAAATTTTACAAGGAAAAATAAAAATTGTTTTAAATAGTCCAAAATGCGATATTACAAAACAACTACATCTTTTCCATACACCAATTAGAATGGTGTATACCTTGTCAATCTTTTAAAAGTTGTCTAGTATCCCATAATATTAATAGTACTTCATCTCAATCTTTGTGCCCTACATCACAGGTTTTTATCAAGATAATCTCTAAAATCTTATTGAATGCTTCCATAGTCCCATTTGCTTATGGATGATATGGTGTACTTTTATGATGCTACACCATGAACTTGCACAAGAAAATTTAAATAGTTTGTGCAATAAAATGTGCACCTTAATCACTTGTTAGACTAAGAGGACAAAATTGGTGATGATATTCTCAAAAATGAACTTTACAATTGTCTTTGATGTGCAATCCTACATGGGTGCAACCATTGTCTGCCTTGTTAAATAGTTTATGGGAGTGATTATAGACTTGGTGCCACTCTTGCAAGTAGGAGGGTTGATTGTTCCCATGAATTTTATTGCCCATTTTTCAAAGGTTTCTATGTAAAAATTGGTGAAAGAGGCATTTCATCTCTCATATTAGGTTTGTAAACTTTTTGACAAATACCACATTTGTATGTAAATTCGTCCACATCTTTCATTATGGTAGTCCACCACAACCCATCTTGTAGAACATTTTGTGTAGTGCAACCATGATAATGTTGTTGGCTTGTCCTTCATAACACTCAATCAAGATAGATTGTCACTCATGTTTAAGGACATACTTGTATAGCACTTCATCTATGCCCATTTTATATAGTTGAACATTAATCAAATGATAAAGATTTATGTGCACTATCAATTGTTTCTTTTGTACAAGTGTATATGAATCTAGTGTGCATTCCGGCATGAGGTATGTTGTTATCTCTTCCATTCCATCTAGCACTACCACCACTCTAAAAAGTTGTGCATCAGGGGATTTGTCCTCTATAGGCACACCTCTCTCCAAACTCAGTACATAACAAGTCATCTAGCTCCACATGATGCTTTCATGGGTGCACCACAATCTTGAATTCAAACTCCTAGAATAGGACTAACTAGTGACAAACACGCCCATAAAGAATGGGCTTGTTGACTAGATATTTCAGCACTTGATGATATGCATAGTAAACAAATGGTGTAGCTAGTAGCTAGTGATTAAATTTTTTTAATGCATATACCATCACTTACACCCCACACTTAGTCGTTGTGTAGTTTCACTCAACAACTATAAGTTTTCAACTAGAAAAGTAAATCTATTGATCTATGCTCCCTTCTCCTAACTATGCAAGTGTTTCCCTAATTGCAATACCTAATGCATCAGCATGTATATGAAATTGTGTATTCCAGTCTAAAAACTACAATAAAAATGTAGTGGTCAATTTCTCCTTTAGTGTTTCAAACGTTTACTAGTATTTCTTACCAATAGAATGTCTTGTGTCCTTTAACAATTCTTCTAATGGTGAAAAGATGTGTGTATTCTTCTTTATAAATTTCTTGTAGTAGTTTGTATGTCTTGAAGAGGTGCAAAATTCACATTGCATCTTTGGCACTTTGTCTTTTAGAATTACAGCTACTTATGTTGGACCTACTAGCATCTCATACTTATAGATAATATGCCCCAAGAGTATACCAAATGGGATCATAAAGGTATACTTATTTGTATTGAGTGACATGCTCAATTGGTGACATCTCTCAAACATCAAGCATAGCAAATCCACATAATGCACCACCATGTTGTAGAGGTCCAATTATCTAAGTACACCTACAAGAAATTGTGGATGAAATCCTTGAATGCACTAACAAATATGTGTAAAAATACTATTGGCATTTTTTAATCCAAAAGGCATAATGATGTATGCAAGCAACCCCTTTCAATAGCAAAAATGGACTTTAACTTTTTTCTTCACCAATCTAGACTTGATGATATCCTAAGAACCATTTGTAAATGTATAGACTTCTCTCCTTATGATGCCCTCCAAAATTTCTTCTAGGAAAGGCATAAGAAAAGGGTCTATTACACAAGCTTCATAAAGTGTATAGTAATCCATGTAAATGTTAATACACCCATCATTATTTATAGATATGACCATTGGGTTGACCCTTTCATATTCATCCATAGGAAAAATTACTCTTTCTTCAAGTGTCTTATCAATTTCTTCCTTTCATGTGTAAATTAGGGTTCAACAAATATGGCATTTTCTCCACATGCTTGTAATTAGATTTCAACCTAATCTACATCTTACCTAAAGACGAGTGCAATCCTTTCATTCCATGGAAACCTTTGGGGAATAAATCCTCATACCCATGCAGTGATGCAATTAACTATGCAAGTTCTTCACACCAATAATCCCTAATTGTTATTATCTTGGGTGCCTCATCAATCCCAATATTATCCTAGATGATTTTGAATAGCTCATTATGATATGCACCCTCCTTTTCTAGGTGCCCTATGCAAACATTTTGCATTCTATTACTTGCACCTCATGGTTATGCAATGTCTTTGTCTTTGTTATGTCATCACTCTACACACCATTATTGTCTATGGACCCCTCATACATCTCATTGTATGCCTTCCTAACATAAATAGGAAACTTGTCTCCAAGTCTATACCACTAAACATTCAACACAACTTTAATCAAGATGGGTTTCTCACTAAACATAGCAATTCGTAGGTTTGAAGCACCTAATCAACTCTTAGCGTAAGAACATGAAATCCAAATGTGTGCTAAAAACTAGCACTTAATTTCTCCAAGATAGTAATTTCATTATGTGTCTCCATTTGTATGTACCAAACCTAAAAAAACCCTAATCGTGTATTTCCAAACTTGTGGATCCAAAATTTTGGATCACAATTCTCAACCAACAATCCCCAAACTCCCTCACAATTAAATACATGCATGTGAGCTAAATTTTATCATGTTTATCTTAGTTCCATCTATGTGCCTAGTTCTAGAAACATGCAGAGAAAATTTTCTTTAAATTTGAGCCAATTATGAGCATCTAAAAAGTATGTTTCCCACTAATGAGAAGTTGTGACTCAAGGAGTACAAGAGATCAATTTTAGGTGACCCACTTCAATTGGAAACACCTCTTGCATCATTGTCTAGTAACCTTGTGGGTTATTCCTCTCATCAAAACACACTTTACTCTTTGTGATTTTGAAGACCCGATACACTAGCTTCTAACATTGAACCCACACCCACTTCTACATTATCTTAGAAAAATTTTCAATGACTATAGGGACATCTTTTAGTATGACCTTTTTGTTCATTCTTGTACACCCACACTATTTTCATGTGCAAACCATCTTCTATATTATAGGTGTAACCTTCTTTGTTGTGTGTAATGATGTAGGTCACATGTTGGTGCAACTCTTTCCTATTAACTTGTAGTTGCTCTCTAGCCACATTTCCAACTATTCTTGAGTCAACCTCAAACACACTATCCCAAGCTAGAATGTCCTCCTAAGTAGATTGTATATGGTATTCAAAACCTGCAATGACCCTATATGTTTCCTCCAAATCCTTTTCTTCAATGTGGATTGGTCCTACATATGTAGGTCATTGTGCATTGTCCAAAGGTATTATCCATGTTCTCAAATCTCATAGTTATGTTTAAGCTTAACATATGAAATGATTCAAAGCATATGGTCATCTAAGTAGCACATGATTCTGATTATTTTCAATCCATCTAATTACTTTAAACTTCACTTGGAAAGTCACCCCTTTAATACTAACTGCCACATCTTAAAGCACCCCCAATGGGTGTTACCAAGTGTTACTAGCCATGTATAAGATGTGAGGTCATGGCCACTATATTGGCTAACCCATAGCTATCTAGGCCTCCTTTGTCAAGACATAACCTCAAACCTATATTAATCAACACATCACACAATAGATATCTATTCATTTATATAATTAAGAGTAATTTAGTGTCATGCCTAGAATCATTGGTTTGCAACCCTTGACATGGTTTGCTATGATTGGTAGTACTCTTTTGATGTGCTTGTGTGGTCTCACTAAGTGTGAGCATCTCCACTAGAAATTTAATTTTTGGAAAGACTCCTTCCCATAGTAAGCACATTATAGCATACCCCATGTTGAGATCCTTTGTTGATTTGTCATTCTCTAATACAATATCTTGTTATGCATCCCTAAACATTTGTGTCCTTGAATATCTCCTTATAGATTGTGATAATAGAATGTTGTGGCTGGTCAAAATCCCATGGAAATGCCCAGCGAAGACTAAGAGAAACTTGAAAAAAAAGATAGATCTACCATATGTCTATCTTTTAGACTTGATTTTCCTGAAAGTTTATAGAGAGGATACTTCCAAGAAGTTATGTAAAAAGATTAAGGTTTTATATCAAACTAAGTCCCTAGTGACCAAACTCTTCTTGAAAAACTATTTTTATTTTATGTGGATGTCTAATGGTGACTCCTTGACAAAGCACTTGAATGCCTTCAAAATCATCATAATCTAGTTAGCATCAATTGATTTGATGGATGGAGAAGAATGGTACATCACCTTGCGTTCATTGCTTGATTTATGCGACAGCCTAGTGATGGCAATGAATAGTACCTCTACCAAGTTAAAGCTAAAGGAGGTTGTGGGTGCCTTGTTGACAAAAGAGATGAGGTAGAAATCTAGGTATTCTAATAAGAATGCCTTGATCATCAAAAGTAGTTAGTTCCAAAGAAAAATGAAAAAACAAAAATGGAGACAAGAACTCTAAATCCAAAGGTAGATCTAAGTCTCTTGGAAAGTCAAAGGTGAAATGTTGGAACTACAAGAGACTAGGCATATCAAGAAGTAGTTCAAAATGAAGAAAATCCTTATTAGATTCAAATTCATCCAATGATCAATCTAGATATGTAGCATGTGATGATGCATAGTCAATTGATTCTAGAACTTCATTTTGTGATTCCCCACAAAGGGTTGTTCATTGTTTACAAAATCTATAATGGAGGAGATGTCTTCTTGGGAAAAAATGTGTCTTATGAGATCATTGGTCATGGAAAGTTCAAGTTGGTATTTAAAGACGGTATGGTCAAATCTATTATAGTGTTCTACACTTTCTTGGTTTAGCTAGAAATTTGATTTATGTTAGTAAAATGAATGATGTAGGTGTGTGTATTGTTTTCAACAAGTATGGTACTAAAATGGTTGGTGAAAAGAAGAAAAGGTGTGAAATATGATTCCTACTCTAATTTATAAGACGAGGTGTATGCAAAAATTAAATTGATCATACAATTACAAGGAAATAAACACAAAAGTAATATACCATAACTCAGTGATTTACGTGGGGAAAATCTTTTCAAAAGAAAAACACCGCACTTCAAAGAAACTCAATGTATTATTCAGTAATCAATGGTTACAATACACTTGCAGAGTCTAGTCCTTTACAACTGTATCACCAACAAGAGATCTAGAGCAATTCTAGTAGCATAACAATACTTGCAAAACTCACTATGAAACCTCTATCTCAAGGATCCCTGCATACTCTCATACCCAACCAGACATATATGTCCAAGAATGTTGCCAACCTTGTGATTTGTTATACAAATCTTGGTCCTTACGTGAGAGTATTCTACCTGTTGCTGTCAAGTTATATCTTTCTGTCATTGAGCTAGTCAAGGTCATACTTCTATCAAATAGGGACACCCCTCTTGGTGCTGCAGAACTAGAAGTGAAGGGGAGGAGCTCATGCAACCTCCTATATTCAGTTGGCTGAATCTGCCTGTGCATTAGAACTGGCAAACCCTAATGCTGATTCAGAAGAAAAACCAACAAAAATGGTGACTCTGCTGGGGAGATCAATGTCATATCCATGAAAGTTTGAGTCTACAAGATTGAAGAATTAGGCCTGGATGTGTTTGTTGCAGTAGAGAAAAAGGTTGTATATGTGACTCTGCTGGTGGATGACCCAGAAAGAATGAAATCAATTTGCAGCTTCAGCTTGTTTGAAGCTCATTCCTCTTCAAGGAGGTGGCGACTCTGCATCAAAGAACCTGATAAAAGAACAAAATCAGTCAGAGAAGAATTTGCAGCTCCTGCAACATATCCAGGTATTTCATATTGTTTGACAGACTCCCTATTTGGTGAGATAGCACTGGTTAAAAGGGAAACATTGGTGAAAGCAGAGCTTGCATGCTTTTATTAGAACTTATTCTATATTTCAAAGGGCATGCAATGTTGCTAAAAAGACTCATTTAAAGGATTTTAGGAAAGTTTGAAAAAACAGTCTAAATTTTGAGTGCCTAAAGTCATTGTTTGTAGAAAATCTGAGTAGAGAGGAGGGTTGCAAAAACATAAAGGATGTATTATCAACCTATGCACCCTTGTGAAGTGTCAAGTGTAGAAATGTATAGTAGTCAGTCCCAACAATGTAATAAAAGAAGTTTCAACATAGACAGATATAAGCCCATAAATTTCAGTGGCATTTGTGGCTATCCAAATGCTCTTCCACCTAAAATCAGAATTTTTTTGCCTAAATTTAATGGTATAAAGGATGAATCACCTGAGAGACACTTGCAGCAGTTTATGAATGTGATAGATGACTTTGAGATTGACCATGAGGATGTGGTTATGAGATTATTTGTTCAATCTCTAGATGAAGATGCAAGGGACTGGTTTTCCTACCTTCCAACTCACTCTGTCAGCTCTTGGCATGGTTTTAAATCTGCATTTCTAGTACAATATGGTGAAAGAATCTTTGAATATGCAGTTATTAGTAATTTTATGTACATCCATATTGAAGAAGGTGAGTTCATCCCAGCCTTTAACCTCAGATTTATGAGGGCATTGAATAGAATTCTAGAATGCATGAGACCTAATGATGCACTGTGCTTAGTTGTCTATTTGGGAGCTTTTGATAAGAAAATGAGTTATAGATTAAGAGACAAGGAGCCCACCACATTGCATCAGGCACATCAGTTTGCAATAGATATTGAAAACAATTGGAGGTATGGAATACAAAAGGGTTATTTTTCTAAAAAATTTTGTTGTCCTGCAGCCCTCGATGTTATTGAAAGATTTAATTCAGGAGTTGACAATGAATGTCAAAGTATTCACACCCCTGTTGTCCCAGTTTTTGCATCATTTCAAGTTGATGATGTTTCTGTTATAAAGGAGGATGTCTTGTTTTGCCCAACAAATGAAGTTGAAAACAATGGTTTTTCAAGTAATATTTACATACCAGCCCTTATCAAAGAGCCATCATGTTTAAACGATCCAGTTGTGCAAGGTTGTGATCATGTGGATCAACAGTCAGTATCAGTTTCATCAGGAAGTATTAGAGGGATGGAGAATGATGCAGATAGCTCAACTTCAGAATGCATTGAAACAGTAGAAATCTTGTATATGGGGCGATCAGTTGATAGAAATGATATCCATGATCAATTCATGGATCAGGTTTGTTCTTCTTATGACTCTGGATATGATAGTACTAAAGAAGAGTTGGAGTATCATGAAGAAGAGGCAGAGGCCTTTGTGGTGAGTGTTAATCCCCTTTATGATGAGTCTACAGATGCCTTTGATGCTGTGAATCTTGACTTTCAGTGGTGTAGGATTAATCCTCTTTTTGAGGATGATGATGAATATAAGGAGACTATTGACCTTGGTGTTACATCAGTTTGTGAGTGGGGGGCATATGAATCAGATATCTTCAGTTCTTGTGAAGATACTATGGATTTGCAAACTGTGAATGATGGATGTTCATCATCACCTGGTTTAGATATGTGCAACATTGGGTGTGTGGATCAGGATTTGTTTTCAATATCAGTAGATATTGGGGGTCTCATTTTTTCTGAGTATTTTGAGTTTTTGGATCAGCTGGATGAGTGCCTGATGGTGTGCAGTAGCCAGATAAATGATGAAGACTGCCAAGAGCAGTATGATGTACCATCTGAAGAGTATAACATGCATATGTTGCTTAATGCTGAAGGATTTTTTAGCATGTATGGTTGCATGTTTGATTTTGAAATGCAGAGTGACAGAGGCAGTACTACAAGTGGAAAGCTGTCAAAGGTGGTGGAATATCTAATTGAGCAAATGACCTTATGGACAAACTATGCCAATTTTTTCAGTTGGGATTGGGATCTTTCAGTTTGGAATCAGGCATTTGGCAGGAAAAAATTTTGGTTCTTCCTTTTTGGCTACCCGGGGCCACCCAAGTGATGACTAAAAATATAGTTTTTGTGCAGGTTGGTGCAATGATTGACTCTATTGCCCAATAGATATGGCCCAATCTGTGAAACCAGAGATTCTAGGGTCCTCGCTGCAGTTTTGCACCTGCATGTCCCCAGACAGAGCCAGTGTTGGTACCCATTTTGGTCTGGATCTGAGCGCAGATGTTGGAGGGTTTTTTCTTTTTGGGCCCTAAGTTTCCTTGTTCATCGCTGTGACTTTCTCTATTGGCGAAACTTCTTTTTGAGTGCTCAGATTATGATTGAACCATCGTTTTGAACCACTGCGTTGAACCCTTTTGGTTCATGGTTCAACTGTTCAAGGCTTTGTGTTTGTGTTCGGCAAATGTTCTTTTTGAAGTGCTCCATTCAGCGTTGAACTTCTCGGTTGAACCATCCGTTTGAACCAGTTCATGGTTCAAAGGTTCGGAGCTTTATGTTTTTGGTTCATCGAAGTGATCGGCATCATCGGCGAGCTATTTTGTGTTCCCTCCGATGTGTTTGGTTTGGCCGATGGAAATGCCATCGGTGTGATATTCATCGTCGGCAGGCTTCATTTGTGTTTGGCCGATGGATGTTATCGGCATGTGTTGTATTGTCGGCGTGAGTGTTTTGAGTTGTGCCGACGATGGGGGGCTTGGCCGATGGGACCAAGGAGGATGTGTCTATCGAGGTGACAAGTTCTATCGGTGTAGGCATTTTGTTGTTCGCCGATGGCTTTGGTCATACCGACAGGCGAGGAATGTGGAGACTTCATCGGTGAGAGTTTGGTCCATCAGCTGGGGAGCTTTGGGTTTGGCCGATAGTGTTGATATCGCCGATGGAGGGATTTCGAACGAGCATCGGTGTGACTTTGTGCGATTGGCCGAAGAGTTTTTGACTTGCCCGATGGTGTATGTCACACCGACAGAAGGAGGAGGCCAGGGTCCATCGGCGTGAGTTGTGTTGTCGGTGAGCATCTTTTATGTTACACCGATGGTCTATGTCTTGGCGACGGGCGTGTTTGGAGTGAACCATAGGGATGATTTAGTATGTCGGCGAGGGAATTTTGGGCTAGCCCGACGGTTGTTGTCTGGCCGACGAAGTATGTTTTGGTGGCCATCAGGGAGACTCGTATTGTCGATGGGAGTCTGGAGAGTTAGCCTGATGGTCAGTCTTTGGCCGATGAGGGGAATGTAGTGAAACGGTCGGTGAGACTGTTGAGGTCGGCCAGAGGATTTTTCGATGCTCCGATGGAGGGAGTCACGCCAACGGGGGTGCAGAGTGTAGTTTGTGGTCATTGGCCAGACTATTGATGTCGGGATGAGTTTTGTGGAGTTGGCCGATGGTTCTTCTCTGGCCGATATGGAAGTTGTAGGCTTTCAGGAGGTGTCGTCGGCGAGACTTGGTAGATCGGCAGGAGGATTTGGGAGTGTGCCGATGGCTTGGGTTTTGGCGATAGGCTTTGGACAAAGGCTTATGCATCGAGCATGGCAAAAACGCTCAACATTTGTTATACATGCGGCCGTGTTTTTAAAATGATAAAGTTGTCTCCGCGGCACCAATGTGCGACTAATCTCCTTGCATTATTTTGAACCTGTGGTAAACGCATTTTGGCGGGAACTTCATTTTGATTGCTGCGACTGATTTCTTGATGGCTATGGGTGGTTGAGCCATCAATGGCGACTGTAGCTGGGGCATGGGCGAGTTGTTGAACAGTCATGTACCTGATTTTTGGCGTGAGGACTTCCAGATGGTGGCACAGGGCTCAAGGCCACCATTGTCTACTTTCTGTCTCTGCAGCAATAAATTTTGAGCACCATTCCTTTGAAGGATCTGTATCTGGCAAATTTTTTGTCAAAGCCATGTAATTAATGCTGAGTACGCTTCTTTGGCTGTTATAAGCAGGAAGTGTTACTCATTTTAGGTTGTTGAAAACTGGACATTTTGGCTTTGTAATAAGATACAACTGGTTTTGGTTGCTCTGTGCAGCAAAACTTGCAAGTTTATGTATCTCCTGTTGTACGTTTGTGCATGAATCCACTGATTTCATGGTCAATTTTATATGAATAATGCTATGTTTGCATGTGTTATGCTAATTCTGTCACCAGTTTTGCATGTATCTTTCTTCTGAGTCCAGGCATTCAAGGAATGTCTGAGATTCTAGAACATAGAATTCCTGTGTTGAATGTCTGATCTCTTAACTTCTGCTCAAGGGGTAGATTAAATTATTCTCAGATTGAACATTGGGAAGGGTATACTGCAATAGGGATGCCATAAGTATAGACAGCTTAACACTCTATATTGGGAGATATCTGTAAGGCAGATATCATGTACATCCCCCTAAAATCCAGTTTTAGTTGTTCATGTTGATCATTCACAGGTGTATGTCTACCGACTCCAAGCCCTGGATAGGCACCAATCTAGCTCTGTGTTGAGGTTATATACCATGTCCAGCTTTGCATCCAAAAATCAAATCAAACCATTTCATCCTTCCACCTGTTAGTTGTAGGAGTAGGATTAGGATCCCTGCGTACTCTCATACACAACCAGACATATATGTCCAAGAATGTTGCCAACCTTGTGATTTGTTATACAAAGCTTGGTCCTTACCTGAGAGTATTCTGCCTGTTGCTGTCAAGTTATATCTTTCTGTCATTGAGCTAGTCAAGGTCATACTTTTATCAAATAGGGACACCCCCCTTGGTGCGGCAGAACCAGAAGTGAAGGGGAGGAGCTCACGCAACCTCCTGTATTCAGTTGGCTGAATCTGCCTGTGCATTAGAACTGGCAAACCCTAATGCTGATTCAGAAGAAAAACCAACAAAAATGGCGACTCTGCTGGGGAGATCAATGTCATATCCATGAAAGTTTGAGTCTACGAGATTGAAGAATTAGGCCTGGATGTGTTTGTTGCAGCAGAGAAAAAGGTTGTATATGTGACTCTGCTGGTGGATGACCCAGAAAGAATGAAATCAATTTGCAGCTTCAGCTTGTTTGAAGCTCATTCCTCTTCAAGGAGGTGGCGACTCTGCATCAAAGAACCTGATAAAAGAACAAAATCAGTCAGAGAAGAATTTGCAGCTCCTGCAACATATCCAGGTATTTCATATTGTTTGACAAACTCCCTATTTGGTGAGATAGCACTGGTTAAAAGGGAAACATTGGTGAAAGCAGAGCTTGCATGCTTTTATTAGAACTTATTCTGTATTTCAAAGGGCATGCAATGTTGCTAAAAAGACTCATTTAAAGGACTTTAGGAAAGTTTGAAAAAATAGTCTAAATTTTGAGTGCCTAAAGTCATTGTTTGTAGAAAATCTGAGTAGAGAGGAGGGTTGCAAAAATATAAAGGATGTATTATCAGCCTATGCACCCTTGTGAAGTGGCAAGTGCAGAAATGTATAGTAGTCAGTCCCAACAATGTAATAAAAGAAGTTTCAACATAGACAGATATAAGCCCATAAATTTCAGTGGCATTTGTGGCTATCCAAATGCTCTTCCACCTAAAATCAGAATTTTTTTGCCTAAATTTAATGGTATAAAGGATGAATCACCTGAGAGACACTTGCAGCAGTTTATGAATGTGATAGATGACTTTGAGATTGACCATGAGGATGTGGTTATGAGATTATTTATTCAATCTCTAGATGAAGATGCAAGGGACTGGTTTTCCTACCTTCCAACTCACTCTGTCAGCTCTTGGCATGGTTTTAAATCTGCATTTCTAGTACAATATGGTGAAAGAATCTTTGAATATGCAGTTATTAGTAATTTTATGTACATCCATATTGAAGAAGGTGAGTTCATCCCAGCCTTTAACCTCAGATTTATGAGGGCATTGAATAGAATTCTAGAATGCATGAGACCTAATGATGCACTGTGCTTAGTTGTCTATTTGGGAGCTTTTGATAAGAAAATGAGTTACAGATTAAGAGACAAGGAGCCCACCACATTGCATCAGGCACATCAGTTTGCAATAGATATTGAAAACAATTGGAGGTATGGAATACAAAAGGGTTGTTTTTCTAAAAAATTTTGTTGTCCTGCAGCCCCCGATGTTAATGAAAGATTTAATTCAGGAGTTGACAATGAATGTCAAAGTATTCACACCCCTGTTGTCCCAATTTTTGCATCATTTCAAGTTGATGATGTTTCTGTTATAAAGGAGGATGTCTTGTTTTGCCCAACAAATGAAGTTGAAAATAATGGTTTTTCAAGTAATATTTACATACCAGCCCTTATCAAAGAGCCATCATGTTTAAACGATCCAGTTGTGCAAGGTTGTGATCATGTGGATCAATAGTCAGTATCAGTTTCATCAGGAAGTATTAGAGGGATGGAGAATGATGCAGATAGCTCAACTTCAGAATGCATTGAAACAGCAGAAATCTTGTATATGGGGCAATCAGTTGATAGAAATGATATCCATGATCAATTCATGGATCAGGTTTGTTCTTCTTATGACTCTGGATCTGATAGTACTAAAGAAGATTTGGAGTATCATGAAGAAGAGGTAGAGGCCTTTGCGGTGAGTGTTAATCCCCTTTATGATGAGTCTACAGATGCCTTTGATGCTGTGAATCTTGACTTTTAGTGGTGTAGGATTAATCCTCTTTTTGAGGATGATGATGAATATAAGGAGACTGTTGACCTTGGTGTTACATCAGTTTGTGAGTGGGGGGCATATGAATCAGATATCTTCAGTTCTTGTGAAGATACTATGGATTTGCAAACTGTGAATGATGGATGTTCATCATCACCTGGTTTAGATATGTGCAACATTGGGTGTGTGGATCAGGATTTGTTTTCAATATCAGTAGATATTGGGGGTCTCATTTTTTCTGAGTATTTTGAGTTTTTGGATCAGCTGGATGAGTGCCTGATGGTGTGCAGTAGCCAGATAAATGATGAAGACTGCCAAGAGCAGTATGATGTACCATCTGAAGAGTATAACATGCATATGTTGCTTAATGCTGAAGGATTTTTTAGCATGTATGGTTGCATGTTTGATTTTGAAGATAGAGGCAGTACTACAAGTGGCAAGCTGTCAAAGGTGGTAAAATATCTAATTGAGCAAATGACCTTATGGACAAACTATGCCAATTTTTTCAGTTGGGATTGGGATCTTTCAGTTTGGAATCAGGCATTTGGCAGGAAAAAATTTTGGTTCTTCCTTTTTGGCTACCCGGGGCCACCCAAGTGATGACTAAAAATATAGTTTTTGTGCAGGTTGGTGCAATGATTGACTCTGTTGCCCAATAGATATGGCCCAATCTGCGAAACCAGAGATTCTGGGGTCCTCGCTGCAGTTTTGCACCTGCACGTCCACAGACAGAGCCAGTGTTGGTACCCATTTTGGTCTGGATCTAAGCGCAGATGTTGGAGGGTTTTTTCTTTCTGGGCCCTAAGTTTCCTTGTTCATCACTGTGACTTTCTCTATCGGAGAAACTTCTTTTTGAGTGCTCAGATTATGATTGAACCATCGTTTTGAACCACCGCGTTGAACCCTTTTGGTTCATGGTTCAACGGTTCAAGGATTTGTGTTTGTGTTCAGAAAATGTTCTTTTTGAAGTGCCCCGTTCGACGTTGAACTTCTCGGTTGAACCATCCGTTTGAACCGGTTCATGGTTCAAAGGTTTAGAGCTTTATGTTTTTGGTTCATCGGAGTGATCGGCATCATCGGCAAGCTATTTTGTGTTCCCTCCGATGTGTTTGGTTTGGCCGATGAAAATGCCATCGGTGTGATATTCATTGTTGGCAGGCTTCATTTGTGTTTGGCCGATGGATGTTATCGGCGTGTGTTGTATTGTCGGCGTGAGTGTTTTGAGTTGTGCCGACGATGGGGGGCTTGGCCGATGGGACCAAGGAGGATGTGTCTATCGAGGTGACAAGTTCTATCGGTGTAGGCATTTTGTTGTTCGCCGATGGCTTTGGTCATACTGACAGGCGAGGAATGTGGAGACTTCATCGATGAGAGTTTGGTCCATCGGCTGGAGAGCTTTGGGTTTGGCCGATAGTGTTGATATCGCCGATGGAGGGATTTGGAACGAGCATCGGTGTGAGTTTGTGCGATTGGCCGAAGAGTTTTTGACTTGCCCGATGGTGTATGTCACACTGACGGAAGGAGGAGGCCAGGGTCCATCGGCGTGAGTTGTGTTGTCGGTGAGCATCTTTTATGTTACGTCGATGGTCTATGTCTTGGCGACGGGCGTGTTTGGAGTGAACCATCAGGATGACTTAGTATGTCGGCGAGGGAATTTTGGGCTAGCTCGACGGTTGTTGTCTGGCCGACGAAGTATGTTTTGGTGGCCATCGAGGAGACTCGTATTGTCGGTGGGAGTCTGGAGAGTTAGCCTGATGGTCAGTCTCTGGCCGATGAGGGGAATGTAGTGAAACGGTCGGCGAGACTGTTGAGGTCAGCCAGAGGATTTTTGGATGCTCCGATGGAGGGAGTCACGCCGATGGGGGTGCAGAGTGTAGTTTGTGGTCATCGGCCAAACTATTGATGTCGGGATGAGTTTTGTGGAGTAGGCTGATGGTTCTTCTCTAGCCGATATGGAAGTTGTAGGCTTTCGGGAGGTGTCGTCAACGAGACTTGGTAGATCGGCAGGAGGATTTGGGAGTGTGCCGATGGCTCAGGTCTTGGCGATAGGCTTTGAACAAAGGCTTATGCGTCGAGCGCGGCAAAAGCGCTCGACATTTGTTATACATGCGGCCGTGATTTTAAAATGATAAAGTTGTCTCCGCGACACCAGTGTGGGACTAATCTCCCTGCATTATTTTGAACCTGTGGTAAATGCATTTTGGCAGGAACTTCATTTTGATTGCTGCAACTGATTTCTCGATGGTTGCGGGTGGTTGAGCCATCAATGGCGACTGTAGCTGGGGCATGGGCGAGTTGTTGAACAGTCATGTACTTGATTTTTGGCGTGAGGACTTCCAGATGGTGGCACAGGGCTCGAGGCCACCATTGTCTACTTTCTGTCTCTGCAGCAATAAATTTTGAGCGCTATTCCTTTGAAGGATCTGTATCTGGCAAATTTTTTGTCAAAGCCATGTAGTTAATGCTGAGTACGCTTCTTTGGCTGTTATAAGCAGGAAGTGTTACTCATTTTAGGTTGTTGAAAACTAGACATTTTGGCTCTGTAATAAGATACAACTGGTTTTGGTTGCTCTGTGCAGCAAAACTTGCAAGTTTATGTATCTCCTGTTGTACGTTTGTGCATGAATCCACTGATTTCATGGTCAATTTTATATGAATAATGCTATGTTTGCATGTGTTATGCTGATTCTGTCACCAGTTTTGCATGTATATTTCTTCTGAGTCCAGGCATTCAAGGAATGTCTGAGATTCTAGAACATAGAATTCCTATGTTGAATGTCTGATCTCTTAACTTCTGCTCAAGGGGTAGATTAAATTGTTCTCAGATTGAACATTGGGAAGGGTATACTGCAATAGGGATGCCATAAGTATAGACAGCTTAACACTCTGTATTGGGAGATATCTGTAAGGCAGATATCATGTATATCCCCCTAAAATCCAATTTTAGTTGTTCATGTTGATCATTCACAGGTGTATGTCTACTGACTCCAAGCCCTGGATAGGCACCAATCTAGCTCTGTGTTGAGGTTATATACCATGTCCAGCTTTGCATCCAAAAATCAAATCAAACCATTTCATCCTTCCACCTGTTAGTTGTAGGAGTAGGATTAGGATCCCTGCGTACTCTCATACACAACCAGACATATATGTCCAAGAATGTTGCCAACCTTGTGATTTGTTATACAAATCTTGGTCCTTACGTGAGAGTATTCTACCTGTTGCTGTCAAGTTATATCTTTCTGTCATTGAGCTAGTCAAGGTCATACTTTTATCAAATAGGGACACCCCCCTTAGTGTGGCAGAACCAGAAGTGAAGGGGAGGAGCTCACGCAACCTCCTGTATTCAGTTGGCTGAATCTGCCTGTGCATTAGAACTGGCAAACCCTAATGCTGATTCAGAAGAAAAACCAACATGTTTGAGGCCACAGATTTTTTCAATCTATGAACTAAACACTCCTTAGCTTTAACAACATAGTTCTCTAGCTATGTCATGTAGGCCTCTTCTTCCAAGTCACCACACAATAATGTTGTCTTACAACCATATATTCTATCTCTAAATCAAAAGTTGCTACTATAGATAATGGGAACCTAATAGATGTTAGCTTAGAAACTAGGGGAAAATCTTATAAAATTTTATCCCCTCAACCTGGAAATATACTTCACAACCAATCTTGCCTTGTACTTTTCAACACTGCCATCTAAACTGATCTTCTTCTTAAAAACCCATTTACAACCAATAGGATTATATCCATAGAGAAATGGTAACAAGTCATATGTTTCATTCTTTTTCAATACAACAACCCTCTCCTCATCCATAGCCACTCTCCAAGACTTAGAATCGTCCATAGTCATCACCTTATTCATAGTTCTAGGCTCATTGGTATCAATAATCAAGAAAAATATATCTTCAATCAAGAGAGGTATACCTTTTTAGTGGTTGTCTTTGTCGAGTGGACCCCCTCAATAGCTAAGGTGAAGGTTCGACCTCCTCTTCAAAACTATCAGAATTATCTAATCTCTCCTCTTAAGGTCCTTCATGAGCTTCTAGTTCAACCTTCTTAGTTTTAGGTGGTAGTTGAATCGCATCTTTCTTACCATCCTCTTCTAGTTGCAACACTATGGAAAAAGGTTTAATCTCTCTAAAAATAAAGCTTTCACATTGACACCATAGATGATAAAGTTACATTTCACTACCTTGTTCTCCAACTTTAATCACTTCTCCCTAGGCACATGTACATATACCTCGTAACAAAAAACACAGAGATGTTATAATGAGGGTTTTTTGCTTGTCCATGCCTCCAAAGGGATCTTACCAACAAGAGTTGATATAGGAAACCTATTAATTAGGTAACAAACCATAGCAAGCAGTTGTGCCTAGAACTTCTGCTAAGCCAACTCCACTAAGCATACTCCTAGCCCCTCCAACATCTTGTTCATTCTTTTTGTAACTTCATTCTACTAACGAGTATATGGAGTTGTCTTATGTCTTAATTTCATGGTCCTTATAGAATATGTAAAAATCTATACAAAAAACTCACTGCCATTATCATTTCTAAAAACTTCAATCTTCCTACTAGTCTAATTTTCTAAAAGAGCCTTAAACTTCTTAAATCAACTAAAGAATTTAGATTTACTCCTAAGGAAATACACCCATGTCTTTTTAGAATAATAATCTATAAAAGATGCAAAATACAAAGACTAATAATCAAAGGAACATTAATAGGACAAAGTACACTTGAATGAATGAAGTCCAACATCCCAAAAGATTTATGAGAACAAGTATAAAACTAAAGTTGTTTTTTTAGGGGGGGACTCCATGGCTAAGCACGCTTGAGTTGAAGTATTATCAGGATGGGCAACCTCCCAGGAAATCCTGATACTTCACCCCTATGAGCATCACTTAGATGTAATGAGTGCTAAGTGGACCATTCATTCTCATGGGAGATGGATTTGTGTGAAGCAATACTCATGAAATATGGATCAATGAGTTTGGCTCAAAAACTACGCAGTTGAATCTTGATATACATATCATAATTTGACACACTACAAATAATATATCCTACTTATCAATTGATGAGCTAAAGGGGATCTATAACATGAATGGTTCATAAGACACAACACTTGCTAAAAGTTGTGCGCATGGGGTAGCAAGCTAAGAGGGCCTAATCTTAGGGAAAACTCCATGGTAAAGCATGCTTGAGTCAGAGTAGTATTGGGATGGATGACCTCTCGGAAAGTCATGATGCTTCATCGTTGTGAACATCACCTAGATGCAATGAGTGCTAAGTGGACCTCTGAATCTCATGAGAGATGGGTTTGTGTGAACCATTACTCATGAGATATGGGTCAATGAGTTTGAATAAAAAACTGTGCAATTGAATGTTGATATAAATATCATAATGCATACAATGTTCAAAGAAATAAAATTCAAGAGTACAATCAATCAATACCTCAACAAGATTTTTATTGTTTAGGCTCCTTAGACCCTTTTCACCTATATGGAATATTCTCTAATTCCATAGTATTATTTTCTCTACAAGTAACTTGCTCTTAGAAGCAAGAGCTTTCTTAGGTCCCCAAAAAGCATGGATATCAAAGTAGACACAACACTCCTCTTTACTACTAGTTCTAATGGTGAAGATGTAAATTATACAGATCTTTTCACTATAAGAATAGAAGAACTATTACACTCAACAATGCATGCATCTAGTTGATGCAGACTGCCCACACAAAAACCCTTAGAGAGCATCATAGCTCCTCACACCATCTTACACCCTCCACTAAAAAAAACAACTTACACAATTGCATTATTAAGTTTACTAACTAATAATAGATTTTGTGTCAATTTTGGGATATGTAGAACACCATTGATTCCCTTCACTCATCCATTAGGGCATCCGATCAAGACTCTACCAGAACCAATAATGCTCAAATAAGAATCATCACCAAGATACACTTTCCCTCCATATTCTTCATACTTTGAAAACCACCCCTAATGGGAGATCATATGGAAGGAAACTCTAGAGTCTATCAACCACACACCTTTGGATGCATGTGTTGTCAAGGCTATACAAAGGCATCTCCACCATCCTCTTATAAAGATCTATTAGAATCATTCTTTTTCTTCATTTTCTCCTTGCAGTCTCTTCTAAAGTGCTCAATCTTGTTACAATTCCAACACTTATACTTGGATTTTCCAAGAGATTTAGATCTCCCATGAGATTTATCTACAATTTTATTTATTCTTGTCCTTTTTTCCTTTCTCCTTTGATCTTCCACAAACTATTAGGGCCTCCTTAGTAGATTCAAAAACTTTTTATTGCATCTCATCCGAGAGTAAAGCAACCACTACCTCATCCATCTATATTTTTGAGGTAGTGTTTCCTATTGACATCACCAAATGATCCCACGAGTCTAGCAAAGAACATAAAAGTGTCATACAACAATCCCCCTCCATTTTCAGTCCAATAGAGTGCAACTAGGTCATGATCATATTGAATTTGCATTCAAATGCTTGTCCAAAGAACCACCATCATCCATTCTCAAAGTATAGATCTTCTTTATCAAGAAAAGTTCGTCAACTAGGGATTTAGCCTAGTATAAGTTTCCCAACTTCCAAAGAGCTTTTGAGGTGGGTTCTTCTTGTGTATTCAACAAAATTGAATCTATCAAGAAAATCCTAATGAGGCCCTTCACCTTTATGTCCCATAGATCCCAATTAGTTATGACATTGTAGTTGGTTTAGATCTAGATATCGTAGCACATAGATCTCTGTCTAGAAGCATATTCTCCATCTTTAGTTTCCACAACTCAAATTTAATGTCAATGAACCTCTCCATCTCTATCTTTCATGTACTTGTCATTTTCCTACAATAAGATATTCTACCCAAGTTCCGACTCAAACCAAGGTTAGATGAGAAAACCTTGTCCCTAATGCCTAGAACCTGAGTTGATCAAGCTCTAATACTAAATGAAAGGAAGAAAAGGTGCAGAATACACTTCCTACACTAATCTATGAGAGGAGATATGTGCAAATATTAAATTGATCGTGTAGTTACAAGGAAATAAGCACAAAAGCAATATACCATAACATAATGATTTGTGTGGGAAAACCCCTTTCGAGAAAAAAATCCACACTCCAAATTAACTCAATATATTATTCAATAATCAAAGGTTATAATACACTTGTAGAGTCTAAGCCTTTACAAGAGTATCACCAACAAAAGATTTGGAGCAATTCTAGCAACATAAGATACCTGGGAAACTCATAATAAAACCTCTATCTCAAGCACCCAATAAATAGGAGAAGCAATACATGAAGCCATCAAATGGTAATTAGGAAACCATGATCTAAAACCACCCAAAATGTGGCATCCAAATCTGTAAAGTCCGAAAATATTACTTACTAAAAATATCATTTGAAAAGCAACTCAATCCAAAAATGGAAAGGAAATCAATTCATTAATGTAATATCCATAAATGTTTACATCTAGTGAGTTTCCATAATAAGCAAAGATCATCTTTTATAATTGTTCCCAATACATTGGTGATACATAATGAGAAGTACAATTTATAGAATAATTAATAATCACCTTCAGATTGTCCAGTTACCTACACCATTCATATAATGCTTGTCTTCGCAATAGTAACTTCACAAATCTTTCGGCATGAATCTGCACAACTAGATATAAACATCAGTCCCGCAAAATCAATGAACATATTAGATATCAATGCACAAGATGACAAACCTACAGGCCCTAAGGGGCCAACCTAATGTCTCGGGGGCTCAAGATGGTCTTGTCTACGTACGCACAGCACAGAGACTTCGTAGTTTGAAGTAACTAGTCTTGCAACCATAAGGTTGACTTAGATACTTTAACTCACAAGAGATCTAGTTCATCACATAATATTTTCTAAAATCAATAAATCAATTAATATACACATCCATATTGTTCTTAAGATTAAATACACCATATGCTGATTTAATTATTCAAGTTCTAAAAAGTGCATGCAACAATTAAATTTATAAATATTCCCTACAGGTAAAATAGGGAAGTTATAACAACAAAAATATTCCAACCATTCTTGGATATTGATATGAAACACACTTTCTTTTATATTTCTTTTATCCTCATCTATACTATAATTTAAAGTTTTAGCCTCATTTCTAAATTCTAATCTACATTTATATTATCCAAACAAAAGTAAAATATAGCTTAAGGTAATTCATGAAGAGCCTACTAAATTTTCCATTCAATAAGAAAACCTCCAATTCCTATGTCATTAGAGCAATGCACAAGTATCTCAAGAGTTCTATTCTCTCATACATGGCTAGTTACACATTAAAGATTCTAAGAAAATAATTCACTCTACTTAAATGAGATTCTTATTTTCAATTATTGACCTATATAAATTAATTTCAATTGTCGACAAAACATTCTAGATGATTGGAAAAATGAATTAATTGAATAGAAATAGCCTTAACATGAAAAACCACCCAGTAGTAAATTTGTCATAACTTTATTATTTCTTAGTGAAATTCTAAAATTCAAGATGTTTTGGAAAGGTAAGAATAAGGGGAATAAAACCCAGAAAACAATTAGAAATTTTCTGTAAGATGAGGAGGTGGTGTTTACTGCAATCATCCCCTTCCCTCAAATCTTGATTTACCCCAAACTTGATTATAAATCAAGAATGAATTGATTACTCAAAAGTATTCCCTATATTATAATAAATGATAGAAATACTAAAAGATTAAAGATCTTTTATTTGCTTTAATTTTGACATTTCAAATAATTATGCAATATATATATATGTCTGATCTAACAATTGTTTTTATAAACTAATCAACATAAGGATTTAATTTGACCTTCTTGCACTACAAGAATATTCTTGATTCAATCTAATTTTTTGATACAACTAAATATATGAAAGATTATCTAATCATACCCATTCCAAGAAAGAAAATATGAAAATTCATCTAACACACCTATGTAATGAGAATAATTCATTTCCAACAAAGTAAACTACCAACAAAACCCTAGATTTTCAATCTTTTCTACAGCAGTGGTAAAAATGCAATAACTTTCAAAATACTTAACAAAATTGAAAACCGTAAAATGTTTTGGAAAGATGAAAACATAGTTCTCAAAACCCAGAAACCTCTTTATAAACTAATTCGTATGATAAGATTAATTTCATGAGACAACAAAAAGTTTTCTTATAAGAATTTTCAGAATAACTTTAACATAAATAATGGTAAGTTTTCAAGAAAATACCTCAAGGATTTAATTAATGAAGAATACCTCCAAATGCATTTGAAGAAAGACTCCAAGATTCCTTAATGTGAGAGCTTCCATATTATTCAATTGAGTGCTTCCTTTTTTCTACCTAGGAGTCTATTGCCCTCATGAAATTCAAAAAAATTTCATCTAACAAGTCACCTTGGATGTATGTTTTCTTTGCCTCATCGAAATGGTTGTAATTTCCTTAAAAAATTCTTCAACATCGGCTATGAACATCCTCTTGATGACCTGCCAAAATCATAAATAAAGCTGGGCTCTTCTCTTGATTTCCTCTCCTTGAAGCCAAACTTCCATCCCCTTATAATATCTCCTTTTGCCAAGTTTCATATTCTTCTTTTGGGCTCCAACGACTCCTTGTATTCCTCTTCTTGCTTGTGGCATTTGTTTCTTTTTTAAGAAATGTGATTCTTGGATTTCCTTTTATTTCTTTTCTTCATGACTTGAATACTCTAAAACTCTTCGAGAGAAGAAGACTCTACAACTTCTAATTTCGTCACTCATTTTCTTGTGCACTAAAAATGCATTAAAACAACTCTAAAACATAATTATTTATGAATAAACAAGTACCCTACCCATACGTGATTGACCTATGGTCTTAATTTTACCAAAAATAATGATAAAAGAGCTCTTATTCCCCACAACACACAAGAATAATTAATTTAAATCAATTAACTAAACCATATCAAGACCTTACTGCTAACTTTTATTCTCTTTATAACTTATATCATAATTTCATAAAAAAAAATCTAAAATTAGTTCCACTAACTTGAAACTATAAATAAATATTGATTATTCTCAATAAAATATCATAATTAATAATAAGTTTCAAGTATGTTCTGATACATCTCCATTAAGAGTGTATTCTTATCACGCACATGAGTCAAAATTAGTCAACGATCATTAAAATAGTATATTAAATTGAAATTTAATTTTTGCAAAATAGGGGTTGTGACAAAATCCCTAGTCAAAATCCAATACCCAAATACCAAGATGAGTCCATAGTCTAAAAATAACATCTTCTTTACACCTATCACATGCTCATCATAATCCACTCACCAACTTGGCTCAATTTTGACTCCATTATCTCCATTCAAAAATTCTTATGGTGTGTCATAACATGCATCATAATTTGGTCAATAAGTGTAACTCCCTCTTAGAGCTCTCTTATGCATCGTAGATGCTCTTACATTTCTGATGTGGGGGGCTAACTTCAGATCTAGGAAGCTAATTGAGCCCTTTTTAATTAAAGGTCTTGGAGAGCTCCATCTCACCATAATGAGCTAGCTCTGATTAAGACTCGTTTCTATATTTTTTAGGACCAAAATCAACATCTATAGCCCAAAATTGCATTTTTATGTTGTATAGTCTAAAAATTATATTTTTATGTTCTTAACATTAAGATGCAAGGTTGAGACACCTTTCCTAACAATTGAGGAGCCATGGTGTTGGAAAAGGGAGTTCACTCTAGAACCTTGTTTCAATTTGATGTTAGAACTATGATTACATTTCACATTTCCAAACTTTCTAATATTGAAAATCATAAGTTGTCAGTTGAGAAAACTATGTTGTAGCATAAAGAATGAGCCACATTGGCAAGAAAAAGGCTTGAAAACTAAAGGTATGGTTGAAAGGATTGTTTTTATTATTAAAGAAGCACTTTTAACTAGAGTCATGAACCGGAAAGGGTTTTGAAAGGGCCCCGAAACCTTGTACAACAAGAACAAGCAACAACCTTAAGAACAAAACCAACAGCAGCAAGCAAGAACCTATCAATGAAGCAGGCCTAAAAACAAGGCCACAACAAAGATCAAGGAGGTTTAAAACCAAACCTCACCAAATAACTTTGAGGTGGAGTAAGAGCTTGACTCAAATGGATTGTCTTACCCTTTTTTGAAGATCCAGACTCATTCGCAGGACACCTATTTTTATCCTTCAATAAAGCCCCTCGATCATCTCCAATACACCTATTCTTATCTTTCAATGGAGACCCCTGCTCCTCACCAACAAGATCAACAACAATGTCTTTTTATTTACCTTCATTTCTTGTAGCATCAACAAGACACTCTTTTTCCATGCTCAGGATAGGAATGGGAGAAGTGTCCAACTTTATGACAAAGCATACAAACCTGCAAAGAAGTCTTGTAATGAATTCTCTACTCCTAAATGCCAAATTTGGAGCAAACTTTAATGACTTTTGGCAACACCTTATCAAAATCTACACACAAAATCTAGCAAAAACCAAATGCTTCATAGATTTTGTAACATTGTCTATGGATAAAAACTGACCAATAGCATTGGCTATACATCTAATTATCTTTTCATTCTAGTACTCTAAAGGAAGCTCTGGAAGCCAAACCCAAATAAAAACCCTATTGAAATTTTTCTTCACAGTGTCAAAACTAGAAGACCGTCTTTTCAACAAAAGATTAAACTTACCAAGGAACCAAGGGCCTCCTTGCAAAACAATCTTGCTTTCCTCAATAGAATGGAAGGAAAAGAGAAAAATCCATTAATCATGTCAGCCACATGAATCTGCCCAAAGCTGCACCATCTTTTTTTAACCCAATTTTGAACAACATATTTTGGCATCTTAAGACAAAAAATAACTCCATACACCCCTCAACATAATTAAGATGTGAAAAGGATGAACAAGACAATGATGGAGAAAGCTATAATTATGCTCAATATTGTTGGTTCAGAGAACAAATTCTTGGCAGAAGTAGTCAAAATTGCTTGTTATCTTATTAAAAGATCTCCTATAATGGCACTTGTTGATAAAACCCATGAGAGATTTGGATAGACAAGAAACTCTCTTTAGTATTTCAGATCTTTCAAGTGTGATGCATATGTGCATGTTCCAAAGGAGAAGAGGTCTAAGTTGGACTTTAAAATAGAGAAGTGTATCTTCATCAATTGCAGTGAAGGGATGGAAGGATACAAGTTTTGAAATCCTAAGATAGGAAAGATAATGTACAATTGGAATGTGATCTTTAGAGAACATATCTACTCCTAAGCTTGAGAAACCAAGAGATGAAGAGAAAAATGAAGTGTAGTTTAAGCCCAAGGCTAAAGAAACTACATCTTTGGAGAGGGAGGCCATCTAGAGGATGATCCAAAAGAGGAATAAGAACCTCAAACTCCACTTGTGAAGAGTTCCACTCGACAAAGAAGACAACTAGAAAGGTATGCCCCAGCGAATTTTTGTTGTGTTTTTGTATTATTTGATAATGATGATGAACCTAGAATAGTGGAGACCATTGAGTTAAAGCAAAGGAAATCCTAGAAGAAGGCCATTGATGAGGAAATGGCCACTTTAGAGAAGAATGTGAGTTTAGTTTCCTACAAAGAGGATGCATGTTGGTTGTAAATAGGTTTTCAAAGAGAAATTTCATTCTAAATGAAAGATTGAAAAATTCAAGGTGATATTGGTGGCTAAGGGTTATTCTCAGGTTGAAGGAATAGATTTTAGTGAGAGTTTATCCCCAGTTTCTATTGTAGACAACTAAAAATTATCGAGACCTAATTCACTCAATTACCCCAAAAACGAAGTCATGATTCCTTAAACCATCCAAATTTAATACCTAAACCATCCTAATTATCCTTAATCCTAATTGATTCCCTAATCTTGATCAATTATTCCTTATTCATCCTGATTCATTACATTATCTTGATTATCCCAATTAATAGTACCCAGTTCCATCAATTATCCTAATTATTTGCTACTTTTGCCTAAGTCCTAATTCATCTTTCCTATGTCCTAGTCCCCTTCCCACACATGATTTAATTAATTTATTAATTAAATCTCCCACCTAAATACCTAAAAGGTGAATAAAAGATATAAATATTTATTTTATTCCTCACCACTTATCCTCTCTCTCATAAATCCCAAAATCAATTAAAAATGTTCTCAATTATTCTCCACCCTCCATCCTTCAACTACTTAACTACTTCGATCTAAGTTGTTTATTTGTCATCAGATCTTCACCATTGATCAGCCTTTTTGCAAGCCCATAAATGAATCCGAGCCATTTTTGTCACAAACTAGAACACAACATCATGTTATTGTTGTGAGCATCCACATTTCATCTTTCAATTAGCAAATCTTTGGACCATAACCACCTTTGGTGCAACAGGGATTGTGTGGTGAGACTTCTTGTTTTATTTCATTTATGTTTTATCAATTATTTTGCTCTAATTGAGGTTGCATTAAATGTAGATTAAGGGTTTTAATAGTGTATTTGAATCCTTTGTTTTTGGTCTACATTTTATGTATACATTTCTGGCACGTCCAGTGGGACCCTGTCCCTCTTTAACCTTTGTTTTTGCAAGTTTTAACCCAATCTTGCAGGTTTTTATTATTTTGTGGAGAAATTTGAGGTTAAACTTTTATAGGGAGCCACGATTTGGGCAAAGTTGAAGACAAAACCCTAGTTTTTCAAGATTCACTTATATCTTTCAAATGGTCGTGAATTTTTCTACTAACATTTGAGGATCGTCTAAGGAGCCTCCAGTCCATAAAGCAGATTTATATCATTGCTATTGAGTGTGTTATTTTAGTTTTATGATGTTTAAAGATTTGCTTATATCTTTTAAATGGCTGGGAATTTTTCTACAATTTTTTAAATGAAGGTTTTTGATCATCTAAGGACAAAAATTAAATCCAAATCATTAATATTGAGTTATGCCAATTTTATGATTTTTCACTCCTAATCTACACAAATCTTGACATGTAATCTAACCAATCCTCCTGAAGCATCCATTGGTTTTGTTCCCAGCCTTGTTGCAAATCTTAATCAATTTAATCCAATTAATCATCATCATCAAGATATATCATTCCCAATCCTTGTGTTGTTCTTGGGATATATCGTTCCCACATCAACAACACTATCCTTGCATTGTTCTCAGGATATATCGTTTGATCAATTTTCAGTTTGACCAGGGGCAACATCACATTTGTCTTTGTATCATTTTGTGCATGCTTACTTTCTTGCTTGTGTGTTTTTGCTTACATCTACATCGGTCCTTCCAGCATACCTGCCACACAACACCATGGTCTTTCATATCATAGTTCTATCGACATATGCTTGCTTGCAACCTTCAATCCTTTCTGCACAAGACACATTGTCGCCATGGTCTTTATATCATGGTGCATAATGTCGAGTGCTATATCAAACATCAGGTTGCTCACACCAATCAACATGACTATCCTTTTCTCCCTCGTGCATCCCATCCCCTATCCTCATCCTTCCTTCCATCCATTCCAAGAGCCTACCCGTGTCCTTCATACTCACCTACCCTTTCGAGGGGGAATCATCTCATTCCTTCTTTTTATAAACCCCATCCTTTTTCATCCTTCCTCATCCTGACAAATCTATATTTTATTTTTCTTTGAAATGGCATTGCTTCTCTCAGTTGCAACCTCGTCTCAAAAAGGGGCAAAATGTAGACACCTAAAAATTATCAAGACCTAATTCACTCAATTACCTCAAAAACCAAGTCCTGATTCCTTAAACCATCCAAATTTATCCCTAAACCATCATAATTATCCTTAATCATGATTGATTCCCTAATCTTGATCAATTATTCCTTAATCGTTTCATTACATTATCTTGATTATCCCAATTATTAGGACCTGAATCCATCAATTATCCTAATTATTTGCTACTTTTCCCTAAGTCCTAATTCATCTTTCCTAAGTCCTAGTCCTCTTCCCACATGATTTAATTAATCTATTAATTAAATCTCCCACCTAAATACCTAAAAAGTGAACAAAAGAAATAAATATTTCTTTTATTCTTGCCACTTATCCCATAACTATCTCTCATATATCCCAAAATCAATTAAATATTCTCAACTATTCTCCACCCTCCATCCTTCAACTACTTAACTACTTCAATCTAAGCCGTTCATTTGTCATCAGATCTTCACCATCGGTCAGCCTTATGCAAGCCTATAAATGGACCCTTATGTGAGTCATTTTATCATGAATCAAAACACATCATATTGTTATTGTGAGCAACCACATTTCATCTTTCAATCAACAAATCTTTGGAGCATAACCACCTTTGGTGCAAGAGGGACCATGTGGTGAGATTTCTTATTTCATTTCATTTATATTTTATCGATTCCTTTGCTCTAACTGAGGTTGCATTAAATGTAGACTAAGGGTTTTAATAGTGCATTTGAATCCTTTGTTTTTGGTATAAATTTATGTATACAGCTATAAATTTCATTAGATTTATATTATATGTTGTTGAGTTTGATCTTAAGGTAGAATAGATAGATGTTAAAACAACATTCTTGCATGGGGACCTTAAGGAGGAAATCTACATGTCAAAGCTAGAGCACTTCATGGTAAAGGACAAAGAATATTTAGTTTGCAAGTTAAAGAAACATCTCTATTGCTCGAAGCAATCACCAAGGATGTGATATCAAAAGTTTGAAACTTATGCTTTGAAGTTAGTATTTGTTAGATCTAAATATGATCATTATGTTTATTATTGTTTGATTTGCAATGCAAATTAAATCCAATTTCAAGAACAATTTAGATAGAATAAGGCTACCTTATTATTTGATTGTGTTCATATAAAATGCAATGAAGTTGCATTTTATAGAGAGTACAGGAGGAGATGAGGATAAGCACTCAGTCTCTGAATAGAAATAAAGTATGAATTTCTAAAAGACTACTAGGGAAATTCAGGGAAAAAATCTATCATGCTTAGGAATATTATGACAATATCTAAAATAAAGTATAAAAGACTCTTAGCATCCACCTAAACTAGATGAATATACTAAAATGTAAATAAATAATAATTTACACTAACACGGCCCCCCCTTAAATGCAACTTAAATGGGTGAAAAAGGTAGGTCATGACAACTAGGCCATACTAGGTACCCATGTACAAAATTTCCACTCCCCCTCCTGTTGACCCAAAACAAAGAGAAAATCTCTCTCCTAGAGGAGAGAGAGAGAGAGAGAGAGAGAGAGAGAGAGAGAGAGAGAGAGAGAGAGAGAATTAAATATAAGTCCACAAAGAATAATCTTCCAAATTCCATGCAGTTTCACAAATGACAGCACATCCCCCCAAGAAGACATAATGTTAAAGCAAATAGCTTTATAACAAGTGCTAAAGTAGGTCCTGCATCGAACAATGTATCTCCCTTTTAGAAGAAGGAACCCCCATGTGTATTTATTGAATTCTCACTCCAAAGAGGGAATGGAAGTAATGAAATGAAGATCTCTAGAAAATGCTTACATTTCTCCATGCATATGTTGAATTGTGACTAGATTTGATCAATACACTCAAGTACAGCTATAGGATGTGCCATCATGAAAGCATGTAAAGGTGGAGAGAATATGAAGGTGTATAAGTGCCATCATTACATTTAAAGAAGTTGATGTAGCTATAGGAGAGTTGTCATCAAAGGAAAACCATGTCCCTGATATTGTCATCTAGTTCCCAAAGGTGAGATTTGACAAACATGAGATGTCTAATAAGTATGTATCCCCGTCAAGGGTATCTAGTACATAAATGATCATGTTGAAAAGAGTCGTCAAAAGCCTTTGAAGAAGCAATGATCTTTGTAGAAGTGGCAAGATGAGAAGTTTATGTAGTTGTCTTAGTATCACCCATAGGTGCAAGGTTCTCCAAGGAAACATCACAAATGGATGGAGGTTCAAGTGGATCTCCAAACAACTATCTAATGATGTTCCAAGTAGTATAAGGGCACTCAGTGTGCTCTACATGTGATTTAAAATATACTCAAAAATAGTAAAATGGATTAGTCCATAGACCCTCTCATTTTTATTTGGCCATGCAACCTTTTACTCAAAATCACTTGGCTCAAGAACAAGTCTAAGAAGATAGGGTAATAGATCCTATTGTACGTGGTGATTTTTAATCTCTTCTCACTAGCACATATAGTTCTGGTGAATCAAAATGACAATAGAAGGGTGAAAATAATTACCAAAAAATATAATAAAAACCTCTCAAAAGTGGAACTTTATCTCAATTTGATTAATACATGATCCCCATGAAATATTTTGGCACTTTAGTGCATTTCCTAGATTTTATAGTTTACAAATAAGACCAATGAGCTAAAAATACAATTTTGATGCAAAATGAGAAGTAAATAAGAGCTCTGATGCGAAGTACACAAAAAATCCCATACTTTCAAGAAAAATGGCACTTGAGAAGATGTTCATATGTGCAAGAACAATGCTCTATAATCTCCCAAAATAGGAACTATACAGCAAAAGTCTAATAAAATTACAATTTATAGAAAACATGGGCACCAAATCAAAAAATGGAGTACCATTGTGTTGCCATCAAAAAAATAGCTAGAGTTAAAAAATTAATTCCAATTTGAGTTTGTATGAGGGATAAAGAGCCCTCTAAAGCTAAGAGGTCAAATTGTGAATGCAAAGAATACACAATGGGGTTCTCTAAATGGATGTTAACATCACACTGATGTAGTTGGTGATTCAACACTAACTGGCTACTTGCATGTATGCTAATGTGGCACTTATGTGGCATGTTGACATGTTGAGGTTTGCATGCATGTTAGTGTTGAAGGTGACACATGGTGATGTCAAGTTGAAAGAAATGGTGAGGTGGTAGGGCACTATACAATTAAATGGTATGAAAGGACTACAATTGAAGGACCAAGGACACAAAGAAGTACTATTACACAATGCTTAGTAAATGATTCCCTAGTTTTTAAAAGTCCTTTATGAGAAGTTCTTATAAAAGTACTTGCATATACCAAAATCAATGTTTTCAAAAGGAGATCAAACTTTTAAAAATGTTTTCCCATTCAAAACTTCCAACATTTTTGTACTTCTACATAATTTTCATAAATTGTACAAAAGAAACAAAAAACCCAATTGAAGGAAGAAAATAAGAGCCCTAGACAAACTGCTTAAGCCTAGGTGCACATTTATTGTTGATTTTAACATATAGACACCTTTCGAACACAATAGCATAGTCCAAATAGGAGGCTTTCTACAAGAGACATCTACAACAAAAATGCAAACCCTAGTGACCTTGTTACCTAGCTTCAAATTGTCTAGTTTCGATGAAACAAAAGTTGATCCTAACTAATTTGACCCTTCTAGATACAATGGTGAGTGTAAAATAACTCCACCATTCATTGGATATGCATGCAAGTAAGATCCTAGTGCTCTCAACCAAAAGTAAACTAATCCTCAAACATCATGGTTTCGATACCATGTTAGATTTGCAAAGCAAATTAAACCTAAAACCTGGATGCATAGAAATTAGCTATATTTAACCCTATTGCATAAATGAAATTGCAAGAACAAGTTAGACAAAGTAAGGCTATTTTATTATGAAAGAGTGTTAGTATAAGTATTGCATTTTATAGAGTGCAAGAGTAGATGAGGATAAGCACTCAATCTCCAAATTGAAAGAAAATGTGATTTTTCCAAAATACTATTAGAGAAATTCGGAAATAATCTATCATATCCTAGGAATATCATAACAATATCTAAAATAAGTATAAAATACTCTTAATATCCACCTAAGCTAGAAGAATATACTAAGGCGTAAACAAAATAATAATTTATACCAACAATTATGAGCAAATAGGTGAACAATTTATTGTCATTGTTTTGTGTGTTGTTGGCATGCTTCTTGTTGGTAACAATAAGTATATGGTTAAGGTTCTTAAGTCCGAGCTAGCATTACAGTTTGACAAGAAGGATCTAGGTGTTGTTAAGTTTATTCTTGGCATGGCTATTAAAACTTTGGTTGAGTCAAAGGAAGTATGTTGACTCTATTTTGTAGAGATAAGAATACAGGATTACAAATCAATGAGTGTTCTTATTCATGTGGGAACAAAGTTGTCAATGGAACAGTGTCTCAAGATGCTAGATGAGATAGAGGACTTGAGCCATGTTTCATGTGTGTGTTGTTCAGAGGATGATGTACACAATGGTCTACATTAGACCAGATATTGCCCAAGCAATAGGAATCATGAGTAGATACATGTCTAATCCAAGCAAAAAATATTGGACTAGAGTGAAGAGGGTCTTCATATATCTTTGTGGCACTTCAAAGTATTTTATTTGCTACTAGGGAGGACCTAACATAGGCATGGCATTGGTCATACATGGCTTTGTTGATACAAATTGAGTTGCAGAGATTGACAAGAAGTCTACTAGTGGTTGTGTTTAACCTATTTGGTGGTGTAGTTAGTTGGATGAGTAAGAGGCAGGTAGTGGTTTCTCCTTCAACTATAAAAGTCAAGTACATGGAAGCTACTCATGCGTGTAAGGAGGAAGTATGGCTTTAGAGGTTGTGTTTAGCTATTGGCCTAGCACAAGAGACTATGTGGATAGATTGCGATAGTCAAAGTACTACAATTTAGCCAAGAACCCTACCTTTCATGTGTAGACAAAGCACATTGATCTTTAGTATTATTTTGTTTATGACATGGTGGAGGACAAGAGGGTAATGATAAAAAAAATGGACACTTTTGTGATAATTGATGAAGTCAATGAGCACTGAGAAGTATTCTTGATGCAAATTGACTATGGGCATTTTCACCCCTAGCTATTAGGCTTAGTTTTCTTGTTATACCCCTTTTGTTTTTTCAGTATATATAGCAAGTGGGAGATTGTTAAGATAGGTGTGTTGTACACCTTGCAAATTATGTAACTTGGGCCCCTCATGGAATGGGGCACCACCCTTGGAGGAATCTTGGAGATTCCTTGTATGACATGTCCCACCACTTGGATTTTGACTTATGTGTGTAAGAGAGCGTAGATATTGGGACTACAAGTAGATTAGGAGGGGTATCTTTGATTGGCTAAATATAGTAAAGTTAAGAGTGTAAGAACAATGATTGCTCCAAGTTGGAGTGTGGGTTGTATATGCACACTCCTTGTTTGTAGGAGTCAATTTTCTTGTGGAGGGAGTTGTTATTTTGGGAGGTGCATTCATAAGGTGGGGCACAAGTCCAATTGGACCAATTTCACCAATGGATTGGAGCCAATGGCCTTGGAAACCATTATTGGTTTCCTAATTTTCCTTTTGCCTATAAATCTAGTGCTTAGGTATGGAGTTAGAGTATAATTTTGTATGTTACGTACATGCACAAGGTTGAAGTCTTCATTCAACATGGATATAAATATCTATTGTATTGTAATCAATTTCCTTCATAACATATTAGTGGTGTTGTTTCTTGGGTTGTTTTCTTGTAAGAGTTTCCCAAGATATATCTTGTGTACTTGTGTGATTGCATATTGTCATTCTATTGAAATTTATTTGGATTCTATAATCTATAGTAGCATAGCTTTCCTAATTAGGTTATTAGCATTTACTTTCAAAGATAGAAGTGATGTGAGAATCTCATATTCTCATGACCCCAAAAGATTAGAAGAGCCCACCAATTCACCATTGCACGAAAAATGTTTCCAATCTATCTCTTGCCTCTAGGCATCTAATACATCCCACCACTAAGAGCTAAGTGGGGTTCATATTGTAGAAGCAACAAGCAGAAGCAATGGTGGATACACAACAATAATCAATCCAACAACAAAGAAAGCAATGGACTTCTTCATTGTCAATTGTGTGGTCCTAAAGAAACTACCCACCAAGGGGAGCAAAGGAGCGAGAAATGATAGCAATGATGATGATGATCCAAATCAAAGAAGGAAGATTAGAAGAACTCCCCCTCCCATTCCTCCTTGAATTCCAAAGAAAAATCAAGTGAAGATAAGGAAAAGGAGGTTGATCCTAGTGGAAATCAATTGCACCAACTCCAAAGATAGTTGAGACTTCTCTGTAGATCCCTAAAGTGCTAATTATCCCTTTAGTTGATCAATATTTTCTCCAAACCACATTATAAAGAAGAAAATTCACCAAGTTCAATCCAAACTTCTTTGTTGCAATATATTCAAGCCACAAGTCACCCAAAGTGAAACCAATAATGTGAAACAAATCTGACACTCCCATGGGTCAAATGGTGATTGATATAATTATGCCTAATGGTGAAGTTAGCTTGGATAAGGCACAGGTTAAATATTTTGAAGTTCATCACCACAATTTTCTGCAAATTCATCAACAAGAGATCCCTAGCATGGTGGAACAAGAGGTGATGTTTGGCAATGTGCACTTCAAAAAGTTGCTTGAAGTAGCTTGTCTTAAAGCCAAAAAAGGAGTCATGGTCAAATACATTGAAAAAAATTGTGCATCAAGGGTGAGTATTCAAGTTCCTATTGTTGTGGAAATGCCTCCAACATCTAGTGAACAACACTCACACGGGTGAATGGACAACTTATAGAGCAACATTCAAAGGGTATATCTTAGACAACCTTAAACTTGCTTATAGTGAGCTTTACTATAGCTCGAACTTATAGTAAAGCTCACAAAAGATGGTCTCTATACATCAAGACTTCCTCCAGACCTTGGGATCATGGAGTTAGACAAGAGATGTTCTAAGTGAGATATTGGATTCCCCCATATGCATTCTTTAAGAGATCAAGATGAGAATCAATCTTCAAGCAACATTGGAATGGTTCTTCACTCTCGAGCATTGTTGCAATGCTCTTGAAAGATCCTATTAGCTCTTTACCACTCTCATTAGGTAAATTCATCAAGGCTTGATTGAAGTTGTCCTAATGTTCCAAACTCTATGCTACAATCTTCCCTAAAGATGATTTGATGAATATTTTTCCATCAAACCATGGACTCTCTCCTTCAATCCCCTAACAGAGCCGCTCAACATCAGACCTATTTGGGTCTGTCTCCCAAATCTCCCTCTCCAATTTTGGGAGGATTCTTGTTATGAGAGCAATGGTAATGCTAGTGGTTGTTTTCTCAAGGTTGATTCTACAACCTCTTTCATGGAACATTCCACGGTAGCCCACATCCTTGTGGATGTTGACATTTCTAAACCCCTTCATGGGGATGTGGTCTTGATGATTGGTGATAAGCCCTAGAAACAACTATTGGATTATGAGGGTATTCCTTTTAGGTGCAGAAGTTGTTTTGCTACCGGTCACTTAGCCTCTGGCTGTCCTCTCTCACGGCGCAAGGGAGATGCTACTTGGTGGAAGGGTGCTCTCGTGGATCACCTGACGATCAGTGCTTCACCAGAGGACTGTTCGTCTCAGGGGGATGCTTCCTCTGAGGAGGTTGAGCTTCCTTTCGAGGATGTTGTTATGGGGGTGGTGAAGAATGTTGATGTGGTTCCTTCGCTCGCTCCAAATTCTTTTGGTCTACTACCTGTTCATTTGTCTGCTCCTCTAGCTTCTGGTCCACCTGCTTCTTCTATTCCGACTTCTACTTCTTCGGTTTTGCCCTCTTCGGACTCGGCTTCCCTGTGTGGATTCTTCGGCGGTTGTTGGGGTTCTCTGTGAGCCCTCTTTGCTTGTGGATTCGGGAGAGGCTCCCCCCTCTCCTCTTTCTGTTGTTCCTGGTTCTGATCCCTCCTGGACGGTGGTTCAGCATAGGAAGAATGGTCTTTTGCTCTCTAGTGGCAAAGGGTTTAGGTGCTCTAGATCGGGATCTGGTGTTGTGTAGATCCTTGTTGTTTGTTCTCCTGTTGGGTTGTTGTGCCTATGTTGTTGATCTGTTGTTCCTGGTTTCTAGGATCTGTTGTTTGGTCCCCTGTTTTTTGCCCTTGTGGCCTCATTTGTTTTGGGTTCAGCCCCTTTCTTTGGGGCTGTGATGTATCAAGGTTCGACACCGTTGTTTTGCCGCTTATCTCAATCAAAAACAATAGAAAGAGAATCACCTCTCCTTTGCTTGATCTAATCATTGACAAAGCATTCATAAAGTAAGTGTGTGATCTCTCTTTAAACATCACTGACTTGCAAACTCGCATGGAAGAACTAGGAATGAAGGTGTAAACCAATTGTCTCATCCTTAGCAAGGTCTTCATTCGAGAGAGCTTGGACCACTTGATCTTGCTACAATGGGCAAAATCACTAGGTCCCACTTTGTAATTTCGAAGTTACTATAAGGTTTCTTATTATGAAAGTTGGTTGTTTGGGTAATTATCAATTGCTTATAACTTATAACTACCCGAGGTGTTAAAATTAGGAGCTCCTTATTAGTGTATAGATCTTTTTCACAATCAACTAAGAGGAGAGATATTGAGAGCTTACATTAAGAAATAACCACTTTTTACAATAGAGTGAATATGTCTTGAAAGATTTTATGATGCAAGAGAGGTCTAACTTTCGAAAGCTATTTTTGAAAATTCTTTGGTTTATTTCTACAAAGGTTATATCCCCTGTTGGCTGATGAAATATGTTTACCTTCGTTTAGTTCTCTACATCATTCTAAGTGGGTGTTTGGTATTCTACATCATAGCACTAAAAGAGAAAATTTATCATTATTTTTTGCATAGTGTTATTTTCCTAAGATTGTGTGTTATTGAACAATTCATTTATGTATGTATGCAAGCATTCTTGTATATCCCACCACTCGTAAAATTTTCATAGATTTTAAATAAAAAGAAACTCCCCTAAGAATAGTGGAGAGACTTAATCCCACACACTACCCCTAATCGATTTGTGCAGGCCAATTTTAGGGATAACAATGCCAGAGTATAACACTTAGTGAATTTTGCTCTCTGTCTTGGTTGCCAATTTTGGTTTTCATCTACTCCCACCACTTTGTCCTCCCATTGCACATCTATTTATATTTGTACTTGTTTCATGGTTATCATTTTAGGTTTACCCCCGCTTGTCTAGTTCTTTGTTTTCTTGCTCTTCTTTGCTTTATTGTGTTTGCTTAGAGTTTAGAGCCCTTTTTGCCCTAGTACTTCGCTATTGTAAAAGTCGTGGGTTCCAATTCCTTTGGCCTATTCTTCGTCATCCATGAACATTAATATAGTTCATTTCTTTCTTTCTTTCTTTCTTTCTAGTTAAAGCTTCAACACGAGATTCTCATACAAAAACCAATGAGCATGATACCCCCTTACAATTTCCAACACCTTAATTATTCATAAAATTTATTTCGTTGTTTTGAATAGTAGTTTGCACCCTGCCTTGAATTCTCAAAGTTAATACAACTGGGTACCTGAAGGCCCTTGCCCATGGAATTGAATGATTGAATGCCTAAAGGCCCTTCATCAAGAGAGTTTCTAGAGTCCCTTACCCAAGGAACTGATTTCAGACTATCAAAGAATATACGATGTAGGTGTCAATATCCTAGCAAAGAAGATCAAGGAATGTAAAATCCTCTAGAAACATAAATGAAGCCTTTGAATCCTCAAGGTAGAAATGGAACCTTAAATATCATCTTGAAGAAGAAATGAGGCCTAAGAATGATGGTATCACAAAATTGTCGGTGCTCCTCTCGTTTGGGTAAGGTGGTGAGGTAGTTTTTAATCCTTCAAATTCCCTCTCATGTTTCTTTAATTACATTCTCCAAGGTTTAAATATGCTGCAGTAGAGTAGCATAGTCTCCAACCTACATCTCATTTATTTACTCCAAATGCTAGTGCATTCTCTGAAGTTGTTAAGTGGAGCAATCATGGTAGCCTTCCTTTGCTCTCTCAATATTGTGTAGATGTGCATTAACTTGATTGAGACCTTTGAGATGAAAGTTGTTCTTTGGGTGACGGATAATTCCTCTTGGTCCATCATGATATCCACATCATTCACACATTTGATGAAGATACATTCAACTATTGTCAATGTTCCTGCGAGTTTCCAGAATGGGGGGGTATGGGATGTGTTGACATAGGGACAAGGTTTTGGGGACAGCAAAAAAATTCCCCAATTTTAGGGATGGTAGGGGACAGCTATTAAAATAACTTGAACTAAAAGCAGCAAATTTTTTTTAAAATAAATACGTATTGCATTTGCAATGGCAATTCTTCCCCTTCTAGGTTTTTTCAGGTTTTTCACGTTTTTTCTTTTAAAAAGTTACCTTTTGTTTTCCTTTATGCACCAAATGGAGCAGGCTGTCCAGTCCTAAAAAAGGAGATCCCCTCCAAGTCCCTGGAATGTGCAGGATGTTCAAGATGTCACCCACACCCACAGGGATGTATCGGTGGAATACTGGCTATTGTGCATAGGAACACACCTGTAGTGTCTTGTTGCAGATGATGATCCCATTCTTGAAGACAACATGAGGCTGCACTTGTTAAAACTCTCTTAAACTGACATATCATAAGCAGGAAATTGAGGGTATATATTTGAAATCTAAATGAAATCTATTCATAAATAAAGCTTGTATAAAGTCTCAAAGTCTGCCCACTAGTAGATACCCCATGATATTGTTGTTGGTGCTTTTATTGTGAATAAGTGCCGGTAGTGTCACCTTTGCCAGAATGTAAATCTTGCTCTTGGCTGTTTCCCAATGATGACTACCCACTGATATTTTTGCTGGTGCTCTTATCGTACAGGAGTATCAGGAGTCTTGCTATTGTTTTCCTTGCTGGCAATTGCCTTGCCAAATCCACTAAGACGCTTCCCAGGAGACCCTTGAAAGATGATACTAAGGCACCCTTCTAAGCATGTATTTAACTTGTAGAGACTAAAGATATAATGATCCTCTCCATTTTACTGTAAAGCAATGTCTCCATTCTAGCAGCATTTGAAAGGAATGAGTAACATCAACTTTATGGAGAAAGCATAATTAGAGTATGACTCTTGATATGTATCAAACATTCTTTTTTCTACCTTTGCATATAATTCTTCCTGCAAATGTGTCCATACTGCATTCATATCTCTTGATTGAAGGTTACTCATAAACGAGATCTCCTCTTTTGAAGTGAATTTCTTGTTTGTGCCATCATAGTAGAAGTCAGGCACTGTGTTGTTATCCTTGTTATTCTCATTGCGGATAAAAAAAATTGACTCCTCCCATCTGATTGGAGTTCTGATCAGCTCACTTTAGATCTCCATGTCAAGATTTCTAGTATAATTTATCGTGAGCATTGGGTTCACCCACACCTTTATTGATTTCTTTGTCCATTTAGTCTCCTTTCGCCATGTCTTTGGCATGCCAAGAAGGATCCCACACAGAATGATGTGTCATTCCCACACACTAGGGCAAAAGTTGGCCTCATATTTTAAGTTCAAACTGAGTATTTGTTTTCTTTGATTCTCTTGTAGGTATGCATATATATTATTTTTTCATTCTCCGTATTGAAGTCTTAATAAGAATTTGTAAATTCAAATGTAATCAAGAGGGTTGACATTGTGCTGGAATAATATTTGTGTCTTTTCAATCCCTTCAACATATTGATTTCCACTTCATAGTTTATTCCATTAATTATGAGGATTTAATCAAGAAATTATTACCTGTATGAAATAGGCAGCACGTTTATTGTTTTCATAATTCCATTCCACTGTATTGTTGGCCAGTACAGTGATTGTTCATCTCTGATAAACCTTGGAGTTCTTCAAGCTTTGAATTTTCAAAGCCTTCTAAGCTCTACCCTCCAACCACTTTCTTCAAATGATAAATAACTCTTCTTGGAGCTATGACTGGACATACATAAAAACAATTGCATGATATTGGCGCACCATGATATAGTTAGTTTGTTACCACAGATCTTGGTTGAGATGCAAGCATGTCTATTTTAGATATTGTTGACCTATTTTAGTCCTCCAAACTTAAAATGGTCTACCTAAAAATCCTGCACTTCTTCCATCAAATATATCCAATTTGAAATACCCTAAATGGAAGAAAATTCTCAAAAAGCCTAAAATATCCTACGTGTTTTGCTCCCCTATGTAAAATCATGAAAATTTTCAAGTATTAATGATGTCTTTCGCTTGTGTTTTCCTTTGAAATTAGTGGATCGGCCAGTTCACGAACTTGCGAACTTGCCGATCAGTTTGTCGATTCATATTCTTACCGATTGGCTGACTAAGGAAAGAAAAAGCAAAGAAAAAGAAAAGCCAATCGGTGGATCGGCCAATTCGCGGTCTCACCGATCAGTTCACGAGTTCGTATGTTCACCGATGGAGCGATCCACTGACACAAGACAAGGCAAAAGGATCAAAAACAAACAATTTCATCGACAGAATAGATAGTTCGCGAACCAAGTGGTTTGCCGATTCTCATTTTCGCCGATAGGGAGAAGTTAGAGTTCACCGAAGAAGGCCCTCGCCGAAAAAGAGATAAAGAAGAAACAAATGTTTTTCAATGAACCCAGTGGTTCGCGAACCTCCTGGTTCGCTGAAACACTAGTTCACCGAGGCTTGATCTCGCCGAAAAGCAAAGGGCAAGTTCGTTGATACTGAAAGGGCCCGATATAAAAGATTAAATCGGCCAAGGTAAAATGATTTACAAGGGATGGGAAAGGCGCCAAATCAATTTTTAAAATAAATATTTTTAAAGTGTTGTAAAAGCTTCTAAAGGGCGTGATTTTCTGGGTGCCCTAAAATCACACCTCCACAAACGACGCCATTGTGTAGATCTTCAATGTGCAGGTACCAAGAAATGAATGCAATGAATGGAGTGTATGGGTCTCTATAGGCCCAAAGCAAATCAACGTACCACAAGGCATGGGCATCCTCGAAATCTGCAGGTTCTCTGACATAGGCCGTGGGCCGAATTTATTGTAGTATGGGCACCCTGAGTAAGGGTGTTGACTGGGTTTTCACATGCCCAGGGCTACAACAGTGCTTTGATAAAGCTATATAAGCATTTGAATGATGCATTTTAGAGCTAGTTGTTCTGGGTCATTATTCAGACAGAGAGATTGGTTTGTAGGTTCAGACCTTGTGGTTTTCTAAGAACAGGCGGATTTGATGGATTGTGCTCTCTTCTGAGCCTCTCATGTCTCTTCTAGTAGTTCAAATATGAATGGAATCTATCATTTTGTGTCTATTTCACACCTGTAATGAGTCTTTTCTCTCTTTGTAATGGTTATTTAGCCTCTATGATCAATATAAACTAATATTTTGCCTTCCTCTTCATTTCTGCATTGTGTTTATCTAAAATCTACAACTTATTTTGTGGATGCAAGATCCCTCCTGTAGTTATAGTTTTCCATCCAAGCTATTGTGGGATTTGATGAGTTTGTGTGAGTTTATTTCAGTTTTAGAGATCATTATTGTGCTATGTTAGTTGCAATTAAACAAGCTAAACTTGGTGCATCACCCTTTTAATTTTAGTTTCTCCTTCTTCCCCTTTTCCCTGGTGACCATTAACATTAGATTTAGTTGCAGAAATTCTTTGGACCTTAAGTCCAGAAAGAGGAACCAGCCTTCTCTGAAGGTCTGATCTCAGTTGCAAGGTCCCACACCTTGAGATCATTCCAATGTTTCACTAAATTTGTTGCAGCAATAAGCTTCAACAACAAGGTGCAAATTTAGGTGACAACAAATACATTATTTATAATTTACAAAGACATCTTGTTTTGAATTTCTTTTGTTTTTCTTAATGCATGATGATTTGAGTTGTATTGTAATCAAACTGTCAGTCATGGCTATAAGGTGGTGGTTGACTTCTCTAGAGTAATTCCTTCTTATTACTAAGTTCATCCACTTTGTTTGATCTTTTTGGTGCTATAAATTACACTTTTATGAATTTTCTTTTGCAGTCGATACTCAGAGACTTGTAAACTTCCACCTTTATTTTGATTCATATCCTTGAAAGGAATTTGGGGGCTTAGGACAGCCTATTAAGTATGCTTATCAGCAAAAGGTTTGCAGGTTTGGAACCTCATTGTCATCCTAGTCATCAGAAAAGAGGTGAAGGATAAGAACCACATATTAACTAACTTAACTCTAATTTCATAAGCATTGAGTAGCACTATACATACGGTTTACAGCCTTGAGAAAAGTTTTGATGAATACAATATTGTGTATCCCAATTAAGGGTTCCACTGGGAAGATTAACCACACCATTTCCCCATAAAGATGATATCATCGCACAGGATCCTCAGGTATAACTGTGAGAACGTCTTGCAAGACAAAGAAACCAATCCATCACATCATCACTTTTACTGTTGTTTTTTCTCTTTAGATCATTTCATAACAAAATCTGTTTGGAGATAGAAAGTGCTCTTTTATTCCACAAAAGAAAAACAATGGACTGACTAGGCTTTTCCTCTAGGACATATTGCAATTAACAGAGGCTAATTAATTAGGACATTGCAAATATTCAGATATAAAAACTACATGTATTTTGCTCTTTCGGTACAGTCTGATGAGACATTTTTATCAGCAATACCACAAATAGTATGTAAGTCTTTAGAGTGCACATAATTTTGATCATTGTTCATTTTATGATGCCATTTTCAGATTTAAGACTATGAAAGATGTGCCCAACATATTACCAGAGATGTATTGGACTTCATCATTTTGAGTTCTTGCATCATGAAATCTAGTTATATCATGGGTTTTCCCTTTTTTCTCAAACAATTTTGTGTTCTATTATAAAACAATATGCAAATAAACATCAAACTAGAGATGAAGATATGGATGAGTAGAGCAAAACTATGTCCAGGGAAATTCTTTAATGCAACATTTCTAAGATCAATAATAAACAAATATACATGCACAAAAACGATAGTAGAGAAATAATAATACAGGCTAACAATTAAAAGACATTTTGTACATTTAAATAACTGCTAAATTTTTCAGGATTCATCATTCAAAACAAAGTGGCTGTATATTTGGAAAATATAAAATTTTCATCAAGTTTAATGATCCACCCTAGTCATCATGGAAATTAATACAAATTGAATGATGGATATGGGGAAACCAATGCAATATTAGCAACTTAAAGTTCGGTATGTCTTGTTCTAAGAGGGGCTTGATTTCCCTTGTCCCTGTACTTGTCAAAATACACTTCTGCGATTGCAGTATGTAGAGCTGCTCCTACAGGAAGTACAGCTTCATCCAAAAAGAAGAATGGAGAGTGTACTGAATGAGTTGAACCTATATTTTGGTTTCTTATACCGACTATAAACATTACACCCGGTATAATTTGTTGATAGAATGAAAAGTCTTCACCTGCCATTATCTGTGGTGCAGTTTTTACATTGCTTAAACCAAGCAAGGTTGCACCAACAGCTTTTACATGATTGTGCAAAATTTCATCATTCTCGACAGCAGGGTACATGGGCGCATGTTCTTCTAAAAAATCTACAAAAGCCATGCATCTGTGTACAAAAGCTTGGCTTTCAACTACCTACAAGTAATCCACAAGAAGTTTTATTTCCAGAACCAAGGCACAATATTTCAATTGTTAACATTCAATCAATGATGAGCAGAGTAGGAACTGACCTCTTTGACTCTTTTCTTAAGATTAGTGAGTCCTTTAGTCGTCAAGCTTCGCAAAGTTCCTCCAATTTTGGCTTTATGAGGAACAACATTATGTCCCTCTCCACCATTAATAAACCCAATTGAGATAACCTTATTGATAAAAAGTTGAATGAGTTTTCCTCTTTCCTTAATGTGGTAAAGCAAATATCTATTTATGCAGAAAAAGCTACCAACCTACTAACATAGAATGCTGCATGGCAGATTAAAAATAAGGTGTACTTACTGCTTATGAAGACCAAGTCACAAATACCTCATGTTATTGTTCTAGGAATTATTAACATTGGAGTTGCTGATAAAAGTTGTTATTCTCTTAAATCTTATCTTATGAATGCTTTCCTACCAAGGGTTGTGCTCTAGATCCAAGAAAGAATTAATTGCTACCAAACAAAGTTTTTAGAAAAGATTTATGGATCAACAATCTTTCCAAATTCTGATCAATGTATACAAGCAATATTGCATACTAAAAGTACTGATATAAGAAATACCAAGTACTGAATTCATAGCAAGAGAATAACAACGAACTATTGCATGAATAAATTTTAGCTTATTAACTTATATCCAGTGCTGTTGACTCTCGTTGGTTATGGTTAAACACCTGTAAAGATTTTAAAGTTTGTCTAAGGTTCTCCTCTTGCAAGCAAAATCTATATTTTATAACTAACATTCTTCGTGATACAAATTTTCTGATTCTTTAGAATTCAGAAAAAAAAAGAAATTGGGGATTGCTCAAGTCTATAATCCTCTTGCATTATATTATGAGACTTGCATTATGCTTGTCTCAACTGGAAGTAACTCTTGAATGAATGCATTATATTCTGGTATGGCACCACATTGGGAACCTAGTCGAGATGGTATATAGAGTCCAAATGAGATGGTATTGCAAGCATGACACCATCTCATGGTCTAGTGATGCAACACCATTGGAGCAGTCGAGGAAAACCAGCTTATGGTCTAGCAGGAACATCATCTGATGGTAGCAGATGCAAGATCAAGAAAACACCCTTGAAGATGATACCATATAGTAGCAGTATACTTATGTAGAAGGCCTGGCGGACAGCCGGACACAATATCATGACAACTCTCCTAAAAAAATGGTCTACCAGACTCAATGTCATGCAAAGCTAGGCCATCTTCACCTTTTGTGAGCTCAACACCATGTTGCACGTATCTGAGTGCTAGAACATTGACACATGTTAGGGCATCAAAGTGACGTGTCAAGGTGCAAGAAATGACATGTATGTCAGCATTATTGACAACATCTCCAACATACATTCTGACCTCAGTACCAACTTTTATTTAGTGGTTAGCCAAACATGTGTGTAATATCTCCAATTGTCAACCTAGTTGGTTTATACTATTGTCTTGTCCTAATGAGAAGTTGGACTTGAAAAACTTGCTTATTGTTCAGTTAATATTGATGTGCTTACATTATGGTCATTTCTATGCTTACAACTAGAGTGTGAATGTGTTTGAATGTATCATAGAATATTTAATTGGATTATTTATTATTTCATTATGCAAGTTTTGTCATATAATGCAAATTCTACTAAGGTATATTGGAGTTCGTGATGTTTCAGGTACACGTTTGTGAGGGTGGTTGGACTAGGCTTGAATTATGCAGTGGCAAACAACTAGTCCTAGTTTATGAAATAATATACCTAACTCTTTCGATTATGTTAAATTAGAATTTAATTACAATGTGCATGTTTGAATAATCCAAATAAAGATGGAAATAAAAAAGATAATTTTCGAATTAAATAAATAGCATAAGGAGAAGATAAATAGATAAAGGCAAATCCATTTATAAGAATTTGGAGGAATATTAATTAATACAGATAAATATTAATTAATAGATAAAAACAATTCTATTTAAAAGAAATAGAATGGAATATTGAAGGCAAATCTATAAAAGATTCGTATAAACCTATTTGTAGCAAATAAAAAATTATTAGTTTTTCAATAATTAATATTGTCTACATCCTTCTTTAGTTGGAGGATTTTTTGAAAATACAATATTTAAATAAAAAAAGCAATTATTTTCAAATAATAAATAAATAGACAAAACCAAATCTATTTATAGATTAAATTGCTTACACTAATAGTGTGGAGAATAATCGATAAGTAGTAAATAATTACTAATTAAAGTATACTACACATTTAGTGGAGATTTATGAAGATAAGAATACAATATTTTATTTGAGAAAATAGAATAAAGATTTATTTAGAAAATTAAAGGATGAGATTTGAAGAGAATTAAAAGAAAAGCAAATTAGATTTATTATTAGATAACTTGGAGAACAAGTTAATTGGAAAATTGCATGATATTAAGATTCAACTAAGAATAACAAGGGGTTGGGTGAATATTGAAATCACTTATGATTGATCAAATCCATTATTCACATATTGGAGAAGATGGTTAGCCTTTAACACATTGGAATGAGGAGAATTTCAACAAAAGATAGAAAGTTAAACTATACAAAGATTCAATAGTAATTGGAAAGCATATATAGTATATACGTAAGGTCTAAATCTTAAAGAATATTGACTATGAATACTTGCATGTTTTTAATGATTGAAAGTTGAAACAGTATTAGAAGATAACCAATTCAGATTTATAGGGTGTGGGACCTATAGGGAATTCTGCAGATGTAAAATAACTTCTAGAAAGATGAAACTGAAAAGCTAGTGAACTAGATTCATGAAAGAACATTGGAACTAAGTTTTGAGTATTGGATGGATGATTTGGAAACATGGTTGAACCATAGTTCAAAAACTCAGACTCGGTAAAAACTCGGCATGCCTCAAATTTGACTCAAACTCTAGACTCAAGAAAAACTCAGCAAATTTTTCAAGCATTAAAAAACACATAGATATGTCAAACAATCTTAAAAAACATGTATAAACTGAATTTACGAAGGTCATAAGTAGTTTTTCCTTAATTTATAAATCAAAAAACAAATACAATTCACATCATAGTGTCATATGATTATAAATTACTATTAATATTTTACAAATTTCATCCATGGAAAACATGGGCCCAAAACAATTTTTATTTTGAGCTTTTTAAAACTAGAGCAAGGGTCTAGGGGTGTTAGTTCCCAGCAGAGTCTGTAATGTCCCACCCTAGTTTGGAACATTTTTTTCTCAAACACCCATAAAGTTTACTGACTTCTAGTGAGCTGACATTCCGTCAAACACTTTTCTGGTTTGATGTTTTGTTGTTGTTCTCAATGTATTTCAATGCATTTGTGTTTGGGATCATTCAATGTGCAATATATAATAGAAAATTTCTCAAGAAACAACTCCAAATTGCATATAAATCTCACAGACATTAGATCAAACACTTGGCATGAAATAGGAATAACAATGAAGCACAAACTGACTTTAACTCCAGCAATAATATATTGATTTCAATGAGTATTTTTGTTGTTACAATATCTGAGATACTAGAGCATGGTTACAAGCCAAATAATGAAGATCCATAGCAATATATTGTTGCTGTTGCAAGTTGTATGCTGTTGTTGCTTGTTTGTAAGTCCCCTGTAGATGAATATATGAAGAAATCTACTTGCACTCCCTCCTCAATAGCTTGTCCAACATACAACGACAATGAGAAGTCTATTATACATAAGTAAATATGGTTGTGCAAAGCTTGGACAGCAATCCCAAACCTCCACGTGCAGCTCCAAAACCTCATACCCAGCGGCCAGCAAAAGAAATGATGCTAAGAGGGTGGAATAAGCAGCACCAACCCTTCCATAAGTTCCACGTCCCTCCAAAAACACTCACACAACTCCCCTTGGCTCCAAACTCCTCACACAACCTTCTGGCACTCACAAAAAGGTGTCACGCAGCCATTGTGAAGACCCATGCAGCCATTGATTTACTCAAAAAACACTTTCCTGAATGCTCCACAAATCACCACAACTCACAAGTTTATCAAATAAATTTATTATTCGAAGAATCTCAATAGAATTTTGCACAGTAAACCCTTCACGACTAATAATCATCAAATCCTCTAACCGGCAATCCTTTAGCACACTGGCAATCTCTGAATGCAATTGCTCCAACGGACTCCAAGGGTTTTCGTCCCCAAACTCCAAATCTTCAGCTCACTGTCAATCCCTGGATGGAACTGCACTGTTGAAGACAGAGGGTTTTCGTCCTTAGCTTCAAGAAACCATTGGGGTTTTCGTCCCGCTGGTAAGAGTTGGCCACAGGCACAATCTCAGAATCTCCAAAGGAAAATAAACAAACTTCTGAATATCCCAAATGAGCTTGCACAACCTCCTTTTATACTTTTTTCCCACCGACCTTTCCAGAAGCTTTTATTTTTTAATTCACTTTTTAATTAAAAGCTCATTTTTGGCTCCAAAAGACATTTTATCAAAATAATGATAATATTTGATTCACAAGGTCCCAATATTATGTGTCCATGATTTAAAACTTTTCATTCCAATTCCGACGAGCTATAACACTAAAGTGCTTTTAAAATATTTTAAATAATATTTAGTGACCTTAGTAAAATAATTACAATAAAGCCATTAATACACCCATTTTGTAGAAACTGTCGGAATGCATCGGAATCGAAAATTGACTGCACTAGAGTGATCCCGATGAAGAATAATGATAAACAGAGCCAACCGGATGACTTACTATAAATAGACGCCCTCTCCAAGATTCTTGGAGAACACACCTAAAGCCGGAAATCACCTCGAAAAGTGGCATATGAGTCCTCCAGACCACTTGAGCTCAATGGAATCACCAAATAACTCCTCTGATAATGTTGACACACATCCACAAGGTCAGTGCCAACTACAATGCAAGAGAACCCGAAAATGGGGACCTTACAGTCCTCCCTCCCCAAAGATTGCTTGTCCTCAAGCAATGCTTGCACAACACTAGAAACATCAGACTGAACCTGAGCTACAACCACCTGTGATCCGAGGGTCCCACATCAATCTCAGAAAGAACACACTATGTTGACGCTACACCACTCTAGTTATAGTTATAAACTCATCGTGCCAAAACCACACTCCTCTCTCCTGTGACCCAATAATATATCCATCATCAAAACCCAAACTGAAATCCCTGAAAGGGCTGAAATCTATACCATGAAACATCTCCTGCCAAGGCATCTCAGTGAGGTCCATAATTGCAATCCTTGTACCTAACACGATCCTGGGTAACAGGAAAGATAACCTACTCAACCATAAAACATAAACCTCAGCATCTCTCCTCAAGATGTCCCAAAAGAGAGACAGATCAATCCCTAACAAGTGTCTGGTATAGAATATGCCAACAAAACCAACTTTGAAATCAGCTATCCTAGAAATGCCTCTATGGTCATAAATTGTTAACACATCATTGCCACTTAATCTCCAAGTGTCAAAGAGGCGATTCCGAACAAACCAACACACCCAACCCAGTGCAAGCAGCCAAGCATTATCTAAAGGTATACATACCAACACCATGAAATATTTGCAGTGACCATCACTCACCGAAGTGGAAACAAGAAATAACTGGACTGTGTCTGGAAAAACTCTCACAACTAACTGCCCTAAAGCCTGCCAAAGCTCAAAAACCATCTACTCATAAAATGATGTCATCATGATCAACGTAAAAATGCAAGGGCAGCAGATAATAATATGAAATACCTTCGAAAACATAGGAGATGTAAGCATCAAAATAGATGATAAGATTTCTCCTATAATCAAATCACCTCTACCAAACAACCTCAACCATACAGTACTTAACTGCTAGTCAGAAACGGCCATCCAACTCATCTGCGTGCCATGAACTGAAGTCTTGTGTAAACTGATTGGAAAGCGGACAGCGGTAACATCACTGAAATTTGGCTCACAACTCCAATCTTGTCTCAAGACCTCACTGTTGGAAACTACCCCTGGGTCCCAAATCCTGTGATCAATTCCAATCTCATCATTGAAATCGGTAAAATCTCCATCATCCAACTCGAAGAGTGGATTATCAAAAGTCATATCAACATCCACATCAACTAATGGATTACCAACAAACTGAAGATCATCCTCAACTCCAAACTCAAACCAATCCTCCTACTGATCCAAACTCCCATTTTCTAATTTCTTGGGGCAATATAATAGATTAAACTCCTCATGAATGCAATCAAGTTCTTCCACTACCTATTTGATCACTATTGCTTTTTCTCTGTTTTTTTGTTCCCTATACTGATCAGCAGCCAAAATCTGATTTTCTGCCTCTAGGAGAGACATTTGTACATTCTTCAAGGAATCCTTAGTTGCACTAAGCTCAAATGTAAGCTCATCTACCTTAGCCTCAGTTTCCCAATACAAAATCAAAGCCTCATCTGCAATCTCAGTTGCCATATCTCTGTCATGGATCATGTGTAGGTAGGCTGATTTCACTTCCTCCATAGTGCTCTTAACCTTATGCAAATCAGCAAGGGAAACTATCTACTCACAATGACCCCTTGGTGTGTTTTGAATTAAGTTCTCCACATGCCTATGTGTGCCATCCAGTCTAGATAAAACTTGCACTTCATTTTCAGTTGACCCCAAGAATTGTGTTTTCCAATCGTGAGCATGCAAGGACGGTGAACTATTATTATGTTGCATGCCAAAATCAAAACTTTCATACTTGTCATCACTATCTCCATGGCTGTCACAAGACTCATGTCCCTCTCCTTCACCATCTTGATAAAAATGCTCGACATTAGGATGAGGATCTAACTCAACAAGTTCACTAAGCCTTTGCTCAAAATCAGCTCCATGCATTAATAAATCAGATTTATGTTCAGGATCATCATCAAACTTTTCAAAATTAGCTTCTTCAATAGCATCCTCATGGCATTCATTGTGCTCTAAGATTAGAACATCATCATGATCAAAAGGAAATTCATCCCATACAAGATCCTCATCATACTTAGGTGCCAACACACCCGGATCCCATGTGCTAAAGGGCCGATTGCTTTGTTCAAAGAAAAAATGTTCACTATGCTCCTCAAGAGTGGTTGTCTCTCTGAAAAAGGCACTCTTCAACTCACTAGTACGGAAATCATCATAAGCATCCCTCTTCATAGGCTTGGTTTGTAAGTCAAACCAAAAGACACCCAGGTTATCATTACTGGGATGAGATAAGGGATCATCATCATTAGCTGATTTGAAGACATCATCATAGTTACCCTCAACATGCTTTTCTTCTGAAGGTACATTAGTGATCTCAGCTATCCAATCATTAGTACTAATGTCATCAAGAAAGTCAATAGTCTCAGAGATATCACTAGATAATTCTGAACCTGATATCAAGGTTGTTGTTTTATCAACTTCATTAAATATATCCTCAACATATGTTGATGAATGCACTTCAATGGAGTCATTTTGGGGCTCCATCATACATACCTCTTAAGATAAGGCACTTTCTTCAAGTTCTACAGCCTCAACTGTTTCTTTGTCCTCAACACAACTTGGCTACAATAATTCACTTTCTTTATTGATCCCACATATGTGATCAGGTGTCCAAGCCTCCTAACATGTGAAGCAACCTCTTCTCATTTGGTTCTTGCTCTTTTTGGGAGATCCTGTAACTTGTAAGCCGAATGCAATCAATTCCTCTTCAGTCAACTCGTTTTTAAACTTCTCAATTTTCTGCTCCACTATCCTTTTTGAGAACTCATGAGCTATAAGTGAAACATCCTGCTCCTTCCTCCAAATGGCCAACAAGTTGGACTGCAACTACTTGGTGATATCATCATCCTCATTTAAAATCAAGCACAAGATAGTTAGCATGGCTGCTTTAACATTGTCTCCATGATGTTTTCTAATTTTGACAAAGAAGCATTAGAACATTTGGAGAATTAAATCATTACACTTGAGATCAAACAAAATGACACGACCTGACCTTTAGCCATAATTACTAAAATCTTAGCCCTCTTTTCAAAAGAGGGGCTTCTGGTATCACCCAACCCATGAAAGCTTTCAATAATCAGCTGTAATATCTCCCTCATTAATTCATCATTGTAGGGTGCTTCAGGAGCTGAAATTCTTATAATTTCACTAATGCAAGTGGCAACTGCAAGTCTTACCTCATTATCTGGGTGTCTCAACAGCTTTGGCCTAACCAAAGAAAACATCGAAGGATTCATAGCTAGTTTCATTATGAGAGAAGGTGACTGATCAACCATGTCTAAACAATTCTCTACTTCCTTCAAGGTGCTAAGAAGAACTTTTTTTGACTGAGATAGATGTTCAAGTTTCTTACCTACATTGTAAAGCTTCCCACACAAATTTTTTTCTTTCTTTGCAATTTTTTATTATGCCTTACCTTAATGTCCATAAATTTTGCAAATGATATCTCAACATGAAACTTTAGTCCCAATGCTTGGTATGCTAGAAAAACTTCCCAAAAAACTTCTTCGTTGAGTGGCTCCATGGTTGTAATGTCCCCTTTTTGAGCTAGACATCAGTATGGCTTGAACTAGAACATTGAAGGATGGAAAACTATAATGTTGGCTCAATACTTATTTTATTTGGATTTTTGACTAAGTGTTGTATGGTGATATTTTCATAAAGCCAAAATATTTGATTTTCTAGCCAAGGATGGAAAATATAAATGTTGATCAAACTGAAAATTAAAAATGTGGAAAATGAAAAATGCAATCTTTAATTGTATTTTCAATATATTTTATTATATTTCCAAGGGAGAAAGAGAAAAATAAAATAGTAGTTGTTATTCCATTGGATCATGTGCCAACGCCCAAGAAGGAGAAAATCATTTAAAATTGTTATTTTGCTTGCCCAAGACAAGTTCGTTGCCCAAGGAGAGAGGATTCAAAAAAAATAATAAAATAATGTTTCCAAGGAAATCGCCGCCCATCTTGAGGAGGAAAAATTAAACTAAAAAAAAATAATAGATTTTTTAAGTATGGAGATTTGGGTGGGAGTCAAACATTTAATAAAATTGTATTTATTTACCCAAGGAGATTAGCGCTTGGAGTCAAGGAGAAGACATTTAATAAAATCATGGATATTTTTAATATTGGCGTCTATGGGACCATGTTGTTATTTTATCATTTTAAATGATTGTGAGCTAATAAGCACAATTCATTTAAAATTGTCAAAGTGAAGGTTGGTAATTGATTGGTGGATTTCAAATATTCACAAAATTGAGCTAATTGGGACGCTTAGGTGAAGAGAAGGATAAATAGAGGATTTTGCTTTCAATTTGCAACTATTTGATCTCTTGGAAAATTTGGCATTTGATGTGTTTACTTGGCTGGAATTGCATTTTCAGTGGTATCAAAGAGATGATCCCTTGATTTTGGTGGTTTGGAGATGATCCCATTCCACATTGTGAGATGATTTCGTGAGGATTTCATCATGGAGTTTAAATTGCAGGTTTTCATGGAGGGCTTGAAACATATTTGGCTTATGTATGGAGTCATGTTAATCCATTGTTGATATTTGATGCATATTGGGTTAATCGCTTGGCATAGAGAGAGTTAGCTATTTGAAGTCACCTTCATATTCAGATTTTTGTGACAGCAAGGTACAACAAGGCATAATTACTAGATCTGAGTGTGAGTTGGCATTATTTGAAGGATTTGAACATCAAAGAAACATCTAAACTTCCATCGCTGTCTTCCTACTACCTATCGCTAGCTATTGGAGGCATATTTTGCCATGGTCTTCACATTTCTTGCAAATCTGGGCAGTGATATCAGGTACAGCAGTCATAACAGCAGTATTATCATTCATATCAGACTTTTATTGAGCTTCTACAGGGACTGTACCAGTGTTCATACATCAGCTCTATCTGTGTGCATTGCCTTGGCATCATTGTGTTACATTCGGCTAGGATTTGAAGCTATTTGTCATCACTTTTGGAATTGTTTTGAAGTCTGATTTGTAATCAGTCCTAGTCTGATATAAGGGACAGCCAAAGACATTTGCAACCAGCTCTTGAATGAAATAAAGAAGTGAAGTGTCGTTTCTGGGTATGTCTTTCTTGTGTTTTGTTTGATAAGATTTGATGGTAACTTGATCATTTGATATTTGTTTCATGTGCTATTTGAACCCTTCCATGTTCATGATATTCTAAGTGCATTGAAGAAAGTGGGTATTGAAAATATTGCATACTTTTAGAGAAATCTAAATCAGAAAATTCAGACAAGCGAGGCAAAAATTTCAGTTAGAACTAGTAGGGTTCTTTACAGTGGTATCAGAGCCCATTTCTACATAGTTAATTTAGTTAATATCCTATTCAAGATATTACAGTGGTATCAAAGTTTGGATCCTGCCAGCCTATGGAGTTGAGCTACTACATCGATCCATTGCCACATCATTATCATAGAAGAACAGATACAATGGGAGATAGAAGACAAAGTAATCCGCAACGTGATGACGTTGAGAATATGATAAGAGAAATTCTTGATAATCAGCGCACTATGACAGCAGAGCAGCATACTACAAATGAGAATATTACATGGATGTTACAGGTTTTGGTGAACAATGTGACAATCAATCCAGCTAATCCAAGCAATACAGGTGCAGGTAGTGTTGTTGGATCACCTCATGCAAGGACACGTACAGCTACCGTGGATAGGCCTATGCAGCCCACTTTTCTTCCTAGAGAAGAAGAGGTCGTTGAGGAGATACCAGTTGAGGAAGAGGAACCACCATTTGATGATGATTTGATAGCATTGGTTGATGAGTATGATTCACTTCCTGATCATGTAAGGAATCGGATCAACTTCAACAACTACATGAGTCAAAAACGGGAATGGCAAAGAGATAGGGTTGAAAGACAAAGACAAAGAAGACCACAACCTACTCAGCCTAAGGAGTATAAGGATGCATTGAATAAGATTCCTCTCCCTAACTTTGATGGGAGCGGCAAAATTAGTGCAAGAGCATGGATACACAAGTTGGATACTTTCCTTACACTCAAGCCCATGAGTGAGGAAAAGGCTATACATTTTGCTACTATGCATTTGGAGGGATTGGCGTATGATTGGTGGCACCATGGACTTGTTTCACAGCACCATAATAGGATGACTTCATATGATGAAGTTTGTTAATAAACTCATTAACAAGTTTGACCGCAAGGATGTTGAGCTACTATAGAGAGCTTACACAGTTGAGACAGGTTGGTAGAGTGGACTCATATGTCAATGAGTTTCAGAAGATTGCAGTGATGGTTCCTGGCATGACTGATAGGAGAGTCACTATGTTGTTTGTTGAGGGATTGAATGACAGGATTGGAGGATTGGCCAAAGTTCATAGGCCAACAACACTTGATGAGGCTATTGATCTTGGACTTGATTTAGATACCACTCCCACATTCACACCTCAAAAGAAGAGTTTCAAAGATGAGAATAAAAATCAGAAATCTCGTGAGCAGCCCCCTCCAAAGAAAGATGAAGGTACATTTAAGATGGATTATGAGGAGAGAAATGAACTTCGTAGAAAGAAGTTGTGCTTTACTTGCAAACAACCTTGGGAGATTGGTCATAGGTGTCTTGGCAAAGGCAAGGTGCACTACATAGAGGTAATTGATGAGGTGGATGATGATTCTACTTCGGAAAATGAACATGGACAGCCAACACTTAACTTGGAAAGTGAAGGTAACAAAAGTTCTAGGATTGCATATCTTTCAGGAGGTTCAAGGTATAGTCCATTCATCTTTGAAGGTAGATTGTTTGGTTGCAAAGTCATGGCACTTCTTGATAGTGGAGCTACACATAACTACATTGATGAAGGTTTGGTAAAGAAAAGAGGTTTGCATTGTGATAATTTTGAGGGCTTTGATGTGACTATAGCGGGTGGACTTACTATTCTTTGCGAGAAGAAAGTGAGTAAGCTTAGCATTATTTTTGGTGAGTATACACTTTGTGATGACTTCTATGTTCTTGATTTTAAGAATCAAAAAATTGTGCTTGGCATGCAATGGCTACATTCTTTACAACGGCTCATCCAAGATTTACAAGCGATGGAGTTGAGTTTCCTACATGATGGGAAACAAATTATTATGAAAGCCCTCAAGTATACTTTGCCTCATCAAATAACAGCCAAATCTATGATAGCTATGGGCCATGAATTGTCTCATGAAGACATATGTGGTTCACATGGAGAGACTTGTATTGGATCATCTTTTGATGGAGAGTATGTGATGTTTGAGGTGAATGAAAATACAATAGAATGGCATGACATTATTCTTGATTTGTTTGAGGACAGCAATCCTATGGTTTTGCATTTTCATGAAATAGACATGTTGACACCTATAGTTGATGTTCATTTGAGGTCTACCAATGATAATACACAAGATTGGGATGTTGGATATAGTGATTATGTTGAAAAACATTGCACTACACATTCTGATTTTGTATATCAGACCTTTGAAGATGTGGAAAAGACACAAGAAAAGTGCAAACTTTGGCTAGAAAGGGCAAAGAAAGCTAAATTGGTTGCTGGTCAAGCAAAACAACACCTTGAAATGGTCAAGGATAAGAGGCAATCAACATTGTTTGTTCATAATGGGCCAGCCATTGATGATATGCATATATGTGAGAATGGAGATGAAAGTAATTCAGATTTGCACGAGCTAGATCAGCCTACTCTTGAGATGACACATCATTTTGATGATGCTTTCATATGGCAGCATATGGATGGTTTGATACTTCACTCTTCATGGATAGGAAACTCACTGTACTGTCTCGATATTCAGGAATTGTTTAAATTAAAGATTTAAACATTATGATAAAAGACGAAATGGCTGCTTCCATAAAACATAGGATTTAGTCAAATTAAATAGAGATAATTACGTATGTATTTATATTTAATACCTATATATAAATATTATTAATATATAATATTTATAAACAATATTAAATAATATATATTATAATATAATTAAAATATATTAGATGACAACTATAAATATAATATATAATATATAAATATTGATAATATAAATATTTTAATATAATAAATTATATACATATCTCTCTAAAGATAGAGATCACTATAGAGTTAAAGAGATTAATAAGTAAAAGGAATAATTCTTGATAAGGCAACGATTCAGCAATTATTAAAAGGAACAACCAATTACAATTATTAAAGACAACGAATCTGCTTTAGGAAGAGTAGTATTTAGGAAACAATAAACAATCAATCATATATACATATATATGAAATAAGACAAAATTCCTATAACCTTTGTAGGTGCGACTCCTATGTGTGATTTGTTAATATTGTTAAGACAGCCAATACATCAGCGAATGGTCAAAAGCAGCGATTGGTGCGCCTTCATATAAACAAGGACGTATCTCTTAGTAAAGCCACCTCTATAGTGTAAGAGACGTCTCCTTCCAGGTAGGCCATAAGAGATATAAAGACATGAAAAGAAGAAGAGTCTTAGGGCAGATATATGAATAAAAATATATGCAGATCTAGAAGAATATAAGTGAATAATGAAATATCTGTTATAACGCAGATTTGAGGAAGATTTATATTTCTGAATTGTGAGCAGGCCTAAGAAACGAATGAATAATATATATATAACTCTGAATTGAAGAAGATATTTTTGAGTCTAGAATATTTATATATTCTAAGTAAAACATATATTTCTAATATATTTATCTAGTGTAACAGCAAAGAAGGGAGTAACAATATATATTCTGATTTAAGAACAAGATAAGAGTAATAAGAAGACATTGTACTGCAGTCAACATTAAAAGAGAGGAGTACAATCTTAGATTTCTGAAGGATACAAAGGCAAGAGTTATCTACCTGGTATGATGTATCTGACCCTATGTTTAGTATATAAATAGCCATATAATCGTGATAATATAGATGCAGTCAAAATTGGATTACTTATGTAGAGTGGACAAATGTGAACAAATAGAATATGAAATGCTAATATAGCATAGATGATAATTTTAGTATTTATTATGTATCAATGAATAATCATCTTTAATGTATTTCAGATGTAAATAATATTGAACCTCACCATGGAGGAAAGGTAGGAGACGTAGATAAAAGGGTATAAGGTTTCCATCTAAGTACCCCACCTTGGATGGATGTCAAAGCCCTGCCATCAAGGCCAAGAGGGTCAAAGTCCCGCTCTTGGGCTTAGATTGAATAAACTGAGAACCCCACTACGATCCCCATACAATTCCTACCATGATGAGTTATTAACTGTAAGGGATAAGGCATGGATAGGGAAACAAGACAAGCACTCTACTAAGTACCTCACTTTGGTGGATGTCTAAGTGCTACCACCAAAGCCAGGAAGGCCAAAGTTCCGCTCTTGGGCTCAATATGAGTTGGCTTGGTCAAACCTATCATGTCCCTATCCCTATGCTCTAAATGTGTTTGATATTGGAGTTGTATTAGCTAACCCTAACAATGGCATTAGTTTATATGTATATATATATACACTTGTGTTTTCTATATAATGATTGCAGGATTTATATTCAAGAGCATAACAAAGAAATAACTACGTGTAAGTCATCTCCCTAACCCTAATTTATTGTAATTGTGATTGTAGCGTATAATCTAGCGAAAATCTAGAAGGGGACATTACAAAATTGATAATTTAGGGTAAAATTCATATTGTTCCTAGAAGGGGACATTACAATTGGTATCAGAGCATCTTTCCTGCCATCCTGTGAATACTTTGTGCATTACGTGTATTCGTGTGTATGCTTCATGCTTGCTTTGTATTCTTAAGTATTACGTGTACTCATGTGTACACTTGGTGACCTTGGGATGGTGGACGGATCCATGGTGTAGTATGGGATGCACTGAATCCCCCTCCCAGTTGTCTGATGGTATATTTACATGTATTAATGCAACTTATTTGTATTCATACCTTGTGAATTATGTGTATTCGAGTGTATACTCTGACTTTGTATTTGTATTCGAGTGCTCAAATGTATACTTCATATCTATGTATTCGAATGTATTTGTACTCAAGTGTATACTCTATGACTTTGTATTCAAGTGTATACTTCATGACTATGTATTCAAGTGAATACTCTATGACTTTGTATTTGTGTACTCAAATGTATACCTCATAACTATGTATCGAATGTATTTGTACTCGAGTGTATATTCTATGACTTTGTATACTCTATGACTTTGTATTCAAGTGTATATTTCATGACTATGTATTCGAGTGTATATTCTATGACTTTGTATTTGTGTACTCAAATGTATACCTCATAACTATGTATCGAATGTATTTGTACTCAATTGTATACTATGACTTTGTATACTCTATGACTTTGTATTCAAGTGTATACTTCATGACTATGTATTTGAGTGTATACTCTGACTCTGTATTTGTGTACTCAAATGTATACCTCATAACTATGTATCGAATGTATTTGTACTCGAGTGTATACTCTATGACTTTGTATTCAAATGTATACTTCATGACTATGTATTCAAGTGTATACTTCATGACTATGCATTCGAGTGTCTACTCTTTGACTTTGTATTCTAGTGTACATACTCTATGACTTTGTGTATGCAATTGTATACTTTTATGACTTCATGTATTCGAGTGTATACTCCATGACTTTGTGTATGCAATTGTGTACTTTATGACTACGTGTACTTGAGTGTATACTCCATGATTTTGTGTACTCAATAGTATACTTTAGGACTTCATACGTGTTTTCAAGTGTATACTCCATGACTTTGAGTATTCAATTGTGTACTTTATGACTTTGTATTTGAGGATATTCAAGGGTATACCTTGCGACTTGCATGCATTCATGTGTATACGTTGTGACTTATGTGGGTACACTTTGTGACTGGCATGACTTATGTGTATTCAAGTACTTCATGACTTACGTGTATTCATGTGTATGCTTCATGACTTATGTGACTCATGTGCATACGTGTGTGCTTCACACTTCATGTCTTACATATATTCATGTGAATACTTCATGCTTCATGTATTTATGCGTATACTTTGCATCTCGTGTATGCTTCATGCTTATGGTATTACATGTATTTATGTGAATGCTTCATGCTTCATGAATTTTGTGCATAACGTATGCTTTGTATTCTGTGTATTACATGTATGCTTCATACTCCGTGTATTAAGTGTATTATGTGTGTCTTACATGCATACTTCATGTATAATGTTCCTATGCGTGTTTAAGATTACTTTACGCTAAAATTATGAAAATGCCAAATCTATCAAAGCTTTATTGTCAAGAAGCACTAACAAATTAACTTATTAGTCCCCGAATGCAATAATGAAGAGTTGTAACTAATAAAGTGAAAAAGTGTGACCTCAAAAGGGAGAGCAATTTTGAGGAAGACATCCAAACACATCATTGAAGGATTCAAAGTAATAGAGATGTGACTCCAAATGTGAAAAGTTGACCTTTCAAAAGGTGAAAGACTATGACCCCTCAACAATGAATTATAAAAGGGGAATCACTTGTAAAAAACCTCAATAGGAAAGAACCCTATCAATCAACTTGGAGGGAACAATCATAACAACTCGACATAGTTAAGGATAAAACCTAAAGATATAGTTTGACTACCAATTCTCAAATGAAAATATACAAAGTTGGATTAAGATAAGAATGCCAACAACTATTCTTCGAGGAGATCGACTTACAAACCTGATAGTTTTAGAACCATCCTAGTGGTGATTGCTTGAGGACAAGCAATCTTGGGCAGGGCGGACTGTGATGTCTTGATATTAAGGCATTGTTCAAATTAAAGATTTAAACATTATGATAAAAGACGAAATGGTTGCTTCCATAAAACATAGGATTTAGTCAAATTAAATAGAGATAATTACGTATGTATTTATATTTAATACATATATATAAATATTATTAATATATAATATTTATAATCAATATTAAATAATATATATTATAATATAATTAAAATATATTAGATGACAAATATAAACATAATATATAATATATATAATATATAAATAATGATAATATAAATATTTTAATATAATAAATTATATACATATCTCTCTAAAGATAGAGATCACTATAGAGTTAAAGAGATTAATAAGTAAAAGGAACAATTCTTGATAAGGCAATGATTCAGCAATTATTAGAAGGAACAACCAATTACAATTATTAAAGACAACGAATCTACTTTAGGAAGAGTGGTATTTAGGAAATAATAAACAATCAATCATATATACATATATATGAAATAAGACAAAATTCCTATAACCTTTGTAGGCGCAACTCCTATGTGTGATTTGCTAATATTGTTAAGACGGCCAATACATCAGCGAATGGTTAAAAGCAGCGATTGGTGCGCCTTCATATAAACAGGGACGTATCCCTGAGTAAAGCCACCTCTATAGTGTAAGAGATGTCTCCTTCCAGGTAGGCCATAAGAGATATAAAGACATGAAAAGAAAAAGAGTCTAGGGCAGATATATGAATAAAAATATATGCAGATCTACAAGAATATAAGTGAATAATGAAATATCTGTTATAAGGCAGATTTGAGGAAGATTTATATTCTTGAATTGTGAGCAAGCCTAAGAAACGAATGAATAATATATATATAACTCTGAATTGAAGAAGATATTTCTGAGTCTAGAATATTTATATATTCTGAGTAAAACATATATTTCTGATATATTTATCTAGTGTAACAGCAAAGAAGGGAGTAACAATATATATTCTGATTTAAGAACAAGATAAGAGTAATAAGAAGACATTGGACTGCAGTCAACATTAAAAGAGAGGAGTACAATCTTAGATTTCTGAAGGATACAAAGGCAAGAGTTATCTACCTGGTATGATGTATCTGACCCTATGTTTAGTATATAAATAGCCATATAATCATGATAATATAGATGCAGTCAAAATTGGATTACTTATGTAGAGTCAAAATTGGATGGATATTAAAGCCCTGCCATCAAGGCCAAGAGGGTCAAAGTCTCGCTCTTGGGCTTAGATTGGATAAACTGAGAACCCCACTACAATCCCCATACAATTCCTACCATGATGAGTTATTAACTGTAAGGGATAAGGCATGGATAGGGAAGCAAGACAAGCACTCTACTAAGTACCTCACTTTGGTGGATGTCTAAGTCCTGCCACCAAAGCCAAGAGGGCCAAAGTTCCACTCTTGGGCTTAATATGGTTTGGCTTGGTCAAACCTATCATGTCCCTATCCCTATGCTCTAAATGTGTTTGATATTGGAGCTATATTAGCTAACCCTAACAATGGCATTAGTTTATATGTATATATATGCACTTGTGTTTTCTATATAACGATTGCAGGATTTATATTCAAGAGCATAACAAAGAAATAACTACGTGTAAGTCATCTCCCTAACCCTAATTTATTGTAATTATGATTGTAGCGTTTAATCTAGGGAAAATCTAGAAGGGGACATTACACTCACTTTCATTGTTGGGCATTGAATTATGTGATTTCAGTTTAGATGCAGCTATGTTTGGCACAATTTGGTATAATAGAGATCATTATATTCATGTTGGAATTTGGTCTAATGATGGTCTCCTATCATCATGCATGATGGATGGCATTTTTTTACCTCATATTGGGTGATATTTTCAGTTTGCATGACATTGTTCTAATTTATGACAGCGAGCTATCAAGGTTGGATACATTTTCATTGGCACTTATTTTTGACATCCATCTTTTATTCGTGCTACACTTCCATGATAGAGGGATTTTCAGCTATGTTGGCTCATTGCTTGACATTGGCATCTTCATTTTTGGGTTGATTGATTACTTCATGGTATGGACTTGTCATTGGAGATTGAGTATGGAAGTGTTTGCATCATTGTACGACAGCGGAAGCGGTCCCAGAATCTTCTACATCAGCGGATTTGAGGTGCCTAGATGCATTTGGGATCCTTGTATTCATTGATTCTAATTTGGCACTTGTGATTGCTTGAGGCAAGCAATCTTAGGTGGGAGGACTTGTAATGTCCCCTTTTTGAGCTAGACATCAGTATGGGTTGAGCTAGAACATTGAAGGATGGAAAACTATAATGTTGGCTCAATACTTGTTTTATTTGGATTTTTGGATAAGTGTTGTATGGTGATATTTTCATAAAGCCAAAATGTTTGATTTTCTAGCCAAGGATGGAAAATATAAATGTTGATCAAATTGAAAGTTAAAAATGTGGAAAATGGAAAATGCAATCTTTAATTGTATTTTCAATATTTTATTATATTTCCAAGGGAAAAAGAGATAAAAATAAAATAATAGGTGTTATTTCATTGGATCATGTGCCAATGCCCAAGAAGGAGAAAATCATTTAAAATTGTTACTTTACTTGCCCAAGACAAGTTCGCTGCCCAAGGAGAGAGGATTCAAAAAAAATAATAAAACAATCTTTCCAAGGAAATCACCGCCCATCTTGAAGAGGAAAAATTAAATAAAAAATAATTATAGTTTTTTTAAATATGGCGATTTGGGTGGTGTTGTGACGTTTTCACAACATCGCCCCATTGCAAATGGGGACCCCCTTCTTTTGAGCTCCGATGTTTTGCCTTTAGTCTTGGATGATGTCTTAAAGTTTTGTTTCATGATGAAGTCGGTGATAATAGCAAGGTAAGTTGCGCCTCCAACAAACAAGCCTCCAATCCACTCCAAACCAAGGCGCCTTGCTTGAGATTGATGTTTTGACCCTTAGGATGCTTTGAACATTGAAAACCTTGCAAGGAAATGACCTAGGTACCCTAGGCGCATATCTGCTCCTAATTAACCATCAAAGTGCACCTAGCCTGAGTAGAAGAGGAACAACATCTAGAAACCCTCAAATTTGTGCCCGAGGATGAGAAATGAAGTGTTTGACTTAGAAGATTTTAAAACTCATCAAGGAGTCAAGGCGCCAATTTGCATCAGTAGAACCCTAAATGTGCACCTAAGTCAAATATGATTGATTTCATGAGCTTTGCGGATATCTAAGTGTTTGGAACTTCTCCTTGAGTCTACATCTCGTAAATCAATAGAAATGAAGTGAACAACACCTATCAATATGCTAGGCGCAAATTCACACTTGAAGGATCATCAAACTGTGCCTAGGAATGGAGAGTCTCCTGAAGATGTAGACAAGTGCTTGAAGTCACAGAATGCCAAGAATAGGTCTAAGGAACTAAGGCGCACTTTTCCACTTGTTCAACCATGAATTTGTGCCTCAAGTTAGAAGGGCATGAATCAATGTTGAGAGGACTTTGTTTTGTCAAAATATGCATCATTGAGCATCAATAAGGGTTTAAGATCACCAGTTTGGACCAAGGATTAAGGCGCACTTTCCCACCTCTAGGAACCAACTTTAGCGCCTTGGAAACAAGAGTCTGTAATCATGATAATTGGCGCCAAGAGATGAAGTAAACACAAGTTTGAGACTATCAGAATGCCAAAAACAAGCTAAGTGAGTTTAGGCGCAAGTTCTTAACTGGACAACCCTAGATGTGTGCCTCAATTGTGAAGGCAGGAATCAATGATGAAGGGTATGTATGTTGTCAAACTGAGCATCTTTAAGTATCAACATGAGTTTGAGGTCACAAAACTACCTTAGTAAGCTAGGCGCAATTTTCCACTCCTACAACCTCAAATTTGTGCCCCAAGTTGTAAAGGGATGAATCAATGTTGAGAGAAGTCATACAATGATTAACTATCCTAGGCGCACTTTAACCTCTGTGCAAGCCCAAATCTGTGCCTCAAGGAAAATCACAGGTATTCACATTAGGAGTTGAGCGCCTTGAGAAAGGAGGAGCATTCTAAGACTTTCCCAATGATTTGAAATCATAGAAGTGACAAATATGAAGCCAGTTGATGAAGGCGCATTTTCCTGTCTTTGCAAACCTCAAATTGCGCCTTAGGAAGAAATCACATGAATTTACATCACTAAGTGAGCGCTTGAGAGGGAGAATCGTTTTAAGACATTTAATTGTTTGAGATAATAAAAATGATGAATATAAGGCCATTTGATGTTAGGCGCACTTTTGCATTTCTACAGACCTAGATGTGTGCCTAGGCTTGGAAAGGCTATTGAATGTTTAAAATGATTCCTTTGTGTTTATCAATAGTTTAATACGTTGCTTTCTTTGTGCTGCAAGAGTTGACATTGGAGCAAGACGCTTGGAATCACCTTCAAGCGAGGAATGAAGTCAAGCATCAATCATCGAGCAAGGGAAACATCATGTTACCACTCCAAGAGAACACTTCAAGTTCATCGTGCCAGTACACTTCATCATCTACATCAGAGAGGACCTTCATCCATCACTTCAAGTACCTCAATCTTCAAGTCTCTGAGAAGTTTCCTACTCCAAGTTATCAAGAAGGAAGTATCATCATCTACACTACTCTCCATTAAGAAGCACTCAAAGAAGATCAGCACATACCCTGCCAGTAGAGGAAGTATCACAAATTTAGACAGATGAGCAACATGTATCATACACATCCGGATTACAAAAGGAACAAGGCGAAGTCAGCAAGGATACATTGCCAAACGTTCAAGTTCAAAGCAATCACATTCGAAGACATCACACAGATGATGCAATTTGGGAATATGTCAGAAGAAAATTGAATAAACTGTTTGAATCCATGAGAGTTGCTGAGGTGGCACCTACGTGGCATAAGCATCATCCTCACCAATCACTTGTTGCCACGTCATCCTTGTCTAAGTACACTGTACCTGCATGCTCAAGTAAGAGGATAAGGGTGTTCCAAGGGAGAGGTCTTCCAACTCATCATCTTTATCACCTTGGGAAGCGTGCCTTGCTTCTCTTTTCTTTTCTATGTACAAAATGCTAAAAATAGGCATAATTGCCTTGTTGTAAAGATCTGGACCGTTCATTCACAGATCAATCTCGGTCGTCGGTTGTATTCTTGAAAACTATATAAAGGCCTTGTTGCCTCATTTGTAAGGTTAATCAGTACCTAGTAGAGTAGAGGAGTAGAGTAGGAAGAGACTCGAGAAATTCTCTAAGAGTACTTGAAGTTGTAAATATTTCTCAAGATTAATGCAATGACATTGGAGCATTAGAGCTTGGTGTTAAGTGTTGTCTTGTGGAATAACATGGTTTCTTGCATCTTGATGAAATGGAGAGATGTTTCTAAGTAGATTAGAAGTAGAGTAGTAGCTCATTGATGTAATGCATGTATGTATTGAATATTTGATCAACTCCTAGCTCATGCTTTTGACATCCATCATCGGTGGAATGTCGTGTAAAGCTAGTCTGAGCTTCATTATAATTTGCTTAACTTCGGTTGTGGATGCGCATTCAAATTGTGTCAGCTGTGGGTGTTTGGATGAAAGTTCATAACATGAAAACCATTCGCTAACCTTAGGAGATTGCACCTACTCCATGTAGTTGTAGGCATTTTTGGCGAAATGGAGTTAGGTTGATTAAGGAGTTTGTCTATTCATGCATTATCATTGCTTCATTGACCTTAGATTAGTTTCTCTCAACCTTTATCTTTTTTCCTTTTTTTACATCGTGCGTACTTCATCCACACTGAAAGGAGGAATAAGCTGAGTGAAGTAAGAAGTCTACGTAAGTCCCTTTGTGATTATCAGCAAAATCACATCAAACTAACTGAGGCTATCCTATGAGCAAGTTGAGAACCAACATACTGGAACCTTGGAGATAACCCACTGGATCACATTGTTTAGCTTTTGGGTATCTTTGTTCAAGAGAGGATAGATTACCTTAGTAATTTATTCTGAGTTTGCATGTGCAAGAAAAACACATCAGCAGGTGGGAGTCAACATTTAATAAAATTGTGTTTATTTGCCCAAGGAAATTGGCACTTGGAGTCAAGGAGAAGACGTTTAATAAAATCATGGATATTTTTCATATTGGCGTCTATGGGACCATGTTATTTTATCATTTTAAATGATTGTGAGCTAATAAGCACAATTCATTTAAAATTGTCAAAGTGAAGGTTGGTAATTGATTGGTGGATTTCAAATATTCACAAAATTGAGCTAATTGGGACGCTTAGGTGAAGAGAAGGATAAATAAAGGATTTTGCTTTCAATTTGCAACTATTTGATCTCTTGGAAAATTTGGCATTTGATGTGTTTACTTGGCTGGAATTGCATTTTCAGTAGTATCGAGGAGATGATCCCTTGATTTTGGTGGTTTGGAGATGATCCCATTCCACATTGTGAGATGATTTCGTGAGAATTTCATCATGGAGTTTAATTTGCAGATTTTCATGGAGGGCTTGAAGCATATTTGGCTTATGTATGGAATCATGTTCATCCATTGTTGATATTTGATGTATATTGGGTTAATCGCTTGGCATAGAGAGTTTGTTAGCTATTTGGAGTCACCTTCATATTCAGATTTCTATGGCAGCAGGGTACAGCAAGGCATAATTGGTAGATCTGAGTGTGAGTTGGCATTATTTGAAGGGTTTGAACATCAAAGAAACATCTAAACTTCCATTGCTGTCTTCCTACTACCTATCGCTAGTTATTGGAGGCATATTTTGGCATGGTTTTCACATTTCTTGCAAATCTGGGCAGTGATATCAGGTACAGCAGTCATAACAGCACTATTATCATTCATATCAGACTTTTATTGAGCTTCTACAGGGGCTGTACCAGTGTTTATACATCAGCTCTATCCGTGTGCATTGCCTTGGCATCATCGTGTTACATTCGGCTAGGGTTTGAAGTTATTTGTTATCACTTGTGGAATTGTTTTGAAGTCTGATTTGTAATCAGTCCCAGTCTGATATAAGGGACAGCCAAAGACATTTGTAACCAGCTCTTAAATGAAATAAAGAAGTGAAGTGTTGTTTCCGGGTATGTCTTTCTTGTGTTTTGTTTGATAAGATTTGATGGTAACTTGATCATTTGATGTTTGTTTCATGTGATATTTGAACCTTTCCATGTTCATGATATTCTAAGTGCATTGAAGAAAGTGGTATTGAAAATATTGCGTACTTTTAGAGAAATCTAAATCAGAAAATTCAGACCAGTGAGGCAAAAATTTCAGTTAGAACTAGTAGGGTTCTTTACAATGGTGTTGTCACTGAATATTGACATGCAATTGCTGCAACTTTGTTATGTAGTCATAAAACTGAAGATCTACAACAAATATTAATTTCCCAATAGGTTGGCAAGATACTCTGTGCTCTGATACCATTGTAATGTCCCACCCTAGTTTGGAACATTTTTTTCTCAAACACCCATAAAGTTTACTGACTTCTAGTGAGCTGCATTCTGTCAAACACTTTTCTAGTTTGATGGTTTGTTGTTGTTCTCAATGTATTTCAATGCATTGTTTGGAATCTTTCAATGTGCAATATATAATAGAAAATTTCTCAAGAAACAATTTAGAATTGCATATAAATCTCACAGACATTAGATCAAACACTTGGCATGAAATAGGAATAACAATTAAGCACAAACTGACCTTAACTCTAGCAATAATATATTGATTTCAATTGAGTATTTTTGTTGTTACAATATCTGAGATACTAGAGCATGGTTACAAGCCAAATAATGAAGATCCATAGCAATATATTGCTATTGTTGCAAATTGTACGTTGTTGTAGCTTGTTTGTAAGTCCCTTGTAGATGAATATATGAAGAAATCTACTTGCATTCCCTCCTCAATATTTGGTCCAGCATACAATGACAATGAGAAGTCTGTTATACATAAGTAAATATGGCTGTGCAAAGCTTGGACAGCAATCCCAAACCTCCACGTGCAGCTCCAAAACCTCAGACCCAACGGCCAACAAAAGAAATGATACTAAGAGGGTGGAATAAGCAGCACCAACCCTTCCATAAGTCCCACGTCCCTCCAAAAACACTCACGAAACTCCCCTTGGCTCCAAATTCCTCACACAACCTTCTGGCACTCACAAAAAGGTGTCACACAGCCATTATGAAGACCCATGCAGCCATTGATATACTCAGAAAATACTTTTCGGAATCCTCCACAAATCACCACAACTCCCAAGTTTATCAAATAAATTTATTATTTGAAGAATCTCAATAGAATTTTGCACAGTAAACCCTTCGCATGTCATGACTCGATATTTTCCAATTAAAGATTGGAAAGACTCATTGAGAACTTATGGTCTGATTTTGTAATATACAACCCCAAAATTTTTTTCCAAAATATAGAACAATGATAAACAGTGTTAGCACAACTAAACTCCTCCGCACTTCTGATCACCAAGATCCCAATTCGGGCAAGGTGAGAGCATAATGTGCTTTAGATTACAAATTAAAACATTGTGCAAACAAATAAACATTCATCTGCATATGCAGGCATCCACAAGTTGTGGGGATTCACCACTTTTAGTGGGTATGAGAGCAAGAAAGGAAAATTACAATGCCATCCACTTATTCAGTGGGAATACTCCACTTATGCAGTGGGTAGAAACAATAAAGAAAGGTTCATTTATCCACACTGGCGGTAAAACCATCCAGGGGTTACAATGTGATTGATTGGAAAGATAAGTTATGTATTTCCTCCACACTGGCGGTTGATGGTCCAACCAGGGGTTATTATGTGTTTTCAAATAAGAAGAGATTACAACTAAAGCAAGTGCAATGATGCTCAAAGACTTGGCTTTACGTTTGATAAGTGCCCCTGGAAGATATAATGAGAAGACCCTGCAGAAAACTTGAAAGATTAAATGCCATCATTAAAGTTCTTGTTGATCATCTTTGCTGCAACCTGAGAATAGTATATCAGTCTGCCCCTGCATGGAAGAATGTCTTCAATGGAGGTATTCTATAGAGCATACTATAACTTTGCCTTGACAACACAAAGACTCTAATATGGATTCCTTATGGACTGAGTGCATAAGACACAACAATGATATAAAATAGAGCTAAAGACTCCTATTTTCAGTCTTGGTGCAGCACTTAAAGAACTAGTACGGACTGTCTTTCTTAAACCACAGATATCTGCCCACATGAAGATGCATGAATGTCACATTAAACACTGCTTATAACCTGACATAAACAACACATACTAGGACCTATGGATCAGTTTATACTTAATGCCATATTAGAATGCATCCCAGGGCCGTACGGCCTGCTGAAGTACGGCAGCTCCCAGAAATTCACACAATGCATCTAAACATACAATGCTACTATTGATGGAATCGCCCAGACCAAACATGAGCAATGCAAAAAGTTTTAAACTCAAACGCAGCCTCAAAGATTTTTCCTTAACTTTTTTTCCATCAACAATGTACGGCCATTGGAAGAGTACGGAAGCTCACATAAATTCATATGAGACTTAGAATCATTTAAAACTAACATAGAAAGGGTCGCCTAGGAAAGATATTCACAATACAAAAGATCTGAACCAAAACTCAATTCCAAATATTTTATATTTTCAAAACTTCATTTCTGCAGGTACGGCCATTGGAGGTACGGACCAGCATGAAAGGATATGAAGATTCAACAAATATCCTCAAAATTGCTATCAAAATCATCTACTCCTGATTACCAAAAAGAAAACTAATGATATCCACTCCAAAACTTAGCAAAAACTCTGAACATTTATCAGCTCCATGGGTTTCCTAAGGTAGAAACCACCATTCGTCAGCTAGGGTAGATATCTCACTACCGAAACTGATCATCCTCGTGTGGGTTTTCGTCCACAAGAAGGCACAATTGATCTCTGGTATCGATCCAACAGCATAACATTATCAATTCCAAGCATCCCTCCAAATGAGCTCATAACTTCTTTTTATAAGCACCTGGGAGTTACAAAACCAATCTTTCTTGAAATTAGAGCTTTTTTGCACTTCCCTTAGAAATAATTTCTAATATCAAGTTAGGTGCACACTTAAGTGACTAGGGAATTAAAAATTATAACATTTCCCTTTTTCCCATCAAGTCATAACATGAAGTCACTTTTTAAAATAACCCGCCTTAACTTTAGTGCACCAAAAATAATAAAACTTAGTTTAATTATCAAATTAAACAAACCTTATAACTCCAATTTGATAATTAAACCAAAAATGATCCCAGACCATTCCCTAGCCCATCGGGATCATGAGATAGGCTAATGGTCCCATTCTGACTAGGCTTGGAAAGGGGACATTACAGATTTGCATCTCTCCTACCAAGGAAGACCACGGAATCATCGATGAAGGGAAGAGAACTACATAATGAATAAAATTCTACATAAGTATCGCCATATAATTATGAGTAAAAGCAGACTATCATTATCATGTGTGCCGCATTCTAAGAGTTAGACATTTTGTCCTTAGCACCGAAGTCTTCATATTACATGAATTCAATGACTCATGAATTAACTACTATATCTTGCGATGAGTTAAGGAATAAGCAATCATCAGCATAACACCCAGATCCTTCGTCGTTATTGTGATATCCATGTATGCTCACATGTAATATCCCTTTCTAGGATGATTGAAATTTTTGCAACTTTTAGATAAGATTTCTTGCACAAAACCACAAACATTCAAATACAATCATACATATATGTAACCATGAAACACCATTGCATATATCATTGATTCAATATGAAAAGATATCAAAAGCTTGCTTCTGATTGTATATATCAGTCACTATCATAATCAGATCAGACTTGAACAACTTATAAAAATGTCAACCAAGTGCCACCAAATGTCCTTGTAACCCTAAAACATGAAAGAGCTATCAATGTCCAATGGAAATAGACTTCAAATATCACTGTTGCAGCCTCATAAAATGGAATGATTACCACATATTGACAGCTGTTATGTCTGATACAAAATATATATATGCCCAGAAATCTTCTAGAGATCAAAAGAATGACAAAAACTCCTCTTGAAGCCAAGCGATAGAACCCTAGATGTAATATCTTGTGTCAACAATGCTCCCAAACCAATATCTTCAATCAAAGCTTGCATAAGAACCCTAAAATACCATTATCAGCTCACTGTTATAAGAAATCAGAACTGAAAATATATGTTAAATCTTCACATAATGATGATCTCTCCAAATCGACTACCTTGGTGTGACATCCACAATGACCAAGGGTTATAATAATGTCAAATTTACTTCAAATGCTCTTTAAACCATAGCATCATATATTGCAATTTGATGTTCAAGTCCTCTATTTAACTCCTCAAGCATAGACGTCCTTCTTCATTGGCATTTTGAATTGTAGCTTGAATTCCACCAATGATGAGCAATGAACTTGAACAATATTGAATGAGTTACATCTAAAACACTCATTTAAAACAATCTTTAATTGTTTAAATGAGATACATCTATTACATTTACAATTCTCACAACTTGCCTTGGCGTCTCCCAACAACTTGCATGCAATCATTTAATATCCTTCAAAACATTTAAAATCTTGATCCTTGACATAACCGACTAGATATTTGGCATTTAATTTATGAACTTGCATTTAAAATGCTCCTCTATACTTGCATCGATACACAACTACCTCATGTGCATGCATTAAATGATGATATTTGCATTTAATAAAACCCTTGCCTTAGCTGATCACTAACCACTTTATGAAATGCATTAAATAAACCAATCTATCCAAATGCAAGCATTTAATAAAATAAATTTGCATTTAAAATAATTGTTTTTGAATATCTTTGACTTGGCGAATGCTCCAACCGTTGGCTCTCCTTTGAATGCACAAATATTATTTAAATTGCCTTTATTCTTTTCTAGCATCAATTCTTCTCATGACACAAGAACCAATGGAAACGCCACCTCATAATACCAATCGATCCTCTTGAAATTTCATCTAAAATGCCAATTGATCAAATATGATAATCATTGGAATTTGTTTGGACCTATTCTTCATGGGCGAATCCTCTCCTTCAATGTTGGCTACAATAGATGACATTATAAAATAGGTCCCACCTGGAGTAACTCCTTATTCCACTTAAAACTCCATAAAAATAGATTAGAGAAAATGTAATTAAAGATTCCATTTTCCCTCTTATTCCATCATTTGAAAATTCAAATCAAATAATTGAAATAGTATTTTAATATTGCATTTCCCATATAGCTCAATAACACACTAGTTGATCCAACTTTTCGATTCTCCATGCATAGACATATACCAACTTTCTGGTTCTCCATGTATAGAAGCAAACTCAACTAGCAAATATAACTTAGCTCAAAATGGGGACATTACATCATATTGATGCAAACAATCACTAAGGAACCTACTTTCCATACCTCCGTCAACCGAGAGTTGACAATATATAATCAAAGGTCATAAATAGTGGCATGGTCGATTAAAAAGTTAGCGCCTTTCAAGATGGCAAAAGATAGTATAAAAATAAACAAGACTAACTAATCATGTGTTACCACCGATCGGCCAAGAGGCACGTCTAATAGAATGGTGCGATCCTCCATAGAATATGTGCATATAAATAGAGATCGAAGGCACTGAACATCTCATATCATCAGACGTCAAGTATCTCAGCATCGAACCATCAAACATTCTCCTTTCAGGCATCGAACAAGAGATAATATCATATCAGCAATTCAAATTACTCATTCCATTAGCGATTTGCAAGGATAAAGCATTGAACAATTAAATACTTACTTCCAGCCATGGAATATATTTCATATCTATTGTAGAAGACCCTGAAGTATATTTATACAAGGAGAATCACTGCAAACAAGAGATACCAATACGTAATCATCTCAATCTGCATTCTATAAAGGATATCATTGATCGAACCAGTATTATACGGCTTTGAACATACAGGTATGATAGCGTATTGACATTTCCTTTTGCATAGTTACATTTCCTTTACATATTGTTATTCTTAGAATTTGATTCTATATGCCGTGATCATATATGTATCATAATGAAAGTGCTGTAGCGTATATACAATCTGACATATGTATCATAATGAAAGTGTTGTAGCTTACATGCATATCAGTCATATGTATCATAATGAAAGTGTTGTAGCTTATATCAATCATATGTATCATAATGAAAAGTGCTATATTGAACACATTAACTTCATATGGGAAGAATAAGAATGAGACGCCTTAGAGGCCATTCATGGGTATTTAGAGACCTTTGTCACATGCGATACAAGGTATCCATAGTGCAAAGGATAGCAATCACATAGAGGCCTTTGTCACATGCCGGTACAAGGTACCAATAGTGCAAAGGATAGGTGATTTAGTGGCCTTGGCTACCATGGTGTAAGGCATCATAAGTACCAAGGAGTCTCATAGAGGCCTTGACTCTAAGAGTACAATGGTACTACTTGAGTCTAAGGATAGGAGACATACAGCCCCATGGTGGATAGTGGCAAATCTCATCTTATCTCTCTCATATGATGTTAATGAGTAACACATGAAGAAGAGATAGCAAGTATGAAATATATATATTGATAGAGATCATGACTAAATAATAGAGCATGTGAAATGTCATGATAGAGAATATGAAAGACATATGGATAGTGATCATAAGAGTAACATGTAAAATATAAATGATAGAGAATGTGCATTGAAAGTGATCATAAGATTAGTAATAGTTTAAGATATGAATTGGCATTTGATCATAGAAATGATAAAAGCAATGTTCTTATGTGAATTATATATGTGGCTATAAATGCAAAGTGTACTAATGTTCTCTTTTTGCGAGTTGAAATTTGTGAACAAGGTTGAGAGATTTTGACTTGTGACAAGGGGAAATTACATCGCGACTAATAATCATCAAATCCTCTAACTAGCAATCCTTTAGCACACTAGCAATCTTTGAATGAAATTACTCCAATGTGATCAGAGGGTTTTCATCCCCAAACTCCAAATCTTTAACTCATTGTCGATCCCTGGATGGAACCGCACTGTTGAAGATAGAGGGTTTTCGTCCTCAGTTTCAAGAAACCATTGGGGTTTTCGTCCCACTGGTAAGAGTTGGGCACAGGCACAATCTCAGAATCTCTAAAGGAAAATAAACAAACTTCTGAATATCTCAAATGAGCTCACACAACCTCCTTTTATACTTTTTTCGCATCGACCTTTCCAGAAGCTTTTATTTTTTAATTCACTTTTTAATTAAAAGCTCCTTTTTGGCTCCAAAAGACATTGTTATCAAAATAATGATAATATCTGATTCGCAAGGTCCCAATATTATGTGTCCATGATTTAAAACTTTTCATTCTGGTTTCGACGAGCTATAACACTAAGGTGCTTTTAAAATATTTTAAATAATATTTAGCAACCTTAGTAAAATAATTAAAATAAAGTCATTAATACACCCATTTTGCGGAAACTGTCGAAATGCGTCGCAATTGAAAACTGACTGCACTGGAGTGATCCCGATGAAGAATAATGATAAATGGAGCCAACCAGGTGACTTACTATAAATAGACGCCCTCTCCAAGATTCTTGGAGAGCACTCCCGAAGCCGGAAATCACCCCGAAAAGTGGCATATGAGTCCTCCAAACCACCTGAGCTCAATGGAATCACCAAATAACTCATCTGATAACATTGACACACATTCACAAGGTCAGTGCCAATTGCAATGCAAGAGAACCCAAAAATGGGGACATTACGAAGTCGAAGAGCGATATCCCTTGCGAGGGTCTAGGAGCAAAGCCCCCAATGCGACTCAGAGGTAGGGACCCTGGTGATGTGATATGGGCAAGGTTGAGGGGCAAAACCCCCACTTCCAAGCCCAAATTAAGGCCTTTGAGACCACATGGACCTACATGGTGCATGCCATTTTTCAAATGCAGCTGAAAAACTCTATAAAATTGATCAATCCTCACTCCAAATTGCACAAATGCACCTATAGACAATCTCAGACTGATTTTTTTACACCAACCAATTTTTTTTGCATTTTTTGGACAAGTACTCTGTAATGTCCCTTTTTTGGCACATTGATTTTTGTGCGCATTATGTTTGTTCCTAATTCCTCGAAGGTTATCCAACATGTTTGATGAACTCCAAAGTTCTTGGAGTGCTTTGGTTCAGTTGCATTATGGATATCAGATGTTGGTTTTGAGCTCTGTATTGCGTCAGGATGCCTATGCAACTTTCTGAAATGGATTTGGCTTCTTGGATTGCTCTACAAGAATCTTGGAGGATCCGTCTATTTTCGCAAAGTTCTCCGAAAGACATCATTTTGCATCCCTAACTCCTCGGAGTGTGTTGGCATAGTTTATTTGGCATTTGGATGCAGTTTGCAATTTTCCGCAAAAAAGTAGTATTTAATGAGCTATTTTAATTATTATTTTCACTAATGTTCCCAAGGTGAAAATAATTAAAAAGGTTATTAAGTGTTATAGCTCATTAGAAAGGGGAAAACATATTCTTTCATCTAGGCACTTAAAAATGAGCACTTTAGTGGAGTTAAAATGGATTTATTATAAGTTGAAAGAAAAAAGTATTATTTCCAAGAAAGAATTAATTTCTTGTGTAACTCTCCAAGTGCTTATAAAAGAGATGTGAGCTCATTGTGAGGGTATGCTTGAAATTTTGTAATGATATGCTGCTGGAATGGAACCAGAGATCAATTGTACTTTCTTGTGGACGAAAACCCACTTGAGGATGATCAGTTTCGGTGGAGATATCCACCCTAGCTGGTAATTGATGATTTCCACTCAGGGAATCACATGGTGTTTAATGGTGTTAGGAGATTTTGTGAAGTTGATATATGAAAATCAGTTTTGAAGTGATGTTATTTGATTTCCATGAGTTTTGATATGATTTTTGGAGTGTTTGTGTAAAGATTTTTGTTTCCTGGCATTAGTCGTACATCCCAGGCCGTACACTGCTGTAATGGAGTGATGCTCATGAAAAATTATATCTATTGTTTATGAAGTTTTTGATATTTGCATCTTGTTCTTTCCCACTAGACACCTCTTTCAAGAGTGAAGTCATAAATTTTGGTGAAGTTATTAATTTTCTATGGGTGTCGTACCATCATCAAGCCGTACATTGCAGATATGAATTGATGCATGTGAAAAAAGTTTGGTGAAGTCTTGTTAATCTTTGTTGATTGCACATTATTTTGCCTGCCCAAACGCCACCTTTGGAAGTGGTTGGAAGCATTTTAATACAGTTTTGAATTTCCTCTAAATGTCCGTACTTGCTGTAAAATGCTACCCCAATTTTTTTTTAACTTACAAACTACCACAGCAAGGTTAGCACAATAATGCAACCAACTAAAATGCCTCCACACTTATGATCACCCAGATCCCAAGATAGACAAGGTGAGAGCATACAGTGATTGGCTTACAATGAGCAACTATGCAACAAGGAATTACAATTCATCCGCTGCGGCGGGCATCCAGAAGTTGTGGGAATTCACCACTTTTCAGTGGGTAATGAACAATAAAGAAAGATTACAATGCCATCCACTTGTTCAATGGGTGAGAACAAATATGAAAGATTCTTTCTCCACACTGGCGGTAAACCATCCAGGGGTTATAGTGTTTGCAACATTAAAGTAGGATTACATATGATGTATCAACTGAAACTATTTGGAAATGACATCATTAGATCATCATATTAGCATTGATAAATCTTTGCATCATAAGAATGCCTTGCACAAACCATTAGCATCTCTAACTCAGTTTATTCAGCTGATCATATCTGATAAGACATGTGAAGGCACTGCTGTAATTGATAACCAAGCTGCACTTTATACATTAGCACTGAGAAAAGACCATCAAATCATTTCAAACCATCCTATTTCATACATCAAGCCTATACCACATTATACCTTGCACAATAAAGGTGATTAAGTTGCATTTAACATGGATAGTCCAAGCTAGAAATTCTCTACATACAGCCACTGATGGACAGAACTGAAAAATATCATTGTTTCCTCATCCAAGCACAGCTGCCCCGCATACAAACTCTTTTGCAATGTGAAGAATCCAAGAACAAAGCTGCCCCAATATCAAACCATTTCAAAATATTCATCTTAAAACTTCTAACACAGAATATAACAGCCACAATCAAAACCAGTTCTGATTTCTGAACAAGCAAACCCAGATATGGCCGTACGGCCCCATATCATCATGAACACTTCACACACTTGAATCTTTTCCCAAACTCACAACATAACAACTGCAAAAGAGGTGCCAAGATCTCACAATGAGATTGCAATCATCAAATCTGCCAAGAGATACAGATTGGAACCATACAAACAAATCATACCCTTGATGGTACGGACCTTACTGGTACGGCACACTACAGCCAGTCATAAATAGACACTAAAATCAGTGGGAATCTCTTGCAAAATGGACGCCAAGACAAGACAAAGACAACAATGTAAACAAGGGAGCAAAGTGAATTTCCAACACTCCAAATAACGAATCAAACCCTTTGCTGGTAAGGCCTGTAGAAGTGCGGCCAGCAATGAAGATTTCTTCTTTTTCATTCAATATCAAACCTCAATACCAAACCAACACCAGAATGATTTAGCAACATCCCAAAACAAGCATGAATATCAAAATAATCAAACTCCATGAAGTGCAAAGGCAACTCTGTGTGAGATTGCTCCAGTACCTCCATCTTCAACACAAATGGTGCTTTCTGTATGAAACCACACCAACTTCAGCTAGGGTGGATCTCTCACCACCGAAACCGATCTACTCCAAGAGGGTTTTTGTCCTCAAGAAGAATTTCTACAAGAGAATTTTCGTCCTCAAGAGAAATGGAAGAACTCCCAGGTTCATTCCGGCAACATAACAATACAAATTATAAGCATGTTCAAACAATGAGCCCATCACCTCCTTTTATAACCTTTTTGAGGGAAATAAAATATTATTTATTTTATCCCTTCATATTTCTCCTCAACAAAATATAAAAATAACTCATTATGTGTGCACAACTTAAAGTCACCTTTTTAATTAAAAGCACCTTTTAGCTCCAAAGACCCCTTTTATCAAAATAAATGAAATATTTGATTCGCAAGGTCCCAAAATGATGCATCCATGATTTAAAGCTTTCCATCCTTTTTCCAACGAGCTAGAACACTTAAGTGTTAAATGCACATTTCCCAACCTTTTTAACTTAAGTGCAATAATTAATTGTTTAGCTCATTAAATCAATTGATTTTACAAAAAATCCCAAATATCACCAAACTGCAAAAATAAGCATACCAACATACTCCATGATGTTTGGGAAGATGAATGATGCCTTCCAGGTGACTTTCTAAAAATAGACGGCTCCTCCAAGAATCTTGGAGAGCAAACTGGAAGCCCGATCCAAAATCTGAAAGCATCACTGTCACCTTGGACATCCACTGAGCTCAATGCCAAAGAGAATTAATCCATTTTCCAGAAGGAAACCGACTTTTATAATTAATATTACAATTAGTTGCAATAATTAAATATAACCTTAGGCAACCTTAGTGAAATATTAATTAATTATCAGAATAATAGTCTCAAGCCAAAATAAGCACTAGAAATGCACTGATAAATAACTTCAACCAATTCTTGATGAAATAAAGACTTGAAACACACACAACTGCTCTACAAATAGAACCACGACCACTCCAAGAACTTTGGAGTTCTTCCAAAATGCCAGATAGCCTTCACAAGACTACGAACAAGCATAATGCACACAATAATTAATGTGCCAAAAATGGGACATTACACTTGCACAGGCCATACGGCTCAGATTTAAGAGATTTTAATGTTGTTGGCTAATGGTTAGTGTTTGCAGTCTCAAATCTGCTAAGAATCTATTGTTTGGTCAATACAACCAGATTGGTAGTGGTTTCAAGGTGTTCAATTGAGTGTTAAAATTTTTGTGGTTATCAGACCTCCTCCTTGGTTGTCGTACTTGTCCAACTCAGTCAACATAGTCAGCCATCAGTGCATCAGTCAGTTTATGTCAAAAGCCAGTATATATCAGCATATTTGATGATTTGGTTTCCTCTTACAATGCAGGGAATGATTCTTTATTAGTGATCTTCAGGACAAGTTGTTCATCTAGTTCTAATATTTGTGATATTGTTCATGATTCGATTTAATATCATATGCTTCCATTGTAATCAAATTCACATTAAGGACCCCTGGATGGTGTATCGCCAGTTTGGAGAACGAATCTTTCTTTTATTTTCTCACCCACTAGAAAAGTGGAGTATTCCCACTGAATAAGTGGATGGCATTGTACTTTCTCTTGTTTCTTGACCCACTGAAAGTGGTGAATCCCCACATTATGCGGATGCCCGCCGCAGCAGATGAATCATAGTTCTTAAATTGCATTGTTAGTCATTTTAGCCCATCACCGTATGCTCTCACCTTGCCCATTCTGGGATCTGGGTGATCAGAAAGTGTGAGGCATTTAGTTAGTTTATGCAATTGATGCTAACATTGTCATATCCTTGTATGATCATTTTGAAAAAAATTTGGGGTGAACCTTACATACTCGCCAAAACTTGCTACCAAGTTTTTTGCGAGTTACTCATTGACCCTGATCTGAACGCAAGTACTTGCAAAGTTTTTAATCTATGGGTAGAACTAATTTGTAAAAGTTAAAGTCATAAAATCAGAATTATGTATGAAACGTTAGATTTGAATAATCTAGGAAAGTGGAACCCTAAACCCAATGCAATTGAAAGATACGAATTGATGGACACCAATTAATTGGTAATTATGTTATGATTATTTGATAGAATTGAGTTGCTAAGTGTTGTGTATGTTGTTTTACGCAGTCATGTTCAGTCAATTTCATTGGTGTGTCTTGGGAACCAAGTTTCTATGGAATTATATTTAACTTCATGTTTATACCAATTTAGAGTTGATTTAAGGATTGAATGCTTGTTGTTGAGAGTTCAATGGATCTATTAGAAGGTTCGTGTGCAATCAAATATTGTTTGTACCTAAGAAATTGTGCTTAGGTCACATGTAAATTTATTTTGCTATTTCCTAGTTTCTGTGTAGTCAAATTGAATTTCTAGGTTGACCAAAAATTGATAAAAATCCTAATGAAGAGATTTGGGTAGTTAGTTTATTAAAAGACTGTGCCAAGATACCATTGCATTTTGTGGATTGGGACAGAATTGTAGGTTGCTACCGTGCTATATAGGCCAAGACCGCATTGTTAGGTCACTACCGCACTATATAGGTCAAGACCACAATTTCTATAGATTTGCCAAGAAATGTTTGTTTTGAAATCCTGAGTGTTTGATTTCTAATAATTACTATTATGTTTATCATAAATCACAGAGTACTTTCCTTAGCAGAGTCAATTGGAAAAGAATACAAGACTTAAAGCTTAGATGTTGATCTAACTTTCTATCAAGACAAATTTTGATGTCGATTATTTATGAGTTATTGTCAATTTTGTGATTTTGAAATGTGTGTAAGTTGGATGACAAATCCTAGTACTACAGAGTACATACAACACCTATGTTATGTGATTACAAGGAGGTCATGCTCATTGGATACGTAGTCAAAGATAGTTTATCTCCCTATATACACACCGCATCACATGAGGTCGTAGTAGGTAGAGTAGAGAGAGCATAGGCATGGTTATTCATATTGTACATCTACCACTATCTTAGGAGAACATCAATTGATAAATCCTATGACTCAAGTTCTTGGAAGGTTTATTCCATGGTTTCTATTCAAAAGGTAGGGTTTCATGAGAAGTTTATCTCATGGTTCTATAGAAAGGAAGGGTTTCTATCCAAAAAGCTAAGGTTTCATGGAAGGCTTATTCCAGGGTTTCCACTGAGAGAAGGGATTTTTACCCAAAAGGGTAGGGTCCTGTTGTGACCAAATCACACATCACCCCATCAGACTGGGGACCCCTTCCCTTTTGAGCTCGGACACTTTGCATTGAATTATGCGGTCTCATTTCCAAGTTGTCAGGCTCCTGAATGTTAATAATGCGGAGGATTAGATTGTCAGGGAAGACTTGTCATGAGTAAAGGTGTACTAAGTCATCATGCGAAGAATGCCTAGGAGATATCTCTTAATGACTGAAGTTTAGGCACCTTTTCGGATGAAGAAGGCCATGAGCTTGGAGCACTCAAAAGATGAAGTTGAAGCACCTTGAGGTAACATCCAGTTACTGACACATTTTTGCGCCCTTGAAGAGTTTAAATGTTTGAAGAGCTTTGAAGATTGAGCGCCTAGGTGATTTGGATGTTGGGATGTTGGTATGCGCCCAAGATTGAGGTAAGTGAGCGCTTGTAATGGAGAAGAGCAATGAGATGGAATGTCTTGTAGAGATTGGCGCCTAGAGACCCATTTTTGCGCCTTTGATGATGACCATTTTTGCGCCTTGAAACCATAAGAGTTTAGCGCCTTAGAGTGAAAATGCACCTAGACAACCTAAAAGTGATCACTTACAAGGTGCCTGGTTTAGAAGGAAGTCTTGGAATTCAGGAATCAGGGAGCACCTTGAGATGTGCGCCTAGAGTGGATTAGTGCGCCTTGGAAAGAAGGATGATGGAGCGCCTACCATCTAGCGCCCTTAACCTTGTAGTCAACACCAAAGGTGAGATGCGCCTAGGGTTATGCCTTGAGAAGTATTTGCGCCTTGAATGAGAGTTTGTGTGCCTTAACCAAGAATGATGATTGAAGTCACAATCTCATGTATGTGCGCCTAGGTCTTTAAGAAGGAGTGAATGGGCGCCCTTGGTGATAGAGACCCCCATTTAGCACCCTTAATGATGGAGACCTCCTTTTGCGCCTTAGAAGCAAGATCTGAGCGCCTTAGGATAGGGTTTTTTTGCACCTTGTCTTGGATGATGTTGAGGCGCCTTGGGATGAAATGCGCCCAAACTTACAGAGGGCCTTCAGTGAGGGAGTTGAAGAGAGTGCTTAGAGGAAGGATAGCCTCAAGATCAAACTAAGTACTTAGAAACTTAAGATTAGTGCCTTATTTGAAGTTATACACCTATTCTGGCCCCAGAGAATGAGTTTGAGTCAATTAGTGCCTTGAGTTATTACATGTGGAATGGAGCGGCCTAGTTTGGATTGGCTCCTTCTTGCGCCTAGGTAAATGTTGGAGTGCCTTCAAGGATTGAAGTTGGATGATGTTGGAGCATCTTGGTATGGTTTGGAGCGTTTAAAAAGGAGTATATGCGCCTTGAATAGGTAAGTCCTCAGTTTAAGCCTTTTAGAGGAAGGTAAGTAGAATGTTTTGAGGTATTAGCGCCTTGAATATATAATTAATCTGAATGGGCGCCCTACATACGAGATAGCGCCTTGGAATTGAACTTGAAAGGGTACAGATCATAAATTTGCGCCTAAGCCTAAGCTAGTAAGTTTTTGTGCCGTGAAACTTGGATTGGATTCATGCGTTGGACCTCGAAATTGCGCCCTAGTTGGGGGCATTGTTCCTTGAAAGAATTTGAAGCGCCTACACCTCTTCATGCCCCTGGTGTTTGGAAGGAAGTCATAGTTGCCACACTGAAGGTGGAATGGTAGATGGAGCGCTGTGGTGTATTGGCGCCTTGAAGGATGATTTGCTCCTTGTACATGTTGGAGCGCCTAAAGTATGATGAAGTTGGCACCTTGAAGTGATAACATTCCAAGATCATGAAGATATGCGCCTAGGACAATGTTTCAGGGAGATATGCGCCTTAACGGATTTGGAGAGTTACAGAGATTAGAGAAAAGCGCCTTGAAGACAGAGTTGAGCGCCTTGAAAGAGGTAGCTCATCAAAGATGATCAAATTATTGAATGAAGGTAGGCGCTCTTTGCCTCCAAATTGGTCTCATTGTGGCGCCTAGGACAAATGATCCTTGATTGCATAAGTTTGAGGGTATATTCTCCATACTGTGCCTAAACCTAGAAAGAAGAAAGCCTTGAGGGTAAATGTTGGAGCGCCCAAACCAAGATATGCGCCTTCAAGTGGAGTCAAGTTATAAGAGATAAAGTTTTGGCGCTTAGGAGAATGGACCATCCAAATGCGCCTAGTGAGTCCAGCGCCTTGAAAGTACTTTAAGGAGAGCGCCTAGAGTGGGAGGTGGAGGTTTTGGCGCCTTGATGCTTTGGTGAGATAATGTGAGCACCTAGAAAAAGAACACCTTGGAGTAGAAAAGTAAAAGCGCCCTTATGCCTTAGTTTCAACGATGTGCACCTCACAATGAGGAGATACCTAGGATTGATGTTTGAGCGCCTTGGGAATTGAATTTGGATGCCTTCTAAGGAGTAGCTAGGTGAGTTTTGAGCACATTAATGCATCGGCACCTTGAGTGATCAGAGAGCGCCCTGGAGTATGAGTTTGAGCGTTTGAAAGTGAATCATTACACTTAAGCGCCTTTGAAGAATGTTCTTAGATGAGGATTTGAGCGCCTTAGACCTAGTGCCTTTGTATTGGCGCCCTCATGAGGATTGTCTATTTAGATGGCTATGAGTTAAGCGCCTAGGAAAAGGTTGAATTGCAATGAAGTAGTGAGTTAGGCGCTATATGATTAATCCCAAAATAACTTCAGATTGCGCCTTGGGGTGGATCCAGGAATGCCAAGTTTTGGCGCCTAGAAGAAGGTTATGTTGGAGCACTTTGAGAAGGTATGGGCGCCTTAGGAATAAGAGAATGTATTAGTTCTAACGCCCTTCGCATATCTAATAGACACTTTAATATGCGCCAACATCTAATAGGTTTTCTTTTATTTTATTTTATTTTTTTTCAAAGTTGTAAACATTAAATGTTAAATGAGGCCGACCTCACTTAGCCGTCCATATTAAATAAAGATAAAATCCCTATATAAAGTGGCGCTTCCCTTCATTAAGCATCATTCATATTGCCTTTCTTCTTAGGAGCAGCGAAATCTATAAAGGAGGCAGCGAATTTCACCTTAAAGCAGTGAATTTCCTCTTCAAAGTGCAGCGAATCATCTTGGAGGAAGTGATTTTGTCTAAAGCAGCAAATTGTGTATAAAGAGCATTGAATTTGTGAAGAGAAGATAGAACTTTTCAGTGCAGACTTGCAGTTAGGGGACTAATTTCAATATTTTTTCCAGAATTCTGCTCTTCTAAGACAAAATACTTGACACAAGGTATGCATTAATTACTTTTACTTCGTGAAAAGATTGTTTAATTTGCAAATTTATATCCAGAAATTAGGTTGAGTATGTTGCTCTTCACTCATAAAACCTCTTTGTACTTGAAAAATTGAATTAAAACATGATAACATGATAATATTGATGCAGACGACTCATAAAATCCATTATTTCAATCCACTTATTCATGTCCAGTCTTGCAGATAGATGGGAATGACGGCCAAGGAGAGACAAGTTCTTATCAAGATGGATGCTAAGTCCAACATACCGAAGTCTAAGCTAGAAACACAGTGGAAAGATGTCGGCGACACCAACATGGGACATTTCAATTTGGAGGAAGTGAAAGACTTCTTGCTCGCGATCACCAGAAATGAAGATATCAAAGCCATCGCGAAGAGCGGGATTGTTCAAGCGGCTTGCTTTCCACCTGCCTTGCCAAGCGCCGAGCTAGTATTGGAGTGTGTTCAGCACTATGACAAAGAGAACAGACAGATTATAGCAAAGGATGGAACTGTTCTCGCCTACCTGCAAAGGGAAGCCATTCAAGAGATCTTCAACATCCCGAAGGCGAAAGGAGTCTTCATATGCCCTACAACTGCTCAGATGACATTCGAAGGCAATTCAAAGGTTTACATGCAAGAAATCAGGAAGAAGTGGATGAATGATTCATTGATGAAGATATACAATTCAGAAGACCCCAAATATCACAAGGCTGACTTCAAGCAAGAGATAAGTTACTTGATCATGTTCTTGAATCGAGTAACAGGTAGGCCACAATCATCTACTTTCGAAGGATGGATGTATACTTATTTTGATCATATGTTTACAAAAACAAGATGATTGATTGGGCTGGCCTTATAAGCCACTGCCTGGATGAACAATTTGAAAACTTTGATGAAACGAAGTCTTTCTTCATGACTTCATACCTTGTGTATATCTTGGCAAGAAATGTAGTCTACAAAGGACTAACAGCTAAAGGGCAAATAGGTACAAAGCCGGGACAGATTCTCTCGCATCAGTGTTATCCTCAGCTCCACCTGAAAAACATCAATCACTACAAGAGGTTTAATGATGCCTTCGCCATGTTCATAGTGAGAAAGTTGAGAGGTGAACTGCATCGGAGACTAACAGGTGCTGCCAGGAACTTCATCAAGCAATATGGAAGGTATTACATCCAGTATGATAAGTTCACTTATATCAGGATTCAAGGATTTACATCATTCCCATATAGACTGCCTAGATACCCCTCGAACAGGATGGTGTTGCTAGAGGTTTCCAGACAACTGCTAGAATTTCATAAGATGCAGAAAGCAAGGAAGAAAGCAGGAGTTCAGTTCCCTCTTCAACTGGGTAGATATTATTCTTGTCCGTCATTACAGGCAGCTGAGCATTCAGAAGTTGAGCTTCAGGCTTATCATCTGCATCCACATGATTCGAGGAGGGAAAACTTTGATCCACATGGGGCCATCAAGCAGTCTTACTCTTCTTACAAGCATAAAGAACAACTGGAGGATCACTGGGCTAATGCTATAGATGATGATGACATCAGGATGCAAAAGTGTTCAAGATTGAAATGGGACCTGATAAGAGCTACAAAGATACTAAGAATTCTTGATCAGTTAGAAGGTGATAGAGCTCTTCTTGGAGATGAATATGATAAGATCCGCAATTTGCCTTATGAAGTCAACTGGGCAGATAGAGAAAAGGTCGATGACAAAGGATTGATAAGGCCTGTTATTGCTATCACTGAAGAGCAAATAGACAAACAAGTACAAGCTTTGCTTGATGAAGGTAAGAAACTCACCTATACTAAGATGGGAGAAGTGGATCAGCAAGAACAACATAAAGCACCTAGTAAGGATTCACGAAGTAGAGGAAGTGAGAAAGATTCAGGACAGGGAAAGAAAAGAAAACAGCTTGAGATTGTTCAAGGAGAATCCAGTAGAAAGAAGAAAAGGATAAGTATTGAAACTGCTTCTTCTAGACAGCCAGGTGACATCCCACTAAATCAAGACTTAGTGATTCCTGCTGAGAATGTAGTTCCAGAAGCTCCAATGGAAGAAGTACCTTCTAGCCCACATGATACTGAGATCATCGATGAACCAGATACTGAAGATAAGGATGAAGCTAAAGAGGAATCATTACCTGCACAAGGAAGACAATTACAACAGCAGCAAGATCTCTCATCGCTGCCAGAGTGGTTACAGGAAAGAATCAGAGAGAATTGTGAACTTGAGAACTGTCCTCCCCTTCCAGTTGATGAGTTACTCTTAGATATGTCGAAGGAGAAACCGAAGAAGGCAAATATCCTTTCCAAGATCACTAAAGATGAAACAGGTGTAAGAAAAGTACATGTAGCAGTTCCTAGGCTTGAAAAGAACATAGAGGATGTAACACCTGATGATTATAACATCAATATAACCAATCTGGGTCCTTTGACCGGAATGCAAGTTGAAGAAGAGCTTCAGGATTCGATTGATAATGCTCGAGCTATCATAAGACAAGACAGAAGGCAGAATTAAAGCTAAGCAAAGATGTCGTGCCTTAGAGCAATACATTCAGCATTTGGTGCATCCTATCCATCAGCAGGAAAGAGTAACTACACCTCCATCTCTCCTTCCTCCTGAAACAGTTGAACACCTAGAAGAGTTGAAGTCTTCATCTCACAGAATGAAGGATTGGATGAAAAGATCAAAGGAGACTACATTCAGACATCTGAAAGATATTATGCAAGTAAATGATAAGATTACTAGTCTTAAGGAGAGGGTACTTGCACTTATGACAGCTTGTGTTGAATTCAAAGACCTCAAGGATCAATACCTATCACACTTGAAAAGCTTGATGGAAACATCAGTGGATGAGTTGTTACATGCTGAAGTCATTGAAGAAGGTAGAACATACAACTTTTCCTCCTGGTATTATAGCCTTCGCATCAAAGGACAGTTGCTGGATAAGATAGAAATAGACATGTCGAGAGTTAGAAGTATGCTTCAAAGGATTCAGGATGGAATACATGCCTCTTTAATGAAGATCTGTAATCCATTTGGAGGAATGACTCTTGAGAATCTAAAAGAACAAGTTCAAGTTTTCTATTTTCAGGAAAATGATGTTACAGATGAGAGACTTGATAGTATATTTTCACTTGCTGTCCACCTTGGCGACAACAAAGCAAGAATAACTGATTGGGAAAGGACACTTGGCCTTTATTCAATTGATGTACTTGAAGCTGAAGGAACCATTCAGAATGCGCAAAGTGTACCTATGGGAGAAGTCAAGCAAATAGTGTCCAAGTTCATTGAATGCCAAGCTTCTAGTGATGGATATTCACATGGGGATTCTTCATAAGATAATTCTTATCTTCTTGTGAGGCGTGCCTTTGTTCTTTTCTTCATAGCCTCCTTCATTTAATACAGATAACCTCCTTCATTTAATAAAGCTGGCCTCTTTCATTTAATAAAGAGAAGTTTGTTACAACTACTTGTGATGTGGCTTGATCCGGTCCGCTGACTTGGCCGATCGATCTTGACCCTTCATTCATTTTGAGGTCTATAAAAGGGCTCTTGTTGCTCTCATTTGTACGGTTGAAATTTCTGAAATTGTTGCAAGAGTTCTCTGAGATAATAAAAGATTCATTGCTTTGGTGATTCTATCTGTGTTTCTGAGTGTTGCATGGTTTAGATTTCAAGCGAATAGTAAGTTATAAGTTTTCTCTAAGTTTATGTTAGTTAATGGAAGGTTTCTTTATTGTTTTGTGGTGAAATCTATAAGTTCATACCATTTGTAGTTTGTGGCTTGCAAATTGCAGTGCATGGTTAGCCTGAATAAAATTGGACATCAATTTGATCTTTATGTTTGTTGAAACTTTCATGAGCATAAATAATTTAAACATCTTGTACACCCTAGAAGATTGCACCTGTCTTGTGTAGTTGTTTATCTTGGCAAAGCAGGATCTGGTTGGTTTCACCTTAAGCAGTAAATATCCTTACATTTAGGATTAGATTAGTGTTTCTAAACCTTACACCTTTTGTTCTTTTTACCATTTAGTTAGAATTAGAACCAAGAACATCAATTGCCAAATCATACGCCATCGTTTGCAGTACTTAGACTCTCCAGTATCTACTTCCGTAATCATTGAAACAACAAGTTTACTTGAACAATTGCGTAAGTCCCTTTGTGTTTAAACAGCAAAATCATACTTAGTCACTGAGCTGTCTCTTACCAAAATCATCAGAAAGGAACCTTGGAGTCATCTTGTTTGATCACTTTGTTCAGCATTCGAGAGGCTTTGCTCAAGAGGGAGTCAGATACTTTGTATTTCACTCTAATTGTTGATTTGTCGAAAAACAATCATCAATTTAAACATCTTGTACACCCTAGAAGATTGCACCTGTCTTGTGTAGTTGTTTATCTTGGCAAAGCAGGATCTGGTTGGTTTCACCTTAAGCAGTAAATATCCTTACATTTAGGATTAGATTAGTGTTTCTAAACCTTACACCTTTTGTTCTTTCTACCATTTAGTTAGAATTAGAACCAAGAACATCAATTGCCAAATCATACGCCATCGTTTGCAGTACTTAGACTCTCCAGTATCTACTTCCGTAATCATTGAAACAACAAGTTTACTTGAACAATTCAGAGAAGGGATTTTTACCCAAAAGGGTAGGGTCCTATATGAAAGGTTATGAGTGCTCTATAGAGTGGTAAATAGTTTGTTTGTATTCATTGCACCTAGTTTGGTGTGGCTTTTGTTGGGATACCAATTTAGGTATTTCCAAGTTGTAAGGGTGTTGGTTTGACAACTTATGGATGAGGATGGATATGAGTCCTAGTGTGTCATGTTGTATGCTTTGCTAGTGGTTGGATTCGATCATTCTTCAATTGATCATTGATTGTGGCTAGTGTTGGTATACCTTATTATTGGACTTGATCAATCCAATAACTATTGAGTACCTTGTTTTTGTGAGTTGAATTAATGTTGTGATGTCTTCTATTGTATCATGTCATTTTAATATGCTTTCTAAGGTTGGCTGAATTGTCTTGTGAAATGTATAACATATTAAGATTGTTGTGCTGCAAATTTATTGTTAAATGGACTATCAACTATCTATTTGACCACTTTAGGCCAAGCTATTGGTTGGGGAGGATTGGATTTCCTTTGATGGTGGGTTCATATTGCCCCCCTACATGGTTGGTGCTATGAGGAAGTAGACGGCTCATTTGTAGGAGATGTTGGATTGTATAGTCTTGGTTGTACATCATACATTGGATGTGACTTGCCTATTGCTGATATTATATTATGTCTATATGTGCTTTGTTACTATTATTGTACTTGTACCATGTTGTACCATTGAACATATTGTAATTCTTGGGATTGTAATACATGGTGTCTATTAATAACATAGTTCTACGGAGTTTTGAAATGGGGGGATGGGTTTTGGGGAGAGGGGTACCAAGGACCTTGATTTGGGGATGACAAGGGGATGGCGATTGGTGGGGATCTAGGGGTAGAGCCCCCAAAGGGGTTGAGGGGCAACATCCCTAGTGGGCTTGAGGGGCGGAGTCCCTACCACCAAGCCCAAATTGAGGCCTTCATGATCACACAAACCTTTATGGCACATGCCATTTTCTAATTTTATCACTATGTTTCCTCCAAAACTAAGTCCTCACTATTTCTAACCAAAACTTCATTCTTCAAAGAACTAATAGTGAAGCTAAAGAACCTAACCGATCTAAGTGATGAGGGCTACACAATCTTTATAGCTTTTTTTGAATGTTTAGTGTATGGGTGGAGCCCATTAGACTCTAAGGGTTAGGGTTCGTGGCCCAAATTTCAAAAAAATGCCTATTTTAAAAGAATTGCTTTGTTAAGTGCTAGACATGAGAGATACCTGTAGGTTTCTAGGACGTTTGTAATAACCCACCCCTAATTTCTTTTTTGAAAGTTGCAATAAATAATAAACAAAGACCTCAACACATTTTGTTCACCCAGTTCCCAGTATGGGCAAGGTGAGAGCATACAGTGTTTTTTGGATCTTTTACAAACAAACTATTGCAACAAAATTAAACATCCACTTATTCAATGGGAATTAACCACTTATTCAGTGTGTGTTCAAATGAAAACAAAGGCATATCCACTTTGCAGCAGGAAGCCATTACAATATGACCACTTATTCAGTGGGGTAAGTAGCATTATCTAGAAACTAACAATACCCAATAGCGGTCAAACCATCCAGGGATCAAACACAATATTATTAAATTTTTTTCACACTAGTTTCAATGTTGGATAACAACAAATAAATCAGATTCATAATCAATCCCTGCTGCAACTAGAAACTTGTATATAAACTTGCCAAAAATCATCAAAACTCATCAGAAATAATACTAGATCATGGAAAGCATGGACACAAACTGATCAACATCCAAATACTCAATAAAAACCATCCAAACTGATCACAAGCACCTTCATTCATTGCTGTTTCAACTCTCTGTTCTGATCAGACCCCTGTAGCTGTCGTACGAACGCCTCATGGAAGCCATTAAACCCTCAAAACAATCACAAAACATGCCAAACAGTTCCAAATCTGTACAAACCCTTCCATTGATGAAGCGCCTTGATTATTTGAAGTGTTTAGAGCAGTTTTAGGTTAGCGATTTCAACTAGAACGCACACGCCCAGCCCATAGGTATGTGCGGCATCAAGGAAGTACGACACCTTTAGTGAAATTGTTTGCTGACTTCTAATCTTGGAATTGATTCAAAACATTCATCAATACCATCAACAATCAGCACCAACATAAGAACTTTTCACTTCAAACAAACTCAACATCATTATCGGATCGCTGGTACAGTTGGTACGACTATCATGGAATGATGCAACCAGCAATAGAAACCTTCACAAACTTTTCAAAATGATCAAAATACCCATTCATAAATCACCAAAATAAAGACAACACTATCATCATCAGAAAACATCAAAACCGAGTAACTCCATTGAAGTGCAAGAGTGTTCTCTGAATGAAATCACTTCTTTCAACTAGGGAGGATCTTTCACCCTCGAAACTGAACTACTTCGAAAGGGTTTTCGTCCTCAAGAAGGTATGGAAGAACTCACAGGTTCATTCGTGCAGCATAACAATATAATCTTCAGCATAAAACCAAACAATGAACCCTCACTTCTCTTAAATAAGCACTTTTTTAAGTTACACAAGAATATAATTCTTTCTTGGAAATAATTACTTTTTTCTTCCAACTTAAATAATTCATTTTTCCCATGTCAATGCATCCACTTTTATGTGCCTAACCATATAATAAAACATTTTCCCTTTCCAATGAGCTATAACACTTAAGTCACCTTTAAATATTTCCAACCTTAGGAGACTTAAGTGAAATTAACAATTAAATAGCTCAATTAATCATCCAACTTACGAAAAATCTCAAACTGAAGCAAATTGCAAAATAAACCATACCAACACCATCCTGAAGGTTTGGGATGAAGAATGACACCAACTAGATGACTTACTATAAATAGATGTCTTCTCCAAGAAGTTTGGAGAGCAAACCAGGGAGCTGAAAAAACTTCTAAAAGTTGCATAGCAATCCTGAACAACAACTGAGCTCAAAGCCAACAAAAAGAATCAAAAAGAACTGAACCTATGCTCTCCAAGAATCAGGGAGTTCCCTAACCATTACCAAATAGCCTACGGGAGCTCAGGAAATAGGCTATTGGAAACAAACTTGACTAAGCGCCAATTGGGGACATTACAACATTCGATGGACGTGATTGAGTTTCCTAAGGATGTCCTAGCATCCCCTCAACATCCCATCAAGGGAGCACCCTAATAATGCCTCCTCTCTGAGGGAGATATCCCTGGTGGTGGAGGTGGTGGCACAACAAAGGACCATTTCCCTGGTGTCTCGCCATCCTAGGGAAGTTCCCATCTCTAGAAACAACAAATTTTAGGGGGGGTATGTCCCTGTGGAACACTGATTGATAAATGTAACTTGTAATTGGAACTACACTTTGTAATGTCCCTTTTTAGGATATTCCTGATTTCTTTACTTGCATACACTAATAACTACTAGAAAAGGACATTAGAAATATTAAAGATCAATAAATTAAGATAATATTCAATTCATAGCATCATTCATATTAAATTCATCTATCATTCATATTAAGTTCATTTATCATAGCATAATTAATAATGAGATCAATACTTCATAACATAAATAATGAGATCAAATCATCATAACCTAAACAATATTTAGTTCAATACACGTATTAAACAAGCACAAAGTATACACACCATACACGAAGCATAAACGTAATTCCAGAGCAGACATATAATCATTTTAGGGTTATTCCCAATGGTTGACCACATAATGAAATTCTATGAGAAAGCATATAGGGCGTTGAGAGTCTGTCCTCAACCAAGCCCAAAGGCGTGGTACGTCCATCCCGAATAATTCCACCCCTTGGCCCACAAGTGGCAGGAACTCCTGTCTATCCAACTTGGGGTGACCTACTTGATGAAGGGACCAGTGCTATTGCTTGTCCCCTAATATGCATTTCACATTCATTCCAAATGTGATGGCTCATTCGGTTAAATGAGTAACATAAAGTACCTCTTGATGGATTTCAAGTTCGGTTCAAGTATTGTAATACATGCTTCTTTGTTGTTTACACTTGTTGTATAGCCAATATATATACTTGATATATTTCCTTTTGCTTGATTCTTATATGGCTTCCTTCCAATGAAGATAGCTTCCTTTGATTGCTAATTGATATCTCAGATATTTTCTGATTTGATTGATTCAACAATAGAATGATAGAACGATAGAATGATAGAATAATAGAAGGGTAGAATAATCGAATGATAGAATGATAAATTATAGAATGATAGAAGAGTAGCAGGATAGGTTGAAAGAATAGTATAATAATAGAATGATGGACTAATAGAATGATAGAATGATATAACGATAGAAGAATACAATGAAAGAATGATATAATAATCAAATAATAGAATGATGGAATAATAAATTAATAGAATGAGGGGATGATAGAGTTATAGCATGATAGAATGGCTGCAATAAATAATTCTCTGTTCTTATCAATTATTGCATATATATATATATATATATATATATATATATATATATATATATATATATATATATATATATATATATATATCACTGTTATAGGTCTGTTGCTAAAATAATAGAATATTATTCAAAGATATGATCTACAATAATAGAGCACAACTCTATTTAAAGAGTCTAACATGATGTTTCTATAAATGAAATAGAGCTAGTAAAGCAAAAAGGATAGAAACATTCTAAACTATCCTAAACTAAAACAGAAAATAGAAATATCCTAAGATGACCATTAAAATAATAACTAATATTTTAATACCCTCCCTTAATGGTCATCGTACAAACAAAAACCCATAACCCTATGGTGAGCTGGTCCTCAAAAAGCATAAAATGCAGACTCCTCAGTATGCTCCGCCACTTGAGCACTTTGCTGAAACATTTCCTGGTTGGACTTCTCATCAACCAACCGCTTTCTGCAAAACATCTTGATATGACCAGTTGATGCAGAGGCCAATGGAGATCAACACAACATCTATAAGTTTGACAAAACATTCAACTTAGGAGGATTGTTTTACCAAGGAGAGATACAAGTCTACACCAAAAGGGCTCACATGGGACATGACACCAAACATTTGATTCTCTCAAGGCAAACATCTAGAGGGTCATTTGACATCTTGGAGAATACCCCCAAACCAACCAACAAGTCTTGCCTTCTTTCAAAACACTACTTCCCTCACAATGCTGTCCTAATCCTTGTAGCCCTATTTTAGGGTCTGACAGAGGATTTCTTGCAGACCAGACACTTTTATGACCAGATCAACCTTGTTTGAGATACCCTTTATGAGGCTTAACAACATGTTAAAAGCTTGACATGGGTTGTTTAAGAACATGTGTCACTTTCAGTAAGACTGTCCTAGTGTCAAGAGCCCTAATTAGGCCTAGGTTACAAAGCAAGTACCCTTTTCTTGCCTCACAAAACTTTCTGACTAGTTGGACACTTCAATTTCATGTCCAAACCAAGGCTTTTTTAGGTTTTGAGGCCCCACCATTGACTGCAACAGATTTGGCTTATATTGTTCCCTTCTACATATACCTAGCACATGGTCTTGCTAGGTCATTTCAAGAAATCTCGACCAAGAACAGTCTCCTGCCAAAAACACCTTCAAAGAACATTGAAACAATCATCAATATATCCATTCCACTATTCAGTGGAATGGTGAGAAACTCATGGTTTTCTGTCAGAAAACCCTAGGTGAGGGTTTATCAAACCAAACTTAGAAGAATGCAGATGTTTCAAGAACCCAATTAAACTACAAAATACTCCTGACTCACCATACTTTCAAACCAACATCATGGTCCTTTGCAGCTCCCCCGTACAGTGGCAGAGTACGTGCAAGAACATGGAAAATACAGAGCAACAAAGGCAGAAAACTGTGTTTTTCCTTATTGATTTCTTCACCAATCACTTCTCCTTCGTACAATGGACATCTGCAAGGCTTTAAGAAGCCTGCATCGATGGGTTGAGCAGTTGGAGGGGCAGTTTGAATCAGTGGGAGACTGGTAAACTGTCTACAACCACCGAACTGCCCCTATTTTGTTATTGTGTACAACTAATTACAATGATTTGTCATATGAATCGTGGGTTTTCATGACAAACAAGGCTTTCAAACATCATTACAAGATAAATGAGCCTTTGACAAGGAATTAGACCTCTTGCCACCTCCCCTACATGCCATAAAAGGCTTTACAAAACATGAATGCTATGACTGTTCCATTACATCTTATGACTGCCCCCTTACAAACATGACATCAACATGATATCTTTTGGACAAGGTCCTTATTACAAAACATGGGAAATGGTCTTTCAAAACCTTATACATCATAAACAAAGCATGAACAAAGCAAAGACAAGTAGAAACTCCTTGGTGCCCCTGCACCACCAATCTTCCGACAGTAATGGCAAGTAAAAGAATTCTTGGAGTCCTCCTCCGAATCACCTCGTCCTTTCTACTGAGTGGACTTGCCTTTGCCAACTTCCTTGGCAGTAAAAGCTTGTTCAACACTAGGAGACTCGTTGTTGCTCCCAAACTGCTTCCTCCACCTATCCTGCTGCAAAAGCTTGTTGCACAACTCATCAAACTTCAAGTCAACATTGGTGGATGTAATGTTGAGAGTTTCGATGAAGTGCTCATAGGAACGTGGCAAACTTTTCAAAGTGATTACCACCATATCCTCTTCAGCCATCTTACGACCAATGGCCTCCAGTTGGTTGCGAATATCCTTGATTTTCATCAAGTGCCCCTACAAAGACACTTAGTCATCCATCATAATAGAGAATAGCATATTCTTGAGGAGGAATGCCCTTCCCTTGTCTGAGGTCTCATGAAGATCTCTCAGATGCTTCCAGATCTCCGCAGCAGATTTACCAGATGGTATTTCTGGTAACATCTCATCAATGACAGATAATTTTAGAAGCATAACTACCTCCCTATTACCTTCATCATACTTGCCTGATCCTTCCCAACAGTAGCGGGACGAGCTTCTGTACCTAGAACAAGTGAATTCAGACAACGGTACTCAAAGATGGTAAGCATCCTCTGCTTCCATGTGTTGTAATTCTTTCCATTGAACCTCTGCGTATTTTCCAGCATAACACTGGACAAAGACGCCATCCCTCCCATTTTCCAAAGCACGAAAAACAAGGTATCTTCGTGATCAGCTGGCACAAACCCTGGACAATTAGCTGTCACAACTCACGAAAAAATCATCTAAAAAGAGGCTCAAAAACAGTAAGATTTTTCAGAAAAACCTTCGAAAACTCTTTGCAAAATTTTTATTTTTCCCAGACATTCCGTCAAAACTGGCTCAAAATAAATAAATAAATCAACCCTTCATTGTTGGCATGAAATCTCCCGCCAAAACAAAAATGAAGCCTCCAAACCACGAGTTGCCCGCCGGAAAATTAAAGCAAGGGTCCAAGTGGAAGAAAACGGACGACCCTTTTTAGGATTCCCCCGATCAGAAAAAGGCCCACATACAAGAAACCCGACAAAACATAATGATTCACAACCTCCAAAACAAAAATCGAACAAAATCAAAATCCCCTAAAAACATAACACGGCCAAAGAGTTTGTAAAATAACCCGCCGAAATAAAAACCAACGCCCAAGGAGATAGATCGTCCAATATCAGAAGAATCGTAACTCGGGAAAAGAGTTACGGCCAGAGGGTTTGCTCATTTTCATCATTCCATTTTAATCGCTCCAATCGCGAGCCAAAGACAAGAAAAAAAAACGTGAGCAAAAGTCACAGAAGCATGGAAAGAAATCCGCGGGCTTTGCAACGCGATCTCAGAGAAAGTAGACTGCAAGTTCGAACAACATAAAACAAAAACGACCTCTCAGGCCCGCGTTATCACGACCCTTTGTGAAGACAAATGTGAAGGAAATGCCTAGCCCCCCGCATGCAAAATATAAGGTAAAAAAGAACGCCCACACCTAGCCGCGATTTGCAGGAAAAAAGCAAACACCCGCGCCTCTGGAAATCTGCAGAAAAGTCAGAGAAATCTCTCTGAAATAAAAGCAAGCGCCAAGGAGTCTTCAAAAACGGCGAATAGAACCACTGGAAATCGCGATTTTTCAAAGACGACCCAAAAATCAACACGTCTTCAGAAACCGACACAATCAAGAAAAAATGTGACCTTCACAAACACCCGATCTCATGACAAAAAGACACAACCAGGCATAAATCGCGTCCAAAAACCCTATGTACGAATGTAGAGCCAAAAAAAATATTTTTCCCGCTCAACCTGGCTCTGATATCATGTTGCTAAAATAATAGAATAATATTATTCAAAGATATGATCTACAATGATAGAGCATGGCTCTATTTAAAGAGTTTAACATGATGTTTCTATAAATGAAATACAACTAATAAAGCAAAAAGGATAGAAACATTCTAAACTATCCTAAACTAAAACAGAAAATAGAAATATCCTAAGATGACCATTAAAATAATAACTAATATTTTAATAAGGTCTTTTACATGTCTTTTTTTAATTCTGTTTTTTTTATGGATCCTTCGAATGTCTTATGATTTCTCTTTTTATATCCCCTTGGTTGAAGGAGTCACACTTCTTCATATGCATCTCTTGCCTCTTAAAAGAGTCACACCTCTTCATATGGTCGCTGCCTTTAGTAAGAATGAACCTTAACAATTCTTCTTTAATCGCTGCCTTGTTAATCATGATCATTGCTTATTATAATCATATATATACCTCTTGACTTGGGCGATTAAAACATATAGAAGGTGGTCAGCCTAAACCATTAAAATATGCCTTCGAACATATATAAACTTGTGTGGTCGGCCAGCATTGTTTTGTTTTTATCCTTTACAAAGGATGCGCCACTTTATGGAGAGTCGACCCTTTTAAATTAAATCTAACTTATTAAATTCCTTTCAAGGGTGGCGCCAATAAAAGAGGGTCAGCCAGAAAGGAGATCATGAAGTCGGCCCATGTTTAGAGATTTATTTTATTTGGTTGGGCATTACAGTCTACCCTTCCCAAGATTGCTTGTCCTCAAGCAATCACAAACTAGGACACTCCTAATCAAGATCCCAAATCAACTGCCTAAAAAAGTTGTTGTTAGTATACTTGCCTTGATCCAACCGCCAACACTGTCTTTTAAGATCATAAGGTTGATAACATTCTCTAAAGTATGAGGACACTTTATTGTCAAATATTCTTCTTGTTCCTGTACTTGTATTTTCCAATATCTCTCAACAACAAAACCAAGAATTGGTAACTGGTAACGTCCCTAACTTAAGACAAGTTTTCTCTTATCTCAGGGAAGAAACCAAAAGACATCTTGCACACCAAGTATAAGAAGCGTCAATCTAAAGTTCACTTCTTTGGTATCAACGACAACTTCAAAGAACCAATTAAGTTGACCCAACTTTTGCACATGGATATCCTTTGAGTCCAAACAGGAAAGTGAGCTTCTCATTTATTAAGATGAAGATTTGAAGCACAACATGCATCCATGACCTTTAATGCACTTTTCTTTTCTAGAATGATTTAATAACTTTTTGGTTTATTTTCAAAATTCTCATATTTTGTAACTAGTCCAAAAGAGTTTCTAGAAATACCCCTTATTATTTTTCTTTCATCTTCGACCTTGGGATTCAATATATTCGGTCTTTCTATAGACTAAGCTCCTCCACTACTTTGTACTTATCAACTTGTAGTTTGCCTTCCAATATATCATTAGCCAAAGTTGAGAAGGATAGAAGAAGTCATGTTAAACTCAAATGAGGATGAAGACAAAGAAGAAGACAGAATGAATGATATTGTGAACATGCCTAAAGAAAGTGAGGGAGTAAATGATTGTGATTCCATGGAAGGAGACCTTGTGACCAAGGAATACTTGAAAAGAATGGATTGGGAAGTATTTGTTTGATGTTTTGAATAACAACAATGTGATTGAGATAATGCAAGTGTCACAGATGAAGATGTAGTTAAGCAAGTGAATGTAGAAAGGAAGGAAGAAAACATTTTCAATGCTAAAGAAGAAATTGAGAATATTGAGAATCCAAACTTGGAGATTGCCAAATGCTCCAAGATAAAGCTATATTGATGAAAAATCTGAATGATGAAGTGGGCTTGAAGAAAAACTGGAAAGATGAATCTAGTGATGTTGTAGAGAAGGTAAATTCGAATATTAAGTAAGACGTTGATTATTGAACGAGTTGTAGAAGTGCAGAGTAATCAATGAAGATGATAAGATAGAGTAGAGACAATCTATGACGGATAAGATCATTAGAAGAGAAAAATGATCTATGTTATTGAAGAGAGAGTATATGAGACATGAAGGATGAAATAAGTTAGCAAGTGTATTTAGAATTGAAGGAAATGTAGTTGATGAAGGATGCAATCAAGAATCTGAATTTGATTTTGGTAATTGAATCCACACCGTTTGTGTTGTTATAGATTTGCCCCTGAAACTGTTGCCACGATACTATTTGCAATATCATCTTCATACTTTCCTTTCTCTTTCCAAAGCTCGTTGAGTTCTTTGGCTTAATTGCATTAACTATCTTTGATCCCCAAGCTGGCAAGATCAAAGCTCTAATACCACTTGTAATGTCCCTTTTTGGATTAGTCCTGATTTCTATGCTTGCAACAAGACTAGTTACTGAAATTGAACTTTAGAGACGTTAAAGATTACTAAATCATGATAATATTCAATACAATTCATCATATCACAATTAGTATTCAAATCAATATATTCAACAATGTAAATTAATACATTATAGCATAAACAATATTCAGTTCAATACATCGTAACATAATCCTTCAAGCTAATCACATAGTGAATTCTTTAGGAACTCTTGCAAGTAGCCATATTGAAAGGAGTCAATCCACCTAACAATATTGCCGAAAGCATGAAAGGGGTCAATCCACCTAACAGCTCCTAGTCCACCTTGGAGACTAGTTGTCCTCCTTGATCAAGCCCCATGAGTACGAAAGGGGTTGGGCCACCTAACAACTCTGGTTGGCCCAAGAGCATGATATTGTCGAGAGCGTGAAAGGGGTCAGTCCACCTAACAGCTCCTAATGCACCTCTTGGCCTAACTTGATAAGAGCATGAGAAGGGTCAGTCCACCGCTCATCTCTCGTGAACTCGGAAGGGCCATCCTTCCTACTTGCAAGGTATTTTTCTAAATTCAAACTAATTGCTTTGGGATTTGTTAGATGATTTAATATTAATACCTCTTGATGGATTGACAAGTTCAGTCCAATTAACTGCAATATATACTTTGTCGTTATATATATTATACTTATGTTGTCATCAACTATTGCATATATATAGATCACTGCTGATATATTCCTTGCAGATTTATCTCTGCCAAAAGAAATATTTCTTTTTGATCACTTTGTGTTTCAATAAATAGTCTTCTGCTGTATATATATATATATATATTCTATTTCTGCTATAATTCTTTTTATATGTCTTTTTATATTTCTGCTTTGAAATCTGCTATGAATCGAATGATAGAATGATATAATGATAGGATGAAGGAATGATAGAATGATGGAATGGCTGCAATAAATAATTTTCTGTTGTACATTTCTTATATATTTAACTTTTTATTTCTGCTGGATGATTATATCTCTTGATTCCCTTTTTCCCAATCACTTCATTGATTCTTATATTTTTCCCTTGATTGATGTTTTGAATCAGACTTGATTGATTATCTTTTCCTTCCTTATTTCTATCTCATGGATTGTCTCCCTTTATATATCTTCTTCTTGGAAAGAATCACAACCTTTCATATAGTGGTTGTTCTTTGAAAGAGTCACAACTCTTAATATACATCTGCTGTAATATTTATTTAGAATATTTCATATTCTTTATTTATTTCTGCTTTCATGGATGGATTATAAGTTTATGCTTGAGTGAGGCTTGAATGATTTATGCTTGGCAAATGAATGATCTCTTACCCAAGACATTACTTATATTCATTTTTTCTTCAATGGACATAACTTTTCACATGCTCTTTGACCTTTATCACAACTTAAACTTTAATTATTTTATAATTATATTATAATTTATATTTTATATTTTGATAATTTTAATTTATTATTATTATTTTTATTTTAATCCCATTTCAAAAAAGGGGACATTACATAGTTTGGACATGGTTCAAAGTTTCAAACACTAAAAAACATGATTTTTTGCCTTTCAATATTTGGCTACCCCCAACCCCACTAGAGGCACAGCGCCCAAAGCCCTTCCAAACTCATTTAATACATTTGTAGCTGTATTTTGCATAATTTGTTTTTTTTTTTAAATTTAAGTATATTTTAAGTTGCCAAGTGCCGAGTTTTCACCAAGTCAGAAATTTTTGGTCTGCCAAGTCCGAGTTTGCAAACTACGCTAAGAGATATTCACAAAAGGAGGGGATAGACTATGAAGAGACTTTTACTCCTATCACTAAGATAGTAACATTTTGATTGCTTCTCTCTATAGCTACTCAATTTTGTTGGAAGGTGTGTTAGATGGATCTCAAAAGTGCCTTCCTGAATTAAATGGAGACTTGCATGAGGAAGTTTGTATGGTGCGACCTAAGGGTTTTTAGGCTCCTAATCATGAACATTTGGTTTGTAGATTTATGAAGTCCTTATATGGGCTTAAGCAAACTCCTCAAGCCTAGTATCTCAAATTTGATAAACATCGAAAAGATTCTAGATTTAGAAGTCTTTTGGATCCAAATCTTTATGTCAAAAGCAATCGTAATGATATTGTGATATTGTATATGTTAAAGATCTTGCCATCACAAGAAGCACAACCACTGCAATTCAACAAGTAAAATCAAAATTGTGTGCAACTTTTGACATGTTTGATCTAGGCCTTCCACATTATTGACTAGGCATTGAGTTTTGGGAGTCTGATCATTGCATTTCATGGTTCAAATCAAATATGCCACAAATCTTTTGGAGCGTTTTGGGATGATAGATTGTAACTCATCTTCTACACCTATGGAGGTCGGGCTAAAGTTGTCAACATGTGATGATTCATCCTCAATCAATGAATCACTCTATAGACAGTTGGTAGGTAGCTTGATATATCTTACATCCACTAGACCAGATCTCTACTTTGTTGTTAGCTATCTCTCTTGGTTTTTGTCAAAACCAAAACTCTCATTGGTTAGCTACAAAGCAAGTTTTCCGATATGTCAAAGGTACTCTTGACTTTAACATACTTCATCAGAGGACAACAATTTTTGGGCTGACTGGATATATAGACTCTGATTGGGAAAAATTAGTTGATACTCGGTGGTCAACTATTGTATGCATCTTCTCCTTAGGTTCAGAAGTGGTTTCATGGCAAAGTAAGCTTAAGCAAACCATAGCTCTATCTTCCATTAAAGATGAATGCAAAGCAGCTATAAGTGCTAGTTGTCAAGCAATTTGGTTACGAAGAATTTTGACAAATTTAACTTAACATATTCCTACTACTCTTTTCTGCGATAATCAAGGAGTATTGAAGTTGGTGAAGAATCCAATGTATCATACTCGAACCAAACACATCAAGATTCATCATCACTATATTCGACAATTGGTGGATTGTGAAGTTATTTCTCTTCATTTCTACACTTCTCAAGAGTAACCTACTAATTCAATGACTAAACCTCTTGGTCCTATTTATTTTCTCAAATTTAAGGTCAAGCTTGGTGTTGTTTCTGGTTTAGTCATTACGAGGGGTATTAGAATATTAGTTTAATATTAAGAAAGGGTGTATATTAACACTTGTCTATAATTAGTAGTTGTAGTTAGTTAGTTGTAGTTAATATTTATTAACTTGCAGGGCATTCACAGAATAGCAACAAGCGGGAAAAATAGTTTCAAACAGGGCATTGCCAAGGAGACGCAGAGGGCAATGGTGAGGATACAGACGAGGATGGAGATTTTGTGGCGGATTCAAAGGAGTTCGAAAATGAGTGGAACCTTCCTTTTGACGATGAAGAGGAGAGGGTGGTTGACCTCTGGCTAGAAGCCTAACATTCTGCCTCTACTTGTAAATTGGCATTGGCTAGGAGGACATTTCATCTTGCTAGGAGAGCATCTCTTCCAGATGGGTTATTGCAGAATCTACGTTGGGGTTTCCTTCTCCCCCTGTGCCCTGCATTGGAAGTGGCTCCTGTTGTGGACCAAGGGTTGTGCATTGGTTTAGGGACTGCCCCTTTTTCCATTGTTTCCCCATCTATTTCTAGCACTGTAGCCAGGAAAAAAAGATGATGGTGAGCCATGCGATGTTGTGCAACAAGGAGGCGATGTTATCTCCATTGCTTTTGAGTCACTCTGTCAAAGAGTGCCTAATGTGTAGCCTATGGGGATTGTTGTCTCTTCCTAGGTGGGTAGGGTGACAATCTTGTCTATGTCTGCGGGCTTGGTAGAGGTGGTGCATGGTGGTGTTGTCTCGGCAGCTTGTTTTAAGCCGATTTCTCAAGGCTTATTAGTGGATAAGTCGTCAATGAGTTTGTGTAAGGGGAAGCTTTCCATAAGGGTTCCAAACTCTGTTGTTGACAATGTTGTTTCCAAGCTTGATAATTGGCAAATTCCTCAAAGCAAGGCCTAACATTGATGATTTCAAAAAATGGACTAAAAGAAAATGGATGTCTTGCGACTATTTTGAAATCGCTGCTATGGCTAAGAGCTTCTTTTTTATCTCCTCGAATCCTAGAGATTGTGTTAGAAACCTTTCAAATGGCCCTTGGTTTATGGGAAAAAAGGGCCTTTTTCTCATTAAGTGTTCTCCGGGTTGTGATCTGAAGAAGAGCATCCGCAAAGTCTCTGTTTAAAGTTTTCGATCTTGCCCTCGAAATATTGGGAGGTTCAAGTCCTAAAAGGTATTGCTTGAATAGCTCATCCACATCGATCCGGTGACCATCTCTAGAAAGGGTTTGCTTTATGCTAGATTTTGTGTTCTGGAAGACTTGGGTAAGAAGCTTCCCTCTTCTATCACCTTGTCTTCCAAATTTGGTGATTGGACTCAACATATTGTCTATGAGGACTCTTTGGTCATGTGTTGATTCTATCAAATGGCTGGCCACTCTCCTCTTGGATGCTTCGCTAAAAGGACAAATAAAAAGACTAGTGTGTCTGAGAAGAAAAAAGGCCTTGTGTTGTCTGATAAGGAACCAAGTTCTTTATGGAATGTTGGTGATGTGATCGATAACGCTACAACAATGGACTTGGGGGACATGGACCAATATGCATAGCCTCTTGACAACACTATCAAATAAAATGGTGACAACCATAATATGCCCTAGGGCCTTCTCTTAATGTTATGGCTAGGAGATAGCACAACCACCCTATGACCCTTTTTTGCGGAAGGGTTGGTTAATTTGGTGAGGAAGGAAACCCACCTTTCTGGTTCTATAGATGGAGACAATGGGTGATCGGCCAAGAAGAAACATATTTGTAAGAATCCGTCAAATGGGGCTACTTAATGTCCCCTGGAACGATTTGGTTTCAAATGGCCCTAAGTTGTATGCCTGTTTTTTCTTGGGCTTAGTTCCCTTGGTTGTTTTGTTGTTGTTTGGTCATTGTTGTGTTGTTGTTTTGGAGCTACTTGCTCCTTGTTGCTCTATGTTGTATTGTTGGGCTTCTTTGTCCGCTCTTTTTGCCTTGTAAAAAAGGGTTAGGGCCCTTTCAAAAACCCCTTTACCATTAATTAAAAAGCTACCTCTATTTTTAGTATGTATCTACTTTTTATTTTTAGCATATGATCAATAATATAATGCGATGCTCTCAACCTGAGAAATCACACCATTTTCTCTCAATCTTTCAATTTTACCAACAACTTATGTTTGCCCATCAATATGTGGGTGATATGCAGAACTAAATTTCAACTTTGTTTTCATCTTCTTCCACAAGGTCTTCCAAAAGTATCTAATAAACTTAGTCTCTCTATTTGAAACTATGCTCTTACGCAACCCATACAACCTCACAACTTGTTTGAAATATAAATCAGCTACATGTACCACATCATTTTTTTTCTTACATGGAATGAAATGTGTCATCTTAGAAAATCAAGTTGCATCTACAAATATAGAATCATAACCTCTTTGTGTCCTAGGCAATCCCAACCCAAAGTCCATACTTATGTCTTCCTAGGGTTTCTCTAGAACTAATAATGGTTTTTACAATCCTAACATTTTGACTACTTCCTTTTGCAAATTAATAAATCCTACAACTTTGAACATACTTCTTGACATCCTTATACAATTGTGGCCAAAAATAGTTTTCACTTATGTCATTGTCTTATCAACTCCAAAATGACCAACTAAACCACCACTATGCTTCTCTTTGATCAAATTTTCCCTCATTGAGCTTCTAGGAATACACAGTTGAATACCTTTGAATAGCATATCATTCTAAATTAAATAATCAAGCCACTTACTTCTATCCATGTTTATCGATTCTCTATATGCTTCCGCAAAATCAGGATCAACTTTATACAAATGTTTCAACTCATTGAATCCTATCACGTCCATTATCATTTATGTCAGCAAATTATGTCTTACTCAATCCATTTGCAACCTTATTTGACTTTCCACTCCTATGTTTCAATAAAAAAGAATAACTTTGCATAAACTCAACCCATCTCACATGTCTCTAATTCAACTTACCTCGACTGTTAAAATATTGCAATTCCCGATGATCTATGTATAACACAAATTCTTTGGGTAACAAGTAATGTCTCCACTTCTTCAATGCTTCAATTATGGCATAAAATTCTTAATCATACACTAAATATTTCGTCCTTGCATCATTCAACTTCTCACTAAAATAAGCTACTAGTCTACCTTCTTGACTCAATACTACCATTGCATTTCCACTTGCATCACAATCAACTTGGAATACTTTGTCAAAATCTAGCAATGCTAGCAGTGGTTGTTCAATTACCTTCTTCTTTAGCAATTCAAAGCTTCTAGTTGCTCCTGATGTCCATTTCAATTCTTTCTTGTCCCCTCTCATTGTCTTAGTTATTAGTGCATAAATACCACTGAATTTTCTAATGAACTTCCTGTAGAAACTAGCTAGTCCATGGAAAGATCTTACCTCTCCAACATTCACTAGTGTAGGCCACCCTCCAATTGCTCTTACTTTCTCTAAGTTCATCTTCAAACTTTCAACTGAGATTACACATCCCAAATATACCGATTTTGACTTCATGACACTACAATTCTTCACATTGATCAACAATTTATCTTCTCTCAACCTCTGTAACACCAATCTTATATGCTCTAGGTGTTCCTCCTTAGTCTTATTGAAAATCAAAATATCATCTAAGTAGACATCACAAACTTACACAAATATTACTTCAACACTTCATTCATCAACCTCATAAACGTACTGGGTGCATTAGTCAACCAAAGGGCATAACCAACCACTCGTATAGTCCTTCCTTTGTCTTAAATGCAATCTTCCATTTATCTCCTCTAACTCTAATCTAGTGATAACCACTCTTCAAATCTATCTTAGTGAAATACTTTGCGCCACTCAAACAATCCATTTTACCATCCATCATTGGCAATAGGAATCCATAATTAATTGTGATCTTATCTATTGCTCTGGAGTTTGTATAAATTCTCCACTCACCTTTCTTCAGTGCTAGTACTGTAGGTACCACACAGACTTAAATTTTCTCTAATCAAACCTTTGATTAGTAACTCTTGCACTTGTCAATTCAGTTCTTCATTCTCTCTTGGTGTCATTCTATGCATCACTTTATTTGGTAAATTTGCCCCTAGAACTAAGTCCATATGATGACTGATACTCCTTACAGGTGGTAATCCATTTGGCATATTGTCTAATATGATGTCCTTATACTATATATGTAATTCTAAAATGTATGTTTGTGGTGCTTCTCTTTCACCTATGTTTGTGTTTGCTATCTTTATGGTACCACAAATCTAGTGATCAATACAAATCACACATTCTCATGTCTCAAACCATCTAAGAACTTTCTTCCATCCACTAAATTGATTCTGGCACCATCACGAACTTGTCTTTCTCTCTCCTTCAACGGTACTAAAATATGTTTCTTGCCATCCTTCATCATTTCTCTCCCATTGTGTACAACATTTCTATCTGTAATGTCCCCTTTTAGGGTATTCCTGATTTCTTAACCTGCACACAAGAATAACTTCTAGAAAGGGACATTAGTACTATTAGGATTAATTTAATAATGAAATCAATCCATCATAATCATAATCAATAACAATGAACACGAATGTAATGATACCTGTGCGTACATATATTCAAATCATGTAATCAAAGACATTAACAACATATACAAATACATATATTCTTTCATAATCATTAGGGTTAGTACTATCATGATCATAATCAATAATAATGAGCAAGAACATAATAATATTTGGAAGAGCACATATTCAATCACATTTCTACATACTTAATATACTTATACTTGATACATCTTTTGCCTCATGATATACTTTGGGAATAGTTATCATCGTGCCCTGACATTAATCTAATCTAGCCCTAGCGGAGGATAGGTATATACTCATTAAGGTGCTGAATAACAATGCTCCACTGTCAGAGGCCCAAGGGCTTCATTGCACACCCGGCAATTCCTCACCACTTGAGGGTCACCTATCGTGTAAGCTAACCAGTACTGTTCTCCACTGCCATAGGCCCAAGGGCTTCATTGCACACCCAGCAATTCCTCACCACTTAGCTCAAGGGCTTCATTGTACACCCGGCAATTCCTCACCACTTGAGGGTCACCTACCGTGTGAGAATCAATTAACAATTAAACCACCCTTCCTTAACTACTCAACTGTCCTCATTGGGGTAATAGATGAGATTAATGATGTGCCAAGGTTCGTTTATCCCTAGTATATCATGGGCAAGACTTGATTAGCAAATGTAAGTTAGAAATATCATACCGATTTGGCGGTGTGCTCTCCTCAAGGAAATGTAGTGATCTTATAGATCACAAAGATGATGCTTTGCCCTCACAAGGCTATTACAATATTTAGAAGTCCTTTAACAAGGATCTATTTCTATCTTTTGACTTGCTGATATAAAGTTATTCATACTTGGGGCAATGCTATTGTTGTTAGCAATCTGAATATTATATTTGAGTTGCTTCTGTAATAAGACTGAATAGATTGTATTGACGATGGTTAAAATGAAGTGAGGTGATTGAATGTTGTTGTTCCTCCATTGATCTCCTTTTTATATGAAGGTAGGCTTGTAATAGATGTGATCACTCAAGGAGGTCGCCCCTCACAAGAGACGTCACCCTTGATAACTACATCCCCTCCTTAATCCTTAATCGTTGTCTCTTAATTCAATGAACGGGTACCAATGAATGCAAGATACTTCACTTGATGCCAACAATCCTTGAAACTGATCGGCTTCCTTAATGAATCACTATTCGCTGCTCCAAACCGATCATTGCTATAGGGAAGTAGATCGCTGCCCCAGATGTATTGAGTCAGCCCCTATCACAGTGTGATCTCCTCTGGTGTTGTATGTTGAACCTCTGTGGATGAATTCGTTGACGGAAGGTAGTGCAATTACGGTCCAAGATGCCGATGACCAAGGCTTTAGGAATGTCCTCACATTTGGATTGTAGTCGCTGCCACAGAAGTGACAAACTTGTCTTGAATGTTAATTGACGGCTTCTAAAATCCAAGCGATGGCTTAGATTGAGATGGTCGATTGCAAGGGTGTTTGCTGCTATTGAAATATGTATTAATATTATTAATTGATCGCTTTGACTAAGGCGATCCCTTTCAAAAGGTCAGCCAATTCATACATAACATGGCTTTATCTTGGATCACCCGATTAGTCTTATGCAAGCGCTTTCCTTGAGGAAGTCAGTCCTCTTTATAATATTTATATTATTTATAATAATATTTAAATATATTATTATTTTGTTATTTATATAATGTAATATATATATCCTTATAAATAAATATATTATATATTACATATTATTTATATAATAGAATTATTTATTAAATAATAATATATATTTATTAAATATCAATATATATATACTAAATATTAATACATACATAATTATAAATTATTAGGGGGGCATGACACTATCATACTGCCATGGTCTACCTAACAATAAATGACATACATCCATTAGCATAATATCACACAAAACTTCATCATGATATGTTCCTATCTTGAATTTCACCAAACATCTTGCACTTCCTTCAAGTCTCCTACTAGTGCTTCCTAGATTCTGGGAAAAGTCGAATGTTTTATGACCTTCTACTCCACACCTAAAACAAGTTCCTCTAAAAGATCTTCCACCGCCTCTACCATATCTTCCTTTGCCTCTTTGATAACCATCAATTATGTCATTGCAATACGAATTCTCGGATTCTTTCTCATTGTGGTATGGAATACTGTCATTGCAATGTGTATTGTTACTCCCTCTTGCTTCTTCATCTTCATTATAGAATCGTCTATCATCGTACTAAGATCTACCTCTCTGGAATCTTCCTCCTTTTCCCCTCTATCAATTTCCTCTAATTTCAAATCGTTTGTTCGGCTTCTCTTCCACTTTCAATGCAAATTGATATGTTGCTTCTACTATCTTCAATCTCACCAAGCTTAGCTCTTCTTGAATGGTCCCTCTCATCCATTGATGTATCTTTGCAAACTTTCCCTTACACGCTTCATTATGTTCAATCCTAATAATCATCTTATAAAATTCCTCAATATATTCTTTCATAGTCTTCTCCTTTTGTCTCAAATTTTGCAATCTTTTCAACAATTCTAATTCATAATCAGTAGGTTTGAATTGATTCTTTAGATTGGCACCATCTTATCCTATTTTGCTATCTTTTCTTTCCCTCTTCTATTTCTTTCCAATTGTACTTCATTCCACCAAACAACAACATGTCCTTTCAATTTAGTCTTACCAAATCTAAGCCTTCCAGGATTTACAATTTCTTCATACTCAATATTCTTCTAGATCATTTACCCAATCAATCAATTATGTGGAAATCAAATTACCAAAATAACTTGCAATATCAACTCTAGGTCTTCTACCAAGTTTGGAGATAGCTTTCAACATTTTTACCTGATATGTTTCTTCTTCCTCTTGGTCTTTTATATCTTGTCCAGCAGTTGATACATTCTCTCTTCTTTCAATCTCTTCATCGTTGCTTTCATCATTTCTAGGGTTCAAACCCCTTCTATCTTCTACTACAACAAGTGGGTCTTCATTGCTTTCATCATTTCAAATATCTCTTCCATCTTTCTAGCAATATTAAAAACACCTTGTCCACTTCGTGGAGGCATCTCTCATTCACATCTTTGCAAGGGTTATGCCTCTCTCTGTGTTTTGGAGCGTCAATGTTTCCAAATCCACTTCCAAGATAACCCTTCTAAGATGTGTCTTTTTGATACCATCATCAAGCCTATAATTTTATACGAATATGAGGTTTGGGATACTAGCTTGGGATCTATCGATTGGGCTCATACTGAGTGAATCTAGACTCTCATGCTGCAATGCATGATCCGTTGCAAGCAAATCGTTCCTCAGAGCATTGTCCAAGCTGAGTTTGTTGCCCAACCATTGCATCTTGAGACTATCTTTTAGGTTACTTTCTACATCCATGGGGGATTCATCTTTTGGTCGTGATAGGTATCCATACTTAGCTCTTCATTCCTTTGAGCAGATTGCTTCATTTGGCTCCATTAGGCGATGTCATTGTTGGTACTCTGAGACTAGCTTGCTTCTTCTTTCTTTTGATATCTCTATTAATAGGCTCCCTCATTTCATGTATTCCTTGGACGCTCCTACTCAACTCCTTCCTTCAAAGGAGACCATCCCTAGAGCCACTAGGAGGGACATCTCCAGATAGTACATCCAACTAACCTGGACCTCCCCTCTGCCACTCAATCTGAAGCTTGTTTTTTATGCAAAACATTTCCTACAGGGGGAAGATGGTATCTTATGTCATCTAGCGTCATTCGTCACACAGCTCGAGCTTTTCCCTTGGCCAACTAAAGGTGTGTTCCCACCAACTACATGTTGAGACAAATCATTATATTCTTCGCCAAGACCGGATCTATCATCTTTGCTCCCTCCAAGAGGTGGAGATCGAGGAGAAATTCATCTTCAAATGCCCCATTTACTATAAGATCGAGAGGAGATATAATTGGCTCTACAAGGACTTAAGCAACAATCTCTCTACTTTCTTTAGATATTTGAACCAATGATGCCTAGCCCTTTATCTATGGGAGGCCATCACCCTTCAATGTGGATCCTAGAGCCCTAAGGTTGATCACATCCTTCTTCCAACACATCCAAGAGAGCGGCAGCTCTAAATAGCCTTTAGATACCGCTACTTCACATATTGACATAGGTAGATTTGTGAGACAACATCTCTCACAACTTTTGCCTCAACACATTCCCCCTCATCGCCATGGTTCTACTTCTTCCCAACGATGCAATTCAACTCCTTGTCAACTATATACCATCCCACAACCACAGGGGCAAACACATATTACGAGCTTCCTCATTAATATGGGAGTTAATTCAGCCATGGATGTTAGGTGTGAATCTAGGGGGAGTGCCTTGTTTAGCCCTCTTGGCCTTAGCCACTCCCCAATGAGCACTATCAAATCTTATATCGGCCCCTTTCATTAATATGGGAGTTAACTCAGCCATGGATGTTAGGTGTGATTCTAGGGGAAGTGCCTTGTTTAGCCCTCCTGGCCTTAGCCACTCCCCAATGAGCACTATCAAATCTTATATCGGCCCCTTCACAGTGATTGACGATGACACTAGTGACTCCTACATTTTTGATCCAGAGTGTGATACTCGATGAGACCTTCTCTTTACAATACCCAACTTATTCTCTTTTAGGTTCTTGTTCCCCTACTTGGCTATTTGTATTGGTTTCTTGACAATCTATGTTGGTGGTCCCCTATTGTTTTGTCTTTTTCTTTGGTTCTTCCCCTTTGTGGGGCATCTCTAGGATTCTCCTCTTAGAACTTTCTTTATGAACCGGTGTACTCAAGTCTTGTTGACCTACTTTTGGTAATCCGTGGACATTAATATAATTTATTTTCCTTCTAATGTAAACTGCCTCAAGTTGGCAATCTATCCACAATCACCCCTTGCAACAACCTCTAAGTCGACATTTTGTTCACGAGCTTCTTGTAGACTAGCTCAATTCAACAATGTGTTTGTAAATAGGATCCTTTCTTATCACTCTTGTGACTTTTAGGATTCCAAATCTTACACTCCGATACCATCTGATGCAGTCATAGTTGGAGGGTCCAATTAAAGATTATCCAACCATGTAGCCAAATAAACAAATACATAACAAAACTCAATGAAACCATAAACAAACAGCAATATGATCTTTTAATGATTCACAATCATACAATAGATTACAATCTACTGCAACGAGGTTGCAACATGAGGCCTAGCCTCCAAAGATATATGGGCACAACTAGGTGCAAATTATAGAATTCTCATATAAGATTACAATGTTCTTCAATTTTGCTACCAAACTTCCACAATACTTACAATTTTAAACCCTTAAGAGCTAGAGTTGATCTACCCACTCTCCACCGCCTTCAAATGACCATGAGTGGTGTTTATATAGTGTCTTAACCTTAGGAATGATCTGCGTCAGCTACAAGGTGGTGCAAGGCTCAAGATAAGATGTAGTGTGTAGCCTTGAAACATGTAATAGGTCTTCTTTAGGATTTGAACAAGTCATAACTTTCGAGTCTTCGACCAACAACTATGTTTGAGAAACCACTTCAAGTGAGTGTATAATGATCTGTCCTGAAACTCGAATGTGAATTGGAGCCTCCAAAAATAGATTGCAGTGGATTGTGGCACTCTACAATGTCATTCTACACTAGAACTTTGATATTCCTAGTAATGAGTCTGGAACCCGAATAAGCCTTTGTGGTAAGAACCACAAGTTGCAATAATCAAAGGATGACTAGAAAATTATTGTGAACTTGCAAACAAACAAACAAACCTGAAAGAAAATATTTTTGGGTGATGCGAGACTGCTCTCACATCCAAGATGCTCTTACATCACATAGAGAATAAATGTCTGACTCCTTATTGTAAGTCATTCCAAAGTGAATATAGTACCCAATAGATCTTTTATATTGTGCAGTTCTATTTCCCAGAGGATTTCTCCATGCAAAATCAGTCGTCTATTTTGTGGATGAATGTCATTTCTTGTTACTATAATTTCTAGTCCTTTCTGTAGTTGTTTCAATTGCATATAAACGGCATTTCCATTTGTGTAGTTACTAATGTTGCGCACAAAACTTATTTATGAACATGGATTAAATGTTTAAATAATATTAAGAAGAAAAAAAATCAAAGAGAAAATAATCTGTAGTAAAGGATTGTGCTAGTTAATACAGCTGCCATATTATGGATCAAATTGGTGTCACAGCAGGTCAAGTCCTAACCTGTGGTATAAAGAACTCCTTGAGTTTGAAACCCAAATAAATGTAAGGTAAGATCACAGTGGAAGCACCGAAGATCATTTTGTTGATGCAGAATGCTTGAGTTTTTAAAGTACAAAGTTCTTGTTTGACACTTCCAGTTGCGCAGTTCCTGCTTGTCATTTCCAGTTTGCATAGTTTGTTTTAACATTTCTAGTTTGAAAAGTTCCTGTTCCACATTTTCAATCTTCAAAGTTCTTGTTCACCACTTACAGTTTGTAGAGTTTGTTTACTGCCTATTGAGTCTAAATAAAACATACAAAGTAAACAGAATGTATATGAACTGAAAGTAAAAAAACATCATAACAATTGCGAACTCACAACAGAACTCATATATTTTATCTCAAAATTTGCCAATACAATGATATCAAAACTGAACTGTCCCCAATACAATGATATGATGAATATGAGGCCGACGGTTGCCTGGATGGCCAACTATCGCCAACGACTACAACCATCGGGAGATAACAACCTCAGCGATCACAACCAAAACATAACTAATTACAACAATTATATTATGCAACTAACATTATCCCCCCCCCCCCCCCCCCCAAAAAAAAATTTAGTCGTCTTCCAGACGACTAGGATACAAAAACTCTCAAAACCCATAAGCTAGACTACTGAGAAGTAGGTGGAAGGGAAGTAGACGTCCCTGGAGGAGTAGATGTTGATGGGGCCATCATTGATGGAACTGATGCTGAAGTTTGCTGCTGCTGGTGGGAGACCAACTGGCACAGTTGATAAACCTCATCAATACATTGCCAAAGATGGTGAGCTGCTACAACCTCTCTTTCCCTTGTCACCCTAACCATATGAACCTCCTCCTCCAACTGCTTTTTAGTTCTCTCATATGTCCCCTGAAGGTCCGCCAACTCCTGTTTAGTATTCGCATGGGTGTTCGCAAGATCACCCAACTCCTTTTGCGTCAGCTCATGAGTGTGTAGGTCTCCTAGTTCCTTCTCCTTGGCTACAAGCTCTCTAGCTCTATCCTCCAAAGCAAACTCTCATGCTATCACCTTTTGTTTCTCCAACTCTGTCAACTCAACTTGTTGAACAAGCTGCCTTTGGAACTGGACGGTTTGCTCGTTCGTGGCCTCTTAGAGTTTCCTACAAACTTGGGCAACTTCTTCAATTTTCACCATGGCTATAACATGGTGCTCCATTTCTTCCTCACGCTGATAGAAGAGTGCTCGGAAGTGATCGTTAATGGTATAGAGTGCAGCTAGCACATGAACATCCCTGCCTCCGAATCCAGGAGCAATCCTACTGGCCTCTAAGCAACATGCATCTCGTGTGTGTTGATGCTCGGCCACCCTTTGGCCCTAAAAATGCGTGCAAACTCAGTTGGGGAGTTCATAACAAATTCTTCTATCCTTCATGCCTCCTGTAGACCTAAGGGGAAATGTCTGCTATCGAGTCGTCTAGCAATATTAGACACCTGACCAATAATTGCCCCTATGGGTTCAAGATCCTATACATATCTCAAAACCATACCAAGTGGATCCTCCTCGTCAGGTCTGAATATCTGGAAAATCATCTCCTCTGGACTCTTAGGTCTCGTAGAGGCCTCCCCTATTGGAGAGTTCCCCTTTGTCATGACTGTACCAAGTGTAGGGACTTGCTCAACCGAAGGACCCTCTAGCAATATCTGTACCATGTCTACCCCCTGTGCCTGAGTAGGAACTAGAACTGGCTGGGCTACCTCTACTCCCTGCACCTGAGTAGTCGGTAATGGTATAATAAATGCAAGCTCAATATCCAGCTCTGGTAATTCCCGTGGAGGACTCACAAAAGGGATGTCTATAATCTGGAGGAGAGCTCCTAATAACTGCAGCCCACTGTCAACTTGTGTTGAGTTCTCTGGTGACCACCCAATATGTTGAGTGGTGTCCTCAACTAGACGAGTAACTGGATCCTCCCTCACCGGCATCCTTATCTCCCCCCAAGGTACTGGATTAGAACTCGGTTGAGCAGCAATAGTAGTCTGTGCTAGCACATCACTCAATAGTGGAAGCTCACCTATTGGCACTATAATATGTTGATGTTTGTTTTTAGACAAGTCAACAATAGAGTAAAATACAGAGTATCTAACCCTCTCTTGAGCAAAGCCTCTCGAATGCTGAACAAAGTGATCAAACAAGATGACTCCAAGGTTCCTTTCTTATGATTTTGTAAGAGATAACTCAGTGACTTGATATGATTCTGCTGATAAACACAAAAGGACTTACACAATTGTTCGACAAGTCATTAATTCAATGAAAGAAGTGGACACTGGAATATCTAAGTACTACAATCTACAACGTATGATATGGCAATGAAGTATTGAATCCTAATCCTAACCAAATTAATAAAAGAAAAGACAAAAGATGAAAGGTGTAGTGAACTAATCTAATCCTAGACGCAAGGATAATTATTGCTCAAGTGAAGTCCAACCAAATCTTGCTTCGCCAAGTCAGACAACTACACAAGATTGATGCAATCTTCTAAGGTTTTACAAGATGTTTAAATCACCTATGCTCATGAAACTTTCAACAAACAGAGAGATCAAATTGAAGTTCAGTTTCGTTCAGACTAACCATGCACTGCAATTTGCAAGCCACAAACTACAAATGGTGTGAACACAAAGATTTCACAACAAACAATAATGAAGCCTTCCACCAACTAACATAAAACTTAAAGCAAACTTGATTTAATTTAATATTCGCTTGAAGAAATCCAAACCATGCAACACTTAGAAACATATATAGAGTCACCAAAACAATGAGTCTTATATTATCTCAGAGAGTTCTTGCAACAATTTTCAGAGTCTCCAACCGTACAAATGAGAGCAACAAGAGCCCTTTTATAGACCTCAAAATAAATGAAGGGTCAAGATCAATCGGCCAAGCCAATGAACCAGATCATGCCACATCACAAGTAGTTATAACACCTATCTTTATTAAATGAAAGAGGCTAAGTTTAGTAAATGAAAGAGGCAATGAAGGCACGCTTCCCAAGAAGATAAGGATGCCACATCATCAGCCTATGAAGAGTCTCCATGTGAATATCCATCACTAGAAACTTGGCATTCAATGAATTTAGACACTATCTTCTTAACATCATCCAAAGGTACACTTGGCGTGTTTTGAATGGTTCCTTCAGCTTCAAGTACATCTAAATAGAGGCCAAGTGTCTTCTCCCAATCAGTCATCCTCGCTCTGTTGGCGCCAAGGTGGACAGCAAGTGAGAAAATACTATCAAACTTCTCATCAGAAACAACATCCTCTTGGAAATAGAAAGCTTGAATTTGTTCTTTCATGTTATCAAAAGTCATCTCTCCGAATGGATTACATATCTTCATCAAGGAGGCATATACTCCATCTTGAATCCTTTGAAGTACACTTCTTACTCTTGACATATCTGTTTCTATCTTATCTAGCAACTCTTTTTTAATGCGAAAGCCATAATACCAAGAGAAGTCATATGTTCTACCTTCTTCAATCACTTCAGCATGTATTAACTCATCAACTGAAGTCTCCATCAAACTCTTTAAGTGTGGCAGGTATTGTTCTTTGATATCTTTGAATTCAGCACAAACTGTCATCAAAGCAAGTACCCTCTCTTTGAGATCAGCAATCTTATCATACACTTGCATGATATCTTCCAGGTGTTTATATGTAGCTTCCTTTGATCTTTTCATCCAATCCCTCATCTTGTGAGATGAAGACTTCAACTCCTCAAGATGTATAACTGTTTTTGGAGGAAGAAGAGATGGAGGTGTAAAAACCTTGTCCTGTTGACGAATAGGATGAACCAAGTGCTGAATATACAGCTCTAAAGCTTGACACCTTTGTTCAGCTTTAATTCTACCTTCTGTTTCTTGTCTTCTGATAGCTCGAGCATTGTCAATTGAATCTTGAAGTTCTTCTACTTGCATCCCAGTCAATGGACCCAAATTGATTGTATTGATGTCATAATCATCAAGTGTTATATCTTCTACATTCTTCTCAAGCCTTGGAACTGCTACATGAACCTTTCTTACACCTGTTTCATCTTTAGTGATCTTTGAAAGAATAGTGGCCTTCTTCTTTGGCTTTTCATTAGACATGTCCAGAAGTAACTCATCAACTGGAAGAGGACATTTCTCAACTTCGTAATTTTCCCTGATTCTTTCTTGTAGCCATTCTGGCAATGATGAAAGATCTTGTTCCTGTTGTATTTGCTTCCCTTGTGCAGGCAATGATTCTTCTTTAGCTTCATCCTTATCCTCGGTGTTAGCTTCATCAATGATCTCAGTATCATGTGGACTTGAAGGCACTTCTTCAACTGGAGTTTCTGGAGTTGCATCATCAACATGCACCACTATCTCTTGATTCAGTGAAGTATCACCTGGCTGTCTGGAAGAAGCAGTTTCAATACTTATCCTTTTCTTCTTCTTACTGGGTTCTCCTTGTGTAGATTCAAGTTGTTCTCTTTTCTTTGCTTGACCTAAATCTCTGTCATTGTCCTTGCTATGTGAACTTCTACCAGGTGCACTATGCTGTTCCTGATGATCAACTTCTCCCATTTTAGTATAGGTGAGTTTTTTTCCCTCATCAAGCAAGGCTTGTACTTGCTCATTTATCTGCTCTTCAGTGATAGCAATGATAGGCTTTATCAACCCTTCATCATCAACCCTTTCTCTATCAGCCCAGTTGACATCATAACGCAAGTTCCGAATCTTATTGTACTCGTCACCTAAAAGAGTTCTTTCATTATCTAATTGATCAGGAATCCTTAGTACCTTAGTAGCTCTTACTAAATCCCATTTCAGCCTTGAACACTTCTGCATCCTGATATCATCATCATCTATAGTGTTAGCCCAATGATCCTCTAGCTGTTCAACATGCCTGTAGGAAGAATATGACTGCTTAATGGCTCCATGTGGATCAAAGTTTTCTCTCCTTGAATCATGCAGATGTAGATGATATGCTTGGAGTTCAACCTCTGAATGTTCTGCCGCTTGAAGTGTTGGACAAAAGTAATATCTGCTAAGCTGGAGAGGAAACTGAACTCCGGCCTTCTTTCGTGCCTTTTGCATCTTATGAAACTCTAGCAACTGTCTTGAAACTTCAAGCAACACCATCCTGTTGGTAGGATATCTAGGCAATCTGTATGGAAAGGATGTGAAACCCTGAATCCTGATATATGTAAACTTGTCATATTGAATATAGTAACTTCCATACTGCTTGATGAAGTTTCTAGCAGCACCTGTTAGTCTTCTATGCATCTCTCCTCTCAATTTTCTCACTATGAACATGGCAAAGGCGTCATTGAACCTCTTGTAGTGATTAATGTTCTTCAAATGAAGCTGAGGATAACATTGATGTGAAAGAATCTGTCCAAGTTTTGTACCTACTTCTCCTTTAGCTGTTAATCCTTTATAAACCACATTTCTTGCTAGGATGTAAACAAGATATGAAGTCATAAAGAATGACTTTGTTTCATCAAACCTTTCAAACTGTTCATCAAGGCAATGGCTTATAAGGCCAGCCCAGTCAACCATCTTATTCTTTGTAAACATATGATCAAAATAAGTATACATCCATCCTTCGAAAGTACTTTGAGCAGTTGTAGGACAGATGAAGACTCCTTTCCGGCTTGGGATGTTGAAGATTTCCAGAATGGCTTCCCTTTGCAGATAGGCGAGAACAGTCCCATCTTTGGCTACAATTTGTCTCTTCTGTTTGTCATAATGCTGAACACATTCCAACACCAACTCGGTGCTAGGCAATGTAGGTGGGAAGCATGCTGCTTGTATGATTCCACTTTTCGCGATGGCCTTGATGTCTTCATTCCTTGTGATGGCTAGCAAGAGGTCCTTCACTTCATCCAAGTTGACGTGTCCCATGTTGGTGTCTCCAACGTTCTTCCAATGAGTTACAAGCTTGGAGTTAGGTATGGTGGACTTGGCATCCATCTTGATCATCACTTGCCTTTCCTTAGCCGTCATGCCCATTTACCTACAAACAAGACTCGAATAAGTAATTTTTTAGATTTTTACCCTTGCAAAACCTGATTTTTAGATGATAAAGCTATGAAATTCTGCAAATTTAAGTAAAGAAAAGACAATTCTATGAGGTAAAGATGATTAAAACATACCTTGTATCAAATTTCTGACTTAGAAAAATGCAGATTTCTGAATTTAATAATAAAATCAGTCTTAAAATGACAAAAACAGAGGTAAAAGATGCTACAATCAGTCTTCTATAATAATTATGCCCAACAAATTTGCTTCTTCTTCAAAATTCGCTGCTCCCCCAAGGAATTCGCTGCCTCCTTCAGAAAATTCGCTCCTCTCTTGAAGAATTCGCTGCCCCTTCAATGTGCAATATGAATTATGATTAAATGAAATGCAGCGCCCTTGTTATATAGCCAATTTGCCTATATTAAATGCTAGTGGCTATAGGAAGGGGGTCGGCCTATTTGGCATTTAATGTTTTTTATTTTAAAAAAATCAAAATTTACTTACTTCAAGGGCGCTAAATGTGTTCTTTCTAGGCGCCAATGTAGGTAAAAAGGAGCAAAGAGGGCGCCCTAAACTTGTAAGGACTTCAAAGGCACTAATGTAGATAAACTTGAAGGCAAGGAGCGCCTTGACTCTGGATGATGCTTGTTTCATTCTTAAGGGTTCTTGTGAGACTTCAATATGCACCCCTTGATAATGAGAGGCCATTTAGGTGCTAGGCGCCCTATAGGCATTATGGAGAAACTTCAAAACATTTTCCTTAAGGCATCATTTGATCCACCTTACCATACCTTCTTCCTCCCTTCAAGGTGCTTCAAGATAAAACAAGGAAAGGTCATACTAAGTGTTAGGCGCACTTTGAGGTTGTTCATAGAGTGAAATTCACTGAGTGCAATATCATGACTTCAAACTCTTATCAATACTTGTCAAGGACTTTTCAATATTGATTCTTTCCTCCTCATCCTGAGGCGCAACTTGATGCTTGAATAGATGTCAATTGGCGCCTTAGCTCTTAACTTGCTTCTTGGCACTTTAAGGCATAATTTGAGATGTTTAGGACCTTACAATTACTAAGCGCCCTTTAAGGGTCCTGTGGATGTGAATTAGCGCCCTGACATGAGTAACTGCCTTCTCCAATTTGGGCGCTAATCTTGGTTGGTAAGAGCAGGAATGTACGCCTAGAAGACTTAGGCTATCTCTTCGGTATTAAGAGCCTATTTTGATGCCTTTGAACACTACAACTACTAGGCGCTCTTTGAGGTTAGACAAGAGGAATCTTGCGCCTAGAGTTAAATGAGGGTTTCTGCAAAGCTAGGCGCCCAGAATGATCATTTCAAGGGTGGAAATGCGCTTCAACTTCTAAATGCCCATTCTCCTTCCAAGGCGCAATTTGATGATGACTCAAACATGTATAGGCGCCTAAGGTTTAAGAGACGTTCTTTTCGCTTACCTTAACTTTCAATCATCGTAGTTGATACAAAAAACCCTCAAGACTTGCAATTGTAAATTGATTTCCATCAAGGCGCCAAAATGGTCTGGAAATGAAGAAATGTGCCTTAGCTCACTTGAGTGAATTTTGGGCTTTAAAGATGTGCAAAGTGTCTTGGGGTTTTAGTTCTTCAAGGCGCTACCTTCTATGATTTCAAACATGCACCCCAAGTTAAGGCGCTCAGGATGATCATTTTGATGACAAAGAGCGCCCTTGTCCTAAAAAGTTTGATTTTGGTCCAATTGGAGTTCCTCATCCTAGGCGCTATCTACAAGTGGCATCCAGATCCTTTCACCCTTGGGCGCCTAAGTGGAGTTGTTCATGATAAGATTTGCGCCTAGATCCTTTAGAGCTATTTCTTGCAAATTTTCAAGGTTTAAGGCTTTCTAATAGCAATTGCAATCAAGGCGCCATCCTCTGGAAAATTTGAAAGTTGATCTTCCTTTAAGCGCACATCTGAGTGTCCACCTAAGGCGCCAATTTGGGTATCTGCCGGTGAGAAAATGCGCCTAAGCTTCCTAGAGTGAACCCATGCCTAGATTTGGCAATCACAGGATACCTTTCAGGATGTTTGAGATAGGTCTCAGATCCACCTGATTTAACATGTAGATTCTGGGTTTTTAAGAATCCACCAGATGTCAGACTTAGCCAATTTTCAGGATCTTCAAGATCAAAATACCAGACTAAGTCATTTTCAAGATCTCAAACATCAAAATCAGGTCATCAAGGGGCTCTAAGACTCAAACACCACTGACTTCATCATGCAATAACTCTAAGACATCATCAAAACTTCATGCAAAGCACTGGAATCCAAAAAAAAACAGGGGGTCCCCATCTTCAATGGGGTGATGTGTGATTAGGTCACAACGGGACCCTCTGGCAATATCTGTACCATGTCTACCCCCTGTGCCTGAGTAGGAACTAGAACTGGCTGGGCTACCTCTACTCCCTGCACCTGAGTAGTCGGTAATGGTATAATAAATGCAAGCTCAATATCCAACTCTGGTAATTCCCGTGGAGGACTCACAAAAGGGATGTCTGTAATCTGGATGAGAGCTCCTAATAACTGCAGCCAACTGTCAACTTGTGTTGAGTTCTCTGGTGACCATCCAATATGTTGAGTGGTGTCCTCAACTAGACGAGTAACTAGATCCTCCCTCACCGGCATCCTTATCTCCCCCCAAGGTACTGGATTAGAACTCGGTTGAGCAGCAATAGTAGTCTGTGCTAGCACATCACTCAATAGTGGAAGCTCACCTATTGGCACTATAATATCATCTAGTGAGGGAAGAGTGGCTGAGGCCGATGAAGTAACCTCAATGCAATCCTCTTCCTCTGCACTATAGGAAGCCTCAGAACATGACTCTGTTGTTGCTGGTGCTTTCCTCTTCCTACTGACTGTTTTAGGCTCTTCCCGTTTTCCACCCTGCACTGGGGCCCGCAAATTTGTCCATCTAAAAACCGTAGGCCAAGAAGGGTTCATCGGGCTGAAATGGTCCTCCGGCCAGTGAAGGCACCTGTGTAAATGGCATCGAGGAGTAAGGCAATAGCATGATGTGTCATGTAGAAGGATTTGTGCGTCATTTTCATGAAAACATGTATCCTTTCGAATAATATTGCCACCCAGTAACAAAGTTCCCTCGTTGAGACCCACCATGTAGTCGATCATCCAAAGAGGGCTATTAGAGGAGCGGGTGGCTCCCGTCAACCTACCTCGGATTACATCCATTATACATCACTCATCAGTGGCTAGGTGGTCCCGACACAACCCTCGGTTACCTGTAGCCCTCAACTTTTCCTTCTTATCACTCAAATCATTTCTACATATCTTCTCAAGTGTGGCTTCCCTCTAACTTGGTGATACTTTTTGTTTAGCAACTGTGAAGTAATGACGAGGGCTACCCAAAACCCTCTCAAAATCCTCAAGTGTGAAAGTAATTTTTATTGGTGTATTCATGTAATTAATAATTGTTTGCTAAGAACATACATTATAATTGGCAACCATGCTTCTCAAAAGGGTTTCAAAATCTCTGAAATTAAAATAAGGAATTTGTATCACCTTGTCAACCTGAGCTTTCTGAAGAGCTACCTTGAGCAGATGGTCGGCAGCGTGATTTGTCCACCATGTCCTCCATTCTGCTGCCGTCAAACTCTCCCACTATGATGAATCTGTCTTATGCTTCTCTTTGACTTTCTCTTTCTATGGTTGCTGTTTCTTTTGCACTGTAGTGTCGACAACAACATTTGGTCTATACTTTGCAGGTGATTCCTCCTTGATTATTTTCCCCACCATTGTTCTTTCCTATAGCTTTCACACTATTGCACTCTACTTTCTCGATTTCTCAACCGTGAATGGAATCGCAAATGAATTCTAGCAATTTATTTTTGTTTACATGACTCCGTAACTGAATGTTGGCTTGCCTTATGAAATATTGTTTGTTGCTACTTGTACGGTCAGACCATGCTCACGGCGTCAAGAGGTTTATGGTGTTTAATGAACACGAGAACGAGAAATTTGAAGTGTACGGCATTCTCTTTCCTTGCAATACTCACATCAGGCACATTCACCCGTACGGAAGAGCAGGGAAGACTTCTATAGCTGAGGGAGGAATTACCAGCATATGGCAGCAAGTTGATGGATTCTCGTTCGATGATGACCAAACACACTCGTACGGCTCTAGACTTGTATGATCTCTACGTTTTCAAGAGCTTTTAACTTTCTCGTACGGCTTAACTCCCCACTCATACGGCGATCAACAATCTTTGGCCATGTCGTACAATCGAAGACTTAAAGTCAATGAGAGGGCAATACTTGCACGTTGTCGCCATACTTGTACAACAAGGGAAAATATTTTGTTCCTGTTGCTGTACGGTGATCACTAAAAAGGACTTCATACAACGGTAGAAGCACTCATCTCAACTTGTACGACTATTTGGACAGGATTTGTAGCCAACTCATAGTGCGGAAAAAATCCTCTCTTCCTAGACTCGTACGGTGATTGCTTTGCTTTCACTCATACGGTGATTGCTCTACTTTCACTTGTACGGAGGTGAGGGTAGAATGGGGCTCGTACGGCCAGCAAATTGTACGGCCCTTTATACTTTGCCCTTTTTCACTCTTTCAGTTTTTTTTTTTCTATTTTTTACTTTTTGAATTTTTCACTTTTTTAAATTTTCTATCTTTTTTTCAATTTGTCAATTTTTCTTTTTTTTTTTCAATTTTTCACTTTTCTCTTTACTCTATTTCTTCTTTCCATTCGTGGGTATTTTTTTCCCTTTTCCCAGTCTTCAAATCTTGTCATGTCCCATAATTTTTCCCAATTTTCTCTTTCCTCTTCTTTTTCGTCTTCCTCTAAAACCTGGATTTCCGTCATGTGGCAGAAAATTCAATCCTCATATGTCTTCCGTAGGTAGTCATTAGAACAACACTGGTCAATTTCTTCGAATTCAAAAATTTGATTGTCTAATTCTAATTGGCCCATACCTTTGTGTAGTTGACCAACGTCGATTAATTTCAGTCCTTTCGGTTCATGGACTCATTGAACTATTTTCCCATCCTCGTTGATTGTCAACTGTCTAGTTTTGTATACTGCTTTCCATATCCGACTTCTATGAAGTGGTGCGCTCCTAGGTGCCCCTTCAGGTAAATTCCTTTCACTCCTTCCCCGAAGTTCATCATCATAGGTTGAACGTTCTATAAAAAATGTGCTTTCCACCAGATACCTTGGTGGCCTTGGTGGGACAACCTCTTTGGGTAGTAAGAATGCAAATTTTTCCATTATACGTTGATCTTCTCAAATCCCGTCATCATCACCTATACTTCTATCTTCTTCTACTTACCATGGCCCGACATCTTCTACCACTCCTGTTCTTATTACTGTGTATGGCATATAGGATCTCCAGTAGTCATACATCTTCATAAGGTAACCCGGTGGTGCATACAAGCCTGTAACTTCATCCAAATTCATACTTGGAAAGAATACCCCGTCTATACTTTCATTTGTGTCTATTTTTACAGACTGTTGTTCAACTCCAGTAATTCCCCACTCGCTTGGTTCATTTACTGGTGCTTTTCCAAACTCCATGAGATTGATTGAAATTACATCCTATCTTTGCTTATAAATCTTAAGCTTTGACCCATTTACTGTGTCTTTGATTAGAGTACCATCCAGGTTGTCAAGCTTTATAGATCCATTTCCCAGTACTTCTCGTACTCAGAACGTTCCTAACCACCTCACCTTGAACTTACCGAGCTAAATCTCGTTACGACCGTTGCACTTGAGGACTAACTATCCTTGTCGGAAGTTCATTCTCCGGAGGTGCTTATCGTGCCAATACTTGCAGCATTTCTGCATCACCTTGGTCGACCACTAAGCTAGGACTCATCGTTCATCCAATTTATTTAATTGAAACAGCCTCTCCTATAGGCTTTCTGTGTCACCCAACCGGTTCTCCACTATTATCCTCAAACTTGGAACCAAGTACTCTGTTGGTATTACGGCCTCTTGACCATACATCAATTGAAAAGGTGTATGTCTTGTCGTTACCTTGTAAGTCGTACGGTAGGCCCATAGTACTACTGGCAACATCTCTTCCCAATCTGTCCCTTCGATGCCACATGATTTGTGAATAACAGAAACTAATACTTTATTTGTCGCTTCCGCCTGTCCATTTGCTCTTGGATAGTAAGGGCTCGACAGTGTGTGAAATATTTTAAACTCTATTGTCATAAGCCAAATTACATGGTTGACAAAATGTCCCCCACGGTCACTTGTTAACTGGATGGGAATTCCATACCTTGTGACTATCTGTTCATATATGAACTTGGCAATACTTGACGTGTTGTCTTTGCAGGCTCTAGCCTCTGCCCATTTCATGAGGTATTCTCGGCACAAATGCAGTTGGCTGACTTTCAGCAGCCCTATGAAATCAAGTGCCCATCTCTCAAACAGCTCATGGGGATGCGAAGGTGACAGAGGCATGTAATCTCTCTTCAAGGGCTTCCCTACACTTTGGCATGTATCACACCCTATCACCCACGCTCGAGCATTTGTATGCAATGTTGACCACCATAGACCTGCCAACAAAACTTTTCTCGTTGTGGCATCTGGTCCCATGTGTCCACCGGCCAACCATTCATGAGCTTCTTGTAATACTCCTCTCCCTTCACTCATCACACATCTTCGAAGTATGTGGTCCAGTCCCATTTTGTACAAGAGCCCATTTATTAACTAAAATGTTTTACTTTTTAGGGCTAACTTTCTCCTTTCTCCTGGCAACATGTCCCTAAGAAATGTTGAAGTAGATAGATATTCACTAATATCCTCATACCATGGTGGTAAAGCAGCAATCTGAAATAGGTGAGCATCCGGGAAATCTTCGTTTACCCCTTCCAGAGGTTCTCCTAACTTAATCCTGGAGAGTTGGTTTGCTATCACATGGCTCTTCCCTGGGCGTACCAGTATTGTGAATGTAAATTCTTGTAGGAGTAATAACCATCTGCTGATGCGTCCTTGTATGGTTGGCTTATTCACCAGATACATCAATGCCTGATGGTCTACGAAGAAGGTGAAGGGTGTTGCCAATAAGTAGTGCCTGAACTTTTGCACCACGTATACCATCCCCAATGCTTCCCTCTCTGTTGTACTGTAATTGCATTCTGCATTGGAGAGTAATTGACTCGCAAAGAATACTGGGTGGTCGAGTCCTTGTGGCCCAACTTGTGCCAGTGTAGCTCCGATTGCAAAATTGGAAGCATCCACATGCACATGAAATTCCTTGTCCCAGCTCGGGTAGGCGAGTATGGACGAGCTAATTAGCCGCATCTTTAATTCATTGAAGGCTTTTTCTTGCTCGTCCAACCAAATGAATGTTACTCCCTTCTCGATAAGCATGTCGAGCAAGTAGGAAACTTGTGCAAAATTCTTTATAAACCCTCGGTAATAACCGACAACCAAGAAAGGACTTTACACCCGTCACATCTCCTGGTGCCTCCATTTGTACAATAACTCTATCTTATCTGGACCCGTTTTTAATCTTGCCTTGCAGACTGTGTCCAAGGAATTTGCCCTGTGGTACCATGAATTGACACTTTTTCAGGTTCAGGGCTAGCCTCACCAATCTACAACGCTCCATGCACTCAGTGAGGGCTTTCAAATGGATTTGTTGGTCACTATAGATTGACCAGTCATCGAGAAAGGCCTTAAAATTTCCCACTAACATCTTGTCAAAAATATGAAGAATGTTCCTCTAGAAGGTGGCTGGAGCATTGCACAGCCCAAACGACATTCTGTTGTAGGCATATACTCCATCTACCACAAACGTAGTCTTCAACTTGTCCTCTTCAGCTATTGTGATTTGGTTGTAGCCGAAGAAACCATCAATAAATGAGTAAATTTCATGTCTGGCCACTTCTTCGAGAATTTAATCTGTGAACGGGATTGGAAACGGGTCCTTGATGGTTATTGCATTTAGGCACCTGAAGTCCACATATCCTAATTTGCCCTCCTCCCTTTTTGAGTGAGATGACAATTGGGGATACCCATTCACTCGTCTCTACCTTGAAGATTATGTCGACTTCCAACATCTTTTCTATTTCTTCCTGGAACCTTGCTGCATAGTTTTTATTCATCCTGTAAGGTCTTTTTCTCACTGGTCTTGCTCCTGGTACCAATGGTATTCTATGAACACATAATTTTGGAGGTATCCCTTTCAAGTCCTTATAAGTCCAAGCAAACACATCTTTATACTCCATGAAGATCTTGAATGCAGCTACCTTAAGTACTAGATCCCAGTCATCTCCTACCCAAATCACCTAGGGGTTGCTTTCCTCTCCCAGGTTGACTTTCCTCGTCGAGGGTTCTTCATACATGATGACCTCCTCTGGTTCAAATTTGTGTGTCGATGTACTATTTATTTCAACATCTCCCTCTCTGTATTCTTCATATGTTGCTGGAAAGGTATGAGTTATCCTCGGTTGAGTATTATCTTCCTCAAGATTGTAACTTGTCGACCGAGAATCTTTCTTGCCAAGTGTTTGACCACTTGCCAACCAAGAGTTCGTTCTGTGAGTGTTTCACTCGTCGGCCTAGAATTCTATCTGTCAAGTGTTTTACTTGTCAACCATGCTTCACTCGTCATCCCAGAGTTGCTAAGTGCTTTACTTGTCGGGCGACAGTTCTCAAGTGCTTCACTTGTCGGCCGAGAGTTGTCGAGTGCTTCACTTGTCGGCCGAGAGCTCCTGAGTGCTTCACTCATCGGCCGAGAGTTGCCGAGTGCTTCACTCGAAGCTCTCGAGTGCTTTACTTGTCGGCCGAGAACTCTCTCCAATTTCTCCTATTTGAATCATATTGCATTCAGGTTGAAAAACATCGTATTCTTCCATTTGCTAATGGAAAAGCCCACTGAATTAGCTTGTCTCGTCTTCAGAACACTCCTGTAATTTCAATATCCCCTCATCATTGGGCTCCATAGGCCCTCTTCCCTCTCCGGCAGATGTCTCTCCTCCGTTGAATTAGAGTCGAATGCCATTTCTTCACTAACGGTCTGAGTTCTCAGGTCAATCACAAATTTTTTGCCCTTGTTTTCTATTGACAATGTATTCTTCTTCTAGTTGTGGTCGGCCTTGGCAGCTATCAGCCACCCTCAGTCAAGTAATGCATCATATGTTGCATTGTGTGCTATAATGACTACAAAATTCAATAAAAACTGTTTAGTGTTGATCTTTACCTTTTGAGCCATTAGCACTCTTAGCACTTTGATTCAGTGTTGGTCGGCTCCCACCAACTGAAAGTTTTGTGGCCACAAGGAGGGTTTCCCGAGACTTTTCCAAGTCTTCTCAGGTAGCACATTCACCCCAGAGCCCCAATCAACTATAGTGCTAGTCAGGTTCCTCCCAAGAACTTCCATATGCACCACGGCTGGTTTCTTTCCTATATTGATTGCCAGCAGCCTTGGGTCGACAACTTGCTCGCCGCGTGGTGGTGGTTCTATTATAACATCCTCATCATCCTTGTTCTCGGTTGGTTTTTCTTCCACCACATTAGATATTGCCATCCTCAATTGCAACATACTTTGCAGGAGATCGGCCATCCGTATTGGAATGGTGGTTTGCAACACCTGACTTGCAATATTTCTATTGGAATTCGACCGAGTGGTTGTGCTTGCCTTTTTATTTGAATACCTCTGTTCTATCTCCATGGCGTATTCAACTTTTTTTCTTGCATCATGGAATCTCTCCTTCTCAGTTTGGGGATCTGGATAGCTTGCCTTCTATGCTTGTGCTCGGGTGATGACAAAAACTTCATCTTCTTCTTCTTCTATGCCGATCAAATTGATAGTACTCTTTTGCTTCGGGCAACCATTATCTTCATGGTCACTGGGCCCACACCATCTGCATAATGCATTCACTTTGTCCTGGTTATTGTTCTGGCATTCACTTGCAAAGTGCCCCCATTCACTACATTGACGACATTGAATCATTGGTCGTCCTTTTGCGTCATATTATATGCGGCTTCTCCCCCCACTATTGTTGTTAAATCTGTTATTCCCTCCCTCTTCACTTTTTCCGATACCCACCTAGAGATGCATTCTAATTGTTTTGTTTTGGTGGCATAGTGGGTGGGGTAGATTGTTCGCCCTGTGTGAAGAGCACTTGTGTGCTCCTCATTTTCAAGTTATATGGCCACTCTTTAATGGAATGCCCCATCACCTGACATATATCACAGAACATCTTTTTGGGGCAATTTGCCTTGACATGACCCTCATTATTGCATTCTGTGCACTAGAATTCTTTGCTTTCCTTACCACTTTCTTTTTCTTCTTTAAACTCCATCATTCTTATCATGTCTTTTCGAAGTGCCTATACAGTTTTAGATTTGTCGTTGCTATCGTCCAAGCTTTCATCATCGTCATCCCTCTTCTTCCCTCGGGTCAACATCTTATCTTCACTATCCATGTCCATTGCCTAGTTGTAAGCCTCGGTGTACAATGACGACGGTACAATCTTCATTTTTTTCTGAGCAAGGGAATCAAACCTTCACTAAACCAGCATTTCTTCAATCCATTTGCAAGTTCCTTCTCCAGTTTTACCAGAAGCTCTTTCAGCCTACGATTATAGGCTCATACATTTTCATGTTTTCCTTGTTTTGTATTGTAAATTTTGGCAACAATTTCATTATCGTCCCTTACGAGTTTGAATTCTACCTGAAACGCCTTCTTTAATGCATCCCAACTACTTTTCAAACTTTCCTTGAGTTCAGTGTACCAGTCAATAGCTATACCCCTAAGGGTTGCTAGAAACGATCTCAGTCAATAGGACCTATCATCCTGTCTGTTGGCTACCCATATAGTTTCACAAGTTTTACAGTGTTTGACTAGATCCTCCAATCCATTTCCGAGAAACTTCGGTAGCTTCTGCCTCTCCATACTCGAACTGCCCGGTGGAGTCACCATCTTTCCTTGGCGCAACTTCAGTGTTTGGTTTCTAGTCGAAGAGTTTTGACCCATACGACTCGATGTTGTCCACGCACTTTCGGCCATGCAGGTGTCCACTCCTTCCTCGGCAAACCTCACACTCTTATTGCCCACAGGGTTTTTTCTGTGCTCCTCTAGTCCCAAAGTTGTAGGCTTATGCTCAATGATGCTCAACTCTTCAACCCGTTGAGTAATGTCTTCATTTATCTCCAAGGGCGAGTCTTGCCATGATTGGTCTTCCCACTCGTCAATTGAGTTGCCCACTTGGTCGGCAAGATCTTCTTTCTCGTCAAGGAATGGTAATTGCTTTGCTAATTCCTCCCACTCTTTATTTGTATGTTGCCGCGCTTTAGTGCTTTGTCGTACGTCAAGAATTTTTTTCTCCTCCCGACTACGACTCCAACTAACACTTCTATTCCTTTCTAGCAATGGGCTTTCACTCTCCGAAAATAACCCTTTTGTTTCCTCAGTGATTCTTTGCAATCGCCTCCTTTCCCTCTATTCTTGTATTCTCAATGATCTTCGTGTTTTGTACTCAGGTGTTTCTTGACCGCTCCCTGGTCGTCTGTACTTATTCGGATATAACTTATAAGGGCATGAATTGTATGCATTAATTGTATGGTGTGCGACGTTGATTAGTGTTGCGCTCCTCTTCCCATCTCGCACGTTCCTCGTACCTTTGTAGTATCTGTTGACGACGTTGCTCCCTTTCTCTTTCTTCGCGTAGATCTTGCAAGATTAGATAGTTCCTAGCCAAGAGCCTAGGCATACATGTGAGGAGATTATTGACTTCCCTGTTCACTTCAAGATTTTCCGAGATTATCTCTTCTGGTATTTCTCTACGATGGGCTTCGTTTCTTACGTATTGTCTCACTGATACACTCCACAGATATACTAGGTCTTGTGTCAAGCCGTCCTCTCAATCATTTTCTTCTCGGTCATTGTCTTCTCTATCACTTTCTTCTTCTCGATGCTGCTCTTCAATCTCTTCAGTGGGTCGTGGTTCTTCACTTAGCTGAATTGGCTGACCCATTATGATGCCATAGTCATTGTCCACTCCACTCGTCACCGACTACTCAACTTGTCACCGACTATTCAATTCGTCATCTACTACTCAACTCGTCACCCTTCAACCCAACTCCGAATAGGCAACGGCGCCAAAATGTTTACTGCCTTTTGAGTCTAAATAGAACATACAGAGTAAACAGAAATGTATATGAACTGAAAGTAAAATAACATCATAACAATATATTCATTGCGAACTCACAACAGAACTCATATATATTATCTCAGAATTTGCCCATACAATGATATCAAAACTGAACTGTCGCCAATACAATGATATGATGAGTATATAAAGGAGGCCGACGGTTGCCTGGATGGCCAACCGTCACCAACGACTATAACCGTCGGGAGATAACAACCTCACCGATCACAACCAAAACATAACTAATTACAAGTATATTATGCCACTAACAGAGTTTTTGTTTGTATTTTTAATGTACAGTTCTAGTTCATTGTCTGATCTAATGTGTCACGTGAAGGAAGCAAGAGGACTTGCTCATTTCTCAACTCTAGACATGTATATATACTTTTGCTTCACTCCAAATAATTGAACTTGTGACGTTTTTACTTGTAAATGCAAATTGACATCAAAGGCCAAGGCAGGGTGTTCGAAGAGGGACTTAGCATTTCATTTAACTTTGTAGCCTCTCTCAAGCAAACATTTTAACATGTATTTGTGTCGAACAAGGCATATGTATGCTTCAAAGAACAGAAAAAATAAAGGAAATTCTACCCAGCAAGCACTTTGAGTATCACAGTATGTAACTAGAAACAAATCTGTAAGGGAGTCACAAATTACAAGTACAGAAATAGAAGTTACATATATACTAGCTGACAAATTCAAATATACATATACTTACCAGGAACAAACACACTATGATAAAACTATTCAAGTCAACACTAGAATTTACAGTAAAAATATAAGGAGCAATCAAGATATGCATCAAATGCCAATGTTAGTTTCCTGGTTATTTTTAAATCAGGAAAGCAAATCTGCAACAGTAAAGTGACATACCTGGCTGTCAAGAGGATCTGTTTCTCGAGAAATGAGTTCCTGCAAACTCAAAATAATAAAACATGAAGCAACAATTGGATCTATATTCATGTGTGGAAATGCTGCATGTCCACCTTTGCCATCTATTGTTGCTTCAAACCTACATGTAGCAGCGAATAATGGGCCTGGGCTTGAAGCAATGGTGCCAGTTGTCAATGTATTATCAACATGCATTCCAAAAATAGCCTCAGCATCTGCAAGTGCACCTTCATTGGTCATAAGAGCTGCACCTGCTCCCCCTTCTTCAGCGGGTTGGAATATGAGTCTCACAGTACCCTTCAATGTCAGACGACAACCATAACAAACATTAAGCCTGAAAAACAGTAATAGTAGCAATAAAGAACAAAGTCATAACAAATAAATCAATAGGAAATCAGTAATCACATCCCAGATATTCACAAACAAGTGTATATTATAATTAACAATGTTATATAGATCAGTCTGGTTGAAAATGTGCAATCCTTAATAACCATCCATTTTACCAAGCATGGTGTTTGCAACCAAAAAATAATCATGAGGTTGTCAAGATAAGCACAGTGATAAATCACTAAGACGCGGAAGAATTGATATTATCCACTTTATCGGAACTAGCCAGAGAGAGGTATATCATTGAAATATATGAAGTTTAGTGGATTAAAAATCGCATACCATGTGAATGCATACCTAGGGTTGGTATAATGTCCTGGACATCCAAGGACCAAAATGTCTTGGGGACGGGGATGAAGACAAAATGTCCCCTTGCCATTGCCCCTAGCTTGTAAAAATATTAGGACGTCCCCTTATTTTTCTACCTGTTCCCAGGACATTAGCTGATGTCCCAAGGGTGGCAGGACATTCCTCGACCGTCTTGGGGATGAAGGGATATCCCCAGACTGTCAGGCCTTTTTTTAATATAGATACATATATTTATCAGCCATCCCCCAAACTTCCAAAAATTTTGGGAATTGTTTTCCATCCTCATCCCCTCACCTGAAAACTTGGAGAAACATTGCTTAAAAGTTTAACAGTATTAAAATCACAGGAATCAAGAATCAAGATTAAAAAAGTGATACAAGTTGATTACAAACTAACTAGCTTCATAAGATATGCCTTGATGCCCTCCTATAGAAATATTTGTAAAATCAAAATTCCACACTTAAATATATGTTACAGCAAGCATCCCAATTTTTGGTTCAGATTTGTTTCCTTTACAAAAAGATAGTATTGAAACTACAACTATTATGAGCTTAAAAAATGTACAACTTAATTTCCAAATCCTGTTGCAGGATCAAGGCATTCTCGCTAGCACTGCATGCTTGCTCAGAGTACCCTTGCAGCCTGCCCATGAAGCATTGTTACGGGGCAAAGAAAAGAGTAGCATTGTACAATTTGTTCAACATGTAAAAATTTAAAAATCATGATAATTCACTCAATTCGAAGTAAACTACAAAGGAAGTCAATATCATGTGAGCTGGCCCACAAGCCTCCCCTCTAGTTAGGCTTTTATTGCTGATAAAAAATATGTAGATTTTATGTTCTACGTTTGCCATTCAAGGGAACAGTTACGATTGCTAAATTTCCACAATCAACACAGATTTGCATCAGTTTCCTGGTCTGACTATTTAATCATGAAGCCTCACACCTCTTTCTAGAGCTGTTCAATTCAAATTGTATATAGGTTTTAATGAAGTTTCTCTGTTCAGATAGAAATTATTCTTCTAATATTGTTATTTCCCTGCTAAACATGTAGGTCATTCTGGATGTTGTTGCTATTGAGGATACCTATCATTACTGCTATAACAATAAAAGTATTAGAATTGATCATTTCAAGCAAGTAGGGCACGCTCTTATTGTTTAATTGGATTAGTTCAACATGTCATTGCATAGTAAATTCTCATATGTCATTTCTTCACATTTCCAGTTGCTTAGTTTTTTTTCTCTTCTCAAAGTATAGGTGTCTCCAATAGTTGTGGCCAAGTCATTGCATTTTTTTAAAACATATACCTGGATACAACTGTGTTAAACTTTTTCCTTCAAACACAAGTTTTACATTGCACAGAGCTGTCACAAGTTTTCTCTCAGGCAAAGTTATTGATGTTATTAACAGAAACGTATGAAATGTCATGAGACCCTGGAAATAACTCCCAAAAGTGTTATAGGTCAACTACTAGCAAGTGGGCAATTGAACATGTATTACAAAAAATTATGGCTAGTATTGGAAAATTAGCACAACATGTGAAGATGCTAAGAGAAATTGGGGAAGATAAGATAATGTAGATATAAGATGCTCGCATTCAACATCAAATGAAACAATTACTTGAGTCTAATTTGAATTAGAATAAAAACTAATGTATAATAACATAAGTCTAGCTAAAGTATGACATCATCTACCTAAATAACTGCAAAACTCTACAATTTAGTCAAAGTTATTTGACTTTAAACTATATAAAATTTAAACATTTTAGATTTCCATGACGGTCAAATTTTTATGGCTGACTTCAAGGATTGCAGAGTGAGTGCTTTTTAGTCCCTGAAAATTAGACTATAAAGATCATAAAAAAATCAAAATAGCCAAAGGAATATCCTTTGGAATATATCTAACAATAGTTACAAGACTCGCAGAGATTCACCTAGACTCAGCGAGTCCCGAGGCAGGCGACCCAAAACGAGTCCCGAGGACTCTAGACCTAAGTACCTGGTGAGTCCAAACTAGGTAGACACGGCCGCGGCCAGTAAAAAAAATAAGTAAATAAATATTAAAAAAAAAGACTTAAAATAATCTCACACCCTAAAAGCACATTCATTTTATTTTCAAGCACAAGGAGGAAGAGAAAATAAGTTTTGTGGCAAAAAATACATGTCGTTGAAGGAAAAATCAGCACACAGGTTGAGCAAGAAACGATGATTGAAGACCATTTGGGCAGGTTTGTAGCAGCCCTTGGTGCATCTAAAGGAGCCTACGAAGGATTTGGAAGAGCCCACCATTGATTTGGAGCAGCCCACCATCAATTTGGAGCACATTTGAAGAGCTAATTTTGTATTTTGAAGTTTTTTTTATTTTTTGTTTTTTAATTTCTCGTGTTCTATATTTGTTTGTTTTTTTTTCACTTTAGTTAATGGAACAAACATTAAACCCTAGTTGTTTTTGTTATTTTTAAAAAAAAATTATAACTGCAAACCCTAACCATTTTTAGTTTCTGATTTTTTATTTTAGTTTAATTAAAAACCATAAAATTTGTTAATTTATTTTCTATTTATATCTTATTGCAGCATACTTTAAGCTTACATTTATAAATTGTTCCAAATTTCCAATCACAATGTCAACCCCAATTAGAAAGGATCCTTGTTGGAAACATGCCATCCCTGGGTCAAAACGGGGAGCTAACTTGTTTCATTGCAACACAAAATTGCTTGGGGGAGGCGTTAACCAATTGAAGTATCACCTTGCACTAATACCATGTTGAGATGCTAAACCATGCCCAAAAGTGACTCCTGAAGTTATACGAGAAGTGCAAAGCCAATTAGAGACCTTTGAGCAAAAAAAAAACTAAGAAAAAGGCAAAAAGAAAAAAATGGCAACCTTGGTGGAGACTCTTCTTCTTCAATTCCTCCATTTCCTAGATCTTCAAGTAGTGGCAATGGCAATGGCAGTGTTAGTATTGGGCCTAGAATTCATGGATCTAATTTAGATTCATATATTTTACCACACACTACTCTAGGTGCCCAACCATCACTTGAAAGCATGGGTTGGAACAAGGATAAACATGATGCAACAAAAAGTGCAACTGGAGACTTTTGGTTCTATTGTGCCATCCCATTTCACATAGCCAAGTAATTAATTTTATTTTATTTTTAAATATATAGTTTGATTTCTTTGTCACTTTAATTTTTGCAATTAGGGGTATGTAGAATTTAATGTTAAACTCTCAATTTTAGAATACTTATTTTGTTTATTTTATTTGTTTTAGGTCTCCTTATTGGCAAAACATGGTAGATGCCATTAATGTTTGTGGGGCGGGGTTCAAAGCCCCTAATGATGAGAAGATAAAGGGCTCCATTTATACTCAAAAGGTGGCTGATGTGAAAGCCAGAATTCATGAGCAACGTGACATATGGAATAAGAAGGGTTGCACCATCATGACTGATGGTTGGAATAATAGGAGAAATAGAACATTGTTGAAATTCCTTGTTTCTTCCTCAGGTGATTGTACTTCCTAAAATCCATTGATTAAGTGATTAAGATTTCTAATTTCTACTTTATTGAATCACTAATTTTGTTTTTTTCTCAAGTGGGCACAGTGTTCTTGAAATCCATTGATGCTTTAGAAAACACAAAAAATGTTGAATTCCTTTGTGAAACTTTGGAGGGAGTCTTGGCTGAGGTAGGTGAGGAGAATGTGATGCAAATAGTTAGAAATAATGCAGCAAATTATGTTGTTGCAGGTGGACTTCTCATGGATAGGCACCCATCCTTATTCTAGACTCCTTGTACTACTCATTGCCTTGACCTCATATTGGAGGATATTGGCAAGATTCCATGGATTAAAGCATGTGTGGAGCATGCTAAAAATATTTGTAAATACATATATAATCATACTTGAGTCCTCAAACTAATGAGAAAATTCACAAAGAAGGAATTGGCTCATCCTGGAATAACTCACTTTGCAACAAATTTGATCACATTGCAATCCTTGCTTCAATCAAAGGCAGCTTTGAGGCGCATGTTTGCTAGTGAGAAGTGGTCTTCATCATCATATGCTAAAACCAATGCAAGGGTTGATGTGGTTGATTGGATTTTTTATGAGCACAACTTCTAGCTTCCATCCAAGGAGATCATAGAGGTAAATCTCCATTATATTTTTGTTCATAGTTCCATTTTATTTGCTTATCTTTGTTCACACTTATGTTAGTGTTTCACAATAATTGCAGTTCACAGAGCCTTTAGTTGTTCTCCTACGAGTTGTTGATTGGGAGAAGCCAGAAATGGGCTACATATATGAGGGCATGGACAAGGCCAAGGAGGCCATTAGATCCATTTATGTTGGGGTTGAAGATAAGTATCGTCCCATATGGAACATCATTGATCAACAATGGCACCTTCAGCTTCACAAACCCTTACATGCAACTGCCTATTTCCTCAATCTGGCATTCCTATTCCACCTAAATTTCAAGGCCAATGAGGAGGTTCTAAGTGGGCTCTACACAGTAATAGAGTGGATGGCACCTGATCCTCAACTTGGAGCGCAAATAATCATTGAGATTGAAATCTTCAGACTTGCACGAGGAGACCACTTTGCACGAGAGACATGCAAGGCAATTCGGGCAACATAGCAGCCAAGTCAAAATCTATTAAGGGCATAATTTAAGTTTAAAAATTAACACTTTTCCCTTTTTTAACACTAATATTGAAACTCAATGTTAAACAATGAGATTGAATTTTTCTTCTTTGTCATATCCCCCCAAAAGTGTAAAGATCAAAATAAAATAATATTATTATTCTTTAATATTTAAATATCAAGTATTTAAAATATATTAGAAGACAATAATAAAATATAATACTTGGCAAAATGTATAGTATAGTTTATAATAAAATAGTGCAAGGATAAAATTAAAATCAAAACAACTAAAGCTATTTGTATGGTTATTGAATCCTCTTAATAAAACTATGCTAACTAAACGATTATCAAAGAGGCACCGTTGTCTTCAAGTAGCAGCGATTCTGCCAAGAGACACGTCTCAAAGGAGACCCCCGCCACACTATAAAGAGGACATCGCTCAAAGGGAGAGGGGGCATCAGAGAGGAGGGAGGAAATAGAAAGAAAATCACAGCCGAAAGATAGAGCCCTGAGACTACAGATCGAACAGGTAAGTAAATACTATCCAGAAGTTAACTATTGCAATTATGTTGGGAATTGATCATAGGAAATGGAGAATAGGAGGTGCAGAAGGGGAATAGCAGGTGCTAGAGGCTTTCTAAGTACCCCACCCACGATGATGATTGGCGGTCTGCCATTGTTGGGCCAAGAGGGATTGCCGTATCCACTCTTGGGCTTGGAAAGAGCACTCTATGGGCATCCCAGCGCAGCCATCCTATTCGACCATGCCTATGATTGAGGAAACAAGCAGTAATAATTTGAGTAGAGTATTGTAAAATAAGTTATAGTAATTAGATGAAGTCACACAATCATTTGTCGTTTGAAAAGTACTTATACAGTTGGTTTGTTAAAAAATCAAATATAATTCAATTCTTTTCCTTATTTCTTGTATTATGTGTTGATAGGTTTAATCTTAAAATTAAGGGTTATTACAAATGGTATCAGAGACACTTTCCTACCACCCTGTAAAAAAATAATATATGCAAACTTATCAAAGAACAAGGAGAGGTATGGGTGAACGATCGGAGAATGACATTAGGACCTTCATAGAAAGCAATGAAAGGAAAACCCAAGCCTTAATCGAACAAACTGAAAAAACAAGTCAAGCTTTACTCCAAACCTTACAAGACATGAAGGTTACCATGGATACCCTTAAACATAATGGTTCAAATGGGAGAGATTCTAATTCTAACCATTCTGAAAATAATAGTAACGCTTCCTCTAACCCTAGGATTCAAAAGCCCAAATTCCTAACTAGGGAAGAAACCCCAATGGAAGGAGAAAACGATCCTCCTATAAGAAATGCTGAAGATACAGTAGCAGCCTATGCAAGACTAGATCCCGACATAAGGGAGATCGTATCCTTTAGAAATTTTTTGGAAGCTAAGAGATTTGAGGCACCCCGAAGGGAGGGTAGACAACCAAGTAAGGATCTAAAACAAAAGGTTAACAAATTAACCTTGCCAAATTTTGATGGGATAGGAAAAACCTCAGCCTATTCTTGGATACAAAAACTAAACACTTATTTAAACCTTAGTCCCATGATGGAAGAGGATGCAGTACAATATGCTATATTACATCTAGAGGGATTGGCTCACAAATGGTGGCTCCATGGCACCCTCACGCAAGGACATGATGATAAAATTTCATATGATGAGTTTACACAAAAACTTATTAAGAGATTTGATAGGAGGCAACCCACAATTTTATTGACAAGAACTTGGTAGCAAGATTAAAATTAGAAACACAAAATTTTAAAGGGTTCCAAGTAGCACTAGCTAATGGCTCAACTACCTCCTGCCATAAAAAGATTCCACAATTAAGCATAACTTTAGGGGCACATCCTACCAAGCAAGATTTCTATGTAGTTAACCTAGGGGATACAGATGTGATCCTAGGTACACCATGGATACATTCATTGGGACGATTCTACCTTGATCTTCCAAAGTTGGAGTTGTGTTTTTTTCAAGATGGGAAAGAGATCCTCCTTAAAGGATTAGCTGATGGCACTCCTAGAATGGTTTCATCTAAGAAAATGGAAAGAATTTTTAGGTAAGAAATGTTTAATCATAACATCATTATTAAATTTTAAGATTGTACTTATCAAAATTGTGTTAGGAAATATCTTAACAAAGGTTTATTATGTTTAGGAAAGGGCAAGGAGAATGGGCTGCCCAATGTTTGATTCTCGACAAATCTTCCTCACAAGGGAAAACAGTTCACATTGATATTAGACCCATCCTTAAAAAGCACAAAAAAGTATTCGAAGATATTCCAAGGGGATTACCACCAAAAAGAGGTTTTGAGCACACAATTGAATTAGAAAAAAGAGCCAAACCCGTAATTACCACACCTTACCGTCATCCCAGGAAATATAAGGAAGAAATTGAGAAAGCCATTAAAGAATTATTAGAAATGGGGCTTATCCAGCCTAGCTCTAGTCCTTTTGCCTCATCAGTAGTCCTAGTAAAGAAGAAAGATGGCACAATGAGAATGTGCATAGATTATAGAGCACTTAACAAAAAAACCATCAAGAACCAGTATCCAATTCCAAGGTTGATGAATTGATTAATGAACTCCATGGGGCAGTGTACTTTTCGAAATTAGATCTCCGTTCGGGATACCATCAAATAAGAGTAAAGGCAGAAGATGTTCACAAAACAGCTTTTAGATGTCATTATGGGCATTTTGAGTTTTTGGTCCTTCCTTTTGGACTCACTAATGCCCCAGCCACTTTCCAGTCATGTATGAATCATATTTTCAGAGGACAATTGAGGAAATTTCTACTTGTATTCTTTGATGATATCCTAATCTACAGTAAAACATGGGAAGAGCACTTAAGACACATAGATGAAGTATTGGGGATCCTTGAACAACATTCTCTATTCGCTAAAGCATCCAAGTGCGAATTCAAGATGGAAGAAATTCTATACCTGGGTCATAAGATTAGTGCACAAGGAGTAAGAGTTGATGAAGAAAAGATAGAGGCTATAAAGAGTTGGCCAAAACCTAGAACTCTTACACACCTTAGGAGTTTTCTAGGACTATGTAGCTACTTGTAATGTCCCCTTTAAGAAGATCCTTATTTTCCACCTTGCACATGAGAATTACTTCTTAAAGGAAACATTAGTAATAGATAAGATCAATAAATCATATTAAAATAATTAAATAAATAAATTATTTAATTATTCAATCTTAAGTGGATTCATATTTAGGGTTGTTTATTATATGTTAATTTTATTTATTTTCAAACCCTAGTGGAGATGGGGTACTATCTCTTGTTAGGTTGCATGAATCATCCTCTACAGGTAGTGCCTTTGTATGATGTAACACATGCCCATTCCACCTTAGGTCTTACTAAGTGCCTTTGTATGATGTAACATATGCCCATTCCACCACAGGTCTTACTTATTACCCTTGTATGATGTAGCATAGTCCATTCCACCGCAGGTCTTATCCATTGCCTAAGTATGATGTAACATGGTCCATTCCACCGCCGGTCTTATCTACCTTTCGATGTATTAATGCTACTTCTTCCTAACAAGTCTGCCTCCAATCTCTCAATGTGTTCTATGATCTTATATCATGGGTTTGTTTATAAGGACCTTGCCTTCATTATATAAATCAAGTATGATTACTCTTTATTGGGGCTTAATCCTAATGATGATGGATTCTCTAAGCATTTATAATCATGTTATGTATGATTACTCTTTATTGGGGCTTAATCCTAATGATGATGGATTCTCTAAGCATTTATAATCATGTTATTCATAGATGTTTAAGCTATCTATATCATGTTAGTTATTCGCTCCACCTTGACTATAACATGCTATCATATCATCTATACATATTTATATTTATAATTATAATAATATTTAATCACTAATATTGATATTTGTTAATAATATATTATTTATAATATTGCTTTCTTATATTACTCAATTTATTACTTAAATCTATATTTTAATATCATTCATATTATAATCCCTTTAATTAATATCATTCCGTATAAAAAAATAATGAAATAACTTATAGATATTAATTTATTTATTTCTTTGGGAATATAGGTGTAGCATACTTATCTTATTTCCCCAGCAATTAATCATGTATGTAATTCAAACTCATAAATTATTAATTTTATATCTGCTTGCTTCATTGTATTTTGTTGTCTTTCATTGCTTCCTCCACTCTCTACCTTTATATTTTCTTAAATGGTCAATGACTACCTTTTCACAAAGGTCATGTCTTTTTATAAATATATTAGTTGCTGCTGCCTTGACGGATTGTCTTAAAGGCAATCTAATATATTATATAATGTATGATTTACATTCATTTATATAAATATGTTTATTATATTATAATCATAATAATAATTAATATTAATATTAATATTAATATTAATTTTAACATTTATATTTATTATTGTATAATAATAATAATATGCTATTTTAATATTAATATTTATATTTGTATTGGTTATTTATAAATATAATATATCGGTGAATATTTAAAATATTTATAGATACTATCATATAATATTATATATTTATAATATTATATATATTTATTAATGGCCTATGGCCAGGATATTTAACATGACATTTTAAATCTTTAATTTAAACAATGCCTTAATATGGGGACATGACACTACTATCGAAGGTTTGTAAAGGGTTTTTCAAAATTGACTTCTTCCCTAACAGATTTAACTAAGAAGGGAGCATTTTCATGGTCAGAAGAAGCACAAGTAGCCTTTGAGAAACTTAAAGAAGTAATGAGCTCTTGCCCCGTCTTGGCAATACCGGATTTTTCTTCACCATTCGAACTCTATTGTGATGCCTCAGGAGAAGGTATTGGTGCCGTTCTAATGCAAAATAAGCATCCTATAGCCTTTGAAAGCAAAAAACTCAAAGATACAGAAAAAACCTATTCTGTTTATGACAAAGAAATGTTAGCAATCATGCATGCTTTAGAAAAATTTAGACAATACCTCATCTGCGGGAGATTCATAGTCAAAACAGATCATAACAGTTTAAGGTTCTTCTTAAATCAAAAGGATTTGAATGATAGGCAGCAAAAGTGGGTGAGCAAGCTACAAGCATACAATTTAGACATTGAATATATGAAAGGTAAGAATGATATTGTAGCAGATGCTCTCTCCCGGAGACCTTACCTTGGCTCTTTAACAACAATATCTACAGACTGGAAGACATCCATAATTGCGGAATATGCTAAAGATACATTCTCAAGAGAGATCTTTGAAGGGAAGGTACAAGATAATAACTACCGAATTGTTGATGATCTTATCCTATATAAGAATAGAATATTCCTTGTTCCGGGGTCAAAGGTAAAAATAAAAATCTTTAAGGCATATCATGATAGCCCCTTGTCAGGGCATCAAGGACACTTTAAGACCTAGAAACAAATTGGAGAAAGGTTCGCATGGAAAGGACTTAAACCCGACATATTAAGATATACAAAGGAATGAATGGTATGTCAACGGAATAAAGGAGAGCATGTTTTTCCAGCAGGATTGCTTCAACCTCTACCTATACCCAATGAGAAATGGGAAAGTATTTTAATGGATTTTATAACTAGACTACCCAAGGTGCAAAACAAAGACTGTATTTTTGTAGTAGTGGATCGTTTGACCAAATATGCACATTTTATGCCTATATCATTAGATTTCAAAGCTCCTCAAGTGGCTGATATTTTCTTTAAGGAAGTTTTCAGATTGCACGGTCTACCGAGAAATATTGTTAGTGACAAAGATAGCCGCTTCCTCAGCATATTCTAGCAAGAACTATTTAGGTTGGCCGGGACAAAACTACCTCCAAGTACCAGTTATCATCCACAAACCGACGGGCAAACAGAAATTGTTAATAAATGGATAGAAGGCTATTTACGGAACTATGTTACGGGTCAGCAGAATGCATGGATTAAATGGCTTCATTTAGGAGAGTATTGCTACAATACTACTCATCACATGTCTATAAGAATGAGTCCCTTTAAGGCATTATATGGATATGAAGCAACATCTTTTGGGGATCTAATTCGTTCAAAAAGCCATGTACCAGGAGCTAAAGATTTTATACAACAAACTACAGATATCATGAATGTCCTCAAAAATAATTTACAACAAGCACAGAACCAGCAAAAATTATATGCAGATCGAAAGAGAACTGAACGAACTTTTGAAGCAGGAGACATGGTCTTTTTGAGATTGCAACCTTATAAACAGTCCTCTATCAAAGCCAGTGGGGCTGAAAAACTTAAGCCTCGATTCTATGGACCGTACAAAATCTTAAGAAGAATAGGAGAAGTAGCCTATGAACTAGAGCTGCCAGCACAAAACAAAATTCACAATGTATTTCATGTATCTCGCCTTAAGAAGGTTTTAGGGCAGCAGATTGTTCCAAGTACAGAATTACCTCCACTTGATAATGAGGGGAAGTTGATTCTAGAGCCAGAAATCATCCTTGACACTCGAGAAAGGAAATTGAGGAATAGAACTATTCCATAGTACTTAATTAAGTGGAAGGGTCTACCTACCGAGGACGCTACTTGGGAAGGAGCTGAAATAATTAATCACCCAGCCCTTAAGTTGCTTGAGGACAAGCAAATTTGAGAGGAGAGGACTGTCATATCCCCCCAGAATTGTAAAGATCGAAATAAAATAATATTATTATTCTTTAATATTTAAATATCAAGTATTTAAAATATATTAGAAGACAATAATAAAATATAATACTTGGCAAAATGTATAGTATAGTTTTATAATAAAATAGTGCAAGGATAAAATTAAAATCAAAACAACTAAGGCTATTTGTATGGTTATCGAATCCTCTTAATAAAACTATGCTAACTAAACGATTATCAAAGAGGCACCGTTGTCTTCAGGTAGCAGCGATTCTACCAAGAGACACGTCTCAAAGGAGACCCCCGCCACACTATAAAGAGGACATCGCTCAAAGGAAGAGGGGGCATCAGAGAGGAGGGAGGAAATAGAAAGAAAATCACAGCCGAAAGATAGAGCCCCTAAGACTACAGATCGAACAGGTAAGTAAATACTATCCAGAAGTTAACTATTGCAGTTATGTTGGGAATTGATCATAGGAAATGGAGCTTTCTAAGTACCCCACCCACGATGATGACTGGCGGTCTGCCATTGTTGGGCCAAGAGGGATCGCCGTATCCGCTCTTGGGCTTGGAAAGAGCACTCTACGGGCATCCCAGCGCAGCCATCCTATTCGACCATGCCTATGATTGAGGAAACAAGCAGTAATAATTTGAGCAGAGTATTGTAAAATAAGTTATAGTAATTGGATGAAGTCACACAATCATTTGTCGTTTGAAAAGTACTTATACAGTTGGTTTGTTGAAAAATCAAATATAATTCAATTCTTTTCCTTATTTCTTGTATTATGTGTTGATAGGTTTAATCTTAAAATTAAGGGTTATTACGATCTTCTCATTTCAAATGCATGGTGGGAAAGGTTTGGTGCTAAGGTGCCAAATCTTCAAAGGATTGCAGTTTGTGTCTTGAGCCAACCATGCAGTGCTTCAGGGTGCGAGTGCAACTTGAGTATGTTTGAGCACATACACTCCAAGAAGCGCAATAGGTTGTCGGTGCAAAAGTTGAATAATCTTATTTATGTTCATTACAACCTTCACCTCTATCACAAACAAATTTTGGGCACTTACTGATCTCCTATCACTCTAGAGGAGGTTGATCCACAATCAAATTGGATCACTGAGGTTGAGGATCCCGTCTTCAACAATGAGGACCTTGCATGGGTTGATAAGGTGGATCGAGAAGCAAAGGCGATAGACATGGCAGAGGAGGATAAAGCATGAGCAGACCCCTTGGATGTTGTTGGCACCGAGACACCGGCAGATATGATGGTTGCATCATCATCACTATCATGTCCCGATATTAAAGCATTATTTAAATTAAAGATTTAAACATCATTAGACTGAGAAATCATACATGTGATATTAATATTAAATAATATTATTAAATACCCTTATGGTATAAATATAAATAATATTATTATAATTATAATAATATATTAAGATATGATATATATATATATATACATATATATATATAAATATAATATATGATATATATAAATATAATATACAAATTTAAATATATTATATATTTATAAATATAATATAGAAATATATTATAGTAATAAATATCAAACAATACTTATAATAAGTATAAATATAAATATTTTATACTCAAATATTATAAATTAATATTATTATAATAATCATTATAAATATTAGTACTATAAATATATATATATATATATATTATAATTATAATATAATATATATTAATATTATAAATATATATAAAAAAGAATAGATTTATATATTATACAAGTAATGAAGTACATTGTATAAATAAGACCAAAGGCATTAACTATAAGGCAGCGGTGATGGGAAACAATATTGTTAGAGTGTTATGAAAGCCAGCGATCATAAAGTAAGTTAATAAATAAAAGGGCAGTAGATTATAATAGCTGCAATTTACACTTTTAAAAAGGCAGCGAATGAGTCAAGGCAATAACTCAAGACAGCAAAAGCCATCGTGCCTATTTTATTAAACAAGCGATTAAGATATAATATTGATAAGGTCATGCGATTCTTTATGAGGGGTTGTTTTGTTTTATGTGTGAAAGGATATGATCATATGAAAGGATAGTTCATTTTAACAAAAGACACATCTATTCAAAAAGACACCATTCTTGAGCAAGTATAAGTAGTGAAGGAATAGAGAAGGATTGATTATTCATTGAAAAATCTCTTATACAAGTATAGACGTCAAAAAACAAGAACAGATCGAATATAACAGTAGATCTGGAAATTGGAAGCTATAAACTGCAGAATTATAGGAAGAGGAAAGATATAAATATACAGAAATATAAACTAGTCACCCTATATTTATATATACATTCAGATTGGAGAAGAAGATAGGAGAGATAAGGAGCAGTGAGAGAAGAAATATATGTTTATATATTAGAATAAAATATATATATATTCATCAAGGGGAAAAACAATATACATTTCAGACTATATATATCTGAGCATAAAAAAGAAAGAAGAGGAATAATATATAGATAGAGATCTAAATCTGATTGTGGAGTTAAATCAAGCCAAGGATAGAACAAAGGGAGTGTCAAGGAGATAGTCAACGCTAAATCTCCAAGAATACAAGGCAAGGACTATATATTTGTGAAGAAATCAGGAATATCCTAAAATGGGACATTACAATCACGAACCTATCTTAGATGCCCACGCAAGACTTGTCGTGATCTTGGGACGAGTGATGTAGGCTCCTCTGAGCCGTAGACTTATAGTTTTAGTTTTGATATTTGTTTTGATGCTATGGATTTCATAATCCATGAATTTTGTATACATTTGACAATATTTATAAATTATATATCCAACAATGTTGTTTCCTTCAGCTAGAATCCGCTTTTATACTCATGTGATCGATGTATAATTGTGTATGTGATCAAAGTAGCTTCTATTTGATTAGTTTATTGTCTCTTTAAAGTTTATTTATTAGAGGGTACATGAAACAAGTTTTAAATCCTTAAAATCTCTATATTTCATGTTTTTTCAATTTGTTGAGTCTTGGCCAAGTCCGAGCGCCAAGTTAGAGTCCTAGTAAAAAATCAGTTTGCTAAGTCTGAGCCAAGTCCAAGTATTGTAACACTGATCTTAACCTTTATAGCTATAAATTTGACTTATAAATCATATTCCATGTATCTTTATTTCCTAGGATAGAGACAATTTATCCCATGAAACAAAACTAGCTAATCCTAAAGAGAGGAAGAATGCAAGTTACACAATCAACACAAATTTTAGCAAAATAAAAACACATAGCATAAGATATACTCTAAGAAACCCTTTTGGGTAAAAACCCAACAAACAATAGTACCATTTTGATTATATAAACTGTAGAAGCAGAAATCGCAATTTAATCACGATAAATCACTACTCGTGGGATTTGTCAAAGTTTTCAATGAAAATGTCACAATTTAATGAAAAATGTGGGTCAATAATCTCTGACCAAAAAATGCAATTAAATCACAAGAAATTGCAATTAGGAAAACACACTAATTGGGATTTTTTCAAAAATTTCACTATTTTTTGGCAATTTGCCACATTTTTTTGGTCAAAAAAGTTTAGCATTTCTATTTTTTCTTATTTTACACTAAACCCTAACCCAGTTTTCCTTGATTAAATCCCAATTTAATGAAAAAAACTTTTTGGTTTGTTGGGTTATTCTCGAGAAAGATTTTTGCTACCATGATATTAACTAGTAAAAATATTACAATACAATGAGAATGTATCTATGCTATCAAGGAGATCTTCAACTCTATCTAGAGCAAACAAACACTATCTAGAACTCCATCCTAAGCCTTGAATTTATTGGCAAGATGCAACCAAGAAACAACAAATGGTTTCCAACACCATGGGCTCAAAGCCATGAGCCAAATCCATGGTCAAATTGGTCCAAATGGAATTGTAGCACTCACCTCATGAATGCATCCTCCCAACATATAATGTAACTCCCAATGGAGGATCTTGACTCCTACTATCAAGGGTGTCAACTAATCAACACAAGCACTCCAACTTGGAGCTAAAACCTCTTACAAGATGTTCTTACACACGGTTAAAAATAATCAATCAAAGATGCTCCGCCTCATCTACCTATAACCCCCAATATCAATGGTCTTTTACACCCATCATAACATACAATCCAAGTGGAGGGATGTGTCATATAAGGAATCTCATGGATTCCTCCAAGGGTGCACCCCAACACAATACAAATATTAAAATATTACAAGGATTGCAAGGTGTATGACACACCTATCCTAAGATTCTCCCACTTGTATACTACAAAAGAACATAAAGGGTAAAACCATAGTAGCATAAATCATGAAAAATCATGATTTCTTAGGACTCATATTGCTTAACAATTTTTCAAGGATAAACTCGCAATTTTCTAATAAACTTGGTGCAAATGATTTAATTACGATTCAAACCGATTAATTCCCAAACTCTTTGCGATTAACTTGCCAAATAATAGCTTATTCCTGATTTTTGGCAATATATCTACAAAAAATCACTATTTTTGCCTACAACACAATTTTTAAAAAAAAAACACTAACCCTAATTTTTCTTTTTTGGCTATATATCTATAAAAAATCATGATTTTTGCCTATTGCATAATTTTTTTTGAAAACCCTATCCCTAACCTAATTTTTCCCTATTAAATCATGGTTTTTTGAGAGAATCTTTATCTTTTGGTTTGCCAATTTATTCCCAAGAACGATTTTTGCACTATGGTTAAAACCATAGTTCGCAAACTCGGACTTGATAGACCAAAAATTTCCAACTCCAAAACTTGATAACTTAAAAAATACTTAATTTAAAAAAAACATAAATTTTATGCAAAATACAACTACAAAATGTATCAAATGAGTTTGGCGGGGGTCAAGGGGTAGTGCCCCTTACCAAGGTCAAGGGGCAACGCCCCTTGTGAGGTCTAAGGGCAGCTAAAGACCTTCAAAACTACATAGACCTTTTCATGGCGCACGCCATCTTCATCAATTTTTAAAAGGCAAAAAACCATGTTTTTTCAATGTTTTTCAACATTGAACCACAATTTAACAACTCAAACTCGACAATTACTCGACAGACCCAAAAATTTTAAAAACACAACATTCGGCAATAACTTGACAAATTTATCGGACATTAAATATACATTAATTTTTAAAAATATGCTTTAAAAACATGCATATTACTAAATTTATGAACCATATTACCAATTTCCTTCATATCTAGATCGAAATTAAAGTTCAATGCACTTCATTGACCAAAAATTGCGATCAAACTTCAAAGTTTCAATACATATAAACTTCTAGTTTCAATATCAACAAAAATTACAAATCATAAATTTCTTCTACAACTAAAGCTCAAAAAAGTTTGTTGCCACTATGTGGGTGTCGTGGAAGTTGATGGTATATACCTATAGTAGCCTCAATAGGAGCCTCAGGGATGGGACCAATCTATGTATGCTGTGAACCTACCCTTGATGACTCGCTAAACTCATCTTCTAAAGCTTCATATGCTGCCACATTTGCTTGCCATTCAGCTTCCTCCCTCTCCAAATCAGCAATCTCATCTGTCGTATGCAGTGCATCCACATCCTCAGAAACCCAATCTGAATATGGATCAATGTCATCAAGGTCAAGTGCTTGATGTGTATCCTACCCCTGTACCTTCTTTTCATGCATTTGAAGGTTGTATCACACAAACACAAGGTCATTCAAGTGCTTTTAAGTTAATCTATTGTGCTTTTTAGTGTGAATGGACTCAAAAACACTCCAGTTGCGCTCACAACCAGAAGCGCTACAAGGCTGAGATAGAATGTAGATGGCAAGCTTTTGAAGATTCGGCATTGTGGCACCAAAATCTTCCCACATCTTCCCACCACAAATCTACAAGGGCGACATTTATAACTTTGTAAGAAATTAAAAATTTTAGTAAGCTTAAAGGTTAAAATAAATTGTAAACTAAAATTAAACATTTTTTTTGACCTAGCTGCAAAGTCTCTCTCCTATGAATGCATAAAGTTGAAGAAAATAATACCCCCTCTGCCCTCTTATAACTCTTTAGCTCATCGTGTACGAGGTCTCCAAGGTTGTCATCGGGGATCAACCTCTCAATACACATGTTGAGGTCAAGCATAATCTCTGCATCTACTCTAACTGAAGGGGGCAAGAAAATTTTGGGGTTCAAATAGTTGGCAGCAGCACGAATATGTCAATGGAGTTGTCAGTTCCACCTCCGATTAATAATGTGCCAAATGGGTTCGTATTTGGTTCTATTGGACCCATACAAATGTTGAATTGCTTCTTTGGCCCTACACATGGCCTCATATAAGTACCCCATGGGGTTTTTATCCCCATCCACCAACCACAGATCCTTAACCAACAGCTATGACACCTAAAACAAGAGAGCAAATGAAAAGGGAATTAGAGAATTAAAGTAAATCAGAAAATTTAAAAAATTTAAAATTCTTCTTTCTACCATATGACCCAACCCTCATATGTTGACCATACGGCAGCAAAGAGACAATCAAATTGAAGTTTCTGACAACTATAAAGTCCCCACTTTGAAGTTAAAACTTAAAACCAAAAATAAATCATCCAAATCAGAATCGTTAATAATTTATTAAGACAGTTTGAAAGTATACACAGTTGTGAGCAGCTGCTACAGGACAAGGGATAATTTACCTTTAGCCACTACTGATTCCACTAACTGCCAAAAGGGATCTAAGGTGTGGAAAAAGACAAAATGCCAGATCACCAATAAAAACAAAATACAATATAGACGCAGCTTTTATCCTAATCACTAGAAGACAAAAGTAAAAAGGCAGCCACTAGAAGACAAAACAAATAACAAATGAAAAGAGATCGGGTCATTTAAAACAAGCGCTAGGGAAGGAAATAGTAAGAAGCACTCATTGGGAATTATTAACAAACCTTAACTAATGTTAATAAAAGGCAGCGGTGACATTTAAAAGGAACGGATATGTGTAAGAGGTGCGACTTCTTACCATGAGGGATATAATACAAGGATCCAAGACATTTGAAAGTCAAAAGGTGATTAAAAAGAAATATATCTTTGGCAAAGATAAATCTGCAAAGGAATATATCAGCAGTGATCTATATATATGCAATAGTTGATGACAGCAGAAGTATAATGTATATAACAGCAAAGTATATATTGCGGTTAATTGGACTGAACTTGTCAATCCATCAAGAGGTATTAATAGTAAATCATCTAACGAATCCCAAAGCAATCAGTTAGAAAGATACCTTGCAAGTAGGAAGGATGGCCCTTCCAAGTTCATGAGAGATGAGCAGTGGACTGACCCTTCTCATGCTCTTATCAAGTTAGGCCAAGAGGTGCATTAGGAGTTGTTAGGTGGACTGACCCCTTTCATACTCGTGGGGCTTGATCAAGGAGGACGACCAGCCTCCAAGGTGGACTAGGGGTTGTTAGGTGGACTGACCCCTTTCATGCTCTTGGCAATATTGTTAAGTGGACTGACCCCTTTCAATATTGCTACTTGCAAGAGTTCCTAAAGAATTCACTATGTGATTAGCTTGAAGGATTATGTTACAATGTATTGAACTGAATATTTTTTATGCTATGATGTATTAATCTACATTGTTGAATATATTGATTTGAATACTAATTGTGATATGATGAATTGTATTGAATATTATCATGATTTAGTAATCTTTAATGTCTCTAACGTTCAATTTGAGTAACTAGTATTGTTGCAGGCATAGAAATCAGGAATAATCCAAAAAGGGACATTACAACATCCCAAACTTTTTCTCCACCATACGGCCATAGCAAACTCCTTTCTTACCATATATCCACTTGCAGTTTCTTTTGTCACCATACAGTCTCTGCCTCAAGCTGTTGCACATCTCCAAGACAATGCCATACGATCAAATAAAGTTGTTGGTTAATCTGCTTTTCCCTTCAACCGTGTGGTTTGTCCAGCACAATTTCAACTATTCAATTTATGTCAGACAAGATGTTCAGGATGCAAATGATTCAGTTGTACAGCCATTGTGGGCTGTTATTAATGTGCAGCTTGTTCCTTCTCATCTTCCTATTGATGTTGTATGGCCTTTGCTGGGTTACCCTGCTAAAGTAATCAATGGCTCTTCTGCTGCATCTGTCTAGCCTTTTGCAATTGGCTCTTCCTCCAACTCTAAATTTGGCAGAGACAGGGAATCATTCCTACAAGCTGGTGAGTTGGGTGAAAGCATATTCATCGCTTATGAGAATACTGAACAATATTTTCCTAATGAGGACAGCTCTGCAGTGCCTAAAGTACCATCTAGGTACAATGACCAGCTTGTTAGAGCATTTTCAGAGTCCAGTGCACATCCTAACTTGGCTACTTGTTTGTTTGGTCCTCCAACGCAGTTAATAAAATTGTATGGCCATTGGCGAGTGCATTCTCCATACAATGGCCTACATTCTAGATATGTTGGCTATATTGATGCTCCACGTGTATTTCAATCTGTTGATGATCAAAGTTTCCTGAGTCAATTTCTACTTCCAGCTAAAACAAGCATGCAGATCTTTGTCCATATTTCCTCGTAAAACATTCAATGGTTGTGGAACACTCAGATTGTGATCAAGTTGTTGTGGTTACCAGCGAGAAGAATCAACACAAAAGTCTTTCTTCCTTAACAGTGTCATCACGCATTTGGAAAATTTTACCTAATATTACTTGATTTATTGTTTTGTTTTACTTGTCGTCTAGGAGAAGAAATGCTAGCTATTCTTCATTCAATGAAATAGTGGAGGCCATATCTGATGGGTAGACACTTCAAAGTTAAGAAAAATCATGACAGCCTAAAATATTTTCTGGAGTAGTGGTTATCCTTTGAAGAACAACAAAAATGAGTAACTAAGATGTTGAGTTATGACTTTGAGATCGTCTATAAGAAAGGGGAGGAGAATATAGTGGTTGATGCACTGTCCAAGAAGGATGAGAAGGATGAGGCATTATTGTGCGCCATTTCAATATTACAAGCAGATTGGGTTGAAGAAGCCCAAGCTAAGTGGCCAAATGATGTTACTACAAGGAATCTCATTCAATAGTTGCAAGATGATCCCAATAGTTTAGATAAGTTTGTTGGAAAGGAGACTCTTTGTGGTATAAAGAGAGATTGTACCTATGCAAGAATTCTACCCTCAAACACAACATTCTTGAGGAGATCCATCGTTCTACAATTGGAGGTCATTCTGGATTTTTGAAGACATCATTGGATCAAGCAGGATTTCTTTTGGGAAGGGCTTAAATGTGATGTTCAAAAATTTGTGGCAGAATGTTTGGTATGTCAAAGAAATAAAGAGGAGACAGTTAAGATACCTAGTCTTTTGTAGCCCTTAGTTATTTCTAGCCAGCGGTGGGAAGAGGTCTCCATGGATTTCATCACAAGCCTTCCAAGATCTAAAGGTAAGAGTGTCATCATGGCAATAGTGGATCGCCTCACCAAATATGCCCATTTTATTGCATTATCCCATCCTTTTATAGCAAGTACATTGGCAAAAGCATTTATGGAGAATATACAAATTACAAAAGTTACATGGTACCCCAAGGGTTATTGTCAGTGATCGTGATCCTATCTTTACTAGTAACTTTTGGACAAATTTATTCTCTTGTTTGGGTACTCAATTGGCTCATAGCTCTTCATACCATCCTCAATCAGATGGGCAAACCGAGGTTGTCAACAAGTGCTTAGAAGGGTGTGATATCCCTAATACAATTGTGTATGGGAAATCTAGTGATTCTAGGTTATTCAAAAATAAGTTTAGTCAAACAACACTTTTAGTAATTTTAGTTCTTTCCTCTTCACAATAATTAAACAAGGAAAAACTTGTTACTACCAGTGAACAATATTGATTAATATAGATCTCAAAATATTAAATACCCAACTCAGCTCAAAAGTATGAACAACTCAACATCATACAAACATATATCACTGAAATGACAGTTTGAATCGGCTCAATTATGGGCATTGTATAATCTTATGAGGGTATAAATACTAGTAGGATGAACATCTCATCAAATTTACAACATGTATCATTGTTTGATAGTGTTAGACTTACAACTGTACCAAATCCGCCCTTGTTGAGGAATCTGCCTACGAGAGATGCTCGATCTAGGCAAACAAATGAATTCAATTTGTATGACAGTCTTGGCCCCGCGCATGAGATGAATTTGTATGGGTTTAGATGTTGCCCAGGAGTCGTCGTGACTTCAGCAAGATGATTAGCCGTTGATCTTCAATTTCGCTGCCCTAGATAAGGCGTAACTCTTGGAAAGGGACTGAAAATGTTAAGTATCTCTGCTCCGATCTGCGCGCCCTCCTTGAGTTGATTTTCCCAGTGAGTAAAGGAGATAATTTGCTCCGCAAATGCTCACTCAATCTAAATCTGCAATCAGAATTTTTTTGACCTTCACCCTTATCTTTGTGACTTGATATGAACGAAATGCGCCCAAAACTAGCCTGTGATGACTAGGTTACAATCGAATTTTGTGATGCAGACTGAGGAAGATATGTTCAATCTAGGACAATGTCTAACTTGTCTTAGAAAAATTGATGAATCCCGCCCTCCAATACTGACTTGTGTAGATAGAAAATTCACTAATCAGCACCACTGCAATCCGTGAATCGAATTGCCCAATATGCGGAATAGAGTTTTCATCCTAACCTCAGAGTTTGCAAGCAAAGGGTTTCCTCCTTGATGCAAAATACTTGAATTCGAAAATGAACCAGATGAAATGCAAATCCGATGCCTCCAATGATCAAATGAACTTGCTTTTATACCTGGTTTGGATAGGACCCAGGGTCCCATTTGAGCACCAATATTTGAATTTGATTTGATTTTATTTTATTATTATATTTTATTTTATATTTACTACTTTATATATTATATAGTATTAGTGTTAAAAAACACTTTTTAATTAATAATTTTAATAAAATCACAGGCTGGAAAAAGAGGACATGACAAAGGGTATCTATTTTGTTTCACTTCAGACAAGCAATCTCAATGGGTGGCTTGGCTACCACTAGCAAAATAGTGGTATAATAATTCCTTCCATAGTTCTTCAAAAATGTCCCCATTTATGGCATTTTATGGATACCATCCCCCATCCATCACATCATCATTGAAGGTGACACCAAAAGTTCAAGTCGTGGAAGACCACATGAATCATCAACAACACGTACTTTCAGGACTCAGGAGAATTTAGCCATAGCACAAAATCGAATGAAACAATAGGCTGACCAACACCGTGGCGAAAAGAGTTTTGAAGTACGTGATTGGTTTTTTTTTTAAATTGCAACCTTATAAGCAAATGTCCTTGAAGCAATAAACAAAGAATAACAAATTGTCACCAAAATATTATGGTCCATACCAGTTTATGCAAAAGATTGGCAATGTAGCCTACAAGCTTTAGTTACCTCCAACAACCAAGATACATCCAGATTTCCATGTATCATGTTTAAAGAAGGTGACTGGTCAATAGATCCCTACATAGACAATGTTACCAAAGCTAGATGAAGAAGGAAGAATCATCTTAGATCCAAAGTTAAGTCTCCAAACATGCACAAAAAAGTTGACAACTAGGACAATCAAATTACCTCATTCGGTGGAAGAATTTGCTGATCGAAATGCCACATGGGAAGCATCCACAGTTGATCAGCATTGAGGACAATGCTTCTCTAAAGAGGGGGGCATGCTACGCCCTTAATCCTATAATGTGTATAGCATTACAAACAATCGGCTTGTGTCTACCTTAACTCTTAATTAAGTTATATGATCATAATTATAGTCTTATTTAGAGATTTAAGTTGGCCTAGGTGATATAATTAGGTATCCAAGTCGGCCTAGGTGATATCCAAGGCATAAATAGGGTATTTATAGGAGGTGGTGAGTGTTTATTTGATCATCAGATTGCGAATTGTGTTCTTATTGGAGATATTTGGAGGTTTTCCCCCTCAAAATGGCTTATTATTCTCAAGTATTATCAAGTATTTGCAGCATATTTCCTATTATATTCTTCTCTTGTGCAAGTTATTTCATTACATTGTATTGCATATCAACTAAGAAGACTGTAATTCGCACACTGATTGTGCCTAGGTACTATTTAAGACTGAAGCCTTATACTGTAAGCCCTTGTGGCAAATTCTGAATGTATTTGTGACTATGAATTAATAAAGATCATATTTCTGTTTATTTACTATGTTATTGAATTCCCCTGTAAGTGTTTGTGTAATTGGCCGCATGGTTGGATAATCCTTAACTAGACCCTCTAGCATGATTCCATCACCCATAAAGACAAAAGTCGGGACTTAAAGAAAATCATGCTTTGAACTACAGAATACATGGAAATAAGACTGCATCAAGATTAGCATTCCACCAGACAATGAGAACCATCTGCATCCCGTAGCTCTTACTCTACACTTAATGGAATTAAGGGCATTGAGCTGTGGAGTGCGTGAACTAACATCAGACCAAGAAGGGAAAACACTTACGATCTGAAATCTACAATGAGATACTTAAGAAAAATTTCAACTATGCAGGCTACAGGACACAGGAAGACGAAAAGACCAAGCTAAAAGCTAGAAAACACACAAAGACTACTTTGCAAATGTGTAACCCATAAAACTTGGGACTTAAGAAATATTAGAACCAGGGAGTTGGGGTTGCAAATTAACTATAAACAACTCTTTAAACTTTCCAAATGCTTTCTGATCCTCTGAATTCTGTGGGTTAAGGACAAACTTTTCCTAGATTCCAACTCAAACTACTCAAGACTAGACGTCAGAATCAAAGAAACTCTAAAACTCACGGTGTTCATTTAGGCTATTGATATTGACAAGATATAGACATGATTTATATTTAAGAGACTTGCAAGACAAAATATTGTACTACGGACTAGCCTTGAACTTTAAGGCTGGAAAAAAGTTTAAGCATACAACCTGAACAGTTTGGACTGTAACATGAATGATAAAAGATTTATTATCTTCTCAGATCAGAGACTAGATGTCATGGAATGAGTTCAAAAGATCTAATGCTGTCCAAAGCACAATCGCTGCAATCCAAGATCTTATTTTAGATACCTTTCTCCACAAGTTGTTGGTTGAGATATTGGCAGTGGAGTTAACTTTCCACTTTGGCATTATAAACCTGTCATTGCTTGTATGTGGTTCTAGCCATCTGCTCCATAAAAGACAATTTCAATGAATGGTGGAATTTGCACTCCTCTCAGAATACTTGGAAAATCAAATTGAATATGTGTTTGGAAGCCCCTTTAAAATCCAAAAGGGTGTGTTTTTCCTGGTCGTGTGTCTATCAGAGCCTGACTTTAGAGTCAAAGACCCCACATCTTGGCCAGCCCTGTCTCAAATGTCCAGCCTGACATAGACTCTAAGCCTTTTAAGCATAGATTTTGCTTTTTCCCCAAGGCTAAGTGTTGATGTTATAGCTACGGGTGTCATCCTTCGCCCAAATTAAATAATAATCAAATAAATAAAGCCGTGGCTACTTATTTATTTGAGGCCGACTAAATCTAATCGCATGGAATAAAGAGACACATCATTTCATGGAAGAGGCCGACTTCTTGTGAAAGGACGTCTTGCTTGATAGACACCACATCAACTTGTATATATAGAAGGTGTTGCTCTCTATCAAATCATCCGATAATCATCAAGAGAAAAGTTCGCATAAATTCTGAGAGGAGTTCGATATCTACAGCAGATCAATATTTTGCTTTCAAGTAGTTCGATATTATTCATTGATTGGGTATTTGCATCAAGTGTGGTGCCATCATCATTACTTCAGATCAGCTTTGTGATTGACCAAAATTGTAAAGCTTATTGCTGCCATTTTATCAATATATAAGTGATATATTGTTGCTAGGTTTTTCTCCCTCAAGAAGGAGGGTTTTCCCAAGATATATGCTGTGTTCTATTGTTTGAATTTGTTTTATTTCTGCTTAACTTAATTCTCGTCCTAAAATTAACATGGTATCAGAGCTAGGTTTAAGCTAGATCGAGATCAGATTTGTTTAAGCAGCGAAATCTTCATCTCTTCTTCTCATCTAAGGGAGTCTATCTTAGCTTCGAAAATGGTGAACGGACTCAAGGTTGAAGATAGACTTGATGATGCATCTAACTTCACCTCTTGGAAGTTCAGAGTTCTTATTGCATTGGAAGAAAATGATATTCTCGAGTTTGTGGAGAGGGAGGTGCCCGAGCCTTCTGATGAGACTGAGAAAACACAATGGAGGAAGAATGGCACAAAGGCCAAGAAGATCTTGATTGATTCCGTGAAGGATCACCTTGTGCCTATTATCTCCAAGTTGAAAACGGCTAGAGATATGTTCAAGACTTTGGAGGGATTGTATGAGATCAATAACACCAGCAGAGCTCTTGCCTTGAGGCAACAGCTACATCACATCAAGATGGCTAAAGGAGATTGAATCATCTCCTTCTTCATGAAGATCACTGAGTTGAAAGATCAACTATATGCCATTGGCGATATAGTTGAAGATAGAGACTTAGACATGTTGGCACTGAATGGTCTTCCTCAATCTTGGGAACCCTTTATCCAAGGTATCAGTGGAAGATCTAAGTTACCAAAGTTTGATCGTCTTAGAGCTGATTGCATTCAAGAAGAATCCAGGTTGGCAGCAAGAGGTAATGGACGAAGTTCTCACAATGAAGACAATCATGTTCTTGCTGCTCAAACTTCTAGAAGGAAAGGAAAAGAGGGGAGAAAATGAAATTTCAAGAGGAATAGAGACAAGAAATCAGATTCTGCTCCTGAACCAAAGACGAAGAAGGATCTCTCCCATATTCAGTGCTTCAGATGTGACAAGTAGGGTCACTATGCTAGAGATTGTGCAACAAGACCAAAGCAACATGCTTCTACTGCGGATGTTGATGATGTCTCACCTCAAAAGGAATCAAGAGATAACTCAGGAGGATTTCTATTCATCTCTGCCCTATCAAGCAATGTTCCAACTGATAGTAGCACATGGTTGATTGATAGTGGCGCTTCTCGACACATTACAGGATATAAAGAGCATCTTTCAGATTTGGTAGAAAGAGAAACCAACCTTCAAGTGATAATAGGAGATGATGCTTGCTATTCAGTGAAAGGTGCTGGAGCCACCTCTCTTCACCTAGATTCTAGCATCCCTCTTCATTTGAGTGATGTCTTGTTCGTACCAGGAATCAAGAGGAATCTTGTATCTATTTCAGCTTTGGAGGACAAAGGATATCAAGTTGCATTTTCTGAGGGAAAACTTCTTGCTTGGCCAAAGAACTCTAGCATCAAAACAGCCCGTGTGATTGGTGTTCGTCAAGAGAGTCTATATAGAATTTCTATTCATCCAGTACAAGCATTGTTGCATGATTCTTCTAGTTCAAGTGAGCTATGGCATAGGAGACTTGCTTACCTACATTACAAAGCCCTTCCATCCATGGAGAAGATGGTCACAGGACTACCGAAGCTCAGTCAAGAGCATGATGACGTTTGCAGAGGTTGTGCAATGGGTGAGAATTCTAAGGGTCCTTTTCATAGTAGTGAAAGTAGATCAAAAGGTATTCTAGATCTTGTTCATTCTGATTTGTGTGGTCCAATGTCTGTGGCATCCTTGAGTGGTTTTTGGTATTATGTGATTTCATTGATGACCATTCTAGAAAGACTTGGATTTATTTTTTAAAGTCTAAAGAGTCTGAAGAAGTTGTTGATAGATTCAAAGAATTTAAGGCTCAAGCTGAAAATTTGTCTAGGAAAAGGATCAAGGTTCTGAGATCTGATAATGGAGGAGAATACACTTCTGGAGGTTTCCGTAATTTCTACATTGAGGCAGGGATTAAGAGGGAGTTTTGTGTTCCGTACAATCCTCAGCAAAACGGAGTTGCAGAAAGGAAGAATAGATCCATAGTTGAGGTAGCCAAAGCTATGATTCATGATCAAGACTTACAAACCTTCCTTTGGGCAGAAGCTTCTAGAACTGCTATGTATGTTCAGAATCGAAGTCCTCATCGAATATTGGAAAATATGACTCCTGAAGAAGCCTTCACAGGTGTGAAACCTGAGGTTAGTCACTTAAGAATCTTTGGTTGTCCTGTTTATATTCATGTGCCTAAAGATAAGAGATCTAAGTTAGAACCATCTGGCAAGAAAGGAATATTTGTGGGTTACAGTGAATCCTCAAAGGCCTACAGGATTTACATTCCAGGACAGAAACAGATTGAGATCAGCAAGGATGTCTCTTTTAAAGAAGATGTTACATTCAAAAGATCTAAAGGGTCATACATGGAGTTGGATAATGAAGAACAGGAGACTCCTCAGGATATGGACATTGATCATACTCCTGAGATTCAGAGGGAGTCTACTGAATCAGAAGAGGCTAGTGATCCAATTGATCCCATAGAGCCTACTGATGGTCCCAAGGATATTTCTATAGGTCGAAAGAGACCTCTATGGGCTAGACATACTATGCAAGATGCAGAGAAGTATGCAGCTCCTAGAGGCACATTCAGAGAAAGCAAAAGACCATAGAAGTTTCCAGGCTATGTAGCATTGATGAGTCACATCATTGAGTCTGAGCCTTCCAGTATTGAGGAAGCATCAAGTCAGCAGGTATGGAGAGATGCTATGGCCGAAGAATATCAATCTATTATCAAGAATGATGTTTGGGATGTTGTACCAAGACCTGAAGGGAGATCAGTTGTATCTTCTAAATGGCTTTTCAAGATCAAGCATGTAGTTGATGGGAGCATTGAGAAGTACAAAGCAAGGTTTGTGGCTAGTGGATTCTCTCAGAAAGAGGGAATAGATTATGAGGAGACATTTGCTCCTGTTGCTCGTTATACATCCATTAGGACTATTATTGCTATTGCATCAGCTAAAGGATGGAAGCTACACCAAATGGACATAAAGACAACATTCCTTAATGGTGTGATTGAAGAGGAAGTGTACATTGAACAACCAGATGGATTTGTGATTCATGGAAAGGAATCTCATGTATGCAGATTGAAGAAGGCATTGTATGGCCTTAAACAGGCACCTCGTGCTTGGTATGAGAGGATTGATCGATACTTGATGAGCTTGGGATTCTCCAAGAATGATGCAAGTTCAAATCTTTACTTCAAGGTAGCTGATGGTGAGGCTTTACTCTTGGTTCTTTATGTTGATGATTTATTTCTTACTGGAGCATAATATCTCATTGTCAAATGCAAGGAGTTAGCTTCTGAGTTTGAGATGAAGGATTTAGGTCTTATGCATTACTTTCTAGGATTGGAAGTGTGGCAAAGACCCAATGAGATTATTCTAAGTCAAGGAAAATACACCATAGATATCTTGAAGAGATTTGGGATGATGGATTGCAAATCTATGTCTACACCGATGGAAACAAATTTGAAGAAATTGAGTGATTCTGCAACTAGTTCAGATCTGGTAGATCCCACCATATACAGGCAGTTGATTGGATCGTTGATGTATCTAGTCAATACTAGACCAGACATTTTCTATGCAGTGAGTGCCCTCAGTTAGTTCATGTGTGAACCATCTAGTTGTAGCAAAGCATATCTTGAGATACTTGCGTGGCACAGTTGGATATGGCTTGAGATATTCTTCCTGTGTAGATCTAAAGTTACAAGGCTATTCTGATTCTGATTAGGCCGGGAGTGTAGCTAACAGGAAGAGCACCTCTGGATGTTGCTTTAACTTGGGGTCTGCCATGATTTCTTGGTGTAGCAAGAAGTGGTCTTCAATGGCACTAAGCACTACAGAGGCCGAATATATTGCAGCATGTGTAGCAGTATGGCTTCGGAAGCTCCTTGCAGGATTGTTTGGACAATCACTTGAGCCGACTGTTATTCATTGTGACAATCAAAGCTGTGTGAAGCTATCTGTCAATCCAGTGTTCCATGACAGAACAAAACATGTAGAGATCAAATACCATTACATCAAAGATATGGTACTGAGGAAAGCTATTCAATTGAGGTATATTTGCACTGATGATCAGAGGGCTGATATTCTCACCAAGCCTCTCTCCAGAGTGAAGTTTGTGCATTTTCGAGACAAGCTTGGAGTTGTGGAGAATGAAGCCCTTGCTGACAGGGAGACTCAGCATCAATGATTTTTTTTTTTTTGTTATCTGCTATAATGCATTTTTCTCTGCAACGGAGAAATTTGAGGTGAAAGCCCTTGTCCATCTCTGAGACAAAGATGTAGTTCTTTCCACCCTCTGGGAGTAGCCATGGTGGATGTCATGTTGAGAGACTCCATGACAACATCAAGTTGAGAGACTCCGTGATAAATCCTTTGTACCTGTGTTTATCCACACATGGGAGTAGCCATGGTGGACGTCATGTTGAGAGACTCCATGACGACATCACGTTGAGTGACTCCGTGATGGGTACTTGTGCACATGTTCCCTTCCACACATGGGAGTAGCCATGGTGGACGTCATGTTGAGTGACTCCATGACAATATCACGTTGAGTGACTCCATGATGAACTCTTTTCCACAAATGGGCGTAGCCATTGTGGATGTCATATTGAGAGACTCCATGACATGGATATCTGGAAGGATTCCTCCCTAGCTAAGAGGGAGTGTTGATGTTATAGCTATGGGTGTCATCCTTCACCCCAATTAAATAATAATCAAATAAATAAAGCCGTGGCTACTTATTTATTTGAGGCCGACTAAATCTAATCGCATGGAATAAAGAGATGCATCATTTCATGGAAGAGGCCGACTTCTTGTGAAGGGACGTCTCGCTTGATAGACACCACATCGACTTGTATATATATAAGGCGCTGCTCTCTATCAAATCATCCGATAATCATCAAGAGAAAAGTTCACATAAATTCTGAGAGGAGTTCGATATCTACAGCAGATCAATATTTTGCTTTCAAGGAGTTCGATATTATTCATTGATTGGGTATTTGCATCAAGTGTGGTGCCATCATCATTACTTCAGATCAGCCTTGTGATTGACCAAAATTGTAAAGCCATTTTATCAATATATAAGTGATATATTGTTGCTGGGTTTTTCTCCCTCAAGAAGGAGGGTTTTCCCAGGATATATGCTGTGTTCTATTGTTTGAATTTGTTTTATTTCTGCTTAACTTAATTCAGGTCCTAAAATTAACACTAAGGACACTTGGAATTGGGTTTCTTCTATCTTCTAGCCCTTCCAATCTGATCCCATCTCCCAGAAAGTTGCTCTTTATGAAGTTCAACCAATTGCCCCAAATGCAAACGATACATTTGACATATATGTATTATCTGTGTGGAAGTATTATTTTTCTTGCATTTGAATAGAAATGTTGTGATTTATAATCATTCAATTTGAAACTTATCTTGTATGGTATAAGAGGGTCATTGTAATTTCTGATTTGTTTATACAGATTCAAAACCGGGCAAAGAAAGTGGCGTTGGAGCTGTTCCCAAGATGTCCCTTGCAATCTTCGAAAGTGATCGGTACGGTAGGATTAACACCTGAGGCCAAGGATCCTCGCACCTTTGCCTCCATATTCACCGGATGGTAAGGGTGTGCCAGATCATGAAAACAACCCCCTCCCAATACACGGCTCGTAGGTGCTTAATTCTTTTCTTTAATTGTGTAATGTTGGACTAAGATTACAGGTTTATTGTGTTGAGATAGCAGTTTTATTGACAATTTAGTATTGCATACCAGCGTTTTTGCTAGTGGGTGGTGCTCTGGCACTGCCACTTTTTGTTTGAACTAACATCTTTGCACCATATTATATTTATGATTAATGAAAGCCATTTAAACCAAAAAATGAAAATGGTACTAACCTTGAGCTTGTCCTTCCGTTGGTGAAGCAATTTGGCAGCTCCAAGAAGCATTGTGACATGGGCATCATGCCCACATGCATGCATTTTTCCTGCAATTTTGCTCTTGTGCTCCCATTCCACTTGCTCCTTTAAATACATCAGAAATGTCCCTTAACAAACAATAGAAATAATGAAACCTTACAAGCATAAACATAATTGGCATTGTTTTGAAAATATGTAAACATGGGTGTGAATGCATATACTTGCAGAGGTAGGGCATCCATATCAGCCCTGAGAGCAACAACAGGAGGCAATCCAGAACCAATCTGGGCCACCACACCAGTCTTTGCATATGGCCATTTATATGATACCCCAATTCTATCCAGCTCACTTCTGATAAGGGCACTTGTGTTGTATTCCTCAAACATGAGTTCTGGGTACTCATGAATTCTTCTCCTTATTGACTTCAACCATTCAATATCATTCTTGGCAGCATCCATGAGCTCCCCGGCATAGATATCCATGGGTGTGAGACTATCTTCATATGCAGAAACTAGGAAAACCAAAACAGAGCCTGCAATTACGATGGTGTATGAGAGAGGGGAGACCGCCATAGTTAGTAAATGGTCCTTTTTTCCAAGTTTTCTGAGCATTAAGTTATAAATCCCAGTAGTTTGTTACTAAATGCAGCTTTCTAATCAGTACCGTTGACTAGTAATATTTAATTACTAGATGCAACTTTGTAATCGCTATGGGAGCAAAAGTTGATGGCCGAATGGCCGTATTTAGTCATTTCAATCTAAAATTCAATTAGGTCGGCCTTTAACTTCAACCTTAGATAACTGTTAAAAGACTAGCAATTGGACCCGTAGGTTTAATGGGCACACTAAAAATTTTAAAAGAAATTGTAGAATTGGTTAGATACTATGTGCAAACGGTCTTGCCATTCTACTCTTCACTATTAATATTTTCATGGGATTTCATTACATTTATTATAAACATTTATTGAAAGGAATAATTAAATTTTATTCAATCATTAAATTTAAGTAATTTTTTTAAAAACTAAATTAATAGTACATAGCTTTAATTTATTAATTTCTAATAATAATTTCAAACATTAATCTAAAATGACACAATACACATAAATCAACATTTGTCTTCATACAAATTCTTATTAATTTTGCCTATTATAAAATTGTAAATATATATAACACAACCAACATAATAATTTTTATTTACATTCTTTTAAGTCTTTTTCTTGTTAATTTATTATTCAATGTGTTATATATTATAAGCATTTTGTAAACTCAAAATCAAGTCACCCTTGATTGTGGACTATAAAAGGATTCCATTTCCATTTCAATTTCCATCATTATAATATTTTCATCATTGTCTTTAATTATTGTGATACAATTAAACAAGCAATATTATTGTAAAAGATTTATTGAATCTTTGTTGTTATGTCAACAATACTCAAGTTAAAAAATACTTGGGAACCTTTTTTTTTTTTTAAATGCCCTCATCAATGAAATATATTTACCCATTTTGGGTCACTTGAAAAGAAGCACTATCAACTTATATGAACATCTTACATAAACTAATCCAATTTTCCCATCAACAATGCAAAAAGACCATTAGGTTTAATGCAGAAAATAAATTAAAAAAATATAAAAAGGGGAAGTTGGTATATTCATGGAGAATCACCTTGCTCCTTGCATTTTGCATACAATTCATTCAATTTGTAGTAGAGGAAGTTAATCCACTGTGAAAACTCAAATGGGACAATTACATAAAATATCAATGGAGATGTGGTAGCCACCCACAGAAACATTCTACCAAACTACCCACAAATGTTTTATTTTCCAATCACAAGCATTTTTAAAAAGGTCATATTTGGATTTTGCCCTTTGTGCAATTCAAAAAGTGACCTATCTAATAGATAGAATGGATCATGATAGATATAGCTAGTCTTGGGATTGGTATATGGAAAGGCCATGACCGCAGATTTGACCTAGGATCAGATAAACATAAAATCATGATAGACATAGCTAATCCAGAGATTAATACATAGATCGACCTAAATAACATAAATAAACCAAATATATAAGAGTGCATGGATATAAAGCAAGTAGATTGAATAAAATTAGATAAATAAATACAACGTCACACAAAATTACCCCCATTCAACATTTCACATAATTTTTTCATGGGGTTGGTTGCACATGCTTCATTGATTGAAAAATCCTTAAACTCATCTTTGTATTGCCTTACAAAGGGAAAACAACAATCTGGAGTTACACCTGCAATTTTTACTCAACTTCTATGCAACGATCAAAATAACATAAATACCTGCTATCAGTAACACACTTACAAACAGAGGCATAATAACTTATTCCTATAAAGTTATGACCTGAGCACAACAAATGATCTAAGCGTAAAACTAGAGAAGAGGTGTTTCCTTTTGCAAATTTTAGTTTATTTAAACCCTTAAATGCTGGGTGCCACAATGTTGATCTTAGCGCTGCCTTTTGTCAATGAAAAACACTGCTTAAAAATATTGTTGAATTTCCTATAAAGATACGATCTCTACATCCCCTGCGGTATTCAATAGATAAAGAAGCAATATTGACGATAAGTAGAGCTTTTCCTTTGTAAATACTAAGATCCACATTATTGCCCTTGATGTCCTGCAAGTAAACATTACTGACTTAAGGATATGACTTTCACATGCAATTTCAACCTCATGGCTACATAAAACATCATAGCAATTTTAAATTTAATGGTATAAGGTGGAATCTGAAAATACCTTGACTGTGAAATCATGGACTTAGCACGCCCTTCTGATGAACTACCACCCATGGTAGAAAAATTAGAACTAGAAGAAAATACAAAGGACAGAAAATACAGAGGATCCAAATCAGAATTGATAAATTTTCTTACTGGTTATTCCTGAATTGATCTAGAAACAACAAGTTGTAGATGGTTTAGTGTTACACTGAGCTATAGTATGGAAATTGAGAGGTTACCAGTCATGCCGCCCTGCGCCATGGTTTCCAACCTCAAACAAAGAGACAACTAAAAAAAAAACATAGACAAAGTGCCCAACTGCCCCCCTCCTCATCGTGAAACCTAAACATTTGCACCCCCATTCATCCTGACGCCGTGGGTGATAGCTCTTCCTGCATTCACGTAGAATAGAAATAAAATTTTAAAAAAATCTAGGGCTTCATAAATGCTTGTAAAAATTAGATCACAAGAAATCAGAATCGGATCACGATCATTTATTTGATGTGGATATCCTTACAAAGGGAATGAAAGTCTTGCCTAGGAAGCTTCCTCGTTGCGGTTTCCAAAGCATAATGGTCTGTTGGTGTAGATATTGTCCAAAGAAAAACTGACATTGCCATTTCAAATTTAATGGACGAGATCATTTTAATCGTACTCTTTTTAATCTATACCCTCTATCTATGTAATTCCTGAAGTGCTTCTCACTACAAGAACATTTATCAGCGTAAATATATATATTTGATAGGTAGGGTGAATTGTCAAATTTAAGCATGATTGTATATATCCTTACGAAAAAATTATTTGACAGGTAGGGTCAATTGACAAATTTAAGTGTTGTTGACTAGAAATATGTATTTATTAGTCAATAAGCTTTTACTTTTGGCTTTCAAGCTCAAAAAATTTAATCCATAAATTTTGTTTCATGTAGGAAAATATTATTCAATTCTCAAAATTGTTTCAGGTTATGGGAAAAATTATTTTTCTCAATACAATAAAGTGTTGGGATAAGGTGCCATTAACATTGTAAATCTCAATATTGTATTTATTCCATTTATTATATGTAATTTGTAATTATCTATGAAGAGATGTACTAGTTTCACTGACAGGGGTAATTTCAGAGTAATCGGAGGTAATTATGGAGTGATTTTTACTATTGGCAAATGTAAAAACTCAAAGTAAATGAGGGTAGGCATTTTCCCTCGAGGAATCTAATATATTTGACATGTATGACAACTATCATAATGTTTGGTAAGTGAATCTATGACAGCTACAAGTTATCATAAGATTATGTGATTCTATAACGCATATGACGGATATGTTAGTTGTATATTTGTTATATTTAGCCCAAGGTTCCTATCTTGGAAAGATACTCTTTTGTGGAATCTACGACAGTTATGACGCGTCATAAGATGTTGTAAGATGCCATTCTTGGATATGGGCGCCCAACTTTGAATGGGTCAACTTTTGACACTTGGAGGTTGCTTGTAGGTGTCATTTTGATGCTTGCATGTGGGATATTTGGAGGGGAGAGAAGGTGAACACCTAGGATGAGTTGGCAAATATTTATATAAGTAGTTGCCATGTATATGTTGCTGCAATACAGATTTTAGGTGCTCAAGTGTTGCAGGAATGCTGTCGAATTGAAGACTGGAGGAGAGATTGGTAGTGTTGTTGTATTATACAATCTTTTACAGATTAATACAAACATTAGGCATCTTTCCTGTGTGGATTTTTTTATCTGTAAGGGTTTTTTCCATGTTAAACATTGTGGCCTGTGTTGAGTTCGTCATGTTTGACATTTTCTCTATAGTGGGTTTTATGTTTTGTTACAATCTCCATTGTTAATACAAACTTAAAGATTGTTGAAATTTATCTTGAACCAAATTTCTATTAAAGTAGTGTTGCTTTCATTTCTAACATTTGGTATCAGAGCCTAGCCAACTTTGACTCTTGGGTGGTAGTGTGGAAACTGTAGCTGTAGTGGGAGATTTGGTTGTGTTTGTTTTGCAGATCTTGTGTTGTTATTATGGCTGCATCCATCGTTGCATCAACCTCTCGAATGGACATTCAGAAGTTCAACGAAACAGGGTGTGAGTTGTGGAAGATGAAAATGGAAGATTAGTTGGAAGAAAGAAACCAATGGTTGGTTGTTCAAAAAGAAAATAAACCCAATGATGTCTCTCCAGATGAGTGGAAAAAACTAGATAAGAAGGCACAGGGAACCATCCATTTGTGTCTATCATATTCTATCATGTTGAATGTCACAAAGGAAGAGACTGCACACAAGTTGTGGAAACGGTTGGGTGAGATCCATCAAGCCAAGAGTATGGTAAATATTTAAAAAATAAGTTGTTTTCTTTGAAAATGAAAGAGGGTGAGTCAATTGCAGAGCATTTAAATTCTTTTAATTTGTTAATGAGTCAGCTTGTTTCAGTAGATGTTGAAGTTGATGAGGAAGATAAATGTATCTTGCTTCTTTGTTCTTTACCTGAATCATGGAAAAATGTCATTTTGGCTATCACTGCTAACCTCACATATCCAAAGTTGGATGCTCTTGTTACAATTTTAATAGCACAGGAATTGAGGAAGAAGAGTTCAAATAGTTCAGGTGATGCTATCAGTATTAGGGGAAGGTCTAAGGAAAGGGGACCTAAAGGAGATCAGAAAGGGGCTAAGGACAAGTCCAAGGGCCGGTCTAAGACTCCTGGTAAAAAGAACAGAGTTAAGTGTTGGAACTGCGATAAAAGGGGACATGTGAAGGAGTGTAAAAACCCCAAAAAATAGTGGGAGAGTGCTTCAGATAAGTCCTTGAATGCAAGTGAAGATGTTTTACTTTCTACATGTAATGTTGTTTCTAATGATCACTAGTTGGTTGACTTAGGATGCTCATTTCATATGACCTCGCATAAGGAATGGTTCTCCACATATGAAGAATGTGATGGAGGTAATATCTACCTTGGTGACAACTCTTCATATCTGATTGCCGGTGTTTTAGTGATGGGAGGATAAAACCCTCCCTGGTGTTTTGCATGTTCCTGGATTAGCTAGAAATCTAATTTTAGTTTTGAAGTTGAATGATTTGGGAATGCATATGACATTTGACAAGGATGGTTGCAGATTGGTGAGAGGGAACTTGGTGGTAGTAAAATGGAAGAGATTCGAGAACTTGTTTAAGCTTGAATCCACTATAGTTTGTAATGCCTCTTATGTTTCTGAGGCTTCTGAAAACACTTGTATGTTGTGGCACCACAAATTGGGCCACACAAGCAATAATGTATTGAAAACTATTAAGAATAAAGAATTGTTGGACAGTTTCTGTTATTCTGATGAGCCCTTTGATTTATGTGAGCATTGTGTGTTTGGTAAACAAAATAGAAAATCATTTCCTTTAGGAAGTAATAGAGCAAAAGAGAAATTAGAAATTATTCATATGGATGTGTTTGGACCTGTGGATAATGAATTCATTGGAAAATCTCATTATTTTGTCACCTTCATTGATGATGTAGCCAAATTTACATGGATTTATTTTATGAAACATAAATCTGAAGTTTTCACTAAGTTTAAGGAATTCAAAGTCTTAGTAGAGAACTAATCAGGTTTAAAGATAAAAATATTAAGATCTGACAATGGAGGGGAATATTGCTCTAAGGAATTAAATGAGTTTTGCAAGCATGCAGGTATAATCAGACAAAACATAACTCCATATACACCACAACAGAATGGTGTTGCAGAAAGGATGAACTGAACAATTATGGAAAGGGCCAGAAGTATGCTTAGTGATGCATAGTTGGATAAATGCTTTTGGGCAGAGGCTATGTGTACTATTTGCTACTTGATAAACAAATCTCCTTGTAAGGCTCTTGATTGGACACCTTATGAAGTGTGGACAAGTAAGAAACCTTATGTTTCACATTTAAGGGTTTTTGGCTGTGAGGCTTTTGTTCATGTGCCTAAGGAAAAGTAATCTGAGTTGGATCCAAAGGCTAAAAAGTGTACATTCATTGGATATGGTGATAATGTCAAAGGTTATAAGCTTTGAAATCCACTAACCCACAATATTATCTTTTCTATAGATGTTATTTTCTGGGAACTTAGAGCTATTTCTGAACCTGAGTAGCCAAAAGAAAAAGAAGAAAAGGTAAAGAAGGTGCACTTTGATTTAGAGCAGCAAGATGTACGTCAGGAAGAATAGAATGATGGATTGGGGGTGAAGAAGAAGAAGATTCGAGTGGTTCTAATGAAGATGAATCTGTTGTGATAGAAGAAGTTGGTGCAGATGATCATGCAGAAGAATGAGTTGAGTCTCTTACTCCACCCTTGAGGAGATCCACAAGACAACATAATCTAGTTGACAGGTATAGCCCGCCATATTTCTATTGTGTATATGCTTTATTGAGTACTAACAATGAACCTAGATCCTATAGGGTAGCTATTTTTGCAGATGGTAGTGAAACTTGGCAGTTAGCCATGCTGGAGGAGATGATAGCTTTAGACTCTTGTAACACATGGGATCTTGTTCGTTTGCCCAAAGCAAGAAAGGACATAAGTTGTAAGTGGGTCTTCAAGAAGAAGTTTGGAGCAGACGAGTCATTAGAGAAGTACAAGGCTAGACTGGTAGCCAAGGGCTACTCCCAGAGAGAGGGAGTTGATTTTGGTGAGATATTCTCTCCTGTTGCTAAATTAACTTCTATTAGATTTCTCTTATCCATTGATACAACTTATGATTGGGAGATTGAGCAAATGGATGTTAAGACTATGTTCTTGCATGGAGATCTGGAAGAAGAAATTTATATGCAACAACCTACAGGTTTTGAGGTAAAAGGAAAAGAACATTGGGTTTGCAGGTTAAAGAGGTCTCTTTATGGTTTGAAATAGTCCCCCAGAATGTGGTATCAAAAGTTTGACTCATTTGTTTTGAAATTAGGTTTTGTTAGAAGCGAGGAGGATCACTGTGTTTACATTTATTGTGTTGATGATTCTATACTGGTTATTGCTTTGTATGTTGATGACATGTTATTTTTCAGCAATACTAAGGGTATGATTAGTGAGCTTAAAGACCAACTTTTAGGTGCATTTGAGATGAAGGATCTTGGTGCTGCAAGGTATATTTTGGGAATGGAGATAAGGAGGGACAGAGTTAACAGAAAGCTTTGGTTGTCACAAAGTAAGTATGTGAATACTATTTTGCAGAGGTTTATGTAATGTCCCTTTCTAACAAGTCAAAAAAATTTTAACCTTGCATAGAATTTCAACTTGTAAAAGAGAACATTAGTAATCAATCCAACTTATAATATCAACATATTATCCACTTATTAATATCAATATTAAAGTCCATATACTTTCCATATTTCTACTTTAGTTTAGTAACCTTATAATCATAATCATATGCATAACATATTCACATTATTTTTCTCACAACTCTCATGCACTATCTTGAGGGAGTCTTAGGGTAGCCCTACCATTAATCAATCCTCTCTCCCATATGAGCATGGTTTGTTAAGACGTCCATATCCATCCCATACGAAGGCCCAATAGTTTCACCCACACCTGGGGTCCCTCACCAATTGGCTCGAGGGGACTTCATGCACACCGGCATTCCTCATCCCATCGAGAGTCACCTACCATCGGGCACAATTATAAACAATATGAGCTCATACTTACCATAGACCCAAGAGCTTCACTCACACCCGGAGTTCCTTGTCTCTTGGCTCAAGGGACTTTAGACACACCCGATGTTCCTCATCCACTTGAGGGTCGCCTACATTTAATTATACATCCTTAACTAACCCCATACTTCACAAATGGTAAGATGATTAAGGGTGAGGCTTGACATCCTTCTTGATAGTTTATGAGATTATGAGTTATGAATCCATTTTGATAATATTATCCTTTTCGGATCATGATATCATATTTCTTATTCCACTTGGGAATCTTATCATTTATTTTTACTAATTATAGATTTAACAAATTAAATATAAATACTTACCTATTGTAGCTTACCTGCTATAGCTTACTTGGGATTTCTTACCTGTGCCGCCGTAATATAATTTTTATTGCATTGTTGTTTTCGTTTGTATGTTTTATAATATATATTTCACACCCTTTATCTACTATATATATTATTTATTTTTACTTGAATTATTCCTCCAATTTGCTGTTGATGTACATATCTTTATATATTATATATATCCGATATTCTTTTTATATTTTCCTCCCATGATCCTTTCCTTCTATCTCACAACCTTTATTTATTTCTATTTCAAGAGATATATTTTAAGAGTGCTTGGTGGTAAAAGACATACGTACCCTCTTATAATTTTTATTACTTTATATTAATTCTCTTTTTGTGGTAAAACTAGTTCTAACCATACGTAACTCCCTTATCATAAGAGGATAGGTTAAAAGATATTTATTTTACCTTATTATTTATTTATATTATTTGTATTTATATTATATTATTATAATAAATGATATATTATTTATTTTGTATTATTTATATTATATCATTTATATCATAATAAATGATATATGTTTTATATTATATTATTTATATTTATATTATGAGATAATAATAATAATATTTGTATTTATATTATTAGATATATTTATAATATATTATTTATTAATATGATTGTTGGTGTTAACCAATTTAATCGCTGCACTTATAAATATCCTCCTTACATATTAAGGAGTGATATTATTTTGAATAATATATATTATATCATATATATAGTATATTATTTATATAATATATATAGTATAAATAAATACATTTGTTATTTAGTACGGGAGCTCTTTTATCTTGTTTTATTCACAAGCATATATCGTGGGATAATATTTTTGTCTTATTAGACTATTATCTTTATATGTTACTTTGTCTTATTCTAAATTATTTTACTTTCAAGCTTTAATGGATAAGACTCTTCATTAATATTTGTAATATTTATTTATATATATAATAATATATCTTATTAATTATTCATATAAATATTATATTAAAATATTTATATTTATAATATATCTAGTTAATTTATATATTTCATATATTTTATAAATATTTAAATATTTATATTTATAAGATATTTAATTATATCAAATTAATAATATTATTTAAATAATACATATTAATAATATATTTTAAATAAATATATTATATATTCTATTTTAACTAAACAATTATATTATAAATCATTATAGGGACATGACAGTTTAGTTTGCAAGACTGTAACCCAATTAGAGTTCCTTTACCCATTGGTACTAAGTTTTCATTAGATATGTGTCCAAAGACTAAGGATGATTTTGAGGATATGTCTAATGTGTCATATGCTAGTGTTGTAGGGAGTTTGATGCATACAATGGTTTGCACTAGACCAGATATTGCCCAAGCAGTGGGAGTTTTGAGCAGATTTTTGTCTAACCCTGGTAGACAACATTAGAATTATCTGAAGAGGGTGTTTAAATATCTTGCAGGTACTCATAATCATTGTTTGGTTTATTCTAGTACTGATAGTGCTGATAAATCTTGGACATACATGGTTTTGTTGATGCAGATTGGGCAAGTGACTTGGATAGTCGAAGGTCCACTAGTGGCTATGTGTTTACTCTGTTTAGAGAAGCAATGAGTTGGATGAGTAAGAGGCAGCCCACAGTTGCTTTGTCCACCACAGAAGCAGAGTATATGGCTACTACCCATGTCTCTAAGGAGGCAGTTTGGTTGAGGAGACTGTGTACAGGTATTGGATTTGATTGCAGGATCATTTAGATTGGTTGTGATAGCCAGAGTACTATCTATTTGGCCAAGAATCCCATGTATCATGCTCAGACTAAGCATGTTGGTGTTCAGTATCACTTTGTTCGAGAGTTGGTTGCAAATGGACAGATTGAGCTAAAGAAGATAGACACTCGAGAGAATGTTGCAGATTTATTGACCAAGCCTGTGAGCACGGAGAAGTTCATGTGGTGTAGAGAGGCCATGGGCCTTGTTTCTAGTGCCTGATTATTTTTATTTGATTTCATATGGGTTGATTTACAATGTATAATATCAAGTGGGAGAATGTTGGGATAAGGTGCCATTAACCTTGTAAATCCCAATATTGTATTTATTCCATTTATTAAATGTAATTTGTAATTATCTATGAGGAGATATACTTATTTCACTGGTAGGGGTAATTTCAGAGTAACCGGAGGTAATTACAAAGTGACTTTTACTATTGGCAAATGTAATTACTCAAAGTAAATAAGGGTAGGAGTTTTCCCTTGAGGAATCTACTATATTTGGCATGTATGACAACTGCCATGATGTTTGGTAAGTGAATCTATGACAGTTGCAAATTGTCATAAGATTATGTGATTCTATGACGCATATGACGGATATGTTAGTTATATATTTGCTATATTTAGCCCAAGGTTCCTATCTTGGAAAGATACTCTTTTGTGGAATCTATGACAGTTATGACTCGTCATAAGATGTTGTAAGATGCCATTCTTGGATATGGGCGCCCAACTTTGAATGGGTCAACTTTCGACACTTGGAGGTTGCTTGTAGGTGCCATTTTGATGCTTGCATGTGGGATATTTGGAGGAGAGAGAAGGTGAATGCCTAGGATGAGTTGGAAAACATTTCTATAAGTATTTTCCATGTATTTATTGCTGCAATATAGATTTTAGGTACTCAGGTGTTGCAAGAATGTTGTCGAATTGAAGACTAAAGGAGAGATTGGTGGTGTTGTTGTATTGTACAATCTTCTGCAGATTATTACAAACATTAGGCCTCTTTCCTATGTGGAGTTTTTTATCCGCAAGGGTTTTATCCACATTAACACTGTGTCATTGTGGCTGGTGTTGAGTTCTTCATGTTTGACATTTTCTCTATAGTGGGTTTTATGTTTTGTTACAATCTCCATTGTTAATGCACACTTAAAGATTGCTGAAATTTATCTTTAATTAGATTTTCATTGAAGTAGTGTTGCTTTCATTTCTAACATAAAGTACTTTCAATTGGCACACATCCATATTCCCTATCAATGAATCCACTACACATCTTAATGGTGTAGGTGCTGGCAATATTTGTAATGGTGAAAATCACATGCCCTGCACTTTTTCCTTGCATCTTAGACCCATTTTGACAGGGTTGTTCTTAATGTAATGACTAGTGTGCAAATTGGTGTATTAGCGCATGGAAGTAATCAAATAACCTTGTTGTCACCTAATTTCATTTTTACACATCCCAAGGAACTAGTTTTGATGCCCAATCAATTCTTTATCTTGGATCATTTATGCACTCTCAAAATTGACATAGGTCAAATCTACAGGAACATAAACGGACCCTAAACTTGCAAATTCAAAATGTCAAATTGAGCTCATTTCCCTCCTTTTCAATTGATTGTTATGAGCTAGCTAAAGCATGAAATATTTCAAATTGTATGTTAAGGTGTTGTATAAAAGGACATACCCTATTCATTTTGAAACATCAGGTGGACTCTAAGTAAGCTCCATTACTCATTGCATCATCACAAGAGCATGATATCAACATTTTCATCAACACTCTAGGCATATTGCATGACTACCTATTGTCTTCAATCTTTGTTCTATATCATTGACTTGGTAATAGGGGCTTAACCAAGGGAGAATCCCCCTACTTAGCAACTTCCTCAATGATTTCTATAGACACCACCCCTTTTCAAACACAAATCACATATATTAAGGCAAATAAGTTATAAACATTTGAGTTAGTGAAGTTTAGATTCGCAAACCAAGTACAGATCCATGTGCAAAGGTCAATTTTGCACTTGTAGAAGTGAACCAAAACAAGTGATAGTAAATTTCTCGATCCAAAGGCATTCATCAAATAGATCCTGATTTTTGATATATTGACAAATGATTTTTGAAAGGAAGCAAGGTACGTGGAAATGCTTCCTACAGTAAACTTCTGAGGAGAGTGTTGTGCAAATTTCAATCTTTTTAACAATTACAAAAAGTAGAAACACATATAAACATGAAATAAACAATACACCATAACACAGACCTATGTATGTGGGGAAACCCTTTCAAGAGAAAAAACCCACACTCCAAAGAAACCTAATGTATTATTCAATAAACAATAAAGTTACAATACACTTGCAAAGAAAGCCTTCTCAAGAGTTTCACCAACCAAAGATCTGGAGGAATTCTGACAGCATAACAATACCTACAAAACTCACTATCAAACCTCCATCTCAAGCACATAATAAATAGGAGATACAATACATGAAACCATAAAATGGTAATTAGAAAACCATGAGCTAAAACCACCTAAAATAGTGGCACTCAAATCCTTAGTTGGAAATCCAACACCCAAATTCTAGGATGAGTCCACGAGCTAAAATAGTATATTCCTTCCACATGTCATAACTCGTTATAATCCACTAACCAAATTGGACGTTCTATTTTGGATTCATTATCCACATCTAAAGATGCCTTATGATGTGTTGGTCAACAAGTGTAACTCCCCTTTACAACTCTTTTATGTGTCGATGTTTTTACATTTCTAAAGCAAGAGGCCCAACTTTCAAAGGCCATAACTTTTTATTCGAGAGGCTAATTAGACCTAGTTTTTTTAAATTGTAGAGCTTAAAGAGGTCCACATGACAGGCACCAAGTAATAGGTACCAACTAACCCAAATTTTTTATTTTGACCAAAAACCAAATCTATAGCCTAGAAATTGAGTTTTTCTTCTTTTTTTTAACCTAAAAAATGCATTGTTTGTAATCTTAACGTTAGGTGCAAGGTTGAGACACCTTTCCTAACAAATTTACAACATCTATCATAGCAAGATCTTCATCAAACCTAGAACTAAGTACTATTATTTTATTTGTATTATTTTTGTACATTTAATTTAGTAGCATGATCAATCCTAACTCTATATCCTAGGTTAGACTATTATTCATTATGGATTAATTAATTTACATAAGATATTTATGTATAGGAATATTTTATTAACTTGACATTCAAGTACACCCCCTAAGATTTAGCCTTGGAGTTTATTCCTTCTCTATTAGGGTTTTAGATTAAATATTTTTATTGTAAGCATCTTATATAATATCTTATTAGGGTTTGGGTCCACCCTTTTATTGTTTGGCATTGTTATATTTTTATTTGGGTTTGGGCTTTCATTATCTCACCTATAGGGTTTATTCCTTCTCTATTAGAGTTTCAAATCCAATATTTCTAATTGTATACATCTTATTTCATATCTAATTAGGGTTTGAATTCACCTGTTTATTGTTTGATACTAGTATACTATGATTAGGGTTTGGGCTTATGTCATGTAAAGAACTCAAATCATCACAAAAGTAAATAAAGTAAATAATCCATTTAAATTACAACATCACATATAACTAAAGTAAAATGACGTAATTAATCCACTTAATTACAACTTCACAAGTAAAAGATAAATCTCATAAATATGAATCAATAAAAGTCATTGAATCTTACAAAAATCTCATGCTCAATCTAGGTGATAGCACTATAAAATAATATACCAAATCCATTGGCTTCCATGCCATAATACATCCAAATACAAATTACAATAATCATGTACAACAAGTATAAATAAATCAAAACACTCTCCAGTCACTACGAACCCAAATGGTTATCCTGTGAGCCGATAGATGGGAGCATGGCTTAGGTGCTTTTCCACCCAACCATGAAGCAATTACACTTCCCTGGATCCCTTCATGACACAAAGGAAATTCAACCCTGCACGAAATTTCTAGCTACCTGGAAACAACTGGCAGGAGGGAACACCAGATGCAACCTGATGTCTAATGTGCAATTCTAAATAATGAAATGCAGATTGTCTCACAATAAGATGTGGTAGAGATATATATATCAATCCATCAATAAAGTTTTCTAGACATAATATTCATCTTTTTCAATGATAGCTTGTTTAGATCTAAACCTTTAAAACATAGTAATTGGTCAATTCCTGAAAAGAGGAAAAACCATCTATGATAATCCACATTCGACATCCTAGCCCAAAAGTAACCCAAACACATTCCTAGATAAAAATCTACTTTCCTTCCCCAATAAATAAATATGTCAATAAACAAATAAATAAATCAAAATCACCTATAACCGCCTATAATCCCTTTCCTAAGCATCAATTAAGAAAAGACACTTTTCGAACAAGCAGTAATGAAGAACATCATAAATCATTTAAAAGCAATATAGATTTTAAAATTTGATTATATTCTCAATTCGTATTTCCATGGTTTTAATAGATTATAGAAAACTAATGATTTTACTTCATATCCAATACCGTTTTTGTTGATAACTGAGAGGGGGGGTGAATCAGTTATCCTAATTATTTTCGTTTTTGAACTTTATTGTTAATTAATGCAGCATTGAATCAAACACAAAAACATTGCCATGAAATAAGAAACACATGACACAGTATTTTTTACGTGGAAACCCTATTAAGGGAGAAAACCACGGGGTGATTAACCCAAAATTATTCTCTGTTAGAAGAATAGGAAATTACAAAAATGGCACTTGCCAATTAGGGCTCACTGCCCGAGCACACTGCTCACAAAGAGGCCCACTGCCTACAAGGAGACACACTGTCTACAAAGTGATAAGAATCACAGTCTTGAACTGATTGGAAGCATCTGCATATGCTGGAGTTCAGTTCCGGCTAGGCTCAGTACACTGATCTGCTGCACTTCATCTCTCTGTTCTTTATTCTGCTATCCTTTCACATACCGGATCTTTCTTGCTACTTCTGCTCTGTTCTGCACTTATTCGCATATACCTTCACACAATCACACTCTTCACAACTAAATCCATCCTCTATATATATCCGCATAAGTAATTTCATCACCTTTCTAGTCGGCATCCGGAACAGTCTAGTTTCTTACAAACTCTGTTCTGTCGGCTGAATCCTTGCTCACCAAGCAATGCGGATCAAGCATATACTTGTAGATATCATTAATCATGTCGGCCAAACATGATTCATGCCTTCACAACCTTTATCATCAACAGTAACACATCCGGAAAGTAGTCTGATACTCTGTCAGTCAGTTCTTCCTCTGTTTTCACTGTCTCTCAGGAATCCGGTACTCAACTATTCATATCTTTTTCTTTGTCCACCACCGGAGGCTAAATCCTTGGAATATACCACTCAAGGTAGTCCTCTTGACTTCCCCAAATCCGCACTGCACCAAGACACTTCCTCTGAGAGATCCGGACCAATCTGTCGGACCTTGCCACATGCTCTGTTCTTGTTCACCGGACCACAACAATCTTTATTCTGACTTCCGGTAGAGACACACCATGACTTGCGGATATGTGGGATGACCTTTGTTGCCATCAATGACAACAACCATGAATCCATATAGTGTCTCTTGCCAACAATCTCCCCCTTTGGCATTGATGGCAACACTTAGTGAAAAATGACTAAGTGTTTACACTATGCTCCCCCTTTGCTGATGCTCTGTCTTTATATACAATTTCTGGAACTCCCCCTTAGTTGGATTCCTCATTTTTCACTGCTCCTCACTCCCCCTTTGACATCAATGGCAAAGGGTAGGGTCCGCACACCAAAATTTTCAAAAATTTTCTATACATAGCCGCATATTTACATACTCACATATACTAAAGAATGTCTGCAAAGGATGTCTTCAATTGGATCAGTTCTGTAGCCCAACTTTGCTTCATTCTATCCAAAATTGAGATGTGACCACTCAACAAAAATGCAAAAGCTTCTGCCCTCTTGAGATCTGTCAGATCATTTGTTTGGGCGGTGGTCTGAGCATCACTGATGGCCTCATGCATAGTTTCTAACTTAGGGATTATAATCCTTCTAAGTTCTCCCATCCGGTTGGTGATATTCTTCCTTTCCTTCTCAAGGTTCTTTATTTCATTCAAGACTGCAATAGTCTGACATTCTTGATTTATTATGGAGGAAGAGAGAGGATCAAAACTTTGAGATAAACTTTGTAGTTTGTCCTGTTCCTCTTTTATTTTCTTATCAATTTGTGCTGTTGCCTTTGACCAAGATATACAAAATTTGTAAATGTCACCGCCATCCTTAAGAGCATTTTCTAAGCTCTTTATTCCAATACTCATAATTTTCCTATCGGTAGAGATTAATCCTAATACTTCTGAAAATCTTTTATCCAAAAATTCCTTCCGGACCTTTTCTTCAGCTGATTTTTCTAGAGAATCAAAATGTGTATCAACACTGCTGACTAAGGTTTTTAGATTACCGGAAGAGGAGGCTGTCGGATCTATCTGGATTGATGGCATAATCTTTACAAGTACTCCGGAAGTAGCCTCTATCAACTCACAGTCTTCCATATGAGACTTCAGGAGTTTTTCATTTGCCTTGGCATTTGCAAATGAAGCTATCTTCATTGTTTGTACCGGAGAGAGAGAGTCAAAGTCGAATGGGCCTTTTAGAAGCTCCGGTTCATCAATCTCTAAAGTTTCTTTGCTCAAAAATTGTTAAACAGTTTGTGCAGTGTCTCTTGCCGGAGACAGATGTTTCTTTTCTTCTGTAGTCTTGGAACTGTCAACCTCTTTATCTTTCACCACTGCTTCCTTCTCCTGTAATTTCTCTTCTTCTTTGGATCCAGAGACTATAGGGGAAACCGGAGGAGAGATGTTAGTCTGTTCAGGGCCCACTTCTTCCGGAGCAGATGATTCCAAATCCGCAGCTGTTTCTACACCTAAGTCCTCTACAACAGGAAGATTGAACCTTTTGAAGGCCTTCCGGAGGATCTCTTCTGTCTCTTTGGCCACTTTGTTAGTCTCACCAAGCATGAGTTGATTCATCCTGGCTTTACTTCTGAACTCATCTTTGCAGTCTTTGAAGATTATGTTCATTGTCTTGGGATCAATTTGAGGATATAGCTGAATAGCTATTTGCTCCCGGATCTCAAGATCTTTTGCATGAGCATTATTCTTTCTTATTTCTAATTCCTTTTCTAGGCTTTTAGGAATAAGAGATATGATCTCAATGAAAGCCTTATTGTATATGTTCAGATATTTGACTGTGGCTTCCTGCAGAGTCTTTTGGTCAGCCTCATTGTAGTCATCATAAAATTCAGTCATTGGTTGAAGGTTTCCATCCAACGTAATCGACTTGATTACACTCTCTAGAGACAGAGTGGGCTTTTCAACAGATACCTCTGCCATTTCATCCTTGTCTTGGCCTGTGGAGGGTTTACCGGATCCTTTCTTCTTCTGCTTCTTTATTTCTTTTACTCCCTCATCTGACTCTGTTTCCTCTTCATCCTTTTGGCTTTCATAAGCCCTTGTGGCTTTTGTCTTAGATCTTTTACCGGATGCCTGGACTTCCGGTTTTGAGCTTTTGGTTGTGGGAGGTGCAGATCTTTTTGATGATCTGGTCCGGGTGGAAGTTTCAACCGGAACACTTTCTTTACTTTTCTTTTCTTCCTCAGCCTTCCTCCTCTTTTCTCGGCTGGCATCAAGTGCCTCTTTTGAGATGCCTAGGCCTTGAGCAATATGCTCTACTTCTTTTCTCACCTTTCTCTTTATCTCAGGTTCCCTGAGTTCTACATGGATCTTTACACTCAGCTCCTCAAAGGTTCCAAACCTTTCTGCCTTTGGATCTTTGGGCTGACTTAGCATGTGTTGAACATGCAGCTCCACTATTTGTTCATCCACTTCATACCCCATGGGCATGATCCATACAGTTCTTGGTTCTACTGCCTCCATTAGACACTGATCTATTTCTACCATGAAGCATACTGTGTCTTTGTACTTTTCAACGAGGGATAGGGGTATTCTTTCTCTTGCATGCATCATGCTTTGGAAGTTCTTGAAGTATCCCCATAGAGCTGTGTTTCTTGCTTTAGCACCCCCAAGTCCATGCAAATAGTCTCTGATTTGGATGGCAACCGGTCTGTCATTCTGCCATATCCATCCACTGGATCCGAGAAGCTCGTTCATGTAGTAAAAGAAGAGACAAAGGATCAGATTGCCATACTTGAAGGAGTTTTTCTTGTCCTTCTTAATCTTCTGCAGATTTTCAAAGAGTTGGTTTACAAGAAGCTCACACAAGTCATAGTCTACATTCTCCTTTAACATTTGATAGGCTGTGTAGATTGCAGTTCCCGGTACTAAATTTTCCCTACTGGAGTGATAGATTTTGTAACCAATTATCATAGATGCAAATTTGACATCCGGTTCAGTGATGTCATCAACTGTCATAGCTCTCTTGTCAAACTTGGATCCGGTTGCATCACTAACTGTCTGATTTTTGACAGATTTGAGAACAGGTAATCCACCGGATGAGTGCAGACCGGTTACAGCCCTAATTGCATCTTTGGTGATCTTGAAGGGCTTGTTCAACCATAGGAAGTTGTCATGTACTCTACTTAGTACATATCGGACCCATTCATCTTCTTTAAAACAGGGGAAATGAATGCACTGTGCAAAGTGTTTGTCCCGGATGGCTTTGTACTGAGGTTTGATCTCAAAGGAGTCATCTATCAGTTGTTTGTGATAGATATCCATCAGTTTTGATTCTCCAAAGTCTTCAAGATTCGCATGGATGTAAACCCTAATATCTTCCGTGTGCAATACACCATGAGGAACACTAGAGAAGGCTCCTAGTGGATCTACCTCCAAGGATTTGTAAGGATGTTTCTTAAATTCAGGTCGGGGCCTATCTGAGATTTTCACTATATTTGGAGTAGCCATTTCTTCAAAGATTTGCAGTGAGATAATGAAAACGGAGAATACCTTATGCGCCTTCGGTTTGCACGGAGTGGTTGGATTGATTTCTTTATGCAATGACTTCGGCAGGAGATCTTTGGTGTGCTTGATGAATCTTGTTGCAGAGCTCCACTTTTCGCTTCTTCTTGAGTGCAGAATGAGCAAATGCTTTTTGAGAAATCCCTTATATTGCTCCGCAAACCCTAATATCTGATGGCAATAAATGCTCGACCTATATTATTCTGGTTTGCCTTATCCAGATAGCTTGGAGTATCCCGGATCAGTCCTGATCTGTGAACATCATCCGGATCTTTCAATCATGAATAAATCGAGGTGACACATTACAAGAACATCCCAAACACTCTGTCCAATCCGCAGAATAAGACAATGCACTTCCGGATCTCTCCGGATCTTTTTGTAATCCTCTGTCATACCAGAGCATCTCCCGGAACAGGTCTTACTTGATCGATCACAGCGTCTTCATATCTCCATGCGGACCTCTGAAATCTTATCTGGATCATCTCAAGACTTATATCTTTAAACCCTTTACTCCGCATCTTGTGCCACATCCGGCACCACTTGATTGGCTGGGGGAACAGGATTTTCTTTGAATCTCCCCCTGAGCCAGAGCTCACTTTTTAATTTCCGGAAGAAATATCAGCACCAGAGTCTGGTGCGGATCCAACCTCTACATTCTCTGAACTTTTCTTCACCCAAATCTTGCTCATCTAATTCCTAACTTCATCCGCATTCATCTTTTGTTTACCCTTGTCTTGATTCTGATTATACACCGGACCTCTTTTGTCCTGATTCTTGCTTCTGCAGACTTTAGCATTATGACCGGACCTATTACAGATTTGGCAAATAACATTTCTTTGTATATTTGACTGATAACCTCTTGATTTGCATTGATTAGCCATATGACCTACTCTATTGCATGTAAAGCATCTACCTTTGAATGAATTGTTTACTTGCATATTTCTGCATTCATGGGATTTGTGTCCATACCTTTTGCAGTTAAAGCACTGTCCGGAGAAGGATGAATTAATCTGATTCATTCTCTTTTTGCACTGATTAGCTTTGTGACCAAAGTGGTTGCAGCTGTGGCAGTATCCATTGAAAGATGGATATCTTTGAGCATTGGGCTGTCTTACCGGAGGTCTTCTAGGTCTATTCCTTGGATTTTCTGATCCAAAATTCTTTTGACCGGATCCGGAGCTTTCTCCTTTCTCATATCCCAAACCATACTTGTCATCTATCCTCTTTTGACTTCCAAGAAGAACTTCAAGTTGAGCAGAACTTATCTTGAATTTCTCTTTATATTCATTTGCTGTTTGAAGGTCTCTTTTGAGAGAGGCAATTTGATTCTCAAGTTTTTCTTCATTATCTTTGGCATCTTCAAGATTAGATTCAAGATGTCTGATAATCCTGTCCATCTGGTGGCATTCTTCTGATTTTTCTTTAAGAGATTGTCTTAGATTGTCTTCAGCTTTTCTTTTTTCTTCAATCTCTTGAGTAAATTTTATAGTTCCTGATTCCATTTCATGTCTTAACATAATGACTTCTTTTGATAACTTTTCACATAACTTGGTTTGCTCAATCAATTCTTCATTTGTATTGCTTTCTTCACTTTGTCTTGCCAATTGTTGGAGCAGCTCCTTTCTCTTTTTCATAGAGACTTAATTTGTCTTTTAATTCTCTCATGAATTCATCAGCCTGTTTGAGTCTTTCCTTTAATTCATTGACTTCAGAATTTGACTGTTCAAGATCCTCAAGGGCAGTCTTGAGTTGCTCCCTTAAACCATATGCATCCATTTGAACTCCCAGATCTTCCTCAAGCTGTTAGGCTCTATTAGGAGGAACTTGGCTCTGATACCAATTGTTGATAACTGAGAGGGGGGGTGAATCAGTTATCCTAATTATTTCCATTTTTGAACTTTATTGTTAATTAATGCAGCATTGAATCAAACACAAAAACATTGCCATGAAATAAGAAACACATGACACAGTATTTTTTACGTGGAAACCCTGTTAAGGGAGAAAACCACGGGGTGATTAACCCAAAATTATTCTCTGTTAGAAGAATAGGAAATTACAAAAATGGCACTTGCCAATTAGGGCTCACTGCCCGAGCACACTGCTCACAAAGAGGCCCACTGCCTACAAGGAGACACACTGTCTACAAAGTGATAAGAATCACAGTCTTGAACTGATTGGAAGCATCTGCATATGCTAGAGTTCAGTTCCGGCTAGGCTCAGTACACTGATCTGCTGCACTTCATCTCTCCTCTGTTCTTTATTCTGCTATCCTTTCACATACCAGATCTTTCTTGCTACTTCTGCTCTGTTCTGCACTTATTCGCATATACCTTCACACAATCACACTCTTCACAACTAAATCCATCCTCTATATATATCCGCATAAGTAATTTCATCACCTTTCTAGTCGGCATCCGGAACAGTCTAGTTTCTTACAAACTCTGTTCTGTCGGCTGAATCCTTGCTCACCAAGCAATGCGGATCAAGCATATACTTGTAGATATCATTAATCATGTCGGCCAAACATGATTCATGCCTTCACAACCTTTATCATCAACAGTAACACATCCGGAAAGTAGTCTGATACTCTGTCAGTCAGTTCTTCCTCTGTTTTCACTGTCTCTCAGGAATCCGGTTCTCAACTATTCATATCTTTTTCTTTGTCCACCACCGGAGGCTAAATCCTTGGAATATACCACTCAAGGTAGTCCTCTTGACTTCCCCAAATCCGCACTGCACCAAGACACTTCCTCTGAGAGATCCGAACCAATCTGTCGGACCTTGCCACATGCTCTGTTCTTGTTCACCGGACCACAACAATCTTTATTCTGACTTCCGGTAGAGACACACCATGACTTGCGGATATGTGGGATGACCTTTGTTGCCATCAATGACAACAACCATGAATCCATATAGTGTCTCTTGCCAACAGTTTTGTGATTCAAGCAATAAAATCAATAATGATGTATGCCAACTCCACTTCAACTATGAGTATCCATGCATACTTATTTCAAATATTATTACTATCTTTCCTCAAGAACAAGTAAATAAATAATAAAATAAAACAATCAATGTTCTATAATTTATCATTTGATCATACAATTGCATCTATAAAGTTATTAAATCTGTTTTAATTACCAAATCTATATTTTATTCATAATTCATAATGTAATAAGCATTCTAGGTTATTTATTAACCTTACTGTCATATCAGTGACAGGGACTATATATATATATATCGTACTATGTATTATAATCTTTTAAGAACCTTCCTGTCACAACTATGACAAGAAGTCAAGAAACAAGAAAACAATCTTCCTGTCGCAACTGTGATAAGAACTGTAACAGATTTAAAATAAAATAACAGAGTTCAGAACAGACTTACTTTCACTTAAATGACAATGATTTAGAATAGATATTTGAACAATAAATAAATAGATGAATATGTCTACAGGACTCTAATACTATCTTCCAAGTTAAAGAGTTTATTTTCACATTGTTTGATCAATAAGAAGAGGAGTCGACTTCCAGAAAAAGACTGATTTTGAATAGCAAATAAGAAAGATAACAGTTATTCATTTTATGTCTGCCAAGGAGTGATTTTATTAGCCCTCACAAAATTGGTTATCTATGGTTTCAATGGTTATGACAAGATCAAGAAAAAGGCGGTCTACCAAGAATACAAGGAACAACAATTATAGTGAATAAGAATAGCAAATACAGTGAATAAGAATAGCAAATACAGTGAATAAGAACAACAAATACTATAGGGGAAAGGTCAGCTACAGGAATACCATACTTATCAACTAAATTTAAGAGTTATTTGCACATTTCTTTGATCATTTAAGAAGAGGCTGATTTCAATTAAAAGACTAGTTTTCTAACAACAATTAAGAATGGTATCAACTCTATTATTTACGTTTGCTAGAGAGTGATTTTTTTATCAGCAACTGGGAAATTTGTTACATTTCAGCTCCAAGGTTAAATATCATGGCCAGAAAGTGGGGTGATTCACTCAGCATAAAATAAAGAAAAGTAAAGTCAATGAATGGAAACAACAAGCCAATTTACTATGTTTAAACAACCATAACCAGTCATTAAGTATTACATACAAAAATAGGGAAAAATACCCGAATAAATTCACTTGCACAAAAGGGGTCGATTTTGCCTTCCAAGTCGGTGCCCTATTGTCTCATGTCGCTTCCAAATCCAGAGATATTGGTCACTTAAAAATGGTGATTCATGCTCAAAAAAGAAAAGGTGATCCCTATGTTTTTCTCACACCAAATAAAAAAATATGGTTTTATCTTACTAAACTGCTCACTAACTACTGCAAATCTCTTCAAATCCCTTTTGGGTTTTGTTCTTCTCTCCCCCATCTTTCCAGAATAGTTTACGGTTTTAAATTTTGTTGAGAAATAACAAAGTTATCGTCGTTTTACTATGATTGTTCGTGACTGGTTTTCAAAAATGCCTTTTTTTTATTTATTGAAAATCCTCCCTAATCTTCGTGTCTAAAATATAGGGTTTTCCGTGATTTTTAATAACTGATGGATACTTAAGTTTTGCATGAGATTACATTTAAAAAGGCTTTGAATTTCTATTTAAATTTGAATAAATAACTTAATTAGCTTTATGTCACTTACATGACAGTAATTAAATTATAATACTCTTTATTTTAGATTTCTAAATATAATACTAATATTATTAATACAATTTATCTATTTTTAATAAAACACAAATACTAAAACAACTCAAGAAGTAATTACAATAGTAATAATACTATATATTTATCTATTTAATAAGAATAAAATAACTTAATAGCTTTTTGTTGCATGCAAGAAGTAAATATTCTTTTAAATTCTTTTATTTAGGATTCTAAATATAATAAATGTTATTTAATATAATTTATTTATTTTTAAATTACAGTCATTTAAATCAAACAAGAAGTATTTAAATAATATATACATATTGTAATTTAAAAATAATGGTTTAAATCAAATTTAGAGATTGCATTTAAAAAGGCTTTGAATTTCTATTTAAATTTGAATAAATAACTTAATTAGCTTTATGTCACTTGCATGACAGTAATTAAATTATAATACTTTTTATTTTAGATTTCTAAATATAATACTAATATTATTAATACAATTTATCTATTTTTAATAAAACACAAATACTAAAACAACTCAAGAAATAATTACAATAGTAATAATACTATATATTTATCTATTTAATGAGAATAAAACAACTTAATAGCTTTCTGTCGCATGTAAGACAGTAAATATTCTTTTAAATTTTTTTATTTAGAATTCTAAATATAATAAATGTTATTTAATATAATTTATTTGTTTTCAAATTACATAGTCATTTAAATCAAACAAGAAGTATTTAAATAATATATACGTATTGTAATTTAAAAATAATGGTTTAAATCAAATTTAGATATTGTCTTCCAAACATTCATGTTTATATATAAAAAAATAGGAAACGTTTATTAATTATTTAAATAATATAAAAATACATCAATTTAATAAAATGAATCATTTTGAACATAATTATACCACTCAAAATATAAAATAAAAAGACATTAATATTCATGACTAAATCAAGCATTCGAAAGGAACTTATCGTCGCAATTAAACACAATATTTTTCGAAGCATCTAAACATCAATCTCATTTATTGTCCACACAATAATGCATATTAAACCATTTATAATAATGCAATATGATACTACGTAAGTGTGTGAGTGCATTAGGGTTAACCATCCAAACAGTTCTTGCCAAGTGGCTAGAACACCTCTACCTCAACCATGTTCTCATCTTCGACGAGTACCTGCATTCATTCGCACTCAACTCGATGTCAATAGGTTAGTTGCCCAAAACATAGCTGAAGTAAAACATTATAATCATATTGATAATATTTAATATTAAATCAACTTTCTAATTTATGCAAATATAACATCATGATAATTACCTTCACATATGTAGAATTTTCTCAAAGTAAAACAATCATAGTAAATGTTCGCTAATCTAGAATAATTATATAGTCCATAAAACGAGATGTGACATGTCATCTCATCTATTTGATGTTGGAGAACAATGCCACTGAGAGGGGGGGTCAATCAGTGGTATATTAATTTTAACAAGACCTTGAGACCTTGAAATAATCTTTCAAATACTTTCAAACAAAGGCAACTTCTATTGAATGGATATGAGGCATCATATTAACTATGAACATCATGACAACTTTGGTTAAGTTAAGATAGTCAACATGAGAACTAAAACTGACAGATCAATGTCAAGAATGCATCAACACAATATTATAAAACAATCTATGATACACATTGACTTATGAACATCAGACTTAAGAGAAAGAGTGTTCACATATTAGACACACAAGCATATATAGATTAACTTGTAAAGTTTGACTGACCCTAATGAGGATAAGCAGAGAACATCATTTCAAATCGATATATGATGAATATGTTTCGTGCAGACCAAATTAACTTGGGATAACTCTAAAACTGAATGACATATGATAAGCAAATGAACATGAGGATCAAACACATCGGTGATAATAACAACCCATAACACAAATATTATCCTGAGTGGAAAACCCTCATGGGGAATAAAAACCACTCAAAATGCCTCACTGGCTTACTCAAAAATCTTGCCTCGACACTGGCTACAGAAAAGTGTCTCACTAGCTTGCATCAATGCCTCATTGGCTTATACATTTCACTGCCTCATTGGCTTATACATTTCACTGCCTCACTAGCTTTTTGTGCCTCACTGGCTTTTTGTGCCTCACTGGCATATTTCAATCCATATAATGAATAATATAGTTTAATATAGAGGGTTACTCTATTTCGCTATAACCCAATCTTCAACATTTCGGAATAACCTTAATGATAGTGCAATAAACACATATCATCAACCTTATTTCAGATGTTTACAAAAATGTCATTTTATACAATACAAAGTCTTTCATTCTTTCATCAAACAGTTTGAAGAGATAACTATATCCATGAAACTATCTCAAACAGTTTGTAACTACACAGGTAACTATCACAGATGTATAATCTGATAGATCCATGAAGACCAATATACAATGCATTGGAAGTAAAGTTTAACCCATAGTTTGAGTCTTGTAACAGCAAGTTTTTAACCATATATCAAAAATTGTTTAAAGAATGCTTTGAGAAACTGTAACTGTCAAAACAGAGTACCAAGAAATTGTCCTCATGCTCGTGAGAGAAAGAGACCCTAGGGTAGACAAGTTGTCCAACCCTAACCATGGGTGTAACAGGAATTTGCAAACCCTTCACCAAAGTTTAAAAATTGTATGGCCGTTCTCAAAACCCTAACTGATTTTTAACATAAAAATAAGCAATGAATGCAAAAATAATCCTTGTCGGTTGTAGACTATAGCTTAAGATTTTGTCAAAAGAATGAACAAATAAGGAACAAAATCACCTGATAGGCTGACACAAAACCATCTTGTTGTTGTTTGAAGTCAAGAAAGTAGTCAACAACAAACTAGCTCTGTCCTCTATTGAACAACATAGTCAAATCTCTTAGATACCCTTCAACCACATGGAGATACTCACTAAAGTCTGCATAACTTTCCATGATTACCATTGAACTTTCAAACCCTAGCTCGGAACTATATTTCCCAAAGTTAAACTTTACAAAATGAATGACAGAAACTTTCTTTTTGCTTAAAACATCATAGCCACCGAGAGTCTAGGTTTTCCCTAGAATGAATCGGTCACAAAGAGCAATGTACACCATCTTTTTATCTATGAAAAATACCCAACACCTGCTATGCAGGTTATAACTTTAAGTGCCTGATATAATGTGCTTTGCAAAGTAAGTTGTATTTTTATTCACTAGGAAAGCATATCATTTGTGACTAGTGAAACTCCTTGCCAACTTAAGAATGTGTGGCTTTAGAACATGGTAAGCCAATAAGATCAAATAACCCTTCTTTTGAGCCAAAAAAATACCTTTAGTGACCCTTCTTTCAACCTTAATACAATATATTGAATGAATATCCATTTGAAATAAATAAATGACATTGTGAAGCTTTTGTAATCCTTTCAAATGTAATGCACTTAGAGACAATGTCATCAAATCCACATTTGCTTTGATGAAACATCAATTGACACCCATGAATTAAAAGTGAATATGTGCAATACCAAACTGACTGAGCTTATACCAACTAGAATAAAACCATCAAGAGAACATAGTATGCAACTGTGTCAACAATATACCACATGAAATATACCAACCAACTATTACCATGAGCACCAACTGTTACCATGAGTAGGAGCCAACAATGTGATAAGATAATACAACTGCATGAATGAGCCAACTGAAGATACCATATCATGTCCATCATGAGATCATAACTGTCATAGAACAAGTATCATAACAAAAAAAGATAACATGATATCATATATGAACAACTCAAGAGACCATCAACTGTCATAGAATAGAGCATCAAATATGAACTGGCAGAGTCAAGTGCATATTCAAATGCATATTAACTCTATAATCAGCTGTCTCAACTATATAGAGCACTTAAAAAGATCATGAGAACATCGTGAGAACCACCATGAGAACCATTACCATTACCATTGATGCTATAAACAATACCAATACTAGTTGTCATGATCCAACTGTCATGTGCAACATGTCAACTGTTATGTAACAACTGTCATGATCTAACTGGGAAGAACATAAATATGAATACCAACTATTATGCAACTATGTAACATGACATCATAATATCATATGCCATAAGAGATCATGAGCACAAAAGATCAAAAGATCACGAGCACATCAAGAACCAAGTGCCTAGTTAGTATAGCAACTGTGTAGAGCATTAAATGTATATCAATTGTATATAGAGTATCATATGTATTTCAACTGAGATGACATCAAGAATACCATATGTCAAAACTGTATCATCAACTAAGATGAACCATGAGAGTGTGGATTGTCATCAAGGACAACAATTGGAGAGGAGGACAACAAACTCCCCCTTTGTCCTTGAGGGCAAAACACAACTCTCATTCTCCCCCTTTTTTCATCAAAGACAAAGGGAGAAAAGAGTGTGCCAATGCCTCAAGTAGAGATCAAAAAAATGAAAAACTATCATGCTATGGAAATGAGAGGCAAAAACAAAAACTGTAGATCATACTAGAATTGTCCATAGCATAATAATCATCCAAAAAGGCCTGAAATGCAACTGCACTGTTAGTAGAAGCTTATAAGTCACTATACATAAAAAAAAAACAAGGATAACAACTGGAGAAGCCAAGCAAAAATAGAGAAATAACTGTCAGCTGTGAATATCACTGTCACCAATCACAAAGTACCAACTGAAATCATCAAAAATGTTGTCCTGCTACTTACAAAATAACACTGTCATTATAATTATCAACCAATCACACACAGTAAGATCTCTCAAGTTAATACAACAATGAGTACCAAACCACTGTACCTATCACAATGTGTAAGGTGTACACAAATAACACGAATAGACTACCACACCTTCACTGTGCATATAACAATTGTATCATGATCATCACTTTGTATTATTTGCATATTGTCACTTAATCTCAAAGCATTTGAATGTATATAACTATGATTATTGATACCATAATCAAGACAAATAACCTCATATACCTATGATTCCATACTCATTTGATCACCTCCTTATCAATATGGTCAAACATCATTGTGCAAGAAGAGACAGCTCAAACATAATGTATAACCTAGAACTGAAGATCATTGTGACAAGATCACAACTATAGACCATGAAAGATTGTGAAGATAACATATCACTGCATATTTTTAATGGCACAACTACAATCATAAAGGATTAATAACATTAATTAAAGCATGGAGCATGTATCATTTACCAAGAGACAAAGAATACTATCACTACACTGCAAAACCTTGTTAAAGTATTGTAGCTTAGCAATTCATCAACATTGCAACTTTGCTTTATCAAAAAATTCATGTTGCAAGTGCAAAACACCGAGAAACTCCATTCTTCACACTTTACACTCTATTCTTATTAGCATTTCAATAGACAATAGGCAATGCAAATCTCTGTTCAAACAACCATTACATACACATTGTTGCACTTGAGATACACCATGCACACAACTATCACTGCTATAAACTTTTTAATGCATTTTGTTACTCAGTGCATATGACTTGTCTAGTTTCACACAACTTGCAAACATGTCCATCACTGAAATGTTGTCACTTGGCATAACAATAATTTATCACTGTCAAATATAACTTCCCTTTGACATCTATCTATGTCCAATCAAGCACTATCTAGGGGCTATATTCAATACTGAAGGCAACATTGTCCTAAGCAATGTAGAGCACTAGAACCTTGACAAGAATACATGTAATAACACATGGCACTGCCATACTAATCACTGAGATATTACTCCCATTGTTCATGATATATCAACAAAAAAAAATTTACATACAAAATGAAAACAATTTTATGCATATCAAATTTGATGCCCTTATTACTCCTGATGAGATATATGCATGTCTAATCAAATTTACACTCAACACTTCTCAAGTGCTACATAAGGGGCTGAAGAATAACACATTAACTAACTCCCCCTCAAATTCATGCTTCTCTTTATGTACTTATGGATGGAACTTGTACAGCATGCCCAAGTTCAGATTCTTTCTTTTTTTGATTATGCTTTCTTCTCCAAACTAGTATAGGATATTTGTTTTCCTTGCCCAAGGCATTCACTTGCTTTTTCTTAAGCATATAGCCTCCAGTTGATTTTATCCCTCTTTTACAACATTATTCTTTATGCCCAAAGCTATTGCATCTATAACACAACATATTATAGTTTTGATCAAGAGGAGAATAGTTTCTTCTAGAGTCATACCTTGCATGCATCCAATAGTTTCATGCAAGGTGGCCAACTTTATTGTAGTTATAACAAACATTATTGTAGTTCTGATTTAACCAGCCATAAGAACTTTTCATTTTATTCCACCAACAATCTTTCTTTTACAATCTCTGGCCCTATGACCATAAACATGACATGAATAACAATAACCCTGGAACTAAGAATAGTTATACTTGACTGAATGATATTGCCTGGTTGATGAAGGTCTTGAGTGCCTATTTTTACTGCATCTATCAGCAACTTTATCTTTTTCTCCCTTCTTGGCTTCATTCTCAAGAGCAGTAGAGTAAGTATTCAGGTCTATCTTCTTCCTAGGAGCATCTCTTGACTTGGAACACTCGCCATTCTCATAACCCAAGCCAATAATGTCTCTATAATATCTTTGCTTACTCAACATGTCATTCAGGCAGTCATCACTCTTTTCAAATTGAATATTCTTATTCAGCTTTGAAGAAGCTTTTTCCAAATCCTTTCTCAAGGAGACTATTTCTTTCTCTAACTTTAGACATTCTATTCTTTTTACTTCAAGATCATATTTTGTGAGGTCAACTATTCTTTTAACTTCTTCAAATTATATTTTTAGACTAATGACAACTTTGTTTTTCTCTTCAATTTGTACCTTTGCCTCTTTAAGTTCTAAAGAAACTTTAGCTAAATCAGAGAGTACCTTAACCTTGGAATCCTTCTCTTGTTGAAGTTGAACCTTTAATTTTTGGTTCTCTTTTTCTAGATACTTGTTCATTTCTAGAGCACATAATAGTTCTCCTTCGACATCAACTTCACAATCATTTTCATCAAATTCCTGTCCATCTTCATCTACAAAGAAATCTCCTTCTGCATCATCAATCTCAACAACAAAGACATTGTCTTCATCATACTTTGTGTCAACTTTCAAAGATGACTCAGGCAACAGTTCATCACAGGGCTTGTCAAGAGTTTGTTGTACAGCCTTTTGCTTGTCCTCTTTCTTTTCTTTATTTCTTCTACCTTTTCCCACGGTAGTCCATTATCAGGACCTACCCAAGCCGGTTAGACTTCTACAGGGAACCTGCGCTCTGATACCACTTGTTGGAGTATAATGCTACTGAGAGGGGGGGTGAATCAGTGGTATATTAATTTTAACAAGACCTTGAGACCTTGAAACAATCTTTCAAAAACTTTGAAACAAAGGCAACTTCTATTGAATGGATATGAGGCATCATATTAACTATGAACATCATGGCAGCTTTGGTTAAGTTAAGATAGTCACCATGACAACTAAAACTGACATATCAATGTCAAGAATGCATCAACACAATATTATGAAACAATCTATGATACACATTGACTTATGAACATCAGACTTAAGAGAAAGAGTGTTCACATATTAGACACACAAGCATATAGAGATTAACTTGTAAAGTTTGATTGACCATAATGAGGATAAGCAGAGAACATCATTTCAAATTGATATATGATGAATATGTTTCATGCAGACAAAATTAACTTGGGATAACTCTAAAATTGAATGACATATGATAAGCAAATGAACATGAGGATCAAACACATCAGTGATAATAACAACCCATAACACAAATATTGTCTTGAGTGGAAACCCCTCATGGGGAATAAAAACCACTTGAAATGCCTCACTAGCTTACTAAATTTTTTTGCCTCATTGGCTACAGAAGAGTCTCATTGACTTGCATCAATGCCTCATTGACTTAGACATTTCACTGCCTCACTGGCTTTTTGTGCCTCACTAGCATATTTCAATCCATACAATGAATAATACGGTTTAATACAAAGGGTTACTCTGTTTCACTATAACCCAATCTTCAACATTCCGGAATAACCTTAATGATAGTGCAATAAACACAGATCATCAACCTTATTTCAGATGTTTACAAAAATGCCATTTTATACAATACAAAGTCTTTCTTTCTTTCATCAAATAGTTTGAAGAGATAACTATATCCATGAAACTGTCTCAAATAGTTTGCAACTGCACAGGTAACTATCATAGATGTATAATCTGATAGATCCATGAAGACCAATATACAATGCATTAGAAGTAAAGTTTAACCCACATTTTGAGTCTTGTAACAACAAGTTTTTAACCATATATCAAAAACTATTTAAAGAATGCTTTGAGAAACTCTAACTGTCAAAATAGAGTACCAAGAAACTGTCCTCATGCTCGTGAGAGAAAGAGACCCTAGGGTAGACAAGCTGTCCAACCCTAACCATGGGTGTAATAGGAATTTGCAAACCCTTCACCAAAGTTTAAAAATTGTATGGCTGTTCTCAAAACCCTAACTGATTTTTAACATAAAAATAAGCAATGAATGCAAAAATAATCCTTGTCGGTTGTAGACTATAGCTTAAGATTTTATCAAAAGAATGAACAAATAAGGAACAAAATCACCTGATAGGCCAACACAAAACCATCTTGTTGTTGTTTGAAGTCAAGAAAGTAGTCAATAATGAACTAGCTCCGTCCTCTATTGAACATCATAGTCAAATCTCTCAGATACCCTTCAACCACATGGAGATACCCACTAAAGTCTGCATAACTTTCCATGATTACCATTGAAATTTCAAACCCTAGCTCGGAACTATATTTCCCAAAGTTAAACTTTGCAAAATGAATGACATAAACTTTCTTTTTGCTCGAACATCATAGCCACCGAGAGTCTAGGTTTGCCCTAGAATGAATTGGTCACAAAGAGCAGTGCACACCATCTTTTTACCTATTAAAAATACCTGACACCTATTATGCAGGTTATAACTTTAAGTGCCTGATACAATGTGCTTTGCAAAGTAAGTTACATTTTTATTCACTAGGAAAGCATATCATTTGTGACTAGTGAAACTCCTTGCCAACTTAAGAATGTGTGGCTTTAGAACATGGTAAGCTAATAAGATCAAATAACCCTTCTTTTGAGCAAAGCAAATACCTTTAGTGACCCTTCTTTCACCCTTAATACAATATATTGAATGAATATCCATTTGAAATAAATAAATGACATTGTGAAGCTTTTGTAATCCTTTCAAATGTAATGCACTTAGAGACAATGTCATCAAATCCACATTTGCTTTGATGAAACATCAATTGACACCCATGAATCAAAAGTGAATCTATGCAATACCAAACTGACTGAGCTTATACCAACTAGAATAAAACCATTAGGAGAACATAGTATGCAACTGTGTCAACAATTTACCACATGAAATATACCAACCAACTGTTACCATTAGCAGGAGCCAACAATGTGATAAGATAATACAACTGCATGAATGAGCCAACTGAAGATACCATATCATGTCCATCATGAGATCATAACTGTCATAGAACAAGTATCATAACAAAAAAAAGATAACACGATATCATACATGAACAACTCAAGAGATCATCAACTGTCATAGAATAGAGCATCAAATATGAACTGGCAGAGTCAAGTGCATATTCAAATGCATATCAATTGTATAATCAACTATCTCAACTGTATAGAGCACTTAGAAGATCATGAGAACCACTATGAGAACCATGACCATTACCATTACCATTGATGCTATAACCAATACCAATACCAACTGTCATGATCCAACTGTCATGTGCAACATGACAACTATTATGTACCAGCTGTCATGATCCAATTGGGAAGAACATAAATATGAATACCAACTATTATGCAACTATGTAAGATGACATCATAATATCATATGCCATAAGAGATCATGAGCACAAAAGATCAAAAGATCATGAGCACATCAAGAACCAAGTGCATAGTCAGTATAGCAACTATGTAGAGCATTAAATGTATATCAACTATATATTGAGCATCAGATGTATATCAACTGAGATGATATCAAGAATACCATATGTCAAAACTATATCATCAACTGAGATGAACCATGAGAGTGTGGATTGTCATCAAGGACAACAACTGGAGAGGAGGACAACATTTGATTTGTACCCACCCACCCTTGTTTGAGTGTGTCTTCTTGTTAAATCATTTACCATGGACTCTCATCAAACTTTGCCCTTGGTGTCCATCCATGTATATATTATAGATTTTGATATAATCTTACACTTTGTAGCACTTGATCCTTTCATCCTTAAGGCCCTCATATATTTATATCCTATGGATTAATGAAATGAGGGCTGTAATAAATAGCTCTCGCATGAAATCTCTCACACACATGGGCAGAAATAAAATTTCTTTCACTGCAAAAAATACTTGCACAATTAATTGCAAAACTAGTTTGCATCTTGCAACCAAATTTCCATACTTTCATCCAGTTTGATAAAATGAAATTACATCAGTCCAAAAAGGACAATGGGGCTATAATAAACCCTCACAAAGATTCAAAAATCATATATAAAATTGTTTGCTACAACAAACACAAATTTCACAAAACTTGTCTTCCATCTCCTGCAAAATCACAACAAACAACTATGCAACTGCATTGGTTATTTTGGAATCACAATAGATGTACAAAACAGCTCCAAATCTGCAACAGCACCTTTCTAAAACCCTCTTGGAGGTCAGTCATGCCTCCTCTTTGTCTTCTCTTCAACCTAGAAAACTCCCTCCAAAAATGAATTTATTTTCTTTTTGTATCTGCTTCCAATTTGCATGAAATGTAATTTTCCTTCCTTTGATTTTCATTTCAATGCATTCCACATGCCAAATCAGAAATGCAACATCCCCCTCTTGGGAAAAGGCCAATTTTTATTTATTTTAATCAAATAAATTGACTAAAATAATCTACTCAAACTTTGTTCCTTGCCATGCTTTGTAGTGGTGCTATTTTTGGCTTTCTTACTTTTATGCATTAAAGCAAAAATTTGATTTCCTTTTCTTGGGCACCCACTCTCTCCATCCCTATTTTTTAGGGGTTTGGGAATCTTAAATTTGCTATTTTAAATGAAATTGGAAGCCTCCAAAAAAAAAACCCCCATTGTGCTTTTTCTAGATTTTTGTGATTTTAAAGCACAACCTTCACTATCTCCTTTATCTTGCTTTTCCCAAATTAACTCCAAATTGCAATTTTAATTTTAAAATATGACATGACATCTAAATACACAGAAAAATGAATTTCACAAGACAAAATATGAAATTCAAACCACTCCAAAAATGTAACAAAAAAATTAACCATATTTTTGGTTGACACATGATTGCCACTATGCCATGGATGCTCCTACATCAGACACCCACGGTAGAAAGAAAATGTTTCATGACCGTGACTCATAAACATTTGTAGATTCCGTGCTCTTTCTGAATCCATCTTGCCACCTTGTCCTCCTGAACATTCTTTCTTACACATCCCTACAATTTGATATCTCTTCCATCCTTCATTCCTCCTCTTTTTCTCCCTCTTTTCACATAATTCATCTGCCACCAACCTACACTGTGAAACTCTAGAAAATCATAAAAATTAGATTCTTGATCATCATGAAAGTAATTAAATCCATGCATTACCTATTTCTTTTTTATTGTTGCAACCACTTGTTCATAATCACCCTTGGTTACAACACTATGCTCTTCCTCCTCCATGCCTTCTAAAAGACAATTTTCAGCTGCAATCACTTCATCCTCTGCATTCTTATCAATGTTAGTGACATAATAAGAATATTTATCCTCTCCAACCTGCAATAAACTATCATTCATATCAATCTCTTTATCACATAAGTCAAGAAATGATGCAAAGGGAAGTTCACCAAACAACTTAACATCCTCCTTCTCGTAAGCTTCCTTACTTTCAACCATTGTGCCTTCTTTTACTAATGCATTCTTTGTTGCCACATCATCTTCTAAAACACTTTTACCATGCTTAAATAAATTAGATTTAACCTTATTCTTGCAAAAATCAAATTCTGTCTCTTCTTCTTTCTCCATTGAAACCTTCATTTTACCTCTCTTGTATGCCATCAACACTGCTGCAACTTGCATTAGCAAATCAAAATCTTCATCTTCATCCTCTTTCACTAATTATTTAACTCCATTAACCAAACAATTTCCATTTCTATGACATACCTTTCCATCTTCCTCGTTCAAGGGCTTCAACTTGTGTTTGATTCCATCCTTTGTCAAAGAGTATGTATTAGCATACCCATCATGCACTGCACACCTGTCAAACTGCCAAGGTCTTCCCAATAACACATGACAAACTCATTTACCAGAACTTTGTGGTCATCTTGCAACCGAGCAATCCGGTATGGATGCAGATGTCTTCTCCTTTGCAGCTGCAACTTATTCACCATTTCTTCAGAAACAAGATTGTCGGTACTCCACCATCAATATTAACATTACAAACTTTACCTTCACATTTGCATCTCGTTCTGAACAATCTTCTCCTTTGATCAGGTTATTTTCCCTCGTTCATCAAAACTCTTCTTGAAACAAGTACTTCTCCACTCTCTACCTCTTCCAAGTGTGAAGACTTAGCATCTTCCTCATTCACATTTGCTGCCCTTGCATTATTTATAGTCCTCTTAGTTGTCTTCTCTTGCTCTAGACACTCATAAGATCTATGTCCTTCTCCACATCTGAAACAAGTTAATTTATAATTTCCTTTTCCAAATCCTCTATTCAATCTTCCTCTTCCTTTGAAGTTTTGATCATGGGTCAGATTTGAACTCTCACCTCTTTCTTCCTTGCTGCCCTTAGTGTCTCCAATCTAATTTTTTTCCTCATACTGCTGCACATTATTTTTACCCTTTCCTCTTTTCTTATTTTCAAATCTCTTATTCATTCTTTCTTTAATCTTCAAGGCAATTTGATATGCATCTTCCATTGTCAAAACTTTGACAAGTACCATCTCCTCTTGAATGCTTGGTCTTAACCCATTTATCTATCTTGCAACCTTTCCTTGGTTTCCTCTGAATGTCTAGTCCTGATAAGAAGTCTATGGAATTCTTTAGTGTATTCTTTAACAGTCTTGTTTCCTTGCTTCAAGCCTTGCATCCTCTTAAGCAAATCCAATTCATAGTCTAGGAATAAATTGCCTTTTCATTTTCTCCACCATTTTGTCCCATTTGGTAATTCTATCTTTCCCTCTTCTTCCTCTTTCTAATTGGACCTCTCTCCACCATATTGAAGCATGTCCCTTCAATCTCGTCTTGGTAAATTTTACTTTATCAAGATATTCTATCTCTTCAAATTCAAAATATTCCTCCATATCATTAAGCCAATCTATTAATTCCTCTAGATTCAAACTTCCACTAAATGTAGGCACATCCATCTTAGGCCTTTTTCCTATCTTTGATAATGTAATTACCAAAGGATCATGAGCAATTGCTGATGCTGCTATACCTTGGCTTCCTTGGCTTCCAGCTTGACTAGCATTCTCTGTACTCTCATCATCACTTCCTGGGTCTCTTATTCTTGCAAAACCTCTCCTTATATCATCTTGTAAAGTCTCTACTTGCCTTGTCAAGGCTCTAAAATCATCATCTTTGATAAAATTATCTACTCTTCCTCTTCCTCTACCCCTACCTCGTGGGGCTCCCCTGGCAAACATCTTTGCAACACCACAACTCACAAGTCCTGGTGTAAACTGCCTCTCTTCAGCGATCTGTTTACACAATCAAGATCAAACTTGATCTGATACCACTAATGAAATGAGGGATGTAATAAACATCTCTCACATGAAATCTCTCTCTCACACAAGAAGAAATAAATTTTCTTTCACTACAGAAAATACTTGCACAATTAATTGCAAAACTGGTTTGCAACTTACAACTAAATTTCCATACTTTCATCCAGTTTGATAAAATTAAATTACATCAATATAAAAAGGACAATGGGATTGTAATAAACCCTCACAAAGATTCAAAAATCATATATAAAATTGTTTGCTACAACAAACATAAATTTCACAAAACTTGTCTTCCATCTCCTGCAAAATCACAACAAATAACTATGCAACTGCATTGGTACTTCTGGAATCACAATGCTTGTACAAAACAACTCCAAATATGCAACAACACCTTTCTAAAACCCTCTTGGAGGTCAGCCATGCCTCCTCTTTGTCTTCTCTTCAACCTGGAAAACTCCCTCCAAAAATGAATGATTTTCTTTTTGTATCTCCTTCCAATTTGCATGAAATGTAATTTTCCTTCATTTAATTTTCATTTCAATGCATTCCACATGCCAAATCAGAAATGCAACATCCCCTTCTTGGGAAAAGGCCAATTTTTATTTATTTTAATCAAATAAATTGACTAAAATAAGCCACTCAAACTTTGTGCCTTGCCATGCCTTGTAGTGGTGCTATTTTTGGCTTTCTTGCTTTTATGCATTAAAGCAAAAATCTGATTTCCTTATCTTGGGCACCCACTCTCTCCATCCCTATTTTTTTAGGGGTTTGGGAATATTGAATTTGCTATTTTAAATGAAATTGGAAGCCTCCAAAAAAAAACCCACACCCATTTTGCTTTTCTAGATTTTTGTGATTTTAAAGCACAACCTCCACTATCCCCTCTATCTTGCTTTTCCAAAATTAAGTCCAAATTGCAATTTTAATTTTAAAATATGACATGACATCCAAATGCACAGAAAAATGAATTTCACAAGACAAAATATGAAATTCAAACCACTCCAAAAATGCAACATAAAAATTAAACATATTTTTGGTTGACAAAAGATTTCCACTATGCCATGGATGCTCCTGCATCATGGATGGGGATGGATTTTCTATGGAGATGTTGTTCCCCCATGTATGTGATCTTTCCTCTTTCATAGAGTTGTTTATTTCTTGTCTCTTTTGGAAATGCTCACTTTGCTTGTCCATGTGTTTCATTTTGATCATATTCTCTTCTAACTTGTTACCCACGAGAATGATGTTGTGTTTCCTCTAAATTTTTTTTCCTTCACCTGATTTTATTCATGATGATGACACAACATGTATCGTTGATAGTGATGATGTGATATGCCTACCTACTAGTGATATATCTAGGGATTATATGGTATGTAATGAGTTTCCCTCACATTTGTTAGTCATGGTGATGTGATGCATAGTGACAATACTCTTTCTCCCTCTCATGGTAGTTGTATTCATCCACCCTTAGGTTCATGTTCTCTTGATGTCACATCTTATGTGGAGCCTAGGGATAATAATTTATGTGAGCTACCTTCTTTTATATATGATGATCATATATACTTTTTATGACAATTATTATCCATCTATGTTGTTTATATGGTTATCCATAATGATTCTTTACCTTGTAATACATTACAAGATGATAGCATGTATTATGAGTATATATCATTAGCTTACCACGTTGATATTGTTTATGCATTGTCTTAACTCCATTGCATGATGATATTATGGATCTTAGTGAGGAGTTATTGCTTGTTGACTTTGATGGTTCTAGTGATGCATCTATACATATTAAATTGGTTTGTCTTGCTAATTACGAGTACTTAGATGATGATATCTTATTAGAAAGTGAATTTATACTTACTTCAAGTGATAATATTTACAATGGTTTGATTCATCTTATATGTTTTATCAATCATGTATGGTATTGTATGATTTTATTGCCTATTTTTCTAGACCTGGTATCCATGAGGATAGTTCAGGCTTATGTATACCATCTTGTGTTCTATCTTTTGCTCCATGTCCTCCTCCTCCTCTGATGTTCATGGTATTTTTAACTCTAGACCTTCTCAACCTATGCTTCATTCCATGACACATACTTAGGGTGTTGTTTGTTCTAGGGCTCTAGCTTTCCCCATATTGTATTCCATGATCTACACAATTAACCTAGACATGACCCTCAAACTTTCTACAAGACATCTACTTATGATCGTTCTCATTCAGTAAGGCATACCTATCAAAGGATGGCTAGGGGATATAAAGTTATATCTAATTTTCTAGTTTTGCCATCTAATGTTACCTCCATCTAAGTTGACAAAAAAACACATTAAAGATATGATTTAATCAATCAACTTAGGAATACTCCAACTGTTGATAATTGAGAGGGGGTGGGGGTGAATCAGTTATCTTAATTATTTCAACTTTTTGAACTTTCTTAATAATTAATGCTGCATCAATTCAAATAAGAAAACATAACCATGAAATGGAAATACACATGACACAATATTTTTGACGTGGAAACCCTGTTAAGGGAGAAAACCACGGGGTGATTAACCCAAGATTGTATTCTTTGTTAGAAGAATAGAAATACAAAATGGCACTTGCCAATTAGGGCTCACTACCCGAGCACACTGCTCACAAGAGATGCATTGTCTACAAGTTGTAACAAGAAATAATAAGATACTTGAACTGATGTGAAGCATCCACACATGCTGGAGTTCAGTTCCAGTTAGGCTCAGTAAACTGATCTGTTGCACTTCATCCTTCCTCTTCTTTTGTTCTACTGTCCTTTCACATATTAGACCTTCCTTACTACTTTCACTCTGCTCTTCTCCTTTCTTTCGCTCACAATACTATATTGCTACATTTTCCTTATCGAAATCCATCTGGTATATATATCCGCACAAAGGATTTCATCCTCTTTCTAGTCGGCATCTGAAATAGTCAATATTTCCTAAACTTAGTCTGTCGGCTGAATCCTTGCTTCCCAAGTGATGCGGATCAAAAAGAAACTTATATAAGTTGTCTAATAAGTCGGCCAATCATGAATGATACCTTAGGAATCTTTATTATCATCAACATCTCATCTGGAATAACTTCTGATGCTCTGACTGTCAGTTCTTCCTTTGTCTATTCTACCAAACCGGACCCTAGTACTTAGAAGCTTATATCTCTTTACTCTTTCAACACCGGAGGCTCAAACCCTGGAATCTATCAGTTAAGATACTCCTCTTGACTTTCCCAAGTCTGCACTTTCCAAGGATACTTCCTCTAACAGATCCGGACTTGACTGTTGGACCTTCTGTATGCTCTGTTCTTGCTTACCGGACCTATAAGCTCTTCAATCTGACTTCCGGTAGAGACACACCATATCTTGCAGATGTGTGGGATGATCTTTGTTGCCATCAATGACAACAATCATGAAGCTCCAATGTGTCTCTTGCCAACAATCTCCCCCTTTGGCATTGATGGCAACACTTAGTGAAAAATGACTAAGTGTTATACTATACTCCCCCTTTGTTGATGCTTTCTTCTAATGTACATTTTACCAGAGCTCCCTCTTAGCTGGATTCCACATTTTTCACTGTTCCTCACTCCCCCTTTGACATCAATGGTAAAGGGTAGGGTCCGCATACCAAAATTGCCCAAAAATTCAACTATACTTAGTCGCATAAGTATATAGACAGGTTTTACTTACATATACTGTAATATGTCTGCAAAGGTTGTCTTCAGCTGTACAACTTGTGTCGCCCAACTTTGCTTCATCCTATCCAAAATTGAGATATGACCACTTAGTAGGAATGCAAAAGCTTCTGCCCTCTTGAGATCTGTCAGATCACTGGTCTAGGTTGTGGTCTGGGCATCTGTTAGGGCCTCATGCATGGCCTCTAATTTGGGAATAATCACCCCTCTAAGCTCACTCATCCTATTTATTATGTTTTTCCTCTCCTTTTCAAGTTTCTTAATCTCATTCATGACTACAATAATTTGACATTCCTGATTTACTATGGATAGAGTGAGAGGATCAAAATTCTGTGAGAGGTTTAGCAGTTTATCCTCTTGTTCCTTTACTTTATTCTCAATATCCTTGGTAACTTTAGGCTAGGATAAACAAAATTTGTAGAAATCTCCGCCATCCTTGAGAGCATTTTCCAAGCTCTTTATTCCAATATCCAAAACTCTCCTATCATTTACTATTATGCCTTGTAACTTTGAGAATCTCTTATCCAAAAACTCTTTCTGAACCTTTGCCTCAGCTGACTTTTCTAATGATTCAAAGTGAGTGTTAACAGAATTAACAAGATTTTTGAGATTACCGGATGTGGAGGCTGAAGAGTCCTTTTGGAAGGAAGGCATAATCTTCTCTAAGACACTGGATGCAACTTCTATGAGCTCACAATCTACTAGGTGAGACTTCAGAATTTTTTCTTTTGCCTTTGCTTGGGTGAAGGATGCTAGCTTCATGGTTTGCATCGGAGAGAGGGAATCAAAATTAAATGGACCTTGAAGCAACTCTGGTTCATCAAATTCCATCATCTCTTTGGTCAAGAAGTCCTTGACTGCTTCTGCTGTGTCTCTTGCTGGAGACAGAACTTTCTCCCCTTCTGCAGCCTTAGTACTGTCATCTGTGGTCTTTTCTGTTTGACTTTCTTCCTTTCCCTTCACTTTTTCTCCCTTCTCCTATGTTCTTACTTCTCCTTTAGATCCAGAGACTGCAGGAGAATCCGGGTTTACTTCTCCTTGGACTTCCTCTTCTGGAGCAGAGGAATCTAAGTCCTTACCTCATTCACCTATCTCCTTAACCTCTTCTACTACCGTCTCAGAGGTTTCTTCCTTGTCGCCCATGGCAGAGGGCTTATCACTTATGTCCTCTACAATTGGAATGTTGAATTTTTTGTATGCATTCCGGAGGATCTCTTTTGTCTCTTTGGCTATTTTGTCAGTTTCACTGAGCATAAGCTGATTCATTCTAGCTTTGCTCTGGAACTCATCCTTGCAATCTTTGAAGATCATATTCATTTGCTTCGGAGTGATTGAAGGAAAGAGCTGAATGGCTATCTGTTCCCAGATCTCAAGATCCTTTGCCCTAGCATTATTTTTTCTTATCTCTAATTCCTTCTCTAGGCTTTGGGGAATGAGAGATATGATTTCAATAAAAGATTTATTATATACATTCAAATACTTAACTGTGGCATCCTCCAGAATCTTTTTATCTGCTTCATTGTATGCATCATAGAATTCTGTTATTGGTTGCAGGTTCCCGTACATAGTGACTGCTTTAACTACGTCATCTAAGGACAGAGCGGGCCTTTCAACAAATTCTTCTGCCATCTCTTCCTTGTCTTCACCGGTAGATGGTTCACTAGAAGATTTCTTCTTCTTCTTTAGTTTCTTTACCTCCTCATCTGATTCAGTTTCTTCATCATCCTTCTGGCTAACATAGGACTTTGTTACCTTTTTCTTTGTTCTCTTTTCTTCTTTTCCAAATGTCTAGACTTCTAGTTTTGATGCCTTTGAGCTTTTATCAGAGGTAGGTGCAGCCCTTTTAGAGGATCTGGTTCGGGAGAGAGCTTTTACCGAATCACTTTCCTTTTCTACTTCTTTCTTCTCTTTCTCTGCCCTTTCCATCTTTTCTCTATTTGCATCAAGTGCCTCCTTGGATATTCCAAATCTCTTAGCAACTTCTTCAACTTCCCTTCTCACTTTCCTTTTTGTCTCCGGTTGTCTAAGTTCCACATGAATCTTTACACTCAATTCTTCAAAGGTTCCAAACCTTTCTGCCTTGGGATCCTTGGGTTGACTAAGCATATGTTGAACATGTAGCTCAACAATTTTCTCATCCACTTCATACCCCATTAGCATGATCCACACTGTTCTTGGCTCCATTGCCTCCATTAGGCACTGATCAGTTTCCACCATAAAGCATATTGTATCTTTATATTTTTCAACTAAAGATTTGGGGATTCTCTCTCTTGCTTGCATCATGCTCTGAAAATTCTTGAAATAGCCCCAGAGAGCTGTATTCTGTGCCTTGGCATCACCAAGCCCATGTATATAATCTCTGATTTGAATAGCTACTGGTCTATCATTCTGCCATACCCAGCCACTGGATCCGGGAAGCTCATTCATGTAATAAAAGAATAGGTAGAGTATCAAGCCACCATACTTGAAGGAGTTCTTCTTGTCCTTCTTTATCTTTTGTAGATTTTCCAAAAGTTGGGTTAGAAGAAGTTCACACAGATCATAGTCAACATTTTCTTTTAGCATCTGATAGGCTGTATAAACTGCAGTTCTCGGTACTGAATTTTCCCTACTGGAGTGATAAATCTTGTAACCAATTATCATGGCTGCAAATTTGACATCCGGATCAGTGATATCTTCAATTGTCATAGCTCTCTTGTCAAATTTTGATCTGGTTGCATCACTTACTATCTGATTCTTGACAGATTTTAGAACAAGTATCCCACTGGATGAGTGCAGACCGGTTACTGCCCTAATTGAATCTTTGGTGATTTTAAATGGTCTATTCAACCATAAGAAATTATCATGCACTCTGCTCAACACATACCGAACCCATTCATCTTCTTCAAAACAAGGGAAATGAATACCTGTGCAAAATGCTTCTCTCGGATGGCTTTATACTGAGGTTTGATCTCAAAAGAATCATCTATTAACTGCTTGTGATAGATATCCATTAACTTTGATTCCCCAAATTCTTCAATGCTTGCATGAATGTAAACCCTAACATCTTCTACATGCAGAACCCCATGCGGAATGCTTGAAAAGGCACCTAGGGGATCAACTTCTAGAGATTTATATGGATGCTTCTTAAATTTTAGGCGAGGTCTATCAGAGATCTTCACAACATTCAGAGTAGCCATTTCCAAAAAGATTTTATAGAGAGATATTCAGCAATGAAAAATACTTTTTTCGTTTCTAGGGTTCGCTGAAAGAGCTGGATTTGATTAGCTGAATGAAATGATTTCAATGGCTGATCTTTGAGAGTTGAGACAATTTGATGCAAAGCTCCTTTTTATTTTCTTCTTGAGTGCAAATGTGCAAATGACGAACGAATGAACTCTTTTATTTCTGGGAAAGCCCTAATTTTCACCCTGCAATAAATGCGCAACCTAATTTATTCCGGTTTGCCTTGTTTATCTTATTCGGAGACGTAACCTTTCTAGATCACTGAAACAAACTTTTAGAGTTATTCTTGGAGAATAGTGATAATCTATCTTCCTTTCAGTAATCATTTGATCTATCCGCAGATCAGGATTCCATAGTTTGAATCATGTCGGGTTTAACTGTGAGAAACCTACTTCTCACCGGATGACTGAGAAACTGGATTAGTCCTCTACCTGTTTAAAACTTCTTGCGGATCTTTCATATCTTAATCACAATTTACTTGGATGTTTCTCTGAGAGCCCTTTAATTCGCAATTTTCCTTGTGCCAATTCTGGCACCAATTAACTGGCTAGGGGATAATGTTTTTCCTTGAGACTCCCCTTGAGCCAGAGCTCACTTTTTAGTTTCTGGAAGGAATATTAGCACCAGAGTCTGGTGCGGATCCATCCCCTACATTCTCTGTACTTTTCTTCACCCAAATCTTGTTCATTTCACTTTGAACTTCATCCGCATTCACTTTTTGTTTTCCCTTGTCTTGATTCTGATTATGATGTGCCCGACCTCTTTTGTCCTGATTCTTGCTTCTACAGAATTTGGCAATATGACCGGATCTATTGCAAATTTGGCAAACAACATTTCTTTGCATATTTGATTGATATCCTCTTGATCTGCATTGATTATCCATGTGACCCATTCTATTGCATGCAAAGCATCTACCATTTAATGAATTGTTCATTTGCATATTTCTATATTCATGAGATTTGTGGCCATACCTTTTACAGTTGAAACACTATCTGGAGAAGGATGTATTAGTCTGATTGATTCTCTTTCTGCACTGATTAGCTTTATGACCAAAGTTATTGCAGTTGTGGCAGTATCCATTGAAGGATGGATATCTTTGAGCATTAGGCTACCTTACTGGAGGTCTTCTAGGCCTGTTCCTTAGATTTTCTGATCCAAAAATCCTCTGACTGGATCCAGAGCTTTCTCCTTTCTCATATCCCAAATCACACTTATTATCTACCCTCTTTTGACTTTCAAGAAGAACTTCAAGTTGAGCAGAACTTATCTTGAATTTCTCTTTATATTCATTTGTTGTTTGAAGATCCCTTTTAAGAGAGACAATTTGATCCTCAAGTTTTTCTTCATTATCTTTAGCATCTTCAAGATCAGATTCAAGATGTCTGATAATTCTATCCATCTTGTGGCAATCTTCTGATTTTTCCTTGAGAGATTGTCTTAGACCATCTTCAGTTTTTCTTTTCTCTTCAATCTCTTTGGTAAACTTTATAACTCCTGATTCCATTTCATGTCTTACCATAATGATTTCTTTTGATAACTTTTCACATAACTTGGTTTTCTCCTTCAGATCTCCATTTGTATCATTGGCTTCACCTTGTCTTGTCAGTTGCTGAAGTAGCTCCTTTCTCTTTTTCATAGAGAGACTCAGTTTCTCTTTTAATTCATTTATGAAATCATCAACCTGTTTGAGTCTTTCCTTTAATTCATTAATTTCAGAATTTGACTGCTCAAGATCATCTAGGGCAGACTTAAGTTGCTCCTTCATACCATATGCATCCATTTGAATTCCTAGGTCTTCCTCAAGCTGTTAGGCTTTGTTGAGAGGAACTTGGCTCTGATACCAATTGTTGATAACTGAGACAGGGGGGGTGAATCAATTATCTGAATTATTTCAACTTTCTGAACTTTCTTAATAATTAATGTTGCATCAATTCAAATAAGCAAACATAACCATGAAATGGAAATACACACGACACAATATTTTTGACGTGGAAACCCTGTTAAGGGAGAAAACCACGGGGTGATTAACCCAAGATTGTATTCTCTGTTAGAAGAATAGAAATACAAAATGGCACTTGCCAATTAGGGCTCACTGCCCGAGCACACTGCTCACAAGAGACTCACTGTCTACAAGTTGTAACAAGAAATAATAAGATACTTGAATTGATGTGAAGCATCCACACATGCTAGAGTTTAGTTCCAGTTAGGCTCAATAAACTGATCTACTGCACTTCATCCTTCCTCTTCTTTTGTTCTATTGTCCTTTCACATATCAGACCTTCCTTACTACTTTCACTCTGCTCTTCTCCTTTCTTTCGCTGACAATACTATATTGCTACATTTTCCTTATCAAAATCCATCTGGTATATATATCTGCACAAACGATTTCATCCTCTTTCAAGTCGGCATTCGGAATAGTCAATATTTCCTAAACTTTAGTCTATCGGCTGAATCCTTGCTTCCCAAGTGATGTGGATCAAAAAGAAACTTATATAAGTTGTCTAATAAGTCGGCCAATCATGAATGATACCTTAGGAATCTTTATTATCATCAACATCTCATCTGGAATAACTTCTGATGCTCTGACTATCAGTTCTTCCTCTGTCTATTCTACCAAACCAGACCCCAGTACTTAGAAGCTTATATCTCTTCACTCTTTCAACACCGGAGGCTCAAACCTTGGAATCTATCAGTCAAGATACTCCTCTTGACTTTCCCAAATCCGCACTTTCCAAGGATACTTCCTCTAACAGATCCGGACCTGACTGTTGGACCTTTTGCATGCTCTGTTCTTGCTTACCAGACCTGTAAGCTCTTCAATCTGACTTCTGGTAGAGACACACCATATCCTACGGATGTGTGGGATGATCTTTGTTGCCATCAATGACAACAATCATGAAGCTCCAATGTGTCTCTTGCCAACACCAACAAAATTTTCTCTTTGGGATCTCATGTATAGGTCAAATTTATATAGAGATGTTTTAAATTGGGATTTAAAAAGGATTATTATACCATCTAATGTTAATCCTACAAAGGTGCCCACCTTACTTGAGCCCATTTATACAAAGTGTTATAGGATTTCATTTACACCTCATGAGTTACCTAATACTAAAATTATTTGATAAAATTTACCATTGTTCATTGAGATGAAAGATAGGAATGTCCACATTAAAAGAGCTTTAATAGTTAATGCATCTAGTTTGAATATTTGTAGCAAAACATTTTATAGATAACTTCAATATCAACCCCACCAACTTATAGAAATCAAAGAGCACAATTAAAGGATTTGATAGTGTGGGGTGGGAATCACTTTGTGTCATTAGTTTGTCCCTTACAGTTGGATCCCTTCCATTGACATTTGATTCCATGTGTTGTGTGGATAGATAATGTACAATGTACTTTTGCACTAGGGCATCCATGGATACATGTTATGGGGTGGTTCCATCTACACTTCACCAAACTATAAAGTTTATCTATAATAACAAGTGATATGTGGTACATGCAAAAGATAATCCTTTTCAGATTTGTTAACTAGCTGAAAAAACATAATACTTTCATTCATCCTACTAGAGTGATTGCATGGCCATCATCATTAAAAGAAAACCCTTCTTCATTTGCACATAACATTGATCCTAAGGATGATTGGGGTTCACTTTATTTCACACCTACATGTGTTGGGGAATATAAAGTGACTGGCAAAGACTATATGATTCTCCCTTTGTCTACTAATCCCACTATACACCATTGACCACCTTCATTAGTATATGATACTTACAGAAAATATTTATCTGAGAATGGTGGGATTTCTATTGATGGATCTAATTATAGTATTAATGATGATTCTCATTTACCTTTTTCACATCTCCATAATAAGTATGGTAAAGGATTTGATATTTTACATAAGCTTGGTTATAGAGGCAAATATTTAGGCTTGATTGAATGAGGTACTCTGGAATATGTTGCACCACAACAACAACACACCACCAAGGGTTTGGGTAATACTGATCATATGGATAACAACGAAGCTTGCTTATAGTCCTCCTAAGCTATGCGATATTGTTATTGTTCATTTCTAACTCTCCTCTCATTTCCAACTCTTTTACTTTATGTCATTTTTCTAAAAAGTGATCTTAACATATTTCTATCATTTTCTTAAAAAACATTGTTCATTGTGTTTCTATAAGCATTTGGATTCTCATAGAATTGCCATTGTGCTTTATATCTTCTTAAAAGGCCAATGCCCAACTCCTTATCCATCTTGCTTTGGGATTTCTAAACTCTATTATTTACATTCTTTGCATCTTCTATTCTTTTCCTCCATCCACAAAATATTTAGGATCTCTATAGACCTGATTTGATAGTATACATTTTTATAAGCATTGTTGTTCTTCAATTCTAGATACACTTGGGACTAAGAGCACACACACTTGAACCATATCTGCTTTCTATTTAATTACATGTGGAGGTCAAAAGACCAGATAGGGGCTTGACCACCTGGTAAGCTCTCTAGCAACCACCCCATTCTCTATGTCGTAGCTACAAGTGTTTTGGCAACTCTCAGGTGAAGGTTTTGTATTTCTCATCCCTTGATTTATCTATATCATTTGTTTCAACTCAACTCATACATATATCACCTTGGATAATTTTAATTATTCTGCCATTTCCTATTTTTTGTTATTATTTTGTGTTATTGTTATTGTGTAGTTTGTTCCATATTTTAGGTTCTTCATCAATTGTATGAATTGTGTCTTTATGTATAGAGTACTACAATGCATTTGAACACCATTGCAGGTGCTTTGTTGTCTATGAGGTACGCTATCATCCATATGGTAACAATTTTCTAAGTCATTTTCTAGATTCTAGTTTAGTCCAAGTTTTTGTTTCTCAAGTTGTATTTTAGATTATATTTTTGTATTTCTTGTTTTCCTCATTTAAAAACAAAAAAAATAGTATTATCATCTAGGGAAAGATTGTAGTTCTATTTAAGAAAAACACATTAAGATAGGATAAAAAAATGCTTATATATGTGTTTAAAGTTGTATTTCTACATTTTAATTATATCTAAATAAATTAGGGAGTTGAACCTATAGTGAATCAACTTCACAGTATTTCATTTTGGTGAAATTTTTGAGCTTTTAATTCACACATTCTTGTTTGGTGCATTTTACAAGTTTTACTACACTAATAGGATCCCTTATCCCTATTGGTCATAGTTTATGCTTAAATTATAACATGGCTTCTTCTTCTGGCATCCCTTCATCAAGTTATATCTTGACATGCCCACTAACCTTCCCTTGCCTAAGACATATGACCCTTAAGCATCTTGTTAATACGATTGTGTCTCTAGTCATGATACATTATCTCATTGATTCCAAATTTATCTATGTTTGCTAGAGTGAATGATCGAGGTAACCAATTAGTTACCCCTCTAAGTTAAAACTTGTAGATATACACCAACCCATTTTCTTAGCATTGTACAACTAACTATGCAGGTCCTATACTCATGTCACATTTTCTACCAACTTTCAATACCATTAATGATTCCATTGTACATTGCAAAAATCACCCTCTAATATAATCTCAGTTTTAGAGATGGTTGGTGCAATAGTGTTTGGTTGCTCTTAGCTCATATTTATCATATTTGAGCCTCCTTGTACACCTATCATCACTTTCACTTATAATAAGGTGCCCAATAACAATTACCATGTCCTCTATAAATTGAAGGTCTTGTCAACCAAAAGAATGTTCCGATCGAACCTTGTGAGCCTCTTTAATGTGGTCACAAAGGAGTATCTTTACATTACTTGTCTTCATCATGATTTTACCCTATGTTTGATGTGTGTGTACACACCTATAATGAGACATCTTTCTACTCAGGGTTTGATGATTTTACCTAGTCATGTGGGACCCGAGTGCATAAATGTTTTGTGTCATGTCATTCCTACCGTTGATTGCTATCACATTCTCCTAGGACATGCTTGGATTGATGTGATGAAATCCATCCCTTTTGTCATTCACCATTATCTAAAATTTCCCCATGCAGGCATGGTCATTAATATTCCTCTTAGTAGTTATCAATCAATCTCCACTTTGGGAAAATTCTCTCTTGATTACCTCTAACTAACCCTATTTTCTCTAGTTTGACCTCATAATGACATGCTCTTCCACCCTTATTAGTTCTATGCTACTAGGTGGACCACTCATCTCACCCCAAATCCTCCTCCCACCACCTCACCATCCCACCCCATTGATATCTTATCTTCCCCACCCACTAACAATTCTCTTCTTGAACCTTCACAAGTTAAAGATAAGCAAAAACAAAAAGTTCAAGATCCATCCTCATCAATTTCTCAAGCCAAGCCTAAACAGTATCCTCCTCCTAAACATGAGCTAAGTGATAGTGGTAATTATGCATTGCTCTCTGTTAATCGGAGACAGTTGTTAGTTGTTCATTGCATTGATTCAATTTTGAGACATCTGATTAGTAGGTTATGGTTTACGTTTATTTTGATCTTGATGAACTACATTCGATTGACATAATTGGGCATGTGTTATGAGTTATGATGGCATTACTATTATTTTAGTTATGATGTGAATTAATATTATCATGTGTCATTTGATTTGTGGTATTTGAATTCAGATAAAAGTTGTTATGATATTGTTCAAGAGTAGGGACGGTGTAGTATTACTTGCTTCGAGTACCCTACTACGCCGCGATTCTCTGACTCTCTGTGTGTAGACATATATGAACTTGATCGTATACAACCAACTAGTTGAATGCAGGCAGCAGGTACCGAGCCTCGACTCCACCTGATATAGCAGGTTTGAGCGGGCTCTTGCACCAATGGGTATCAGTGATGGGAGATAATGCGAGGTCTATTCCATTAGGTCGGTCCTTGTCTTTGTTGTGGTCTCAAGTCGTGTTGTATCACTTGGTCCTTCCCTGGTTATTATTGGTTGTCTTGTGTCATGGTGTAGAGTTGAGTTGTGTTTTATAATATTTAATTTGTTCATGTGTGGTTGGAAGATACTTTATTGAATTAGTGTTATTAATAATGCTCCTATTTTGTTGTTAGATAATTATTGAAGTAGCTTAAAGCTTTGTTTGACATCCGGGTTAAATTTTATTATATTCTAGAATTAATTATCTCCTACTCAAGGATATTCATGTCATAATTTGGAATTATAGGTTGTTAATTTATTATTGGTGCAGAATAGTCTTGATATGGGAAATAAATGCCTTGAGTTGTCAAATTTTAAATTTGTAAATTTGGAATCTCTATTATTAGTAAAATTTTAAATTCCTCGGGAGTGGGTTGTTGGGGAAGGATGCATGTCTGCATTTTTGTGATGAGTTGAATCTTTTTAAGGGGAGACAACATTGGGAAAAGGAAAATTTTTATAGTGTTGAAGAAAATCTCGTATCTTCGGCCTCTGTACATAGCGGATCATCTATTTGGGAGTTGCTATTACAGGTGCATCTAAACCTATTCTTCATTTTTTTAATTTGATTTGTGTGGATATTGTTTCAGGCATAAATTGTTTCTTTATCTCTGTTTGTTAATATCTGAGTAAAAGGAATTTTAGTCAACCCAGTCTTGAAGGAATTGAATCTTGTTGTTCTTTGTGGAAGTAATCCTTGTTCTTCATTGTGATTTGAAATCTGCAATAAGAAATACCCTTGTGGTTGATATGAATTAAAATCTCTCTCTCCCTTATGAGTTATCTACATTTTCCATGCTCGCCTGAGTCTAATGCTTCAACCGTAACTCCTAAACCCTTTCGAATTTGAGAAAACTACTCGTGCTACTACTCAATATGGGCCATTCTGCACAAAACCCATGTCCCAGAATTTTGAGATTCATCTTCATATGTGTGCAGTTTGAGACAGAAGTTGACTGCCTGGAAACTACTGGAAAAAAATATGGGTTTGACTGTATCTGTGTTAAATCTGCATTTTGATCATTCCATAGAGGCATTGAATCTCAGTTTTAAATCTGCATTTTGACCATTCCATAGAGGCATTGAACCTTAGTTTTAAATCTACATTTTGATCATTCCATAGAGGCATTGAATCTCAGTTTTAAATCTGTATTTTGACCATTCCATAGAGGCATTGAACCTCAGTTTTAAATCTGCATTTTGATCATTCCATAGAGACATTGAATCTCAGTTTTAAATCTGCATTTTGACCATTCCATAGAGGCATTGAACCTTAGTTTTAAATCTGCATTTTGACCATTCCATAGAGGCATTGAACCTCAGTTTTAAATCTGCATTTTGACCATTCCGTAGAGGCATTGAATCCCAATTTTAAATCTGCATTTTAGCAATATTATAAAGGCATGGAATGATAATAGATGTTTCTAAATATTTGTTTTTGCATAGAATCAAATCTTTGTGCCACCCACTCATTAAATTTGCCTCTGCATGACAAATCCATTCTTTTATTTCCTCTGCTTGTCAATGGTATTATACCATAATCTCTATACACTTGCTGGGTGTGAATCTTCTGTATATAATCTTAATATCATTCTACGAACATAAACTTGTAGATAGAAAAATATTTTTTTCTTGCCAGGCAATAACTAGATTTGTATAATGGTAGATGCCTTTGTGAATATTCAGTTATGTTTTAAAATCGTCATTTTGAGGCGTCTCCATTTTAGCTTAAAAGCTTGATTACTTAAGAAAAGTTGCCTTTTCTCTTAACCTACGTAGAATTAGGAAAGGTAACATTCTATTATATTTTCCTTACTTTCTTATAAGGGAGTGGAAACTAGTTTAGAGAGAAAATAGAAATATAGTATGTTATCTTTAAAAATATATATATATTTCCTCATCTTTAAGAGATTTCTCTCATTATTATGGAATGTTAATTTGTTTAGTAAATTAATAAAATAATGTTTTAGTTTAGTAAGTTGTTAGAGAGAGAGAGAGTTGTGGAAATTATGAAGAATACTTAGGGAAGATGTTTTTAGAAATTTGGTTAAACTTCTTATTAGATAAAAGAATTTGGAGATATTTTATTCTTTAAATTTAATTTCTTTTATTATTTAATTGAGTAATGTTAGGGTAACTATTTATTATTCATTAGGTATTGTATTTAATTTTATTTATTTATTTAATCTAAAGTACAATATAGAAATGAATTCAATATTGTGTTTATTTTATTTCACAGTTATTTATGTTATCTGAAATAAGTTAAAATCTCTTAAGTGATGCATAGTAGTATTATCCTTGGTACTCAAGTATTGCTAAGTTCTTGAAATTACATTGTTCATTTGGGTATACAACCTAATGGTGTGTGTTGTTAGATATGGTTTCAAATGAGTTGTAAATTAAATTATAACTTAATTCTCTATAGTTTTCAACTAGAAACTTTCAGTTCTAAGCAATGGTTAGGGAACTGCGCATTGCTGGGTTTAGTATGTTCCTTAAGTGAATGAGGAATCATCTTATCTTGGAAGAAATTGCTTAGATTTCTATGAATCGTAGGTAGAGAAAATTTGTATAGGATTTAGTTAGATTTTCAATTAGTGTATAGTGAGAATAGTAGTTGCTTTATCCTTGCATTATCTACTTATAGTTGGTTTCACGTTGAAGAAAGATTTTACTTATGGTAAATAAGTAATTATTATTTCTAGTTCATGGGATATTAGTAGTGTATCGATTTCCTTGTTGAATTTTAATTTGCTAGTCATGCTTGTAATATTCCATTTCGTTCTTCGTAAATGGTGGAAATCATTGTTTATGTTTTCTTTTTCTTCATACTTTTATTTTGGAAAACAAAGAATTGTGTTTTGATCATATTACGGGAAATTAAAGTGTCTTCAACTTGGGATTGATTTATTAATGGAATTATTTTATGAGCTTTCCTTGACCTTTGTTTAAGTAAGGATGTTTAGTTTATGGTTCACCTTTCTTGCCCTATTAATTCCTAAAGTTTTGAAGTTTTGCTATTTGTGATAACTTGATGTAAGTTGATTTCTTGATTGAATCTGGAGTCCTTTGAAACTCTTGCTCGATCTCCTCCTTGGTCATAGCTTATGTTTGTATTGGAGTATTATGTTACCTTGGGGTGGAGCTTGGTCCTGGTTGGTTTGTTGTGAAGTAGGAATCTTGGGTGATGTCATGGCCACTTGTTGTCAATGTGGAAGTGTTGACCTTGTTTGATTATGGTTCCTTTATTTTTGGTTGTACCTAACTCCAGAGGTGAGGTGCCTTGATCTTTGGTCCAGATAGTGGCATGTCAATGTAATGGGATATCTAGATTTTCATATCTTGTAATGAATGGGGATGGTCTCTTGAATATAGTTCTTGGTTTCTTGATGGTATTGCTTCAAATTTTGAAGGGATTCTATGGAATGATTGTTGTGGCCTAGTGAATGGCGTAAGTTATGGCTCGGATCTAATTGGCGACTTTTACTTGCATGTGTGGTATATATGATTGACCAGAGAACGCTAAGGGAGTGGCTTTCATGGTGGGGCTGGTGCCTAGTGAGAGGTCGCCTAGGTAACCCCATGGAAGTTGTAAGTATATGGAAAACTTAATAACTTAATCAAGAGGGTTGGGGTATTAAAACACTTAACAAGATAAGTAAGAGACCTCACTCATGCCTTGAGTGCTCTCACAGGCTAAAGATGGGATGGGAAGGCCTGGTTGCAAGGCCGACCTCCTTGTCTCCATGAAAGGACCTGTCGGCTCCGCATGTGTCACCCTATGGGGCCAGTGCCTAGAGAGAGGCTGCCAGGGTAACCATAGATGGGGGCCGGCTTCTAGTGATAGATAGCCTGGGTAACCCATGCTAGGACCATGCGATGACACTCTCCTTACATAGTTCAGTTGTTACTTATTGGTAGAGCCTCTGGAGTGATGTCTTGTCTTGTGCAGTTTGGTTGATATGGTCAATTGTGTCAAGTCTGTTGCCGTTTGGTTATTTTTGATGTGTTCTTTGGCTTGGTGGAATCCTCGTCGTTATCTCCTAGCTCGGAGGGGTGGACCTCAAGGTTCCACATGGTTGGGAGGCAGAGCTATCCATTGGTCTTTTTGGAGATACGGTTCGAGCTCTACGCAGAGGTGTTCCAGTTCCAGTTTGCTTCCTACCTCCAGTGATGTTTATACTTTCATATGTATTCTTTGGTAACCGACATGATCGGTCTTGTAATCTGGCATTGTAACTTTGTAATTAACTATCTTGCTAATGTAAAAGTTGATCTTATCTGTAGCAGCAGTCTAATGTATATCTCTTGTGTGGTTTTAAGTTTCTTTTCACTAATGCAGTTATGTTTCCCTAGAGTTGTTAGAAGAGCAGTTTCCTTTATGTTGTGTTTTATGGTATATTTGGTTTCTATTATTGCACTACCTTGCTTTCAAAAAAAAAATTATTCCTGGAATTTTTCTTTTGTTAGCCTAACTCTCTAGGGTTGCATGACGGGGGCATTACAACTCGTCTCACCCCAAACCCTCCTCCCACCACCTCACCATCCCACCCCATTGATATCTTATCTTCCCCACCCACTAACAATTCTCTTCTTGAACCTTCACAAGTTAAAGATAAGCAAAAACAAAAAAGTTCAAGATCCATCCTCATCAATTTCTCAAGCCAAGCCTAAACAGTATCCTCCTCCTAAACATGAGCTAAGTGATATTGTTATTGTTCATTTCTATCTCTCCTCTCATTTCTAGCTCTTTTACTTTGTCTCAATTTTTACAGTTATCTTAACACGTTTCTATCATTTTCTTAAAAATCATTGTTCATTGTGTTGATGTGTGAATTTGGATTCTCATAAAGTTCGCATTGTGCTTTCTATCTTCTTAAAAAGTCAATTCTCAACTCCTTGTTCATCTTGCTTTGGAATTTCTAAATTCTATTGTTGGTATTCCTAGATTCTCTATCTTTTATTCTTCTCCTCCATACACATAGGATATTTAGTATTTTTGTAGACTTGATATGTTAATATTCATTTTATAATCATTATTATTCTACAATTCTAGATACACTTAGGATTAAGAGCACACACAAACACTCCAACCAAATCTACATTCTATTTGACAACGTATGGAGGTCGAAAGACCAAATAGGGGCTTGACCATTTGGCAAGTTCCCTAGCACTCACCCCCATTCTCTATGTCCCAACTACAGGTGTTTTGGTGGCTTTCTCAAGTGGATGTTTTGTATTTCTCATCCCTTGATTTATCTTTGTCAATCATTTTAACTCAACTTGTATATATGTATGTATGTATGTGTGTGTATATATATATATATATAATTGTCACCTTGGGTAATCTTTATTGTTCTATCATTTCCTATATTTTTATTATTATTTCTTGTTATTTCTCACTGTGTAATTTGTTCCATTTTCAAGTTCTTTGTCAATTGTATGAACTATGTGCCTCTATGTACGAAGGACTACAACACATTTGGATGATATTGTAGGTATATTGTCATCTACAAAGTACATTGTTGTCCATATGGTAACAATTTTCTAAGCCATTTTCTAGATTCTAGTTTAGTCTAGGTTTTCATTCCTCAAGTTGTATTTCATATTCATTTTTTGTATTTATCATTTTCCTCATTTCAAAATAAAACATTGGTATTATCATCTAAGGACAGAACATAGTTCTATTTAGGTGAAATACATTTATTTAGGATAAAACAACATGCTTATATATGTGTTAAAAGTTGCATTTTTATGTTTTAATTCTATGTGAAGATGTTAGGGAGCTAAACCTATAGTGAATCAACTTCATGATGTTTCAAATAGTTTAGGTGACTACATTGCTCATCCCATGATATGTTCACATCTATTGTGTGAGTGTGAACATCTACAAATGAGGAATCAAGAGGAAGATCAATGATTATTTCAGTACCATTTAGATGTGCAAGGTTCTCCAATGGACTATTACAACCAAATAAAGGTTCAAGGTCTCTATTCAACTACCTAATTGTACTCATAATAGTGAAAAGGAATTCAATGTGCTCTGTGTGATGTAAAATTTCCTCAAAAATGGAAAGACATATTTGTTAAGAAAGGTGTATTAAACTTACATTTTAATGTTAAGAACATAAAAATGCAACTTTTAGGTTATAGAACACAAAAATATAATTTTGGGGCTATAAAAGTCAATTTTGGTCCCCCAAAAAGTTGAAATAGGCCTTAACTAGAGCAAGTGACTTATAACAACATGGATCTCTTTAAGATCTTCATATAAAAAAAAAGAGGCTTAATTAACTTCCTAGATCAAAAGTTATGGCCTCCAAAAGTTAGGCCTTCCACATTAGAAATGTAAGAGCATCTATGACACATAAGAGAGTTATAAGAGGGAGTTATACTTAATTGACCAAAATATGATGCATGTTATAACAAATCATAAGGCTTCTCTGAATGGGGATAATGGAGCCAAAATGGAGGACCCAAATTGTTAAGTGGATTATAAGGAGCTTATGACAAGTGCAAGGAATATGTTATTGTTAGCTTGTGGACTCATCTTGGGATTTGGGTGTTGGATTTTGAATAGAGATTTGGGTGCCACATTTTGGGTGGTTTTAGCTCATGATTTCCTAATCACCATTTGATGGTTTTATGTACTACTTATCCTATTTATTAGGTGCTTGAGATGGAGGTTACATAGTGAGTTTTGCAAGTACCATTATGCTGCTAGAGTTGTTCCAAATATCCTATTGGTGATACTCATGTAAAGGATTAGACTCTACAAGTGTATTGAAACCATTTATTACAATAATACATTGAGTTTCTTTGGAGTGCAGGGTTTTTCTCCTAAAAGGGGTTTCCCCACACAAGTCATTGTGTTATAGTATATTACTTTTATGTTTTTTATTGTAACTGTATGATCAATTTATTTTTTGCACATACCTCCTTTCATTAATTAGTGAAAAGGTGTATTCTTCACTTTTACTTCCTTTCATTTGGTATCATATCTTGATCACCTTGGGTCCTAGGTGTTAGGGGCAAGGTTTTTTAATCTAATCTTGTTTTGAGTGGGAGGTTGCATAGAAGGAGATCTTGTTGCAAAAACTGGAAAGCACATCAAAGATAGAGATGGAGATTTTCACTAACAACAAGTTTGAGCTATGGAAGCTTAAGATGGAGCATATGCTTCTATATAATGATCTATGGGCTATTATATTGAATCCAAACCAATTGTAATGTCATAGGTCGACTGGGATCTATTGGGTAGAAAGGTAAAGTGTTGCATTAGACTCTGCTTGGTAGATTCAATTTTGTTGAATGTACATGAAGAATCCACCTCACAAGCTCTTTGGAAGAAGTTGAGAGGCTTATACTAGGATAAATCCTTGGTTAACAATTTTTTCCTAAAAAAAGTTGTATACCTTGAGAATGGATGATGGTGGTTCTATGGCTAAGCATTTGGACATATTCAGTATGATCATGACCAAGTTGCACTTTGTCAGAGTGAATATGGAGGAGGATCATTTTATGACACTTTTATGTTCTTTTCCAGATGCATGGGATCACTTGCTGATGTAAATTAGGAGCATTGCCTCAAAGCTTCAAATGGATGAGGTATTGGCTACTTTACTCTCAAAGGAGATGCAACAAAAAGCTTTCAAATATACTAAGGAGGCTCATGATTCAATGAAATTTTAGTTGAGGGGTAGCTTAGCTCATGATTCAATGAAATGTTGAAGTAAGATATCCTTGTTGCGGTTTATGAATTAATCAAATAAGGAGCAAATTTGGTTAGAGTCATGGAGGTTTTAATACTCTTGAGAGGATTTTATTTGATTATGGATACTTTTGGCTTTACTAAAATTATTAAGGAATCCTTGGTGAGATGTTTCCTTGACATATGAATTTTGGGCCAAACCTTGTCCAAAGAGGAAGGGGTTGCTTTCATTAAACTCCATGTTCAACTTGGCTTGACATCTAGTTATGGGGGGCATAAAAATGATGTTTTAATTTGATGATTGTGGATTGGTTTGAATTTTGATTGGTTATGATTTTGGGGATGTTTTGATTTGAATTGAGTGGATATAGAATATCTGGGACTTTTGGATAGATTTGATTTAGGGACTTTAGACCTTTGGATTGATTTGATTTGGGGATTTCGAATCCTTGGAGTCTTGAAATTTTTGGATAGTTTGGATGTTGGGTTTGAATTGATTTAAGGGATCTAGGAGGGTCCCATATGGATGAGTAGGGTGGTGCTTAGGTGGCATGTGGATGGAAAGAGCAAGTAGAGACGTTGGAGAGGTGTAGGGGTGGAGGACAGACAATGTTGCCCAAAAAGTGGTGAAGGGAGTGGTGGAGCACCAACAGAGGGGAGGAGTTGCTTGAGCGACATCGTAGTGAAGATAAGGAGTGGAGTGAAAGCAATTAGACAATCTGCGGTGGCAGGTTGGAAGTGGTGCCACTAAAGGGTGTTGGGGGTTGTGTTAGCCACCCAATGCTTAACCACTAAGCCTTAGTGCTTGTCACTAAACCTTAAGCCCATGGTACAAAATAAACACATAGCAAGGTATGACTATATGTAGACTCATATCCTACCAAAAAATGAATTTTATTATATATATTGAAAATTATTTAAAATAAAAAACCAAAAAATAATAGAATAATAATATAAAATAGAAACAAAGGAGAAGATACAAACATCTAAATAAAATGAAAATCATTTAGCTTGATAATAGAAGATGACTTTAAAAGTGATATGGATCTAGATCTAATGTATCTCACAATCTAGAATAGTAGTTGATGGATTGATAATTTGCCTAAGAATCATAATATTTAATTGTGATTATAAAGAGTCAAGTATGATTGTTAAGGACAAGTCCATAATTACAATGCTATTTTATGCTCATGAACTTGACTTGTGTAATTTGCAAACTATTCTTCTTCATTTAATTTGAGGCACTGATTCCTTCTACACGTCTTAATACCTATAAGGGCTAGCCGTATTGATAAATATCTTTGTTATGTTGTGGTACAAATTGAGCAGTGAGGGCACCACAACTTGATCAACCCCTTGAAATTAAACAATATAAAAAACAACACTCATTAATAATGTCAATGCTCCCAGAATGATTGTGCAATGATATATTTGTTTTAGAGCACCAACTGAAGTGTGTAAATGCAAATTTATTCTTTAATTATTTGATTCCAAGATGATTAGAATGAATGCATTGAATATATTTAAATATAAGCACATAGCAACATATTGTGCAAACTTGTGCATATTTAGTCCTAGGTGGGAAGGGTAAAGGTGGGAAATTAGTCAAATTTCAATTTCAAAATTTAAATTAGGGTGGGATGAATCTCAACTTGAGAGGACAACCCCACAATTGTGCACTAGTCCAGACATAGAAAAGGGGCTAGATCATAGTGGATAACATGTGCATAGAAATGAATGCAAGCATGGGAGTAATAAATAAGTGGATTAGATGAATATATAAAGGTGTGTGAATATAGGAAAGAGGATAAGTGGTAGGTTCTTAAAAAATGTGTAAATGATAGGTGGATAAGAGAAGGTAAGAGTCAACTTCGCACAAAATTATACCATTTATCAATATGTTTATGTATCAAAACACTCTCCAAATAAAGACAAAACTAAACAAGTGCCACAGTACTTGCCTTGTAGTGTTGTAATTATAGTATGTGTTTTAGCTGTAATTATAGTTGTGTTTTAGTTTTAATTTTTTAATTCATTAGGTAAACTTCAAATTTACTTTTTGTCAAACCAACAAAATTATTATTACTTATAGTTAAAATATCAATAATAATATTAATTATATTATTAATATTTATTATAACACTTGATATATTATATTAATTGATATTCTAGTATTATAATAATATTATATAATAATAAACATCAACATAAATATAAAAAATAATAATAATAAACATAAATATAATATAATAATATATAATATTATAATAATGTAATTATACAAATATAATATTATTAAATTTAATATTGTAATAATCATATAAATATAATATTATATTATAATTATAATTAAAATATAATATTATAGTAATATAATAATTATAATAAATCTATAATAATATTATAATGAAAATTAAATACAATATCTCTATTTTCTTTGAAATTTTCCATCTTTGGTATCAATGAAGGGTTGTATAAACACTTATTAATTTAATTTAAAGTATTGCCTTTTAGAATATGGTTTTCAAATACAACTATGGACAAAGTTAAACCAAAAAGTAGCCTGTATGAAAAAATTATTCAAGAATTCATGAGAATAATACGATAATAAGATATGACTAAATCATGCAAATGAGCCCTTTCAAAAGCAACATGTGGTTAACAAATTCCCACTATTTACTTTGTATTGCCAAGATCACAATGGTAAAGACAACTATTACACAAAATGCTAGAAAACTAAAGATGAAGAGAGTACATGTGATAAATTTTCTAGTAGCTAAACTAAGTTTCTCATATCCATAAGGAGATGCACTAATCTTCTGCCAAGACATAGGAAATGGTTCATAAGAGTCTTTTAGTGCAACGCAAACCCCTATCCAACATGAATGATCAATTTAAAGAAAAGCCAATGTAAAAGGTACGATAACCACTGCAGCTGAATCAATTGGTGATTAATAGGTATGACAACCACTGCAGATGAATCAATTGGTGATCCTTGTCCTCTCTTGACTTTGTATAGATGAAGAAATCCACCCAAAATAATGTCGGCTGCCTATACAACTATAATTACAATTAAAACAAAATCACAAGAAATCAAAACGAAAATAATAACACAAATATTATTAACTTGTTATTAGTTGAAATAAAAAACAAAAATAATGTAATAAGAAAAACATTACAGACCTCTTATTTCTCTATTCAGAATAACATTCATACGTTTATTGCTTTGAATAATCCAACTCCAAGCGAATAACTACTCCTTAAAATGGTTGCCAAAAAATAACGAACTATAAATTGTTTCCTTCTTAATTTTAAAATAATAAATAGTTAATAATTTTAAGATTATTTTTTACTTGTACCATAAATTTTTATTTCTAAGTTTATATTTGGTGAACGGACTACACATTTGAAGAATATATAAACTAGGAATAAATTAAATCAAAATGTTTTTGATTAGTTCAACTAGAAAAAAGGGTCCAGAACCCTTTACAAAGCAACCCCCAGGGCAATATAAGGCCTTAAACAAGCTAGAAATAACACATTGACAACACACAAACAAAATAGCTACAAGGCAATGAGGAACTACAAAGGACTAAACAATAGCAGAACCTGCCCTATTAGGTCGAACACCCTTGGCCCAGGAATAAGTCAGAGAAACATGCTTAAGAAGGCTTCTCTTCATTCTTTGGACAACAGTCCAAAAGACATCATCATCTCCAGCTGCAGAAGTAGGAGAAGAAGGCGATGTACCTTGCATCAAAACCTTTGAAGGGGGTGGAGTAAGAGGAGAGGAAGAACCTATCACCACAACAGCAACCCCAACAACAAACGATGCCCCAACAATAGTAGTAGTAGAAACAATATTGGAAGTCTTGGTAGCCCCAGCAGTAGAACCACCAGCATAAATAGCCTCAGCTACAGAAGGGACTGCTAGAATAGGAACCACCAAATCCAAAGGAACCGATGAATCAGGAACCACCAGAACATCAGGGAAAGATCCATCATCATCAAAAGAAGGTTCAGCCACCTCTAAACCAAGAATATCCCCAGCTGCAACAACTGTGAGATGTTTAGGTGAGGCATTCTTCCACCAGGAGGAAGAATGAGGGATCTTTAAATGAGGGCACCTAAAATCCAGATGACCCGTTGCGAAGCACCTTCGACATCGAAAGGGAATACCTTCATAGTCTAAAACCTACCTCCAAGAACTATCAACAACCTGCAACACAATCTCTATAGGGAGAGGCTTAGAGAGATCCAGATCCACAAGAACACGAGTTTAAGTGGTATGAGAGAACAAGGTAGTTGCTTGTTCCACCATAATAAAAGTACCCAAAGAATTACCAATACTGACATAACAAGATTTGCACCAAAGATGCAGTAGAAGATTCAAGAGGCAAATCCAAATAGGCATTCTGTTGAAAGAGTCAGTCAAAGGGTTAAAGGAGGGAACCCAAGGCTTGAGAAGGAGGGCATTTTTTAAAACCTCATCCCCTAAGACCACTACAAGGGGAGGCAAATTAGACTGAGAAACTAATCTCCTAGCAAACAGAGTAGCAGCAACATTAGCAGACTCCTCACGCCTTCTAGGAGAACCATTACAAATAACATTTGCATAAGAGGCAATAACAATAGTAGTAGCCTCTGTTGCGGACAACACTCCAACAATAATAGATTCAAGTAAACAGTGCAAGCCCCCAACCATAGCAGCCACACCCACAGTCATTTGTCTAACAGTTAAGCCCACTGTCGTGAATGACACACCAACAACCGTAGCCACACGAGCAGTAGAGGAAATCCTTACTATTAACCCAGCAGTAGATGAATCTTGTAAACTAGGTGCATGGGCGAGAAGAGGAGCGAGAGAGGCAATTTCAAAAAAATCCTTATCCAATTTATGACTTAATTGTTATAGCCGCAACCACACCAACAGTAGAGGAAATCCCTACTATTAACCCAGTAGTAGATTTGATCCATCACAAACAACATTAGTAGACTCCTCATGCCTTCGAGGAGGACCATTATGAACAACATTTGCATGAGGCAACAACAACAATAGTAGCCTCTGTCACAGATGGCACTCCAATGACAATAGATTCAGGTAAACCCTGCAAGCCCCCAACCATAGTAGCCACACCCAAAGTCGTTTGTCCAGCAACTAAGCCCACTGTCATGAATGGTGCACCAAAAGCCACAACCACACTAGCAGTAGAGGAAATCCCTACTATTAACCCAGCAGCAGACGAAACCTATAAACTAGGCACATGGCCGGGAAGAGAAGTGGTAGAGGCCATTTCCAAAAAATCCTTATCCAATTTATGACTTAATTGTTATAGCCACAACCACACCAGTAGTAGAGGAAATCCTTACTATTAACCTAGCAGCAGAGAGAACAAGGTAGTCGCTTGATCCACCATAATAAAAGTACCCAAAGAATTACCAATACTAGCATAACAAGATTTGCACCAAAGATGTAGCAGAAGATTCAGGAGGTGAATCCAAATAGGCATTCTGTTGAAAGACTCAGTCAAAGGGTTAAAGGAGGGAACCCAAGGGTTGAGAAGGAGGGCATGTTGGTCCTAGAACCAGGAATGAGTATCAAGAATAATGTTTTGATCAGAAACTGAATAAAAAACAACTACAAAGAAACCCTTTGCACAAGGGTAAATTTCTATTTTCCCCTCCGTGATAGGGTGCCAATGCTCTAAAATCCAAAGGTTTAAATCGCCAAGTCGAGGCCACAATCGATCAAATCTACAGATCAAACCCTGCTTAGAAAAAATAGTCCATATTTTTAAAACCTCATCCCCTAAGACCACTACAGGGAGAGGCAAATTAGATTGAGAAACTAATCTCTTAGAAACCAGAGTAGCAACAACATTAGTAAACTCCTCACGCCTTCAAGGAGAACCATTACAAACAACATTTGCATAAGAGGCAACAACAACAGCAACAACCCTTGTCGCGAACAACGCTCCAACGACAACAAATTCTAGTAAACCTTGCAAGCCCCCAACCGTAGCAACCACACCCACAATCGTTTGTCCAGCAACTAAGCCCACTATCGCAAACGACGCACCAATAGCCGCAACCATAGTAGTAGTAGAGGAAATCCCTATTATTAACCCAACATCAGATGAATCATGTAAACCAAGTGCATGGGCGGGAAGAGGAGCGAGAGAGGCCATTTTAAAAAAAAATCTTATCCAGTTTATGACTTAATTATTACAATTGTAGCCACACCAGTAGTAGAGTTACTCCCTACTATTAACCCAACAACAAATTTGACCCATTACAAACAACATTAGCAAACTCCTCACGCCTTCGAGGAGAACCATTACAAATAACATTTTCATAAGAGGCAACAACAATAGTAGCAACCTTTGTCACGGATGGCGCTCCAACGGCAACAGATTCAGGTAAACCCTGCAAGCCCCCAGCCTAGTAGCCACACCCATAGTCATTTGTCCAGCAACTAAGCCCACTGTCGCGTATGGTGCACCAACATCCGTAGCCACACCAACACTAGAGGAAATCCCTACTATTAACCTAGCAGCAGATGAATCCTGTAAACTAGATGCATGGGCGGGAAGAGGAGCAGGAGAGGCCATTTCAAAAAAAATCCTTATCTAATTTATGACTTAATTGTTACAACCGCAACCACACCAGCAGTAGAGGAAATCCCTACTATTAACCTGGCAATAGAGAGAACAAGGTACTCGCTTGATCCACCATAATAAAAGTACCCAAAGAACTACCAATACCAACATAACAAGATTTGCACCAAAGATGCAATGGAAGATTCAGGAGGTGAATCCAAACAAGCATTCTGTTGTAAGACTCAGTCAAAGGGTTAAAGGAGGGAACCTAAGGCTTGAGAAGGAGGGTATGTTGGCCCCAAAATTAGGAATGAGTATCAAGAACAACGTTCCAATCAGAAATTGAATAAAAAACAATTACAAAGAAACCCTTTGCACAAGGATAAATTTCTATTTCCCCTCCATGATAAGGCGCAAATGCTCTGAAATCTAGAGGTTTAAATCGCCAAGCCAAGGCCACAATTGGTCAAATCTACAAATCAAACCTTGCTTAGAAAAATAGTCCATATTTTTTAAAATCTCATCCCCTAAGACCACATCAGGGGGAGGCAAATCAGACTGAGAAACGAATCTCCTAGCAACCAGAGTAGCAATGACATTAGATGACTCCTCACACCTTCAAGGAGAACCATTACAAACAACATTTGCATAAGAGGAAACAACAATAGCAACAACCTCTGTTGCGAACGACATTCCAATGATAATAGATTCAGGTAAACCTTGCAAGCCCCCAACCGTAGCAGCCACAACCACAATCATTTGTCCAGCAGCTAAGCCCACTGTCACGAATGAACCACAGCCACACTAGCAGTAGAGGAAATCCCTACTATTAACCCAGCAGCAGACGAATCCTGTAAACCAGGCGCATGGACAGGAAGAGGAGCGGGAGAGGTCATTTCAAAAAAATCCTTATCCAATTTATGACTTAATTGTTACAGCTGCAGCCACATCAATAGTAGAGGAAATCCCTACTATTAAATCAAAATGTTATATTGTCAAGAGAATATAGATTTCTATGAGTGAAACAATACACATTTGAAGAAAACAAATAATATTTATCAAACTTAATTTTTTTATTCTTTTAATAACCAAAAATTACTTGTTTCATAACCAAATTCATGCAAAAATTTACTCACTCATAATAATAATAATAATAATAATAATAATAATAATAATAATAATAATAATAATAATAATAATATATAAACATTTATATCACAACAATATTTTAATTTAGTCACTCATTATTTAATCAAACATATTAATTTGTTAGTTCAAAAATTATAATTCCATTCATATATAAAATCAATAATCCCATCGTATTATTATTTTATTGAATACAAATTAAACTATCATATTAATATGAAATTATTATTATTATTATTATCATATCATTATTATTATTTGCTTGATAAACGACATAGCTGGTAATTATATTATATAAGGCAAAAGGTACATAGAGAGGCCCAGATCGGGCAAAGATGGACACAGATGCCATCTTGCCAAAGATAGCAGTGACCGAAAAAGTCCATACAGATGTACAAATGAAAATCATGAGTTAGAAAGTGAAATGCAAATGAAAGGACACTTGGGCAAGCAACATGCTCCCAATATGGCAGAAACTACCGGCAGAAGGATCCCAAAGGCACATCCCCCAAAGAAATCTGCAACACTGCAGATATTAGCTGGCAATTATAAAGACTTCGGCACACTCACCGAAGATCTCTCCATTATGAGGACAGAGAAGGACAAAGGTTGTCCAATCATTAATTGCAACATAAATGCCAAGATTTAAATTTGGCACACTGACCAACGCCACCACCAAGTCCACGATTACTATCACCACTAGCACCGCCCAACACCCCACCAAGTCCGTACCACCTCCAAACCTACCCCAAAGACTTCACCCATCACCAGCACTACCAACGATGCTGCAACCAATGCAACGCCCAAACCACTGCCTGCAACCTCTACCAGTTTCCAAACAGGGGAGGCACCAGAAGAAAAGAGCCAACACGAGAGGATCTGCCAGCATTGCAGATGGATCGACAAACATCAAACAAACAACCCACCGAAGATCTGCCCTTTGAGGGGCAGAGAGGCTAGAAATTATCCAGACATTTAACGAAACCCTGAATGTCAAGGTTTTAAACTTGACGATTCTAGCTTCGACGGGACCATTGCTAGGTCCTGAAACTCCTCTCAATCTTCAACTGACGCCTCTCCTCACCTACGTCTACTCTTCCTCGCCCTCTGCACATAATGCAGCTAAGGAGAAAAACTATCAACCGGGTCTCAGAGCCAGGTCCAAGTTTGAGACTAGATATGCATTCAATAAGTCCCCTCAAATGCAGGGAAGCCAGGGCTCCCTTAACGTGTCCAAGGCTAATCTCGTCACCAAAGACATGCCCCACTAGAACCAGCTCACAATTCAAAAACTCCTCCAGACCCACCCTAAGCGCCAAAGTCATTATGTGACTTCATCAAATGGCACTCCACTCAGGCTCCTCCACCAAGACCGCTACCATTATCGCGTTCAAAAACTCCCCTGTCAGAGTCTACCTCCGCCACCTGAGACTCCCCTGGGCCGCTACCTCCACCTAGCCTCCACTGAGATCGAAACACCTTTCCAAGCCACCACATGGCCCACGCCAAAACTTATCATTATTATTATTATTAAAAATTATATTGTTTTATTCAATACAAATTAAACTATCATATAATAACAATATAATATTACACAATATTATAATAATAGTAATAATAATTATATTAATTAAAAAAATTGTTAGTAGTTTTTATATTTTTATACATAAAAGAATAAAATAACTATAGAATGGTGACAAATAAATTTTATCATTATAAATTATAATATAAATATTACAATAATATAATATATTAATTTGTTATTAATTTTTAATATTTAGCAAACATAAGAGAATAAAATTATAATATTAATATTAATAAAAACAAATTAATTTGTTAGTTATTTTTAATATTTTTATACCCAAAACAATTAAAAAAAACTATAGAAAACTGACAAATATATTATAATAATATAAATATTACAATGATTTTATAATTATAATAATGATAATAATCATATAAGATTTTAGCAAAAATGAATTGTTTCATAACCAAATTCCCCAAATATTGACTCATTCATAAAAATATTTAGAAAATTATTTGGAAAATAATAATAATAATAATTGTTTCATAACCAAATTTTGACTCAGGCATAAAAAAATTTAAAAAGTTATTTGCTTTCCATTGCCACCTCCTCCCTCGGATTTGTCTCCTCATTTTTAGGTGTTTGTTTCACTAAAAAAATTTTATTACCATTAGGGATTAAATTTGCTTGCCTCTCAAGCAATTTTTTAAGACAATTATCTATTCAATGTTGCCTTTAAAATACTATGACACATCTTACTATAAGTAAATTATATAAAAACCAAAAATATATATCAGCATAATCCTATATAAATTATGATAGTTTGTTCAAAATCTCTCCTTTCAGATGATACGGTCTTTTTAAAATTTCAATTGTATTTTACAACAAAAATGCCTAAATACAGCAACTGAAAATAGTATCTCCAACAATCCGCGAGAAGAGGTCATTTTATTTGAGCCAATCACAATAGAGATAAATAATTTCTCCAATTTTTTTTATTAAAATTTTTTAATGTTCACATAGGAAAAGTTCAAATTTAATTCAAATTTGTCTGACAAGAAAATTTATACTCTGTTTTGATTGGTTTACTCTTGCTAGATTAATCACTAGATAAGCCACATCTATTGCAATAGTACTACTGAAGGCAAGTACTAATAAGAAATAACATAAATATACAAATTTTACAATTATACAATTTTTTAAACTAAAGGGGGTAAAAATTTATTCCAACTAAAACAAAGAAGTACAAAGCAAGGGCATTACACACCCCTATCAATCTCCACTAAGTGGTCTAACTTTTGAGACAAATCCGAGGGTAATTGACCCCTATCCACAATGTTCCAATTATGATCGGAGGCCCATTTGACCAAACAATCCACAACTCCGTTCCATTCTCTAGGAATGTGACAAAAAGTAACAGATTCCAAGGAAGCACACAGATTAAGAATCTATTTTATAATCAAAGCTAAATGCCAACTAACATCTTCTAATTGTTGCCTCTTCAACAAAGTCACCACCACCTGAGAATCAGACTCACAAATGATCCTTCTCTACCCAAGAGTGCAACCGCGCTCCACAGCATATAAAATGGCAAGAGCTTCCATCACATTGTTAGTATGCAGACACTTATAAATAGAAAAGATAAACTGAACAGTCCCAGAACTATTCCACCCAACACCCCCAATACCAATGTCATGTCCCTATATTGCATCAATTATTAATCGAATACAATATGATATATTTATTTAAATTATATTATTAAATATATATATCAATAATCTTATTATAATATATATTATTATATTATATAATTATAAATAAATATTATAAATTAATGAATATAAATTAAATATTATAAATTAATGAATATAAATTAAATATTATAAATATATTTAATATTAATAAGGAGGCTGATCCCATGGCCGACACCCTTAAAGAAAGCACCAAAGTATTGAATGAAGGCGGCAGAACAAAGGAATCGCCTAAATTAATAACTAAGAATTAAAAAAGAATAAGTTATAGAAGGTCAAAGAGTATGTGTGAAGATTCGTGCCCATTCATAAGAGAAAAGATATATAATAGGGGATCATCAAAGCATATTGGGGAATCAAGGAGCAATACCATCATTTCGATGACAGTAATATACAGAATGCGTTGGCAAGTATTTCACATTATCTTGAGATTTTGAAGACAGTGGGGTATTCATTGTTCAAGTGTTGGATGTATCGAATTGAATATCATTTGAAGAGCATTGAGGAGAGGCTTAGTCAAAGGTGATAGTGCTCCTGTTGAGCGCCCACAATAGAAGTATCGGGAGTCACAGAAGATAGCGAACGCCGAAATAAGGCTCATACTTAGATCATGGAGACTAGCAGATCCTTGAACCTTGCATTGAAAGGATTTTCTCGCTAAACCATCAAGTCAAATATATACACTACCTTTGGATTGGTATCACACAGCGACAGACTTCCAAGACTCTCATCTTGTTGAATATCATACGAAGGTGGCAGACTGCTAAGGATAGATTGAGAATCACACTTAGCTCATACAAAGGAGATGGATCACTTATGGAGCATCGACTAGCCAACGGGTGTGGGAATGCATCATTAGGGACTCTCTAAATCATCAGATAACCAAAGATCGGACAATGATATCCTTCTACTATTGGACACCATCTTCAGCGATCTAGTAAATCATCGAATCAGCATATATCACAATCGAACATACTTTATTCATTTGTAGATCATCAAATAAATATCATTTAGTAAGTGATTCAACAGATACCACACCAATTAAGGAACAATAATAAATAATACAATGACAACATTAATATCTATCAGTATTAATAGCATTAAAGAAATATATTTGACATTATAATCAGATCCACCATCAAGATTATTGAAGCAAGCACAGTCTAGAAGCTATATCAGCAGTAACCATCTTTACATTATCATTCTTTCTATATTCTAATCGGACTATCATAACCATACAGGTATGAACATTTATTTATATATCTTTGTTGTTGTTATTCATACATGTATCATAATGATAGAAATGAAACTTATATATAGTCATCACTAATGATGTAATGTATAGACAGTCACATGCAATTATTCATAATGATGTATTTGTATATAATTATCCATAACAATATGTGACTTATTAACCTCATATGGGAGAATGAGAGAAAATTGCCAAGAGGCCATTCATGGGTATTTAGAGGCCTTGACTCTAAAGGTATTAAGGATACCACTTGAGTCTAAGAATAGGAGACATTAGAGCCCCATGGTGGATAATGTCAACTCTCATCTCATCTCTCATAGGCTGTTAATGAGTGACATATGAGAAAGAGATAGCAAGTATGCAATATATGTTGATAAAGATCATAGATCATATGAAATGTCATGATAAAGAATATGCAAGGCATATTGATAATGATCATGAGAGTAACATGTGAAATATTAATAATATGCAAGGCATATGGATAGTGATCATAAGAATAACATGTGAAATATGAATGATAGATAATGTGCATTGAGAGAAATCATAAGAATAGTAATAGTGATATGCCTTAAAAGTAATCATAGATTGATGACAGTCATGTATATTGAAAGTAACCAATGATGAACTAAAGTTATGAGTTGGCAATTGACCATAGAAATGATAAAAGCAATATTCTTATATAAATTATATATGTGGCCTATAAATGCAAAATGTACTAATGTTCTCTTTTTGTAAGTTGAAAATTGTGAACAAGGTTGAGAGATTTTTGGCCTAAAAAAAGGGGACATTACAATTGGTATCAGAGCATTCGACCTGCCATCTTGTGAGGAAATTTGATGCAAGCTTACTCAAGAAGGTACAACACATGTAACAACAACAACCAAATGGACGAGGAACTCACATGAGTCAAAGGGGTTCTGCCTTCTAATGAAGGGTTCTACCTTTGGGTCTAGAGAGAGATGTGCTCTTCTAGATACATCACTCATGATGAGAAACAATTAGTCCACATAAGCCAAAGGGGTTCTGCCTTCTAACGAAGGGTTCTGCCATTGGGTCTAGAAAGAAATGTCCTCTTCTAGACACACCACTAATGATGGAAGTAATTTGTCCACATAAGCCAAAGGGGTTCTGCCTTCTAACGAAGGGTTTTTCCTTTGGGTCTAAAGAGAGATGTACTCTTCTAGACACGCCACTTATGATGGAAGTAATAAGTTCACATGGGACAAAGGGGTTCTACCTTTTAATTAAAGGGTTTTGTCTTTGGGTCTAGAGAGAGATGTGCTCTTCTAGATACGTCACTCATGATGAGAAACAATTAGTCCACATAAGCTAAAGGGGTTCTGCCTTCTAACGAAGGGTTCTGCCGTTGGGTCTAGAAAGAAATGTGCTCTTCTAGACACGCCACTTATGATGGAAGTAATTAGTCCACATAAGCCAAAGGGGTTCTGCCTTTGGGTCTAGAGAGAGATGTGCTCTTCTAGACATGCCACTTATGATGAAAGTAATAAGTTCACATGGGCCAAAGGGGTTCTGCCTTTTAATTAAAGGGTTCTGTCATTAGGTCTAGAGAGAGATGTGCTCTTCTAGATACGTCACTCATGATGAGAAACAATTAGTCCACATAAGCCAAAGGGGTTCTGCCTTCTAATGAAGGGTTCTACCTTTGGGTTTAGAGAGAGATGTGCTCTTCTAGACACGCCACTTATGATGGAAATAATAAGTCCACATGAGCCAAAGGGGTTCTGCCTTTCAATTAAAGGATTCTACCTTTGGGTCTAGGAGAGATGTGCTCTTCTAGATACGCCACTCATGATGAGAAATGATAAGTCCACATGAGCCAAAGGGGTTTTGCCTTTTAGTGAAGGGTTCTGCCTTTAGGTCTAGAGAGAAATGTGCTCGTCTAGATACGCCACTCATGATGGAAATGAAATGTTCACTTGGGCCAAAGGGGTTCTGCCTTTTAGTTGAAGGGTTCTGCCTTTGGGCCTAGAAGAATTCGATCACTAGGATACACCTAAAGATTAATGGAGGCCTTAGGGTAAAACCTAAGGAGAAGGCTTTAAGGGGGGAGGGACATTCTCTCATCATCAACCCCCAGGGTCATGCTATACATCAACTTGCTTAAGCAATCAAAGTCTTACTTACAACATCATTAGATTCATCTTTTGGGATTTTCATCAATATTATTTCATTCCAAATCTCCAATCTCAGAATATCAATACTCCCAAAGTTTTCTTTAAACAATTAAAAATTCTTCCTTCTTGCATTCATTTGATTAACTAAATTTCCTCAATCATATCAAATCAAATCTTCTTTGATCATGACATCATATAATCAGTTACTCCTCAAAGAACCTAACTCTTCTCGATTTTGAGGTCAATAACATATGAGACTGAATCTCATGACCAAAGATCAAGATGCATCTTGGAATCTCAATACTCTCAAATCTTCTTAATCTATCCCATAGTTGATATTCAAAACATCAAACAAATGCTCTTTTGATCACAAATTCTCTCTAATGAAATCACAATCAATTTCTCTTCACTCAAGCGTATTCATCAAAGCCATGATTTCGTCTCAACACATCGGAAGGTAGACAATTAAAGTGTGAGGTGATGAAAGAACTCGTGATTGCTTGAGTACAAGCAATCTTGAGTGGGGAGGGTTGTCATGTCCCTATATTGCATCGATTATTAATTGAATACAATATGATATATTTATTTAAATTATATTATTAAATATATATATCAATAATCTTATTATAATATATATTATATAATTATAAATTAATATTATAAATTAAAGATTATAAATTAATGAATATAAATTAAATATTATAAATATATTTAATATTAATAAGGAGGCTGATCCCATGGCCGACACCCTTAAAGAAAGCACCAAAGTATTGAATGAAGGCGGCAGAACAAAGGAATCGCCTAAATTAATAACTAAGAATTAAACAAGAATAAGTTATGGAAGGTCAAAGAGTATAAATGAAGATTCGTGCCCATTCACAAGAGAAAATATATATAATAGGGGATCATCAAAGCATATCAGGGAATCAAGGAGCAATACCATCATTTCGATGACAGTAATATATAGAATGCGTTGGCAAGTATTTCACATTATCTTGAGATTTCGAAGATAGTGGGGTATTCATTGTTCAAGTGTTGGATTTATCAAATTGAATATCATTTGAAGAACATTGAGGAGAGGCTTAGTCAAAGGTGATAGTGCCCCTGTTGAGCACCCACGATAGAAGTATCAGGAGTCAGGGAAGATAGCGAATGCTGAAATAAGGCTCATACTCAGATTGTGGAGACTAGTGGATCCTCGAACCTTGCATTGAAAGGATATTCTCGCTAAAGCATCAAGTCAAATATATACACTACCTTTGGATTGGTATCACACAGTGGCAGACTTCCAAGACTCTCATCTTGTCGAATATCATATGAAGGTGGTGGACTGCTAAGGATAGATTGAGAGTCACACTTAGCTCATACAAAGGAGATGGATCACTTACAGAGCAGCGACTAGCCAACGGGTGTGGGAATGCATCATTAGGGACTCTCTGAATCATTAGATAACTAAAGATTGGACAGCGATAGCCTTCTACTATTGCGCACCATCTTCAACGATCTAGTGCATCATCGAATCAACATATATCATAATCGAACATACTTCATTCATTTGTAGATCATCAAATAAATATCATATAGTAAGCGATTCAGCAGATACCACAACAATTAAGGAACAACAATAAATAATACTGTGACAACATTAGTATCTATTAGTACTAACAACATTAAAGAAATATATCTGACATTATAATCAGATCCGCCATCAAGATTATTGAAGCAAGCACAGTCCAGAAGCTATATCAGCAATAAGCATCTTTACATTATCATTCTTTCTATATTCTGATTGGACTATCATAACCATACAGATATGAATATTTATTTATATATCTTTGTTGTTGTTATTCATACATGTATCATTATGATAGAAATGAAACTTATATACAGTCATCACTAACGATGTAATGTATAGACAGTCATATGCAATTATTCATAATGATGTATCTATATATAATTATCCATAACAATATGTGACTTATTAACCTCATATGGGATAATGAGAGAAAATTGCTAAGAGGCCATTCATGGGTATTTAGAGGCCTTGACTCTAAAGGTATTAAGGATACCACTTGAGTCTAAGGATAGGAGACATTAGATCCCCATGGTGGATAACGGCAACTCTCATCTCATCTCTCATAGACTGTTAAAGAGTGACATATGAGAAAGAGATAGCAAGTATGCAATATATGTTGATAAAGATCATAGATCATATGAAATGTCATGATAAAGAATATGCAAGGCATATTGATAATGATCATGAGAGTAACATGTGAAATATTAATAATATGCAAGGCATATAAATAGTGATCATAAGAATAACATGTGAAATATGAATGATAGATAATGTGCATTGAGAGCAATCATAAGATTAGTGATAGTGATATGCCTTAAAAGCAATCATAGATTGATGATAGTAATGTATATTGAAAGTAACCAATGATGAACTAAAGTTATGAGTTGGCAATTGACCATAGAAATGATAAAAGCAATGTTCTTATATAAATTATATATGTGGCCTATAAATGCAAAATGTAATAATGTTCTCTTTTTGCAAGTTGAAAATTGTGAACAAGGTTGAGAGATTTTTGGCCTGAAAAAAGGGGACATTACAACCAGCATGACCAGGATTTCCCCGAGAACCATCCGTGTTGATTTTCAACACACCCCGTGGAGGAGGACACCAACGCCCCTCCCTATTCATCTTCTGAAGAGGATGTCTACATCTATTTCTCATGATCTGGCCAACACCCTTCACAACACCACTTTGAAGAGGAAGATTGAGACGATTGCAATAGGGAACATCTCCCGGATCCACACCCTCAACCAGGTCACACTTAGCCAAAACAGTCTCTCCCAAAGAATGAAGAATTTTCCACCACATATGTTGGACAACCAACTTCACATCTTGAAAAATCCTTTGATTCGTCTCCAACCAAATATGCCAGATAATAAAGGTCAGACCAAGAGCCCAAGTAACTTGAAGAAAAAAAGTCTTAACAGGGGCCTTGCCCCACTGAGCAAAGAACTCAGCCAGAGAGGGGACATGCCAGCAAGCCTGGTTCCACACACCCCACTAGAAGTGCCATATCTCCCTCGAGAAGGAACATTGGAAGAAAAGATGAGAGACACTCTCCTCACTATTACAACGTAAAATACACGAGGGACCTTGGAACTCACGCTTGCATAAGTTATCCCAAGTAAGACATCGATTCTGGACCACCAACCACATAAAAAATTGCACTTAGGCCAAGAAAATTTGTTCCATATGTGTTTCCACCAAGGAACCTCAGTGTCCCCAAACATCTGCCTAACCAACTCTCCATAACCCACAGAAACAGAGTACTTACCAGACAAATCACTGTTACTCCAAGCCAAGACATCATGCCCCACCAAGGTGTTGCATTCACATGAGGCAAGAATCTGAGCCAACTCTTGCCTATTCTCCTTTGACCCTCCTGGCAGCCAATTAGAGGAGTGCTTCCAAGACGAACAACTAGCCCATGATTCTGAATAGTCTTATAGTGTTCAATCGTATTCCAACCCGCAACAATAAAATGATCACAAACTGGTTGGAGGTGGCGATAAGCAAAAAAGATAGGAGGATGACCATCCCAAGAATCCTGCCAAAAAAGAGCTTGAGAACCCGTATGATAGATCCAAAATAGCCCCTTCTTAACCAACTGAACCCTTGTTTTCAGAGTATGCCAAATCATAGATCCCCTTCCCTCTAAAGGGAAGCGAGGAACATCAAAAGTGTTAACATCCTTAAGATACTTATGGTTGAGAATACGGGCCCAAAGCTGATGCTGACTAGTACACCAACGCCAATATGACTTGGTAGTGAGAGCTTGCCCATTCAAAATAGCAGATTGTAAGCCAAGGCCCCCCTCCCTTTGTGGCCTGCACACAGTTTCCCACTTAGCAAGACCGAACTTAGTTGTTTGCAAGTTACCACTCCAAAGAAATTGTCAAGAAAGAGCATCGAATTCCCTAAGGAAATATAAAGGAGCAGCTTGAACAAAACACTTGTAAATAGGGAGAGCCTGGATGACAGACTTCAAAAGAGTCACTCTTATAGTAGTAGATAACCAATGATGAGTCCAATGCTTGACCTTGCTATGCAACTTATCAAGCAAATTCTGCCAGGAAGACCTGGGTTGCCTACCAACAGCAAGAGGAATGCCTAGATAGACAAATGGAAGAGACCTAATCTGAAACCTCAAAATAGTTGCAATCTGCCATTGAATAGCATGAGGAGTATTAAAAAAGTAGATAGATGACTTGCGTTCATTGACGTTCTGACCTGAAGCAGCAAGGTAAATATCCAAAACTTGGCTAAAAGAAATAGCCTCCTGAAGGCAAGCCCTCCCCATAAGAGGTAGTGTCATCAACAAACTGAAGATGAGAAAGCTGGGGTAGCCCATTGCCCCAACACCAACCTTGAATCATGCCCAGGGAAACTCGAGACTTAAGAAATCTGCGCAGACCCTCAGCCATAATAATAAACAGATAAGGGGAGAGAGGATCTCCTTGACGAAGGCCCCTGGAAGCCCCAAAAAGCTCAGAAGGTTCCCCATTCATAATAATAGAAAAAGAAGAAGAGGTAACACAACTCATAGTCCAACTAACCCAACTGGACTAAAACCAAAGCCTAAGAGAATTCGCTGCAAAAAACGCCACTTAACTCTATCAACTTTCTTTATTATTAATATATTTATCTGTAAATTTTTCTATAATACTCATGTCTATATATTATTTCTATTTAATATTTTTTATTTTCCTTTTTAAATTCTTTTGGGGCCATGTTATCCATGGCAAATACACTTTCAACAGCACAGCAGCCACTTTTAAAGGCATCTTCACAGAGAAGTATTCAACTTCTGTCTTTGTTGTGTTAGCATGTTGGGTGCAAGCATAAAGGAGCTCTTAATATAAAATTATTCCTAACTCTACACATCAAATAAGCCAGCATCTTTGTAATCACTGAGAGGACATATATATATATGATTTGAAGGAATCTACAGCTTTCCTGTCCTAATTATTTGAAGGAAAAAGTTTTCATGAGCACCTAACATGTATATACTTAGAAAATATATACATATAAAATATAAAGTGCTGAAATAAAAATCAACTCTGATCTAAAGGGCAATCATAAAGGCTTAACCATTAAAAAAATTGTCTATTGAACAGGGTTGGCTGTCATCTTTTACACTGACAGTGACCTACAGAGATTTACCAGGGGACCTACAGAGATTTACCAGGGGACAACCTAGTTGCCAGAGCAATTACCTTCCCATCAACAGCAGCAATTCTCAGAACATGGAAGAGTGATTAATGTAAGACTCCTGAAAAAAACACATTTTTCTGTTCCCAAGTTCCAACACAGTTTGCTTTTTTTATAAAATCATTAGAACTATTCGTACACATATTCCACTTTCAAGGAATGGGATCAATATGTACTGTCATATCTTAAATTTATATATTCTTTTTCCAATTTTTTTAGAATCTCGTACCACGATCCATTGGGAAGTTGGTATCTGATACTTCAAATTTTAAATTCAAACCTGAACCACATCTGTGACAATGGCCTCTAACAACCTAGTGGGACCTTAAACTCTCTGTCTAGTTAAAAACAATCCTCCAAAATAGAATATTGGTCAACTTCTAAACAAATCCCACGCTTTTCCCAACTGAAATATCTTAATCATCAAACGTACAAATCATCTTCCTAGCTTAGCGAATTGAGGCAGAGATGAGCATTACTATATAGTCCAGTTGTTTTCATTAAAAAAAAAATGAAAAACAAAAAATCTTAATCATAAAGTCTAACCCAATATAAATTGTAGCTCTTTTTTGTTTGTATATCTATTTTAATCTGTTCAACAGCAGGGATCACCCCTCTGCTGTTGAAGATTCAAGAGCACTCATGGCTTTTCCTCTTTTTCTTTGAGTTATGAAGCCATCAATATCACCACCACCTAAGCTGTTAATTTTTATCAGTATTGTTGTGATTCACTTTACTTAAATATCATCCACTTTAATGGTTAAATGAGCAATAGCAATTTTACACCTCATTTACAACAAAAAGTCAGTAAATATTTGTCCTATTTTTATTGGCCAAAATTGACCTTTGACTGTTGAAGTAGATGATATTTAAGAATAGCTGGTGTGATTGGTGTTGGTAACGTTGTTGGGGGCCAAGAGCAAGGACTGATTTTCCAGCACCCCTCTCTACCATTTATGGCCTTATAAATCCTAAAGAACGTAGATTGAGCACATATACTCGCAAATCAGTCATCCAAATAGAGGAATGGACCTCCATGCCTTGCAAAAGAAGGGTTTTGAATGCCTTCGCTGCTTAATATTGGCGGCTTCGCGCTCGTCACCTATCACAAAATGCTTTCTGCACTTTCACACGATAAATAAGGCCAAACCAGAAGCTTTTCCAGACGCATTACACACGGCCTTTGAGAAGTTAACCCTGAGGTCTTTAGTCCAATTGAAATCACAAACTTGTAAGAGACACGAAAGATGATTAATTAGATAATCATTTTATGAACAATAAGGTGTACATAAATAGAAGAAGAGGTTGAGTCAAATTATCCACTAGTGGTGACAAGAATGTTTCCACCAAGTGGCAAATGAGTGGCAACATGTATCTTGGATGAGTTTGACCAACTCTCCAAGTTGCCACATAACCTACCTAAGGTGGCTTGAAGCCATGTGTGAAATATATGTATAATTACTTATTATTTAATAAGCAATAACATTAGTATTTCTACACTAACAGACCCTCCCCTAACATTGAGAGCATCTGTTGAGCTATCCATAGCTTTCTTCCTCACTTCTTGTGACAACAATGTTGCAACAGGAGCATCCAACTTGGAATCTTCAAGATTAGTATTATAAGCAAGAATAAAATTCTCTCATAACTTAGACAAAGAACAAAGAAGTATAATGCATTTGTCTTCTTCCTCAATCTTTACGTCAACATAGGTTGATTAACTTAACATCAAATTAAACGTATTTAAATGCTCAACAACTGAATCACCTTCCTTCATTTTCAAAGAAAACAATTTTTTTTTTCAAATAAAGTTTGTTTACCAGAATCTTGGCTTGGTAGATCTCAACCAACCCTTTCCATAAAGAATATGCAGTTTTTTCTTTTGAGACATCAACAAGACAGAGTTTGCAAGACAAAGTTGGATTGTTCCTCCTATTTTCTCATCCATCTTATCCCACTCATCTTGGTCAAATTTATTAGGTTTCTTTTCTTTTGTTGCAACCAACCGTTGATCCTCCCTCTTCAAGGAGATCCTCCATCTTCAACTTCCAAAACTTGTAGTTTGTTCCATTGAATTTATCAATATCTATTTGAGATGTAGATGCAACCATGACTTCCATACACACAAATCTACAAAGTTAGAACTCCCACTGTAGCACTAAAAACCTCCACTCTTCCAACCAAGTGTTAGTGGAAATATTGACAACAGTATTAAACTACTAATAATCCAATAATCTCAATGAAATATGATGCAAATCAAATAAACAAAGCAATATTACCTTGAAGACTAATTTACCTCGAACCTTCCATTGTTCGCCTATCTTGTATTGATCTTGTTGATGAATATAGCTCCCAGAAGCGTGCTTCCTCGCTGTTTGAAGATGACAATACTTGAATGGCTGTATGTTGGATAAATGCAATGAAGATTACTTACAATGCAACTATTGTGAGGATGAGGGATGGATGATTGCAGCCATGGTTGTATGGATATGAAGATAATGGAGATAAAATACAATGAGCAATATGGATGCTTTGCCAAAGGCACGCTGGAATTTCTGCAGAGTAACTTTGCTATAGCTTGTGTGTGTTGTAGAATGAGGGAATGAGGTTCCTTTTTATAGGCCAAGGAGGGGGCAAATCCATGTATCAAGATCTCAATGGTGGAGACTTGGTCTTGTGAGGTGTATGGTGAGGATTGAATTGGTTGAGATGAGGGAGAGAAAGAGGGAAGATGTTCCGACATGGAAGAGAGAAAGGTGTGACATGAGTCCACATGTCACAAGGCTCACAATGACCAAAGAGAGAAGGTCAAACAAGGAGATCATGTTTGTAAGGAGGTTGGAAAGATTTTAGGGACTATGGAACAAGTGTCACAAAGCACCCTTTGACCATGGTGACATGGAGAGGCCATGCCCTTTGGAATAGGGATAGTTAGAGAGATAATAGGCCATGTGGGTGAGGGAAAATAGACTGATTAAATATTAAAAATATTTAATTACATGTGCAAGATGATGAGGTGGACATGTGAGGTGGATTAGTTGATATGGAATAGAGGACTTTTGACTTTGGAATATGATGATTTGGTATTAAATAATTTGATTATTATTTAATTAAGGAATGACATTAGAAGAATATGTTTAATTGATTTAATTAAATAAATTGATATTTATTTAATATTTAGACTATTAATGATGAACGTGAATCAAATAGATGAATTAATGAATTTATTAAATGATAGAAGAATGGGAATTAAATAAATAATATATATTTATTTAATTTGTCTTTGCCATTTTTAGGTGTATACATTTTGCCCCTCTTTGAGACAATGTGTTTTATCATGTTGTTTCAAAGAATAATTTTTTTTTGATTATGATACATGCCCTAGTTTGCCCCTGGTATAGGCTTATGATGATAGGATGCCCCCTCAGGAGATTGGACGAGAATAAATTGACAACAGGATGACGAACAATCTCACGATGAGATAGGTTGAATGATAGGTTAAGTGAATGAAGAAATTGGTTGATGCGGAAGAAAAAGTAGGTGAAAAACATGCCCTAGCATGGACAAGGTCAAGCACCTCCCATTAGGGTTCCATGCGCTATATATAGGAGTGTGGGGTCACATTCCTAGTCATTTGTACACTTGTCTTTGAGAGAGAGCTTTTAGGAGATTAGAGCCTTTTGAGCACAGAGCAGCTAGCGAAGATGCAACAATTTCCTATTAAGCTTCATCGATTCGAGCAGATCCAACGGTTCAACTGTCCAGTAGACTACAGGTCACTAGTAAGTACCTCTTCGTTTCTAGGTTAGGTGCATTTATGATTGCATTAAATGTAGGTCAAAGTTTTAGGATTTGCATGCGCTGAAAGCCACAACGACGCATATGACGTGCGATATTGCGCATATGACGTGATTCCATGCTTATGACGTCGGAATCGATGCAAATGTGATTTTTTCATAACTGAAGTGTGTTTCGACGCAAGTGAAATCCTGTTGTGCATGTAAAGAGGTATGCTACGCTTTCAAGGTTTTATGGCGCTTTTGAAATTTTACGGCGCAAACAAGGTAATGCCGTGCAAATGAAGAATAGCCCTACGCTTTTAACGTAAAGCCGCACATTTAAAATGCTTCTACACATGTGAGCTAAATCGACGCTTATGAGGTAATTCGGTGCATACAACAGGCAGAACTGCGCAAATGATTTTGGTTAACAAAACACTTAGAAATTTGATGAAGTTGACTGTGCGATTGATGTGGGTCAACTGATAGGTCATCTTTGAGATTGATAGAATCTCTGGAGAGATGATAGGATTGTTTTCCTGTTGAAATAACTAAGTTTTTGATGTTGGATAGATAGACTTGTAGTTTAGTCAATTTTGATTGATTAACATGCGCTTGTTTGATTGTAGGAGGAGTTAGATGATGTCCTCATGTTGAGGGAGCGGTTTCTAATGACGTAGATGTTGAGGCCTTATCTGACTGAGACTGATCTACTTGTTATTAGATCAGTCAGATTATTGTTTGTGCTCTTCATGCTCGAGATTAGGGCTAATCTCAGCATGCTGACTGCTCTGGCAGAGAGATTTCACAGTGAGGACGGGACCTTTCACCTTCCCACTAGGGAGATCATAGTGACCCTAGAGGATGTTCACAGGATTCTACATATTCCTATTGACAGAGAGCTCATTGAGTATGAGCCGCAGACTGGGGCAGGATTAGATGAGTGCAGACAGGTTTTTGATGATGATTAGATCGAGGGCATCGAGATTAGCTAGGCTGACATAGCGACTTACTACGAGCCTCCTCCTGCAGTTGAGGCTGGGTTGATCAGAGGTATTGTGTGCCCCGACAAACAGTTGCGTGGTTTTGCAGTTGGATGGGGCAGGTACTAGAGAGGATTACGACAGAGGGTACTAGATATGCTTGGGGAGTGTGCATCCTCACTCATTTATACCATGATTTACACCAGTTTGTCTATGATGGTTCTTCTAGCTTGGCTTACAAAGTTTCACTTCTACAGATATGGGCATGGACACACATAGCCATTACTCATCCTATTGGTATCAACACTCGGGGTAGGGGTCAGCCCTACTCCTACATGTTTCAGGATAGCCTTTCCCAGCCTAAGATGGGAAAATTGGAGTATTGGATACATGCTTTTGACAATGTTGACTCTGTTGTTTGGCGACCATACCTAGACTGTAAGGTATGGGACGATGATGCCTCTGAGCTTCCATTCTGCTTTCAAACTAGATGGCTTATAGGGAGGACACCCTATATATTGGAGAGACACATTGTATCACGTGTGTATAGGCAGTTTGGTAGAATATAGGGGATGCCCTAGGGTAATGCCATATTTGCCTATACGCACAAGGAGTGGGGACGATGGGGACCCAGCCCATCCTATGAGACAGCTCGTGATGAGTTTATACATATTCCATATTAGCCATGGGCGATGCATAGGGCAGTGGCAGACATAGGCACTATACATGATTTCTTTGATTGGTTTGCTGCACATCCATTTCCACGCTACTCTGGACCAGGAGAGCGAGCCCCAATTCTAGATGATCGGGAGGATGACAATGAGGGGCCACAGAGGCGACCCAGGAGGAGATGAGGACGAGGAGGCAAAGGTGGCCGAGGTGGGGATGTGGCGGTGGCAGAGGAGGAGGAGGAGGCCATGATAGTGGACATGATGGCAGTGATGGGGATGATGGCAGGGATGGAGATGGGAGGAGGGTTCGCTAACGGATTGATCCTGCCTAGCATGCTCAGTTACTCCTACAAGAACAGGTGCAGCCTCCAGTCCAGCGACAGGGGCAGGGGCCAGATGATGGGGTTATAGTAGGATTACGAGCCTAGTTGGCTCAGGCTCAGTTTATGCTACAGCAACAACAGGGACAGATAGGGCAGATGCAACCCATATTACACAACTGTAGGGTGACCTCTAGATTACGCGGTTAGAGAGAGATACATCCATCCAAAGATATGGGAGGGCAGAGGCACTCTTAGAGAAGGTGCAGCAGACTGCGGCACTGGCCAGATGATTGTAGAGATGGTCAAGACAGGTTAGAAGATCTTCTACTAGCGGTCCCTATATGAGCAGGTTGTACCACCAGAGCGTAGGGTAGGCAGCTATAGACCCAGCTACCATAGCAGATCACAGAGGGGACCAACAGAGAGTGGTGGGGTGGTGGGACCTATGGGGTCACCTCGTAGACCATCAGGAGGAGGTGCACCAGGGATAGGGATAGCAGGTGGAGGAGGAGGAGCAGGAGGCACCGTACCACCATAGCCAGCACCATCAAGAAGGAGTCACTAGTAGATGTCTCTTGACATGTATTAGTTTTTAATAGTTTTACTTGGACATGTATACACCACTTTGGTTTTGACACTTCAAGATGTATTATTATTTTGATATCATTGTACACTTGGACACTTTAATTCTTTTTTTTATGATGATGATATGAAATCATGATTCGACAGACTATGCTATGATTTACATATGTGATGATGATATGTGATGGACATGACTTATGTGGTTTATGATTTTGATGCTCATGTTTATGTTATGTGACGAATGCAATGCGATATATGATGACTTATATGATGCAGTACTATGATGATTATGTTGATGCTTCTATAGATTTTTGATTTACTAGACATGATGCCTCTACGTGCTTATGATGTTTGACCCAATGCTATATGCAAGATGCACCTATATGTGTTGATTTATATAATGCCACATGTAATTATATGACTCATGTATGCATGCATTAAGATGGTTTAATTGATGATTACTCTATCTATGTTTTTGCATTTTTGTTTTTTTCCTATCATGATACACATATGACACTCAAATGGATGATTGATTTGAGTATATGACTCTTGTTATGGTGATTTATGATTTACTTGTGTTTATGCATCCTAATGGACAAAATGATATGCATTTATGATGATGGACTGAATCATGGTCAACACACAATGATTTATTTTTAGTTAATGCCAAGTATACTCAATCTTAATAACAATACACTTTTTAGAAGAAAATGAATTGGATATATGAAAAGAAATGACAATGAAAGATAAGAAATGGACGATGAATGTATTGGTAATAAACGATAAGAAATTGGATAATGATAGATAAGAAATTGGATAATGAGTGATCACAAAGACACATGGATTTTGGTAAAATGATAACATGCTTACAATGTAATGGAATGCAACAGGATAAGTATGGATATGGATTCTTGTCATCTTCGATTGTGCAAGTATTTGAAGTACTTTATTTCATCATTGAGCTTTTAAAATGTTGTAAGAAAATACAAGCACCTAGGTATAATTAAACCGTGATGACTTGAGTATTTCTTACATGGATTTTGATTTAGCAAATTAATACAAGCATCTAAGTATAATTGAACCAAGATGACCTAAGTATTGTTTGTGTATCAACAGACAAGGATTAAACCTATTTCATGTTTAGACCTGTGATTTCCTCGATGATCATTTTGTTGATCATGTCGTTAGACAAGGCTTTCACATTACTAAAGATAAATCCACAAACAATTGACAAATAAAATGATTATGCCCCTATCATAGCTTCTCTAGTTTGATACATCCTTGAGTAACATAGAAAGACATAATAACAAAATCATGATATAAGACTTCTAAAACAACCATTGAAAAACTTTCTTGCCCAAAACATGTTTTCTTGCAATAACTTGATAGAATTAGCTTGATGCCTTAGGTCAAAGGGGATTTGCCAAGTGTATGTTTTGTTGTCTTTTGTGTCAAGATGATGTTGAAAACTTGCTTGTCATGTTGCTTGTTGTCTTGTGATAAAACCATGATCCAATTGTTTATCCTATGAAGTTATAGCATTCAAGAACCTATTCTCTGACTAGGTCAAGGATTTGGCCACAGTCAAGTAGAGGATTGATTTATTATGGATGAACTGACAATGAACAATGTGACGGGCCCTAATGGAATGACCTAGTACCTCGGGGGCTCATTGCTAAATGGCCTTGCCTACATGACGACGCAGAGGCAACGTAGTTCGGGATGGACCTAAAGACCTAGGCGATGAGAAATGGTGCATACTTGAATGGACCAAAGGTTGAAAGACATGGGATGGAATGGATGGAAAAGGAGCAGCCTTGGGGGCACATCAATGATGGCCTTGCCTATGTGATGACGCAGAGGCAACATAGTTCAGAATATGATTGATACTGATGACAGGCTTGTGATAGGATAAACGATAGGATAATGTGATTGGATGACCCTATTGGATAAGGTGATAGGGCTGACAAGACACCAAGCTATGGTAGGTCATTGCTAGCTAAATGCGAAATGGATGTGGTTACTAGATGAATATAATAAGAAAGATGGATGTGGGTTGGGTTGTACTAATAGATGGAGGTAGTAGTTAGTCACAAATAGTGCCTGTTTCTAGGTTTTCACCACTTGCTTCTATTTGTACCATTTTTTTAAAATTATGTCCCTTGCATTGGGGTTATTAGGTATAGAACCTTCGAAGGTGCATACTGTTGATGGGATCATCAAACACTTCACCTTTTGATGTTGAGAGTTGATACACACCTGATCCGTAGGCAACGATTATGATATAGGGACCCAACCAATTGGGTTCAAACTTCCCCTTCTTCTCTCTATCCTATTGATTGCGTGGGTTCTCTCTTAAGACCAGATCACCTACCTGAAAGACCCTTGGCTTTACCCTGTGATTGTAGCTCCTTGACATTCTCTGCTGGTATGCCTTAAGATGGTTAATGGCATGTTGTCTCCATTCTTCTAGCAGTTCTAGTTCTTGAAGCCTTGATACTCGGTATTCCTCATCAGTTATGAGTCCCTTTAACGACACCCTGAGGGAAGGAATTTCAACTTTGATAGGCAATATGGCTTCAGAGCCATAGATAAGGGAGTATGGTATCACACTTGTGGGTGTACGTATACTAGTTCTATAGGCCCACAGAGCGAGGTTCAGTTGCATATGCCAGTCCCGACCAGCATCATCAACAGTCTTTTTGAGTATTTTCAGAATGTTTTTATTCAATGCCTCAGCTTGGCTGTTACCTTGTAGGTAGTATGGAGTGGAGAAATGATGTTGGATATTGACTACAGAGTTCCTATACATCCTGATTCTTGAAGGGTCTTCCATTATCTATGACAATGGATAGTAGAATTCCATATCTGCATATGATATATTTAAGGATGAAGGATGAAATCTATTTCCTTGTGATGGTGGTTAATGGAACAACCTCAATCCACTTTGTAAAGTACTCTGTGGCTGTGATAATAAATTTGTGGCCGTTGGAGGAGGAAGGGTGAATCTTGCCTACTAGATCAAGCCCCCATTTATATAAGGGCCAAGGTGTTGTTAAAGGTTGTAATTCCTGAGCAGGTGCATGTAACAGATTACTGTGACTAGCATTTCTTACATCGTTTGACAAACTGATAGGAATATTTTTCCATGCTCGGCCAGTAATATCCTAAACACATGAGTTTCTTTGCCAAAGTAGGACCACTAGAGTGCGTCCTACAAATGCCTTCATGAACCTCCCTTAGAGCGATCTAATATTCATCACTATCTAAACACCTAAGGAGAGTACCATCTAAACCTTGTCTGTACATGGTGTAGACAATAATGGTATATCTAGATGATTAGTGTATGAACGTACGTTTTTGGTTGTTTGATAGGTCAGGAGGTAAGATATTCTCTTTAAGATAGGTGTAAACCTTGCCATATAAAGGAGAATCGGTTCCTACGATGTGGTAAATGGTGTTATTTTCTGGGATTTCATAGGTTGGATGGGAGACTGGCTCCACCAAAAACTCATAACATGATTGATTTTCAGGGATATCTAGAAGGGATGCAATAGTGGCCATTGCATCTGCTGCTTTGTTTTCCAACCTTGGTATTTGTTCGAAGGAGATCACAATGAAATATTCCTTGAAGTCATCCACCATACGCTTGTATGGTATCAACTTCTCATCCTTTGTTTGGTATTCGTCATTTATTTGATTAATGACTAGTTGTGAATCCCCATACACATGAAGCTCTTTGATCTTCCACTCGACTGCCATCTTTATGCCAATAACCAGTGCTTCATACTCAACTACATTGTTGGTGCATGGGAACAGAAGTCTGTATGATTTAGGGATTGTATCCCCTTGTGGTGTTACTAGCAAGATACCTGCTCCAGATCCATGTTGCGTGTATGACCCATCAAAATAGAGTTTCCAAGCCATTGTTGTGATGTTGAATATGGATTCATCAGGAAACTCAAAACTCAAGGGGTTGTTATCAATAAAAGGTGCATCCGCCAGCTGATCTGCGATGACCTATCTTTTTATGGCTCTTCTATCCACGTATTCAATGTCAAACTCACTGAGAATCATAACCCATTTAGATATTCTACCTGTCAAGGTAGCTTTGCTGAGGAGATACTTTAATGGGTCGATCTTTGCTACCAGCTTTATGGAGTGAGAGAGCATGTAGTGTCTCCACTTTTGTGAAGCGAAGACGACTGCAAGACATGCCCTTTCAATTGGTTTGTACTAAAGCTCATAACCTACTAATGTCCTGCTGATATAGTAGATTGCCTACTCTTTTCCTTCATGGTTTTCTTGTGCTAGCAATGCTCCCAAAGCTGTGGGTGTAGCTGAGATATATAACAGTAGAGGTTTGCCTTTCATTGGTGACATTAGGATTGGTGGATTCATCAGATATTCTTTTAAGCGCTAAAATGCTTGCTCATAGTTATCATCCCATTTGAATGGAACATTTTTATGCAGCAGATGTGAGAATGGATGGCACTTGTCTGCCAGTTGGGAGATGAACCTTCTAATTGACTACAACTTTCCCTGTAAAGACCATAGTTGACTCAGATTCTTAGGTGGCGGCATTTCCATAATTGCTTTGACCTTTGCCGGGTCCACCTCTATTCCGTTTGCTGATATGATGTATCCAAGTAGTTTTTCGGATGTTACTCCGAAAACACACTTTTTAGGATTCAACCGTACATTAAACTGCTCTAGTCTTGTGAATATTTTGTCTAAGACTTCAAGATGTCCCTCTCTGGTGAGTGATTTCCTAAAGATATCATCAACATAATGCTCCATGATGGTATGCATCATATCATGGAAGATCGTTGCCATTGCTCGCTGATATGTTTCTCCTGCATTCTTGAGACCGAATGGCATAACGCACCAATAATAGGTGTCCTATGGACATGTGAATGTTGTTTTATGTTGATCCTCTGGTGCTATCTTGATTTGGTTATATCTAGAGAAACCATCCATTAAGGACAACATGGCGTGACCTGCTGTGAGGTCAACGATGATATCAATGTTTGGTAAAGATAAATCATCCTTCGGACAAGCCTTATTTAAATCTTTGAATTTGTTGCATATTCTGATTCTCTTGTCAGGCTTTAAAATAGGTACAATATTATAGACCCACTCTGGGTAGTCAATGGCTCTAATGAACCCCACATCTAGTAGTTTCTTGAGCTCTTCTTTTACTTTTAAAACTATGTGGGGGTGCATTTTCCTTAGCTTCTATTTAATTGGCTTAGCTCCCGGAGCTAGTGACAGATGGTGCATGATTAGATCAAGGTCAATACCCGGCATGTTGGCGTAAGACCAAGCAAAATTTATCTACTTTCTTCTGTAGAACTCAACAAACTCTATTTTCTCTTGTGCAGTTAACGACTCTGCTTGATAAAGGAGTCTTGGTTGTGCCTCTGTGCCAATGTTGATTGATTATGCAAGTTCAATCAATACTGAATATCTTTCTAGATGTGAATAAAGGGGGAGAGGGTCAAGCTTTTCATCCGTCAGCGCCTCAGAGAGGTTTTCACCTTCATATACGTCTTTTTTTTCTTTTTCTCTTTTCATGATCTAACACTACTGCAAAGCGGTTTTCACCATTAGATCTCATATTTATTTTGACATTTTTACGACTGAAAGGATTGGCACTCTCTCCAAAGTATGCCTTGTTGTTAAGGTTGATGGGGAAGCCAACCTTATGGTCTCCTGCGGGTAAGTGTTCTCTAAGCTCTAGGTAGTCGATGATGGCATCATTGTTTTCAAAGGTGTCAAGCTCAGGTGATGTTTTAGATAGATCCCAATCTATTAATTTAGGGTGAACAAGAGGTAAGGGATCGTCAGGTTGATCAGACTCAAGGGTAGTTATGGTTAGGACGGATGATTCATTTGAATGGGATGAGGCATTGACAAGATCCATTATGGTACTCTCCTTAAGTTGGTTCGTCAAGCTTGATATCATACTCTCTTCGTGACGTTCATTCTCGTCAAGTTGCAGTCCGAACTCTAGCGGTCTAGCCCTAGAGCTTTATCCCTCATGCATCATTGGAGTATTACTATATCGTTGGACCACATCAATCCCTTTATCTTCACAAGACATCTCAGAGAGGTTGTCTCACTCATACACATTTGAATCAGTTTCACTAGCCTCTTGCAAGCGGTGAATTTGCTCGACTAAGTTAGTGGTAGCTGCTTGTTTGTCTTCAACCTTTGCCTTTATCCTTCTGCTTACCTTGGTATCCTAACTTAGTAATATCTTAGGCTATTTGAGTAGGGGGTTTGATAGGTTCTATGATACCATCATTTCTTAGTCTTATGGGGCCATGACCATTGTATCCCATCCTTTGCAACATGGAAAAACCTTGACCATACTATTCTGTAGGAAGCTTAGGTTGTTGATCTTTTGGTATGGTTTGACTGTCATCATCTCTAAAAAACCATTGTAGGACATCTTTCTCATCACTCTCATCAGATAGGCTTCCCAATTTAATGAAAGGACCCACGGGAGTCTCAAGTGACTTAGCTTTGTTCGGGGATGGTCTCCCATAAGACTTTGGTGATAGTGGCAATTGTGCTAGAGAGAAAGATTGTTCAATAACATACTCTTTGATGCCCTTGTCTTTGACCTTGATCTTAAGTTCTGATGTTTTTGAGGTGGAAGCTAAGGAACTTGGATCCACTTGGTTGGAGGAAGTAGAAGTTGTTCTATTGGTGGGTATCACAACATCTAGTTTAGACTGTATGGTATTGCAATATTGAAAAGGATTGGGGTCCCCTTGTATGGTTATTTCTTGACCGTTATGTGGGAACTTGATACATTGGTGATACGTTGATGGGACAACCTTCACTGCATGAATCCAAGGTCTGCCTAGAAGAATGTAATATGCGAGTTCCATGTCGAGAACTTGGCACACTGCATCTTTTTCGACCGGTCCCACTCGTATTGGCAAAACCACCATTCCTTTAGAGGTCCTTTCTTCCTCATCATATGCCTTGATGGTTATCTTTTTCTTGGGATCAATGGCATTTTTAGAAAACCCCATTGCAAGGATTAACTTTAGTGTACAAATGTTCAAACCAACGCCTCCATCTATTAGGACCCTTTTTATTCTGTGCTTATGTATGAGGGCCTCAATGTGTAGGGATGCATTGTGTGGTTGATTTATTGACATGTCATCCTTCTCAGTGAAGGATAGGAAATGTGGTGTGGTGAGATGGAATACCATAGCCTAGAATTGATCTTGGGCAAGGTTCGTAGGAACTGTTGTCTCCAAGAGAGCTTTTTCTAAAATGGCTTTATGGGAAGGTGATAAACGCAATAACTCCAAGATGGATATATACACGGGTGTTTTGTGAAGTTGGTCGATAATGCTGTACTGATTTGATGTAGAGGGTGACTTGGATGTGGAAGATGGTTTTAGTTGAGCTCCTTGTAGAGTTATGTTTCCACGACGTGTGGTCACATTACAATCAAGTTGATTATTGATGGTGATCACATTGATGTGTGAATCACTTTGGGAGATATGATTGATGGTGTAATCAAAAGAAGCATTTTTATAGCTTACTTTCTAAGCCCCTTTGTTGTTTTGGTTTGAAGAACCTCCTTTCTCGTAATGAGGGAGAGGATTCTTGAATGCTATATGTTCATCGTTGGTAGTATGTCCTTCATTGATGGATATGCACTTTTGGTCAAGAAGGTCTTGAATGACATGCTTGAGTTTCATATAATCATTGGTTTTATGACCTTTGTTCCTATGGTATTCGCAAAATTCATTTTCATTCCACCAAGGAGATTTGAACTTGGGTTTCTATTCACACACTGGTGGAAGCGTGATCATGTTCCCCCAATCAACTTTCTAAGTGCAGATTCAAGTGATTCACCAAGTTGTGTGAACTTTCTTCTTGGGGGGAAGTTGTTTTGTTTTTGTTCAGTGCTTTGAGGCTTGGTAGATGGTACATTATTCTGCGGATTGGATAGGTTGAAAATAGGTTGTTTTGGTGCCACATGTTTTGCATCTACCACACCATCATTCACTATGGGTTTGTTTTTAGTCCAAAACCGTGACTTATCCACATTGTTATTAGAGCTTGGGGTGTCTTTGTATATCTTTACTTGCCCCTTCGCTATTAAGGCCTTCTCAATGAGAAGCCCCATCTCAATGACCTTACTAAAAGTTGATGGACATTGGATTTGTATTTGATAGCTTAGCTCAGTGGACAAATTATGCATGAACATTTCTATCATTTGTTTTTTAGGTATGTGATAGGGACACTTGCTCGCAAGCTACCTCCACCTTTGTAGGAAAGATGCAAATGATTCTCCTCCTTTTTGTTTATTATTGCAAAGGTCTAGCATGGAGATTTCATGTTCTATGTTATAAGAGAAATGTGTGATGAATTTGTCCACTAATTCGTTAAAGGTGCAGATGCCGGGAGGTAGACGTGAAAACCACTCCATGGCTTGTCCTCCTAGGCTTCTAGGGAATAGTCGCATTAGATAAGTTTCATTGTGGGCGACTTCAAGACAAGTGGCACTGAATTCCCTAATATGATCTCTAGGATCTCCTTTTCCTCTATACTTGTCAAATTTTGGCACTTCAAATCTTATAGTAAAAGGTATCATGTTCAAGGATTTGTCAAATGGGTAAGGTGAGATATCTTCAAGCGAATAATGTTTCATTGTGGTTCCGCTTTGGATATCTACCAATTGCTGTTGTAAGGCTTGGATTTGGGTTGTCAATGCATCCAATGGATTTAGTGTATCCTTAGCCCTTTCTACTTTTGGAGTCTCTTTTTCAGTTTTAGAGCCATCTTTCGACAACTCAGCTTCGTTTGAGGCATTATTCTCTCGTAGATTAGAGATATCAAAGTCTGCGGGTAGCTTTGCTCCTTGTTGAGCAAGCATGAGGAAATACTTTTGGGGATCGGTAGCAACAACTCTATCCATTAACTTTTGGAACTTAGAGTCTTGGAGTTGTTGAAGGATTTCCTCTTGAAAGACTTCCTCATCATCCGGATCGGGTATATTATTGTTAAGGTTGTCCATGTTTTGCTTTTTTTTTATTGAGATCTAGTTTGCATCATGCAAGATTTTGGGATGGGATGAAATGAGATTTGTTGGATTTTGATTTTTGATTGGAGGTGTGATGTGCTAGAAGGTGAGTTTGATTGGAATTGATTTTGCTAAGATTTTGTTGATTCTATGTTTGTCTCAAACAAGGTAAATCTTGAGCTATAATGTCTAATAGCTATCGAAGTGTCGATACAAGTGGTAGTCCAAATAGGGATAGATTGACACTGCTATTTGATGAGGACTATTTTCTTGTCAAGGTTACACTAGTATAGTTTTGTTGAGAAGGATGATTTTAAAATCCCGTTATAAAACTACTTAGCTCTTGTTTGGGTTGGTAGAGTATCAACTAGGTCCTAGAAGCAAATTGCGGTTTGATTTTGAGATGTTTTGATAGCAAGGCAATGATGTGAAAAGAAGATGTTTGTGAAAATGATATGGAAAGTTGTTTGCACGGTATAACTAATTTTTCAAGGTGAAACTATAGGAAAAAGGGTACCTAAAACTGATAATGTTTGTATCCCACACTGTATGGAATATCTCTCTATTTTGGATGTGCAGCTTCGAAAGCGCAGAATAACGGGTCAAATGCATAGATTTGGTTTATTTTGGAAGCGCAGTACTATAGTTTGGTTGCGCTGTTGTGTGTGTTAAATGCGTTGAAAGATTATATGTGCAGTAAAATGGTTCATATACGCAGTATAATAGGTTAAATGCGTAGTAAGGTCAAATGCACAGCAAAATGTGTTGTATGCACAGCTGAATGTTTTAAATGCACGAAACTGCAGGTACTTGGTTTTCTTTTTTAGTTTGATAGTTTGATTTGTTTGGAACATTTTCCTAAGTTATTCTAAAGTTTGAAATGCTGATTTTGGTTCAAGTTATTGCGGGAAAACATAGAGAACAAAAGGTTTTCATGATTACTTAACAAAATTAAAAACAAACAATTACAACCCTAGGATGGCAAGGAGAATATTTGATGAGTTCTAACTTGGTTTTTACACTAGCCACTTGCATAAAGGTGGATAGCTAATAACTTGGTAGCACCGGCTCCCCTCCACAGCACTCACTTCTCACATATACCAAGTTATAGTTCCTTCGAAGAGTTGAACTTTTCTGTCTCTACACTAAATGAGTGTATGACGTTAGACGACTCTAGAGGTTCCTCCTCCTGTGTCACCAAATAGGGGATTTTGGCTTACTAGAACAAAGGATTTTAGTCAAGGCATCCGTTCGGGTGATTACACGTGCATCCATTCACTTCGATAAGAAGGCTTCCTAGCCTGCAGAGGTTACACTCCACAGGGTTTTGGGGGAAACATTGGTTGATGTAATACAACAGCACCCATTATTTGCAACTTTCGTCACAAATGCAATTTATTTATAGTGACTTGGAGGAGCTTGGCTTTAGCCCGTTATCACTTAAGGTTGTCCCACTTGGAAGGAAGGATTTCCAAGGGCAGGCCTCTCTAAAGGTAAAACATGCAAAATGATAAGTTTGGAATTTTGGTCACCTAGTTAAGGGGAGAGCATAGTCCTATTATCATTCTGAAAACACTAAAAACACTGAAAACATTGGTTCTTTATCTCCCTAGTTAAAAGAAAAATAACTAAATGTGTTAACTCTACCAAGCACAAAAATTTGTAACAAGATAGCAATAACTTGGAAAAGATTTTGTTAATTTTATCCCTCTAACAAATCTAGGTGTAGATTGTTGTTTGCAGAAATAAAACAAGTGTTACTTTCCCCTATTATGCTATGTGATAGATTGTAGTGCCAGATAGTATAAACATAAAGGAATTGTTCAATTTTAACCCCTAGGTTGGGACTAGATGAAAGTTGTGATGCAACAAAATGATTTACTTTCCTCCCAGATAAGTCGATGTGAAGATTTGCATGAACATATTAAGTTACTCCTTCCTAATTAGTTCTAGGTGGCTTAATAATGCAACTAAAATGACTAAATCCAGCTCCTAACACCTGTAGATGAAAGTTAGTATGAAGAACCTTATAAGACTTTTACAATTCTCTGTTACAAATTGCATGCGCAGGACTGCGTGTCATATGCGCAATACTGCGTATTATATGTGTTGATTTGTAAATGCATAGTAAAATGAATTGTATGCGCAGGACTGCGTGCTGTATGCGCCGAACGAGCAAAAGTGCCTGAAAATGTTTCAGATGCGGAAGGCTACATGGTATATGCGCTGAAAGAGCAAAAGCACCAGAAAATGTTTTAGATGCGCAACATGGTATGTCGTATGCACCGAAATGACCTGTTGTGACAGAACCTTCACATAACACTCAGATGGAAGTTAAAAACAGGGCAAGGCCCCATGGTGGGCACCAAAAATGTTAGTGGAAATATTGTCAACAATATTAAACTACTAATAATCCAATAATCTCAATGAAATATGATGCACATCAAATAAACAAAGCAATATTACCTTGAAGACTAATTTACCTCGAACCTTCCATTGTTCACCTATCTTGTATTGATCTTGTTGATGAATATAGGTCTGAGAAGCATGCTTCCTCATTGTTTGAAGATGACAATACTTGAATGGCTGTATGTTGGATAAATGCAATGAAGATTACTTACAATGCAACTATTGTGAGGATGAGGGATGGATGATTGAAGCCATGGTTGTATGGATATGAAGATAATGGAGATAAAATGCAATGAGCAATAGGATGCTTTGCCCAAGGTACGCTGGAATTTCTATAGAGTAACTTTGCTATAGCTTGTGTGTGTTGTAGAATGAGGGAATGAGCTTCCTTTTTATAGGCCAAGGAGGGGGCAAATCCATGTGTCAAGATCTCAACGGTGGAGACTTGGTCTTGTGAGGTGTGTGGTGAGGATTGAATTGGTTGAGATGAGGGAGAGAAAGAGGGAAGATGTCCCTCTCACCTTGACATGGAAGAGAGAAAGGTGTGACATGAGTCCACATGTCACAAGGCTCACAATGACCAAAGAGAGAAGGTCAAACAAGGAGATCATGTTTGTAGTGAGGTTGGCAAGATTCTAGGGACTATGGAACAAGTGTCACAAAGCACCCTTTGACCATGGTGACATGGAGAGACCATGCCCTTTAGAATAGGGATAGTTATAGAGATAATAGGCCATGTGGGTGAGGGAAAATAGACTAATTAAATATTAAAAATATTTAATTACATGTGCAAGATGATGAGGTGTACATGTGAGGTGGATTAGATGATGTGGAATAGAAGACTTTTGACTTTGGAATAGGATGATTTGCGATTAAATAATTTGATTATTATTTAATTAAGGAATGGCATTAGAAGAATATGTTTAATTGATTTAATTAAATAAATTGATATTTATTTAATATTTGGACTATTAATTATGAATGTGAATCAAATAGATGAATTGATGAATTTCTTAATGATAGAAGAATGGGAATTAAATAAATAATAAATATTTATTTAATTTGTCTTTGCCATTTTTAGGTGTATACACCAAGAAGCAAAGCTAGCTAGGCTCTAATATTAAATGTTAGAAATGAAGGAAAACCACTACAATATGGAAATCTAAAATAAACTACAAATCTAAAATTTATCCATAGAATATCAAAATGGAGATTTAAGATAATACATGTATCAACAACAAAGAACAAAAAAACTCAAGAGAATAACACATAACACCGAGATTTATGTGGAGAAACCCTTGCAAGAAAAAACTCCACCAGAAAAGAGAAAGTCTATATTATCTTCAAAATTGGATTACAATACAATCACTTCCTTCTTTCCTACATCCAATCTGACTGCACCTATGTACTTGTAAAACATTCAACTCATACTCATCTCTCATCTTGCTTCTATTAAATATAATTGCAAGCTTACATAGGAAGTTACATCAAACATGGCGTCCATACATGGGAAAATCCAACATCCACTTTGGGAATATAGCTAATTTTAGTGTCTTACATTTGTCATAGCCTCCACATTGAATAATATGCCCAAGTCTAGGACAATATCCCATGGCCTCATAGGAATAGTCAACAACAGGCTAAAAATAGCCTCTTACACCTTCTTATAGGTTGTCATAAGATGCCATGTCATATCGGTCCACTAATAGTTGATTCGTTACAACATGCAAGACTCTAATAATAGATGATGCTCTTACACCCACCATAAGTCTTTATTAAACTTGGATGCCCCATATTTACCTGAGGTAAAATAACATAATTATTGTCACTGTAAATAAATATTTACTATAGTCATTGAAACCTTCATTTGCATTTATAAAACAATATTAGGAGTAATTAAATAAATTAGATTTACAAGGTTGATGGCACTTTATAACAAAGACATGGCATCTTGGGCATTATTATGTCATGTGGTAAGATTTGTTTGGTCAAATTGACGAGTCTCTAAAGAGGCCCTTGTAATTGCTTGTAATTTTGACATAGGACTTAGTGACATAATAGTCCCCCTTCAATTGGTTTTATCCATCGAATGCAAGGAATTAGAGGAGAGGGAAAATAATACATGAAATGTAAATGTAAGCTAAGAATGTAAACATGTAAATCATGTAAAGTAGTAACTATACTAAATACATCATGTAACAAACAAGTAAAACATCATGAATGATAATTGTGGTAAGCACATGACCTAGAGGTTAATCTATGGGTATAAGGTTGCTCCCCACGGGCAAATGAAAATATTAATGTAACTCTTAAATGTTAGAAACACTTGTGTAAGTACATAGGACACTAGAAAAGACATATGCCTCTAATGTGGCTCTAAGAGAATGAGCACACAATAGTTACAGTAAGGGAATAGGTTCCTAGTGGTAATAAAGATCTCGATACATGATATAACATGTCATAAATAAAGCAGGGAAGGTTATGGTGTCCACAGTATAAATGTTAAAACATGGTTAAGTCATGCAAGTACACAATGTAATAGGAAGGAATGATGCATGATGTCTCCCAATGTGTTAAGTTTGCTCTTAGAACATTATCTATAAACTCTTAAATTAGAATCTAAGAATCAAGCAAATTTAATGCTACTTTTAAATCAAATTCAATAGTTGTTAGAGAGAGAATTGTTGAAGAAATTAGGAAATATACATGTTGCAAATAAAATGAATCCCACATAGACTCAAAAATTTATCCTAGAAACTCCTCAAAGAGAGGAAAACTAGACTATGTGGTAGTAGAAAAATGCCATACTACCTCTATTTAATAAATAACAATTTACCAAGTATAATAGGATGCTTAGATGCAAGTTGCCCTTTGCTTGTTTAATTGCAATACTGCAATATCAACCTTTTTTCAACACACCTATGAACAACTAGAACTTCTTTACTTGCTCTATATAATTTTATTTTTCTTCCCATGTTTTACAAACTAATACAAGCACCTATTTATAGAGTTCTTATAATAATAGAGTCCTCCCAAGCCTAAGAAGAATTTATACAATCACTAAATTCTAAATGAGTGCCTCTTTAGTTTGAATTTTAAGTTCTAGCATGTTTATTATTGGTGGACACTATAGTAAATGCAAAATGATCTAGGACACTACTACAATTGTAGTATAGTCTCTGTGTTTCCCCACCCTATAAGGTGGTTCAACACCCCTCTTTTCATTTAATTTTTTAGATCCATCTTACCCTTCATAAAAATTCACGTCTATACATATCCATTCAAATTGAACCTCCCTTATTAGAGAGGCCTTTGGTCCCACAAAATCTTGGTGAGACTTGGGGTAGTGATAAGATTCTCCCACCTCTTCCTCTTCCAAGGAGGGTGGTAATTTTTCCTCAATTTCCACATAATAAGCTTGGACACATGCTTTGTCTAAGTCTTGTGGGTTGGTGGTGACTATTCTCCTCTTGACATGAAGGAGGAACCATCCAAGGTACTTGATCTACATCTCCTCTTCTTCCAAGTTCATGCCTACAAACATGGATTGTCTTCAAAACTTCATAGTGTAATCCTGCACACTTTGCCCATCATTTTGTTTCAATAAAATTCACTTAGTTTTTGTTCGTTATTGTGGCCTATGGGATAGTAACTCTTTTGAATTAGTTCCTTTAATTCTTCCCAAGTGCTTACAAATCTCTTTTTCCTCTTTTCATAATTAGTTACATAATTTTCCCACCATACAAGAGCATATTATCCCATTTTGAGACATGCAAATTTAATTCTTTGTGCCCCATTAACTTTGTGAACATTAAAATAAAATTCTAATCACTTTAATGAATAAGCTAATTTTTACACACCAATTTCTCCATTTTAAGTTTTAATTTCCACCTTAGTTTCTACTTTAAATAGAATTTTGAGTGACTCTTCCAAGAAGTCCTCATTTTTCATACCTTCCTTTTCCTCTATGCCAAGTTTCTTAGCTAGAGATTTTACCAAATTCAAAATTGATCTTTGCTTTTGTGCCTTCTTCATTTGCTCTTATTGTTGGGCCAAACATTGTTTGGTTTTAGTTATGCTTTTATCTGGTTCTCCAATACAATTACCTGTACATTCACCTCCTCCACTCGGGCTTGTTGTGCTTTTGTGACTATCATAAACACACTTTTTCCACAAATTTCATAAGATCAAAATTAGCATGATACCAAAATGTTCTATAAACTCTTGAATTAAAATCAAAGAATAAACAAATTTATTGCTAACATACTATGCTATTTGTAATTCAAATGATAGTTGGAAGAGAGAGGGAAATGTTGAACAAATTAGAAAATATACATGTTGTAACTAAAATTAATCCCACATAGACTTAAAAATTTATTCTAGAAACACCTCAAAGAGATAAAAACCAGATTGTATGGTAGTGGAAAAATGCCATACTACCTCTATTTAAGAAATAGAAATTTACCAAGTACAATAGCATGCTTGGATGCTAGTTGTCCCTTGCTCCATTAATGGAAAATATATTCTCTCAACCTTTTTTTCAACACATTTATGAATAATTGGAACTTCCTTGATTGCTCTATATAATGTCATTCATTCTCCAATGCTATACAAACCAATACAAGCCTCTATTTATAGGTTTCTTATGACAACAAAGTTCTTCTAGGCCCAAGAAGAAGTTCTACAGTCACTAGAAGCTAACTTAAAACCTGTTTAGTTTAGATTTTGAGTTTGGGCACATTTACTATCAGTAGATGTGGTTGCAAATGTGGTACTTTCTAGGACACTACTATAATCACATGGTATAGTCTTTGTTTTCCTATCCTATAACCTAGTTCAACACTTACTCCTACATTTAGTTTTCTAGTCCATTTTATTATTCATAAAAATCCATCTTTGTGCATGTTTTATTACAATTTTATGATCCATTCAAATTAGAACATGATTAGGTCATGGGAGTACAATACTATAAAATGTGATTATGAGAGCACATGTCAAAATGATTACCCCACATGGGCAAGATAGTGTGACAAGGCACAAAGAGTGAAGTATGAATCATAAACAATCTATAATTGCCCAGATAATGAGGTATGATGGCCCTTAGTGTCCAAATAAACAACATGTGATAATCAATAATAGGTGACCGTGTCTAAAGATAAGTATGTAAATGCAAATAGGTAAGGATGTGATCATGAAGGCATGTGTAAGATTGTGTTTGGTTCTATCAAATTTTGTTCTTAACATCCATGATTGATTTTGAAATAAATGCTCAAAGCACGTGCCATAATGATGAAATTAGTGAAAAATCGACACATATGTGTTCCCAATATGTGTCAACGTGAATAGATAAGCATCATGAAGCAATTTGATCCTCTATAGGTTTCATAGGTTAAAAATACTATCAACATTTAAAATAGGGCAATAATAAATGCATAACATGTGAAAAAGTGGCCCTCAAGGTGTAGACCAATTGGTAGTATCATTGGATAGACAAATATTGGTTGTGTCTTCAAACCATAGCTATGTATTATCGACGAGGGGAAAATCATTAGCTGAGGATTTATAGTGGTTGTATCAGCTAGGAGTGGTTCCCCCACAAGGGTGTTCCTAGTCTACCTCTAATTCTCCTCATTAATTTTAAAAAACTTGTGAAAAAGTGGTCAAAGGTGAGTAGGTCATCCACTACCATCCATAATGTGTGTCAAATTCACCCATATGATTGATTTGGTTTGAAAATAGAGGTTGTAGGACACATGGTTTGTGAGCTACAATTTTCATTCATCTATATATAGGGGTGAATAGTAAAAGGTCACTTTCATTTTTATGCACACCCCCAAAGATCTTAGTTTTAGAGCTTAGAGCTATCTTGCATTTGATCACAATGATTCAGGAGGAGAAATATCCCTACATGAGGTGATGGTGTCTAAGCTAGTATTGAGTATGACAAGCTCTCAATTGCAATGAGTTGAATTTGACCTAATGTTTTTCTATTTTTCTATTTTTTTATTTAATGAAAAATGTTTAGTTTTTTGAAATGCATGTATGCTTATTTTTATGGCTAGGTGTAACCATGGGATTGACCTACTTGACATTAGTTCAACCATAGTTTTGATATGACTGACATAATTGAGCCCCACCAGTCGCTTTATGTATTTTTTAAAAATCTTAGTCATGTTTAATGATTTTTTAAAATTTTGTGTGGACTAATGACTCATTTTTTTATATGTTTGTGTATGTAGAACAAGCTAAAGATCAAGATGTAGGTTATGCACTTCTAGAGGTAGTAGGGATGATAATATGGTTATGATGCCTATGTTAGATTAGGATACTTACATGATTGAATTACTCTTACGAAGTAGTGGGACTCAAATATTAGCACCTTTACTTTGCCCACTAGAGAGATTATTGTTACCCTTGAGGATGTATGGTGTATATTATGTCTTTGGGTGAGGAGTTAGTGAGTGGAGACTCACCATATGACCCAACAAGAGGATATAGATCTAAATCAGTGGTGCATAGACCACATAGGTTACCATGAAGATGAGGTTCCTTATAGTGAGATCATTCTTCATAAAGCATCCTAAGGGTGCAAGTGGTTGCTGCTCATTGTGGGTATTTTTATCTTACTAGATGAAAATGGTTCTATTATTTATTATAGGCTTGTATATATTTGTTGAGAGGCAAAGGAGCATCATAGACTATTTTCTTGGGGGTCACTAAATGTTGACCCAATTATATGATGATTTAGATAGATTTGTGGATGAGATCAACACCACTCTTAGAGTAGCCTCCTCGTTTGAAACCTATTCTTATGAGTATATCCACTTCCAAAAAAATAATTAAAAAATATAATTTAATTAAAAAAATGATTTATTTATTAGTGTCGAATTGTTAGATGAAAGGTTAAATTAATTAATTAAATATAATTTATTTAATTAAGGTTAGAAGAATAGTAAATTTAATTAATTAAATAAGGGTAAGTGCAAAAAGATGGGGGGCCAAAAAGTGGCCAAAAAATTTTCAAAAAAAATTTAGGCATAACGCGCTCGCGTTATGGCTTGGCAATGACAAGCCTAAGGCTCGTCATTGCCGAGCCATAACGCGAGCGCGTTATAACGCGCTCGCGTTATAAAGCGCTTTATATATATAAAAAAAACGCTGTCATTTCATTTTATCTTATTTCGTTGTGAGTTTTTCCTCCGCCGCGGCTTAAAACCCTTCAAAAACGCGCTCGCGTTCTACAAAACACCATTCAACACAATAGATTTGTCGATTCATCGCCAAAATGCCGCCGCGACGTCGAGCACGCCAAAGGGGTGAGTTATCTTTGTTTTTTTGTTTGAATTTCTTCCTAAATAGGTAGGTTTTGTGTTGATTTTTGATGCATATTTTATTAATTGTAGGAAATGTTAATGCACCTCCTCCTCCTCCTCAAAATCCTCAAAATCCACAAAATCTTGAGGAAGAAATACCTGCAGAACAACAACCTCCTCCATTCATTCCTCGACATGCCCCTGGAACACAAGATAATATAATGGGGGAAATTGAAAACAATAAAAAACAAATTGAAGATATAATTGCAAGGTTGAAAGATCCTTCCACTTCAACCTTGCATAGGTCCACGCTTGCCGAATCTCTTGAGTCTATGTTATCAAATGTAAATTCAATTAGCAAGCAAATAACTAGTTGGACCGATAAAAAGAGAGAGTTTAGAGATTACTATGCAGATAAATTGTCATATCAAGATGTCAAAAAATTACAAATTACAAAAGTAGACTTGTGTTCAATTTTCACAAACCCACAAACAAATCAACCTCCACCCATTACATGCAAGAGGTTCCCTATCCATTGGTGCAACAACCAAGCGATAAGGGACAATTTCGGGCAGAGGTGGTGGATGGTTTTTGACCATCCTCCATGCAATAACAATGAGGTCCCGCAATACTTTTTGAGGAAACTCTACTCCGAGTTTGTCCTCAATAAAGTGCCAAACTATTTTGATATGCGGGACTTCCAGGGTAGAGGTGGGGGCTCAGCACAGGATAGACCAGGGGCACGTCTTGACCCACAGCGGGTAGTGAGACGAGTAATCAGCAGACCAGCCCACGAGCATGTTTCTATTCCTTCCATTGTGAAGGAGAGTGTTGAGGTCGATACACTGAGGTCGATTAGTGCCTTGACCCAGAGCATCATAGAGCATGCCGATCCTGCAACACAGAGTGGGTTGGGAGATAGTGCGAGGAGTAGGGTCCCACCGCATACTTGCCAGGCTTGCGGGTCAGCCTGTGGTTATGACCCCATGGACAGTCAGGACGCAGGTGCACAGGCTACATCTGCAGCTGAGCAGATGGCGATGACAGATACCCTCCTGAGTGAGACTTTCGGCCTTGATACTCAGGTAAATATTAGCAAGTTTATTGAATTTAATTTATTAAATTTTATTTTTGAAATACAAGATTAACTAATTTAAATTGATGATTTTAATGAAATTTCAGGGTCATAGCGTCGATGCAGTTTTCAGTGGTTCTCCACCTACATTTTTCACTAGATCATCTACTGTCGAGGTATGTAACTAGTAAACAATTATAAATATTACATGTGAATAGCATCGTTATATGAATGGTATTCTAATTTCTGATTTTGGATGTTGAATAGGTTAACACTGTAGATTTCATGGCAACACCTGCCAGCGGTGGTGGACTTCAAAGCTTTACGGAGGTAATAAAATAAATAGTTTAATGAATGAATTGTACTTACTAAATTTTTGTATGTGATTTGTGTGTTTTATTGTGTGTACTTCCATGTTTAGATGAGCGTGTGTGTATGTTAGGAGCCATGATTTGCATCACTATTATAGTTTTCGTAATTGAATAATGTTGTTTTATTTCCAGATGATGCAGGCTGCGGATACACCTCCCCATGTTCATAGGGCAATGGAGCAGGGTGTGGCCTCTGCGATTCATAGCTCTATGGCATTGACAGGGGTATGAGGCAGATTAGTAAATTTCAATTTACATTCATTGTTATAGTTGTCTATTTTTGAAAAATCAAAAGATTATTGATTTGAAGTTTAATTTCTATCTGGATGGTTTCTATAGGACATGACATCACCAGGGCCTTTTCCTGCTACTGAGGCAAGCGAGCAGACAGATTATATGTTAGCGGTAAGTGATTATTTTGTTAAATGTTTCATTTTTTTATAACATGTAATTTCTATATATTAATATCTATACTTTTTTTTGTAACAGGTAAAGGTGCAGGAAGAACTAAATAGGAGAAGTAGCCCTCGGGTTCGTAGTAGACCACCCACATGCATGTCTCCATCCCCTAGAAGATCAAAGGCTGCTCGTGATTTATTCTCTTCACCAGCTAGAGGGGAATGACTTTTTATTGTGTTCCTCTGTTGTATGCCTATATGGCATTTGTGGACATATATTTTGTATTGTACATAGTTGACATTGTATGCCTATATGGCATTCTTGTAAGCCTATATGGCTATTTTGTATATATGTTATACTTATATCGACAGATATTGATGTATGCGTATATGGATATTTGGTTAATACAAATCTTTTTTATTGATGGCGTCCATACTTGCATTATAAATCCACTTTTGAATGGATATTTGTAGATGGCTACTTCAAATATTTAAAGTCTGATTGTATTACATAGGATGTTTACATTTTCTTTGATAGGCTTGATAGGCCATGGATTACATGATGGTGTTTGATGGAAAAGTATGGTACTAGAAGACTCTAGTTCATTCTTAATAGGCTTGTGATTGATAATATCTTTGCATGATTGCACTTGATCTTGGATCATGGGCATGTTGTTAGGATTTTGATTGCATTGTGATGTTTGATGGATAGGCATGGTGTAAGTGTAAGATACCCAACTAGTTCTACGAAAAATTTTCCTTACTTAAACACTTTTACTTGCTAACAATTCATCAACTACTTCAATAACATAAAGATATACATCAAGATAACTATTTGAATGAAACAACATTAGAGTTGGGTACTTGTCTTGTTACTTGATTCAATCAACTTGCAATGTCTTATTACATGGAAAATGCTTTCAATAGCATGAAGTACAACTCATTCAATGGAAATACAAGGACAGGCCTTGAAGCCTTGATGTTACAATGTCTTCCTTATTTGAGCAACATTTGAAGATTTGGAATGTTCAACTCATCACCTCACAAGGTAGGCGCATATTTGAAGGATTTACAGGTTTTTCTGACTTGGGCGCCAAGTTGAGGTGACCTCCTCCTGAAGTTGCGCCTTGTCAACATTAGGTGCCAATTAGAGTTTATGGATGCTCTGGATTGTTTCCAAGAGTAGGCGCCAAAACATCATCATTATGAAAGTGTTTTAAATGCTAGGCGCCCAAATCAGCCCTCTGGAGTCTAGGCGCTCCTTTCATGCATTCTGTGTTCTAGGCGCCAATTGAAAGGAGTGGAGAACAGGGCAAGCGCCTTCCAAACTAGGTGTTTCCTTGAGGTGACAAGGACTTAGAAAGTGCGCCTAAGGTGAGTGCCTTGAGTGAAAAGGTCTAACAAACATCTTTGAACCCCCTTTCAAGGTTAGGCGCATTCTGGAGGTGGAAACAAGTAGAAGGTGCGCCTTAGCTTCCTTTGTCAATTCTTGCAAGTCTTTGTTGATTAGGAAGGTGGAATGCTTCATTATAGAATGAGCGCCTATCTTCTAATGTCCAAACTACTTCTTCTGGCTCACTCTGTGGCTAGGCGCCAGAGCTAAACTGTTCACACAAGGGAGTGCGCCTAGACTCACTTGATGTTTTCTTACTACTTCAACCCCTGGAAGATGTTCCAAGGTGTTCCCTTTTACAAGCACCTGACCTCCCAAGTTCCTTCATGTGCTATTCCTTGAAGGCGCCAAAACTGAGCTCCAGTGCCATGGGATTGTGCCTAACATCTTTGAAGAGTTTCTAAGCCTTTTGCAAGTTGATATCCCAAACTCATCTTCTAGGCGCAACAGGAGCTTTCCAAAGGAGTTTCCAAGTTTTAGACGCCAAGCGAGGTCATGGGTGAATGGAACTGCGCCTTAGGAGATGACTGGATCCTAAGCGTCAGTCTGGAGTTACAGTGGAATTGATATGCGCCTCAACTAGCTTAGGCGCCCATTTGAAGTGATTCCTTTAACACTTCTCTGTCAATCTCAACTGCAAGGATGATCTCCTAATCCAATTTTGATCCTCTGGAGATGCAAATAGCTTTACATTTCACTAGGTTCCATCAATGATGATCATCAACCAAAGCACATTTCAAAGGTGAGATAGGCAAGTGAGGCACCAAACTAGTCCTTAAGACTTATCTCCTTCTATCAAGTCAATTTCAACTATGTGAGAGAGTTCTATTCTAGGCGCAAAATAGAAATGTTTCATCAATTGGTGCATCTTACAAAGCTCCCAATTCTAGGCGCCAGAGCCAGAGAGTTTTTCCCAACACATGCACCTGGGCTAGGAATTCACGTAAGAGACATCACTTAGCTTTAAAACTTTCAATCTATAGCCATCTGGGCTAGGCGCTCCAATGGAGGATCCTTGAACTCATGCATTGGCGCCTTCTAGTTCTAGGCACCCATTTTGGATGATTCATCCTGATACTAGCGCCCAAAATGACTAGACTCTCTTCATTATCCAATTCACTTAGAAGACTCAAGTTGGAGACTTAGTTGTCTATCCATGTTCTCCGGAAGATTCATTGTACCTCTATGCACTATCTCCTTCAAGGCGCACATTTAGCTCCAAAACGCAAATTTCCATCATCAACCCATCAAGGTGCATCATCTTCCCTTTGTATCCCCTTCAAGGCGCAGACATTCACTTCTTCACACTCAAACTCACTCTCTGGCGCCAGAATAGGTGTATAACTTCAAATAAGGCGCTAATCTTAGGTTTCTAAGTACTTAGTTTGATCTTAAGGCTATCCTTCCTCTAAGCACTCTCTTCAACTCCCTCACTGAAGGCCCTCTATAAGTTTGGGCGCATTTCATCCCAAGGCGCTTCAACATCATCCAAGGCGCAAATTCACTCTCCAAGACAAGGTGCAAAAAACCCTATCCTAAGGCGCTCAAATCTTGCTTCTAGACCTAGGCGCACAAACATGAGATTAAGGATCATTCTGGCCACCATCACTTCCCTAAAGGCGCAAAATTGGTGTAGATACATTCCATTTATTAAGGATCATTCTGGCGCCCAAATCTTGTCAAAGCAAAGGATCAATAGGTTCTCTCTAAGGCGCACTCCAGGGTTTGATCTTGCAAGACTTCTCACGTCAAAATTTTGACCAAGACACTCAAGGCACTAGTCTTTATCATCTAACCCTACAGTGCACTTACTCATTATGATATACTCCTCAACTTTGTATTCAACCTTGCCCAAGGCGCATATTCACTATAAGGCATTCTCACGTTGTCAAGGCTCAGAGGGCTTCAACTTGCTAAAGGGTAGAGGTCTAGGCGCATATCTGACTTGAAGCTCAAGGCGCTCCAACCCTCTTGCTCTGGAATTCATTCTAGGCACTAAGTGACTTCTCCAATTCCTTGAAAACATTTGAAGTGTTTTACCTTCTCAAGGTGCTCCTTCGAACTTGACTCCAAGGTGTTATAATCTCAAAGGTGCTGACATCATCTCAACCAAAGGCGCTCAATGATTCATCCCATATCTAGGTGCTAAAACACTTAATCAACCAAGTCATTCAAGGCGCCATTCAGTAAACTCATCTTCCATGATATTCCTATCAAGGCGCATATCACTTCTGTCATGGGCTTTAGGCGCTCAGTTGAGTGTTTCAATACTATTTAGGTGCCAAATTCATTTTAATGCACCAAACACAAAGAGCTTTCAAACACTGGGCGCTCACAAAGAGTCTTCCAACCTTGGGCGCTAAATTAGGTCTTTGCAACTATCCAAGGCGCATATCTTCGTTTGAACAACTTATGGTGCCAAGACAACTTCTCATTAGGGCGCTCAAAACACTTGTGTTTACATTTGAAGTGCTTTACCTTCTTAAGGTGCTCCAGACTAACCTGACTCCAAAGCGCTCCATCATCATCCTTAAGGCGCTAAAAACATCATCTCCACTCTAGGCAAAAACATCATCCAACTCCTTAAGGCACTTCACTGTGAAAGTCTGAAGGCGCTCTACCTAGACCTTTCCCCTAGGCGCCAGAACTCCTAAGCACTCACCAGATAACTCTCTTCTTCAAGGCGCAAATCTTCCTATACTATGATTGCCTCTGAAACGCCGATTAACGTGATGTGAGGGTGCAAAGGCTACTCCAATCCTCAGTGAGCGCCTAGTTTAAACAAGGAGAAATAAAGCATTCAAAACTATCCAAACGATCATCCCCTTCCTAATGTCTTCACTGCTCCAGAAAACCTTGGCCAAAATGACACATAACAACTCCTATGAGCGCCCTTATGCCCTAGGATCATCTAGTTTGTGCGTCTTGTAATGAGTAGTTCATGTAAGTTTGGAATGAGCGCCTTGAATAAGTGTAAACTAGCCTAGAGAAGGGTATGTGCGCCTTGAGCATTCCAGAGATAACTGTGCGCCTAGAACAATATGAGTGCTCATGATGATGATTAACGCCCTGATGAGACTATGAGCGCCTTGTTCAGGAGATACCTTGTTTGATCATAAAATGCACCTTGAGTCTTGAAGGTTTTGAGCGCCTAGGTGATTTGGATGTTGGGATGTTGGTATGCGCCCAAGATTGAGGTAAGTGAGCGCTTGTAATGGAGGAGAGCAATGAGATGAGGTTTAGCGCCTCCAAGTAAGGTCAGAGGTGAGGTTAGAGGTGAAATGCGCCTTTGGACCATTCTGGCGCCTTGGATGAAGAACCTATATCTTGAGCCCAAGAGGTAAAATTTGCGCCTTAGTGGATTTGGAGAGTTACAGAGATTAGAGAAAAGCGCCTTGAAGACAGAGTTGTTCAAGGCGCATGTGTGATTTGGTCAAAAACAGGCGCCTAGAGTGAATAGGCTTTCATCCTGACTTAATACACTGCCTCCTTCTGACGATTTTTGGGGCAGCAGAAAACCTTTCACCACGGGCAAATGCCTCAGAGCTATAAAAAACCGAGAGAGGTTATTGTAGAGGCACTCTACGTGATCCCGTTGCCTCAGACGGAATGTTTCTAAGTGACACGGTTTTCGAGTAACATCTCGTCAAAGATTGCTACCTTTTTGCACTTTGGACTCTTCAGGGATATCGTCGGTACAATGTAGCTCCGACTGTTTCGACATGTTTGGGTGAGAAATAGGACCATGCCTAGCATAAATGTACCCATTCGGACGCGTTGGAACAGTCAGTTTGGTCGCATCAGGAGCAGGACGAAAGTTACACCCCTTTGCAACTTTACACTGCCTCCTTCTGACGATTTTTGGGGCAACAGAAAACCTTTCACCACGGGCAAATGCCTCAGAGCTATAAAAAACCGAGAGAGGTTATTGTAGAGGCACTCTACGTGATTCCGTTGCCTCAGACGGAATGTTTCTAAGTGACACGATTTTCGAGTAACATCTCGTCAAAGATTGCTGCCTTTTTGCACTTTGGACTCTTCAGGGATATCGTCGGTACAATGTAGCTCCGACTGTTTCGACATGTTTGGGTGAGAAATAGGACCATACCTAGCATAAATGTACCCATTCGGACGCGTTGGAACAGTCAGTTTGGTCGCATCAGGAGCAGGACGAAAGTTACACCCCTTTGCAACTTTACACTGCCTCCTTCTGACGATTTTTAGGGCAACAGAAAACCTTTCACTACGGGCAAATGCCTCAGAGCTATAAAAAACCGAGAGAGGTTATTGTAGAGGCACTCTACGTGATCCCGTTGCCTCAGACGGAATGTTTCTAAGTGACACGATTTTCGAGTAACATCTCATCAAAGATTGCTGCCTTTTTGCACTTTGGACTCTTCAGGTATATCGTCGGTACAATGTAGCTCCGACTGTTTCGACATGTTTGGGTGAGAAATAGGACCATGCCTAGCATAAATGTACCCATTCGGACGCGTTGGAACAGTCAGTTTGGTCGCATCAGGGGCAGGACGAAAGTTACACCCCTTTGCAACTTTACACTGCCTCCTTCTGACGATTTTTGGGGCAACAGAAAACCTTTCACCACGGGCAAATGCCTCAGAGCTATAAAAAACCGAGAGAGGTTATTGTAGAGACACTCTACGTGATCCCGTTGCCTCAGACGGAATGTTTCTAAGTGACACGATTTTTGAGTAACATCTTGTCAAAGATTGCTGCCTTTTTGCACTTTGGACTCTTCATGGATATCGTCGGTACAATGTAGCTCCGACTGTTTCGACATGTTTGGGTGAGAAATAGGACCATGCCTAGCATAAATGTACCCATTCGGACGCGTTGGAACAGTCAGTTTGGTCGCATCAGGAGCAGGACGAAAGTTACACCCCTTTGCAACTTTACACTGCCTCCTTCTGACGATTTTTGGGGCAACAGAAAACCTTTCACCACGGGCAAATGCCTCAGAGCTATAAAAAACCGAGAGAGGTTATTGTAGAGGCACTCTACGTGATCCCGTTGCCTCAGACGGAATGTTTCTAAGTGACACGATTTTTGAGTAACATCTCGTCAAAGATTGCTGCCTTTTTGCACTTTGGACTCTTCAGGGATATCGTCGGTACAATGTAGCTCCGACTGTTTCGACATGTTTGGGTGAGAAATAGGACCATGCCTAGCATAAATGTACCCATTCGGACGCGTTGGAACAGTCAGTTTGGTCGCATCAGGAGCAGGACGAAAGTTACACCCCTTTGCAACTTTACACTGCCTCCTTCTGACGATTTTTGGGGCAACAGAAAACCTTTCACCACGGGCAAATGCCTCAGAGCTATAAAAAACCGAGAGAGGTTATTGTAGAGGCACTCTACGTGATCCCGTTGCCTCAGACGGAATGTTTCTAAGTGACACGATTTTCGAGTAACATCTCGTCAAAGATTGCTGCCTTTTTGCACTTTGGACTCTTCAGGGATATCGTCGGTACAATGTAGCTCCGACTGTTTCGACATGTTTGGGTGAGAAATAGGACCATGCCTAGCATAAATGTACCCATTCGGACGCGTTGGAACAGTCAGTTTGGTCGCATCAGGAGCAGGACGAAAGTTACACCCCTTTGCAACTTTACACTGCCTCCTTCTGACGATTTTTGGGGCAACAGAAAACCTTTCACCACGGGCAAATGCCTCAGAGCTATAAAAAACCGAGAGAGGTTATTGTAGAGGCACTCTACGTGATCCCGTTGCCTCAGACGGAATGTTTCTAAGTGACACGATTTTCGAGTAACATCTCGTCAAAGATTGCTGCCTTTTTGCACTTTGGACTCTTCAGGGATATCGTCGGTACAATGTAGCTCCGACTGTTTCGACATGTTTGGGTGAGAAATAGGACCATGCCTAGCATAAATGTACCCATTCGGACGCGTTGGAACAGTCAGTTTGGTCGCATCAGGAGCAGGACGAAAGTTACACCCCTTTGCAACTTTACACTGCCTCCTTCTGACGATTTTTGGGGCAACAGAAAACCTTTCACCACGGGCAAATGCCTCAGAGCTATAAAAAACCGAGAGAGGTTATTGTAGAGGCACTCTACGTGATCCCGTTGCCTCAGACGGAATGTTTCTAAGTGACACGATTTTCGAGTAACATCTCGTCAAAGATTGCTGCCTTTTTGCACTTTGGACTCTTCAGGGATATCGTCGGTACAATGTAGCTCCGACTGTTTCGACATGTTTGGGTGAGAAATAGGACCATGCCTAGCATAAATGTACCCATTCGGACGCGTTGGAACAGTCAGTTTGGTCGCATCAGGAGCAGGACGAAAGTTACACCCCTTTGCAACTTTACACTGCCTCCTTCTGACGATTTTTGGGGCAACAGAAAACCTTTCACCACGGGCAAATGCCTCAGAGCTATAAAAAACCGAGAGAGGTTATTGTAGAGGCACTCTACGTGATCCCGTTGCCTCAGACGGAATGTTTCTAAGTGACATGATTTTTGAGTAACATCTCGTCAAAGATTGCTGCCTTTTTGCACTTTGGACTCTTCAGGGATATCGTCGGTACAATGTAGCTCCGACTGTTTCGACATGTCTGGGTGAGAAATAGGACCATGCCTAGCATAAATGTACCCATTCGGATGCGTTGGAACAGTCAGTTTGGTCGCATCACGAGCAAGACACCAAAAATGCAAAGGTTGCTTTGTGCAACTTGACAACATTGACACTTTTTTGCAACATGACTCAAAGACTCAAACTGACCCCAAATGACTCAAAGTGACTTAAAATCACCTTGATTATAGAGGTCAAGGCGCTCCTTATCATTCATTCATTATGAGCGCCTTGGGAGAATGGTATATAGGTCATCATCATGATTGGGCGCCCTGGATCCAGAGTGTTGGAGAGATCATCAAATGGTGTCTAGTAGGGTGAGTTATGAGTTTGGTCGCATCAGGAGCAGGACACCAAAAATGCATAACATGATGATGGAAAAATGTGTACATATGTGTAAAAATGCAGGAGGAAATAAAAAAAGACAAACCTTACAAATTAATGTGCATACTTACAACTCAATGTAACATAACTTTACAAAATCAATGTGAATACTTACAAATTAATCCAATGAACCATCTGGATCTGCTCTACTCTTTATTGTGTCAAGTATTGCTTCATGGTCAGACTCACGCACCTTCCACAATATTTTGTTCAAAGGTCTACCCCGATACTTTATCAAATGAACATTGGATGCCACGACAAGGTTCGAGTAATGAAGAATCTTTCGATGCATGTCAAAGTCCTGAAATAGCCAAATATTAACACTCTTATGTGGGTACCTTCTAAGCCATGTTCCAGTAATAACCACTGATCCTGTAGGGTATTCGATGTTTTCTCCATCTGTAACAGGGGCCTCCAATTTCTTTTTGGCCTCAACACAACGGCATAAGTAATAATCTGTTCCCTCTTCATTATCTTCATCTGCAATAACTGCATATACGTGTCCTACATTGATATGTGTAGAAAATTAGATGAAATTAGTCAACATTACAAAAACACTACAAAGTAAGATGACATTACCTGGTTGAACTAGATGAAATTAGATGCATATATGTGCCCTATATTACCTGGTTGAACTAAATCTGATATGTGGTCAAAGTCAACTGACGATTCCATCTGTGTTAGTTCCAGTGCCGTCGGGGGTCGATACGTGTCAAGTGGGCTAAGATAACTTAACTGCCATTCGTCAACCCACTCCTTTGACTCGCACTCATCCCAGACTTGAATTGTACAGGAAGAACAAAAGCATGACATCTTTCGTGTATGGATACTCCATGAACCTGCAATTGAACTTCTGAAAGAGTGCATCTCATTTGATCCTGTCAGTGTACAACAATCCTCATATGGTGCAATGTTAGTATCATCTATCAACCAAAAAAATCTACGAACTAAAGACTTACCTTCATTACCTGGACCCATGGAAGCATTACACCACTCGACAATCGATTTTGCATCTGTCAACTTTGCATTGTCTTTATACTTTAACTCTTCTCGTGCTATGGCTCTTTTGATACATGCTCCTGCACCATCATGCTCCCCCTTTCCATGCCCGGCCTCACAAAAGTTCCACATATGTTGAATACCTGTAAAATTATGCCTCCTACTCAGCCAATAGAAATTCCGCGAGTTCTTGAATTGTGATGCACAATTATCCGACCATATGATATGCTGACTGAACGATATGCCCCTTCTAGCCAAATCATTATAGAACACCTGAAAGCAACCTTGCACGAACTCCGTAGAATGCGTGCGATCATCACTAATATAGAAATGATACTCCCTTATGATCTTTCTGTCATCCTCTGTACTATCATTCGCATGAATGAATGCGATGTGCACAAATATAGAAACCTGTGTGGAGTTGTAATATTGTGATTGCACCTCACGCTGTGGCTGTAGACTGTAGTTCTCTGCAAAGTCGACGACTGAAACAATGCTACCAACTGGAAATGTGTCCTTGCATAACTTGAATTGCAAGTCCAACCATCGAGCTCTATGGGCATGTCTTGCATACTCATACACTATGCTGTCACGAAATATAGGCATAAACTGATACACTGGAATCTTTTCAATAACTAATTCACACCTCTTTGCTTCTTTACCATCTTTTGTATTGTATGCCACTGTTTTATACTTGCCAAATTCTACTAGTTCATTTCCAACCGCATGTGTTATTTCCATATGTTCACATATTGGCAAATGTTGCAAGCCACCGCAACGATGACATGTGCCATCCAAGCATAATTTCTTGTAGAATATTTGACCTTCCTCTCTTTCACATAAAATTCTTGATATGAAATCTCTTGAAGATGTTGGTGGGGCACATATGGCACAACCCTGCAAATCATTGTTAGTATGCATATCTAAACATATAGACCTATAAACATCAAAATGGTTAGAAAATTCAATATGTAATCTACAACAACAAGTAGTGCGTGTGTGATTTATCTTAACATAGAAAGGTTTTAGCATTTCAAAATATCTTTGACAAATTTTAATTTGAGGATACTTCTCTAGAAATTTACCATAAAACTGTGTTTGAGTCTCATCCAAAAAATGCTTTGGATGTGGCTCGCGGTTCTGACTACCAATTCTCCTTCTTACCACATCCCTTTGATTCGGAGATACCCTTGTGTAATTCTTCCAAAAGTCTTCAATTAGTGACCTCAATGCTTCAACAATTGGTTTATCTTTTCGTGGTAGTCTCCCCGAGAACGCCCATAATTCATTGGCATTAGTGTCCTCAATTCTTTGGCGTCTTCCAACGGCTCTTGATAAAGTTTTCCTATTAATTCTCAATTTTTGACTTGTCTTTCTAATAAGACGAGCTTTCCTCGTTTGACTACTTACTATAGTCGATGTAATCACACGCCGTGTTGCATTACTATCTTTTGTGCGTGAGGTGTTACCCACACTCTCATACGCACTCATTAGATTCTTGACAATAGATTTTTCACTTGAAGCCTCTGATGTTCTCAACCCAAGAATCTTCATGATAGACCTATACTTTATACTTCGCATCATTTCAACGAATAGTTGACATCTTGCAGTCTCATTTAACTTTTCAAAGAACAATCTCCAAATCTTATTAGCATATCTTCTACAAGTGCGTTTTGGAATCTTACCTTCCATTGGCTGCAAAATATTCTCATCAATATCAATCAAATACTTTGGCTTTCTATGCAAAATTCTAGGTGGTGTCAAGTTAGGTAAATTCATCTCAACATTAGGAATTTCATCAATATTTAAATGAGATGGGTTAGATGGCATACCTTCGATCGAAGATGGAATAGATGACATACCTTGAGGTTGAGGTGGGAACGATGGCGTACCTCCTTCATCACATGTGAGTGATGATGTACTCTCAACTTGAGATGTGGTAGATGGTGTCCCTACATGTTGTCTTGCGATAAAGGATGTGTCTCCAACTATGGTATTTAAATCTCTCGTACCACGAAGTTTTTGCATTCGTTCTCTTTGTGCCGCCAATACCATATCTCTTTGTGATGGTTGTGGTTCCTCTTCAATTGGTATGTCTTCATTTATCGTGTCCAATTTCCTCTTCTCACGAAGTTCCCTCATAGCCATTGCTTTCCTTGCATTCTTAGCTTCTATCTCTTCCTGTGTTGGTTTAATTCTTGATCGTTTCCTCGGCATGACGGAGAATTTGTCTGTAGCATGATAAAGAGACCAATATTAGTTCCTAAGAAATGAATACATGATAATTGTGGGATTGTATTTTTTTTATGTTGTAAGGATTTATTCTTGTATAGTTTGACATCATGGTATGAACTAAGGTTTGTTTATTACACATAATTATTAAAGAGCCCAAGTGTAGAAAATATACATGGCATCATGTGAGATTGTAGGTTGCTTTCTTGATTGGAAATGTGTCTATTTTAAACATGTATGATAATGCATGATAAAGTAATTCAATCCAAAATAAGGAAAATGTAAAGAACATGCATGTAAAGACTTGACATACCTAAAAAACGAAGATTTGAATGGAGAGAGTACCCAATTATGTAGTGTTTTTATCTTCTTGCATCAAACTCCTCAACAATTTGAGTTTTTCACCACTTGCTTCCTTTTCAATGTTAAATTCTTAAAATTGAATCAAAATTAACATTGCAATACTACAAAAATTGAAACTTGTATAGATATATATCAAATTTGGTTTGAAAACTATGTTATTTCCTCCTTCTCAAGTTGGCAAAGCAGAAAAGGTGGTGGAAAGATCATGCAAAGGTGGTACAATGTGTCAAATGTGCATGTGAACTTCCCAATAGCATGAAAGCACTTCTTTTTTGTCGGAGCACGCGCAGAATCAGTAAGAAAACAGAGCATGTGGGCCTGGATCACGGGGGTAACCACTTTTTTACCGTTTTAGTAGAATTACAAAACGCGAGCGCGTTATAACGCGCTCGCGTTATAACGCGCTCGCGCTATAACGCGCTCGCGTTTTGTCCTCCTATAGATCTCTAAACCCTAAACCCTCAACTCTGATCCCTTGACCCTCAACCCTCAATGTCAAATCCTAATCCCTCAACCTCAACCTTGTCCCTAAACCCTAATCCCTTCGACCTCAACCCTATCCCTAAACCCTTGACCCTCGAACCTCAGCCCTCAACGTCAAACCGTAATCCCTTGATGCAGAGCGAAACAAGTTGAACATTAACACAGGTGAAAAAATCCTTGAAAGTCCACAAAATAACCTTTACAGTGTATATCGGCAAGACAATTTAAATGTCACACCGAAATGTACCTCAACCCTCAACATCAAACCCTCGAACCTTAACCCTTAACATCAAACCCTAATCCCTCAACCCTTAACTCTAATCCCTCGACCTTCAACCCTGATCCTAAACCCTAAACCCTCAACGCCAAATTCTAATCCCTCAACCCTTCACTCTAATCCCTCAACCCTAAACCCTATCCCTAAACCCTCAACACTATACCTTAAACCCTAATCCCTCAACCCTAACCCTAAACCTTGTCCCTAAACCCTAATCCCTTCAACCTCAACCCTATCCCTAAACCCTTGACCCTCGAACCTCAGCCCTCGACGTCAAACCCTAATCCCTCGACCCTTAACTCTGATCCCTCATCTCTCAACCCTAACCCTAAACCCTCAACCCTCAACATCAAACCCTAATCCCTCAACCCTCAACCCTAATCTATCATCCGTCATCCCTCCACACTCTACTTTAACCCTAATTCCTCGACCCTCAACCCTATCCCTAAACCCTTGACCCTCGAACCTCAACCCTCAACCCTCAACGTCAAACCCTAATCCCTCAACCCTAAACCCTATCCCTAAACCCTCAACACTATACCTTAAATCCTAAACCCTCAACGCCAAATTCTAATCCCTCAACCCTTCACTCTAATCCCTCAACCCTAAACCCTATCCCTAAACCCTCAACACTATACCTTAAACCCTAATCCCTCAACCCTAACCCTAAACCTTGTCCCTAAACCCTAATCCCTTCAACCTCAACCCTATCCCTAAACCCTTGACCCTCGAACCTCAGCCCTCGACGTCAAACCCTAATCCCTCGACCCTTAACTCTGATCCCTCATCTCTCAACCCTAACCCTAAACCCTCAACCCTCAACATCAAACCCTAATCCCTCAACCCTCAACCCTAATCTATCATCCGTCATCCCTCCACACTCTACTTTAACCCTAATTCCTCGACCCTCAACCCTATCCCTAAACCCTTGACCCTCGAACCTCAACCCTCAACCCTCAACGTCAAACCCTAATCCCTCAACCCTAAACCCTATCCCTAAACCCTCAACGCCAAATTCTAATCCCTCAACCCTTCACTCTAATCCCTCAACCCTAAACCCTATCCCTAAACCCTCAACACTATACCTTAAACCCTAATCCCTCAACCCTAACCCTAAACCTTGTCCCTAAACCCTAATCCCTTCAACCTCAACCCTATCCCTAAACCCTTGACCCTCGAACCTCAGCCCTCGACGTCAAACCCTAATCCCTCGACCCTTAACTCTGATCCCTCATCTCTCAACCCTAACCCTAAACCCTCAACCCTCAACATCAAACCCTAATCCCTCAACCCTCAACCCTAATCTATCATCCGTCATCCCTCCACACTCTACTTTAACCCTAATTCCTCGACCCTCAACCCTATCCCTAAACCCTTGACCCTCGAACCTCAACCCTCAACCCTCAACGTCAAACCCTAATCCCTCAACCCTAAACCCTATCCCTAAACCCTCAACACTATACCTTAAACCCTAAACCCTCAACGCCAAATTCTAATCCCTCAACCCTTCACTCTAATCCCTCAACCCTAAACCCTATCCCTAAACCCTCAACACTATACCTTAAACCCTAATCCCTCAACCCTAACCCTAAACCTTGTCCCTAAACCCTAATCCCTTCAACCTCAACCCTATCCCTAAACCCTTGACCCTCGAACCTCAGCCCTCGACGTCAAACCCTAATCCCTCGACCCTTAACTCTGATCCCTCATCTCTCAACCCTAACCCTAAACCCTCAACCCTCAACATCAAACCCTAATCCCTCAACCCTCAACCCTAATCTATCATCCGTCATCCCTCCACACTCTACTTTAACCCTAATTCCTCGACCCTCAACCCTATCCCTAAACCCTTGACCCTCGAACCTCAACCCTCAACCCTCAACGTCAAACCCTAATCCCTCAACCCTAAACCCTATCCCTAAACCCTCAACACTATACCTTAAACCCTAAACCCTCAACGCCAAATTCTAATCCCTCAACCCTTCACTCTAATCCCTCAACCCTAAACCCTATCCCTAAACCCTCAACACTATACCTTAAACCCTAATCCCTCAACCCTAACCCTAAACCTTGTCCCTAAACCCTAATCCCTTCAACCTCAACCCTATCCCTAAACCCTTGACCCTCGAACCTCAGCCCTCGACGTCAAACCCTAATCCCTCGACCCTTAACTCTGATCCCTCATCTCTCAACCCTAACCCTAAACCCTCAACCCTCAACATCAAACCCTAATCCCTCAACCCTCAACCCTAATCTATCATCCGTCATCCCTCCACACTCTACTTTAACCCTAATTCCTCGACCCTCAACCCTATCCCTAAACCCTTGACCCTCGAACCTCAACCCTCAACCCTCAACGTCAAACCCTAATCCCTCAACCCTAAACCCTATCCCTAAACCCTCAACACTATACCTTAAACCCTAAACCCTCAACGCCAAATTCTAATCCCTCAACCCTTCACTCTAATCCCTCAACCCTAAACCCTATCCCTAAACCCTCAACACTATACCTTAAACCCTAATCCCTCAACCCTAACCCTAAACCTTGTCCCTAAACCCTAATCCCTTCAACCTCAACCCTATCCCTAAACCCTTGACCCTCGAACCTCAGCCCTCGACGTCAAACCCTAATCCCTCGACCCTTAACTCTGATCCCTCATCTCTCAACCCTAACCCTAAACCCTCAACCCTCAACATCAAACCCTAATCCCTCAACCCTCAACCCTAATCTATCATCCGTCATCCCTCCACACTCTACTTTAACCCTAATTCCTCGACCCTCAACCCTATCCCTAAACCCTTGACCCTCGAACCTCAACCCTCAACCCTCAACGTCAAACCCTAATCCCTCAACCCTAAACCCTATCCCTAAACCCTCAACACTATACCTTAAACCCTAAACCCTCAACGCCAAATTCTAATCCCTCAACCCTTCACTCTAATCCCTCAACCCTAAACCCTATCCCTAAACCCTCAACACTATACCTTAAACCCTAATCCCTCAACCCTAACCCTAAACCTTGTCCCTAAACCCTAATCCCTTCAACCTCAACCCTATCCCTAAACCCTTGACCCTCGAACCTCAGCCCTCGACGTCAAACCCTAATCCCTCGACCCTTAACTCTGATCCCTCATCTCTCAACCCTAACCCTAAACCCTCAACCCTCAACATCAAACCCTAATCCCTCAACCCTCAACCCTAATCTATCATCCGTCATCCCTCCACACTCTACTTTAACCCTAATTCCTCGACCCTCAACCCTATCCCTAAACCCTTGACCCTCGAACCTCAACCCTCAACCCTCAACGTCAAACCCTAATCCCTCAACCCTAAACCCTATCCCTAAACCCTCAACACTATACCTTAAACCCTAAACCCTCAACGCCAAATTCTAATCCCTCAACCCTTCACTCTAATCCCTCAACCCTAAACCCTATCCCTAAACCCTCAACACTATACCTTAAACCCTAATCCCTCAACCCTAACCCTAAACCTTGTCCCTAAACCCTAATCCCTTCAACCTCAACCCTATCCCTAAACCCTTGACCCTCGAACCTCAGCCCTCGACGTCAAACCCTAATCCCTCGACCCTTAACTCTGATCCCTCATCTCTCAACCCTAACCCTAAACCCTCAACCCTCAACATCAAACCCTAATCCCTCAACCCTCAACCCTAATCTATCATCCGTCATCCCTCCACACTCTACTTTAACCCTAATTCCTCGACCCTCAACCCTATCCCTAAACCCTTGACCCTCGAACCTCAACCCTCAACCCTCAACGTCAAACCCTAATCCCTCAACCCTAAACCCTATCCCTAAACCCTCAACACTATACCTTAAACCCTAAACCCTCAACGCCAAATTCTAATCCCTCAACCCTTCACTCTAATCCCTCAACCCTAAACCCTATCCCTAAACCCTCAACACTATACCTTAAACCCTAATCCCTCAACCCTAACCCTAAACCCTCAACCCTCAACATCAAACCCTAATCCCTCAACCCTCAACCCTAATCTATCATCCGTCATCCCTCCACACTCTACTTTAACCCTAATTCCTCGACCCTCAACCCTATCCCTAAACCCTTGACCCTCGAACCTCAACCCTCAACCCTCAACATCAAACCCTAATCCCTCAACCCTTAACTCTAATCCCTCGACCTTCAACCCTGATCCTAAACCCTAAAGCCTCAACGCCAAATTCTAATCCCTCAACCCTTCACTCTAATCCCTCAACCCTAAACCCTATCCCTAAACCCTCAACACTATACCTTAAACCCTAATCCCTCAACCCTAACCCTAAACCTTATCCCTAAACCCTAATCCCTTCAACCTCAACCCTATCCCTAAACCCTTGACCCTCGAACCTCAGCCCTCGACGTCAAACCCTAATCCCTCGACCCTTAACTCTGATCCCTCATCTCTCAACCCTAACCCTAAACCCTCAACCCTCAACATCAAACCCTAATCCCTCAACCCTCAACACTAATCTATCATCCGTCATCCCTCCACACTCTACTTTAACCCTAATTCCTCGACCCTCAACCCTATCCCTAAACCCTTGACCCTCGAACCTCAACCCTCAACCCTCAACGTCAAATCCTAATCCCTCAACCCTAAACCCTATCCCTAAACCCTCAACACTATACCTTAAACCCTAATCCCTCATCCCTCAACCCTAAACCTTATCCCTAAACCCTAATCCCTCAACCCTCAACCCTAATCTGTCATCCCCCAACTCTAATCCTTCATCCCTAAACCCTAAATGCTATCCCTATTCCTACACCCTCAACAGAATCGATACTATACCTTAAACCCTAATCCCTTATCCATAAACCCTCCAACCCTATCCCTAATCCTTATACCATCCACACTCTACTTTAACCCTAATTCCTCGACCCTCAACCCTATCCCTAAACCCTTGACCCTCGAACCTCAACCCTCAACCCTCAACGTCAAACCCTAATCCCTCAACCCTTAACTCTGATCCCTCGACCCTCAACACTATACCTTAAACCCTAATCCATATCCCTCAACCCTTAACCCTTAAAACTTAAACCCTATCCCTACACCCTCAACACTTGACACTATATCTTAAGCCTTAAACCCTCATCCCTAAAGCCTCAACCCTCAATCCTTAAACCTTAAACCCTAAACCCTATCCCTAATCCCTCTACCCTCAACACTCTAACCCTAACCTCGACATTAAATGCTAATCCGTCAACCCTAAACCCTAATCCTAAACCCTCAACCCTAAACCTTATCCCTAAACCCTAATCCCTCAACCCTCAACCCTAATCCATCATCCCTCAACTATAATCCCTCATCCCTAATCCCTAAATGCTATCCCTATTCCTAAACTCTCAACAGACTTGATACTATACCTTAAACCCTAATCCCTTATCCCTAAACCCTCCAACCCTATCCCTAATCCTTACACCCTCCACACTCTACTTTAACCCTAATCCCTCGACCCTAAACCCTATCCCTAAACCCTTGACCCTTGAACCTCAACCCTCAACCCTTAACTTTGATCCCTCGACCCTCAACCGTAATCTGTCATCCCTCATCCCTAAACCTTAAACGCTATCCCTATTCCTAGACCCTCAACGGGCTCGATACTATACCTTAAACGCTAATCCCTTATCCGTAAACCTTTCAACTCTATCCTTTATGCCTTAACCCTCATGATGAATAGCCTTGAGTGTAAAAAAATTTGAGTGGGACATAACGCGAGCGCGTTATAACGCGCTCGCGTTATGTCGAACATGCGGGAAAAATGTAAGGCAATAAATAACGCGAGCGCGTTATAACGCGAGCGCGTTATAACGCGCTCGCGTTATTTCTTGCTTTGGGAATCCCAAGCCTTGGGCTTGGGATTTGCTTTGGATTTCCAACCCAAAGGCTTGGAGTGCCTTATGAACAGTCACAGACGTGTTTTTCTGTATTCTTCAAAATTTCACATAATTTCGTTCGTGCTAACCCTCAGATTTGCACGTGTTTCAAGGTTGAACAAATCGAACACATGGGTAATGTTAGGCTTTCTCTTAGCTATTTGACGATGTGATTTTTTTCACATTTTAACAATGTTAAGCCTTTCATCTTTAATTTCTTTTGTTTGTGTGTCCGTTTTTATGCAAAAACCACTGTTTGGTCTTTTTTTCATTGTAAAATAACTATTCATTCAAATTTCAAAAAAATTACATATTTAGAAACTAGACTCCATTTTACAAATATTAAAAAAATAAAAAAATGATTTTCAATTAGTTTTCAAAATTTATAGGGGTAGCACGGCCAAAATTCTGTTTTTTAGGATGTGTCCACTTTAAAAATTAGTAAAAAATCAAATATTCATCAAAAAATTATCAGAAAAATCGGGCATAAACTACATGCTATTAGCTAATTTCTCACCGAAGCGATTTTAAAAATACCAAAAAAAAGTTGACCTTTTGAGGGAGCCACAAAACATGCTATGTTATGTTTTTTTGACAGAAACAACACCAATTTCTGTGGCTCCCTCTTTTGAACCCCTTAATCTATGCCATTTTCAAAACAAAATAGTAGTTTAGAAAGTAGACTCGGAGCACTACGAACATTGTTTTGGTTGCATCTCTAAATTTTGAGTGTAACTATGCTCAATTTCTCATCCAAGGCCAGTATTTCCTGATTTCAGAAAAAAAGTGGCCACTTAAGACCCCTTTTTGGCCCCCCATCTTCTTGCACTTACCCATAAATATATGTTAGGAGAATGGTTATGATATTAAATGATGTGATGATGGAAATATGAGTGTTAGGTTAAAATGCGAGAGTGTATTTTAGGTGTCTACACTATGTATGCCAAAAACCTAAACAAAGTACTAAATCAAAATTGTATCAAATCTAAAAACACTAAAGTTAGCCAAGGTATAGCCCTAAGATTAAATCCTAGGGGGTGTAAGCATGGACAGGTTTCACAGAAAAATATTAGAGAAAAAATACCTTTTCCTAAATGTGTTATCTAGATTAATTAAATAATATAAGCAATAAGTACACAACTACTCTAGATAACAATATTAAATGCTAATCTAGGAAATTAAATGCAAGGGATAAGATACTTAACTCTAGAGTAAAGGAGAAGAGATAATTCTATGTTGTGCTAGAATCTACCTATCTTGGTACTAGGTGGAAGCAAGGTGTGTCCGACTTGTGGACCACATGTTGATTTAACAATTTATAAAAAAATTGTATGCCCTAATCTTGGGACATGAGGAAAATAAGATTTAATTTCATTGTAGATGACATTCTTGACATAAACACGTGTGTCCCTTAAACATTCTATGTGGTACATTTTTTCCTCCAAGCCATTTGGAAGGATTTCATTAGACACAAATTGTTGATTGGGATCACCTTTTCCATGATCAAACAAAGTCATCATGACACTAAATTATGCAAGAGTGTAGCCCTCAAAGTAAGCTTTGCAAAAATATAGATTTTAATTATTTATTTTATTTTATGTTTTCTAAGAAAAATATGTTTATTACAAAAATCAAAGACCTTTATTTGACACATGGGAAAAATAGCAAATAATGAAAAATAAAAGTGCCTTCATATTGACGTCCTTTCAACAAATAAAAAATAATTAGTTTGTGTATATAAGAAAAGAGTTATGCATTACAAGAAAACATGTGTCCAAATTAATAGTTGTTCTTGTTTAAAAATTTAATAATAAATAAAATATGCAACACATAATTACAAAAACATGTGTTCCCTAGATATTAGTTTTAATAATTTATGTTTACAAAATTATGAAGAGGTTTTATTTCTAGTTCAAGCTATGTGTTATAGGAAAATATTACCCATTAAAAGTTCTATAAAGATTAAGCAACACTTTATTAACAAATATTTAAAACATTAGATAATTGTTTAAAAAATTGAAATAGAATTAATCTAGATAAATAAATGAGAGTTGAGTATTGGTAATTTGAAATAATGGAATAGGGAAAATGTAAATAGAAACTAAATGTATTTAGCTTGATAATAGAAGATGACTTTAAAATTGATATGGTTCTAGATCTAATGTATCTCACAATCTAGAATAGTAGTTGATGGATTGGTAATTTGCCTAAAAATCATAATATTTAATTGTGATTATAAAGAGTCAAGTATGATTGTCAAGGACAAGTCCATAATGACAATGCTATTTTATGCTCATAAACTTGACTTGTGTAATTTGCAAACTATTCTTCTTCACTTAATTTGAGGCACCGATACCTTCTACACTTCTTAACATCTATAAGGGCTAGCCATATTGATAAATATCTTTGTTAGGTTGTCCTACAATTGCGCTGTGAGGGCACCACACCTTGATCAACCCCTTGAAATCAAACAATATAAAAAACAACACTCATTAATAATGTCAATGCTCTCGGAATGATTGTGCAACAATAGATTCCTTTTAGAACACCAACTGAAGTGTGTAAATGCAAATTTATTCTTTAATTATTTGATTCCCTGATGATTTGAATGAATGCATTGAATACCTTTAAATATAAGCACATAGCAACATATTGTGCAAACTTGTGCATATTTAGTCCTAGCTGGGAAGGGTAAAGGTGGGAAATTAGTCAAATTTGAATTTCAAAATTTAAATTAGGGTGGGATGAATCCGTGCTTGAGAGGACAACCCCACAATTGTGAACTAGTCCCGAGATAGAAGGGGCTAGATCATTGTGGATAACATGTGCATAGAAATGAGTGCAAGCATGGGAGTAAAAAATAAGTGGATTAGATGAATATATAAAGATATGTGAATATGGGAAAGAGGATAAGTGGTAGGTGCTTAGAAAAATGTGAAAATGATAGGTGGATAAGAGAAGGTAAGAGTCTCAACTTCATACAAAATTATACCATTTATCAATATGTTTATGTATCAAAACACTCTCCCTAAAATAAAGACAAAACTAAATAAAAAATAACATAAATATACAAATTTTACCATTATACATTACTTTATTTATAATTAATATATTTATACTCATAACTATATAAATTTTCTATGTAACATTTTTTATTTACCTTTTTTAATTTCTTTTGTGACCATGTTACCCATGACAAATACACTTTCAACAGCATAGCAGCCACTTTTAGAGGCATCTTCACAGAGCATTCAACTTCTGTCTTTGTTGTGTTAGCATGTTGGGTGCAAGCATAAAGGAGCTCTTAATATAAAATTATTCCAACTCTACACATTAAATAAGCCAGCATCCTTGTAATCACTGAGAGGAGATATATACATGATTTAAAGGAATCTACAGCTTTCCTGTCCTAATTATTTGAAGAAAAAAGTTTTTATGAGCACCTATCATGTATATACTTAGAAAATATATACATATAAAATATAAAGTGCTGAAATAAAAATCAACTGTGCTCTAAAGGGCACTGATAAAGGCTTAACAATTAAAAAAATTGTCTATTGTACAGGGTTGACTGTCATCTTTTACACTGACAGTGACCTACAGAGATTTACCAGGGGACAACAGCAGCAATTCTCAGAACATGGAAGAGTGATTTATGTAAGACTCTTGAAAAAATATCACATTTTTCTGTTCCCAACACAGTTTGCTTTTTAATAAAATCATTAGAACTATTCGTACACATATTCAACTTTCAAGGAATGGGATCAATATGTACTGTCATATCTTAAATCTATATATTCTTTTTCCAATTTTTTTAGAATCTCGTACCACGATCCATTTGGAAGTTGGTATCTGATACTTCACATTTTAAATTCAAACCTGACCCATATCTGTGACAATGGCCTCTAACAACCTAGTGGGACCTCAAACTCTCTATCTAGTTAAAAACAATCCTCCTCCAAAAAAGAATATTGGTCAACTTCTAAACAAATCCCACGCTTTTCACGACTGAAATATCTTAATCATCAAAAGTACACATCATCTTCCTAGCTTAGCGAATTGAGGCAGAGATGAGCATATCTTATATAGTTCAGTTGTTTTCATTCAAAAAAAATGAAAAACAAAAAATCTTAATCGTTAAGTCCAACCCAATCTGAATTGTAGCTCTGTATATCTATTTTAATCTGTTCAAACAGCAGACATCACCCCTCTGCTGTTGAAGATCCAAGAGCACTCATGGCTTTTCCTCTTTTTCCTTGTGTTATGAAGCCATCAATATCATCACCACCTAAGCTGTTAATTTTTATCATTGTTGTTGTGATTGGTGTTGGTAATGTTGTTGGGGGCCAAGAGCAAGATCTTGTGAAGGTTGCAAGAGATGGAGAGATGTTTGAGTGGTTGAAGTCAGTAAGGAGGAGACTTCACAGACACCCAGAACTGATGTTCAATGAGTTCAATACCAGCAAGGTGATAAGAGAAGAGCTGGATGCAATGGGAGTGCATTATGAATGGCCCTTTGCAAAGACAGGTGTGATTGCAACTCTGGGATTGGGCACTGCCCCTGTTGTTGCCCTTCGTGCTGATATGGATGCTCTCCCTATCCAGGTATGCATGTCATTTCCCTCTGTTTATTGGGGTGAGCTCATAAATGTTGTCTCCCAGCCAACATAGCTTTAAAAGAAGCATGCATGAATATAAGGTAAGGTTTTAGGGGGATACTGAATTTGGAAATGATGAGGGCTTGTACCCTTCAATTTTAAAATTTTGGAGAAATGCGGCTCTTTTGTTCTGTGGAAATCTTGTAAATCTTTTTGGCTTTTGATTTTGGACCATATAGATTACCTTTACTGGCTCCATACCCATAACAAAAATGGAAGTGTGGTCTCTCCATTGTTTGAAGATATGGTGAACAAGACTATCACGATGATCAGTTTTGAACCCCGGCTGATTAGGATTGGGTTTTTAAGCTGAATGGTATCTTAAGCTTCACAGTGCACTCACCTTCACCAGTGAGTGTGAGTGCTTGGGGTGAAAAAGAAAATGAAAAGGAATGAGTGTGGTCTTGGTTCATTTTAGGTATTCCATTGGAGTCGTGGACAGAGTCAGACAAATACACACAACTTTTGCTATGGAGGCAGTAAGAAATGAGGGTCAGCCTGTGGCTTCAGCCTTTGCAAAATATGCATCAGCCAAAACCCTCTCCCAAAGATGATGTATATGGCCAATGTATAGGTCATGAAAAACCTCTAGCAACTAAAGAGTCTAGGGGTCGAGCTCTACTGGGGCCAACTCCTAGTACTTGGGTTTTGAGCTGCTGAGGCTCGGGGCTTATTCGCCGGTCTACACTTGTTAAGAAACCCAAATTTGAGCTTGGCTGCAGAGAAATTCCTCAGTAGATGATACTCATTGGTCGTTAAACTTAATCCTAATGACCTCAGGATTACTCCTACTTTCAAGAGAATCACTCTAGCCTTGTGAAGATGGAAGTAGCTGATGTACCATACCGGATTTGTTGTGGAGCAAAGGATTGGATCAATTCATGAATGCCAAACATCACATATAGTGTGAAAGTCCTAGGAGCAAAGCATCAGAAAGGTATTGATGAATTTGACCCAGAGCTGACTGTCTCAACAGAGCCGCCAACCAATCAGGTCATCAATTCTTTGAGACACAAATTCGGCAAAGGAACTTGCAACCGTGTTAATCAAACCTCAAAGTACCTTATAGCTATAAGATCAATTAAAAGATGAAAGAGGCCATATACCCATTGACAACATTTCCTGTACCTTGAGAACTTTTTTTTTTTATATTGCTAATCGTTTACAAATATTCTTCTCAACTGAGCATTGACATGAGACCAATACAATCTCTTGCGAGCACAACCATGAGACCAATACAAGCTCCTTTCGAGCAACCACACTAGAAACCACCTATGGAAGACCAAGAGTCACAACTTAGAAATCCACTTATTAGAAGCCAACTATGGAAGACCAAGAGTCACAACTTAGAAATCCACTTATTAGATGTCCCTTTGGGATTCGAATTTGGGTCTCCACAATGAGAACTCAATACTTTAACCAATTAAGCTCAACCCCTTGGACATACCTTAACTTTTGAGAATTTGCAGCTAACTATATGGGGCTCAGGAAGACTAGACAAGCCTAAAAGTAACTTTTAACAAGGCACCCAGCAATGAGTTGACTAAATGCTGATAGAAACCATTAACTTAGGACAAAATTTGAAATTTCATAATGTGTCTGAAACTTGGCAGTAACTTGGTAAAGAGTTGATTTCATTATTCTTTTTCCTGAATAAATCAATTGCCAGTCTTGTTGAACAACCTGTGTATTTCTCCCCGGACAGTGAACTTTTACTGATTCGTCAGTTTGATTTATAATGTGCAGGAGCTTGTGGATTGGGAACATAAGAGTGTAAATGTTGGAAAAATGCATGCTTGTGGACATGATGCTCATGTCACTATGCTTCTAGGGGCTGCCAAATTGCTCCATCAGCAAAAGGATAAACTGAAGGTAGTCTGCAGACCTATCTTTTTTTATTATAGGATAGTACCTCTAGGGTGTAGGCAGAACGGCAAGGAATGGTTCACTCCCAAACTTTGTCACGAGGCTGAAACCTACAGAGGTACAAAGTTGGTATGCTTCTAAAGGTGGAACCTAAAAGGTCACCTTTACCTTTATATTATCTTAAATGAATCACAATGCAAGAATATGCATATAGTTTAAATTAAAGCACAACATTAAACCTGCATAATTTGCTGTTCTATATTGTCCCTTTGGCTAATGCATGTCTCTTGTAAACCTTGTAAGGGTACCGTAAGACTTATTTTTCAACCAGCAGAAGAAGGAGGTGCAGGTGCTGCTCATATGATTCGTGAAGGTGCACTTGGAGATGCAGAAGCCATATTTGCAATGCATGTTGCACCTGAAATATCAACCGGGACTATAAGTTCAAGCCCAGGGCCATTTTTGGCCGGTTCAAGTGTTTTTGAAGTTGTTATAACAGGAAAAGGTGGTCATGCTGCTATGCCACATATGGCTGCAGATCCTATTGTAGCTGCATCACTTATAATTTTAAGTATACAGCAGATTATTTCTAGAGAGACCGATCCCCTTGACAGTCAAGTATGTGCACCTTTTCTAGTTTTCTGTGGTAACATTTCAATCTTTTTTAATTTTAAAAATAGTATGCCATGGTATCAAAAGTTTATAATTCAGATACAAATTTGATTTTATATGAGGGAGTTTTTCCTCTGAAAGTTTGGCCATATATATTTACACTTACAGCAGAATATACTTAAGAAATATAACAAATCTACCCCAAAATGATGTCTATTGGGTTTGGAATAAAACTATTGTTTTAGTGACTGGGTTGAATTCAACGAGCAAAACGGTAAAACAAATTTCAAATTATTTGAGTCAAATGGAAGGGAATGATAAGTTTCACATACCAAACCAAAGTTCCCTTCCCATAGGCTCTTAAGCACTTTGTAGGGGTTGAACTTTTACCCTATCTACCTTGGGGGTTGATCTTCTCCTGCCAAGAAAAGGGAGTTCACCTTAAAACAAATATACTTGAGAGAGTTTGGATTGTCATCTTTCTCAGCTTGTACCCCTAAGTGTCCCTGTGTTTGATTCTTCTCTCCCAAGGAAAAAGTGTTCACCTTGAAACAAAAATAGTATACTCGACAATTTGGATTGCGGTCTTTCTCTTAGAACTTCACAATATTGATGATTACACTGTGCTAAACCAAAACACAATATAATTTTATCTTATAGGCATGATTTTTAATTGAATTAAGATGATCTATTGATCTCACTCACTGTCATTTGTGAACAATTCTATCCCAATGGTATGCTAAATGCATATAATGGATGTAATACTTTTGATAAGAGAGTTGATAAAAAGAGGAATGACAGCTTTAGACTTTCCTTCCCATTTGTTGCAGTGTTTGCAGAATCTTCTTCTTCAAAAAGATGAATGTTAATCCTTTTCCTTGTTTCAATGAAGGTGTTGTCAGTGACATTCGTTGATGGTGGAAAGGGGTACAATATAATTCCAAACACGGTGCGGTTTGGAGGTACACTGAGAAGTCTTACGTCTGAAGGACTTGCTCAACTAAGGAAAAGAATCAAAGAGGTAATTTTTAAAAATTATTTTACAGATTGTAAAACATGTGTGCAGGATCTTAGTAGAGTAGGTGGTAACAGGATCAATGTCCACAATGGGTACTTCTACCATTGATTTGAAAGTTCCAATCACCAAACTTTTGCATGTATCTTCAATTTGTTACTAATGGGTTAAGTATATGCATCTTGCAGGGCTATTCTTAATCATAAATTTTATAAAGGCAGAACTAATAACAGCACTTAAAAGTGATATGGAGTATGTGACCTATGTACACAGTGGCTGCCCCAATATCTTGGCATCTTTTCACTCTTTTTCATTTTATTAGCTGAATTTCTTCCTTTACATATGCATATTGAATGTCTCTAGACTCTCTACAAAAGCTTTCTATTTACCCTCCCAATTTAAAAATCAGCCAAATGCAACATTCGCAGATTCATTAGAATTTCTCTAAATACCAACCCAAAAACTTGAGAGGAACAATACAATATAGTAAAATTATGTGTTAAATTAGAATTTTTCCCATCCTAATCAGCAACATGTATTTTCAAGCCTACTGATCCTTACTAATGAAAACATGCAGATAATAGAGGTGCAGGCTGGTATAAATGGATGCACAGCATCCATTGACTTCAAAGAAGAACGCCCTGAGTATCCTCCTACTGTAAATGATGAAAAAATGCATAATCACATTCAAAAGGTTGGAGAAACTTTGATTGGGTCACAGAATGTGAAGCTTGGAGGGAAGTCAATGGGAGCAGAAGATTTTTCCTTCTATGCACAGAAAATACCCGGTGCAATTTTTTGGATCGGTGTAAAGAATGAAAGTATTGGAGCAGTTCATTCCCTTCACTCTCCTCATTTCTTCTTGGATGAAGAAGTGCTTCCCTTGGGAGCAGCCATGCATGCAACAGTTGCACTAAAGTATTTAGACAATGAAGGACCACTCAGTGAGTAGAAGACCAAAATTACTGATTGAAAACAGTACCAACTATAGAAGAGGGCACTAATTTGCAACCTCCATGAAGTTGATGATCTCAAGTTTGCCCAAACGCGTTGATGGCATTATCATTCAAGTTTGCATCTAACTTGGAACATATAATTTCTTATATTTTTGTGGAAGGTTATGTTCAATTTGGTTTCAAGAGTTATAATCGTGAGCTCATGTTTCTGTATTTCTGTTTGTTAAGAAAAAATGATATTAGAATAAAAATTATGGATGTCATTGTGTTGTCATCTGAATTGTCTTGTAAAATTAGGTTTCATAATATAAAAATGAGTTTTAACAATTCATTAGAGACCAAGGGAGTTTAAAGGACTTTTTATTTGTTTGGAAGATTGTAGTAGAGTAATAAAACACACCTAGGTACTCTTATGATTTAATTTAATGATTGTAATGGTGAAATTTTTATATTTATGCCATTTTTCATTTAGTTTTGTGCTTATTTTAGTGGAGAGTTTTGTGTTAAAATTACATATCAACAAGTGGTATATTCTTGTATTAAGTTTTACTCAAGGTTTGACCTCTATCCATCTCCATTTAATCCTATTTACACCAATTTCCATATATTCTTCATTTACTTCTCACATTTGCTGCCACATTGCTCCCACTTCCATATATTTACTCGTTGCCTCAAGATTACTATTTCAGTGTTTGTGATGTTTAGAATGTGACTCAGACACAATGTGGGTGAGTTAGACTCCATACAACACACACACTGCACCCTTGCTAAAGGCATCGACCAAATCACTCCTACCCTTCTGGGGAAAGCCAGCTAGGCAGGGGTGAATCAAAATGATTACCCTCTTCATGTGGAAGAAGAGTGTCGTGGGTGATAGTGAAGTTGTGTTGTGTTTATGTACGTCGTGATGAGATCGAGGGTTTCCTTGATATTTTCTATGTTTGACTGCTTAAATGTTGAAAATGTTGTTTGGCTCGTGATATGATCAAGGACTTGTTTAATGTTTGAATATTTGAATGAAAGTTGAACGTTTTATGCCTCCTGATGAAACTAAGGGCTTGAAAGTTGTGAGTTTTTGAATGTTTAAAATAAATTTTCTAAATGCAATTTAATCTAAATGAATGCAGACACTTTTTGATTCTTTTTCTGATTTTTGATGATCTAATTAAGTTATGAAAAGAAATATGTATGCAATCTTATATGACTTTTCCTAATGCCATATAACTATGTTTTTGTGTTTTGAGTTTTAATCTAATTAATCAAATTTGCGACTACTGTAAGCAAAATAAGTAGTTTAATCTAAGAAAAAAAATAACTCTATTCTATCGAGAGAAAGGAAAACAGTGTTTTACTTCCTCAAGAGCAAGATGTGGGATAATTACTAATAAAACAATAAATAACATGTGATAATGGGTGCCAATGCCCCTGTTATGTCCTTAGAGGTCATGTGGCAACCATTTCTGTAGCAACATGCTCCTCCTCTTAGTGATAGAGATAAAAATGGAGACATAATGGAAAGAAAAAGTTGGCTTAAAAGTAATAACAAACTTGGAAAAAAAAGAAGGCTCTTTAGGTCTTGTATGAGCATAAGAATCCTAAGGGGAGAAGCTATGCATAATCTTGGTGATCCTAAGAATGCATGAAAACTATCTCCTTCTAAGGCAATGCTAAATGCTGGAAATGAAAAGGCTCTCAGAGTCTTGTGTGAGAAGCTTGGAAGCTTTTATCTTAAATTAAACTAGCTTTAGAGAAACTAAAGCTTCTTGAAGATGAGAAGATTAAATGAGCATTTGAAGATGTTGACCAATGAAGAATGAAGGGGTATTCATAGGTAGAAATGAGATGGAAGGGATGAAGAGATAAGAACAAAAGAATTAGTTAACTGAAGAAGAAATGGAAACTTTACAAAGAATAGACGAGAAGACAAGAAGAAAACTAAGAGAAAACTTAAAGAGAACTAAAAGAAAGGAAGAGAGAACTTGAAGAGATTTGGCAAACAAATAAGAAGAGATAAGATGTGATCAAGAGTTTAAAATGGAAAGAAATCGAGAAGATGATGAGTTAGCATGAAAAAACATGAGGAAAAATGAGCTAAAAATAAAGAAGAAAAGCTAAAATTAAAAGTTATTTCACACATTAAAAAATGATAAGATTGCCCCTTTCAGGAAGTAAGTCGCCCCTTTTACTAGTGCTGGTCACTTAGTGTCCTTAGACCACCTTAACACATTTAGCTATTGAGAAGGTGAACGTGAACACACTTTTTTAAGTACATTTTGTTAGATTATTCCCAAGTGGCATGGTTCAATTTTGTGCATTAGAGTGAGTCCAAATTGCTCAGGATCAACCCTAGGACACTCAAGGTTGAACCATAGAAAATTTTGAGACTACACAGAATTTGACACATCCATCAGACTAAGAGTATTAATTTATGAACATTGGTGAATGAATTCAACACAACATCAACAATGTTTCTCCATTATCTATTTTAGAACTAATTATTCATATCCATTGTATTTAATTTTTGAATATTTATTATAATTTATCACCCAACTCTATTATCTAAGTTAATTGTGTGGCTAGTGATTGCATTTATTTAACTATCCTAGATTTATTTTATGTAGCATAATTATTTTCATTACAATGTGATGCAAGAGCATCACTCTAGTTTATGTTTTTAAGGTCAATTTGAGGTAAAGAGTCCTAGTTGATGTTTTTAAGGCTCATTTTGATGTTAAGAGTCCTAGTTGAGTGTTTGAAGGTCAATTAGGGTCCATTGGGATTATTTCCAATGGTTTAGGTTGTGTAAATAGGCCTAGAAATTTAAAATTTGGATTTCCCCGCCAAAATGCAAATTTGAATTTTCGAGTGAATTTTGGCTTGTTGGAGAGTTGAGGTTTGTTCCTCAGCTTTAGTGTTAGGTTTTTTGAGTCCAATAAGGTCTTGAAAGACCATGTAAGACCATGTAAGGTATCCTTTTAATGCTAGGTTGTGATATAGGCTAAAAATTTCAAGGTTTTGATATAATATTAGTTAGGTTTGAAGGAACAACATATAAAAATGGTATTGTAACTAATTTAGAGGGATTATTCATGAAGAGAAATGGAAATGAACACTCCAAGAAGTTGAGGAGACAATTTTCCTTCCTTATACCCTGTTTTTCTTCACATTTTTTACTATTTTTCTGCCAACATAGACAAATTTCAACCTTGTACGGACCTGTACGGAACAGTACCAGACCTGTGAGTGGATGGAAGGTGAGAGCATTGTCTAGAGAGTTAAATGTATTTGTTATGTGGTGATTTCATTGTATTTGGTGCAATAAAATAAGCTTTAACCTGTCATTGCCCTATCACAGAGCTAGGGTTTTTAGTGACCTTAGAAATTATGTAACTTTTGATTCCACCAGTGAAAACCCTTCAAACTGTTAGGGTTAGCCAGCAGCAGATATCAATTACATGCAAATAAAGATTAAACAGTGGAATGAAAATACACAGAAATAATAACAGGGAGAGACAAGTTTTAACGTGGTTCACCCAAACCCGGGCTACATCCACCAACAGAGAGTCCAATATTATTATCCAGTAAATCAAACCGATTACAACCAGCAATCGTTGCAACTCAATACCGCTGCAAAATGCTACAGTACATCAACGGAAACCCTAACTCTTAGCCATTTTTATCATGACTTTTGTCGGTTACAAAATAGGGGTTTTTTTTATGTCGGCCAATGAAAAATAACTCTCGACGCCTTAATAAAATAATAAAAAACTGTGTGAGGTTTTGGGGGCGTTGCCTCCGAGCCCCCACGGGAGTTGTTGCCCCTCAAACCCGCCCTGTATTGCGACAGGAAGCGCGCAAGGGGCGTTGCCCCTGGACCTCGCAAGGGGCGCTACCCCTTGACCCTGTAGGAATTTGGGGGGAAACTGTGCTGATAAAAGTGGGGTTAATTTAACCTTCGAGTCTGATTAGGCTCCATATAACAACAATTGGTATCAGAGCTAGGGTTTTCACGTAAAATAAGCTTTAACCTATCACTACCCTATCATAGAGCTAGGGTTTTCAGTGACCTTAGAAATTATGTAACTTTTGATTCCATTGGTGAAAACCTTTTAAACTACTAGAGAACCTTCATTGGAATGTGTACCAGATGTCCACCAAGGGAGAGCTAAGAAACATTTATATGTGTGAGTTAATAAGGTCTGAGTTTGTTTCCTATTTAAAAGACTGTCAAAACCCTAAGGATATTGAGGGTTTATTGAAAAGTTACTATGCTGAGTTTATCATAGAAAAGTGAGGGTTTGATGAAACCCTATAGGACTTGTTGAAGGTTAAAGAAACCCTAGAAGGCACCAAGAAAGAGTATTTCCGTACTAAGTACCCAATAGGTCTTATTGAGGGTTTGAAACTAGTGAAGTAAGTTTTTAAAGATGAAATCTGCAGAGTATAGTTTGAGGCACCATAGAATGGTTTGTAAACCTGAAGAATATTGTTCTTGTTTATCCTCTACATCACAATGATAAACCAATCAATAAATAAATATTAAGATTTAAATTAATATGCCGATGATGGCATGGTTCGGTGGTTAAGTCGCTCAGGATGTAGTGGCGGCCACCAGAGTTCAAACCCCCGCTGGGCCAACGAGCTCGCAAGGCTTTACGCCTTCGCTGGGCCAATGAGCTCGCGGGTTTGAAGTGTTCTTCCTAGGGGATGAGGTCCCCCAATTGTGGCCTCACTGGTTCATTGCTCCGGGCAAAAGTATTCGCGTGGAGCCGGAGGGTGTGTCGCACCAGCGTCGCCGGTCACGTTAAAAAGTTTACCAGGCGCATTAAAAAAAAAAAAAAAAGATTTAAATTAATATGAGTCGAGATAGTAAATGAAAGAGAGTTAGAATGTCGCTTATCTTTATGTCAATTTAGGGTTGTTGATTATAAAGATATTGTTGTATAGTGCCCTCAACGAATGGATTTAGAAATTTGGAATTATATATGCATCTATTAGACTATGACTAGTCTAGGCCTATAGTTTATTCTTTGGATGCTTTTCCTTTGCATTGCTTTATCCTTGTTGATATTCTCTTTGAGGTCTATTTGTTTTTACTTGTACTTGCTCTAGAACATAGTGGTTCTTAAGAGCACTTTTGGGGGCCTATTATGTCAGAGGAAAATGTGTTTAACTTCCTTGATGGTAGTTAAGCCCCATTTTGTTGATCTAACAAGATTGAAGACATACAAGATAGGAAATGTAAGTGCATAATGTAAAATGTGGATGCTGGTGTAGAAGTGTAGATGATGCTTTCCAATATGCTCTAAATAAATTCCTTTTGATAATCAATTGATGATTAATAATATTCTTGAACTTATCCTTAAATACAAGATCCTAAGCACTCAATTTGGAGTATTTTGCAAATAAGGCAATCGGTAATTGTTAGAATATCTAAAATAGTCATCTTGGGAAGGTGAGAAAAGGTATTTGAATTAGGAGAATAGGGCAATAGATGTGGTTCTATCTAGGGGATAGATCCACATCTATGGTCTAGTCCAAGATGTAGGAATGGCTGCAATAATAGTTGGTGTAGACCATTAGGGACTAAGGTAGGTTGATGGATGATAGGCATTATGTTAGCTTAGGTGAAAAATACAACAAATTGAATGTCAAGACAATATATATTTGTAATGTCCCCTTTTTACTTAATTTGATTTTGAGGGTGTTTGGATCAATTCCTAGTCTCAGGTAGGAATTTGGGCTTTCTCATGCTATCATGTCTATCCTTCATTTGTCGCTTCCCCATTTTCTCAATCCTTTGCCTTCTGTACAGGTTTTTGAGATTTCTCTTACCTTGGTACCCTTTCCCTTGATTCATTGTCCCTTAAACCCCCACTCTATATCTTATCCATTAAAATTTTAGACTTTCCCATGCTGGCGTCCCTTTTTCTTCATTTCCCTTAAGTCCCAATTCCCTAGTTCTCCGTGTTTTAGACATTCAAACTTTTCTTTGCAAGGATGCTTTGCCTTTGTCCCTCGTACCCCCATAACCCCGTTCCCTTCTATCCCATGGGATTTTGGAGTTCCATTTCACTCCTTCAACTCCCTATGAATGGATTGGTCACCTCGATCCCTGATCCCCATGGTATCAAATATCTATGAGTCCTGACTTCTACTATATCATTGGCTCCCATTATTTTCCCTACCAACATACCTAAATGGTATCTAGTATGTTGGAATCTCGAACCTCACCACCTCGATGGACTTTTGGGTTTTTACCTGCCTTCATCACTTTGGTATTAGGTATGTCACATCCCTCCCTGATCCCTATCATTGTCAGATATGTCAAAACTCTAATCCTCATTCTCCTAAATCCCGATCCCTACTCATTCTTGCATTGGGTAACCTCAAATCTTGATCCCCACTCTTTCTTGCATTAGGTATCTCCAAATCTTGATAGCTCCTTCCTTGTTGTCTCATTGTTCCCCCTTCTTGGGCCCATAGACCTTTGCATCCCCTCGCATCCTAGCATCTGTACATCCCATTCCCATACCCCTAACCTTGAACCTTCAAATATATTAATGCTAGTATACCAAGTGAAAATCATTTGAATGACATCTTGTCTCTCGATTCCCCGATGTTAGAAATGAAGATAAACAATTATCAATGGAAAATTGATTACAATTGTAATATAGATATTTAACTGTGCAAAACCAAAATGGAGATAGATGAAATCAACACAAAGAAATAACAAAACAAGATATCAAACACATAACATAGTATTTATGTGGAGACACCCTTTTGGTAAAAAAATCCACACAAGAAGAGATGCACTAGTCTGTATTAACTTCAATATAGTTTACAATACAACACTAACAATCTCCTCTATAGTCTTAAATCTTGGCATGCCTATAATACTCATCCATAGCCATAATACAATATCCTCTTAAAAGAGTGTTTCCTTCTAGGGCAAAAAACCCTAACATAACCTCCACCGTCAGATCTGTGACCTAATGATGAACGGTCCACACCCAAACCCCCGTCGAGTACAAGGATCCAAAGTGCGGATGAAACAAGATCGCTACTAGGTGAATACTTCATCTCTTATGAATGATTTACAAACAATATTAGGAGTAATTAAATACATAAGATTTACACGGTTGATGGCACCTTAATCCTAACACCCGGTCCCTCTTACAAATGCACCCTTTGACATGCAAATCCCCAAGCTACCATTCCCTCTTGCAAATGCACCCTTCAACATTTGAATTCTCAGATGTCAATGTTTGAACTATCAAACCCACCTACCACCATGCACAACTAGGGATGTCATTAATGGACCCAAGTTAATGTGATACGGTGACTTGGAAGACTTTCAAACACCTATAAACATGTGTGGGCCCCACACTAGGCCTTTAACATCTATATAAGTTGGGAAAATTCATCAGTTTGCATCTTTTTCCAATTTATGAAACAAATCCTAACCCTAACTTGTCACAACTTGAGCACTTGTATTCATCTGTTGGATCTAAGGACAAAACCCCTCAAGTTATGGAGATTAGTGGATGAGACCCCATTGGTTTCTTGGAGTTTGGATGATGAAAACCCTTTGAATTCCTGAGGACAACTTCATACATAGGTTGCATTTGCACTTCAAGTTTGGAGTATTTCAATATTTTTGGCATTTCAGTATTTTGGGTATTTTTAGAATATATCTACATCAACATCAACATAATAATTGTAATCTTTGTAATAAACAAATATTTCAATAAATATTTGTAATCATTTCTAGGAAAAATGTATTTAAATTAAATATTTAGTTCCAACCTTGTTAGGATTAAGGTGCCATCAACACTGTAAATCATATGTAATTAATTACTCATAATATTATTTTTAAATCACCCATAAGGGATGAAAGGTTTCACCAACAACGATCTTGTTTCAGCCGCATGTTTATATCTGTACCTGGAGCTAATTCATCCAGGACGGGGGGTCGCAAGGGGGTTTCCCTCTTGCGAGGGTCCGGGGGGATCATCCCCCTGGCAGGGGCTCGAGGGTAGGGCCCCCAGATCACATTTTTATCATTGTAAATTTGGACCATTCGTCATTAGGTCACAGATCTGACGGTCGATATTATGTTAGTTTTCTTTCCCTAGAAGGCAACCCCCTTTATAAGGATATTTGTACTATATTTTTATCAGAGTTGAGAGTAACATGCACCGCTAGATTGAAGACTGAAGAAGAAGAGGAAGTGCATGTGTTTTAATCTCATATTTCAAGATAATACAACTTGGAGCCTCTTTTCTTGGTGGAGTTTTTTACCCGAAAGAGTTTTCTCCATGTTACATACTATGTTATGTGTTTAGTTCTTAATGCATGTTATTTCTGTGTAGTGGGTTTTATTTCTGTTACAATCTCCATTGATTCTACATTATTTAGAGGACATTAATAAGGTTTGAATCAGATTTCTGTTGTGTGGTTTGCACCTTCATTTCTAACAAACCTATGTGAATGTTTTTATTGATTATGTAAACTATTGTCAAAATATTTAGCTATAAATCACCACAGTGGTATCAGAGCTTGAATATTTTAGGTTGAGGTCACCAAGTGGTATAAGAGCTTGAATGTTTTAGGTTGAGGTCACCAAGTGGTATCAAAGCTTGATAAATATTTTCTAAAAAAATTGCATGGGTCATCACAATATTTATGAAAAGGCTAAAGTGAGTGTAAAAAAGGAGGGTATAGAGGCAAGGTATGCACTTTTCTCCTTTATGCTTTTATGATTATTTAGTGTTAAAATAAAATTTCTAAGATTTTGTTTTAAATTTTAAATTATATATTTTATATATCAAGCTAACAATTATGAATATGTAATTGTATAGAAAGTGATTTTGTTTAGATTTTTTAATTTTATATATTATATCAAGTTAAAGATTATACATAGGTAATGAAAAGGTTAAAAGCAAATAATTATAACTATGTACTTGTCTGAATAGATTAAAAGTAAATGATTTCATTTATTGAGAGGATAAACATCCTAGAGATTTGTGCATGAATAACTGACTTTTAACTAGGATTTTATATTTTATATATCAAGTTAATGATTATAAATATGCAATTACTTATGAATAGGTTAAAAACAAATGATATACTTTTAATGAAAGGATAAACATCATAGGCATCATGTGCACGAATAATAAATCTCCTTCAACTAGGAATTTTTGATTTTATATTTTATATATATCAAGTTAATGATTGCAAATATGTAATTGTATGAATAGATTAAAAGAAAATAATTTTTTATTAAGAGTATAAACATCCTAGGCATCAAGTGCATAAGTAATTGACTTCCTTCAACTAAGAACCAAGGACTAATCTAAATTAATATATCTAAATTTATCAAAGATGATAAACTAAAGGATATAATTTATATATGGAAGCTATATTAATATGTCAAAATTATTATGATGATTATATAAATAAAAAAAATTCAAACCCATAAACTTATAGTTGCCATAAAATTGCTCTAGCACTGTGCAATTATGAATGAATGTATGAGGTAATATATTTTTAAAAATATATATTAGGTAATATGGTTGATAAATTTCAACCATCATGGTATATACATAAATAAAGTTAAACATCCTCCCAACAAAGCAGAAGCACATGTGCAGACAAAAAAAGTGTATTCACTGCATTTATATCCATGGCATAGACCAAACTTAGAAGCAACTCAAAAAATCATGTAGACAAAGAGACATCATTCATTTTATGTGGTTTTTATGTTTGGAAATGAACATATTTTTACCATAAAATTCATTGCTACCCTTACAACTAACTTGTAGCTCATACCCTAATTGGTCTCTATCCACCCTTGTCAATAAAAATATCTTCTCTGAAGTCTGTGAAGGGTTAGTCTTGATACACGACACTTAAAAATTGCTTTAAATATAAATAAACTAATGACTTGTCAAAACTTTCAACTTTTTGTGTCTTATGGCTCTACACTTATCTCTACAGACAAATTTTTCTTAGAAGACGTCGATACTCTCAGATGCTTTTCTCCTTTAATAAGACCACTCAAGATGGTTACCACAATGTATGGCCTCACACAATTGAAGGCACACAATCTAAAAGTCAAGTCATTGACTATTTACAAAGATCCTACGATCAACTTGAATAGAATTCATACTAATTCTTTCTTTTTATTTTGAAATGTTTCTTACTATTCCTCAATTCACTCCCTAGCTATGAAACTTGACCATGTTTTTTATTAAGATAAGTTGATGTTGAAGGGACCAAAAACCCTGTACAATAAAAATGAAACTTGACCATGTGTTAATAAGGACTAACAAAACTCGAATTTTAGACAACGCTAGTGGAAGTTGCCATAGATAGGTGAAATAAATCGCTAATGCTATATCAAGGAATTCGCAAGTCTTATCTATCATCACTTAAACAAGGGAGCTGCCAACATTTACTCTTGAAGATGCTTATGCAATTTTTGGGCTTCTCGTAGATAAAGGCATTACATAATCTTAAATGAATGCATAGGATACAAACCTTAAAAAGGATGTTGGTGATTAACTGTACCCCCATGCACAGTGAAGGCATTAACACCCATTAGTGGGAGGTATAACTATCTTAGACCATTCGTAATAGATGGTTGCAAATGGGTAGATCTTTTTATTTTGATTTTATTTTTTTGTTTTATTTTAATTTTTTAGTTTTATATTTTCATTTTAATTTACGGAGAGAAAATAGGGCTCTCACCTCCACCCCCGCTACAACTATAGAATGCTTCTTGGCGTAAATACCACATCAAACATGTAACTCATATATTCATGATTTTTGAACATGATTTCAAACAATACCACAAAGTCTAGTAACTAAAACCACTATATTCCTATGAACTAACAATTAGTCCAAACAAACTTCACACATTTACCAAGATCGAATCTCTATTCCAAATGTCCAATGTTAGCTTATTAGGTACTCTTATCCTATAGTCCCAATGGTAGACTTCTACTAGCCTCTTACGTCTAGATGTCTACAAGAAAACAAAGTCATAATCTTAATAATTTATCAATACCACTATACATAAACATACTGACTAGTTGGGTCCTACTAGAAGTAAAAAAAATACTAGGGTCAAGCTCATAGTAATACTAATAAGAAGTTGAATCTAACAACTAGGTGAAATACCCATATTAAGCATTGATACTACAAGATAACCCTTAGTCCATTGGATAAAGAAAAATTGAGCACTAGTGCATACTGATGAGATGAATTCTCTATTCTAGAAATAATTCATAATCAATTTTTATTCCCACCTAATTAAATCCATAATGCAAAATAAATATGTCTTGACATCTTCCACTTCAAGACTCAACCAAATAAATAAGGTATAGCTTCTAAATCAATGCTCAACTTGTCACTAGCTAGGTTTCCAAAGACCTCATTTAAGTTGTATAAAGATCTATAAAAATTCATTAATATAGTTAATTCTAAATTGCGAGTACTTTTATCAATTTAAAAAGAACTTACACCACAAGCTAAGATTCCCTATATTAAATTTTATCATCACAATGGGTTGAAATCAAGTATATACGAGTTATCTCTAATTCTTGCATAAGAAAATATTGCTATACTTATTTCCCTTTATATATAATATACTATAGAGGTTGCACATTTGAAACTTTTTTGACCATCCACAAGTGATCCCCTACTTTAAGGAGTATCAACCAAACCATCTTACCAACTACAGTACAGAGGATTTCAATGTTTGTATAAATGATCTTACATTGTTGTTAAGATATAAAGTTTATCATGGTAACCAATGTATTGAAACAAGTGTTGGTTACAACAATAACACCACTAATAACTAAATGAAGAAATCTAGTTTACTCTCTAATCTTTCCTATAAGGTTTGTATAAAATTCTAAACCTCTAATTTTCATGAATTTGGCATTGATGAATCATAACTCAGTTCAATTATTATATGTATATATACATCCCTACTATCGCTTATTGAGTATAAAGATGGTATCAACTCAAAAGTTAAGGGATCATACATCTTTAACCTTCCCCCAATTCACTAACATAATCATCACAAACTACAACAAGGAAGGTCTAGTTCTACATAAGAAATCAATGTTGTATGCAAGGCATTAAATTTGTATCTTGGCAATTCATTGTACTAATATTGGAGAGACAAAACTCTATCTATAATGTAATGAACATACATTCTTGGTTGTGGTTTCTCTACTAAGACTTTGTTTAACTGTAAGTTGGTGTTTTTGATTAGGAATGCATTCTTCACTTTATACTTCAATAAAATCTATTAAGAGCTTATGCTATAGTTTGCAATGGTGAGTTCATAGTAAAATACTACATCTAATTTGTCATTATACCAGCTCTTTTGTGTTTATGTTTTCATTTTTGAGGGTAACTTATAGCATCTACTACAAAGTTTAAAGATGAACTAAATATAAAATATACATAAAATAATCTATTAAAATTATTAGTAAGTTTTATAAAATGTTTTTGATTATGATAAGTGGCAAAACTAGGGTGTCGATCCCATTACAAAACAACCCAGCGGGTGCACAACATAGACAAAAGAGTCCATAACAGACACACTAAACCAATAGAAAAGGGAAACAACTAGAAACAATGTACTAACAACCAACGGACATCGAACCAACCACCAAAAAAACAACAGAGAGAAAAACACCCTAGACTTCCATGAATAAGTGATACAACTCATCGTAGTCCTTCATCTTCTTGTTCCCAATGCCATGTTTGTTTAATTCTAGGTCTTGCAGGACTGCCAACGTGGTTGCCGATTTGTGCATAACTTTAGACGTGAACTTGGCAAGGATTTTAAAACTTTCCTCTAATTTCGTTAATTTGGTGTTCAAGGCTTCAATTGCAGGCACCTCCTTGGAACTAGTTTCACCATCTTTGGTGCCCTGGTTGTCCTCCTTCAACTTAGTAGAGTTCTCCATCTCAGAACCCAAAAGATTCATCTTTGAGAAAAGGCTAGGGCCTTCACCCTCCATTGCACCACCCATCTCCGAACTTGAGACCTCATCCACCTTCCCAACATTTTTCTGGTTGTCTATGTTCTCTTCCTTCTTCTCTGAGTCACTAGAAACCACCTATTCCTTAAGTGAGGGGGTAGGCTTCGTAGCAAGTCTGCTGGACCTCCTGGTCATGGGCATTCTGACTTTACCTTGGGGCGTAAGCTTCCCCTCGTCTTGAGTTTCCTCACTATCTTCCTCCTCTCCACCTGAAATCTCAACCATCTTACCTTTCTCCATCTTGTGTCCCTCCTTCCTGAGAAGCTCACCAACATTAAGAAATTTACACACATCCTCTTTCCCATCCTTGGCTTTCTTCTGGGAATTATCGCCCTTTCTATCAATGATGACAATCTTACTTTTGGTGGATTTCAAACTTGCTTTGGGACTGCTAATTTAAGGAGTAATTATGGTCTCAGCCTAGGCAGAAGGGTGACAAGCCACATTGGGGGTTTTCACCGGGTTGTTTTTGGGGCTAAGTTTTTTTGGAAGTAGAAACCCTAGTGTCTATGGGAGTCTCCAACAATTTCTTAGGGGTGAGTTTAGTTATAACCACACCACGACTCTGGTCTTTGGCATGTGTAGAGGCACTAGAGGAACTATAAACCTAGGTGGCTATGATCTGTTTAGGTGGGCATAAAGCCAGATGAAACTTGTACAACCCTTAGATAAGGCCTTGGTACAGTGGTATCAAAGGCTTCTCAGGGTTTAGGGCATGCAATTCCTTCACCACCAAGATCGAGGCCTCCATGGACAAGAGAAGGTAGAAGGGGAAACTAATTAACTGATTTCTCCTAAAATGATTTAACAACATAAAATAGTAATGGTAAAAGCGACAAAACCTACCTTCCAAGGTAAAGTATTTCATCTGCATGTAGCAGACATCATCCCATAGCTTGGGTAGTCTTTCACGGTCAAAACTGTCTTGAAGGTTGTAAAGTTCCTCTCCCTTCTTCAGAAAGAGAGCCATGCCGTCCGGGTTTGAAACCTTGCTCTGGCATTTCTATTTTACCCTCTCAATGGTCATGCTCGTAGCAAGGCCAATGACTTCCGTTGTTATCTCAAACCCGACACCACCATCCTGGACCCTTCTGTTATCCCAAGAAACCACACACTGCTTCGACAAATTCTCATCGTACCCTTGTAAACATTCAAGGTAAGGAGCCACACCACCCTCGCAACGTATGTACCACAAAGTTTTGTTTCTCTTAAATTCATTGTAGGATAAAGGTTTCGTTCTAGTTCTCTCTCCCCCATCTTCACAAAGATGATAAACTTAGCAATTTGCAGAGTGAAAGTAGTAAGGATATGAACTGTGAGACTCTGTAAAAGTTTGATCTTGATATTGGCAGGTGACCAACTCAGCAATTCTTGAAGTTGGAGACCTTCTTCGTCTGACTCCCGCCTTATGATCTCATCATGCCATAAATTCACCCTATGTGAACTATATGCCATGTACGCAACATGATGGGTGACATCAAAGCAATCATTAAAGTAAGCCTTTTTCTAGGTTAAAAATCTTTGCCTTTTCATCTTCCTAACCACATGACTGGCCACGTGCTTGTGAGGTTGTGTCATCCTAGTCATCTTGCTAACATGTCTATGAGTCATCACATGATTCATCACCTAGTGGCGCCAAAAGCCTATGCAAATGGGGGTAGAATTGAAATTCAAATTAGCACTCCTGTAACACATGAAAAATGGAAAGCGGAATTGATGTAGCTCCTTTAGCAGTGTTTGAACATGTTTAGGGAGGCTATTCACATTCCTCCAACACCTCTAGCTATTGAGGTTTTTCCTAAGGTTGGCCATGTTGTCTGCCACCTTATTACTCTCTTTGAAGGTGTGCCCTATTTCTTTATCATTGAACCCCATCAATAGGCCAGTTATGTCCCCAGTTATGTCCTTGAGCTTCCAACCCGTGTCAACCCTACTCAAAACAACATCTATAATGATTTTTAAATCTCCTTCAATTTGAATTCTATCTATGCCCAAGGTAAGGGCAATTAAGACCCCACAGTAAGGCAATCCCCTCAGCCACATTGTTAGATTATTTGCCTATCCCTCCAGCATAAGCGGCAATCATATGCCCATTGTTACTTCTGATAATCCCCCCACTAGCCATACTTGTGCCGCTCTTGGCAGCACCATCAAAATTAAGCTTAACCTAGTCCTGTGGGGGAGGTTTCCAGATAGTGCTTTGACGAGCAATCCTTTTGGAATTGTCAAAGGTATCTATGTCTGAGGTTAATCCCCAACATTTGGCCACTTGCATCTCTGAGTGGGTTGGGAGGTCTTTGGCAGTGTTCAAACTATTGTTGGAGGTGTTTTTAGACACCAATTTGCTGAAAGAGAAAAAGACCTCTTGAGGGCTTTTGGCAGAATCTCTAAAAATTCTATTGTTTCTCTCATTCCAGATGCTCCACCCTAGGTGTGGGAGAATTTGTCTCCATAGTTCCCTAATTCTGAATGTCTAAAGGGGGTAGTCCAACTCTCCACAAATTCAATGAGGCTTTCATTCATCACCCACTCAATACTGAGCTTACCCAATATCATACTACAAATCTCCTTAGTGTAATCATAGTGGAAGATCAAGTGGGGTATGGAATCTTCTTCCTTATGGAAAAGCACACACTAATTTACCAGCTAAAAGTCCCTTTTCTTAAGGTTGTTGATGGTTAGGATTTTTGGGTGTGTCGTAGATGACCAAACAAAGTTGATTTTGGGAGTCAAGAGACTGTTTCAGACTTTCTGCAAGATTCTGTTGAGTTGACCACTGTTAGACAACAAATTGTAAGTAGTCTTAACTGAGAAGAGACATCGGTTGTCCTACACCCATAACATTTCATCCTTCCTGGGAAACATAGGAATTATGTAATTGCTCAACTTTAGTTTTAAGGAGCTAACTACCTAATCCCATATATTGTTTTCAGTCTAGCATTCAACTATACTTTTTCACTGTCTTTTACCCTAAAAGTGGTCTATATAGTCAATAACCTTTTCCCCAAAGAAATTGGTAGCTCTATGAATAAGACTGTCATTTCCCTAGTTAATCAGAGGTTTCTCTTATAGCCAAGTGTCTTTCCAGAATCTGATCTTATCCCCCTTGTCAAGCTTCCATTTCATTCCTTGAGAGAGAATGTTCCTAGTTTTTAGCATTTTGTTCCAAATTATGGAACCTTTGGGGAGATCCTCAAGCTCTAGGAAGTTGACTATGTCCTCATTGTGTAGGTACTTGGCTCTCATTATCTGACCCTAATCTTTCTCTTCCTTCAAGAAACACCACCCCACCTTTGCCAACAAGGCTTTGTTCAAATTGGATCTTTTTGATGCCCAGTCCCCCTTGAGACTTAGGAAGGCACACCTTGTCCCAGCTGATGAGGGAGATCCTCTTCTTTTCTTCAACCACCATCCAAAGGAAAGTTCTCTATATTTTTTCAAATTTCTCAGCTATGTATCTAGGCATTTTAAACAAAGTGAGAAAGTAGGTGGGGATACCTTGGAGGGAAGCCTTCAGGAGTTGGTACTTACTGGCTTGACTCAGTAGCTTACCTTTCTAGCCTTCCAACTTCTTTTGGATTCTCTCAAGAATATAATTCTAGTATGATGGGGCCACTTCCTTGATAGTGAGGGGGAGTCCCAGGTAAGTAGCTAGTAGAGTAGCCTCATTACAATTGAGAATGGTTTTAATCTTCTGCTGAAGGTCCTGGTTAGTGTTGAAGAATGCATTGCTCTTATCATAATTTATGCATTTCCTAGAAGCCCTAGCATAGTCATTAAGTAATTGTTTCCACTTTCTGGATTCCACCACCGAGGCTACTCCAAACAACATAGTCTCATCCATAAATTGTTGAATAGTGGAGGGGTCCATAGTAGAAGCAACTCTAACCCCTTTCAGATCTTGTCTTCTCAGAAGGTTTTGTTGGCAAGAGACATTGCTCCAGTATGGACTGGTATGTTGTCATTGATGGCAACAAGGCTTAGAGATCCTATCACCATGACAGGAAGAGATATCTCTGGAAGAACATATTGAATTCCAGGTCCGGTTGACAGAAAATGGCTAAGTATGGTAAATATTTTGAGTAGAAGATAGTAAGTTGAATAGTATGTCTCCGCAGATGATGATCAGTTAATGCGGTTCAAGTATGATTTTCTCAGTTGTTAGATAATGTTATGCTTCAGAGGTTAAGTCCTGATCTCTTCTGAAAGTCACCTTAAAGAATTGTCTAAGTCCGGGTAAGCAAAGGTATAGCAAGAACAGTGAACAGGGCCTAGTGCAGTGGTCTGCATTCCTCTGCAGGTGAGTGTTTTATTATGTAGTTTTGAGGTATTGTAAACACTTATATGGAGTACCTTATTCCAGTTAGGAGATCTAAAGTCCACTAGGAGGTTAGCTGCAAGCTGCTAAGTATCAACATAGTGTTTGACAGAGTGTGATAGAGACAAAGTCTGAGTTCTGATGGTTCTCAATTCTCTGCAAGATGATATAGTGCCTTGCAATTCTAAGGGTAAGATTGGGAATATGTAAAGAGTCCTTGATATGATTTGGAAGGTGTTTTGAGATTCTTAGTAACAGTTGTAAGTCAACAAATGAAGTTGTTAAGCATGCTCTTGAGGAACAAGCCAACTGGTGAGATAAATCATGATGCAGAGAAAGCGTAGTGTGTGAAAGATCTATTCAAGTAATTGATTGATTAAAGCTGACATATATGAACACGTTTGGGAGAAAATTTGGGTCCACGTGACACATAGTGCATTGGATTGAGCGATAAGGTACATCTTTCCATGTACACATTTCACTTCTTAGATGCTGACCTGATTATTGATTAAATCATGATGCAGATATATATAAGAGCAATGATCTTCAGTTAAGTGTGTATGAGTAGCGTGTGTGTGTGATGCAAGCCTGTGAATAGAAGAGCAGAGTTAGAAGAGAAGCAGTGATGAAGACGTGGGATTCAGAATTCAGTTGCTAAATGACTGCACCCTGGCATAGTGGCAGATGCTTAAGCAGTATTCAGTTATCATGTGTGATCTGATTGGAAGCAAGTTTTTGTCATCAAGGCAGTAAGCTGGCAGTGATCCTCCAGTAGGGTTTAACAACCCTCATTGTAATCTTTCTAGGTTAGGGTTGAGGTAGTGAGCCTGCTAAATCTAGTTATACTTCATGGCAGTAAGCCAGCATGTTCTAGGCCCATGGAGTGACCAAGCCTGAACATCATTTTTGTAAAAATTGCAATATATATATATATATATGAGAGCTAATCCTCTTCGTGGTTTTTCCCTCTTTGGGTTTTCCACGTAAAATATTGGTGTTATGTGTCATGCTTTTGTGGATGTTGTTCAGTTGTATATTTTGCTTCTATTGGATTATTCTTTTGAAATGGTTAAAAGTAAAAGTACAAGAAAAGATTTATAGAACACTGATTCACTCCCCCCTCTCAGTGTTCTTGACAATCAACAGGTTAAATATGTTCCTCCCTAGAACTTCAGCCATGATTATGAACAAATAGGGGGATAAGGGATCCCCTTGTCTAATTCCTTTTCCACAGTTAAAATACCCCTAGGGAATACCATTGACCAAAACAAAATACTTGACCATGGTCACACATTCACTTATGAGTTTAATCATGTTGTCCTAGAACCCAAACTTCCTTCAAACTTTGAATAAGAAATCCCAGGAGATTTTGTCATAGGATTTAGATATATCTAGTTTAAGAGCCATACTTAGGATATTACTTCTGTCCATAGAGTGAATTATCTCATCAGTGGAGATTGTAGCATTAACAATCTATCTTCTAGGGACAAAACCCTTCTAACAACCAGTTATGAGTCTACCCAAGAAGGGTTGTAATCTGCAGACTAGATTTTTAGTAACGATCTTATAGATTGTAATGTAGAGACTAATAGGGCGATAATCAGCCATAGTCTCAGTAGTTAGCTTCTTGGGGATCAGGGCAATACAAGTAGTGTTTATTTGTTTGAGGATCTTACTCAGTTTAAAGAAGTCTCTGAGAACAATTGTAACATCAAACCCCACAATGTCCCAAAAGTCTTGGAAGAAGGCTGGAGGGAAACCATCAGGGCCAGGGGCTTTGAATTCCCCCATAGAGAAGACAACAACCCTCACTTCCTCTTTGGTAACTGGCTTCAATAAAACACAATTATCCTCAATCAAGAGAAGAGAAGGTATACCATCCAATAGCATTTCAACCATATCCGAGTGCGAATTCTCAGTGTGTTTGGAGAGGAAATTTTTGAAGTAGTTAGAGGCAAGCTGACTAATGTCCCCTTTCGAGTTGACCTCTTTATTGTTATCATCCAGAAGCTTAGTTATTCTGTTCCTTTTCCTATGCATCATAGTTGTCTGGTGGAAGAAGGAAGTGTTTCTATCCCCTTCAATCAACCATTGGACTCTAGATTTTTGCTTCCAGAATATTTCTTCCCTTTTCATCAACTCCCTCCACTCTTTGATTAGGGAATCTTCCTGTTTGAAATTGGATGAGCACTATTATCTCCCTTGGCCATCTTGTCCTAGATATCAAGAAGGTTATCAGAGATGTGTTTCTTTTGGGTCATGACATTGCCAAAGTAGAACTTGTTCCAGCCTTTGACCTTCTATTTGACATGTAGGAGTTTTTGGGTAAGTCTAAACATAGGGGAACCCTGTGTCGTGATACTCCACCAGTTAGCAATGCAACCTTTGAAATTAGGGTGAGAAGCCCACATTATTTCATATCTGAAAGAGAAAGAGCCTTTGGGGGCTCCTTCCCACCAGGTGAATAACAGGGGGTTGTGGTCGAAGATGATATGGGGCAGAGCTATCAAACTAGAGTGTCGGATGATGTCCCAATTGGAAGATATCAAGAATCTATCAAGTTTCACCTGAATCAGTTGATCTCCCCTTCTCCTGTTGGTCCAAGAGAAGAGCTGATTATTAACATCCATGTCCATTAAAATGTTCTAATTAGGAAAGTCAGCAAGGTCATTTATATTGTCAAAGTAGTCCATAATGCCCCCTAACTTTTTCGAAGGGAATAGAGGGGTATTGAAGTCTCCAGCCAACGTCCAATTGGCTCTTTTCTCAGCATTCAGTCTAGGGGCCATCTCTTCCCAAAGCTTCTTCTTAGCATTCCTAGTGTTGGGTGCATAAATGTTTATCAGTCTCCACACTTTCTTGTTGAGGGTGAACTTCACTTCAAGGTTGTTCCTACTATGGGAGAAATAACAATAGTAAGGTGGTGTTTATTCCACATGGTAACCAGACCTGCAAAGGCTCCAAAGGAGGGGTTGATGAGGTAATCCGCGGTGGGCCATAACTTGCTAGCAACTTCTTTGAAACTTTTTTCTGACATTTTAACTTCTTGGAGGAGGAGAATTGGTTAAGTGAGATAGGGAAGGGGCCAAATATGTTGTAGGTTTGTAGAGGTTGTTAAAATGCAAAGATTGACATAGAGTGCAACAACAAATAGAGGTTTGTGAGAGGGAAATTTGTTGTTCTAAAATAGAAAGGAGTGATGAGAGAGGATGTAGATTGGATGTAGACGTGAGAGGCCATGAAAAGGACATTGTATTTTAAATTTTGTTGCAGCTGTGTTTTGTTTTAATGAATTGAACAAAATAATATTTCATTCTGTTTGTAATCTTATATGTTGTGTTGAGCAGAGAGTTTGTAAGGAATTGAGTGTTGTATTGCAATCTATGTTTTGTGAAATTGTGACAATACAAAGAGTCTCTGCAATAATAAACTAAAAATTTTGTGTGGAGTTGTGTAAATGTGAGCAGAAAGGGAATCCCCTTTGCATCAATTGGTATCAAATCAGGTTATCCTAAGCGTGGAGAGTATCCACCAGGACCATGGGTGAAGAGTTTGTGAGGAGTGAAGAAGCCTTGAGAGGCCATTGGTTCCATGGGAATCATGTTGACTATCCTCTAACAGAGATGAGGCTGGGTAGAAGGTGTGCAAATCTTTGCCACTAAGAGGAAGTGGGTAGAAGAGATCGTAAGGGTGCATCTTCCAGAATCTTGTTGGGTAGAGGATAGTGGTGAGAGTTTGTTGCAGGAGGAACTTGTAGAGGTAGTGAGTGTTGATTTGCTGGTGGTTGCAGAGAGAAAGTCTGTCATACTTGTTTGGAAAAATGTCTTGGAATCCATCAGAATGTTTTCTGATGAAGAAAGAATTTTTGAAGCCACAAAAAGAGAAGCAAGAGCCCATCCAGAGGAGCAATGTGTTTCAAACTATTTGCAAGTCAGGTGGAAAGTGCTGCAGAGTGGTTGTGGACAACAGTAATACAAATAATTTGGTGTCATTAGAGATGGTTGAGAAGCTAAAATTGAAGAGAAGAAAGCATCCAAACCCTTACAATATTTCTTGGTTGCAAGGAGATCATCAAATATGGGTAAGTGAACAATGTGTTGGGTGAATATTTTGTCGTCATCTCACTAAAGACAAAATGGTTATATCAACCACAACGCGATGAGATAAATCTCTCCTCTCAGCAAAGAAAGGCTCCCTTCTTACTACTTATTGAAACAAAATAAACTATGCTAAGATAAAAGTATTTACACTAGCTCTGACTATGTGGGGGTGTGTTACATTCATCCTTTTCTCTTCTTTCAAAAAAGATGTTTACAATGTTTCACAGTAATATTCGATACTGCTTCTACACTTCCAATATTAACCTAAACAGTAATCACCAATATTCTTGATTAAACATGTGAATAATCAAAGAATACCAGTACAAACATGTGATAAGAGACTGGAAGACACACAAAAGCACAAAGTCTTTTCCCTGCCTTCAATGAGAGTTTTATAGTAACCAATGAAGTAAGTTAAAGCACAAAGTCTTTCAACTTACTTCATAAAAAGATTCATGAACCATGTGAATAATATCAAGCACAAAGTCTTCAAATTATCCCCAGAAAGATCTAAAAAGTAACCATATCACCAGTTGGAGCACAAAGTATGTCAACCAACAATACCATTGATCCATGCGAATGTGATTGAAAGTTATAGTACAAAGTCTACAAGTTCTCAACATGATTCATGTACAAAGTGAACAACTACAAGCTCAAAGTCTTTATAGTCCTCCACCAAGAGATGCTTTCAACATACATAGATTCAAGGAAATAATATAACACAAAGTTTATATAACTTATCTTAAACATCCTTCAATCATAATAACCAAACACCACTTTATCCAATCAATCAACAAGAGAAATCAACAAAAATGCCATATGTGCATCTCCACTCATACAAATTTGATTCAACACAAAGTTTGATATCAAAACTTGCCTTCTTTATTGATTGGAATTGATCGTGCAATTTTCAACACAAAGTCTCAAAGTTGAGTCTCAATTTGGGCAGCACTTTGTTGCATAAGATTAAAGATAATAATTACAATAGAGGCCCTCTTTATTTATAGGGAGAGGCCTTGAGAAAATTTAGGAAAAACCTAACTACTTTGACTTATTCAAAAATAGGAGTCCTTATTGAGTTGGGACTTCCTATGTTTTTACATGTAATTACATATGAGAAAAGTACATGTAAAAGTGTCCAAAACCAAATGAAAAGTACATATGAAAATATTTATAAAAATTAACTAAGGCATGGAACAGTTGAATCAACTCCCATCAGCATCCTTCTTGAGAGAACCTTCATACATTGTTATCACCGTTTGCATCTCCAGGTTGTCCGAGCCAATAGTGTTCTTAGAAATGACATGAGTCCTTGCTACTGAATCTTTCACAGAGATAGCAACCTTCACATGTTTATCCAGAAATACTTTGAGAATGTCCAAGGTCAACTGTGTATCCGACAACTTATCCATAGAAACCACTGAGAAAGCTTAATCTTTGAACTCCCTTGGATCATGTTATTGAATGCCTGTATCATTTCATCTGTGGAAAGAAAATTTTGGTCTCTTTGATTGGAAATTGTAGTAGCAAAGGAGAACTGAGCAATTGCATGGGCTTTGAGGGGCTAGAGTGTGATTAGAGCGAAGAACGGAGCAAAAGTGGGCTAAGGATAACAACTTGGAAAATTTCCCAGAGTTAGAAAATTTTTAGGGAGTGAGTGCATAGGCGAAAAAAATTGCCGCCCTTGTATATGAGAGGGAACTGCATTTCATGTCAGGGTGGCAAATTTTGCCGCTCCTACATGTAAGGTATGTTCAGGCGGTAAAAATACTCACTCTTGCATCTTGAAGAAAGTTCATTTATGCTCAGGGGGTGATTTTTGCTACCCTTGCATGTGAAGGGAAAGTTGGTCAACACTTTCATGACAATTAAATGTGTATGGGCGATGATTTTTGCCTCCCTTACACGTTGGCCACAACAAAAGGTAATAGAATGAGCAGTGATTTTCATTGCTCGTGCACTTGGTATAAAAAGCCATATGCATTGGCGGTGAAAATCACCACTCATGCATTTGGGGACTATTTGAAAGATCGTGTATGGGCGGCAAAATTTGCCGCTCCTACACATAGGGCAAACACTAATGTGAAGGCAAGATGCATGGGCGGTAAATTTTGCTGCCCCTGCACTTTGAAAACAAACAACATGTATGGGCGACAATTTTCACTGCCCTTGCATATCAAGGGACTCAAACATGCATCAGTGGCAAAAATTGCCGCACTTGCATGCAAACAAAATTTTTCTAACTCCTAAAAACTGCCAAAAACTCAAGTTTAGTGAGTTCACCACTTGATCTGTTTGCGCAAAAATTGAGAAATCGAGAAACCAAGGCGAGAAGACACTCGAATGGATTCTCAGGAGATAGAAGACCACACATGAGGACAAGATAATTTGCCTTGAAATACGTGCTTAGAGTTGTAGTCTACGAAACAAACAAGTTTTGTAGGGGCCATCTTACAAAATGAGCTCAACTGATTTTGAGGACAACAGCTGGCTCTAATTGGAGAGCTTCCTTCGATCATTCTTTGGAACGATCAAAGGGAGAAGAATCAATCTCTAAGTGCCTTCATCCATGCCATTGGGCCATAGAGTCAAGCAAACAAAACAAAAGACACAAAAAAGACTAAAACGGAAAAGACACAAAAACTGTACAAAAATTCAAAAACCTATTTGTTGCTTCACTTTGAGAAAAGCTTTAGATGTTGTCTGCTATGAGCCAGCAGAAAAGGTTTTCCACTTCTTTTTCTTTTACAATTGAATGAGTAACATTTCCCAGTGTTTGACATTCTGGGATCTTCTTCCGCATCCAGATTGAATTGTCCCACTCTTGCTGATGAATTTGGTTCCAACTGTCGTCACCATTTGACAAAGCAATCATGCTTAGCAAAAAGTTTCTCTAGAGAAACCAATCCTTTGGAAATTTTATTTCCTTTCAGCTACAAAATTCCTTCACTTGAAGGGAATGATCCATCTGTATCTAGACCTCCATTTGAAACACTATCCAATAACTTAGGATCTTCATTAGAGATCAAGAAGTAAGTACTCATATCAGAAAACTCAAAGAGAATCTGAGTCTTCGGATCCTCAGATTTTCTCACTGTGTACTCGGCCTCCCTTTCAGGATGAACCTTCTGCATAATACCCTTAACAGGTATTCTTGCCTCCGACATTTGAATCGTTGTCTCCTCAGCATGATCTATGATACCAACAAGTTGATATGGACTAGCTACAGTCAACAGAAAACTCTCACCTGGAGGTTTTACATTGGGGGTACTAGTCTTAGGAACAAGGGATGAAGGATGAAGATCTGATGTACTTACTTGGTTGTCACCAGCCACATATTGATGATCAGATTGATTCTGTGACCATGTGAGAACAACATAGGATTCACCAAAAGTAACTTCTTCTTGTCCCATCTCATCTTCCAAGTTCAGGAACCCAATGGTAGAGTCACCAGCTAATTGCTCTTCAACTTCCGTGAAAAGATTAGCATCATCTTCTCCTTGATCATATTCTGATTAAAGAAGATTGTCTTGCTCCAGTTCATAATAGAAGATTGCTGCATTCATAAGTGGTCCTTCCAAAGAAAGTATTCCTCATTGTGGAGGGAACCTATTTTGATTCTGATCCATCGAAGCATTGCCTTGGTAATTCAGAGTATTTGGGAATGTCTTCCTCAGAATGTCCTTGTAAAGGGGAATGGATAAACTTTGTGATATCTATTTTTTCAGAGCTAACAACTCATCAACTAACTTTTGCACTATAGGATCCATAATGCTGGTAGAAGGTAAAGCCAAAGGGGGATGCTCATTAGGCCTAATAGAATCTTTCTTCAGTTTTCCCACCAAGATCAAATCATCCTCCACTTCAACTACCAAACTTTGAGCAATTGCAAGGTTAGCTGGTGCTGCTCTTTGTAAAAGAAAAATTACTTCTGGCAATTATGAATTGATGAAGAAGCATTTGAGGTTCTCAGCTTTAGGTTGAGCAACAGTTGGGATCCTGTTCTTTAGTTTATTGAACTTTTCCACGAACTCACGCATGGGCTCATGCAGTTCCTTCTTCATTTGAGTAAGTTGGGCCAACAAGGCGTAAGCATCTTCTGTTGGCTTGAATCTGGCTTTGAACTGAGTTTGAAGTGTATTCCATCCAATGAGAGTTCTAGGTGCAAGGTGATAGAACCAATCAACTGCAACACCTTGGAGTGTTTCTACAATTAGTCTCACAGAAACATCTTCATACTCAATTATGAGAACACCACATGTAATGTAGAAAGCTGCAATGTGCTCATCCAGATGTTGTTTACCATCCCCATAGAACTTGGGAAAGTTCTTGCGTGAACCTTGAGGTAGTTCATGTAGAGGCTGAGTCAAATTCAATGGCCCAAAGGCATTTCCCCATGGACCTGGGACAACCATATTCCTTGATAAAACTTTAAGCAACAATAGAGAAAATATAATAAAAATAGATTACAAAAGATGAGGCCAGTAGACTTCAACCAAAAGCATGAGGCTCTTGGATGCATATTCGTTCCCTAGTAGAGTCACCAAAAAACTGTTGGGTGAATATTTTGTCGTCAACTCACTGAAGACAAAATGGTTATATCAACCACAGTGTGATGAGATAAATCTCTCCTCTCAGCAAGGGGAGGCTCCCTTCTTACTACTTATTGAAACAAAATAAACTATGCTAAGATAACAGTATTTACACTAGCTCTGACTATGTGGGGGGTGTGTTACATTCATCCTTTTCTCTTCTTTCAGAAAAGATGTTTACAATGTTTCACAGTAATATTCAATACTGCTTCTACACTTCCAATATTAACCTAAACAGTAATCACCAATATTCTTGATTAAACATGTGAATAATCAAAGAATACCAGTACAAATATCTGATAAGAGACCAGAAGACATGTAAAAGCACAAAGTCTTTTCACTGCCTTCAATGAGAGTTTTATAGTAACCAATGACATAAGTTGAAGTGTAAAGTCTTTCAACTCACTTCACAAAAAGATTCAAGAACCAAGTGAATAATCTCAAGCACAAAGTCTTCAAATTATCCCCAGAAAGATCTTAAAAGTAACCGTATCACCAGTTGGAACACAAAGTCTGTCAACCAACAATACCATTGATCCATGCGAATGTGATTGAAAATTATAGCACAAAGTCTACAAGTTCTCAACACGATTCATGTACAAAGTGAACAACTACAAGCTCAAAGTCTTTATAATCCTCCACCAAGAGACGCTTTCAACATACATAGATTCAAGGAAATAATATAACACAAAGTTTATATAACTTATCTTAAACGTCCTCCAATCATGATAACCAAACACCACTTTATCGAATCAATCAACAAGAGAAATCAACAAAAATGCCATATGTACATCTCCACTCATACAAATTTGATTCAACACAAAGTTTGATATCAAAACTTGCCTTCTTTATTGATTGGAATTGATCGTGCAATTTTGAACACAAAGTCTCAAAGTTGAGTCTCAATTTGGGCAACACTTTGTTGCTTAAGATTAAAGATAATAATTATAATAGAGGCCCTCTTTATTTATAGGGAGAGGCCTTGAGAAAATTTAGGAAAAACCTAACTACTTTGACTTATTCAAAAATAGGAGTCCTTATTGAGTTGGGACTTCCTATGTTTTTACATGTAATTATATATGAGAAAAGTACATGTAAAAGTGTCCAAAACCAAATGAAAAGTACATATGAAAATATTTATAAAAATTAACTAAGGCACGGAACAGTTGAATCAACTCCCATCAGTATCCTTCTCGAGAGAACCTTCATACATTGTTATCACCATTTGCATCTCTAGGCTATCTAGGCCAGTAGTGTTCTTAGAAATGACACGAGTCCTTGCTACTGAATCTTTCACGGAGGTAGCAACCTTCACATGTTTATCCAGAAATACCTTGAGAATGTCCAAGGTCAACTGTGTATCTGACAACTTATCCATAGAAGCCACTGAGAAAGCTTGATCTTCAAACTCCCTTGGATCATGTTATTGAATGCTTGTATCATTTCTTCTGTGGAAAGAAACTTTTGGTCTCTTTGATTGGAAATTGTAGTAGCAAAGGAGAACTCAGCAGTTGCATGGGCTTTGAGGGGCTAGAGTGTGATTAGAGCGAAAAACAGAGTGAAAGTGGGCTAAGGATAGCAACTTGGAAAATTTCCCGGAGTTAGAAAATTTTCAGGGAGTGAGTGCACAGGCGGAAAAAATTGCCACCCTTGCATATGAGAGGGAATTGCATTTCATGTCAGGGCGGCAAATTTTGCTGCTCTTGCATGTAAGGTATGTTCATGCAGTAAAAATACCCCTCTTGCATCTTGAAGAAAGTTCATTTATGCTCGGGCGGTGATTTTTGCCGCCCTTGCATGTGAAGGGAAAGTTGGTTAACACTTTCATGACAATTAAATGTGTATGGGCGGCAATTTTTTCCGCCCTTACACATTGGCCACAACAAAAGGTAACAACATGAGCGGTGATTTTCACCACTCGTGCACTTGGTATAAAAAGCCATATGCATTGGCAGTGAAAATCACCACTCATGCATTTGGGGACTATTTGAAATATCATGTATGGGCAGCAAAATTTGCCGCCCCTACACGTAGGGCAAACACTAATGTGAAGGCAAGATGCATGGGTGGCAAATTTTGCTACCCCTGTACTTTGAAAACAAACAACATGCATGGGCGGTGATTTTCACCACCCTTGCATATCAAGGGACTCAAACATGCACCGGCGGAAAAAAATGCAGCCCTTGCATGCAAACAAATTTTTTCTAACTCCTAAAAACTACCAAAAAATCAAGTTTAGTGAGTTCACCACTTGATCTGTTTGCACAAAAATCAAGAAATTGAGAAACCAAGGTGAGAATATGCTTGAATGGATTCTCAGGATATAGAGGATCACGCATGAGGATAAGATAATTCACCTCGAAATACATGCTTAGAGTTGTAGGCTACGAAATGGACAAGTTTCGTAGGGGTCATCCTACAAAATGAGCTCAGCTGATTTTGAGGACAACACAATGTATTGTTTATTTTCAGATTCGTAGATATAAGGATGAGATTGTATGTGATATAGTACCTATGGATATATGCCATGTTTTGTTGGGTCGACCATGGCTCTGTGATAGAGAAGCTATACATAATGGCAGAGAAAATACATATAGCATAATAAAAGATGGGAAAGAGTGTGTTTTGAATCCATTGTAGGGTAAATAAAAGGAAGTGGCGAAAGAAGTTACAACAATATGCCCTGATGGATGTATAGAGAAAGAGGTTGAAAAAGAAGAGGAAAGTGCAGCAGTGGTTGAGGATAAAGAAGAAAGAGAAGAGGCTAGGCAGAGGTTTCTGAGAATGAAAAGAACAAGGATAGAGTTGTAGAGGAAGATGGTGAGATCACAATAGAGATTGAGGAGCAATGTAATGTTGCAGTAGTTGAAGAGGATAATGTTACAATAGTTGTGTGTCCTTTGGAGAACATGATGATGGTGGTAGCAGTTGTTGGTGAATATGAAAAAGTTGCAGTAAGGATGATCAAGATGTTGTCACAAGAGAAAAAGAGGAAGAGAATGGTGAAGTTATAGGTGTAGATTTGTATCCGGATGCTGCAAGTTGTGAAGAGGGATTTTGGTGGAGGAGGTCGGTTGATGGTGGGTTGGATCCCACGAAGGAGGTGAGGAGTGGACAAATTATTTGGAGGAGGAGGTCAAGTTGTGGTGGACATGAGCCCACGAGAGGAAGGAGGAAGAAGGTGCACATTTGGTGGAGGAGGACGACAAGTGTTCAGACTAAGTGCTGGAAGAGGCGGAGGAAGAAATTCTTTCTGTCTAATTTAGTAATGGAGTTTTCTGTAGGTTGTTTTCAACCTGGAAGAGTAGTCCCACTACTCAACTCCATTTTGTGAGTCCTACTCACAAAATTTTCCTACCCGACGTGTCTGATGTAGGAGCACCCCGGGCGAATTGGCAATCAACATCACCCAAAAAGATTTAATTTGTTTATTTTAGTTTTGGTTTTCTTATGTTTTGTTTTCACATTTCTCTGCCTTGGAGTGTAGGTGAAATAATTAGATTTGATCAAATTCAATTTTTGACATATACTCAGTTTCGGTACACATTGACGATTTTCAGCTTCGTGTCTGCTTTGACACAATCATTTGGAAAGTAGTGACAACATTCAATGAGAAAATATGTGTGCATCTTTACTCTTCTGTGGTCTGATGGTGTTTGATTACATTATTGCTATGTTTGCTTGGATGTTGCAAATGAAGATGATTTGTCTCTGTCATTGTGAAAAAGGAAATGATTGTTGTAATGAAGGCCGCAACAAAGAGAGAACTCCTACAGACTTTGGTAGAATGTCATATGTTTGAAAGTTAAACCTTTGGAGGGGCCCGCATTCTGTTTGCAATATTACAATCCTAACATTTCATATCCCATATATTACATCTTTCAAATAGAGGTTCGGTGGTTTTAGCATGAAATGGAATAACAAGTGCCTTAAATAATCTATGCCATCACAACTGAATACAAAATGCAAAATACCTCAAAAGGGGTCGTGGGTAGTCTTGGAAGGAAGGAATTAAATATTTATTGAATTTATGTTTCTATCTCTTTGAAAAGTCCACATGGAAGACCAACGATTGCTGTTCCATGGAATGTCAATGAAAATCATTGAATTCTGATTTGTTTTGAGCCGATGGAATTCATATCTTATGAAGAATAAAATACATGTGCGGAAGATAGGAAGGCACGGTCTGGAGGAGAAAAAGGAAGGGGAAGCACTTGCAATAATTTGATATATAACATTAATCTACAAGCTTTGGAGGGGGGGCACGACTGAGAAGAAAAGAGTTCATTGCTACCTAGAGAATAAGGAATTGATAAAATGTTATCAGAGCAAAGTCTCAGTCCTTGGTAGAGGGAAATGATTGTGAAGTGAGTTGAAGAAAGGCATGATAGCCTGTGTGTAGATAAGGAAGTAGATGCTACAAATAGAGAAAGAGAGTTTTGCAAATTGGTTGAAGATGACCAAAGCCATGAAGGCCATATTGTAAATATGTTGCAGACTATGTAAATGTTGAATTGAATACAAATTTTGTGTTGCAATCTTGTAGTACTTTAGGTAGAGTATTGTTTGTGTCTTGAATTTGTGGGTAAGAGTTCCATTTTTTTGAGAGGGTTATTTTGTTTGCGTTAATTGGTGCAGAAAGGAAACAATTTTGTTTGATACCACTTGGTGCAAAAAGTAAACTCCTCCTGCCCACTTAACTACTTACACTATTTACCAGTCACAACTTACTCTCAAAACAAACCAATTGCAACAAGAAATTGTTTCAATTTTATTTAATTCAAATAAGAAACAAGTCTGCAACAAATTATTTACATCAAGTCTTTAGATGGCCTCCAACACATACACATCTCTTATTTGCATGTTTATATTTCTTTGCATACTCTCATCTACATTACCAAACAACCATTGCTCTGGTTGCACTTCTGCACCTTCTGGCACCTCAGTCTTCTCTCTCTACCAACTCTCACTTTACTTCGTTGATCCTACTTTCAATTCTTAGACCGTGCCTACACTCTACCAATTTTTTTTCTTTTTAACCTGTCGTGCGCACCTCTTGTCCTTACCATGGCACTTCAACTTCTTATTTTCTTTGCCTTAGTTATAGCACCAAGCTGAGCACTTTCATTTCTCCTCACAGATCGACACTTCAAATGTTTTCATTGCCATACAAGTGGAGAAGATGAGGTGACGGTTTTAATAGTTTGAACAATGGTTTGCATTTTCTTTTACTCTTTCCCGTTCATGCCTCTAAAAGGCATGCTTATTGTTTTATGTGGACTTTTCAAAGTTTATGCAGATTGTCATAAGACCCTTCGCGGCCTCATTCCAAGGTCAATCATACTGAGAGCAATAATGACTGATATGTAGTTTTGAAATTGTATTATATCTTTCCAAAACCGTACATTCTGGAGAAACCCGATATGTCCAAGAATTATGTCATAAAAGTTCATTAAAGGTTCCATCTGGCCTAGAGTTTTGCCATAGCTCATTTCAAAGAATAGATACCCAATGCATGATCAGGTACTGTGGGAAAACAAATACCAACATCCTATCCTTTGCAACATTTTTGTTTGCTGTTACTTGACATTGAACCTAGCTTGCTTTGTCTCTTTAATTAGCAAGCTTGAACTTGGAAACAAGGTATCCTCCAAGTCATTGTACTATTGAAGGCTACTATCAGAGTTATGTAGAACAATCAAAAGCTAAAAGAAGCATAAAAAACTTCTGCATTGCCTTCTCCCAATTCCTCATGCTGCCCACTTCATACATTGCTAAACAATCCAAGACATATGTCATACAAAGCCAAACCATACTTAATAGTAAACAAGAGATCTTTAGTCAATGCGAGAAAGAACAAAATGTAGAGATACTTTTAATATTTTCTCATTGAATGTCGTATTCACTGTCAAGAGAAGCCTCTAAAACAAAAAAATGAAAATGAAATGTTTTTGGCGATGCAAGATTGCTCGTTCGCCTGAAATGCTCTTACATCAAGAATATCCAGTTTTTTTCATAAATGTAGTTTTTGACTAAAAAATGCTTTTTGGGACCGTTCAGTCCCCTCACATTCAAGGAGAAGAACTTCATTTATGGCCTTGCCTAGAGTGAGCCTCTAGGGTACTTTGTCTCCCATTAGCTATTTCCTTGGTAGCTTCCCTCTACCTAGTTTCCCTCTAAGAGGGTCTTCCAGCTTTACCGTTTGTCCCCACATCTGCCAACTTTTTCATATGGCCTTTTCCCTTCCTCTTGGCTATTACCCATCCCTCCTAGTTACTCCACAAGGAACTAGGTCCTGCTCTAGGGGTTAAAACTCTAGGTGAAGACAACTCCACCCTTTTCCCCTTTTCTTCACCTTCTAAGACAATGGGGGGGGGCATGAAGGACATACTTAGGAGCTTGCTCCCCTACAACCACCTCCTCCCTCTAAGGGGTGTTTTTGTTTTTAGTTTTAGGAGATTGATCCTGGATCTCTCCTTCTTGTTTCTCTTCTGTTCCTATAGTTTTTTCCTTTGGCTTAGTGTTCAGAAGCTCTACCAACTACTGTTTGATCACTGGAGAGTTCTTCTCTTTAGTTCTTATAGGTTCTATTGGTTTGGGAGGGGATCTTATGATGTTTAGTATATCTTCTTTGAAGGGATACTCCTCTGTGCCTACCTCCTCATCTCTCACCTCTTTAGGTTTTTGGTTTTTTAGGAGGTTGCATTCAGTGATCAGGTGGCCTTTTCTGAAACAATCTTGACATAAAGTAGTGGCATTTTCATAAACCAGTTGTTGCTCCCAGCTTCCATATTTAGATGTTATATTGATTGAAGTAGTGAGAGTTTTATGTATGTCTACATTGACACAAAAGCAAGAAAAAATCTACCTCATTTTGTTCTTGTTAGTATTGCCCAGTGCTATGAATCTGCCAAATGAGTTTCTAGTCTAGGTGAATATTTTCTCATCCCAGTACTCTAGCGGTAGTCTTGGTAACCTCACCCAAACTGGGGCATATTTGTTTAGTTCCATGGACACATTGAAACCAAGTTTCCAATGACCCGAACACAAGTTGTGTTTACCATACAACCAAGGGCCTCCAACCAGTATTGCGATAAGGTCCTCCTTAGCAGTGAACTTGAACAAAAATAGGCCTCTAGACATAACACTAGTCATAACACTTCCCTTTAGGTGCCATCTAGAAGATACCCATCTCTGAAACATGTCTATATTTGGTCCCAGAGAATAGAACTTTCCAAACAAAGATAGCTGCATAGATGAGACTATCTTTTCCATCATGAGGTCCAAGATTTGAAGGTTCGTTCCTTTCTCTGACTCTGACAGCATAGGAATAGCAGATTCCTCTTTGTTCCATTCATCTTCACCAAGTAGGACATGTTGCAAGTATGGGCCTAATTGGTGTTGTCATTGATGTCAACATACTCCTGTTGCATTGATGTCAAGGATTGGATGAGTTGTGTGCTGAGGATATTGAGAAAAGTAGTCCTATCAGAAACAGAGAAGAATAGTGAAGACAGTGAAGCTCTATGAAGTGAAGATCCCAGCTAAGATGAAGATCAGAGGATGCGCATCAAAGGGTTTGTAGATATGTGTCTAAAGGTGATCCAGTAAAGATTTGAGAGGTCCGCATGAAGATTTGAAGAAGTTATAGCCATATGAGTAAAACTAGTTCTGGTAGATGTTCAGAGGTGACAGAGTGACACAAATAGGTCTGGTGAGATCCGGAAATGCAATATCTTGTTCATGGTCTGGAGGTTTGGTAGATGTTTTGCAGATTTGGTGGAGTGTTTAGGAAGTCAATGTGAATTGACAACTCAATTGGTTCATGGTCTGGAGCTCTGCAAGCATTTATTCCAATGTGACAGTGATGACAGACTATGTTCTTGAGGTTCTGGATGAAGAAGAGAATGATATCAGTAAGCAGAAGTTGTGTGGATGTTCTTGGTGATTCAGGCAAGCTTGTGGGGGTCTCTAGATTGTGTCCAGTTCATGTTGGTGGTCTGCATTGAAGATTGAGCTCGTAATTGAAGATTAATTTTCGGGTGATGATGTTCTTCCTAAACTTGGCCGACCGGATGATTTACACATCTTGCGGATAATCTTGAAGATGTTCTGCGATGGATGGCGTGTTCCTCAAAGAAGATTGAAGTCCCAGATATGTGTGGCTAACAGTGTGGTGATTCACATGAAGTCTTTTGTAATAAATCTGTTGTATTTGTGTATTTGCTTGGTAATAAAATAAAGTATGTATTGTGCTGACTTTGATGATTATCCCAAAGTCGATGTCTTGTATAAATGAGAGTTGTGAAGTCATTTCAAAGTATTGGTGCAGAGATGAGGAAGTGGTAGAGAGAAGAAGAGCGAAAGTATTGAGCTTAAATGGAACTTACTCAAGCATGGTGAAGATGGTAATCTTCAGTTCAAGTATGTAATATTTATTATTCTGTAGACAGTGTGTGATGAAGGGGGGTAAATCACAAAACACACAATAACATATATTGAACACAACAAATAGAACTTTCTTTTATTGAACTGGGCAACTCATTACATTACAGAAGCTCAATTACAATTAGAGGATGAATCCTCTACTGGCTGCAACACATTACAGCTTTCCCAACCTCAAGACTCTTGAATCTTCAGCCTTCTGTAACCCCAAAATTAGCTAGGGTTTCTATTTTCCCACCTATTCTTGACTCTACACTTGTCCCCTTAGCTCTCCTCCTCCCCAGGGTTCCCAAAAATGGTTATTAATAGCCTTTTTGGCGGCCAACAACCTAATTTCAAATTTTGCATCTCCCTCCAAAAATAGGTCAACTTCCGGGAGCCATAACTTTTGATCCGGGACTCCGATTGACGAACTGTTTTATGCGTCAGAAAGATCGCGGAGTTCTCTACGTGCTAAGGACCAACTCTGCCAGTTCTAGCCATTTTCAGGCTCGTACAGGGCCGTTTAGTGCCTCAAACCTGAGTTTGAATAATTTTCAGGCATTTTTCAGGAAACAGAAACTTTAATATCTTTGAGCTCACAAATGATCTTCGTGTGATTCCTTCGCCAAAGGTCTTATATATCTGTTATGTAACTTCATGTAAATTTTGACTTCATTCCGTGCCTAAATGTAAACTTTCTAAAAATAGCAGTTTACTATTTTTAGCAGTTTGGGAAAATTGAAAGTTCTACATTATTAGTCAGGTGATTATGGGACCAGAACCACAGATTTTGAGAAGAAATGGGTAGAACATCAACAATTTTGAAACACATTTTTTTTTTGGGTGATGCAAGATTACCCTTACACCACTGGATGCTCCTGCATCAGACACCCAGGGTAATTTGAGAAGTGACCTTGTCACGTCTCAGGTGTTTGTGTGAGGAAAACCCAAACGGTCAACCTCTGCCTTAGACAACCAAGAAGAATCTTCAACAGGCCTTCCTTTCCATTTCACTAGATATTCTTCATATTGCCTGTTTCGAGTACTCCTTGCCACACGGCTATCCAAGATCTCTTCTATCTCCTCTATTGAAGTAGATGCCGGAATACTCCACTGCACTTCTGTTGGTCCATCCTTTGTTCCACCTTCATGATATTCTGATAAATCAGCAATGTTGAAAACAAGGGAAATATTGATCCCACTCGGCAGCTCTACCTCATATGCATTTCCTGAATCATGCTTCTTCAGGATTCTGCATGGTCCAAATTTCTTCATTTTCAACTTATTGTATGTTCCAATTGGGAACCTTTTTTTTCTCAAGTGAACCATGACTTCATCTCCTACCTGGAATTCCTTATATCTCCTCTTCTGATCTACCTTAGCCTTGTATTGAATATTCATTTTATTAATGTGCTTTCTCACCTCTTCATGCAAATTCTTCAGATGTTCTGCAAAGTCTTCAGCTTCAACACTTGTCTTTTCTCCATTGTCCAGCTTCCTTAACTCAGAAGCATTTCTTGGGCTATTGCCATATACAATCTGGAATGGTGATTTACTAGTACTCCTATTGACATAATTGTTGTAAGAAAATTCTGCTTGTGGTAAAATCAAATCCCATCCCTTGGGCTTATCCCCTACTAAGCATCGTAGTAGGTTACCCAAACTCCTATTCACCACTTCTGTCTGTCCATCAGTCTGTGGATGGTGTGCAGAACTAAACTTCAAATCTGTCTTCAACTTCTTCCACAATGTTCTCCAAAAATAACCAACAAACTTGGTATCTCGATCTGAAACTATGCTCTTTGGTAGACCATGTAATCTCACCACCTCTTTGAAAAATAATTCAGCAATATGAACAGTATCATTAGTCTTCTTGTGAGGAATAAAATGTGCCATCTTTGAGAATCTATCCGCCACTACAAAAATGGAATCATGTCCTCTCTGTGTCCTTGGTAAACCAAGAACAAAATCCATACTGATATCATCCCATGGCTTCTCCGGTACAGGTAATGGTTGATACAATCCTGTATTCTGACTTGTTCCTTTTGCTATCTGACACACTCTGCAACTCTGCACAAATTTCCTCGCATCGTGTTGCAACTGTGGCCAATAATAATTTTCGCCAATAATAGCAATAGTCTTATCTCGACCAAAGTGTCCAGCCAATCCCCCACTATGCTTCTCCTTAATCAGGTTCTCTCTCATGGAACTCCTTGGAATGCACAACTGGCTTCCTCTAAACAACATGCCATCTTGGATAATGAAATCCAACCATTTTGTCCTGTCTAAAGTAACAGGTTCCAAACAAGCTTTCCAAGCCTCTGTAAAATCTGAATCTTCAAGATACAAACTTTTGAGCTCATCGAACCCAACAACCTCTATCTTCATTTCTGTCAACAAATTTTGTCTTCTGCTCAAGGCATCTACAACTCTATTGGACTTCCCACTCCTGTGCTTCAAAACAAAGGTATAACTCTGCAAAAACTCAACCCATTTTGAGTGCCTTTGGTTCAACTTCCCTTGACTATTAAGATACTGCAAAGCCTGATGATCAGTATATAAAAAAAACTCTTTTGGCAACAAATAATGTCTCCATTTCTTCAAAGCCTGAACTATTACATAAAATTCCTGATCATAAACAAAATACTTTTTCTTGGCATCATTAAGCTTCTCACTAAAATAGGCAATGGGCTTACCTTCTTGGCTCAAAATAGCTCCTATACCACTACCACTAGCATCACAATCTACCTAAAATACCTTATTGAAATCTGGAAGTGCTAAAATAGGTTGTTCTACAACTTTCTGCTTCAATGTATCAAAGCTCTTGTCTGCTCCTTTAGTCCATCTAAACTCTTTTCTATCCCCTCTCATTGTCTCAGTTAGAGGTGCACAAATGCTACTGAAATTCCTGATAAACTTTCTATAAAAACTTGCCAAACCATGAAAAGATCTTACCTCCGTTGCACTCCTTAGCGTAGGCCACTCAATGATAGCCCTTACTTTTTCTGGGTCCATCTTAAGACCTTCCTCTGAGACAACAAATCCCAGGTATACCAACTCTTTCTTTGCAAAACTACATTTCTTTAGATTAATCAGCAACTTCTCCTCCCTCAGCTTCTCTAGAACTCTTTTGATATGCATCAAATGCTCATCCCAAGTCTTACTGAAAATCAAAATATCATCCAAATAAACAATAACAAAACTTCCCAAAAATTCTTTTAGTACCTTGTTCATGAGCCGCATGAATGTGCTTGGTGCATTGGTTAGCCCAAATGGCATGACTAACCACTCATACAAACCCTCCTTTGTCTTAAAGGTTGTCTTCCATTCATCTCCTTCTCTGATTCGAATCTGGTGATACCCACTCTTCAGATCAATCTTCGTGAAGTACTTGGCTCCACTCAAACAATCCATTATGTCATCCATTCTTGGCAATGGAAATCTATACTTGATCGTTATCTTATTGATGGCTCAAGAGTCTGTACACATCCTCCATTCTCCATCTTTCTTTGGTGCTAGTACTGCAGGTACTGCACATGGACTTAGGCTCTCCCTTATCAGTCCCTTCCTCAACAACTCCTGAACTTGTCTGTTCAGCTCTTCATTCTCTGCAGGGGTCATTCTGTGGGCTACCTTATTTGGCAAATTGGCTCTTGGTATCAAATATATTTGATGACTTATCTTCCTTACTGGTGGTAAACCTTCTGGTACATTATCAGAGATAATGTCCTGGAACTCTTCCAACATATCTGAAACTTCTGCTGGTACATCTTCACAGTTCTCTTGACTAATCTTGGGAATCAATGCAAAGCAATGATGCTCATGCTTCATTCCCTCCAAAAACTTTCTACCATCTACCAAGCAAATTCTGGCAGTGCTAAATACCTTTTCTTCTACCTCCTTCAAGGGCTTCAACTTATGACGAATTCCATCCTTTGTTAGGGAATATGTGTTTGCACGGCCATCATGGACAGCGCTCCTATCATACTGCCACGGCCTCCCCAATAACATATGACATGCATCCATCGGTATGATGTCACACAGCACCTCATCATGGTAGTCACCAATCTTGAACTTCACTAAACACTGTTCATTGACCAAAGCTCTATGGTCCTTCTACAACCATGCAATCCTGTATGGATGTGGATGCTTTCTTCTTGTCAACTTCAACTTGTCAACCATCTCCTCTGAAACAAGATTATCAGTGCTTCCACTGTCAACAATAATATCACAACACGTACCTTCACATTTGCACCTTGTGCGAAATAAACTCTTCCTCTGATTAGGTTCTTTCTCCTCATTCAACAAAGTTCTTCTGACAACTAGGGTTTCTCCCCTTTCTGCATCTTTAGAGTGCTCAGACTGTGCATCTTCATCCACATGTGCAACTCGTGCATTACCTTCAGGTCTTCTGTTCATCCTTCCTTGATGTTGCGGACACTTGTATGCTCGATGCCCTTCTTCTCCACATTGGAAACAGGTTCCTCTGAAACCTCCTCTTCCAGGTCCTTGCCCAGGTCTGCCTCTTCCTCTTCCTCTTTGCTCACCATTGTTCTGGTCACGAGGGCGGTAGGTATTATCACCTTTCTGATTTCGACTAGTACCAGCTTCTTCACTTTTCTTTGCATCTTCATTTCGGCCCCCATAGGGTCTTCCACCAGTCCTTCCGCCATGACCTCTTCCCCTTTGCTTACTGTCAAATCTTTTATTCAGCTTCTCTTCCACCTTCAGGAAAAATTGGTACGCATCTTCTATGGTGGTCATTCTTACTAGGCTCAACTCCTCTTGAATACTTGGCCTCAACCCATTAATGTAACAGGCTACCTTCTCCTTGTTGGGCTTTGCACGGCCTGTCCTGATAGTAATTTTATAAAACTCTTCTGTATACTCCTTAACGGACTTGTTACCTTGCTTTAGTCCTTGCAGCTTCTTCAGCAACTCCATCTCATAGTCCACAGGAATGAACTGCTTCTTCAGTTTCTCCACCATCCGATCCCATCTAGTGATTTTTCCTTTTCCTCTTCTATTCTTCTCTAATTGGACCTCCTTCCACCAAATATTGGCATGGCTCTTCAACTTTGCTTTTGCAAACTTAACCTGATCTGGGTCCTCCACATCTTCATACTCAAAATACTCCTCCATGTCATTGATCCAATCAATAAGCTGTTCTGGATTCAAATCTCCAGAATATGTAGAAACTTCGATCCTAGGCCTCTTTCCGATCTTCAAAATGGCCCTCAACAACCTAACTTCTGCAGCATCTCCGGTGGCTTCTTGTTCTTCCTCAGATAGCTCTTCTTCAGCTTCATCTTCACTTTCTTCTCTTACCCTCGGCTCAAACCCTCTTCGTAGCTCCTCTTGCAATGCATTGATTTGTCTTTGTAGGGCTCTAAAACCCTCTTCTGTCAAAGCATTCCTCCCAACATGATTTCTTCGTGGAGGCATCTTGGTCTCCGCAGCAAACCCACAACCTCAGGTCCTGGTGCAAACTGCCTCACGGTCGGCGATCTGTCTACACACTCAGGAACCCTTGCTCTGATACTACTTGATGAACGGGGGGTAAATCACAAAACACACAATAACATATATTGAACACAGCAAATAGAACTTTCTTTTATTAAACTGGGCAACTCATTACATTACAGAAGCTCAATTACAATCAGAGGATGAATCGTCTACTGGCTACAACACATTACAGCTTTCTCAACCTCAAGACTCTTGAATCTTCAGCCTTTTGTAACCCCAAAATTAGCTAGGGTTTTTGTTTTCCCACCTATTCTTGACTCTAGACTTGCCCCCTTAACTCTCCTCCTCCCCAAGGTTCCTAAAAATGGTTATTAATAGCCTTTTTGGCGGCCAACAACCTAATTTCAAATTTTGCATCTCCCTCCAAAAATAGGTCAACTTCCGGGAGCCATAACTTTTGATCCGGGACTCCGATTGACGAACCGTTTTATGCGTCGGAAAGCTCGCGGAGTGCTCTATGTGCTAAGAATAGGATTTGCTAGTTTTGGCCATTTTCGGGCCCCTATGGGGCTGTTTAGTGACTCAAACCTGAGTTTGAATAATTTTCAGGCATTTTTCGGGAAACATAAACTTTAATATCTTTGAGCTCACAAATGATCTTCGTGTGATTCCTTCGCCAAAGGTCTTATATTTTCGTTATGTAACTTCCTGTAAATTTTGACTTCATTTTGTGCCCAAATGCAAACTTTCTAAAAATAGCAGTTTACTATTTTTAGCAGTTTGGGAAAATTGAAAGTTCTACATTATTATTCAGGCGATTATGGGACCAGAACCACAGATTTTGAGAAGAAATGGGTAGAACATCAACAATTTTGAAACACATTTTTTTTTGGGTGATGCAAGATTGCCCTTACACCACTGGATGCTCCTGCATCAGTGTGTCTCCTATAAGTAGTGGGCCTCTTGTGAGCAGTGTGCTCAGGCAGTGAGCCCTAATTGGCATGTGCCATTTTGTTCTTCTTATTCTTTTAACAGAGAATACAATCTTGGGTTAGTCACCTCATGGTTTCTCCCTTAACCGGGTTGTCCACGTTAAAATCTTGGTGTCATATGTGCTAATGCGTCTCTGCTCTTGAATTATTGCATTGTGCTTCCATGATTGATTTATTATTATGCTATTGAATTGCAAGAAGGATTTAAGTGTTTAAAGAATAGAAAGTTTTGGGACAACTGATTCACCACCCCTCTCAGTTGTCTGTCCTAAAACTAACAATTGGTATCAGAGCTAAGTTCCTCTAAAAGAGCTTAACCGCTTAAGGAGATCTAGGATGTCTTCCTACAAGAAGGATAGTCTAAGATTTGATGGAACCAATTACACTCTTTGGAAAAGCCGCATGGAATGTCACTTACAATGTATGGGAATGCAATATTGGAACATAACTTCAAAGAAGTATGTTCCTCCAAAGAATGGCCCGACAACTGTAGATGAAATCAAAGATACTGAAGTCAATCTTTGAGCTAAAGAAGCTTTACTAAGTGCCTTATCTTATTCAGAGCTGACAAATGTTATAGATTTAAAAATTGCATATGAGATTTGGGAAAAATTAGAACTTCTGCATGAAGGAGACAAATATGTTAAGTGTGCCAAGCTATAGAGTCTGAAAGGAAAATTTGAAAACTTGAAGATGAGAATATCACTACATTTATGCCTAAAGTAAATGAGCTTGTTTGTGGCATTAGGTGTGTAGGTGGAATCTTGTATGAAGATGAGATTGTTGCCAAATTTCTCAGATCCCTACCTCCTGCTTACAAACACAAGGTTGCTACCATTAAAGAATTCAGATCTTTTTCAAATATCACAAGAGATCAATTGGTTGGAAAATTAGCTGTATTTGAATTGGTTGAGTTTGGAGATGCACCCCCAAGATTGAATCTGCATTCAAAGCTAGTGCCTCTATAAAAGGCAAACAAAGGTATGATCCAAGAGAGAACTCCTTAAAGAAACTATCATGGTATGAAAAATCAAGAAAAGATCTAGAAGAAGATGAAGCAGAAGTTGCTCAACTTGAAGCCCTTATTGCAAAAAGACTGCCAAGAGGATCTAGTAAGTATGAAGGAAAATTACCCTTCAAATGTTTCAATTGCAACAAGATTGGTCATTTTGCCTCAAGGTGTCTAGAAAGATTTTCAAGGGAAAATCCAAACAGATCAAGATTCCAAAAGAAATGTTACTATGTTCATGAAGATGATGATGATGGAGTAACAGATGATGAATCAGAGATAGGAAACAAATTTGGAAGTGACTGGGTGTTTATTGCCATCAAGGAAGAAGATCCAATGCCCTCTGAATCTGTCAATCATAAAATGATAGAAAGAGCTCTGGGTGCCCAAGTTGAAGAAAAGGATGATTGGGTCATTGAAAGTGGATGCTCCCATCATATGACTGGTGACAAAAATAAGTTCATAGATTTGGAAAGATATGACAGAGGAGTTGTAAAATTTGGTGATAATTCTGCTGGTAGAATCAGAGGTAGAGGAACTATTTCTTTTGATGGAAAGAACAAAACTAGTGATGTACTGTATGTTGAAGGTCTGAAGCACAATCTTCTCAGTGTTGGACAGTTGGTGGACAAAGGCTATGATCTCTAATTCAAAAATAGAAAATGTAAGATCTTTGAAAGTTCTGGAATAGAGATTGCATCTGATACTCAAACAAAAGGTAACATCTTCCACTTGGTTGGTACTGAGAAAAGTTGTTTATTTGTTCAAATTGATTAGAGTTGGTTGTGGCATAGTAGAAAGTGTCATGTGAATTTTTATAATATCATCAAGATAAGCAACACTCAGGCTATAAGAGATCTTACAAGACTGGTGAAACCTACTAATAGTTTGTACAAAGAATATCAGTTGGGTAAGTAGAGCAAAGTCACATTCAAAAGTAAGGAACAATCTTCTACCGGATTGTTGGACTTAATACATACTGATCTATGTGGACCAGCAAGAATTAGGAGTTTGCAAGGTGATAGATATTTCATGCTACTAATTGATGATCATTCCCGGATGATGTGGGTGACTTTTCTAAAAGAGAAATCTGAAGCTCTTGAGAAATTCAAAATATTCAAGGCTATGGTAGAAAATGAAACCAGATTAAACATAAAGTGTCTTAGGTCTGACAGAGGTGGAGAATTCACATCCAGAGAATTCATAAAATTATGTGAAAAACATGGGATAAAAAGATAGTTATCTACTCCAAGGACTCCACAACAGAATGGAGTAGTGAAGAGAAAGAATTGGACCATCCAGGAAGCATCTAGAACCATGATGATGGAAGCAAATGTTCCTCAGATCTACTGGAGATAAACTGTAAGCACTATTGTCTATACTCTTAATCGAGTACAAATCAGAAGCAATACTGGTAAGACCCATTATGAACTCTAGTTTGGCATCACTCCCACTGTGAAGTATTTTAGAGTCTTTGGTAGCAAATGTTACATTAAAAGAGATGAAGATCTTGGCAAATTTGATGCTAGAAGTGATGAAGGAATATTCTTGGGCTATTCTACTCAAAGCAAAGCATACTGGTGTTATAGCAAGAGATTGAGAAAGATTATAGAAAGTACAAATGTAAAGATTAATGAAGGAATTGAAAAATGCTCAAGGTTTTATGAATATAAAGAAGATGATCAGAATGATGTTTTGGTCCAAGAAGTTCAAGCCCCTTCTAAAATTCAGATCCAGACTGATCCGGAGAATCAGGAAGAAGAGATAATTTTGAATGAACCTGTCCAAGAAATAAAAGTACAAGAAACTTCCAAAACTCCCAGGTATGTAAGACTGAATCATTCTAAAGACTAGATCATAGGTGATAAAAGCAAAGGTGTTCAAATAAGAAGAAAGATTGCTCAAGACTCAGAAAAGTATTGTCTCATTTCAAAAATTGAACCAAAAATAGTAAGTGAAGCATGCAATGATGAAAGCTGGACTAAAGCAATGGAGGAAGAGTTGATGCAGATTGAGAAAAATCACACTTGGGATCTTGTTCCTAGACCTAGAAACAAAAATGTGATTGAAATCAAATGGCTCTTTTGGAATAAACTGAATGAAGATGGTGAAGTAGTAAAAAACAAAGCCAAATTGGTCTGCAAAGGTTATTCTCAAGTAGAAGGATTTGATTTTGAAGAAACTTTTGCTCTGGTTGCAAGAATTGAAGTAGTCACATTATTTCTTGCCTTTGCTGCCTTCAAGGATTTCAAAGTATATCAGATGGATGTCAAGTTTGCCTTCCTGAATGGTGACTTGGAAGAAGAAGTAGACATTGAGCAACTGGATGGATTTCAATTGTATGATCATGGTGATATGGTCTGCAAGTTGAAGAAAGCACTATATGGACTCAAACAAGCCCCAAGAGCCTAGTATGAAAGATTGGATAAACATCTTTTGAAGATTGGTTTCAACAAAGGCACTGCTGACAGTAACTTGTACTTCAAAATTGATCATGAAAATATCTTGATTGTTGAAATATTTGTTGATGATAACATTTTTGGAGGAAGAGATAGTATGTGCAAAACTTTTGCAAATCAAATGAAAAGTGAATTTGAGATGTCCATATTTGGGGAAATGAATTTCTTCTTGGGTCTGCAAATCACTCAAACAAAGAAAGGAATCTTCATTTCACAGACCAAATATGTGAAATAATTGTTGAAGAAATTTGGGATGGAAGACTCAAAACCAATGAATACTCCCATGGCAACCGGATGTAAACTGAGCAAAGATGATGACTCTCCTAAGGCTGATCAGAAAAAGTACAGGTCAATGATTGGAGGACTACTATATTTAACTCAAACTAGACCTGACATTATGAATGATGTTGGTCTTGTTGCCAGATTCCAAGCTAATCCTAGAGAATCTCATGTTATGGCAATCAAGAGGATTCTCAAATATCTAAAATGAATAGTTGAGTATGGTTTATGGTATCCTAGAGATCGTGATTTCTCTCTTCATGCATATACAGATTCGGATTGGGTAGGAGATGTGGATGACCGGAAGAGCACCAGTGGTGGAACATTCTTCTTAGGGAAAAGATTGGTTTCTTGGCTGAGCAAGAAATAAGAGGCAATATCTCTGTCCATTACAGAAGCAGAATATATTGCAGCAGCAGGTAGTTGCACTCAAGTATTGTAGATGAAGCAAATGCTAAGAGAAATCATAGTGGAGTATGAGGAACCTATCACAATCTTCTGTGATAATTCAAGTGTAATAAATATATTAAAAAATCCAGTGTTGCATTCAAAGACAAAACATATATCCATCAAGTTTCACTTTTTGAGAGAGCAGGTGAACAAGAATGAAGTTAGATTGGAGTTTGTGCCCTCCAAGGATCATATTGCAAACATTTTTACTAAACCTCTACCTAAGGACTCTTTTGAGTATCTCAGGGAGAAGTAAGGGGTTATTACCCCTCCGGTTCTAAATTAAGGTGCACTAATGTGCATTAGTCTGGTGGATCTCACAGTCATATCTTGTGGTCCAGATTGATGATAGGAAGCTGCTACTCATGGGGAGTAGTCTGTATGATTTTGAATGATGCATGTATGTGCCCTTTGCCATTGATGTCAAAGGGGGAGAGAAGACATGTGAAAAACAAAAAGTGGTTGCTGATCAAAGGGGGAGCAGTAAAGGAAGAGAAGACATGTGAATGGTTGTTGATAGGGGGAGTTATGTCAGTCAGTGAGGAGAAGTACTTGTCTTGATGGTTAAAATAGTTTTTCACATCATATGTTGCAATCAATGACAAAGGGGGAGATTATTGCAAGTATGGGCCTAACCGATGTTGTCATTGATGTCAACATACTCCTATTGCATTGATGTCAAGGATTGGATGAGTTGTGTGTTGAGGATATTGAGAAAATTAGTTCTATCAGAAATAAAGAAGAACAGTGAAGACAGTGAAGCTCTATGAAGTGAAGATCCTAGCTACGATGAAGATCAGAGGATGTGCATCAAAGGGTTTGTAGATATGTGTCTAAAGGTGATCCAATAAAGATTTGAGAGGTCCGCATGAAGATTTGAAGAAGTTATGGCCATATGAGTAAAACCGGTTCTGGCAGATGTTCAGAGGTGATAGAGTGACACAAATAGGTCCGGTGAGATTTGAAAATGCAATATCTTCTTCTGCGGATTTGGTGGAGTGTTTAGGAAGTCAATGTGAATTGACAACTCAATTGGTTCATGGTATGGAGGTCTGCAAGCATTTATTCCAATGTGACAGTGATGACAAACTGTGTTCTTGAGGTTCCAGATGAAGAAGAGAATGATTTCAGTAAGAAGAAGTTGTGTGGATGTTCTTGGTGATTCAGGAAAGCTTGTGGGGGTCTCTGGATTGTGTCTAGTTCGTGTTGGTGGTCCGCATTGAAGATTGAGCTTGTAATTGAAGATTAACTTCCAGGTGATGATGTTCTTCCTAAACTTGGCCGACTGGATGATTTACACATCTTGCGGATGATCTTGAAGATGTTCTGCGAAGGATGGCATGTCCCTTAAAGAAGATTGAAGTCCCAGATATGTGTGGCCGATAGTGTGGTGATTTGCATGAAGTCTTTTGTAATAAATCAAGTTGTATTTGTGTATTTACTTGGTAATAAAATAAAGTATGTATTGTGCCCACTTTGATGATTATCCCAAAGTCGATGTCTTGTATAAATGAGAGTTGTGAAGTCATTTCAAAGTATTAGTGCAAAGATGAGGAAGTGGTAGAGAGGAGAAGAGCAGAAAGCAGAGCGGAAGTATTGAGCTTAAATGGAACTTACTCAAGAATGGTGAAGATGCTAATCTTCAGTTCAAGTATGTAATATTTATTATTCTATAGGCAGTGGGCCTCTTGTGAGCAGTGTGCTCAGGCAGTGAGCCCTAATTGGCATGTGCCATTTTGTTCTTCTTATTCTTTTAACAGAGAATACAATCTTGGGTTAGTCACCCCATGGTTTTTCCCTTAACCGAGTTTTCCACGTTAAAATCTTGGTGTCATATGTGTTAATGCGTCTCTGCTCTTGAATTATTGCATTGTGCTTCCATGATTGATTTATTATTATGCTGTTGAATTACAAGAAGGATTTAAGTGTTTAAAGAATAGAAAGTTTTGGGACAACTAATTCACCCCCACCCCTCTCAGTTGTCTATCCTAAAACTAACATGACATTTTTCCAAGCCTTAGGACCAAAATTTGAGGTTGGAAAAGTTTCATGAAATTTTAAAAGATTTTGATACACTATAGATTTGTTTTAGTCCAAATAATGAAAGACGATTAAGATCTAATCATCATGAAATTTCTATTTGACAAGCAAGGGCGACATCAAACTCAATGCCTACAACAGGACATAATCATACAAGCTTCCAAGCCTAATTTCATGTGGCCTTAACTTGCCTAAGCCAACAACATTAACATCCAATACAATTGTTATCTGTATATCAGATTCTATAAGCTTCAAATATGGAAATCATGTGGAATGTTTTCTACACCTTAAACTACCTAGTAGAATTCCCTTAAGAAGCTTAATGAATAGTCATCAAGGAAAAATGAAAAGAGTAAAATTGACGGATGTTGTAATTGGAACAACCCTAATAGACATGTGTGCAAAAAAAGAAGCATGTCCAACGTAGATAATTTGTTTGACAAAATGCTTTAATGAAAGTGGGGGTCTCATTGACTATCCTGATTGCCAGACTTACACAAAATGGATTTTTTTAAAACCATTTTTAGAAACTTTCAAGCAAATGCAGTTGGCATGTTAATGCCAAATTTCACATGATAGCAACATCTTCCATGTCCTTGACCAAATATAAGTTTTTATTAACAGGGGATTGTCGTCCATCCATATATAAGGACAGAGGAGTTTTGTCTGATATTGTAGTGAGGCAGAATGTAGAAGCATAGACAAGGCACTAACTATTTGAGAATATGTCTCAAAGAAAACATTGTTTCAAGGAATGTCATAATGACAAACAGGCACATGAACTACTTGACAGAAAACCTCAAAGATATGAGGTCACCTCTATCTCATATAGGAAACCTCAAAGATGTGAGGTCACAACCTCTATCTCATTCACCACAATAGAAATCATTTAAAAATAAAAATAAAATTTGTTAGCTCCACCTTTTTATCACATTCATTATTTGATTATATATATAGAGTGTTCTATTTGGTATCCTTAACTAGAGTTGTGTTCAAAGCACCCTTTCCCTCTAAATGTGACCATAACTCTGAACTAGAAAGGAATGATAGGAAAGATAGTGGCTTCAAAATTGCCACCCGTCACAGGAACACACACACACAACCGACCTTTGGTTTCCTCCTATGGCACTAGAGAAATTAAGTGGTTTCAAATTCAAAACAAGGACTAGTTTGTGTTTTAAGAAGAAAATCTTAAATGATTGGGAAGAGGTCTCCTTTTGTGTTACTCTTGAAAAAAAATTCTTTTGGGGAATACTTAACAATTCATATACAAATATAATAATAACTTAGAAAGTTTCATTGCACCAAGTTAAATGATACATAATGGAAAACTTGAGCTTCAAAAGGAAATGTTAGAATCATATGGTTAAAGGTTGTATCGAAGGAACCAAAGGAGGAGTTGATAAACTTGCTTGAAGGTTCTTAGGTTTATAACCCATATATTCAAATGATCATACAAAAATAGAAAATATACCATTTCTTAAATTCAAACACACCAGTTAACCTAGATAGTCATGTCTTCTCTAAAACTATTTCCATATGAAATTCCTATCAATGGTATCCACTGATTATACTAACATGTGGATGAATGCCAAATAGAAATGAAATGCAGTGAGCAAACATTTTCTAGGATCATTTAAACAACCAATCTAGTCCACGCGAGAGCTAATAATGGATTAGATTGAACTACATAGTGTTTGTTATAAACTTGTTATTACTAGTCTAGTTTTAGCAAACACAACCTAAGTGAAATTGACAGAGTTAAATTGAATATTACCTTATGAAAAATGAATGAATGGTGTACCTTGAACTTAAGCTAATACACCTTTGTGTAATAAAATTTCTACCTTCTTTGTGTTCTCCTTCATGTAGCTCCTTTCTCTGCTTCCAAGCCCAAAATGGTATGCTAATAAAAAATCTTGCAAATCAAATAGGTAAACCCAAGGAAGCTATGACACAAAAGACTTTTATAGATTTGTCAAAGATGAACCAGCTCCTCAATATATAGCACCAATTAGCCTCCTTTTTTAATCAAAATAGAATTTAAAATATTAATGAGAACTCCTTAAATGGCTCCACTTTCTCCTAAGATTCCTTCCAAAATGCCCCCCCACTTTCCCATGATCATATAACTCCTCATTAATACTTGTCATAGCTTCCTCCAAAAAAAGGCGGGGTGGGGGGGGGGGCAATTTGAATTATGAATTTTATATTATTTACTCCTAATAAATTTTAAATAATTAAATAATTAAATTAAATTTTACAATTTAACATTTCTTTCAAATTTGTTTTATTTTACAACAATTACAGTATAAGTATCTTAAATATTATATACTTATATGTTAGCTTTAAATTTATGTTTATTATTAAATATTAATTATTTGGCATGTAATTGGTTTCCAATTTTTAAGTTAAGGTTTTTTATGTAAATGGTCACCACACGAGACTCCTTAATACCACCGAGAATACCTCTTGGTGTTAATAATAATAATAATAATTTTAATGTAGAGTTCTAATTATCAAATTAAATTTTCTCATGCAAAATTTTGTTTTTTATTAAAATAATAAAAATTTCTTAATCATTCAAAATATTTATTTTAATAAGTTTTCTCTTCTACCATGGCAATTTTTATTCAATTTAATCCACATATCTAATTTGATTAAATTTGGGGTCAAGGAGGAGGGTTGTGACATTGCCACTATCTTCTTAGTTGTCATGTGGAATTTGACAAAAGGTTTCTCTAACATGCTAATGATTTTGGATACATGGATGTTCTAGGGGAAAAGGGTTTTCTTCGTTGAACTCAATGTTAAGTTTGACAAGATGACTAGTGATAGATGACATGAAATGTGTTTTGAGATTTGGGTTTGGACTCTTGATTTTGATTTTTGACTTGATTTTAGAAATTTGATTTTAGACACTTTAATTCAACACATGTTTAACACAATGAAGGAAAACAAAGAAAACACAATAACAACCTACACTAATCAAGTAGCTGTGTATGACTTGTAACCACACAAATATATTTGATTTGGTCATAAATAGTGTCGGTCCAATATCTCAAGGCACTAACTACTAAGGATTAGGATCGTACTTGTATCCCACTGTTCCATTTCCAAAAGTAAATAGTGAGTAATTTCATGGGGCTAATTTCTTACTGGTGCATCACAAGTTACAAATGGTCAATGGCTTCCCAAGTCTAGGCTAACACAAGGTTCCATTGAAGCAGTCCTCTACATACCTGAAGGTACATGAGGCCCAAGTCCATGAAATGAGGGTGTTATCTAATGGCTTGGTCTAAGAGGGTGACGCACTCTCCTCCTTCACGTGACAAACTATAGATGATCTCAACTTAGTCAAGAACAACAACTCCTCATTGGAATTTGTATAGCCCGCTAGAACATGGGCTTTGCTAGAACATGGGCTTCGACTACTGTTTTGATGTTACTTCCAAGGTCATTAGATCCATAAGGAAAATGAAAGAAAAGAAGACACGATTGTTTTTTCTTTTCAAGATCACCAAAAGGCTACAAGAAATAGCATGCATGATGTTATGCCTTATGCAACACAAGTAGTTAGAGTGTTTTTTATTCCCAAGAACATGTAAGGGTGCAAGGGGAGAGCATACACTACAATAACCACATAAAGACATACAAAAAATTGAATTATTTTTAATCCTCAAAATCACATTAAGTACAAGATGAGAGCATACACAACTTGATCACATACAAATGCAAACAAGACCGATTCCTCTTAGGATAAAAAAAAGTCAATTGCACACAAAATGCTAGTAGTCTGATTGATTTAGTTTTTTCCAAACAATAATGGATGCGCTCAAAGAGGATTAGTAACCAAAAAAACCCACAAAGTTAGAAAACAAATCAATAATCTTCAAGCAAAAGATTAAAGTCCAAATGTGCTGATTGAGATGTGATTTTGATGATTTAAATTTGCCCATATAATTGAATTTGATTGTGATAACAGTCCATAAAATACATAGATCTATAAAAATTTCAACCGTGCAAATATATTACTTTAAATATTATAATTCTAAGGGTAATGGATGAAAAGTAAGCAAATGGAAGCTATTTCTTTTGAAAACAAAGCATTGAACTTTTGAACCTACAACCATTGCAAAATACAACCATGACCTTCTCTAAAAAATCCAACATGTATCTTATATTCAACATACAAATATGCAGGGAGTTGGATGAAAATGGTGACCCCTATTGCAACCCCATGAATTGTTTATTATAACTCTAAAATCATGTCCATTTTCCTCCTGCAAAATCCATCAATTTGTTGTGGAAAATCACAAAGAGGTGAGCCTAATAAGCTTTACAGAATGAAACGATGAGCCACCAATTTCAAAGCTATTTCTTTCTAAGCTTTGATTGAAGAAAGGTCATCTCCTTTCATCGAGACATGTTGATTTAAAATTAATATTAGCAATTGAGTGCTTGCTAACTGATTCACAATCTTCATATTTCTCTTTCCAATCTTGCTAGAGAGCAAGAGGGAAATCAAGCATTAAAATTCTACCACATGATGTACTAAATTTTGAAACAGAGTCAGTGTTGAATTTTTTTTTATACTTGAGAAGACATGACAACATACAACAATAAACTAATTAAAAATAATTAATGTGGTGATAAAAAATGATTTACTTTGTACTTAACAATGCCACTCAATAAACATACAATCTAGATAATATTCTTCAACAAAATTTGTTAAGCTAATGTCAACAGAATACATCTCAAACTAATCATGTTGCAATTTTACTACCAATTTGATCTCTACATTTATTAGGAATCAAACCCAATCCAAGAATCAATACTAGCATTCAATGATCCTAACCATTTGCTAAGATATAGCCCCCAAAATAAACATGTAATGTCCCCTTTTAGGAACAATACTAATTTTACCCTCAATTATCAATTTTATAATGTCCTCTTCTAGATTTGCCCTAGATTAAACCCTGTTGTTACAATTATAATAAATTAGGGTTAGGAAGATGCCTTACAAGTAGTTATTTCTCTTGAATATAAACCCTGCACTCATCACATAGAAAACACAAGTGCATACATATATACATATAAACTAATGCCATTGTTAGGGTTAGCTAAGCATATATTAAACTCAGAATACAATTCCAATATTACTATTACTATCAAAACACATTTGGAGTATAGGGATAGGGACATGATAGGTTTGACCCAGCCAACCCATACTAAGCCCAAGAGCGGAACTTAGTATAGGGATAGGGTTAGTTATGCTCTTGAATATAAACCCTGCACTCATCACATAGAAAACACAAGTGCATACATATATACATATAAACTAATGCCATTGTTAGGGTTAGCTAAGCATATATTAAACTCAGAATACAATTCCAATATTACTATTACTATCAAAACACATTTGGAGTATAGGGATAGGGACATGATAGGTTTGACCCAGCCAACCCATACTAAGCCCAAGAGCGGAACTTTGGACCTCCTAGCTTTGGTGGCAGGACTTAGACATCCACCAAAGTGGGGTACTTAGTAGAGATTTTGTCTTGCTTCCCTATCCATGCCTTATTCCTTATAGTTAATAACTCATCATGGTAGGAATAGCATGGGGATCGTAGTGGGGTTCTTAGTTTATCCAATCTAAGACCAAGAGTGGGACTTTGACCCTCTTGGCCTTGATGGCAAGGATTTGACATCTATCCAAGGTGGGGTACTTAGATGGAAACCTTATACCCTCTTATCTATGTCTCCTTCTCATCCTCCATGATGAGGTTCAATATTATTTACATCTGAAATACATTATAATAAGTACTAACATTATCATCTATTGTAACATCACTATCCATAATATTCAAGATTAAACATTAAACATGTACCATAATCAAGTGAATACTTAACAAAATGAATGAGCTAATCTTTTTTTTAACCAAAGAAACATAATCTTTTCATCATTTAAGCATATTAATCTAATCAAGATATAACAAAGCTTACGTTCCAATAATCATTTACAATCTTTAGTGAGTAACCATCACTAATCAAATAAAATATGTGCTCAAGGCATCATAAATCAATTTATACATTACAATAGACCAACTGGTCATAAAATGCAAAAATTATATCTGGAACCAATGACATCTTTCTTCATAAGCCTCAGCTTGTCTCATGATTGGGAAGGAGAGCATCATCCTGGTGCTTTTCCTCCAACTACGGACCTGCGGTCCCCCGCTCAACTTCCTAACTGGAAGAGGCCCTACCCTTCACAGAAAGGTTAGACATTAGAAACCATTTGGATAGACATCTAAGTATCTGGTGTTGTGTCCTTCCTAATGTCTCACGATCACACACTATAGATCCACTCTAACTTGTATGACACTACTGGAGACACTAGGCCATTTGGAACACTGTGGACTAACAATGCATGTAGAGACAGATGCATTACTTTGACCAAAGTTTTACATACATACACGTTACACAATGAACGTCGTTTTATGTCCACCACCCTAACTCGACTTATGAGATGTCATGTCCTACAATAAGTTCTTAATGACCTTGTTCTTTAGGTCTAGTATGAGTGAGATCCATTCAATTCATTGCCCATACTTGGACATTTGACTCCCATCACAGAATAGTTATGATTAAATACGTTATCCTCATAATGAGGAACTAGTGACTCCTCGTCACCTTATTTGTTTTCATTCCATATCAATTCGACCATTTTGACCACCTTGGTCTCCCATGGTTTACATTTTCAATATCAAGTCATCACATATGATGAAGTCAATTACATGTACTCAAGGCATACCATGCCTTAGTAGAGTAGATTAGTTTCATTAGGATTAATAGCTCTTCTTATCCTTATGAGATTTAGGTGTTAATCACCAATCCTATAAGATTACACTTAAGTAAGTAATTATAACTCATAACAATAACCAATGAGTCTTAAATCAATCTCATATAAAACAAGTCTATACCCTTCTATAAGCACATTCTAACTATTTCATGATGAGATTATGATCTTAAATGGTCTCATCACTTCCATAATTGAGGGTTTAAGTATATAACCTTTGACTATTTAAGTAACCCTATAAATGATTCATAGTCGGCTTTCCATACAAGCCTGACTTGGTATTAGTTTAGGTGTTGTAAACACTCTGACATTTATTTGCCTTCCCAGCTGTCACCATAGTTGAATGACTATGTTACGGGTATTATTGCCTTCTTGGCTGTTATCATAGTCAAGTGACTACATTATTCATTTATAACTATCATCATTCTAGAGTTTCTCTTTACTCCATTCGAGAGCTATTAAGCTCTAACTACGCCATTATATGACGTGTGTTTATCATGCCTTGATAACAAGCTCAGCCATAAGGACTTCGAGCATTGGTTTTTCGTAAAGTATAAAATGTAGAATGTATGATGGCTAGGTCGTAAGACCTTTAGCACAGACATAGAAAAGAATTCATCTTTAAAAGGCTCGGCCTTGTGGCCTCGAGCAAGTGTCATGAATAAAACATGTTACAATCACTACTTGGCTTCAAAGCCTTGAGCTTGGCCACTAGAAAGAATATAATGCTTCACTGCCTTGGCCACATGGCCTGGAGCGCAGTCTTAGAAAAGTTTTCAATGTTTCAACATTCGGCCATACAGCCTAAAGTGTAGTCTCAAAAATATTACAGTGGGTTTCAAAGCTCAACTTAATAGCCGTGAGTTCATTCATATGGAGGTTTACTTGTGCTGTTAGCTCAACCATTAAGGCTTTGAGCTGGTTCTCAACAAAAAGATAACATGGTAAGCTTAGCCTTAAGGCCTTGAGCCATAGTATGAAATAAAACTTTGAAACAATGATAGCTTGGCTGTAATATCCTTGAGCCATGACTAAGAAAAGATTTACATATATCATGGCACGGCCTCACAGGCCTCGTGCCTCAAAGTTAAATATACAGTATGACAAATAACATCACACTATCTTTGATAGAAATTAAACACAGTCAAGGCTCTATATATTGCAAGAAAATAGGATTCTGTCCACCATATTACCTGGACAACGCTTTCAATGGAAACATCATTCCAGTCCAAATCTCTTTCGAATTGCACACAACTTCAAATCTGCCAGTTCTATTCCAATGTAGCTTTCGCCACCCTACTCACCAAAAACCCCACAATGAACTCTCCTAGCAAAAATAACCTACTAACCAAAAATGAATCACCAAAGCTTGGTAATCTGGCTGACTCTTGGCATGCCATTTTGGAAGGTAACTACCTTTCCACTTGATTTGTTCCAAAAAAAGTGGCTCGATCCAGGCATTGTGCGAGAAAGGATGAGTTCAAAGCTCTCCATCATTTCTCAAGTCTGACCAAAACAAATTAATAGCATTCGATAGTAATCGAATCTTATGATAAGTAAAATAATAATATATTATTGCAATTCAACCTATAAAAAGGTTTTCATCTTTACTTAGGGATTATCACTGTATAATGAAAAACACAAATTGAGTCAGAACAAGATCGTTGATTATCGGGGTCGAGTAATACTCCCCCAAAATTGACTATTTCTATTAGTTGAATGACTAGGGAAATAATAATCCCTAAGAACAAAAGGATAACGAGATACCTCCTCGTCTCTCAACACTATTGTCTCTCGACTAGGGATGATGTTCCAAGAACATTGTTTGGTCGTCACAACTTGTCGTGATAATTCCAACGACATAATGACTTACAAAGAACATGGAAGATAAAGAAAAGAGACAAGACATGTGTCAACTTATGAAAGGATTAAGAAGGACATAGAAGTCGATACTCAGATGGCTAGTCAACCTTTTGCTTTCACAATGTCTAACCCTTCCTCCAGGATGATACTCTCCTTCCTTCTTCGAAGGATGTTCATTTTCCTATTCACGCTTAGGACCACAAGATCATGATCAGTGTATCATTATCATGTCTCATAATATAAATAAATTAATTTACAAAACTAATTAACATCAGTAACTACTCCATAATCAAGAGTTAAATAAGATGTTTCCACAATATCAAATCAATTAACTATGACTAATCCTCCTGATTATCATGCCAAGTTAATGATTAAGTCTAATTGTAAGTTGGGGATGTAACATATCTCCCCCCATAAGAATCATCGTCCCCAATGATTAATTGTCTTTAAGATAAACCAACACAATATAAAAATGTTTTCAAAAGCATAATATCAAATGTCTCAGAAAAGATGAGGAAATCTAGCATAGAAGTCATAATTTTCCCAGGTTGCATTTTCCACCGAATATTGGTCCCACTAGACCTTGCACTGTGTTATTTCCTTGTTACATAAGCATAGCTTACGCATTTTGAGCACCTTGATGGGCTCGATCACCACCACTCTTGGGTCTTTCACCTGTAGAATATTCCAATCAAGCATAGGAATTTGATTATCAACAGAATTAAATGTTTTCAAATATGAAACGTGAAACACACTATGCATCATGGCAAGTGCTTGTGGTAAAGCAATTCTATATGCCACTGGGTTGACTTCTTCTAGAACTTGAAATTGGCCCACATATCTTGGTGCCATCTTGGACATTTTTCCAAATTTAATGGAGCTTTTATGAGGTTTTACCCTTGGGAGAACTTTATCTCCCATAGTGAAATGCCTTTCAATACGCTTTGCATCTGCATAACTCTTTTGCCTATCGTTGGCTTCCGCTAGCCTTCTTTTAATCAGATGGACTTGTTCTTCCATCTCAGACAACATTTCTAGACTAAGGCTAACCCTATCTTCTAGCTTATCCCAGCTTATACCTGGGTTCGATACTTCCATCGATATAATGCCTCAAATGGTGCCATCTTAATAGCTGAGTGATAAGAGTTATTGTAGGCAATTTCTTGAACAAATTTTTGAGCAATGATGGGTGCCCAATCTGTCAAGTTTCTAGGTATAAAATGGGCTACTTTGGTGAGTCTATCCACCACAACCAAGATGGCATTGTGCCTATTCCTTGACATAGGAAGCCCTTGCACAAAGTCCATGCTTATAATTTGCCATTTCCACTTAGGAATTTCATGAGGGTATAATAATCCTGCTAGGTGTTGGTGTTCCACCTTCACCCTTTGGCATTCAATACAAGTAGCTACAAAATTTGCAGCATCCCTCTTCATCCCTTTCCAAAAATATAAAGGTTTCACATCAGTGAGTAACTTGGTTAATCTAGGATGCCCAGAATATGGTGCAGAATGAACCTCTTTCCAAACCATATTCCTTAACTCTACTGAGTTAGGTACATACATCCTTCCTTTAAACCTTAATAACCCATTTGGGTCAAGGTTAAATCCCTCATATTTCATATTATGTGGATCTTTCTCAAGGGTCTATTTTACTTGCTCGTAAAAGTCATCTCCCTTAGATTTTTGTAACACTTGATTTCTAAAATCAGAATGTATAGAGATCATAGAGGAGATATGCCTTCCCCTACTTAAAGCATCTGCCACTCAATTTTCTTTTCCCTAAATATACTTAATCTTGAAGTCATAATTCAAGATAAATTCTAACCATCTTCTTTGATGAGCATTAAGATGGGGTTGAGTGAATGGATATTTAAGTCCCTGGTGATATGTTTTCAACTCAAATGGTTTTCCAATTAGGTAGTGCCTCCACATTTGGAGTGCGTGAATGACTGCTACTAGTTCTAAATCATGTGGGGCATAGTTTTGTTCATAGTTTTTCAGTTTACATGATTCATACACAATGACATGTCCATCTCAGACTAGTACACCACTTAAGCCTTCCCCTGAGGCATCAATAATGACTACAAATTGACCTTCTAGGTTAGGTACTTTCAATATCGAGGCTGAAGTCAATTTTTTCTTTAGTAGGTCAAAGGCCTCCTAACACTTTTCTGACCATTCAAACTTCTTGCCCTTTCTTTGCAAGGAAGTTATAGGATGTGTAATTTTAGATAAGTTTTTCACAAACTTCCTATAATAACCAGCAAGGCTCATGAAACTTTGGACCTCATGAACATTTCTTGGTTCTGGCCATTCAAAAATAGCCTTAATCTTAGTTGGGTCCACAACTATTCCCTTAGATGAAATATATGACCCAAATACTGTACTTCTTTATGAAAGAAAGTACACTTAGAGAGCTTGCCATATAACTTATGCTCTCTTAATCTCTGAAGAACAATTTTCAAATGCCACATATGTTCTTCATTCTTAGAATAGATCAAAATGTCATCAAGAAATACTAAAACAAACTTGTCTAGACAGTCTCTGAACACACTGTTCATAAGATTCATAAATGCCACTGGTGCATTTGTCAATCCAAATGGTAGGACTGTGAATTCATAATGTCCATATCTAGTTCTAAAGTTTGTCTTATGGATGTCTTCATCCTTCAACCTTAATTGGTGATATCCATATCGAAGATCAATCTTGGAAAATACTATTGCACCCCTGAATCTGATAAAAAAGATCATCGATGCGAGGTAAAGGATATTTGTGCTTAATGGTTGCTTTGTTTAACATGTAGTAATCTATGCACAACCGCAAAGTGCCATCTTTCTTTTTCACAAAAATGATAGGTGCTCCCCATGGCGACACACTGGGTCTAATCAACCCTTTATCTAGCAGCTCTTGCAGTTGAGCCTTTAACTCTATTAGTTCTATTGTGGTCATCCTGTAGGGGGCTTTAGATATGGGTTCTGACCCAATAATTATATCAATGGCAAAATCAAAGGCTCTTTTAGGGGGTAACCCCGGTAGTTCATCTAGAAATACATCCTCAAAATCTTTGAGGAAGGGATACTTGTCCATATCTGATCTTTCCTAACCTATGGACTCCTTAATCTCTACTTCCTTAAGTTTTTTGGATTCATAAAACATCAAGTCATCTTGGAAGTAGGTTTCCTTTGTTTCATCTATCTTGTCCATCTTGACAGCAAAAAGTTGGCATCCTTATCTCTGTGCCCTTTTCATTTGTAAGGTGGAAATTTGCCTTAGTTTAATTTCCCTAGGTTTCTCTTGGAGAAAGGCTTGGTTTCCTAAATCATCCAAACATTCTACTATCTTGGCATAACAATCAACTTTGTCTCAATGTCTCCATAGCTAATTTATCCCTAGGATAACATCATACGAACCAAGTGGGGCTACATATAGATTTACTTCTGTGGAAAAGTTTGGAAGTTCAACCCGAGCCTCAAACATGCATTGCTCTACCTAAGGCTTAGTGTGATTTACATATTCTACAGACCAAGTGTTTGCCATGAATCCTACTTTTCTAGATATCTTATTTACAATTTTGGGAGAAATAAAACATTTCGAGGCACTTGTATCAATTAAAACTAAAATTGGAATTCCAAATAAAATACTTGTTGTCTCTACTGGAGTTATTTGGTACTTGGCTTGTCAGTTGTCCAAGGCCGCATAGATACGTTGCTAGAATGCCACTTGCTGGGAAGGTAGAGGATTTCCTCTTGGTTGCACTCCCTGTGATTTGTTGGGACACTGATTGGCGTAGTGATCTCAGCCACAAGTGTAACATCCACCAACTGGTCCTCGTCTCTCTTGAGGTTTGCTAGAATTGTTCCCATTCTTCCTGGAGTGGATTTTCCCCTTTTTCTCTCCCCTGGACTCAGTTTGTTTATTTTTGGCCCCTTTATCATTATTCTTAGTATATTCCTATTTCTTCCCCTTTTTCCTTGAGGGTTGAGAATATTGAGACCAGTTATTTCTCTTTTTTTTCTTTCCCTATAGGCTGACATAGCCTTTAGGTTCTATTCTTGTCTGACGGCCTTCTCATAGACCTGTTCCATAGTAGTAGGTCCATGAACATTAACCTCACCTCCAATTTGGGCATTCAACCCCATTATAAACTTTCAGACATGAAATTTCTCATCTTGCTTATACTGTGGCACATACTTCAATAGTCAGGTGAATTTTTCCCAATAGTCATTTACAGTCATATCAGCCTGTTTTAGGTTTTAAAATTCTATAAGTTTTTGATCATAAAATAGTTGAGGCAACCATCTTTGCCTAAACAGTTCTATGAACCTATCCCAAGTAAGGCTTGTGGACCTCAAGCCTAATTCCATCTTTTTATTCATCCACCATGTGGATGCTTCACCCACTAGCTGAAATGCTCCCCAAACAACTTTGGTAACCTCATTATAATTTCTAATGTCAAAATACTTCTCCATCTCCGTAAGCTATGCCTCTGCGACATCTCTGCTTACGGATCCGCAAAATTTAGGTGGCATGACCTTTTTCATGTCATGAGACAATTCCATAGCCATAAGGCTCCTCTTATCCCCTTCCTATCTAACCACGGAGTTATTTTCTCCGTGTTGGCTTTGGGTGGTGTCATTATGGCATTCCTCACCATCACCCCCATCATATTCATCTCGCCTATCTTCTGTCTGGCCTCCTACTTTGTGTTCAAGAGTTTCCACCCTTGCACTTGTTTCTTTCAACAAAGTCAAGATTTGGTCTTTAATTTAGACTCGAATTTCCCTGAAGGTGCTCCTTCATCTCGGCTATCCTCCATTCTATTTCTAACTCAAAACTTTACTGCAATCTACTTCTTCCTGAAGTTTGCAGATTAATGACGGATTAGTTTTCCATGCTATGCAATTCATTCATTTTACAAATCTATTCACATTCATGTAATCTTTAACAAGAAAGGAAAGATTGTCAAAATTTCCCATTGCATTACAATTTCCATTGAATTACATATAATCCACAAAATTACAAAATTATGTTTACACCTTGCTTCTGCATGTCATTTACAATTTTGGATAACTTCCCATATTCATGTTTTCTTTTCAGTCTCAGGAGGTGACGATACACACTGGTATTCCTTCACATCCTCCTTAGGTACATTACAATCCTTAGGGTTATTTCCCTCATCTGGTGCTTTAGGGGCAGAGGATGTTTCTGATGCATTAGTAGAGTTAGGGGAAGCCATCCTTTAGGCTTTCCTTAACTCCTACTTGATGCATTTCACTGCATCAACGAAAGTTTCCTCATGAGATAACCATGCTCCTACCAAGCATCCAATCTGTTCAAGTTTCTCTTTCATGGAGGCTCATGCCTTCAAGATCTTTTGTTGGTGTAGGTAACATCCATGTTCCATTACTTTCTTTCAGGGTGTGGTTCTAATTTTTATCATTCTGGCATAGAACATCCAATCATTAGCATACTTAATGTTGGATACAATAATCATCAAGTAGTGAGCTCATTAGGTCCATGTATTAAACCTGGTAGCTCTGATACCATATGTAACATCACTATCCATAATGCTCAAGATTAAACATTAAACATGTATCATAATCAAGTGAATAGTTAACAAAATGAATGAGCTAATCTTTTCTTTTTTAAACCAAAGAAACATAATCATTTCATCATTTAAGCATGTTAATCTAATCAAGATATAACAAAGCTTACATTCCAGTAATCATGTACAATCTTTAGTGAGTAACCATCACTAATCAAATACAATATGTGCTCAAGGAATTATAAATCAATTTATACATTACAATAGACCAACTGGTCATAAAATGCAAACACTGTATCTAGAACCAATGACATCTGTCTTCATAAGCCTCAGCTTGTCTCATGCCTAGGAAGGAGAGCATCATCCTGGTGCTTTTCCTCCAACCATGGACTTGCAGTCCCCCACTCAACTTCCTAACTAGAAGAGGCCCTACCCTTCACATAAAGGTTAGACATTAGAAACCATTTGGATAGCCATCTAAGTATCTGGTGTTGTGTCCTTCCTAATGTCTCATGGTCACAAACTATAGATCCACTCTAACTTGCATGACACTACTAGAGACACTTGGCCATCTGGAGCATTGTGAACCGACAATGCATGCAGAGATAGATGTATTACTTTGGCCAAAGTTTTACATACATACACATTGCAAAATGAACGTCGTCATATGTCCACCACCCTAACTTGACTTATAAGCTGTCATGTCCTATAGTAAGTTCTTAACGACCTTATTCTTTAGGTCTAGTATGAGTGAGATCCATTCAATTCATTTCCCATACTTGGACTTTCAACTCCCATCACAGAATAGTTACGATTAAATAGGTTATCCTCATAACGAGCAACTAGTGACTCCTCGTCACCTTATTTGTTTTCATTCCATATCAATTTGACCATTTTAACCACCTTGGTCTCCCATGGTTTACATTTTCGATAGCAAGTCATCACATATGATGAAGTCAATTACATGTACTCAAGGCATACCATGCCTTAGCAGAGTAGATTAGTTTCATTAGGATTAATATCTCTTCTTATCCTTATGAGCTTTATGTGTTAATCACCAATCCTATAAGATTACACTTAAGTAAGTAAAGTAATTATAACTCATAACAATAACCAATGAGTCTTAAATCAGTCTCATATAGAACAAGTCTATACCCTTCTATAAACACATTCTAACTATTTCGTGATGAGACCATGATGTTAAATGGTCTAATCACTTCCATAATCGAGGGTTTAAGTATATAACCTTTGACTGTTTAAGTAACCCTATAAATGATTCATAGTCAACTTTCCATACAAGCCCAACTTGGTATTAGTTTAGGTGTTGTAAACACTTTGACATTTATTTGCCTTCCCGATTGTCACCACAGTTGAATGACTGTGTTATGGGTATTATTGCCTTCTCGGCTATTATCATAGTCAAGTGACTACATTATTCATTTATAACTATCATCATTCTAGAGTTTCTCTTTACTCCATTCAAGAGCTATTAAGCTCTAACTACGACATTATATGATGTGTGTTTATCATGCCTTGATAACAAGCTCAGCCATAACGGCTTCAAGCACTAGTTTTTCATAAGGTATAAAATGTAGAATGTATGATGGTTGGGTCGTAAGATCTTTAGTACAGACATAGAAAAGAATTCATCTTTAAAAGGCTCAGTCTTGTGGCCTCGAGCAAGTGTCACAAATAAAACATGTTACAGTCGCTGCTCGGCTTCAAAGCCTCGAGCTTGGCCACCAAAAAGAATATAATGCTTCACTGCCTCGGCCACACGGCCTAGAACACAGTCTTAGAAAAGTTTTCAATGTTTCAACATTTGGCCATACAGCCTAAAGTGTAGTCTCAAAAATATTACAATGGGTTTCAAAGCTTGGCTTAAAAGCCATGAGTTCATTCATATGGAGTTTTACTTGTGTTGTTAGCTTAGCCATTAAGGATTCAAGCCTTTTCTCAACAAAAAGATAACATGGTAAGCTCGGCCTTAAGGCCTCGAGCCACAGTATGAAATAAAACTTTGAAACAATGATAGCTCAGCTGTAACAGCCTCGATCCATGACTAAGTAAATATTTACATATATCATGGCATAGCCTCACAGGCCGCATGGCTTAGAGTTAAATATACTGTATGACAAATAACATTATAGTATCTCTGATAGAAATTAAATAGAGTCAAGTCTCTATATATCGTAGGCAAATAGGATTTTGTTCACCATATTACTTGGACAATGCTTTCGATGGAAACGTCATTCTAGTCCCAATCTCTTTCAAGCTGCACACAACTTCAAATATGCCAGTGCTATTCCAATGTAGCTTTCGTCACCCTACTCACCAAAAACCCCACAACGAACTCTCCCAACAAAAATAACCTACTAACCAAAAATGAATCACCAAAGCTTAGTAATTTGGTTGACTCTTGACATGTCATTTTGGAAGGTAACTACCTTTCCACTCGATCTATTCCAAAAAAAGTGGCTTGATCCAGGCATCGTGTGAGAAAGGATGAGCTCAAATCTCTCCATCATTTCTCAAGGCCGACCAAAACAAATTAATAGCATTCGATAGTAATCGAATCTTATGATATGTAAAATAATAATATATTATTGCAATTCAAGCTATAAAAAGGTTTTCATCCTTAGGGATTATCACTATATAATATGAAAAACACAAATTGAGTCACAACAAGATCATCGATAATCGAGGTTGAGTAATACTCCCCCAAAATTGACTATCCCCATTAGTTGAATGACTAGGGAAATAATAATCCCTGAGAACAAAATGATAACGAGAGGCCTCCTCATCTCTCAACACTATTGTCTCTCGACTAGGAATGATGTTCCATGAACATCGTTTGGTCGTCACAACTTGTCGTGATAATTCCAACAACATAATGACTCACAAAGAACATGGAAGCTAAAGAAAAGAGACAAGTCACATGTCAACTTACGAAAGGAGTAAGTAGGACATATAAGTCAATACTCAGATGGCTAGTCAACCTTTTTCTTTCACAACGTCTAACCCTTCCTCCAAGATGATACTTTCCTTCCTTCTTTGAAGGACATTCATTTTCCTGTTCACACTCAGGACCACAAGATCATGATCAGTGCATCATTATCATGTCTCATAATATAAATCAATTAGTTTACAAAACTAATTAACATCAGTAACTACTCCATAATCAAGAGTTAAATAAGATATTTCCACAATATCAAATCAATTAACTATGACTAATCCTCCTGATTATCATGCCAAGTTAATGATTAAGTCTAATTGTAAGTTGGGGATGTAACATCTATGCTGTATTAGCATTTCATGTTCTATTTGTTCACATTTATCCATTCTACATATGTAATGCAATCTGAAAGAAATATCAATTCTTTAACTGCAACTATGTTATTAGATTTCATGGTTATTAATATACTTGCTACTTTTCCTACGATTGTATGTTTTCTTGTTTGCTGCTTTCCTCTCTTTATGCTTGTAGATTAGATCGTAGATTATTAATGTATATTCTGCCTTCGATCTCAAAATTACTGATGTATTCTCTGCTAATTAGAAGATTCATAACTATATATCTTTTTCTTCATATATATATATATATATATATATATATATATATATATTCTTAGGTCCTCCATATTCCTCCACATATATATTACAGAGTTCTCCCTTCCTTCCGTGTATTCCAAAATTAGATGTTTTTTATTTTACTCTACATATTCCTGGTTTTATATCTATTGGTGTATTATTCTTCACACCTCCTCCTTATGCCTTTTCCTGAAGGGAGGCATCCCTTTGAATGAAGACAAACTTTAGAGAAGACATGAACTTTCCTTCTTAATAAATGCTTTTGTTTTCTCTTAATCACAATCGCTGCCTTTTTTTATGTTTATGATCTACTACCCTTTTTGTAATATATTCGTTGCATATTACAACTATGAATCGCAACTATTATTTAATATGAATCGTAGTTGCTCTTAATAATGTAATCACTGCACTTAAGACAATTTATCATATGGAGCGCTTCATTTCATATTACACGGTGGTTTTAGTATTCATGTTACTTATATTTATTTTTATATAATATAATAACATATTATTATATATATTTATTTTATATATATTTACAACATTAATATATATTATATTATAATAATTATAAATTATAATAATATTTAAATTGTCAATGTATATATATATTTATAAATCTATATATTATATTTTGATTAGATTAATCTTATTTATTAAACGATTATTCAATTTGACTATGGAGTTGTTTTAATTTAAACAATGCCTTAATATCAAGACATCACAGTCCACCCCACCCAAAATTGCTTGTCCTCAAGCAATTATAACTAAGATTCTTCTAAAGTTGTCAGGAACCTAAATCAATTTAGCAATTTGTCGTCCCATTCTTTTGGTTCATGTACTTGTATTTGCCTATATCTTTTAACAACAAGAGTTGGTAACTAGTGACATTCGTAACTTAAGGCAAATTTTTTCTCGTTCTCAGGGCGAAGAACCCAAAGACATCTTGATCTTGATCACAAGATTCGGTCTTGTACTTGTTAGCTTGTAGTTTTACTTTTTGATAAGTTATTGACCCCAAGGAAGAGTCATGTTCAAATCCAATAATGATAGGAAAAGATAACCATGTTTCGAGGAATAATTGATTATATGATGTCATAGAGAGAATGTTTGCGATAAGTTGATTTCTTATGAGGAGTTTATAGGGATTTGGATCACTTGTCTTAGCCAAATATCTGTTATACCTATATGTACAATAGTTAATCATTCATTAGCAAGTAATAAGACTTTCCTCTATAGTTTACTCTAATATTCAATTATGTCCTATCTTTCAATTCCATTGGGGTTTTATCCTCCTCTTTACATATCTCTATGCTTTGGTACTAAATTTGTTTTCTCATATTTTAGGGATGTATTTGTTTTATTTAGACAATATCTATTAATTTAGGTTTTGGTAAACGAGAATGATCCTTACGTAACAAATTTTCTATAACTTGATGTGTATTGATTTTATCGAAGGTACTTATGAACCTAATACTGATATCCTTGATCTTTAGTCATGAATGAAGGGTTACTCTAAAGAGCTTAAGAGAAGAAGACCCTTGGATAAAATGATCTACCCTCGATATCACATATAGGAAAAATAAGACAAAGTTCACTAGATCAATTTTATAAGTTACAAGGTAGATCATATGATATGGACTGGATTGTTTCATCATTGTTTAAATCAGTGAGTACATTTGATTTCATTCTAAATGGATAGAACAACTAAGTTTGATGAATATATCTTATTATAAATTTCTACATTTCTTTTAGATGTTTTTCCCCATTTGTGGGTTCCTAAAGAGTTGAGTTATCTTTATTATGTCCTCGCAAAATTGTTGTTTTGGATTTTAAGAGATTGACCTACCTAGGTCAATATGATACCTTAGTGGACCTAAATCTCAATTGAATTCTTTAATGATGTTTTGGATGTCTTTCTTAGACAAAATGTTCTTTCCTTTTTCATCTCAAGTTTGAGGGAGTCTCCTTAGTTACAACATAGAGTAATCTTAATACACATGTGGAGTAAGCTTTTTTGAGTAAACACATAGATATATATATAATATATGATGCATACGCAATACGTAAGACATGAAGCATACCCCTAAATATCTGCAAGGCATGAATCATACACATAAGTACACGTGATACACAAAGTATACATGTATGAAACATATACATAGATACACTGAACATATGAAGTATACACATAAATATATGTGGAGCATGAATCATCAAACACAAAGCATAATACATGAAGCATATACGAAGCTTATGCGCTTAATACATGGAGTATGGAACATACACATAATACACAAATTATACGAAGTATGAAGCATGAACATAGTATGTAAGTATACATACGTAATACATGAAACATATAGCATACACTTGATACACAAAGCATGAAGCATACAAAGTATACGCACGTAATATGTAATGCACGTAAAGTGTAATTCATAGAGTATACGTAATACATAAGGCATGAAGCATACATTTAGCACACAAAGTATACACACATAATACACAAATATGAAGTATACACATGAATGCAAGTAAATCATGAAGTGTGCACTTGAACATACATAAGTCATGGAGTATGCATTTGAATACACATAAAGCATGAAGTATATGCCGGTCACAAGGTATACCCACATAAGTCACAAAGTATGAATGCACGCAAGTCGCAAGGTATACACATGAACACAAGTAAGTTACAAATATATGTATGAATACATGCAAGTTGCAAGAATGAATGCACATAAGTCACCAAGTATTCACTTGAATACAAGTAATACATAAAGTATACACCGGAAGCATGAACAATGTATGTGAATACATGTGATACATGAAGCATGCATATAAATACACGTAAGTCATAAAATACAAATATGCATATGTCACAAAGTATTAACATGAACGTATGTTGCAAAGCATACACTTGAATGCACATAAATCACAAAGTATACCCTTGAATACACTCGAATACAAGCCACAAAGTATACGCTTGAATACACTTGAATACATAGTCGTGAAGTATACACTTGAGTACAAAGTCATAGAGTATACACTCGAATACAAATACAAAGTCATAGAGTATACACTTGAATACAAATACAAAGTCATAGAGTATACACTCGAATACATAGTCATGAAGTATACACTTGAGCACAAAGTCAAAGAGTATACACTCAAATACACACACAAAGTCATAGAGTATACACTCGAATACATAGTCATGAAGTATACACTTGAGTACAAAGTCATAGAGTATACACTCAAATACATGTAAGTCAACTATCATTCACAGGATAGTAGGAAAGATGCTCTGATACCAATTGTAATGTCCCCTTCTAGCAATAATACTAATTTTACCCTAAATTATCAATTTTGTAATGTCCCCTTCTAAATTTCCCCTAGATTAAACCCTGTTGTCACAGTTATAATAAATTAGGGTTAGGAAGATGACTTACAAGTAGTTATTTCTTCATTATGCTCTTGAATATAAACCCTACACTCATCACATAGAAAACACAAGTGCATACATATATACATATAAACTAATGCCATGGTTAGGGTTAGCTAAGCATATATTAAACTCATAATACAATTCCAATATTACTATTACTATCAAAACACATTTGGAGTATAGGGATAGGGACATGATAGGTTTGACCCAGCCAACCCATACTAAGCCCAAGAGCGGAAATTTGGCCCTCCTGGCTTTGGTGGTAGGACTTAGACATACATCAAAGTGGGGTACTTAGTAGAGAGCTTGTCTTGCTTCCCTATCCATGCCTTATTCCTTACAATTAATAACTCATCATGGTAGGAATAGTATGGGGATCGTAGTGGAGTTCTTAGTTTATCCAATCTAATCCCAAGAGTGGGACTTTGATCCTCTTGGCCTTGATGGCAGGGCTTTGACATCCATCCAAGGTGGGGTACTTAGATGGAAACCTTATACCCTCTTATCTACATCTCCTTCCCAACCTCCATGATGAGGTTCAATATTATTTACATCTGAAATACATTAAAGATGATTATTCATTGATACATAATAAGTACTAACATTATCATCTATGTTGTATTAGCATTTCATGTTCTATTCATTCACATTTATCCAATCTACATATGTAATGCAATCTGAAAAAAAATATTAGTTCTTTGATTGCAACTATATTATCAAATTTCATGGTTATTAATATACCTGTTGATTTTCCTACGATTGTATGTTTTCTTGTTCGCTGCTTTCCTCTCTTTATGCCTGTAGATTAGATCATAGATTATTAATGTATATTCTACCTTCGATCTCAGAATTGTTGATGTATTCTCTGCCAATTAGAAGATTCAAAACTCTCTCTCTCTCTCTCTCTCTATATATATATATATATATATATATATATATATATATTCTTAGGTCCTCTTTATTCCTCCACATATATATTGCAGAGTTCTCTCTTCCTTTTGTGTATTCCAAAATCAAATGTTTTTTATTTTACTCTGCATATTCCTGCTTTTATATTTGTAGGTGTATTATTCTTCACACCTCCTCCTTATGCCTTTTCATGAAGGGAGGCATCCCTTTGAATGAAGACAAACTTTAGAGAAGACACGACCTTTCCTTCTTAACCACTGCTTTTGTTTTGTCTTAATCACAATCGCTGCCTTTTTTATCTTTATGATCTACTACCCTTTTGTAATATATTTGCTGCATATTACAACTATGAATCGCAACTGTTATTTAATATGAATCATAGTTTCTCTTAATAATGTAATCATAAGGAGCGCTTCATTTCATATTACACAATGGTTTTAGTATTCATGTTACTTATATTTATTTTTATATAATATAACTAGTATATTTATATTTAAAAAAATATATCTACAGTACGCCGAGAGATATCTTCCAATTTGTTGGCATTTATAAATTACTTGCAATTAAAATATTTGATATGGTCACATGAATTAATTTAAAGAGACTATGCTGCGAGACTTTTCATATTCTTCAAATGTAATAAAGATTTCACTCCATAATTGCCCAAGTTTTTCTATTTTTCTATCCATTTGGCTTCCATAAATTTTTTTTTTTTTGTTTAACGTGATAAAGATTTCACTCCATAACTGCCCAAGTTTTTCTATTTTTCTATCCATTTAGCTTCCATGAATTTATTTATTTACACATTTTATGAATTTTGTTTACTTGGGAATCTGAATCTTAATTATTTACGGGAATCTGAATCTTTTAGCCCTTGCTGTGATTGTAGAACGCCTCTCGGCGTAATAACATATTATTATATATTTATTTTATATATATTTACAGTATTAATATATATTATATTATAATAATTATAAATTATAATAATATTTAAATTGTATATATATATTTATAATTACATTTATTTATAAATATATATATTGTATTTTGATTAGTTAATCTTATTCATTAAATGATTATTCAATTTGACTATGGAGTTGTTTTAATTTAAACAATGCCTTAATATTTGGACATCACAAAACAACCAATGACAACAACAAATTTTTTTCAAAGATTGCAAGTGGTGCAATGCAAACAATCAATGACTTCGTAAAGCTATGAAATGAGGAGGCTGCATGTAGATTTGATCTTTTCGTTGCAATAGTCAAGTGACATACACAAAAAAGCCACACCCTTCAAAATAATGTCCTCCAGTGCCTCTATTGGGCTAAACAATGTCTAGGTTTTTATCCACAATGATGTTGTAGCAGCCTTAACAAATGGTACAATAGGGAAACAAGAGTGCAGAAATTAGTAATAGCAATAATATTCATGTCAAAGGAACAATGGCACCATTCTAAACTTGGCTTGCTAAAATAGTAGTAGCAACAGTAATATAATAACAACAGTAATAACAACAACTGAATTAATACAACCAAAAGAAGAGTGTGATAGATGGAGGAGTGTATCCCACCATGGTTGTCAGAATGTAACTACAAAATTTATAAATAAAAGAGGAACAAATGCAAAAGCAAATAGATTTCTATTCTAAACTAGTAGAAACCTCAGATTAAGCATAATGAAATTCAAACAACACTTAGTCATACAATATTAATATGAATTCCATGGTGGAAATGGATGTCCACAATGAGTGAATGCAAATGATGAGAATGCTTTTAGATTTGGAATATAGTTGCTCAAATGGATATTTCAAAATCTCAGTAGCATGTACCTGTAAATTCAGGGAGTGATGTCTTTGATGGAAAATAGAACTTAATTTATAATTGTATGGATGGGAGTATGGAGGATTGGGATTTGATGATCAAATTTATGGTGATTTAGTTTATTCAAGATGAATGGATGAGGTTGCATTAGCTAAAAATAGAAATGGTTATAAATAATTTGTTACAATCATAAGATGAGGTGAATTTATTTGAAAATGCATTTATTTTTTTGGATGGTGGAGGGATTTATTTATTTTAAATGGGGAGAGGGAATTAGGACTAATTAAATAATAAAATTATTTAATTAGTTAGCAATGTGAGATGGAAATATAACTAATTCAATAATAAATGGCTGGTGATGTGTGGGAATACGAATTAATTAATTAATTAATAATTTTTTAAATTTACTTAGTGATATGAATATATGGTAAATGTGCAGGCTTAATTAAATAAATATAATTTAGCTAATTCATTAGCAAAGTGGATACTATGGTTAGGAAGGTGTTAATGTGGTGAAAGTGTTGATTTTGGATAATTAGCATGGTGATGAATATCAACATGGTATTAAAATGATGTTAGAAAGAGATGTTAAACATGCTATTAGGAGTGATAAATAGGCACATGTTTAGATTTATGTGCTACTATATGTAAATGTGATTGTGCCTTATTCCATATATATAATAATTATCTATTTACCATAAATATGAAATTTACTTTTCTAAACAAATTGAAATTCTCATTTATTTGATGACATCAACAATATAAAAAATTAAGCAAATCATATACTTTCATTTTCCACATCTCACAAATATCATGTGAAGGTAAGCCACATCCATTATATCCATTTTTCCATCTATATATACTTCCATATATGCCAACTGCCACATGCTATCACCAAAACAATTAATGAAATATTAATCACATTAGTCATATACTAGCACTTACATAAGTTTATTTCAAATAAGATTAGAAGTATGATCATGCTACAGTAATGGGGTTTTGGTTTTGAAAATTCATTAGAAACATAAAGGCGGGAAAAAATAGAGCAGAGCATTGCCTCAATTCTTATAATTTTATAGCTAGGTATTGATTATGAGATTTTTTAAATATTTTTATGTTGTATATCAATTTGACATGATTTAAAATATTTGTTTCTTTTTTAAAACTGCCTGCATTAGTTAAAAGACCAATGCTTTATTAAATTTCACAACTGTATCTCTTATCGGTCCCTACCCACGCGAACATGAATATAGCAATTGATTTAGAATTAGTGAGGGCAAGATGGGCAAGATGAACCAATTCCATTTTGAGTTTTAGTTAAGTCTGAGCACTGTGGATATGGATTTGACATGTCACTTTCATCGATTGTATTGGTTTTTAATTTTATTAGTGTGCACGTTATGATGATTTTCACGACAAAGTGAAGGTCAAGCAACATGAATTATTCTCATTGATCTAATTATTCTCTTAATTTTAGTACCATATTTAGGAAAAAGGGCATGGTCATTACTGACTTTGTAATAGGATGTCTCAGGTTTGACTGGCATGTCTTTTAGTGCCCTTTTTAATGTGTTTCTTGCCTTGAGTTGGATATCAACTTAAAAAAATAAATGAAATTATAAGTGGTAAGCAGCGGCAACTGTAGCTACTCTTTAAAAAAAGCCGTATTGTTTTTACCTATGTCACAAGGTTTGAATCCATGATCAAATTCCACAACTATACAACTCATAAAAAAATTGTGATAACATTCCACTAATATAAATTTGTAAATTTTTTAAATATAAAGATAAATCCATAAAATTATAAAAATTAATAAACATTAGTAAATATATTCAATTTTATATATTAAATATATTAATAATTATAGATATAAATTATATATTTTAAAATATTAAATTATAATGCATTAAATTTTATAATGATTTTTAATTCTAGATTTACTCTAGCTAAACAAAAATACAAAATTAAAACACAATCTTGACATATTGTTTTATTTTAGATTTATTGGCAACAATTTATTTTCAACTGTTGAACAATTTTATATTTGTGATTTTCCTTCCATCATATTAGATTGTACATTTTTTATCACCTTGCACAATATATGATATAACTATTTAATTTTTATATTTTTCCCTTTGATCATTGGTCTTCGCCAGGAAAGATCCTTGATTGGGTACATCAACTTCATTTCCTTCTAAATCTGTCATCTTTGCCCCTACTTTTGTATAATTTGGACCACCAAGTTCAACAATCCAATCTTCCCAATGCCCCTTTTCCCTAATCAACTTGTTAATTTCATCATTAAGATCTCGCAACCGATGTTCACTAAGGCCTGGGTTTTGAATTTCTATCACCTTCCTTCCTATCTCTCTAATTATTTGCTGTCGCCACTTATATGCTTCTGCCAAGTCTCGGCACTTTGAGGCCAAATATGGACGTCTCTCCTTGGGTTTCTTTTTTTCTTCATTTTTAAAGGCTAGGAACCTATTCAACATAGACTGTGCTTTCTCTTCATTACGAGCCATTTTTCCTCTTGGGAAAAAAAGTATCTGTGCCCCTAACACACAAAAGACCTGTCAATGCCCTGAATCAACTCCCAATTTTGTTGATAACTGGTAGTGTCATAACAGCTAGCCACTCCTCTGTATCTTATAAATTCAACTGCCTCAAACAATGATAAAAGATGAAAATACTTGGATGCACTTAAAATCATCAAGGCAGCAAAATTTTTGAGGGATGGAATTTTTTTTATATATTATAGACTTTTTTCGAGGCAAAACTTGTGGAAGACTTATAACTTTAAATACATCTCATTAAAAAAATAGGAACCTAATTTTTAACATGTATATGAAAGGAAAAAAAAAAATATTAATGTCCACGAATGACCATCCCTCAATAAAAGGATGTATAAAACTCAATTTTCATGATGCAGCTAAAGGAATCTAGGTCCCCCACGAGGAAGAAGAAGACTACAAGATTTTGACGGTACAAATATGCACATCCATTACCAAAAACTTTGGGATAACCATAAACTCTATGGCTAAGGCAAGGACACTTCATAGAGGAGATGAGATTGCAATGGGTATGGGGTGGAAGAGAATCATAATCAAAGGAGCCTCAATGCTAATCTTGAACGTATTTGAAACAAAGAATTTACAATAAACATGAGTAAGACTATTAGGCAAATGTGGCATCAAAGAAATTCAGCATAATAAAGGAACTAGGAATAAGGTGGTAGACCACCTCACCAACATAGCACTAGGACTGAATCACCGTGACAATAACTTGATTATAGCATATGCAATTCATGAGATGCTGCAAGAAACAGGGCTAGAAGTACGCCAGAGGATTATCCAAAAATGAAAATTAAACTTTATCTCCAGCATTACAGAAAACTTACTAAAAACCTCACTGGTCACGAGGGTTCCAAGGATTTTCTTTTTTGTGCATAAAATAAAATATTATACTAATTCATGGTAAAATGCACACAATTGCAGGGCAATGACATGTTAGGGGTTCGAAACCCTGTCCCAACTTCCAACCAGTGCAACTAAATTTCAACAATATCACCAATTATAAACATATGAGAACCAAAGTTTAGTTCAAATGATAGAATACGGGCCATATAATTGTAGGTCAAAATATTAGCATACTTTGACAAAGAAGGTTTTGAGAGGCAGCCCAATATTATTGCTCTTTTAGATCGGCCTTTAAGATTTTGATAATAAGATATGGAAACCCTGAGGGTTTGCCTTTACACTGATTTATATGCTTGATTTTCTATTCAGCCAAATAAAACTAATGAAAAATAATAATCTAACATTGGAATGAAATATATGACGATGCATAATTCCAAAAGAATGGACTTACTGGCAGTTTTGCTGATTTGGAATGCGAGGGGAAAATTTTTGCAGTGACCTCCTTCACCTAAAAAATATTCAGGGAAATTTGTTTCAGAATGTTCCAAAATGACCTGTCACACCGACGAAGGAAGAAAAAAATAGTAGAAAAATGATGAAACAATAGGTAATGGCAGTAGATTTATCCGGTGAAAGCAGGCAAGTAGGATGACGATTTTCCAGGAGCAAAAGCTCCCACTAAGAAGCTTATCGACTAATTATTTCAACCATTGCATGATTATCACACAAGTAAAAGCACCAAAGGTGCTATCAAATGGCCAATAGGAACAAATATTTATAGGCCTATCACTAAATAGTTTATATTTTTATTTTTATGGAAAGTCATTACATGTAGTTGTTGGTAGACAAGGCTATAAATACAATAAGAAATTTAATTATTTTTTTGCAAATAAAAATAATTGAGTGATGTTAAATGAATAAGCACATGAAGTAAATTGTAAATCATGAATGAACTAAATAAATTCTAAGCAATAAAGAGATTAGGTGAACCGTGCAGTACCTAAATAATGTAGGATAATAAAAATCCATGTTACTAATTTCCTATCAACCAAACATTGGACAAAATAACTTTTAAAAAACATATATGTATGAAGTGTGTGTTTGAATCAACTATGTGTGAAGTGATTGAACTAACATTGTGTGAAGAGTGTGCTTTAACTTTGGCATTCACTTTGTGTGTGTTTGTTCTTTGGCATATTTGAACTCAAGTGTTTACTTGTTTGTGATTGAACTAACTTTGTCCATGAAGCATGTTCAAAATTTGGCACATGTTCACTTTCTATATGTGAAGTGTGTGTTTTAACTTTGACATTCATTTTGTGTGAAATTTAGTTTGGGCATTCACTTTGTCCAGTGTGTGTATTTGAACTTTACCGTGTTTTATAAATTTGGCACCCACTTTATGAGTGTGTTTGGAGTTTGGAATGTATGAACTTAAGTATTAATGCATGCTTGTACTAAATTTGTGTGAATGAATTATGTTTGAACATTGGCATAGTCACTTTTTGTTTATGTAAATTGTGTGTGTGTGGGAAAGTTAATTTAGGCATTCACTTTGTGGTGTGTGTTTTAAAAAAAATAATTTTAGTATTCACTTTGTGTGGTATATGTGTTTGAACCAACTTTGGAATTTGTTGTGTATCTATGTGAGTTTGAAAGAACTTTTACATTTAGTTTTTCTTTATTTATGAATGAACTTAAGCTAACACATTTTGTGGAGTGAATGAACTTCAACTATCACATTTTGTGGAGTGTATGGACAAACTTTGATGTTCACTTTGAGTAGAATACAATTGAAAGATTTGAAATTCTTTATTTTGTGTGTGTACAAATGAGCCTTGGATATAATTTTGTGTAGAGTGTATGAATAAACTTTGATGTTCACTTTATGTGGAATGTGCTTGAAAGAACTAACATTCCTTTTTTGTATGTGTGCACGAATGAACTTTGGATATCATTTTGTGTGATGTATGAATAAACTTTGATTTTCACTTTTTGTGAAATGTGTCTACAAACAAACTTCAATGATGTTCATTGTGAATCTTTGTGTGTTTGAATAAATTTTGACTTTCATTGTGTGTGTGTGTGTGTGTGTGTGTGTGTGTGAATAAACTTTGACATTCATTGTGTGCATGTTTGAAAGTTAACTTTGGCATTCACTTCATGTGAAGTGTGTGTGTGTGTGTGTGTGTGTGTGTGTGTGTGTGTGTGTAAGTTATTTAGTTTTGTCATTCAATTTGTGTGAAGTGTGTGCCTATGTATTTGAATGAAATTTGTCACTCTGTGTGTGTGCATGCATGTGTATGTGAATGAGCTTTAGCACTCACTCTATGTGTGTACAAAAACACTGATGTTCACTTTGTGTCAAGTGTATGTGTGTGTGAATTAACTATGGTTTTCATTATGTGTGGGTGGGTAGGTTTGAAAGTTAGCTTTGTTATTCACTGTGTGTGCGCATGTTTATGTGAATGAACTTTGACATTCACTTTATGTGTGTAAGATGTGTATGAACTAACTTTCACATTCACTTTGTGTGTGTCACTGAACTAAATTTCACATTCACTTGGACTTGAGTCATTTATTGTTTGTGTATTGCCATCCAATTTGCTTATATGAAGCATATGTTTGAACTTTGGCATCACCTTAAAATCATATTGTAAAATTAGAAATTAAATCTAAGTTAAGCTAAAAATAAAATTATAAACTCTAACCCTTAGTATAGACCTCTGAGTAGCCTCTTTGAAAATAGTATGAAGTATGCAACTTCAAGGCTTTATGAATCTATGATCATCCTCAAATAATTGCTTTATGTACCTTCTTTTGATCTTTAGAATAATATTACATTTTGAATACATAATACATTTTGAATACCCTAATTCTAACCCTGCTCCTAACCTAAACCCTATTTGTAGACCCTATCCCTAAATGTAACTATAACCCTAACCCTAATTGTATCCCTAACATTACATAATTTGGCAGTTATAAGTTATTCTATCTAAATTATTTATGCCTTAAGTGAGTAAGTTATTGATCTCTTTTCAATAGTTGGAAGTAGATAAAGTATTAGATGCTTAGTTATATTTTCCATTTAAGGTCCATAATATTTATTTTGGTCTAGATGGTGTCATTTTCTAATGTATACTATAGGCCCTTTTTGACAATTCCATGGCAATTAAGAGCTTAATTTTTTAAGCTATAATGAAACTGCTATCTCTAGTTTTACCTTTTTATGACTTGTTTTGTAATTCTCTACTCATATTTTTATATCTTTGAATTTTTATTAAATCATGATAAGATTAATACCAACTAATACCAAGTAATTATCTCTACTTGCCCTTTAAAATAAATATTATAACTATAAGATTAGTTTATATTGAGGAATTTTTATATGTAGTATGATATATACTTGCCCTTTAAAGGACTTTCTCATATTAGCTTTTATGAGCATTTATTAAAAAATCTTAATCTAACCCTTTACACAAACTAATATACATTATTATTTAAAAATTAAACAATCATGTGTTAAGCCTACATATAATTTAATTTAGAAATGGAAATATATAAAATTATAGTTTTATTTTTAAAAAGTAAGACATAATTTGAAAGATTAATATGAAATTTTAATACCAAGATTCAATAATCTAAAACCAAAAATTCCTTCATAAATTATTTATGGAGAATTCCCTTATACAAAAGTTAAGGATAATAACCCTTCACACAAACTAAAACCTAATTCAAAATAGAGACAAAAATATCAAGCCTTCATGAACTCAACAACTATATTTGAATAGTGAGCAACTACACGCTTTGCAAGCTCCTGAGGAAGACAAACCCTCACAGCTGTCTGAATCTCTCGTATGTTGATGATATTCTTTTTGTTGTGATGAGCAAAGTAGGCTGCCTCAGTTGCAATTTTCTCAAACATCTCGTTGATAAACTTGTCCATAATTACCATAGCTTTGCTTGAAATGTTGATATCTAAGTGCACTTGCTTGAGAGTTTTAAACAATTAGATCTTAAAGATCTGCTTGTTCTTTTTATTTATTTTGTACTTTTGTCATCTTGACCTTTTGTAGGTACCTTATTTTCAACCTTACAAACCTTGTTTTTTTTCTACAGATTTCTCAGTTATGACATCCTTTTCCTCTAGAATGGACCTCTTCTCTGTCCTTTTTGCCATCGATAAGCACTACAAAAATCATATCGTAAAATTAGAAATTAAATCTAAGTTAAGCTAAAAATAAAATTATAACTCTAACCCTAATTATAAAAAATAAAACAATCAAATCAAATCTAAAAACTAAACAAATTATCAACACATCATATTAAATATTTGCAATTGTGTTTAATCAATAATGCTGGGATTGATAGATAAATGAACTTTCAAACGACCGTATATGGCATGAACTTCATATCATATCATTCATTTTTATTTCGTAATTCTTCTCAATATAAAATAAACTGTAAATACAATTCTCGGCTATATTATTAAAACCAATTCAATACTTTAGGAGAAAATAAACATATAATATTATTAAAATATAGCACCATTAATTAATTTTAGCTCATCACATATTTCATTATTAAATAGTCTTATAAAAAGTTTAATTGTAAGCAAATTCATAATAAGAGAAAAAATTTAACCCACTCCAATCACAATATTTACTAATAATAATATTTATTTGACATGAGTGAGCTTGGAAGTAGCCATCCTCTTAAGAAAACTTAAAGATAGAGAAAGAGGGGTAAATGAGACGCATACAAACATTCCCCATGTTATATACCTAAAACAAAATAATTTAACAACACAATTTAACACAAATTAATTTCTAAACAATCCATAATTACAATTATGAAGATGAATATTTTCCTAAATGTCTTATATTTAAGAAGTTAAATAATAAAAGTTGTATAAAATAACTACATAGAGACAAGAAAAAATTAACATTTAAATAAAATTACAGGGTTATATTTTTAAAGAGTTGTGGAACTATACTTTTAGTAAATATTAAAACTTACTAAAATGATATTGAAAACATATATATTATATTATTACTCTATGCTATGGATTTAATAAATTACAATGGAGGGGAATTTTATATATATATATATAAACCAAAAAAAACTCTTCATTTGATTTTTTAAACTATTTTTTCTCTATGCTATCTTTAAAAAAAATTAGAATACATATATAATATTATAATATATAATATAAAATTCTATAATATATAACTCTTTATTTGATTTTTTAAACTATTTTTTGTCTATGCTATCTTTTTAAAAAATTAGAATACATATATTATATTATAATATAAAATTCTATAATATATAAATCTTGATTTGATTTTTTTAAACTATTTTTTCTCCACTATCTTTTTAATAAATTAGAATATTCTATAATTTAGAAATTTCTAAGTTAGAATGTAATAAAAAGTTAAAAAAATACACAAGTTAAAAAAAATAAAAGCTCTATTTTTATTTTACTCTATGCTATGGATTTAATAAATTATATATATATATATATAACACTATTTTTTTCTCTATGCTATCTTTAAAAAAAATAGAATACATATGATATTATAATATATAATATAAAATTTTATAATATATAATATATTTTAGATTATACTTTAACCAATCAAAGAATTCAAAGAAAAAATATTTAAATAAAATCAAAGGTTTATATTTTTAAATTAGAAAATAAAGAGTAGTAGAGCTATAATTTTAGTAAATGATAAACTTAACAAAATGATATTAAAAACATATAAAAACTCTGATTTTACACTACATTGTTTTAATTTTCTCCATACTTGTTTTTTTCCTGGGGCTCTCAAATTTCTTATTCTTGTTTGCATGCAAGGTTGCAAATGAGAGAATTTGGAATGGAGGTGTTTTACAAATTATTTTAAATATTTTATTGTATCTGTCATTTTTATTGCAGCTACAGGATTCACAAAGAAGATGGTACGCATGTAGGTGCTAAGAGGAAGGAAGATGAGACTTACCTGGAGTTTGATTGCAGGGTACAAAATATTGTAAAAAATCAAAGATCAGAAACCTCAGTTTTCTTAGTGGGGTTTGTCTATATATGATAGGGTTTTAATTATTTTAAGTATACCCAATTTTGTTGTGTTTATTGTTCATGCCTAAATCAACAAAATATATTAATTCTATAAATCTGTATCAAAATGGATTTAATAAATTATAGAAGAGGGGATATATATATAACTCTTGATTTGATTTTTTAAACTATTTTTTCTCTACTATCTGTTTTAAAAATTAGAATACAAATTTCTAATTTAAAAGATTCATATAGTTAAAGAATGTAATAAAAAGTTTAAAAAAAAAACAAAAGCTCTATTTTCACTCTATGCTATGGATTCAATAAATTACAAAGGAGTACATATATATGAAATTGTGGATAGGATTGAAACATAGTTATAAATATATGAATCCTGGGATAACGGGAAATGCACAAAACAACTCTACTGACAAATTTTCTGTGAAAAAAAGGAAACATGTTAGAACATTGAGTTATATCCACCAAAGCATGAATGAAATGATTTTTTTTTAATATCAGATATTAGAATTACCTATATGCTCATTACCAATCCAAAATTTTAACTCTCAAGGAATTTTGAATCTCTCGGCGGTCCTCAACAAAAGGAAGATATGTGATGTCTTATACATGGCCCAACAACACTAACACTTCTTAATGGGTCTTCTTCTCCCATGATATTATTTTTCTAAAAATAATATAGTTAATATTATTTTTACAATAAAATTTATTATAATTGCCAGGGTCTTTTTATAGACCACATGGTTGTGGCCTTTACCAGACACACTTTTTTTTAAAATAAATGTATTTATAGTAATTGATGCTTTTAAATATAAATTAAGGCTAATATAGTTAATATTATTTTTAAAAAATTTTGGACCACAAAAAAAGAAGGAAGGACTACCAAAAAATTTATTTTTTATTAGGACTACCAATTTTTTTTGGCAGTTACAAAATGGTGCATATATAGAATGACCTATGGGCCAAATTAAGACAAGATAAAATATTGGTCATACAACCAAAAACATGTTTAACTTATTTCATATAAATTGAAAATGTTTGGTTCTAAACTCATCAATTTGAAACAAAACATTTCAAATTTTATTCTTAGATGCATATCAAGTTGGCCTATAATAGAACAAAGACATCTTCACCAGTGCAAAAACCATATATTGTTTAAATTGAAACAAATCCCTTACCAATGGAATTGAAACAATTCATTTATCAACCTATTTCAATTGTGCTTTGACTCTCAACTACTATTAACTCCATGATAGAAACAAAATAGAACATTGAATACCTCGAAGCTAATAGAAGAATAGAACTCATCACCCTTTCAAAACAATTCTTCCAATGAACTCCTCTAGAGGTCTATTTTAGAAGAGCTTCTCAAAAGAAAACTTATATTACCACATTTTTCCTAAACAACGACACACATGGCATCAATAGGATCCAGTTTTTGACAAATAATATTGTAGACTTCTAACAAAGTCCACGAAAGATTATTTTATTAATTCAATACTATAGGAATTAAATCCTAGATTTATATCATGCGCAAGTCTCTTTCACCATTTTTAAAAGAAACAATGCAACACCAACATTGACTAAATGTGAATTATCCAATAGATGAAAAGCAAAACCAATTAGGCTAAGCATGGAGAGTCTTCAAACATCACAAGAATTTGTTTCCTCTTACACTTTAAGATAGGTCAAAAACTACAAAGGATTCTAGGAAGATAGATAAGATGAACATACTTAACTCAAACGTCTATCCATGAATGTCTTGTTTGCCATTCTAAACACAACCAAAAATAGTTTATGGCTGAGGTAAAACCCACAATGTTTTATCAGACCTTTCAAAGAGGTATTACAATAAATCCTTTTTTTTTCAAACCTATTAAAGATTCCTATTGTGGTTATGATAAATATTTGATAAAAAATCAAGTCTTTCAATAAACCTTTGGAATGCAAGGCAAGAATCAAGTGAGTGAATGGTGGGTTTGAATGCATTTTGTCTTAGAGACTTCCCAAACTTTCTAAAAAAGGATAATATTTATGAAGAGAGAAAAAAGATCACTTACTTAACTTCTCATCATTCTTGAATGTGCTTGGGTAGAATATGATTCTTTATTATCTTAGGTAGCCTTTCTAGAAAGCTCTGAGACCTTGGTTGTAAGATAGAAAATTATAATAGCAATATAGGCAAAAGAAACAACCATATAGGTAGACTCAACAATAATATAGATAGGTGCAACAACAATAGAGATAGGCACAACATTAATAGTTAATAAAATTACGCATTTAAAATTGCACTTATCAAATGAAATCGTTCATTGTAACTTAAAATGTCCTACTTACAACTAGCTCATGTTATGTACATATTCACATTTCTATTAGAAGCAACCCACAATAAGTAGCTTCAAATAAACAATAGACCATTTCTACTTTCGAACCATAAATGGATTTAAGAAAAATTATTGAGAAGTGTCTTTATTGGAAACAAAGTCAAATACTACGAGAGTCCACTATAAATTTTTTTTACCATCTTCACACTTAGAGAGATTTTGTAAAAGAAAATAAAAGGATGCATCCTAGAATAGGATCCATCACAATACTTAAAAAATAATATTTCACATACATTCTTTAGATACAAATAAATAGGTCATAGCTATAGATAATGTCCCCTTTGTTATAAAGATATGCAACTTCAAAGTGGCTAGCTTAGTCTAGATCATATATATATATTTATTTATTTATTTGAAAACAAACAACACATGGCTTCAAATATCATTATTATTTCAACTTTCATGAATCTTTTGAAAATAAACCAAAACATAGTTGTATACCTATTGAAAACATAAAAGAAAGGAAAAACACTATTTGTTTTAAGATTCATAGTGAAATCTACAATTGGAAATTCCAATACCAAATATGTGTTGCTTTAGGTATAATAAAGGACTCACCTTATGTGCTTGCAAAAGCAACTAAAAATTGCCAAGTAGTTTCTTCTAGCCATATATTTGGTAGGGCTACACCCATGCAATCTATGTTCAAAAATTAAAAAACTGAACAAGAAACAATCAGGTCAAAGAAATGCATAGCTTGCTAGAGAAGCTACTAAGGCTTTAGGTATTCAATATGCATTAATGTTATTGCTACATACATTAATTGTTGAGGGTAATTTCCCTCAAAATACTCCCAATTTATTGCCTATCAAACCTTTCAAGTCATGTTAAGATTAATTCTAAGTCAAAATTACTAGCCATGTTGGAAAAGGGGTCTCAACCTTGCATCCCAATGTTCTATGTTTAATTATTTATTATATTTATTTATTATTTTGTCTTCACATGGGAAAGAGGGAATCCCACTTTGAGGTGGCACTTTTGGACACATGTTGGATACTTTGTAGTGTGTGTAAGAAGTTATAAGAGCATCTAATATCATTATGGCATTGTAAGATGCGGGGGTTACTCATGACAAATTCTATAACACATGTAAGCATGATTATAAGGAGTTACATAGTGAACTTGAATTTTGACCAACTTTATGGTGCATGTTATGATGCATCATAAGGCATCCTTGAATGGGGATAGTTGAGCCAAAATAGATCACCCAAGTTGGTAAGTTGGTTATGACAGATTATGACAATGTAAAAGAATCTTCTAATATTAGCATGTTGACTCATCATGGGAGTTGGGTGCTGGAATTCCCCATGGAGATTTGGGTGCCATTTTTGGGAGTCATATTCTCCCATGGTCTATGGTTTACCATTTGGGTCTTTCTTGATTTGCATCTTCTATAGATTAGTGTCTAGGATGGAGATTTAGTATGATGTAATTTTGTTGGGGGTTATGTTGTTGAAATTTTTCCAGACTTGTGTTGCTTGTCCTCATGTGAAGGCTTGAGCCTATTGATGTATTGTAACTGGATTAGTACTATGATGCAGAGCAAGGGATGGAATTTATATTGTCTTCACCGATCCTTGGATTGATCTTGCATTGGGTTGACTGTTCTCTCACAATATAAGGTTTCAATGAGAGGGAAAGGTAACTTAACATGGTTAAAATGCATTAGACTCATGCCCAACATTTAAGGCACCTAAGACCACACTAAAATGATGATCTAAAACTGATAAAACTCACCAAGAATCCTGAACTCATTTCCTCCTTGTTGTTCCTTTACAACAAGCCTAAATTCCTTGTAGCCCTGTTCAGGGGGTTTTTCAGTCATATCTTGCATAATACTTGCTAAACCCATGAACAAATTGGTTTTCTAGATACCCATTAGGGAGTAAAATAACATATAAGACATTCATGGTAGGTTGTTTTGGAACATATGCCCTAAAAAGTAACTGTACCTGTTGTTCTATAGGGCAATTATACCTATTTTGCAAAGGAGGTATGAGGAAAACTATACCCAAGACTGAAAAACCATTTTTATGAGCTTCCCCACATCCCAACTATACTATTTTTATAGGTTTTAACACTTGCATGCATAGGTTTCTTGCCAAACCAATAACCACCTATGCTACTTGGCCTCTTTTGCTTAATACATGAAGATATTAGGCCAAATCTAGTCTAAACAGTCCGATATACCCTTCCCCTGCCTCTGCAATGAAAAAAATAATGAAATAGGCCCTAAATAATCCCATTCCACTCATTTTGTAGGTGCAACACAAGAGAAATGGGTCAGGAACCCATTGTTTTCCTCTAAAGCCTCAAAATCAGGGTTTTAGACCCGATTTCAAAAAACCAGTGATAAAATGCTTTTATATCAATGAAAATCTGTCTAACTTGACTCAAATGTAAGATTAAACCATCCTCCAAATGATTTTAGTCATTTTTCCTTATGACAGTACAGTACGGCTTGCACAAGGATATTGGAACAATAGAAAAAATAGCAAAATTGCAAAAACAGAGAAAATATTGTATTGTTTCCACTCCAAATTACATTTTCTGATCTATTTGAGGTATATGAGGCCTCCAAAAGATGTTTACATTTACACTTCACATTTTCCATCACTCCACCATCGTGGAAAAGCCACCCATAATGCAAAAAACTGACTGTCCACCATAAAAAGCTGACTGTCCACTATGAAACTAAAATTAGACTGTCCTAACTTTAAGCAAAACTTAAGACTCCACTACAATGTGTCCTCAAAACATTAAGAGTGGTCTGAAAATTGACCTGTATTACAACAATAATAAAATTAAACTCATTCTAGGCTCATAATGAGCACAAAACCAAAATTTGCTGAGTATAAAACCAAAATTTACTATGGTGGGCTCTGCACCATACACCCAAGGAGAGAAAGATCTTAGCTTCCACCTGAGATCAGATTAGAGACTAATTTTCCATGCTTTGCAATGTCTTCAGCTGTCATCCATGTGGCATCTTCATGGGGAAGACCTTGTCACTTCACCAAGTATTCATTATAAACCTTATGTCTTGTTCTCTTGACCTCCTTGGTGTCTAAAATGGCTTCAAGTTTGACTAGAGTAGCAGGAGGAAGATCCTTAATCCAACAGCATCATTACCTTCATGAACACCTGTACCTACATCCAAAGACTCCTTGAAAGGATATAAGTCAGCAATATTAAAGATTAGTGAGATAGCAACTCCAGGAGGGAGTTCTATCTCATATGCATTTTCACCAAACTTGTGGACCACCTTACATGGCCCAATCTTCTTCATCAGCAACTTAATGTATTTTCCCTTAGGTAACCTCTCTTTTTTGAGATGTGCAAGTACTAGATCTCCAACTTTCAACTGAACATTCCTCTCTTCAAGTATGTATGCTTCTTGTAAGCTTCCACACTCTTCTTGAGTTGGTCTTTGACTTGATCATGGATATCTTTCATAGCCATTCCAAACTCCTCTCCTTCAGCACTTCTCTTCTCTAACCCTCTTAAATCTCTTAGTTCAAATATACCTCTTGGGTTCATTCCATACACTACCTCAAAAGGACTTTTTCCTATGCTCCTGTTAATGGAATCATTATAAGCATACCATGCCCATGGGATAACAAGATCCCATTGCTATCCATGTTCCTTTGTGAGACATCTAAGCAAGTTCCCCAATGATCTATTAACTACTTCAGTTTGCCCATCTGTTTGTGGGTGCTAGGCAGAGTTGAAAGTCAAGTTGGTTCCAAGTTTCCTTCATAAGGTTCTCCAAAAGTGGCCTATGAACTTTGAGTCTCTATCTGAAACAATGGAGAGGGGCAATCCATGGATTCTAAGTATCTCCTTGAAGAATAGGCTTGCAATGTTAGATGCATCACTTGTGCATTTGCAAGGAACAAAGTGTTCCATCTTGCTAAATCTGTCCACAACTACAAAGACACTGTCTACTCCTCTCCGAGTTTTAGGTAAGCCTAACATAAAATCCATGCTAAGATGCCCCCAAGGTCTGCTAGGAATTGGAAGAGGCTGATATAGGCTTGTACTGGAACTAGAGCCCTTGGCTCTCTAGCAAACTCCACAAGACTCAACAAATTTTTTGATAGTAGCATGCATCTTAGGACAAAAATAAAACCTTCTTACCTGATCTAGTGTCTTGTCTATGTCAAAGTGTCCTCCAAGACTTCCACAGTGCTTCTCCCTTATGAGATTTGTCCTCATAGAGCATTTAGGGATGCATAACTGAGCTCCCTTGAATAATAGTCCATCTTGCAACAAGAAATCATAAAATTGGTCATGGAAAGTACCTTGAAATTGTCGGCAAAAGGAATATGCATCCTTGAAATTTGTATCAGCAGCATACATGTCCTTTAGTGCTTCCAAACCCACACTCTAAAGTTGTATTTCATGCACTAGGACTGATCTCCTACTCAATGCATCAACTACCTTGTTAGCTTGGCCCTTCTTATGCTTGATTGTGAAGGTATAACTTTACAAATACTCCACCCACTTGATGTGCTTATGACTCAACTTGTCTTGGCTGTTCAAGCAACTCAATGCATGATTGTCTGTGAAGACTACAAATTCTTTGGGTAAGAGGTAATGTCTCCCCTTCCTCAGGGACTGTATTAATGCATAAAGCTCCAAATCATATGAAGAGTACCTCCTCTTGGCCTCATTGAGCTTTTCACTAAAGAAATCTACTGGCCTGCCTTTTTGGCTCAGGACTGCACCTATGGCTGCTCCACTAGCATCACATTCCACTATAAAGACTTTGTCAAAGTCAGGCAAAGCAAGTATGGACTATTGTGCCACTCTCTTCTTCAAGTATTCAAAGCTTTTTGCTGCCTCCTTAGTCCATTGAAACTTTATTTTCTTATCTCGCTTAATGGTGTCAAGAATAGGAGAACAAATATGAATGAAATTTTTGATAAACTTCCTATAAAATGTAGCCAAACCATGAAAACTTCTTACCTCTCCTACTGATTTTGGAGTTGGCCAATTAAGAATGGCTTCAACTTTGGAAGGATCCATCTTCAACGTGCCTTTAGAGACGACAAAACTAAGGTAGACTAGCTCTTCTTTCATAAACTCACACTTCTTGAGGTTTATCACCAGCTTCTCCTCGTTCAACCTTTGTAAAACCATGTCAAGGTGTTGCAAGTGCTCCTCTTTTGTCTTGCTGAACAGAAGAATATCATCTAGATAGACAACTACAAACTTCCCAATAAAAGGTTTCAAGACCTTATTCATTAACCTCATGAATGTACTAGGAACATTTGAGAGTCCAAAAGGCATTACCATCCATTCATAAAGTCTCTCATTGGTTTTGAAGGCAGTCTTCCATTCATCTACTTCCCTTATCCTTATTTGGTGATATCCACTCTTGAGATCAATCTTGGAAAACTAGCATGCACCTTCTAAACAATCCATTAGGTCCTCCATTCTTGGGATTGGGAACCTCTATCTGATTGTGATCTTGTTTATGGCCCTTGAGTCAGTACACATCCTCCACTCGCCACCTTTCTTGGGTGCTAAGATAGTAGGAACAACACATTAGCCCTTGCAAAGGATTATGCAAGACAAAAGAGGAACACTTGCAACACCTTGACATGGTTTTGCAAAGATTGAACGAGGAGAAGCTGATGATAAACCTTAAGTAGTGTGAGTTTATGTAATGGAACACTTGATTGAGCAAGACAAAAGAGGAGCACATGTAACACCTTGACATGGTTTTGCAAAGGTTGAATGAGGAGAAGCTAATGATAAACCTCAAGAAGTGTGAGTTTATGAAAGAAGAGCTAGTCTACCTTGGTTTTGTCATCTCTAAAGGCACGTTGAAGATGGATCCTTCCAAAGTTGAAGCCATTCTTAGTTGGCCAACTCCAAAATCAGGAGGAGAGGTAAGAAGTTTTCATGGTTTGGCTACATTTTATAGGAAGTTTATCAAAATTTCAGTCATATTTGTTCTCCTATTCTTGACACCATTAAGGGAGATAAGAAAAGAAAGTTTCAATGGACTGAGGAGGCAGAAAAAAAGATTTGAATACCTGAAGAAGAGAGTGGCACAATAGCCCATACTTGCTTTGCCTGACTTTGACAAAGTCTTTACAGTGGAATGTGATGCCAGTGGAGTAGCCATAGGTGTAGTCTTGATCCAAGAAGGCAGACTAGTAGCTTTCTTTAGTGAAAAGCTCAATGAGGCCAAGAGGAGGTACTCTTCATATGATTTGGAGCTTTATGCATTATTACAGTCCCTGAGGAAGTGGATCTACATTACCTCTTACCCAAAGAATTTGTAGTCTTCACAGACAATCATGCATTGAGTTTCTTGAACAACCAAGACAAGTTGAGTCATAAGCACATCAAGTGGGTGGAGTATTTGCAAAGTTATACCTTCACAATCAAACATAAGAAGGGCCAAGCTAACAAGGTAGCTGATGCATTGAGTAGGAGATCAGTCCTAGTGCATAAAATACAACTTCAGAGTGTGGGTTTGGAAGCACTAAAGGACATGTGTGCTGCTGATACAGATTTCAAGGATGCATATTCCTTTTGCCAACAATTTCAAGGTACTTTCCAGGACCAATTTTCTAATTTCTTGCTGCAAGATGGACTTTTATTCAAGGGAGCTTAGTTATGCATCCCTAAGTGCTCTATGAGGACAAATCTCATAAGGGAGAAGTACTATGGAAGTCTTGGAGGACACTTTGGCATAGACAAGAAACTAGATTAGGTAAGAAGGTTTTATTTTTGGCCTAAGATGCATGTTGATATCAGAAAATTTGTTGAGTCTTGTGGAGTTTGCTAGAGAGCCAAGGGCTCTAGTTCCAATGCAGGCCTATATCAGCCTCTTCTAATTCCTAGCAGACCTTGGGAGCATCTTAGCATGGATTTTATGTTAGGCTTACCTAAAACTCAGAGAGGAGTAGACAGTGTCTTTGTAGTTGTGGATAGATTTAGCAAGATGGCACACTTTGTTCCTTGCAAATGCACAAGTGATGCATCTAACATTGCAAGCCTATTCTTCAAGGAGATAGTTAGAATCCATGGACTGCCCCTCTTCATTGTTTCAGACAGAGACTCAAAGTTAATAAGCCACTTTTGGAGACCTTATGAAGGAAACTTGGAACCAACTTGACTTTCAGCTCTGCCTATCACCCACAAACAGATGGGAAAATTGAAGTAGCTAATAGATCATTGGGGAACTTTCTTAGATGTCTAACAAAGGAACATGGACATCAATGAGATCTTGTTATCCCACAGATAGAGTATGCTTATAATGATTCCATTAACAGAAGCATAGGGAAAAGTCCTTTTGAGGTAGTGTATGGAATGAACCCAAGAGGTATATTTGAACTAAGAGATTTAAGAGGGTTAGAGAAGAGAAGTGTTGAAGGAGAGGAGTTTACAATGGCTATGAAAGATATCCATGATCAAGTCAGAGACCAACTCAAGAAGAGTGTGGAAACTTACAAGAAGCATGCATACTTGAAGAGGAGGAATGTTCAGTTCAGAGTTGGAGATCTAGTACTTACACATCTCAGAAAAGAGAGGTTACCTAAGGGAAAATACACTAAGTTGTTGATGAAGAAGATTGGGCCATGCAAGGTGGTCCACAAGTTTGGTGAAAATGTATATGAGATAGAACTCCCTCCTGGAGTTGCTATCTCACCAATCTTTAATATTGCTAACTTATATCCTTTCAAGGAGTCTTTGGATGTAGATACAGGTGTTCATGAAGGTGATGATGCTGATTGGATTAAGGATCTTCCTCCTACTGCTCCAGTCAAACTTAAAGCTATTTTAGACACCAAGGAGGTCAAGAGAACAAGACATAAGGTTTATAATGAATACTTGGTGAAGTGGAAAGGTCTTCCCCGTGAAGATGCCACATGGATGACAGCTAAAGACATTGCAAAGCATGGAACAACAGTCTCTGATCTGATCTTAGGTGGAAGCTGAGATCTTTCTCTCCTTGGGTGTATGGTGTAGAGCCCACCATAGTAAATTTTGGTTTTATAGTCTTAGCAAATTTTGGTTTTGTGCTCATTATGAGCCCAGGAGGAGTTTAATTTTATTATTGTTGTAATAAAGGTCAATTTTCAGACCACTCTTAATGTTTTGAGGACACATTGTAGTGGAGTCTTAAGTTTTGCTTAAAATTAGGACAATCTAATTTTAGTTTCATAATGGACAGTCAACTTTTTATGGTGGACAGTCAATTTTTTGCATTATTGGTGGCTTTTCCATGATGGTGGAGTGAAGGAAAACATGAAGTGTAAATGTAAACATCTTTTGGAGGCCTCATATACCTTGAATAGATCAGAAAATGTAATTTGGAGGGGAAATAATACAAGATTTTCTCTATTTTCTGCAATTTTCCTATTTTTTCTATTGTTCCAACGTCCTTGTGCAAGCCGTACTGTACTATCATAAAGAAAAATGACTAAAATTGTTTGGAGGATGGTGTAATCTTTCATTTGAGTCAAGTTAGTCAGATTTTCATTGATTTAAAAGCATTTTATCACTGGTTTTCTGAAATCGGGTCTAAAACCCTGATTTTGAGGGTTTGGAGTAAAACGATGGGTTCTTGACCCATTTCTCTTCTACTGCACCTACAAAATGAGTAGAATGGGATTAGTTAAGGCCTATTTTATTATTTTTTTCATTGCAGAGGCAGGGGAAGAGTATATGGGACTGTTTAGACTAGATTTGGCCTAATATCTTCATGTATTAGGCAAAAGAGGCCAGGTAGCATAGGTGGTTATTGGTTTGGTAAGAAACCCATCCATGCAAGTGTTAAAACCTATAAAAATAGTCTAGTTTGGATGTGGGGAAGCTCATAAAAGTGGTTTTCAGTCTTGTGTAGAGTTTTCCTCATGCCTCCTTTGCAAAATAGGGCTAATTTCCCTCCAGAACAACAGGTACAATTACTTTTTAGGGCATATATTCCAAAACAACCTACCATGTGTTGGATTTTTTCCAAACTGGATGCTTGTTCCCAGTTATTCCTACAAGGTATCCATCATTGATCAATAGGATTCCTGGGCCAGGGGCCAACAGTACAGGAGATAGACTCTATAAATATCTCCTCTTCTTCTTTAGGCTCTGCGCAACCAAGGGGGATATTCCCTACTCAACACCCATGAAATATGACTATGAATTGACTGGGATGTTGACACAAAGCAGATAAATCCTCTCTTATGCAGACCAAAACTGTGAAATAAGTGCAAAGGGGCTAGCTTTGTGCCTATGATCAGTTGTGAGACAGAGGATTTTGGTCCTAAAACTACTTCTAAATGTCCTAAAGGTTTGTATTTAAAGTTTGAGTTTGTTTTTTCGTATTTGGATGCAAAACTAGGACCTTGGGTTGTAACCTCAATACAAGACTGGATCGGTGCCTCTCTCAGGGTTCAGAGTCAATAGACATACACATGTGAATGGTTACCATAAACATATATCAGTGACTGGATTTAAAGGGGATTCCTAGTGTCTGCCTTGCAGATACTTCCTAAAACAAAGTATTCAGTTATCTCTACTTACAAACATCCTCACTGCAATATATTCTTCCCAACACTTAACCCAAAACATTTAATCCACTCCTTGAACAGAAGTAAAAGACTAAGCATTCAACATAGCGAACCCATGTCCTAGAATCTTAAACACCCCTTAGCTGTTTAGATTTAGAAGAAGAAGACATTCAATTTTGGAGACAAATAACATAATACATGCAATGAAGCATTACTCATATAAAACAATATGAAACTAGTAAATTTATGCATAAAACATATAACATATGATTCATAAACTCACAGAACACCCAAAACAGAGCCACCAATGAAGTTGTATCTTATTACAACACCAAAATTTGTCTAGTTTTCAACAACAAAATAAGTGACATAGTTTGCATTTTATAGCAAGATTGTGTACTCAGCAAATTAATTACATGGCCAATCAAAAGAAACTCTACCAGCTACAATACACCAAAATGGCACCCAAAATATTGAATACAGTGTGCAGAGGAAGAAGGAGCAGGTGGAATTGGGATGTGTGCAGCCATCTGAGGGTTTTCCATTAAAATCGGGTGGTTGGCCAGTCAATCATCGGCCCATACCTCTGCACTTTGCCATTAATGGCCTAGCTACCCGCAGCTCCTCTTGAAATCAGTAGCAGCGTATCTCTGAAGTTTTCCCGCTCAAAACAGCTGCAGATGCAAAGGAAATTGCCCCTGTTGAGCATTCGAATCATGGCCCTCGATTTCCTCTCCATCGCTAAAATCAACGGCACCAAAATAGGCTAAAACGTTGCCCACTAATGATGTCATGCCACGTAGGCACCCTATGCATCCATCATAGACTTTTCTGTGACTTATTTTACCCTTTTCACCCTTATATATGTATGTTCAAATGTATATACAACAACTGTATGCATACAAGGCGCAGACTCCAAATTATTATAGAACAAATTGAAAACACCTTCGAGTTCCGCCTTGTATCTCCTTTTTGCATCTATCACCTTGTATATGTGCATATACTTTCACCTCATACATACAAGGCAGATTTCACTGCATTTAGCAATCAGACTTGAAAACCTTTGAAATCCAGCTTGTATCCCTTTCTTTGCATGTTAACCCTTTGTATATCGCACATATACAAGCATACATACATGCAAGCCGCGGACGCCAACATTGATTTAGTTAGATTTGACTTTTAAACCAGGTCCAACTTGCACATTGTGAATGTATATTCGCCTTGTATATCAGCTTGCATATCGCAAACATACAAGTAAAATATACATACAACGGACTTCAACTCTAAATTTACTATACTGTATAGCCTTTCAGGTCCGGCCCTTGCATATTTAGAATGCATGCTCCTCTTTGCATATCACGAATGTATACTTTACATACATTCGCCTTTGTATGTCCGCAGGCCCCACCATTTGTATATCGGCCTTTGTATGCCTTTCCTTTGCACATTTTCGAATGTATATCACATATACATTCTCCTTTGTAAATGAGATACAAAGCCCTTTGTATGTGAGGCGGACCCCACCAAATATATCTCCTGCTACTTTGTATATTGCCGAACATACAAGACCACTTGCATTTTTTTTATTGTATGCGCTGGCGATGAACCCTTGCACTGTAGCAAATGCATGTCGGGTTTCTTTGTATATTTTTTATTGTATAAACCCAATGTATGTTGGACATACATTCATTCTTGCTTGCACATATCTGCGGACCCGACCACCACTTTAGCCCGATTTGAACCCTTTTTGAGATCTGCGATGTATCTTCGCGTTGTATGTTGAACATACAACAAAACATGCATACAATCCTGCTCGATACAACTGCAGAATATTCCAGGAATCTTCAATGCATATTCCACCCTTGTATATTTCCAATGTATCTTTTTCGCTACATGTAGCCGTTGTATGTCTGAACATACAACATAAAATATACATGCAACCCGATATACAAGCAGGGAATATTCCCAGAATCTGCAATAGATTCTTCAATGTACATGCACCTTTTTAAAGCCCGATATGCATTCAGAAATGCATACAACTGATTTATTCCATTTTTTGAAAGCTGATTGAGGTTTTTTGAATTGTCCACATACATTTGCACTTGTACATACAAAAACCTAGCATTTTTTCTTTAGTGCGATGGGAAAAAGTGGTGAAACATTGCATGGGGGCTGGTCAACCTATGAGCACAAAGGCATGAATATGAAACTTAACAACCGAGAACCTGCTGCAAGAGGTCAACTACCGAATAGAAAATACAATGCAAAAGGCCAAGGAAAAATTAACCTAAGGCATTAAGGGTTTGAAAAATTAAAGTATATAGGCTTGCAAACTCGATTTAGAACCCTAACCCTAGGTGAGCACCACCATTGGCTCCGACTGGGGACGTGCAGGCGCAAGACTGCAGTCAGAACCAAACAACTCCGGGGCAGACCAGACAAAACGCAAAAACCCAAAACACGACCGACTATACAAGGCATGTACAAACTATTCACATCTATTTTATATTATGCACGCAAGATACCCTTTTATGAGAAATAGGGTTTTAGGAACTGACCGTACACAGGCAATTCCAGCAGTTCACCATTTAGGGCCTGGAGAAAGTAGGAATCTCCTCCATGAGTATTGCTAACTTGATATGGGCCCATCCACAAGGGCTCAAATTTACCCTGTTTGCCCTTATCCTGGTTCTTTGCATTCCAAACAAGGACCAAATCATTTATCTGGAACTTCCTTTCTGTAGCCCTTTTATCAAACAGATATTTTACCTTTTGCTATTTCTTGATGTTTGTCTTTTGTGATTCTCTTCTGATTTCATCCAATGCAACCAGTTAATTTATCCTTTCCCTCATTGAATGTTCAATCTCTTCATCATATTCTTGTATGAATTTATAGACTGGCAAGAGATTATTCATAGGTAACTTAGCTGCTGTACCATATACTAGCTCAAAAGGTGACTTTTCAATTGCTTTCTTTACGGTTACTCTGTCAGCCCATAATGCCATCTTCAACTTTAAATCCCAAGCCCTTTTGTTTTTATCTACCATCCTTTTGATGATTTTCATGAGGCTTTTGTTACTTGACTCTGCTTGACCATTTCCCTATGGATGATATGGTGATGCATATGACAAATCAATTCCATAATTGTTGCAAAAATCAACAAACTCACCAGATCTGAAGCACATAGCATTGTCTGTGACCACTTTGACTGGCACTCCAAATCTGATAATAATATTTTCTAAAATGAAATCCATCACCACCTTGCTTGTAGCTTTTTTAGTTGGAATGGCTTCAATCCATTTAGTAAAGTAATCAGTAGCAACCAGAATCCAACTATGTCCTCCACTTGATTTATCTGAGATTTCCCCTATAAAATCAATTCTCCATTGCTGGAATGGAGCCTCCACAGTTACAGTCCTAAGGGGTAATGCACCTTCATACTTTAGCTTTCCTGAGAACCTTTGACATGGATCACACTTTCTTACCATCTTTTGTGTGTCTGAGAAAAGAGTTGGCCACCAATAGCCTGCTCTAAGAATTTTGTGAGCTGTTGTCTGGGCAGTATAGTGTCCACCACATACTCCTTTGTGCATGTCACTTAGAATATCCTTAGCCTGATTTTCATCTACACACCTGAGTAGTACGCCATTGGGATTTTTCCAATACAATTCTCCTTGAACAATGATATATTTGATAGCATGTAATTTTAAAGTCCTCTTTTGACTATCACTGAAATGGGAAGGACAATTTAAATTCTGCAAATAATACACAATGTCTTTGTACCATTCAGATTCTAACATGTTTATAACCTCATTCTACACTACATTTACTTGGCAGGCCTCTAGATTTGATTGTGTCATCATTTTAGCTAGACCTTATCCTCTTACCAATTTTGTGATCTGAATTTCAATGTTGAACTCCTGCAACTTGTTTATCCACCTGCATCTTCTTCCAGTCACTTCTTGCTGAGTGAAAATATCTTTAACTGCTGCATGGGGCATATATGCAACTATCTGAGAGCCTACCAAATATGGCCTAAAGCTCTTGACTACTGTAACCAGTGCATATGCCTACTTTTCCATGATATCATATTTCAATTCAACAGCCTGCAATGACATACTGAAGAAAGCAATAGGCTGCTCAAAACCATCCTCATTTTTCTATAGTAAACATGTAGCAACAGTATGGAAAAAAGCAAATGAGAACAACTGAAATGGCTTAGAAAAATTAGGAGATTTTAGCACAGGAGTCATCTTTATAGCTTCTTTGATGCTCTGAAATGACTTAGTTGCTTCCCCTTCCCATTTGACAGTTGCACCCTTCTTCAGCATTTTAGAAATATCCTTTGTGGTTTCTGCAAAGTAAGGAACAAACCTTCTAACAAAATTAATTTGTCCAAAGAAGGACTGAATACCTTTCACAGTTCTAGGGATCTAAATTCTGTCAATTGCAGCCACCCTTTCAGGATCAATTCTAACTCCATCCTTGGAAACAATGTGTCCCAGCAATTTTCCTTCCACTACCCCAAAAGCACATTTCTTTGGGTTAGGTGAAATGCCATATTCCAATGCTCTAGTAAGAATTTGTTCAAGATGGATGCAATGTTGCTCCTCCTTTTTTGAATAGGCAGTTAAATCATCTTAATACAGAGCCAGAATTGAGTCAATCAATCCTGCAAAAGCAACATCCATAGCTCTTTGAAATGTAGCACTTGCATTTGTTAATCCAAATGGCATTCTTACATATACATAGGTTCCCCATGGAGTGGTGAAGGCAATCTTGAATTGTTCAAACTCTTTTACCTTCACCTGATTGTACCCTGAAAATCCATCTATCATGGATAAAAGCTCACAACCTATTACCTTCTACAACATAGCCTCCATGTTGGGCAGTGGATAATTATCCTTTAAAGAAGACATATTCAAATTTATGAAGTCAACACAAAGTCTTATGTCACCATTTTTCTTTCTAACAGGGACAAGGTTGAACACCCAAGTTGAGTGCCTGATAGGCATAATTATTCCAGTCTCCCTAAGCTTCATAAGCTCTTCTTGCATTTTTGGAGCCAGAGTTGGATTAATAGGTCTTTGTTTCTGTCTGAATGGCTTATCTCTAGGCTTCAATGGGATCTCATGCTGGAATAAATCCTCTCTATAAGCTTTTAGGTCCTCATATGACTAGGCAAAGACATGCTTATATTTCGTCAATAATGCTATCAACATGTTCCCGATGTGTGGCTTGAGCTGTTTGCCAATGTATACCCTTTTGGGGGCATGAGATGTCCCCAAGTTTATCTCCTCCAAATCATTCTTATTTGTAGGAGATGCCTTTGTAAAAAACTAGTCTCTATTGTCAAATGCTCTCTCAAGAGCAACCAGCCCTCTGGGGATTTTATTTGTTTTGAGCTGAATTACCTCTTTCCCCAAAAGAGTTTCTTTTCCATCCACAACCTCTACAAAATTCTAAAAATCCATCTCCTGGTTCTCATACTCATCTATGCAGTGTAAAAATCTCAACAAATCTTTATCATCATCAAACACCTGCAAGCTGCATACATTATCTGTGTTAGATCTAGGGCACACAACTGAGAGGGGGGGTGAATCAGTTGTACAAAAACTTGCTTCTACTTCAAACACTTGATTCTTCTTTGTTAGTTAATAGCATATCAATTAACCATCCATGAAAGCATAATGCATAAACACAAGAGCAGATAAACATCAACACATTAGACACCAAGATTTTGACGTGGAAAACCTGGTTAAGGGAAAAACCACGGGGTTATTAACCCAAGGATTATTCTCTATTAGAAGAATAAGAAAAATGAATGGCACATGCCAATTAGGGCTCACTGCCTGAGCACACTGCTCACAAAGAGGCACACTGCCTACAAGAGACACATTATCTACAACGTGATAAGAATCACAAACTTGAATTAGAGATTGACATCTTTACCATATCTGGATCAGTTCCATTTAAGCCCGAGATACTTCTGCTCTACCCTTCGCTCTTTCGCTATACCACTCTCATCCGCTCCACAACACACTTTGAAATGAACTCACAAACCTTCATTTATACAAGACATCGACTTAGGAACAATCATCTAAGTCAGCAATCAACCATAAGGACATTTGCAAGATGATTAATACATCCGGTCGGCCACCACAAGAACATTTGCAAGATGAACAACTCATTCGGTCGGCTAGTCTGAACAAGAACTTCATCCGGAAGAATATCTTCAATTCTGGGCTCTACCACCAATGCAGACCGACAACATAACCTCAACATGATCCAAGAACCTTCACAAGCTTGCCTGATTAACCAGGTACATCCGCACTTCCTCCACTCATTGGAATCTCTTCTCCTCTTCATCTAAAACTTCAAGAACACAGTCTGCCGCCACTGTCATACTGAAGAAGGTGCATCCGAACCTCCAAACCACATACCAATTGAGATGACACATCACAAAGACATCCCAAACACTCCTTCCAATCCGCAGAGTCTGACAATTCTCCTCCGGATCTCACCAGACCTTTTTGCAACACTCTGTCACTCCGGAACAGCTCCCGGAACCGGTTCTACTTGACCGATCACAACCTTTTCATATCTTCATGTGGACCTCTGAAATCTTAACTGGATCATCTCAAGACTCATATCTACAAACCCTTTAATCTGCAGCCTCTGATCCTCAACCTATTGAGTACATTTGCCTTCTTCTTATCACTGTTCTTCACTGTTCCTGATTGAGACTACTTTTCTCAATATCCTCAACACACAGCTCATCCAAACCTTCTTACCAATGCAATATGAGTATGTTGACATTAATGACAACACTGGTTCACCTCATACTTGCAAAAATCTACCCCTTTGTCATTGATGGCAACATATGATGTGAAAAACCATCAAGACAAGAACTTCTCCTTTCTGTCACAACTCCCCCTATCAACAACAACTCTTCACATGTCTTCTCTTACTTTACTGCTCCCCCTTGGATCATCAACCACTTGTTTTTCACATCTCTTCTCTCCCCCTTTGACATCAATGGCAAAGGGCTCATACTTGCAATTCTAACACATCAGAATCATACCAGCTGCTCCCCCTTAGTAGCAGCTCCCCATCATCAATCCGGATCACAAGATATGACTGTGATATCCACCGAACTGATGCACATCAGTGCATCCTAATTCATCACCGGATGGGCCATGACCCCTAACTTCTCCTTGAGATACTCAAAAGAGTATTTGGGAAGAGGTTTAGTAAAAATATCTGCAATCTGATCCTTGGAGGGTACATACTCCAATCTGACTTCATCCTTGTTCACTTGTTCTCTCAGAAAGTGAAACTTGATAGATATGTGCTTGGTCTTAGAATGCAACACCAGATTCTTAGAAATGTTTATTGCACTTGAATTATCACAGAAAATTATGATAGGCTCATCATATTCTACTTTCATGTCTCTTAACATCTGCTTCATCCATAAAATTTGAGTGCAACTACTTGTTGCTGCAATATATTCTACTTCAGTTGTAGACAAAGATATTGCCTCTTGTTTCTTGCTTAGCCAAGAAACCAATCTCTTTCCCAAAAAGAATGCTCCACCACTGGTGCTCTTCCGGTCATCCACATCTCCTGCCCAATCTGCATCTGTATATGCATGAAAAGAGAAATCTGGATCTCTAGGATACCATAGACCATACTCAACTGTTCCTTTCAAGTACCTAGAAATTCTTTTGATTGCCATAACATGAGATTCTCTAGGATCAGCCTGGAATCTTGCCACAAGACCAATAGCCTGCATTATATCTAGTCTAGTCTGAGGGAGATACAACAATCCACCAATCATTGATCTATACTTTGTCTGATCTGCCTTTGGAGAGTCATCATCTTTGCTCAACTTACATCCAGTTGCCATAGGAGTGTTCATTGGCTTTGAATCTTCCATACCGAATTTCCTCAACAATTCTTTCACATATTTGGTCTGAGAAATGAAGATCCCTTTCTTTGTTTGAGTAATTTGCAGACCCAAGAAGAAATTCATTTCACCAAGCATAGACATTTCAAACTCACTTTTCATCTGATTTGCAAAAGTTTTGCACATACTATCTCTTCCTCCAAAAATGATATCATCCACAAACACTTCAACAATCAAAATGTTTTCATGATCAATTTTGAAATATAAGTTATTGTCAGTAGTACCTTTGTTGAATCCAATCTACACAAGATGCTTATCCAACCTTTCATACCATGCTCTTGGGGCTTGCTTCAATCCATACAATGCTTTCTTCAACTTGCAGACCATATCATTATCAGACAATTGAAATCCATCCGGTTGTTCAATGTATACTTCTTCTTCCAAATCACCATTTAGGAAGGCAGACTTGACATCCATCTGATATACCTTGAAGTCTTTGAAGGCAGCATATGCAAGAAATAATCTGACTGCTTCAATTCTTGCTACCAGAGCAAAAGTTTCTTCAAAGTCAATTCCTTCTATTTGAGAGTAGCCGTTGCATACCAATCTAGCTTTGTTTCTGATTACTTTACCAACTTCATTTAGTTTGTTCCAGAAGACCCATTTGGTTCCAATCACATTCTTGTTTCTAGGTCTGGGAACAAGATCCCAAGTGTGATTTTTCCCAATTTGCATCAACTCTTCCTCCATTGCTTTTGTCCAATTTTCATCATTGCATGCTTCATTTATTGTCTTAGGTTCAATCTTTGAAATCAGACAACATTCATCTAAATTTTGAGCAATTTTCCTCCTTGTTTGTACCCCTTTGCTTCTGTCACCTATGATCTGATCTTTAGAGTGATTTAGAGTTACATACCTTGGAACTTTGGGAGTTTCTTGCACTACCAATTCTTGATCAGGCTCATTCAGAAAAACTTCTTCTTCCTGATTTACCAGATCAGTCTGGATCTGAATTTCAGAGGATGGAGCTCCTTGCACCAGAGGATCATTCTGATCATCTTCATCACATTCATAGAATCTTGAGGGCTTCTCAATTCCTTCATCAACCTTCACATTTGTACTTTCTATCATTTTTCTCAATCTCTTATTGTAACACCAGTATGCTTTGCTTTGAGTGGAGTAACCCAAGAAAATTCCTTCATCACTTCTAGCATCAAACTTTCCTAAGTCTTCATCTTTTTTGATGTAACACTTGCTACCAAAAACTTTGAAATATCTCACAGTGGGAGTTATACCAAACCAAAGTTCATAAGGAGTCTTACCGGTATTGCTTCTGATTTGAACTCGATTGAGGGTGTAGACTGCAGTGCTGATAGCTTCTCTCCAAAACACCTAAGGAACATTTGCTTCCAAGATCATTGTTTTGGCAGCTTCCTAGATGGTCTGGTTCTTTCTTTCAACTACTCCATTCTGCTATGGAGTCCTAGGAGCAGACAACTGTCTTTTTATACCATGCTTCTCACAGAAGTCTATGAACTCACCAGATGTGAATTCACCACCTCTATCAGATGTCAGACACTTCAGTTTTAATTCGGTTTGATTCTCTACCATAGCTTTGAAGATTTTGAACTTTTCAAAAGCTTCTGACTTCTCTTTCAGAAAGGTGACCCACATTATCCGGGAATAATCATCAATTAGTAACATGAAGTATCTATCACATAGATCAGTATGAACTAATTCCAATAATCTAGTAGAGGACTGATCTTTGCTTTTGAATGAAACTCTACTCTGTTTACCTAGCTAAAATTCTTTGCACAAACCATTTGTAGGTTTTACCAATTTTGGAAAATCTCTAACAGCTTGAGTATTGTTTATCCTAATGATGTTATCAAAATTAACATGACACATCCTTCTATGCCATAACCAGCTCTAATCAACTTGAACAAGCAGACAACTTTTATCAGTACCAACCAAGTGAAAGATATTACCTTTAGTTTGAGTACCGGATGCAATCTCTATTCCAGATCTTTCTAAGATTCTGCATTTTCCATCTTTGAATCGGAGATCATAACCTTTATCCACCAACTGTCCAACACTGAGAAGATTGTGCTTCAGACCTTCAACATACAACACATTACTAGTTTTGTTTCTTCCATTAAAATATATAGTTCCTCTTCCTTTGATTCTACCTGTTGAATTATCACCAAACTTTACCACTCTCCCTTCATATCTTTCCAACTCTAAGAACTTGTTCTTGTCACCTGTCATATGGTGAGAGCATCCATTGTTAATAACCCAATCATCCTTTTCTTGAACTTGGGCAACCAAAGCTCTTTCTTCACCTTTATGATTGATAGATATTGGATCTTCTTCCCTGATAGCAATAAGCACCCATTCATTTCCAGATTTGTCTCCTATCTCTGATTCATCATCTGTTACTCCTTCATTATCAGCTTCTTCATGAACATAATAACAATTCTTTTGAAACCTTTGTCTATTAGAATCTGACCTTGTAGATCTTTCCGGACATCTTGAGGCAAAGTGACCAATCTTATTGCAGTTGAAGCATTTAAAAGGTAATTTTCCTTCATACTTACTGGATCCTCTTGGTAGTCTTTTTGCAATGAGGGCTTCAAGTTGAGCTGTTTCTGCTTCTTCCTCTTCCATATCTTTCCTTGCTTGTTCATACCATGACAGCTTCCTTGAAGAGTTCTCTCCCGGTTCAAATCTTTGTTTGCCTTTCACATAGGCACTGGCTTTGAATGCAGATTCAGTCTTGGGGGGATCATCTCCAAACTTAGTCATTTCAAATGCAGCCAGTTTGCTAGCTAGTTGCTCTCTTGTGACAGTTGTATGGGCTCTGAATTCATCAATGGCAGCAACCTTGATCTTGTAGGCAGTAGGAAGGGATCTAAGAATCTTGCAGACAATTTCATTTTCATCCAGAACTCCACCAGCATTCCTGATTCCACACACTAGCTCATTCACTCTTGGCATAAAGGTAGTGATATTTTCATCATCTCTCATCTTCAATCTTTCAAATTTCCCTTTCAGACTTTGCAACCTTGCACTCTTGACAAACTCATCTCCTTCATACAAAAGGTCCTGTTTAGTCCAGATCTCATATGCAGTTGGTAGGTCAATAACATTTGAGAGATCTGAGTCATTCAATGCACTTAGAAGGGCTTCCTTGGTCCGCAGATTATTTTCAGCATCTGTGATTTCATTTAGAGTTGTCGGACCACCCTGTGGAGGAACATATGGTTTTGAGACCATGGTCAAGTATGCTTTTCCCATACACTCCAAATGACATTTCATGCGACCTTTCCAGAGAGTGAAGTTGGTTCCATCGAACTTCGGACTATCCTTCTTGTATGATGACATCCTAGATCTCCTCAAGCGGTTAAGCTCCTTTCAGAGGAACGTGGCTCTGATACCAATTGTTAGATCTAGGGCACACAACTGAGAGGGGGGGTGAATCAGTTGTACAAAAACTTGCTTCTACTTCAAACACTTGATTCTTCTTTGTTAGTTAATAGCATATCAATTAACCATCCATGAAAGCATAATGCATAAACACAAGAGCAAATAACATCGTCACATTGGACACCAAGATTTTCACGTGGAAAACCCGGTTAAGGGAAAAACCATGGGGTGATTAACCCAAAGATTATTTTCTATTAGAAGAATAAGAAAAATGAATGGTACATGCCAATTAGGGCTCACTGCCCGAGCACACTGCTCACAAAGAGGCACACTACCTACAAGAGACACACTGTCTACAAAGTGATAAGAATCACAAACTTGAACTAGAGATTGACATCTTTACCATGTCTGGATCAGTTCCATTTAAGCCCGAGATACTTCTGCTCTACCCTTCAATCTTTTGCTATACCACTCTCATCTGCTCCACGACACACTTTGAAATGAACTCACAAACCTTCATTTATACAAGACATCGACTTAGGAACAATCATCTAAGTCGGCAATCAACCATAAGGACATTCACAAGATGATTAATACATCCGGTCGGCCACCACAAGAACATTCACAAGATGAACAACTCATCTGGTCAGCTAGTCTGAACAAGAACTTCATCCGAAAGAATATCTTCAATTCCGGGCTCTACCATAACCTCAACATGATCCAAGAACCTTCACAAGCTTGCCTGATTAACTAGGTATATCTGCACTTCCTCTACTCACTGGAATCTCTTCTCCTCTTCATCTGAAACTTCAAGAACACAGTCTGCCGCCACTGTCATACTGAAGAAGGTGCTTTCGGACCTCCAACCCACATACCAATCGAGATGACACATCAAAAAGACATCCCAAACACTCAATCCAATCCGCAAAGTCTGACAATTCTCCTCCGGATCTCACCGGACCTTTTTGCAACACTCTGTCACTCCGGAACAGCTCCCGGAACCGGTTCTACTTGACTGATCACAACTTTTTCATATCTTCATGTGGACCTCTGAAATCTTAACTGGATCATCTCAAGACTCATATCTACAAACCCTTTAATCCGCAGCCTCTGATCCTCAACCTATTGAGTACATTTGCCTTCTTCTTATCACTGTTCTTCACTGTTCCTGATTGAGACTACTTTTCTCAATATCCTCAACACACAACTCATCCAAACCTTCTTACCAATGCAATATGAGTATGTTGACATCAATGACAACACCGGTTCACCTCATACTTGCAACAATGTAGTACTGCAGGTCTAAGTTTAACTTCAACATTTGTGACATCAGATAGAGTGACATCATTTGGCCTTATGGCTGCATTAGCTAAAAAATCTGCCATGACATTTTTTGATCTCTCTATCCAGTTTATTGAAAAAGCATCAAACAATTCAATTGTATCCCAAACATCATGCTTATACTATTTTAACCTCTTATTTTTTGAAGCATACTTATCTCTAACCTAGGAAACAATTAATTCTGAGTCTCCAAATACTTTTATCATTTTAATTCCATGCTTTAGAGCAACATTCAATCCTAGCAACAGGGCTTTATATTCTACAATTTTATTTGTACAGGCAAACTTCAACAAGAAAGAGAATTTTAGAAGCTTACCAGCTGGAGACAAAAACACAATTCCAGCACCAAAGCCTTCCTTTGCACAAGCTCCATCAAAATACATGGTCCATAGACCCTATTGGTCTAGCTCTTGAATGCAAATATCTTTCCTTTTATCTCCTTGATCATCAGAGACAACTCTGAAATTTTCACAGTCAGTATCAACAAAACACACATGCTCTTCTGACTCTTGATCTTCAACTGTTTTTGATGACCTTTCCTCTCTGATCAGTTTAACATCTTTGCCGTTCATTGGGATCATGGCATATGATAGGTCTAATTGCATACTCCCACCAATCAATGCTGCCCATCTTCTTGACAACAGCATACCATATTGTGGCTTTATATCAACCACTGTTATGTTCATTCTGTATGTTTTTTTTGGATATGCTGCTAATCTAAAATCCACATTTTTCATGATTCCAATAACTGGCACCTCCCTAGCATCCATTGCATAGCATTTTCCACATGCCTTATCTATCTTCAATTCACCTTGTTGCATGATAGCCAGAGGCATGATATTTGTTGATGCTCCTGAGTCAAGCATACAATTTTTAATCACTTTTCCACTGATGACAAGGGAAACATAAAATAGCTCAACCTATGAGGGGCATTTTGTCATGGTCACCCCAGATATACTTCAGGAGTCTCATCTTCATCAATACATAGGGCTTGTTTCTTACCCTAAGTTTCAACATTCTGCTTGGCTTGACAAGACATTCCTGAAATGAAGGACAATGCTTTATTTCTAAATTCTTCAACTTTCATCAACTCCATCAATGGAACATAGATTTTTATCTGGGACAAGACTTGAGTTATGTCAAATGGAGCATAATTTTGTATAACAGTTGTAGCCTGATCCACGGTTTTATTTTTATCCTTAGATGACCCATCTTTAACTTTTATGGCCCCCTGACTGTCATTCTTGATCTGAAATTTCTTTTTTGATCCTCAACCTGGGGAACTCTATTTTCTAGTCCTTGAGGATCATGACTTGTTTTTTGCTTAAAATTTTGCTTATTATTACTCCATTGTTTCTTTTGTGGTTCAGCCCCTTTATGATTATGCACTAGTTGGCTCACAAAAGTGTCTTGTGGTTGGCGTGGATCACTTATCTGAGCTTTACCCCTAAGATTATAATAGTTTTTGACCTGAGCTACTGCTGTGGCTGTGAGAGCTCTAATTTCTTCATCAAAAGGCCTTCTTAAATTATTCAGAAAAATGTGTGAGTCCTGAGCATACACATAATCATCTTCATCATCTTCATCACAAGGAAACTACTGGCAAACCTGAGTCCCATAGCTCTTATTTTCATCTGCACCATAGGAAGAATACTCCCTATTTGTGGACAACATATTTGCATTATCATCCTCCATACAATGTGGCTCATTGCATTCATCACAGGCAACAACATTATTATATAAAGACTGAGCAATCATACATTGCGACTATGAATGAGGCATTTGACATATTATGCACCATGGGGTGTCATCAACAATATTAACAGCCTTCTTCAAAGGATCTGGTGTTTCCTTAACATTTTGAGTCCTTTGATTAGTGTTGTTGTGTGGGAGAATGGGTTTACCATTATGCCAATTAGTGTTATATGGCATATCATGTAATGATGGTCTCTTTTCTTGCCTTTGGTAGACCTGCCTGTTAGGACCTATCCCTTTTTCATTTTTAGCTAGTCTATAACTCAGGTCCTTGACAATAGTTGTCAATTTATCTAACTTCTCCTTAGAAGTAGATGCATTACCTTGTGTACTTTGAGACTTAATATTTGGGTTTTGTAGGATTTTTACATCAACTCTTCTATTTGTCTTACCAAATGCTTTTCTATTATTTGCAATATTTGTTGCAATTTTAAAAGCATCCCTGAGGCTAGCAGGGCCCTTATCTCTTAATCCATAGGCTATTTTGGCATCAAAAGCATTTATGTACAGCACCATGCACATTGGTTCATTAGGTCTCACGTGAGGTGGCAATTTGTTTAACGCCTTAGTGAATCTAGCATTAAAATTTGCAACCTGCTCATTTGACCCTTTAGTAATACTAGTGAATTCATTTACAAAAAAGCTTGGGTCAGTTTTGTCACCATATTGTTCTTTAAAGATCCTCCTGAAATCATCCCATGATGAGATACTTCAGTCAGATAGGCCTTTATACCATTCTCTAGCTTCATCAACCAAGGACTGCATAAACAACTTCATAAACACATCTTCATGTTCAACCTCAAAGTTGTCCATGACATTCTGAAAGGCTTTTAAATGGTCCTCACCTGACATAGTATTATTTCCTGAAAACTTTGGCACCTACGGCCTCACATGTTTGTCAATGGGATTAGGGTAACCAGGAATGCCATCAAAGACTAACTGCCTGAATCTGTCCAGCTGCATAGGCTGTCTACCAAACTGATTTGCATTTGCATCCCTGTTAGCATTCTGATTTCTCATATTATTTTGTGGTACCCTAACATTGTTTATATTCTGTCTTTGATCATTATGTTGATCCTAAACCTCATTTTTTTGCTGATTTCTCAACACATTCGCATTGTCAAGGGTAGGAACTAAATCATGTTGAGCAGTTCTCAGAGCTTGCACTTTTTGTCTCATGTCATCTCTAATCTTTACAGCTTGTAAATATTCTAATTCAGCTGTTAAGCTTTTGATTTCTTCAGCTAATTGTTCATCTTTGGGCATAGAAGAGGATGGTCCCTTTCCATATTGGTCTTCATCATCATCCCTTGGGGACTTAGTCTATTCAAATCTATCAAAGGGATCTAAGAAAGGGCGTTCCTAAAACACCTCTGATCTCACTCTCAAATTAACACCTTGTTGTCTTTCATATACATTCTGGATTTCAGCCTCAGTGTTTGAAAAATAAGGTATTGTCCGCTCTGAAGATCCTGGATTGTCTTGAATATTATCATTACTTCTGGGAGAATCCTCTTGACTGGCTTGAACAGTCCCCTTCTTCTTGTACATCATTTTTCTGGGTAATTCTTCAGACAGAGAATTACGTATGGATCTTCTCCCTTGCATACAAATTTTTACTTTACCGGTTGGGAGATTGGTTCGGAGTCACCACCTATAACTAGGAATTCATTCTTTTAAATTAAGGTTCTTATACAAAGCATTCCCCAGCAGAGTCACCAAATCTGTTGGATTTTTCCCAAACTGGATGCTTGTTCCCAGTTATCCCTACAAGGTAGCCATCATTCATCAATAGGATTCCTGGGCCAGGGGCCAATAGTACAGGAGATAGACTCTATAAATATCTCCTCTTCTTCTTTAGGCTCTGCAGAACCAAGGGGGGTATTCCCTACTCAACACCCATGAAATATGACTATGAACTGATTGGGATGTTGACACAAAGCAGATAAATCCTCTCTTATGCAGACCAAAACTATGAAATAAGTACAAAGGGGCTAGCTATGGGCCTATGATCAGTTGTGAGACAGAGAATTTTAGTCCTAAAACTACTTCTAAATGTCCTAAAGGTTTGTATTTAAAGTTTGAGTTTGTCTTTTGGTATTTGGATGCAAAACTAGGACCTTAGGTTGTAACCTCAATACAAGACTGGATCGATGCCAATCTCAGGGCTCAGAGTCAATAGACATACACATGTGAATGGTTACCATAAACATATATCAGTGACTAGATTTCAAGGGGATTCCTAGTGTCTGCCTTGCAGATACTTCCCAAAAGTGAGTATTCAGTTATCTCTACTTACAAACATCCTCACTGCAATATATTCTTCCCAACACTTAACCCAAAACATTTAATCCACTCCTTGAGCAGAAGTAAAAGACTAAGCATTCAACATAGAGAACCCATGTCCTAGAATCTTAAACACCCCTTAGCTGTTTAGATTCAGAAGAAGAAGACATTCAATTTTGGAGATAAATAACATAATACATGCAATGAAGCATTACTCATATAAAACAACATGAAACCAGTAAATTTATGCATAAAACATATAACATATGATTCATAAACTCACAAAACACCCAAAATAGAGCCACCAATGAAGTTGTATCTTATCATAGTACCAAAATTTGTCCAGTTTTCAACAACAAAATAAGTGACACAGTATGCATTTTATAGCAAGACTGTGTACTCAGCAAATTAATTACATGACCAATCAAAAGAAACTCTGCCAGATACAATGCACCAAAATGGTGCCCAAAATATTGAATGCAGCGTGCAGAGAAAGAAGGAGCAGGTGGAATTGGGATGTGTGCAGCCGTCTAAGGGTTTTCCATTAAAATCAGGTGGTTGGTCAGTCAATCATCAGGCCATACCTCTGCACTTCGCCATTAATGGCCTAGCTACCCGCAGCTCCTCTTGAAATCAGTAGCAGCGTATCTCTGAAGTTTTCCCGCTCAAAACAGCTACAGACGCAAAGGAACTCGCCCCTATTGAGCATTTGAATCATGGCCCTCGATTTCCTCTCCATTGCTGAAATCAATGGTGCCAAAACAGGCTGAAAAGTCGCCCACCAATGATGTCGTGCCACGTAGGCACCCTATGCATCCATCATAGACTTTTCCACCACTTATTTTACCCTTTTCGCCCTTGTATATGTATGTTCAAATGCATATACAACAACCGTATGCATACAAGGCACGGACCCCAAATTATTATAAAACAAATTGAAAACACCTTCGGGTTCCGCCTTGTATATGTGTATATACATTCACCTCATACATACAAGGCAGATTTCATTCCATTTATCAATCGGACTTGAAAACCTTTGAAATCCGGCTTGTATCCCTTTCTTTGCATGTTAACCCTTTGTATATCACACATATACAAGCATACATACATGCAAGTTGCGGACTCTAGCATTGATTTAGTTAGATTTGACTTTTAAACCGGGTCTGACTTGCACATTGTGAATGTATATTCGCCTTGTATATCGGCTTGCATATTGCAAACATACAAGTAAAATATACATACAAGGACTTCAACTCTGAATTTACTACACTGCATAGCCTTTCGGGTCCGACCCTTGCATCTTTGGAATGCATGCTCCTCTTTGCATATCGTGAATGTATGCTTCACATACATTCACCTTTGTATGTCCGCGGGCCCCACCATTTGTATATCGGCCTTTGTATGCCTTTCCTTTGCACATTTTTGAATGTATATCACATACACATTTTCAAATGTATATCACATATACATTCTCCTTTGTAAATGAGATACAAAGCCCTTTGCATGTGAGGTGGACCCCACCAAATGTATCTCCTGCTGCTTTATATATTGCCGAACATACAAGACCACTTGCATTTCTTTTATTGTATGTGCTGGCAATGAACCCTTGCACTATAGAAAATGCATGTCAGGTTTCTTTGTATATTTTTTATTGTATAAATCCAATGTATGTTGGACATACATTCATTCTTGCTTACACATATTTGCGGACTCGACCACCACTTTAGCCCGATTTGAACCCTTTTTGAGATCTGTGATGTATCTTCACGTTGTATGTTGAACATACAACAAAACATGCATACAATCCCGCTCGATACAACTGCAGAATATTCCAGGAATCTTCAATGCATATTCCACCCTTGTATATTTCCAATGTATCTTTTTCGCTGCATGTAGCCGTTGTGTGTCTGAACATACAACATAAAATATACATGCAACCCGATATACAAGCAGGGAATATTCCCAGAATCTGCGATAGATTCTTCAATGTACATGCACCTTTTTAAAGCCTGATATGCATTCATAAATGCATACAATTGATTTATTCCATTTTTTGAAAGCCGATTGAGGTTTTTTGATCTGTCCACATACATTTGCACTTGTACATACAAAAACCTAGCATTTTTTCTTTAGTACGACGGGAAAAAGTGGTGAAACATTGCATGGGGGCCAGTCAACCTATGAGCACAAAGGCATGAATATGAAACTTAACAACCGGGAACCCACTACAGGAGGTCAACTACCGAATAGAAAATACAATGCAAAAGGCTAAGGAAAAATTAACCTAAGGCATCAAGGGTTTGAAAAATTAAAGTATATAGGCTTGCAAACTCGATTCAGAACCCTAACCCTAGGTGAGGACCACCACCATGCATGTATGATATGCTATGTAACTCCTTAATGGGCATCTAGAAAACCAATTTGTTCATGGGTTTAGCAAGTATTCTGCAAGATATGACTGAAAAACCTCCTGAATACGGCTACAAGGAATTTAGGCCTGTTGTAAAGGAACAACAAGAAGGAACTAAGATCAGGATTCTTGGTGAGTTTTATAAGTTTTAGATCATCATTGTAGTGTAGTCTTAGGTGTATTAAAGGTTGGGCATGAGTCTTATGCATTTTAACCATGTTAAGTTAACTTTCCCTCTCATTGAAACCTTGTATTGTGAGAGAACATTCAACCCAATGCAAGATTAGTCCAAGGATCAATGAAGACAATATAAAGTCTGTTTTCCTCATACCTCCTTTGCAAAATAGGGCTAATTTCCCTCTAGAACAATAGGTATAGTCACTTTTTAGGGCATATGTTCCAAAACAACCTACCATGCATGTATGATATGTTATGTAACTCCTTAATGGGTATCTAGAAAACTGATTTGTTCATGGGTTTGGCAAGTATTCTGCAAGATATGACTAAAAACCCACTTTTATGAGCTTCCCCACATCCCAACTAGACTGTTTTTACAGGTTTTAACACTTGCATGCATGGGTTTCTTACCAAACCAATAACCACCTATGCTACCTGGCCTCTTTTGCCTAATACATGAAGATATTAGGCCAAATCTAGTCTAAATAGTCCCATATACTCTTCCCCTACCTCTGCAATGAAACAAATAATGAAATAGGCCCTAAATAATCCCATTCCACTCATTTTACAGGTGCAACACAAGAGAAATGGGTCAGGAACCCATTGTTTTCCTCTAAACCCTCAAAATTAGGGTTTTAGACCCGATTTCAGAAAACCAGTGATAAAATGCTTTTATATCAATGAAAATCTATCTAACTTGACTCAAATGAAATCTTACACCATCCTCCAAACTATTTCAGTCATTTTTCCTTATGATAGTATAGTACGGCTTGCACAAGGACGTTGGAACAGTAGAAAAAATAACAAAATTACAGAAAACAGAGTAAATCTTGTATTGTTTCCACTCCAAATTACATTTTCTGATCTATTTGAGGTATATGAGGCCACCACTTGACGTTTTCATTTACACTTCATGTTTTCCATCACTCCACCATTGTGGAAAAGCCACCAATAATGTAAAAAAATGACTGTCCACCATAAAAAGTTGATTGTCCACTATGAAACTAAAATTAGACTGTCCTAATTTTAAGCAAAACTTAAGACTCCACTACAATGTGTCCTCAAAACATTAAGAGGTCTGAAAATTGATCTTTATTACAACAATAATAAAACAAAACTCCTCCTAGACTCATAATGAGCACAAAACCAAAATTTACTATGGTGGGCTTTGCACCATACTGTGAATACATTGGTTTAGGATTTGAAGGAAGGGTTTTTCCTGAAAGGGTTTTCCTAGGGTAAACACCATGTCATTGTGGTATTACTTTTGTGTTTATATTTTCCTTTAAAACTAATAGACCACATTTTGCATGCACTTCTCTCCTCATTTATTAGTGTAGGATGTGCTTCCAATATTAGCTTCCTTTTAGGCCAATCATCATAAACATATAAATATCCCATACCATGTAGTTAGATGCCTCGTTAAAACCAAATGGTGCTAGAATTCAACAATAAATGAAAATCTATATTAAGATTACATTTCCATTGTTATTTATCACTATGTTTAGAACTAACATTTGGACCTATAGGTTCAATGGGCACACTGATAGTTTTTTATTACCCTAAAATTTTGTTTAGGATAGTGTTAAAGGGGAAAAGGATGATTGATGGCAAGCATATAAGTACACTAGATCAAACCCTCTTCCACAATAACATTTAAGGACAAAACTGAGCCAAGTCACTACAAGATGAAAGAGGACTCAACTACTGATTTTGTTCTCAAGAGTGCTATGAAAAGATATGACTTAATCAGGCCTTTTATCAAACCCTAGATTAAATATTCACTAAACCCTAGTTCAATAATGAATGGAGGATAAATTTCAAACCATGATAGATATAGACAATCCAAAAGAAGCACTGAGATCAGAGAACAGAGGAGAACTTGATTCTAGAAGAAGAGATGTCAAAGGACTATGAGGCAAGCACCCAAGTCTAGAAAGGCAAAATCTTCAAAAACTCAAAACTAGAGAAATGTCACAGAGAGTGTCCCGATGTCAGATTCAGTACCTGATTGAGCAGGAGGACTTCAGGGTAGGCGCCCAAGTCTTTTGCCTGGAGGAATTTCTGCAAAGTGCCTTCAGATCCTGAAACCCTATCCCTTACACAACCTTCATGTACCTTCACTTCAAATTTTCCCCATTTTCAAATGGCCACATGAACAACCTATTATCATAACAACACTTAAAATTGGTCTCTTCCCAATCAAACCATGTGTAGAAGATTTGTAGAACACAAATTTTCTACCAAAATTTTGTTTCTATGAGTATTTTATAGGACCCCTCTTTCTCTTCATGTAAAGATACCCAATCAGTTATTTTCCTCAATAGATTAAAAAGAGAAAATGATAAATATGGAATTCTCAGATTAAAAAGGTTACTAATTTAAAATTTGCACCCATTTAAAATTTTCAAACATTCTTTTGGAGCAATGCATGTGTTCACTTGTTGGTAAGCTTAGAAATTTTGCATAATTTTTTTTTTGCATTTGGTTGGTATTAATGTCATGTTATTTGTGATTAGGAATACTTGTGTGCTCTCAAGGAAAGGTTGACAATGCCTTGGATAGGATGTCGCATAAGAAGATATAAAAAATTGGTTGGTAAAATAAATTATGCAATTTTTAAATGGCATTGATACAAATAAATATAACATACAATCTAGTGCAATCCCATGCTTAGTATGATTCAAGGTCGAAGAAATCTAAACTTTGAAAATACTAACTAGTGATTCTTGCTATTAAATGTTGTGGATGGTAATAAAGACCATTGTTTGATTGTGTAGGTCTTCTACAAATCACTGAGAGGTTGGGTGAAGTACCGCACATTTACTTGTACATGATTCAAGGTTGTAGCAATCTAAACTTTGAAAATACTAACTAGTGATGCTTGCTATCAAATGTTGTGCATGGTAATAAAGACCATTGTTTGATTGTGTAGATCTTCTACAAATCACTAAGAGGTTGGGTGAAGTACCACACATTTACTTGTACATAGGTAGACATTATAGTTCCTTCTACATTGTTTTGTTTAATATGTTATATGGAAAATGATGTTGTTGAGACCACTGAGGTTATAGTTTTTCTATTCTTAATGTGCTTTAAATTATAATAACATGCCTTGCAAGAAATTTAGAGAAAACATTATTATTAATGGACTTTAGAGATGAGAATTTTTTTTTGATGCAAGAACATTAGAAAAATTGTCTTAATTTTCACATTGGCAGGTGCAATTTACAATGAAATAGCAATTTGCAATGAGATAACAAACTTTATAAAATGGTTTAAATTTTTACCTTGATGTGTTTTTTGATTGCAAATGCCTTTTTCTTGATAGTCTCTTCCATAGGCGAGGTTATGTTTTCATGGGTGCAGTTTTTTCAATTTGTTTCTCTAGAAAATTGTTCTAGTGGAAAAAATATTTGTTTTCGCTATAGTTGACAGTCTTCCTTGAATTTATTTCCTTAAAAAAAGATGCAAGTTGACTCCATGATTGGACTCTTTGTATTTTCCTGGTTAAAAATTAAATCTACATTTGTTAAAATGGGAAAAATACAAGTCCAACAAGAAAGCACGTAGGGTAAAGATTAAAACCATTTTGTAAAGTTCCTACCTCTAATTAGTTATACACATCTAAAATAGGGAAATGCAAGAGAAACAACATTGCCTTGATGTGGAAAGTAAATATGTGTAGCTTCTCTCAATTTATTAGCCCAAACAAATAGATGTGCAAATTAGCACACAAGGCATCTGATTGAATGTAAAAAGAAGATGAGCACAAGCTAATTAATTATCTTAAGAGCATTTTAGATTTGAGATATATTAATGCAAATTGAAAAGAAAGAAAAAATGAATGCATTTATTTTTTATGTATAGATATGTATTTAGTGTTCATAAAGATTTATATTTGGATGGTTGGATGTGTTGGCAAGAGATACATTGTGGCTTCATGAGTGTTGTCATTGATGGCAACAAAGTTCATCCCACACATCCGTAGGACATGGTGTGTCTATACCGGAAGTCAGATTGTAGAGTAACTTGGTCCGGTGACCAAGAATAGAGTATGCAGCAAGGTTCGACAATCAGGTCTAGATCTCTCAGAGGAAGTATCTATGTAAAGTACGGACTTGGGGAAGTCAAGAGGAGTACCTTGATTGATAGATTCCAAGGATTGAGCCTCCGGTGATGTAAGAGTGAAGAGATATAAGCACCTAAGTATTGGGTTCCTGTTTGGCAGAGTAGACCGAGGAAGAACTGACCGGCAGAGCATCAGACCTTGATCCGGATGAGATATTGATGGTGACCAAGCTTACTAAGGTATCATTCATGATTGGTCGACATGATTGATGACTTCTATGAGCATCTCTTTGATACGCATCACTTGATAAGCAAGGATTCAGCTGACAGACCAAGAGTTTGGGAAAATAGTAAGTATTCTGGATGCCGACTAGAAAGTGGATGAAATCCTTGGTGCAGATATATATACCAGATTGAATTCGGTATGAAGTGGTGTGTTGTGTGTTGAAGTGTGCAAATAAAAGTAGAAGAGTAGTGTGGAAGTAGTAAGGTAGGTCCGATATGTGACAGGACAGGAGTACCAAAGAAGAGGAAGAATGAAGTGCAGCAGATCAGTGTATTGAGCCTAACTGGAACTAAACCTCAGCATATGTGGATGCTTCTCATCAATTCAAGTATCTAGTTTCCTTGTATAAACTATTGTAGGCAATGATCCTCTTGTGAGCAATGTGCTCGGGCAGCGAGCCCTAATTGGCAAGTGCCATTTTTGTATTATCTTATTCTTTTAACAGAGAATACAATCTTGGGTTAGTCACCCCGTGGTTTTTCCCTTAACAGGGTTTTCCATGTTAAAATCATTGTGTTATGTATATTGACTTTGTTTTTGCTTTCATGATTATGAATGCTTATTTGTTTTGATGATGCACTAGTTGTTAAACAAGAACAGAAAGTTAAATTAATCAAGATAACTGATTCACCCCCACTCTTAGTTATCAACAATTGGTATCAGAGTTAAGTTCCTCCAAACAGAGCCTAACAGCTTGAGGAAGATCTGGGAATTCAAATGGATGTGTATGGTATGAGGGAACAACTTCAGTCTGCCCTAGATGATCTTGAGCAATCTAACTCTGAAGTCAATGAATTGAAGGAAAGACTCAAATAGGATGATGATTTCATAAATGAACTAAAAGGGAAACTAAGTATCTCTATGAAAAGGAGAAAGGATCTACTTCAGCAATTGGCAAGTCAAGGTGAAGCCAATGATACAAATGAAGATCTGAAGGAGAAAACTATGTTATGTGAAAAGTTATCAAAAGAGGTCATTATGGTAAGACATGAAATGGAATTAGGAGTTATGAAATTCACTCAAGAAATTGAAGAGAAAAGAAAAACTGAAGATGATCTAAGACAATCTCTCAAGGAGAAATTAGAAGACTGCCACAAAATGGATAGAATAATCAGGCATCTAGAATCTGATCTTGAAGAAGCTAGAGATAATGAAGAACAACTTGAGAATCGGATTGACACTCTTAAAAGGGATCTTCAAATAGCAAATGAATACAAAGAGAAATTCAAGATAAGCTCTGCTCAACTTGAAGTTCTTCTTCAAAGCCAAAAGAGGGTAGATGACAAGCAAGGCTTGGGGTATGAAAAAGGTGAAAGCTCTGGATCCGGTCAGAAGAACTCTAGATCAGGAAATCTAAGAAACAGGCCTAGAAGACCTCCAGTAAGGCAACCAAATGCTCAAAGATATCTTTCCTTCAATGGATACTGCCACAATTGCAATAAATTTGGTCATAAAGTAAATCAGTGCAGAAGAAGAATAAATCAGAATAATTCATCCTTCTCCGGACAATGCTTTAATTGCAAAAGGTATGGTCACAAAACTCATGAATGCAGAAATATGCAAATGAACAATTCTTTCAATGGTAGATGTTTTGCATGCAATAGAATGGGACGTATGGCTAATCAGTGTAGATTAAGAGGATATCAGTCAAATATGCAAAGAAATGTTGTTTGCTACAATTGCAATAGATCCGGTCATATTGCCAAATTCTATAGAAGCAAGAATCAGGACAAAAAGGGTTCAGTGCATCATAATCAAAACCAAGACAAAGGAAAAGGAAAAGTGAATGCGGATGAAGTTCAAAGGGAAATGAACAAGATATGGGTAAAGAGAATTACAGAAAATGATGGGGATGGATCCGCACCAGAATCTGGTGCTAATATTCCTTCCGAAAACTAAATAGATGAGCTCTGGCTTAGGGGGAGTCACAAAAGAAAATATTTTCCCCTAGCCAGTCAATTGGTGCTTGAAATTGGCATATGGAAGGTTGTGGACTAAAAGGGCTCTCAAAGAAACATCTAAATAACCCTTGGGGAAGATATGAAAGATCCGCAATAAGTTTGAAGAGGTTAATCATCTGATATTAATCCGTTTAACAGTCATCCGGTAAGAATAAGTTTTTCACAGTTAGATCCGGTATGATTCAAATTTGAGGTATCTTGATCTGCAGATAGATGAAATGTTTGGAGAAAGGAAGATAGATTGTCATCAATCATCGAGAATAACTCTAAATGTATCTCAGTGATCTAGAAAAGATCCTTCTCAGAACAAGGAGAACAAGGCAACCAGAATAACTTAAGTTGCGCATTTATTGCAATATGGAATTAGGGTTTACTTAGAGATAAAAGGGTTTATTTTCTCATCACTTGTACATTTGCACTCAAGAAGAAGAGAAAAAGAGCTCTGCAAACAAATTATCTCAAGCCTCTCAAATACCAACCATAGAAGACAATTCTTCTAGCAATCTGATCCAGCTCATTCCGTGAAACCTAGAAGCGTAAAAAGGTATTCTTCTCTCTTGATCAAACTCTCTCTCTGAATCTTTACAATGACTACTCTGAATGTTGCAAAGATTTCTAATAGGCCTTTCCCCAAATTTAAGAAACATCCCTACAAATCTCTAGAAGTGGATCCCTTAGGGGCATTTTCCAGCATTCCGCATGGGGTTTTGCATGTTGAAGATGTTAGGGCATATATTCATGCGAACATTGAAGATTTTGGTGAATCCAAGCTAATAGATATCTTTCACAATCAGTTAATAGATGACTCATTTGAACTCAAACCACAGTATAAGGCTATCCGGGACAAACATTTTGCACAATGCATTCATTTCCCCTATTTTACAGAAGATGAATGGGTCTGGTATGTTCTAAGTAGAATGCATGATAACTTTATATGGTTGACAAGGCCATTCAAGATAACCAAGGATGCCATTAGGGCAGTTATTGGATTGCACTCATCCGGTGGGATACCTGCTCTCAAATCTGTCAAGAATCAGATAGTGAGTGAGGCAACTGGATCAAAATTTGACAAGAGAGCAATGAGAATTGAAGATATCACTGATCCGGATATCAAATTTGCATCCATGATAATTGGTTACAAGATATATCACTCCAGCAGGGAAAATTCAGTACCCGAAATTGCAATTTATACAGCTTATCAAATGCTAAAAGAAAATGCTAACTATGATCTTTGTGAACTTCTTCTAAGCCAACTGTTGGAGAACCTACAAAAGATCAAAAAAGACAAGAAGAACTCATTCAAGTATGGTGGGCTATTATTATGTTTATTCTTCTACTTCATGAATGAGCTTCCCGGATCTAGTGGCTGGGTATGGCAGAATGATAGACCTGTAGCCATTCAAATCAGAGATTATATACATGGGCTTGGTGATGCCAAGGCACAAAATACAGCACTCTGGGGCTATTTCAATAACTTTCAGAGTATGATGCAAGCAAGAGAGAGAATTCCCCAATCTCTAGTTGAAAAGTATAAGGATACAGTATGCTTTATGGTTGAAACTGATCAATGCCTAATGGAGGCAGTAGAGTCAAGGATAGTCTAGATCATGCCAATGGGGTATGAAGTAGATGAGAAAATTGTAGAGCTACATGTACAACACATGCTTAGTCAACCCAAGGATCCTAAGGTAGAAAGGTTTGGAACCTTTGAAGAGCTAAGTGTGAAGATCCATGTGGAGCTTAGACAACCGGAGATGAAGAGAAAAGTGAGAAAAGAAGTAGAGAATGTTGCCAAAAGGTATGGCATGTCAAAAGAGGCACTTGATGCAAACAGAGAGAAGATGGAAAGGGCAGAGAAAGAAAAGGAAGAAGCAGAAAAGGAGAGTACTCTGGTAGAAGCCCCCTCCTAAACCATATCCTCTAAGAGCTTTGCACCTGCCACTGCTAAGAGATCAAAGGCATCAAAACCGGAAGCAAAATCATCCGGTAAAGGAGAAAAGAGAACAAAGACAAAGGCTACAAGATCATATATAAGTCTCAAAGATGATGAAGAGACAGAATCTGATGAAGAGATCAAGAAGATGAAGAAGAAGAAAGTATCCTGAGAATCCTCTACCGGTCTAGACAAGGAAGAAGAAAAGACAGATAAAAGTGTTGAGAAGCCTATTCTTGACAATATCAGCAAGGCAATTACTGTGGATGGAAACCTGAAAACATTAACAAAATTCTATGATGAATGTAGTGAAGCTGACTAGAAGATCCTGCAAGATACCGCAGTTAGGTATCTGAATATCTACAACAAAGCTTTCATCAAAATCATATCTCTAATTCCTAAAAGCCTTGAGAAGGAACTTGAAATTAGAAAGAATAATGCTAAAGCAAAGGATATGGAGATCTGAGAACAGATAGCCATTCAGCTCTATCCTTCCATCACTCCTAAGCAAAAGAGTATGATCTTCAAAGATTGCAAGGATGAGTTTCAGAGTAAAGCCAGGATGAATCAGCTTATGCTTGGAGAAACTAACAAGGTGGCTAAAGAAATAGAAGACATCCTCCGGAATGCATACAAAAGATTCAATATTCCTATTATAGAGGACTTAGGTGATGATCCCTCGGCCATGGATGAGAAAGAAGAATCTACTGAGATAGTGGCAGAAGAGGCAAAGGAGACAAGTGAAGAGAAAGCTAAAGACCTAGATTCCTCTGCTTCGGAAGAGGAAGTTCATAAAGAAGAAGACACTTCTCTTCCAGATCCTCTTGCATACTCTGGAATTGAAGGAGAAGAAAGAAAAGAAAATAGCATCAGTCAAGAAGAACAAGTAAAGGGAAGCGAAGAAGGTCAAACAGAAGAGACCACAGATGACAGTGCTAAGGCTGCAGAAGGGGAGAAAACCCTGTCACCGGCAAGAGACACAGCGGAAGCAGTCAAAGATTTCTTAACCAAAGAGATGATGGAATTTGATGAACCAAAACTTCTTCAAGGTCCATTCAATTTTGATTCCCTCTCCCCAGTTCAAACCATGAAGCTAGCATCCTTTACTCAAGCCAAGGCAAAAGAAAAACTCCTGAAGTCTCACATGGAAGACTGTGAGCTCATAGAAGCTGCATCCGGTGTATTGGAGAAGATCATGCCATCCTTCCAAAAGGATCCTTCAGCCTCCACATCTGGTAATCTAAAGTCTTGTAAATTTTGTTCATTCACATTTTGATTCCTTAGAAAAGTCAGTAGAAGAAAAGGTCCGGAAGGAGTTTTTGGATAAGAGACTCTCTGAGGTACAAGGTCTAATAAAAAATGATAGGAGAGTTATGGATATTGGAATAAAGAGCTTAGAAAATGCTCTTAAAGATGGCAGAGATATCTATAAATTTTGTTTATCCTGGCCTCAAGTGACCATGGATATTGAGAAGAAAGTAAAAGAACATGAGGATAAACTGTTAGGTTTATCTCAAAGTTTTGATCCTCTCTCCTCCTCCATAGTAAATCAAGAGTGTCAGACTATTGCAGTCATAGATGAAATAAAGAAGCTTGAGAAGGAAAAGAAAAATAGAATAAACAGGTTAAGTGAACTTAGAGGGATCATTATCCCTAAGTTAGAGGCCATGCATGAGGCCCTAACTGATGCACAGGCTACAGCCTGGACCAATGATTCGACAGATCTTAAGAAGGCAGAAGCTTTTGCATTCCTGTTGAGTGGTCACATCTCAATTTTGGACAGGATGAAGTAGAGTTGGGCGACAGAAGTTGTACAGCTAAAGAATACTTTTGTAGACATACTTAAGTGTATGTAAGAACAACTTGTATATATACTTATGCGGATATGTATAGACTATTTTTGGAAATTTTGGTGTGTGGACCCTACCCTTTGCCATTGATGTCAAAGGGGGAGTGAGGAGCAGTGAAAAATGTGGAATCCAGCTAAGGGGGAGCTCTGGTAAAGTGTACATTAGAACAAAGCATCAACCAAGGGGGAGTGTAATATAACACTTAGTCATTTTTCACTAAGTGTTGCCATCAATGCCAAAGGGGGAGATTGTTGGCAAGAGACACGTTGTGGCTTCATGAGTGTTGTCATCGATGGCAACAAAGTTCATCTCACACATCCGCAGGACATGGTGTGTCTATACCGGAAGTCAGATTGTAGAGTAACTTGGTCCGGTGACCAAGAACAGAGTATACCTCAAGGTCTGACAATCAGGTCCGGATCTCTCAGAGGAAGTATCTATGTAAAGTGCGGACTTGGGGAAGTCAAGAGGAGTACCTTGACTGATAGATTCCAAGGATTGAGCCTTCGGTGATGTAAGAGTGAAGAGATATAAGCACCTAAGTATTGGGTTCCTGTTTGGTAGAGTAGATTGAGGAAGAACTGATCGACAGAGCATCAGACCTCGATCCAGATGAGATATTGATGGTGATCAAGCTTACTAAGGTATCATTCATGATTGGCCAACATGATTGATGACTTCTATGAGCATATCTTTGATACGCATCACTTGATAAGCAAGGATTCAGCCGACAGACAAGAGTTTGGGAAAATAGTAAGTATTCTGGATGTTGACTAGAAAGTGGATGCAATCTTTGGTGTGGATATATATACCAGATTGATTTTGGTATGAAGTGGTGTGTTGTGTGTTGAAGTGTGTGAATAAAAGTAGAAGAGTAGTGTGGAAGTAGTAAGGCAGGTCCGCTATGTGATAGGACAGGAGTACCAAAGAAGAGGAAGAATGAAGTGTAGCAGATCAGTGTATTGAGCCTAATTAGAACTGAACCTCAGCATATGTGGATGCTTATCATTAGTTCAACTATCTAGTTTCCTTGTATAAACTATTGTAGGTAGTGAGCCTCTTGTGAGCAGTGTGCTCGGGCAGTGAACCCTAATTGGCAAGTGCCATTTTTGTACTATCTTATTCTTTTAACAGAGAATACAATCTTGGGTTAGTCACCCCGTGGTTTTTTCCTTAACAGGGTTTTCCACGTCAAAATCATTGTGTTATGTATCTTGACTTTGTTTCTGCTTTCATGATTATGAATGCTTATTTGTTTTGATGCTGTACTAGTTGTTAAACACGAACAAAAAGTTAAATTAATAAAGATAACTGATTCACCCCCCCTCTCAGTTATCAACAGGATGTGCCTTCTACACACCAAGTTGCACAAAGTTTTGAATAAGTTGCACTCATCTTTGTATGGCATTCCATCAAATAATTTGCATGCTAATTTGTACCCATATTTGTTTTTGTAGCTAGCTCTTTTGCATTGCAAGGAAGTTCAAACAACACACATGTACTTTTTCCTAGGTAAGCAATATACTTCTTCCATTGTCCTATTTAATGGGTAGTGTCTTCAACACTCCACATATTTCCTTTGTTTGTGGGAGTGACATGTCCTCTGAGATGAATGCATGCACTATGTTCTTGACTTTACACAACTGCACCTATTCCAGTATTTGTATAAAAGCCAACTTTTTTATTTTATCTATATTTGATTTATGCTTCATTGGTAGTAGTTGATTCAGGAATTTCATGATTCATTCATTTATGTAGAGATTTTTGTATTGTAAGATTCATGATTCATGCTATTGCTTTTTAATTTAATTACTTCTTTGTACTATATTTTACACGAAGCAATGTGGTGTTGGTGGTAGAAGATGAACTCATAGACATCAATTTTGTGTCTTTAGAAAGTTTTTTCTTAGATTAGCTTTGAATTGATACATCACAAATGAACTTGAATGACTTAAATGTAATATTTGCCCCTTTATTTAGAATAATGCATAAAATCAGTTTCTATTCTCCTTGAGATGATATTTACAATTACCATTCTCATAAAGAATGTTTATTTGAATGAAACAAACAAGATTTTTATCTGCATCAAATGATATACCACTTTCATTTTGACTTGGCTAGTTTTATCTACCCAAATTTTACCTAATTGCTATGCTACATTGTTATTGATTTTCATTTGAACAAAAATGACAAATGTTAAAACAAAATTTCTTTATGGTGATCATGGCATTTCTTTTCAATTGGTAGACACAAATGAAAACAAAATAACTATAGGGCCACATGATTTTGCTACTAGGGATAATCATGTTGTATAGTATGGTCCAATCTTTGAAATAATTACAAAGGTTAAACTTCAATCACTTTCTATGTCCTACTTGCCTACGTTACTTGGTCCTACTCTTATTTTTCTTGCATCCCCCAATTCTGTTAACCAAAAACAATTATACACATGGCTTTTCCAAGCTATCCTTACAACCCTTGGCAAGGATTGTAGCTGCATCATAGCTCTTGTCTCCATATTGTTTCATAGTTTCATTGGTTCTAGACAATTATTTATATAGTACTATGAAATATAGTAAGCTTATCTTTTATTTAAGTTAATTAAATTTGGTGACCAATTATGTAGTACTTACAAGAAATTTCAAGAATTCAAATGGCTTATCCAATTTTGGGTTTAAATTCAAATACAATCTAAGAAATCCCTTGAGTATATGTAAGAACTATTTATGTTCTACCAATAAGTTCCTTTGAAATTTGTATAAAATCCTGTTGATCATTCTAAAGTTCTACTCCTCCAATAACTCAAATTTCTTTTTAAAAATTTCTTTGTATTTAAAATATTAATTTTTAAAATAAAATATTTAATAATTTTTAGTAATTATTTTTCGATGTTAAGGCTCTTCTTTCATTTAATATTTTATTTTTATTATAGTATTTAAATATTAAAATTTGTTTGTGTTGATCACTTATAATCTATTAAAAAGTTTTGAAATTTAAGTTGAAATGATTGATTTATTTTTCTAAAAAAGTTTCTAACATTTTTCTTAGATAGATAAGTGGGGGTTTTATAAGGGCCCTCACTCTTGAAAGAGAATAACATATATTCTATAAAACAACCACTAGGCTTGAGATATGACAATCTAATTATAAAATGTTGCTCCAAAACTACGTAGCTAAAACAAAAAAGACAAAAATTGACTATGTTGTTATGAGCGAGAAATAAACAAAATTGCTTAGGCTAGACTAGACAAACAACTACAAATAAAAAACAAAGATTTTGATTACACACACCCAACAATCCTGGGAAACTAGGATATCATGCTCCTCTTCAATCACCTTCTCCACCTAGTGCCCCTCACCAAACACTTGCTTTCCCTTGTGATACCTTGCTAAAGAAAGGAAACCGACACCATAATATATCTCACTATAGTGGTGGAACTAATGAACTGAGTTTCCATAAAAGATAGAAAATTCAGGTACATTATTTGGAATCCCATTTTCTATTCTTATAGATACAAGAGCAACTAAGAATTTTGTAAATCCTAGAATTCTTAATAAGGTGCCTAGAAAAGATGGTTTCATGGGAAATTCTTGGACAATAGAGTATGCAAATCAATCAAGAGCTCGGGTAGAGCAGTGTCTATTTCAAGTTAGATTAAACCTATCTACCTTTTCCATAGAGGTCAACATGTATGTACAACACCTCTAGGGTCTTATGATGTCATATTAGAGATGAATTGGTTATGGCAACATAGAGCAAAGGTTGATTGTTTCTCTAAGATAGTAGAATGTCTAGATGACATTGGCAATGTCATACTAATTTAAGGGATCCAACGTGAAATGAGAATCAGGCAAGTTTCTACTATGTAACTGAAGAGAGCAATGCAGAAGGGCTGTTAGATGTTTGCAGTTATGATGGAAGAGTTGAATGAGGATGGAGAAGTGAAGGAAAAGTCTAAGGAATCCTTAATGGAAGCATACCCATTTATCCATGACTTTCAGGATGCATTTCTTGAAGACCTTCCAGGTCTGCCTCCAAAAAGGGCTTTTGATTTTTCTATTGATATTATTCTTGGTTTTGAACCAGTGTCCAAAGCGCCTTATCGGATGATCACCACTGAATTGATGGAGCTAAAATCTCAGCTTCAAGAATTGTTGGTCAAAGGGTTGACTAGACCCAGTGTGTCACCATGGGGAGCCCCAGTAGTATTTGTTAAGAAGACAGATGCCACCTTGTGCCTTTCTATAGATTATCGTATGCTCAATAAAACAATGATAAAGAATAAGTATTCTTTATCTCGTATAGATGATCTCTTTGAACAAATGTGAGGAGCAACTATGTTTTCTAAGATTGACTTGAGATTAGGTTATCACTAGCTGAGACTGAAAGATGAAGACATTCATAAAACTATTTTTAGAACAAGGTATGGGCATTACGAGTTCACGGTATTACCTTTTGAGTTGACCAATGGCCCAACAACCTTCATGAATTTAATGTCAAATAGTGTCTTCAGAGATTGTTTAGAGAAATTTGGTTTGGTGTTTTTAGATGATATTCTTATCTATTCTCATAATGAGGAAGAGCATTTACAACACTTGCAGATAGTTCTGCAACGACTCAAAGATCACAAACTATATGGGAAGATGTCCAAATGCACTTTCTTCTAGAAAGAAGTGCAATGTTTAGGCCACATCATTACAGCTGAGTAGATTGCAGTAGACCCCTCAAAGATAAAGGCTATTTTGGAATGGCCTACATCTAAAAATGTGCATGAAGTGCACAGTTTTATGGGATTGTCAGATACTATAGGAAGTTCATATTGAACATTTCTAGAATTGCTCATCCCATCACTTCCTTGCAAAGGAAGGGAAAACAATTTGAATGGTCAGATAAGTACAACGAGGCCTTCAATATCCTCAAGGAGAAATTGACTTCAGCATCAATTCTTAGAGTGCCAAACCTAGAGGGTCATTTTATTGCTGTGACTGACACTTCAGGAGAAGGGTTGCGTGGAGTGCTAATGCAAGAAAGCCAAGTTGTGGCCTATGAATCAAAGAAGTCATGATCCTATGAGAAAAATTATGCTCCCCATGATCTGGAATTAATAGCAATTATACATGCTCTCCAGATATGGAGGTATTACTTGATGGGCAAGTGATTTGAACTAAAATATGACAATCAAGGTTTGGAGTACATTTTCACACAACCAAACCTTAATGCCCAGTAGAGAAGATGGTTAGATCTTATCTCTGACTATGATTTTGGAATTAATTATATAAAGGGCAAAGAAAATTGAGTGGTTGATGCCTTAAGTTGTAGAAGACATATTGCAGCAATGGTGACACTGCACTCTAATTTCTGAGCTCAAATACTAAAGAATTCAGTCAAGGATGAATATGATGAGCAGATTCTAAAAGCTCTATCAGAAAATCCTCAAGATTCAAGGTATGAAGGGTTTTATTTTGAACCTACTAATGGATTGTTAAGGTGTAACAACTAAATTTTAGTTTCAAATTTAGGGGGATTTGAGAATCATTGTGTGGAAAGAAATGCATTCTGCGCCATATTGAGGTCAACCTGGAGTGACGAAACTGTTGGCTAATGTGAAGCCATTGTATTTTTGGAAGGGAATGAAGAATGGTGTCACAAGATTCATGTCAAGGTGTCTTGAATGTCAGTGAGTTACAGATGAACATCAACATCTGACAGGACTCTTGTATCCTCATGACATCCCTGAATGGAAATGACAGGTAATCAGTATGGATTTTGTTCAGGGACTACCTATGTCGTGTTATAAACATGATGCTATTCTTATTGTGGTAGATAAACTTTCTAAGATAGCCCATTTCATACTATGGGACCTTATAGATGGGGCACCCATAATAGCCAAGAAATTCATGCAAGAAGTTTTCAGATTGCATGGGGTGCCTAAAAAGATAATCTTGGATAGAGATGCACGGATGACCTTAAGGTTTTGGCAGACCTTGTTTTTAGCATTGGGAACCCAATTGAATATAAGCTCAGCTTATCATCTAGAGACAGATGGTCAACCGAGAGAGTTGATCAAATACTGGAAGATTTGTTGCAGATGTATTGCATGGATCAACAATATAAGTGGGAAAAATACCTTCCACTAGTTGAATTTGCATACAATAATTCTTATCATTTTGCAATGAAGATGGCTCCATTCAAAGCATTGTATGGCAGAAAGTGTCAAACTCCTATAAGTTGGGACAAGTTGAAAGATAAGATTTGCCTTAGGCCATAAATGCTATCAGAAATGGAAGAACAAGTAAAGTTAATCATGAAAATATTGGCAGAAGCAAATTATAGGTAGAAAAGCTATATTGATGCCAAGCATACACCCCGACAATTTTCAGTAGGCGATACAGTTTGCTTGCGAGTCAAACTGCATAAGAGCCCTATCAAGTTTGAATTTTTTTTCAAACTAGCACCTAGATTTGTAGGACACTTTGAAGTTCTAGAAGTGGTTAATCTAGGTACTTACAGGATAGCTCTACCACCAGCGCTTTCTATAATGCATGATGTTTTCCATGTGTCATATTTGAAGAAATATATACCAGGATTTAATCATATGCTTGATTGGAATGATCTCCAAGTGCATGACACAGGAGTGGTCATGATCGAGCCTCTCAAAGTGATATAGGTATGCAAACTCTGCTTGCATAATAGAGGGGTTACCCAATGCAAGGTCCAGTGGGACCAGTACTTGGAGGATAATGCTACCTGGGAGGATTACAATGATTTTTATCAAAAGTTTCCATATTTTTTATGAAAGCATGATGTAAAAGAACTTATTTGTTTAATTTTGTTTTGATATGAACACAATCATCGAGGATGATGATTTCCAAGGGGGGAGATATGTCACACCCCATCTAAAGCAAACATACTTTTTATTTTTATTTCAAGCATAAAAATAGTTAGTCAATGAAATTATTATGATTAAAAGTAATGTTGTGGTAGATTATAAAATGCATTTGACTTATACTATTTTATATGCAATGAATAATGTATGTGGCATTATTATTGTGCATGAGGTTTAATGATGTAATGGACTAATTACTATTGTACAACTAAGGTGGACACATGGACAATGTTTTCCCCTCCCAAAAGAGGGAGAGCATCGCTAAGGAGAGGGTGATAGATTGCAAGAATACAGTGATCATTGTGCCATGTGAGAACCACACACACACCTAGTAGTTATATCATGTTGGTATGCTATTTGATTTTCATATTTCTCCTTTTGTCGTTTTGGCGTTGACCTATCAAGTTCATCTTGGTCATAAAGTTTAAGTCTTGTAAATCGACTATGCTAGGCACTATAATTGATATGTTGTTGATGGATGCATAGTTACGCATTTAAAATGCATTAACGATGTTTGTTACTATGTGAACTATTGTTTTATAACCAAAATTGTTTTAGAACTTAGTCAAGGTTTAAATTATAAGATTTTTGCTCTATAGCAAGGGATAATTTCTAAACAAGTTAATGAGGCTTAACCTCCATCGTGCCACTCGAGGGTTTTAGGGGAGTGGAGGAAGGAGCGGTAGCCCCATCATACCCAAATTTAGGCATGTCAAAGACAAGTCGCAGACAGTTGGGGGGAAATAAAGACTCATCCTGTAGTGTTAAATTGCATTCATTCATTATTGAGAACATGTAAAAGAAGATAGGATTCTTTTTCTGGGAGGAGAATAGGACCTAACCGCTCAGTTGAGCGATACAGAAAAAGAAAAGACTTTGAGGAGATAGAGAGAGCACAGGCAGAAGAAGTGAATAGGAGGATGTCGCTGAAGTAGTTTTGAATCGGTGATAAAGGTAATGTCAACCCTATAATCTTATCCTTGAGTATACATTATAGATAATCCTGCACGTATTAACTTTTCATAAACTGAGAAGGTATTGTCATTACTGTAAGCTTTACCATGATTTTATATTAAGAAATACATTGTTATATCTGCAAGTTTGATTTTGTGAACATGCTGTGAGAGATAGCAATACTCTAGCAAGATTTAATCTGTGAGTAGACTATGCTAGACATCATGGAAGCCACGAGCATAACCCTGTGTTTTAACATGAGAGAAATCATTTTTTCTCTATGAGACTATGCATGTGTAAACATAAACCAAAGATGATAACATTTCTCATAAACTTATTTGTGTGTTCAATGAGAAAGTTATTCTCGAATAGTAGAGTGCATGTTTTATACATGTTTACAATGTGAAAGATATGCTAACAGCATACAAGTTTGTAATTCGTTGCACTGTGAAGGATATATGTATCCTAGAAATGTAGACACAAAACTATGTATTTATCCTAAGAGAAACCCTGTATGCATTTTATGGTCATGGCCAAAGTGCCAACTACAAATTGTTAACATTTACCCTGTTGTTTTATATAATGTTTGGTGTTGGCGGTCGCATGCAGGAAGCGATGACCTTACAGACTGAGATACCAACTCAAACTGCCATTCGTATATCTTGAAATGGCTAGAATATGAAAAGATCCACGTTTTAAAACAGAAAAGGTTGATAGGCCGATGAGTATGAACTCATTTTTATACCATATGAAGATTGACATAATTTACATGTCTATTCTTTTCTTCAGTGATGAAAGGGGGGTAACTCATAAAACACACAATAACAGAAATTGCACACAGAAAATAGAATGATATTTTATTAATATAGGTAAAACATTACATTACAGAAGCTCAAATACAATCAGAGGATGAATCCCCTACAGGCTGCAACACATTATAGCTCCCTCTCTCAAGACTCTAGAATCTTCAGCCTTTCCTAACCCCAAATCAACTAGGGTTTCTATTTTCCTGCCTTTTCTTGACTCTGCACCTTCCCCCTTAACTCTACTACTGCCTAGGGTTCCCAAAAATGGTTAGTAATAGCCTTTTTGGCGGCCAACAACCTAATTTCAAAATTTGCATCTCCCTCCAAAAATAGGTCAACTTCTGGGAGCCATAACTTTTGATCTAGGTGTCCGATTGACAAACCATTTTATGCGTCAGAAAGTTCGCGGAGTGCTCTATGCGCTAAGAACCCGATCTACCAGTTCCAACCATTTTTGGGCCCGTATGGGGCCGTTTAGTGCCTCAAACCTGAGTTTGAATAATTTTCAGGTGTTTTTCGGGAAATAGAAACTTTAATATGTTTCAGCTCGCAAATGATCTTTGCGTGATTCCTTCGCCAAAGGTCTTATTTTTCTGTTATGAAGCTTCTTGTAAATTTTCATTTCAATCCGTGCCCAAATGCAAACTTTCTAAAAATAGCAGGTTGCTATTTTTAGAAGTTTGGAAAAACTGAAAGTTCTACATCATTATTCAAGCGATTATGGAACCAGAACCACAAATTTTGAAAAGAAATGGAAAGAACATCAACAATTTTGAAACACATCTTTTTTTAAGTGATGCAAGATTGCCCTTACACCACTGGATGCTCCTACATCAGACACCCAAGGTAATTTGAGAAGTGACCCTGTCACGTCTCAAGTGTTTGTGTGAGGAAAACCCAAATGGTCAACCTCTGCCTTAGACAACCAAGAAAAATCTTCAACAGGCCTTCCTTTCCATTTCACTAGGTATTCTTCATATTGCCTGTTCCGAGTACTTCTTCCCACACAGCTATCCAAGATCTCTTCTATCTCCTCTGTTGAAGTAGATGCCGGAATACTCCACTGTTCTTCTGTTGGTCCATCCTCTGTTCCACCTTCATGATATTCTGATAAATTAGCAATGTTGAAAACAGGGGAAATGTTGATCCCACTCGGCAGCTCCACCTCATATGCATTTCCTGAATCATGTTTCCTCAAAATTTTGCATGGTCCAAATTTCTTCATTTTCAGCTTATTATATGTTCCAATTGGGAACCTTTCTTTTCTTAAGTGAACCATGACTTCATCTCCTACCTGGAACTCCTTATATCTCCTCTTTTGATCTACCTTAGCCTTGTACTGAATATTCATCTTATTAATGTGCTTTTTCACCTCTTCATGCAAATTCTTCATGTGTTCTGCAAAGTCGTCAGCCTTGGTACTTGTCTTTTCTCCTTTGTCTAGATTCCTTAACTCTGAAGCATTTATTAGACTATTCCCATATACAATATGGAATGGTGATTTACCCGTACTTCTATTAACAGAATTGTTGTAAGCAAATTCTGCTTGTGGTAAAATCAAATCCCATCCCTTGGGCTTATCTCCTACTAAGCATCGTAGCAGGTTACCCAAACTCCTATTCACCACTTCGGTTTGTCCATCAGTCTGTGGATGGTGTGCAGAACTGAACTTCAAATCTGTCTTCAACTTCTTCCATAATGTTCTCCATAAATAACCAACAAATTTGGTATCTCGATCTGAAACTATGCTCTTTGGTAGACCATGTAATCTCACCACCTCCCTGAAAAATAACTCTGCAATATGAACAGCATCATTAGTCTTCTTGCAAGGAATAAAATGTGCCATCTTCGAGAATTTGTCCACCACCACAAAAATGGAATCATGTCCTCTCTATGTCCTTGGTAAACCAAGAACAAAATCCATACTGATATCATCCCATGGCTTCTCTGGTACAGGTAATGGCTGATATAGCCCTGTATTCTAACTTGTTCCTTTTGTCATCTGACACACTCTGCAACTCTGCACAAATTTCCTCACATCTTGCTGCAATTGTGGCTAGTAATAATGTTCACCAACAATAGTAATGGTCTTATATCGACCAAAGTGTCTAGCTAATCCTCCACTATGCTTTTCCTTAATCAAGTTCTCTCTCATGGAACTCCTCGGAATGCACAATTGGCTTCCTCTAAACAACATGACATCCTGGATTATGAAATCCAACCATTTTGTCCTATCCAAAGTAACAGGTTTCAGACAAGCTTTCTAGGCCTCTGCAAAATCTGGATCTTCAGGATACAAATTTTTGAGCTCATCAAACCCAACAACCTCTATCCTCATTTCTGTCAACAAATTTTGCCTTCTGCTCAAGGCATCTGCAACTCTGTTGGAATTCCCACTCCTATGCTTCAAAACAAAAGTATAACTCTACAAAAACTCAACCCATTTTAAGTGCCTTTGATTTAACTTTCCTTGACTATTAAGATACTGCAAAGCTTGATGATTAGTATATAAAACAAACTCTTTTGGCAACAAATAATGTCTCCATTTCTTTAAAGCCTGAACTATTGTATAAAACTCTTGATCATAAACATAATAATTTTTCTTGGCATCATTAAGCTTCTCACTAAAATAGGCAATGGCCTTACCTTCTTGGCTCAAAACAGCTCCTATACCACTACCACTAGCATCATAGTCTACCTGAAATACCTTATTGAAATCTGGAAGTGCCAAAACAGGTTGTTCTATGACTTTCTGCTTCAATGTATCAAAGATCTTGTCTGCTCCTTTAGTCCATCTAAACTCTTTTCTATCCCCTCTCATTGTCTCAGTTAGGGGTGCACAAATGGTACTAAAATTCCTGATAAACTTTCTGTAAAAACTTGCCAAACCATGAAAAGATCTTACCTCTGTGGTACTCCTTGGCATAGGCCATTCAAGGATAGCTCTCACCTTCTCTGGGTCCATCATAAGACCTTCCTCTGAGACAACAAATCCCAGGTATACTAACTCCTTCTTTGTAAAACTACATTTCTTCAGATTAATCAGCAACTTCTCCTCCCTCAGCTTCTCTAAAACTCTTCTGATATGCATCATATACTCATCCCAAGTCTTACTGAAAATCAAAATATCATCTAAATAAACAATAAAAAAACTTCCCAAAACTTCTTTCAATACCTCGTTCACGAGCTGCATCAATGTGCTCGATGCATTGGTTAGCCCAAATGGCATGACTAACCACTCATACAAATCTTCCTTTGTCTTGAAGGCTGTCTTCCATTCATCTCCTTCTCTGATACGGATTTGGTGATACCCACTTTTCAGGTCAATCTTTGTGAAGTACTTGGCTCCACTCAAACAATCCATTATGTCATCCATTCTGGGTAATGGAAATCTGTACTTGATCATGATCTTGTTGATGGCTTGAGAATCTGTACACATTCTGCACTCTCCATCTTTCTTTGGTGCTAGTACTACAGGTATTGCACAGGGACTTAGGCTCTCTCTTATCAATCCCTTTCTCAACAACTCCTGGACTTGTCTGTTCAACTCTTCACTCTCGACTGGAGTCATTCTATGGGCTACCTTATTCGACAAGCTGGCTCCTGGTATCAAATCCATTTGATGACTTATCTTCCTTATTGGTGGTAAACCTTTTAGTACATTATCAGAGATAATATTTTGAAACTCTTCCAACATTTCTGAGACTTCTGCTAGTACATCTTCACATTTCTCTTGACTAATCTTAGGAATCAATGCAAAGCAATGACGCTCATGCTTCATACCCTCCAAAAATTTTCTACCATCTACTAAGCAAATTCTGCCAGTACTACATACCTTTTCTTCCACCTCCTTCAAGGGCTTCAACTTATGGCGAACTCCATCCTTTGTTAGGGAATATGTGTTTGCACGGCCATCATGGACAACACTCCTATCATACTGCCATGGCCTCCCCATCAGCATGTGACATGCATCCATCGGTATGATATCACACAACACCTCATCATGGTAGTCCCCAATCTTGAACTTCACTAAACACTACTCATTGAACAAAGCTTTGTGGTCCTTCTGCAACCATGCAATCTGATATGGATGTGGATGCTTTCTTCTTGTCAACTTCAACTTGTCAACCATCTCCTCTGAAACAAGATTGTTAGTACTTCCACTATCAATAATAATATCACAACACTTACCTTCACATTTGCACCTTGTGTGGAATAAATATTCCTCTGATTGGGTTCTTTCTCCTCATTCAACAAAGTTCTTCTAACAACTAGGGTTTCTCCCCTTTCAGCATCTTCAGAGCACTCAGATTGTGCATCTTCATCGACATGTGCAACTCGTGCATTACCTTCAGGTCTTCTATTTGTCCTTCCTTGATGTTGTGGACACTTGTATGATCGATGTCCTTCTTCTCCACATTGGAAACAGGTTCCTCTGAAACCTCCTCTTCCAAGTCCTTGCCCAGGTCTGTGTCTTCCTCTTCCTCTTTGCTCACCATTGTTCTGGTCACGAGGGCGATAGGTATTATCTCCTCTTTAATTTCGATTGGTGCCGGCTTCTTCACCTTTCTTTGAATCTTCATTTCAGCCCCCATTGGGTCTTCCACCAGTCCTTCTACCTTGACCTCTTCCCCTTTGCTTGCTATCAAATCTTTTATTCAGCTTGTCTTCCACCTTCAGGGAAAACTGGTATACATCTTCTATGGTGGTCATTCTGACCAGGCTCAGTTCCTCTTGAATACTTGGCCTCAACCCATTAATGTAACAAGCTACATTCTCCTTGTTGGCCTCTGCATGACCAGTTCTGATAGTAATCTTATAAAACTCTTCTGTATACTCCTTAACAGACATGTTGCCTTGCTTCAATCCTTACAGCTTGTTCAACAACTCCATCTCATAATCCACAGGAATGAACTGATTCTTTAGTTTCTCCACCATCTGATCCCATCTGGTGATCTTTCCTTTTCCTCTTTTGTTTCTCTCTAACTGGACCTCCTTCCAACAAATACTAGCATGGACCTTCAATTTTATTTTTGCAAACTTGACCCGATCTAGGTCTTCCACATCTTCATACTCAAAATATTCCTCCATGTCATTGATCTAATCAATAAGCTATTCTGGATTCAAATCTCCAGAATATGTAGAAACTTTGATCCTGGGCCTCTTTCCAATCTTAGAAATGGCCCTCAGCAACCTAACTTTTACAAGATCTCCTACAACTTCTTGTTCTTCCTTAGATAGCTCCTCTTTTGCTTCATCCTCGCTTTCTTCTCTTGTTCTTGGCTCAAACCCTCTTCACAGCTCCTCTTGTAATGCGTGATTTGTCTTTGCAGGGCTCTAAAACCCTCTTCCATCAAAGCATTCCTCCCAATATGGTTTCTTCATGGAGGCATCTTGATCTCCGCAATAAACCCACAACCTTAGGTCCTAGTGCAAATTGCCTCACGATCGGTGATCTGTCGACACACTCAGGAACCCTTGCTCTGATACCACTTGATGAAGGGGGGTAACTCATAAAACACACAATAACAGAAATTACACATAGAAAATAGAATGATATTTTATTAATATGGGCAAAACATTACATTACAAAAGCTCAAAACAATCAGAGGATGAATCCCCTACAGGCTGCAACACATTATAGCTCCCTCTCTCAAGACAGTGGAATCTTCAGCCTTCCGTAACCCCAAATCAACTAGGGTTTCTATTTTCCCACCTTTTCCTAACTCTACGCCTTCCGCCTTAACTCTACTACTGCCTAGGGTTCCCAAAAATGGTTATTAATAGCCTTTTTGGTGGCCAACAACCTAATTTTAAAATTGGCATCTCCCTCCAAAAATAGGTCAACTTCTGGGAGCCATAACTTTTGATTTGGGTGTTCGATTGATGAACCGTTTTATGTGTCGGAAAGCTCGTGGAGTGCTCTAAGTGCTAAAAACTTGCTCTACCGGTTTCGACCATTTTTGGGCCCGTACGGGGCCGTTTAGTGCCTCAAACCTGAGTTTTAATAATTTTCAGGTGTTTTTCGGGAAACGAAAACATTAATATATTTCAGCTCACAAATGATCTTTGCGTGATTCCTTCACCAAAGGTCTTATTTTTTCGTTATGAAGCTTCCTGTAAATTTTCACTTTAATCCGTGCCCAAATGCAAACTTTCTAAAAATAGCAGGTTGCTATTTTTAGAAGTTTGGAAAAACTAAAAGTTCTACATCATTATTCAAGCGATTATGGAACCAAAACCACAAATTTTGAAACACATCTTTTTTTGGGTGATGCAAGATTATCCTTACACCATTGGATGCTCCTGCATCATTCAGACTGATATATCTATGTATCTACTCTTTGTGAGAGTCTATATCAAGCCGATAATGAATACATATCTATATGTATTATGTTGATTATGAAATAGCTGTGAGATCATTATGTATTACTTGTGTCTTGGCTAAGATTGGTTGATAGATTATTGTGAATTACACTTACCTTTCAATGGCAGTGTTATAGCCATTCGAAATGAGTAAATAACCTTTTAATGGCAATGTTATAGCCATTCAAAATGAGTAAATAACCTTTCAATGGCAGTGTTATGGCCATTCGATATGAGTAAATATCTTCTCGATGGAAGTTGAACAACCATCTTCAAATACAAATACAAATAGATACTTTAACTTAGTTGAAAACATAGCAATAGGTACCTAGATTAAATTGACACAAGGTTGTCAAAGGTACAAGTGTTATACAAACATGTTATTCAGATAGAATATGTGATGTAAATACCGACAAGGTATGAGTTGGGTATAAACTTCAAGAAAAGGTAATTTGATTCTTGGTTACAAAGACATTGAGACTTTAGTCGATAATGGTAAAGACATATGTTAGAAACTTGCATTATAGACTCAATAACATAAGAATGACTATCTCATCTACTCCCTGAGCATGAAAATATGGTTGACTAGATATTGAGTAGATGATAGATGTCATAGACCCGGGATTGTGAGGACGCAAAGAGGGGCTCAATGTATAATTTGTCATTCAGACTTTTATCTTGTAACTATCTAGTTGACTAGACCTTTAGTAGAAGGTATATTGGTAATGCTAATTAGACATGTATAGGGTAATATTTACTAAGTAACTTGTTTTACCTTGATCAAAGTCCTCCTAAGAGTTGTATGCTCAAACACCTCTATCAGGACTTTAGAGAATGGAATTAGTGCTTAGATTTTGATAAAATGTTTATATAATCTATTTGACTATGTTTTGAGTTAGAAAGATGGGTTGTTTGGCCATTGAGCAGTTGACAATTGTCATAGACCCAAAATTGTGAGGACACAAATAGGGGCTCAATGCATGATCACGAATCGACCAGTTTTTATCCTATGATTGCCTAGTCTACCCTATTAAATAATTCAGCATAGAAAGAATGTCATTCTCCAAGTCAAGAAAGAAGTGTGTGAACATTCGACTCAATTATTTATTATAAAAATTTTGGCCAAAGTAATGCAAAATTACTGCTTGCATTGTCGGTTCATTGTGTTACAGATAACTTGAACAATTAGAGGGGTTGTACATAGCAAGAGATAGACTAGAAGTTTTAAACACCGATTGTTTCTTGCTAGGACATTGCACTAGTTCTCAGATGGCACATAGAATCAGTTGATTCTCATTATCTATACCCTCATGAACGGTAGGGTCACTTCCAGTAGGAAGATGTGTAGGGACTGTCAGTTTGTGGTTGGAGGAAAAGCATCAAGGTGATGTTCTCCCTCTTGTAGTTGACTACCGAAGACTTGTGAATAGAAGACATCATTTTATTGTACATGTATTTATGTAAAATTTGTATGTCACGTGTAAAGCAACCACCAGTTGATGTATTATATCATGTATTTTGTAAATGCAAACGTACCTGCTTTACTTTGTATGATACAAAAAAAATTATAGAATTTTAGCATTATTTGCTTTTATTTTTAATATTTTATTTAGCATTCAATTATGAATGTTACACCTTTAATGTTTTCCTTTACAAATATACGAATAAAATTGACTAATCTCTTTAGACTCTTACATGACTCATGCTATATGTTGAGCCAAGATTGACAATGGTTTGAGTTGTTAATCTTATGTTTACAAAGAATGTTGTTGAGCTAATGGTTATTTTACAAATGGCAAACTCACTTTCTCTCATTTCCTATCTTTCCTATTTTCCTTTTTGTTCTTATTTTCCCTTTTGATCTTTTGCATTTTCTTCATGAATTGGTTAAAGTAGGATTAAATTAGTTTTAGTTTCTATTCGAGGTGTTCTTGTTTAATTTCATCCCTAAAACTAAGCTTTCTTGACTTTGTAACCATTTCTTTACTTGAATATTTACTTGGCCACTTGTTAAAACAACATACATTTAGCTCTAGGTTATCTAGTCATACCAAGACATAGTACCCCAAAGACCTTGGGGAAATCATCAAATCTCCATTCAAAAGAGGAGCCAACTATTGTGGCGACTGTAACACGTCACTTGTTCTACCAAATAGATTTAACTAAGTTTTAACCCAAGAGTAAATAAATCATGAAACCAAAACATTAGTAATAAATTTTTTTTCTTTCTTTCATTTGAAACATATTTCAAACTTAACCATTGCAAGTTATCAAATTACACATTTCAACAATTACATGAATTTAATAGTTCTCATTTACAATATTTCAAGAGATGGTTACATACAAGCTTCATAAAGCTAATTGACAATAGAGACACAATGGTTTCAATGTCTGTCTTCAAATCCTAGTTGCTAACTTCATGAGGAGAAGCATCACTGCCAACCATGGACTAACTACGGTCCCCCGCACATTTACCAAACTGGTAAATGGGCCTACCCTTCGATGAAGGGATTGGTATGGTAACCTCAAAGAATAGCCTATACTGAGAAAGTTGTTGTGTCCTACATATCTAGTACTGTCATACATTGTGGCTCCAACCTACAAGCATGATTGCCCTTCCTAATATGTAATCCTGGATCACAGTGAACTGATAATGTAAACGTTGGTTAATTACACTACTTTGGCCAAAGTTTCATCACGCCTAACTCGGAATGGACGTCACATGCTCATCCATCCTTCTAGCTCAGTTTTGAAAGACATCAAAAGTTATTCCCTTACCCATGGATCAACAAATTCCTGGAATAACCTGTTGTTATATGGAGCCTAATCAGACTCAGAGGTTAAATTTTCCCCACTTTTATCGGTGGGGTTTCCCCCAGAATTATTTAACGGGGGTTTGGGGGTAGTGCCCCTTGCGAGGTCCAAGGACAGTGCCCCTAGCGTGCTCCCTGTCGCGATACAGGGCGGGGGTCGAGGGGTAGCACCCCCGAAACCTCAAACGACTTTTATTATTTTATAAAGGCATCGGGAGTTATTTTTCTATTGGCCAACATAAAAAAACCTATTTTGTAATCGACACAAGTCTTGATAAAAATGACTAAGAGTTAGGGTTTTCATTGATATTTGTATTGTAGCATTTGCAATGGTATTGAGTTGCAAGGATTGTTGGTTGTAATCAGTTTGATTGTTGGATAATAATATTGGACTCTCTGTTGGTGGATGTAGCCCAAGTTTGGGTGAACCACGTTAAAAATTATCTCTCGTTATTATTTCTGTGTATTTTTCATTCCTTTGTTTAATCTTTATTTACATTTAATTGATATCTTCTACATGTAATTCCTAACAAGTGGTATCAGAGTGGGTTGTGTTTGATTATCGTTTGCAGGAAGGTCTCACGGTTGAGTGGGAGCAATGGCGGATGAGAGTAAATTAAAGGTAGATAAATTCAATGGGCAGAACTATTAGTTATGGAAGATGCAGATGGGGGATTATCTCTATCAGAAGGATTTATGGAGGCCGTTGGAAGGAATAGCCAAGAAACCGGCAACAATGACTGATGATGATTAGAATCTTCTGGACAGAAAGGCAATGGGAACCATTAGGTTGTGCCTGGCACCATCTATGGCATTCAATATAACAGAAGTGAAGACAACAGATGAACTGATGAAAGCTTTGGCTAAACTGTATGAAAAAACCCTTAGCCTCAAAGAAGGTATTTCTCATGAAGCATTTATTTAATCTGAAAATGATTGAGGGTGGATCTATGACAAATCATTTAAATGAGTTCAATACGATTACCAGTCAGTTAACTTCTGTAAAAGTGAAATTTGATGAAGAGGTGAGGGCTCTCTTGGTTTTATGTTCTTTTCTAGAAAGCTAGAATAGCTTGGTAATGGTTGTAGCTCTGTCTCTGGTTCAAATACTTTGAAATTTGATGATGTTGTTGGTGTTATCCTTAGCAAGGAAATGCAACGGAAAAGGTCAGGAGGGTCCACATTAGGTAGTGTTTTGAATGCAGAAAGCAGGGGCGAATCAAAGGAGAGAGGAAAAAGTTTTGGAGGTCATGGGAAGTCACAAGAAAAATTAAAGGACAAGAGGTCCCAATCCAGAGGATAGAAGGATTGTTGGTACTGTGGGAAACTAGGTCATCTGAAGAAAGATTACTAGTCTCGGAAGAATAAAGGAGACAAACAAGAAGGCAATAAGGAGGCAAATGTGTTAAGTAATAAATCTGAAGATGATGCTTTGATTATTTCCCTAGATAATGCTGATGATTCATAGGTTTTAGATTCAGGGGCCTCATTTCATGCTACACCCCATAGAAGTTATTTTCTTGATTATGTCCAAGGGGATTTTGGGTTGGTTTATTTGGGAGATAACGAACCTTGTTAGATTGTTGGAAAGGGAAGAATCAAGATTAAGTTGCAGAATGGGAATCATTGGTTACTACAAGAGGTAAGGCACGTTCCAAGGTTGAGTATGAATTTAATTTCAGTAGGGCAGCTAGCTGATGTGTTAGGGTTAGCCGGCAGAAGATATCAATTAAATGCAAATAAATATTAAATAGAGGAACGAAAATACACAAAAATAATAACAGCGAGAGACTAGTTTTAACGTGGTTCACCCAAACTCGGGCTACATCCACCAAATAGAGAGTCCAATATTATTATCCAGTAAATCAAACTGATTACAACCAGCAATCCTTGTAACTCAATACCGCTGCAAAATGCTACAATACATCAATGGAAACCCTATCCCTTAGCCATTTTTATTGTGACTTTTGTCGGTTACAAAATAGGGTTTTTTTATGTCGGCCAATGAAAAATAACTCCCGATGCCTTAATAAAATAATAAAAAACCGTGTGAGGTTTTGGGGGCGCTGCCCCCGAGCCCCCGCAAGGGCATTGCCTCTCGACCCTGCCCTGTATCGCGCTCGACCCCGCCTTATATCGTGACAGGAAGCACATTAGGGGCGCTGCCCCTGGACCCTACAAGGGGCACTGCCTCTTGACCCCGTAGGAATTTGGGGGGAAATTGCGCCAATAAAAGTGGGGTAAATTTAACCTCCAAGTCTAATTAGGATCCATATAACAACATGATGAAGGTTGCATAGTTACTTTCAGTGATAAAAATTGGAAGGTTTCAAGAGGTGCCTTAATAGTAGCAAAAAGTGTGAAAGTAGGCACCTTATATTTTTGTACAAGTCATACTGTTCCTTCTACTTTAGTTGTTGCAGAGAAAAACCAAATAGGTTCAGGAACAGTTGCTGCGGGTTCGTAGGAAGAGACTGAAATAGTTGCTGCAGGTTCTGAGACAACACTGTGGCATAACAGAGTTGGGCATATGAGTGAAAAAGGTATGAAAGTACTTCATTCTAAGAAAGTTTTACCAGGTTTGAAATGTATTAATATGGATTTCTATGATAGTTGTGTGTATGGCAAACAAAAGAGAGTTAATTTTCTCAAGGCTGGAAAGCAAAAGAAAGATGAAAAGTTGGAGCTTGTGCATATAGATGTATGAGGACCGGCTCAGGTATCTTCTATCGGTGGCTCTCAGTATTATGTTACATTCATAGATGATGCAACTAGGGAGGTTTGGATTTATTTCCTTAGGTAGAAATCTGATGTATTTGAAACATTTAAGAAATGGAGAAGCTTGTTTGAGAATGAGACGAGTAAAAGATTAAAATGTCTCAAATCTGATAACGGTGGTGAGTATTGCAGCAAAGAATTTGAGGATTATTGTTCCTTTAATGGAATTCGTAGGCAGAAAATGGTTCCAGGGACTCCATAAGAAAATGGAGTGGCTGAGCGCATGAATAGGACAATAATGGAGTGTGCAAGAAGTATGAGATTGCATGTTGGGCTGCCTTTAAAAATGTGGGTAGAGGCTATCAATACCACTATATATTTAATTAATAGAGGTTGTTTAGTTCCTTTGGGTTGTGGTATTCTAGAAGAAGCATGGATAGGTAAGAAGGTGATTTATTCTTTTCTCAAAACCTTCGGATGTGAAGCATTTGCACATGTAGATTCTGAAAATAGAACCAAGCTGGATGCAAAATCAAAAAAGTCTATCTTCGTTGGATATGGCATTGATGAATTTGGTTATAGGCTTTGGGATGTTGAAAATTTAAAAATTGTGAGAAGCAGGGATGTTTTCAATGAGAAGGTGTTGTACAAAGATCAGTTGCAGTAACATGAGAAGAAAGAAAAGGATTATGTGGTGTTGGATGATACTCTAGATAGTGATGTTCCAGTGGTTCCTCATGCTCTGCAACAGCAACAAGAAATACCACAAACTCTAGTGAATGTTAGACGATCAACAAGGCTAAGTAGACCTCCTGAAAGGTTTTCTCCCTCTTTGTATTCTATTTTGTTAACAGATGCTGGTGAACTGGAAGGGTATGATGAAGCTATGCAGGTGGATACAAAGGTTCAGTGGGAGCTTGCAATGAAAGAAGAAATGAACTCCTTGCTGAAAAGTCAGACTTGGGAATTATGTAAGTTGCCTACAGGTACGAAGGCTTTAGCAAATAAATGGGTTTATAGGCTGAAAGAGGAAGATGGAGGTAAGAAAAGATTTAAAGTCAGATTAGTTATAAAAGAATTTGTATAGAAAAAGGACATTGATTTTGATGAGATTTTTTCTCTGGTTGTTAAGATGACTTCTATTCGTATTGTTTTAAGTATTGTGGTTGTTGAAGATTTGCATTTGGAACAGCTAGATGTGAAAACTACCTTTCTCCATGGTGATTTGGAGAAGAAGATATATATGAAACATCCCCAAGGATTTGAGGTCAAAGGTAAGTAGAAACTGGTGTGCATATTGAAGAAGAGCTTATATCGCTTGAAACAAGCACCTCGGCAATGGTACTTGAAATTTGATAGTTTATGGCTGAACAAGGCTACAGTCAGTGTAATTCTAACCATTGTGTTTATTTTAAGAGGTTGGATAATGACAACTACATTATTTTATGTTTATATGTTGATGACATGCTTGTAGCAGGGTCTAACATGGATCACATAAGAGAGTTAAAAATTTGACTCTATCTCAGGTTGATTATGTTGAAAAGGTGTTGCAGAGATTCCATATGGAGAATGCAAAAGTTGTCAGCACACCTTTGCCTAATCATTTGAAATTGACTAAGGAGATGTGTCCAAAGACACAAGAGGAGGAAGACAAAATGTCCAAGGTACCATATGCTTCAGCTGTAGGAAGTTTAATGTACGCCATGGTATACACGAGACCAGATATTGCACATGTTGTAGGAGTCGTCAGTAGGTATATGAGTAATCCCAGATTGGAGCATTGGAATGCAGTAAAATAGATTCTCAGATATTTGAGAGGTACATCTAATAAACACTTATGTTTTGGGGGCTCTAATACCGATTTAGCAGGTTATGTAGACTCAGATTTGGTAGGGGATATTGATACCAGGTAGAGTACTACAGGTTATGTCCTTACTGTAGGTGGGATAGCAGTGAGTTGGATCTCACGATTGTAAAAGGTGGTTGCTTTATCCACCATGGAAGCAAAGTATGTAGCTACAATAGAGGCAAGCAAGGAGATGATATGGCTACAATCTTTCATGGAAGAATTGGGCAAACAACAGGCTAACAGTTATTTGTTTACGGATAGCCAAAGTGCCATACATCTTGCAAAGAATTCTGCCTTGCATTCAAAGACCAAACACATATAGTTGAGGTATCACTTCATTCAGTCAGTATTGGATGATGGACAGTTAAGGCTGGAAAAGATACATACAGATAAAAATCTAGCGGATATGTTTACAAAGGCAATGACAAGGGAGAAGTTGAGCTCCTCTTCAGCTTCGGTTGGTCTTCAAGACTGAAAATAGAAAATTAGAACAACAGGGTCCAGGGTGCTTATTTACAGTTGGGTCTACAGGGTTAGTGGTGTTATGATCAATCTCCAAGGGGGAGATGATATGGTGTGGAGTTTGATCAGTCTCCAAGTGGGAGATTGTTGTTATATGGAGCCTGATTAGACTTGGAGGTTAAATTTTCCCCACTTTTATTAGTGCGATTTTCCCCCCAAAGTATTTAACAGGGGTTTGGGGGTAGCACCCCCAAGATGGGATCAAGGGGCAGTGCCCCCTTGCGGGGTCAAGGGGCAGTGCCCCTAGCACGCTCCTTATCACAATACAGGGTAGGGTCAAGGGGCAGTGCCCACGAAACCTCAAATGACTTATATTATTTTATAAAGGTGTTGGGAGTTATTTTTCTATAGGCTAACATAAAAAACCCCTATTTTGTAATCAACATGAGTCTTGATAAAAATAGCTAAGGGTTAGGGTTTCTGTTGATATTCGTATTGTAGCATTTGCAATGGTATTGAGTTGCAAGGATTGCTGGTTGTAATCAGTTCGATTGCTGGATAATAATATTGAACTCTCTATTGGTGGATGTAGCCCGAGTTTGGGTGAACCACGTTAAAAGTTGTCTCTCACTGTTATTATTTCTATGTATTTTTCATTCCTCTGTTTAATCTTTATTTGCATTTAATTGATATCTTCTACATGCAATTCCTAATAAGCCCCACTAACAATTTCAGGTTTACTAAATCTAAGGTTATTCCCTTACCATGGATCAACAAATCCTAGGCATTACCCTACTTATTCATTCTAAGTTTCCTATGACACTCTCATCAAAGTAATACTATTGGTAGTATATAGTTTTCCTAACTTGACCATTCATATTTCAGCAATACTACTCATACTTGTCTTAATACAGTTTAGTATAGTTGCAAGATATGGTTTACTAATCTTTCACCTTGTACAAATAGCGAAATACTTAATTTAATAATTGCTCATAAAATCCAATATAGGCACAAATCTCTACTATGGAGATTAATTTCACATTCAACACATAATATAATTCCCATACTAGATGTATATACACTTTTTACCCAAACAAGTAGACACCCAATTCGATAAAGACAACAAAACAATTCATTCCACAACAATAATCAAACACTTATAGACTTTCAAACAAAAAAAGCATAATGGATAAGAATTTCGCATGCCTGTGATATTTTTCTCAAATAGGTCAACGAAAACCCTTGCTTGTGATTCTTCAAGTGGATTTATTCTCCTCTCCAAAAGCAACTCAACTCCCTCTCTAACCTTCTTATACTTCTCACAAAATCAAAACAAAATATCACTGCACTCTCAATACCAAGCTCATACATACAACAACAGAATAATGAAGCACTTGGCTGGAAAATTGTGTGTAAAAGAATGAGGAATCTCCTCTTTAAATAGAGAAAACTGATTGATATAGCTACAAATTATCTTGCAAAACCACCACAACCCCCCCTTTATTCTTTGACTCATCAAAACAGGTTTGTGGTGGCAGCAGAAACTCAAAATAAGGTAACTGCATAGAAAATAGACTTCAAATAGGTTTGAATCTCTCCACAAAGGTGCCACACATTATTCCATGCTTCCTATTAACTTGCAAACTATTTACAAAGAAAGAGTTAATGCACATTGGAGGATAGTGTTGTTGGCACTTTAAAACTTCCTAAATTATAACTGTTTCTACCCTTTTTCTAACAGCAAAAGACCAAGTCAAAGAGCTGCTAAAGAGTCCAAGTTTTAATAAACTATGAAATGATAACAAGATTACAAGTTATGCACTTCATATAGAACTTATAAAGGCACATAAATATGCTTCATTTAATATTACCAAAAGCTCCAAACTATGTGCTTAAACCAATGCTAATGTTAAATGCATACCATTGTTTCATGGTTGCTTGCCTTTTATGGCAGTGCCATAACCATTATGCAAAGTATAATATATATTCTTTAATAACATAATTTTTGATAATAGAATCTGAATATTCGCATTTCATCAATATACCAAAAGACATAATTATATGTATAAATATATATATCATCTTTACACATAACCACATAAACTCATTTCTCACATAACCACTGACGGCACAAAAGAATGAAATCCAATATACATTGACGACATAAAAGAATGACTCAACCTAACCTAGACCAATAGGATAGTGGTGTGTGCTCGCTTAGTTTAGGCTTTCTCCAATGTTTACTAGACCAAGTCCTTCTCTTGAGTGATACTTCTTCTCCTTTCTGGAGGAGCAATCTGTTCCTGCATCTAACTTACATCACCACAATAGTAGTTAGCCATTCACAAAATAATCATATGCTTCATACATTTCATAATAATACTCACTTATAATGCATCACATTTCAAATATATTCAATTCAAAATTTAAATTTCACATTGATGCAAAGATTCATAAACATTCATTTATCCAAGCAAATTAACCAGTCTAGGTAAATAGTAAATAGTTAGAAATATATGGGGTGTAACATTCTCCCCCCCTTGTGAATCATTGTCCCCGATGATTTTTAAGTATCAAGTGTACCACAGCATAAATGAGACATAAAAAGTATCATATTACAAAACATTTATTCTTAAGATTTTTCAAAATTCAGAATAACTTGCTGAAACTTCTGCTTCATCTCTGTAAAATCTTCCCAAGTGGCAGAATCTTCTGCATACTGATCCCATTGGACCTTGTATTACATAACCTTTCTGTTATGTAAGCAGAGCTTGCGAACTTCAAGCATTTAAGAAGCTTGATCATAACCATTCCTGGGTCTGTTCTTGTAAAACATTCTAAGAATATAATAATCATCTGATAAATATATATTTCAAACTTGAATCATTAGAAGCATTATGCCCCCTGGCAATAGTTGTTATTAGAATGATTCTGCAATCAATTGAATTGTCAACTTTGAGAATTTTGCAGAGCTCTTTATATCTAGGAGTTGGTTTGGAATACATTCCATACTTTATGAAACTTTTTCTGGGGTTTGTCCCTCAAAAGAACTTTTATTCTCTAACCGAGAATTGTCTTAGTATACGCTTAGCATCAACGTAACTTTTCTATTTATTATTAGTCTTTGCTAATCTTTTCAGATCAACTTGATCTGTTCATCCATTTCTGACAACATTTCTGGACTAATGCTAATCCTATCTTCTAGCTTACCTAGCTTATAGGAGTTCAACATCTTCTTCTATCCAATGTTTTAAATGGAGTCATCTTGATAGCATAATGATAGGAATTTTTATAAGCAAATTCCACCAATGGTAGATACTCTTCCTAGTTATAATGTTGATCTATGCAATATATTCAAACAATTCCTCCAAAACCTGGTTAACTCTCTCAGTTTAACCATTTGTTCTCAGGATGATAAGTTATACTTACATTAAGTTTAGTTCCTAGTGCTAAAAATAAGGTTTACCCAAACCTTGTTGTCACGTGCGCATCTCTATTCGAGAAAATCTTCCCAGGAACTTCGTCTAATCTAAACACTTCTTGTACAAAATCCATGCTAATAACTTGCCACTTACTTTTTGGTACATCATTGGGATATAGTAAACCTGCAGGATGATGATGTTTTTCTTTTACTCTCTAACATTCTAAACAACTTGTCATGAATCTTGCAACATCCCCTTTCCCTTCCAAAAGTATAATGGATTCACATCTACTAACATCTTAGTAACACCAGGATGTCCTGAGTTTGGTGCATTATGTACTTCCTTCCATACAAATTTCTTAACTTACAAGAATCAAGTACATAAATTCTTCCTTTATACCTTAATAACCCATTGGGTTCAAAGCAAAAACCTTTTTATCTTGCAAATTATCTGAGAGTGCTTGCTTGACTTGTTCATAGTACTCGTCATCTTTGGATCCTTGCAATACTTGAGTTTTGAAGTCGGTTTTGATAGATACCATTGAAGATATACGCCTTCTTTGACTCAAAAGCATCGGCAACTCTATTCTCTTTTCCCTTGATATAACTAATGTTGAAATCATAGTCCAATATCAATTCCAACCACCTCCTTTGCCTTGTATTCAGATTGGGTTGAGTAGATAGATACTTCAAACCATAATGGTCCTTTTTTTTAATTCAAAGGGGTTTTACCAATAGATAGTGTCTCCACATCTGAAATGCATGAACTACTACTGCTAACTCCAAATCATGCGAAACATAATTTTGTTCATAAGGTTTTAGCTTTCTTGATTTATAGGCTATAACTCACCCTTCCCTGTATCTGATCAAAGAGATCATCGATATGTGGTAAATGATACTTATTCTTTACCGTCTCTTTGTTGAGCAACCGGTAACTTATACACAAACGCAGTGTCCCATCTTTCTTCTTTACAAGGATTACTAGTGCTCCCCAAGGTGAAACCCTAAGTCTTATTAATCCTTGGATAACAATTCTTCAAGCTGTGATTTTAATTCCATAAATTATGTTGTCATCCTATATGGCACTTTGGATATAGGTTCTGACTCTAGATTTATGTTAGTGGAGAAGTCAAACACTCTCTTCATCCTCCATCTCTCCATCCTCAGCTTCTCAGAGATCTTGTGGTCTAGAATTGTCACATCATCTTGTTTGATCTCTTTGTATTCCTCCAATTTTTTCTATTTTAACATCAAAGAGTTGACAACCCTTCTTTTTTTCTTTATGCATTTGCACAGTTGAAATTTGATGTAGCCTAACTTCTCTAGGTGTCCCTTGCAAAGACACCAAGTTCCCAAGATCATCTAGTCATTCTACTATTTTATCTTATTTCAAGACATAGGATGTCCTACTGGATGCTTATGTTCAGTCTTAACTTTCCGACGTTCTTGCTATAATCTAGCAACATCACTCTTCATACTTTTCCAGAATTTAAGAGATTTCTCATCCATTAGGAGTTTAGTTACTCCTGGATGACTTGTTAATGGTATGGAATGAATTTCCTTCCACACAAGGTTTCTTAATTCTAAAGGGTTAGAGACATTCCAAGTGCATTCTCTACAATTTTACTCCCCTACACAATCTACTAGAGGCCCATCCAAGACATGATAGAGGTAAACACTACATAAAACATAGTGAACAACCAAAATGTTCTAGTATAGCTACCACAATAATTTAAATCAATAAAAAAGTATAAGCAATTCAATTTTCAAAAACTAAGTTAAAAGAATGAGCTCAATTTCGACAATAAATAAAATTTTGACGAACTGGTCATAAAATAAATAATTTTCAAAATTCGGTGGCTAGACCATTCCAAAATAAAGGAATAAACCAATATCAATCTTAGCAAGAAAAAAGATAATTTACCAAAAATCCAAAGAAGTGTCAAAATATAGAGGAACACTTACTATGCACTACGTGACTAATTGAGTCACTAATAAGGGAGTAGATTGTTATATTGCACTTGGGTTTTTTAAAAACTTACAATGGGTTAGTGATCGTGCTACAAGCATAACAATTAGATAATTCTCTTAAGGTTTTCATTTTGTTCAAAAATTTTGCAAATCGAAGGGTCATAACACATCCACTCCTATTTTGTAGAGTATCTTTCATTCATCACTCAGATGATATTATTAGGTGGTGTTATAACAACACACCGGAACTATAGTTGGAACACAAATTTCTTCTCTTTGTTCTGCTTAACAAAACTCTATTCCCTTCCTCACTGAATAGGTTACTTGTTCAAAACTTTAAACAACTTGACTAAATATCTCAATAATAATTACATTCACCAATGCAGTTGTACTTTCTAGCTTAACCAAGAGGCAAGGTACATAGTTCACAACCATTTTTCTTAACATTCTATGCCAATATTTCGCTACTTGTCTTTTAATGATCATTTTATTCCACTTGGCTCATCCCAAGCCATTTAGACAAGAACCCATCTTATCTACATATCTTTAACACAATTCTAGGATCTTCAATACTCAGTTGCTCTTGCACCTGGTTGATTACTTCTAGGTCTTCCATCCCTAAGTTCTTGAGAAATAAGAGTGATCTTAACTTCATACAGGCACTGCTCTACCCAATCTCTTAGTCTGATTAGCAATTGACCAAGGTTTTACCTTTCTAGTCAAAGTCTCAAAATCTTTTCGTTATTCATCCTCAACAGAGTTAAATTGACTCTTGGAGTTTTAACTCCTCAGTTGGCTCTCTCTTAACCACTGATAACTTTTCTTGGTTATTCCTCTATGCCATTCTAGCATAAAACCAATTCCAAACATTAGACTCTCATAATGTTGGATGGGAAAGCATAGTGAGCACATAGGTTCTAGAGCTGAACTTCGCTCTGATACCACGTGTAACATGCCACTTGTTCTACCAAATAGATTTAACTAAGTTTTAACCCAAGAGTAAATAAATCATGAAACCAAAACATGAGTAATAAAAATTTTTCCTTTCTTTCATTTGATACAAGGCACATTTGAAACATATTTCAAACTTAACCATTGCACTATCAAATTACACATTTCAACAATTACATGAATTGAATAATTCTCATTTACAATATTTCAAGACATAGTTACATACAAGCTTCATAAAGCTAATTGACAATAGAAATACAATGGTTCTGATGTTTGTCTTCAAATCCTGGCCACCAACTGCATGAGGAGAAGCATCACTCAAGTGCTTTTCTGCCAACCACGAACTAACTGCAGTCCCCCGCACATTTACCAAACTGGTAAACGGCCTTACCCTTCGACAAAGGGATTGGTATGGTAACCTCAAAGAATAGCCTATACTGAGCAAGATGTTGTGTCCTACATATCTAGTACTATCATACATTGTGGCTTCAACCTACAAGCATGATTGCCCTTCCTAGTATGTAATCTTGGATCACAATGAACTGACAATGTAAACGTTGGTTGCTTACACTACTTTGGCCAAAGTTCCATCACCCCTAACTCGGAATGAACATCACACACTCACCCTTCCTTCTAGCTTGATTTGGAAAGACATCAAAAGTTATTCCCTTACCCATGGATCAACAAATCCCATGAATAACCCCACTAACAATTTTAGGTTTACTAAATCTAAAGTTATTCCCTTACCATGGATCAACAAATCCCAGGCATAACCCTACTTATTCATTCTAAGTTTCCTATGACACTCTCATCAAAGTAATACTATTGGTAGTATATAGTTTTCCTAACTTGACCATTCATATTTTAGCAATACTACTCATACTTGTCTTAATACAGTTCAATATAGTTGCAAGATATGGTTTACTAATCTTTCACCTTGTACAAATAGCTAATCATACTTAATTTAATAATTGCTCATAAAATCCAATATAGGCACAAATCTCTACTATGGAGATTAATTTCACATTCAACACATAATATAATTCTCATACTAGATGTATATACACTTTTTACCCAAACAAGTAGACACCAATTTGATAAAGACAACAAAATAATTGTTGATAACTAAGAGGGGGGGTGAATCAGTTATCCTTAATTCGCTTTCAATTCAAACACTTAAATTCACTTTGTTAATCAATAGCATAGCAATTAATCATTCATGAAAGCATAAGACATAAACACCAGAGTAGATACACATCAACACATGAAACACCAAGATTTTGACGTGGAAAACCCGGTTAAGGGAAAAAACCACGGGGTGATTAACCCAAGGATTATTCTCTATTAGAAGAATAAGAAAAATGGATGGCACATGCCAATTAGGGCTCACTGCCCAAGCACACTGCTCACAAAGAGGCACACTGCCTACAAGAGACACACTGTCTACGAAGTAACAAGTATTACAAACTTGAACTAGAGAATGACATCTTTACCATGCTTGGATCAGTTCCATTTAAGCCCAAAAACTCTTGCTCTGCCTTTCGCACTTCCCTTCGCTATATCACACTCATCACCACAAGACACACTTCAAAATGAATTCACAAACCCTTATTTATACAAGACATCGACTTAGGAACAATCATCTAAGTCGACAAACACCTACAAGATCATTCGTAAGACGTGTAATACATCCGGTCGGCCTGTCTCAGGAAGAGCACCAACAACCAGTGGACTTTACATCAAATCCAAACTCTAACTTCAATATGGACTGCCAATAAGAATTGTACACGATACAAGGATCACCAAAACCTTTCCTGAGTCATCAAGAACATCCGCACTTTATCAGCTTACTGGAATTCTTCTCTTCTTCATCCGAAACTTCAAGAACACAGTCTGTCGCCACTGTCATAATGCAAAAGGTTCTTCTGGACCTCCAAACAATGCACAAATCAAGTTGTCACTTCACACTGACTTCTTCAACACTCCCTCCAATCCGAAGAATGAGAGAATGTAATTCCGGAACTCAGCGGACCAATCTGCGACACTCTGTCACCACTAAACACCCGTCGGAACCGGTTCTACTTGAGCGAACATAATTTCTTCAGATCTTCATGCGGACCTCCGAAATCTTAACTAGAACATCTCAAGACTCATATCTACAAACCCTTTAATCCACATCCTCTGATCCTCAACCTATTGAGTACTTTTGCCTTCTTCTCATCATTGTTCTTCATTGTTCCTGATTGAGACTAATTTTCTCAATATCCTCAGCACACAGCTCATCCAATCCTTCTTATCAATGCAATATGAGTATGTTGACATCAATGACAACACTGATTAACCTCATACTTGCAACAATCTCCCCCTTTGTCATTGATGGCAACATATGATGTGAAAAACCATCAAGACAAAAAACTTCTCCTTTCTATCACAGCTCCCTCTATCAGCAACAACTCTTCATATGTCTTCTCTTCCTTTACTGCTCCCCCTTTGATCATCAACCACTTGTTTTTCACATGTCTTCTCTCCCCCTTTGACATCAATGGCAAAGGGCTCATACTTGCAATTCTAAAACATCAGAATCATACCAGCTGCTCCCCCTTAGTAGCAGTTCACCATCATCAATCCAGATCACAAGATATGACTGTGATATCCACCGGACTGATGCACATCAGTGCATCCTAGTTCATCACCGGAGGGGCCATGACCCCTAACTTCTCCCTAAGAAACTCAAAAGAGTCCTTGGGAAGAGGTTTAGTAAAAATATCTGCAAGCTGATCCTTGGAGGGCACATACTCCAATCTGACTTCACCCTTGTTCACTTGTTCTCTCAAAAAGTGAAATAATTTGATAGATATATGCTTGGTCTTAGAATGCAATACCGGATTCTTAGAAATATTTATTGCACTTGAATTATCACAGAAAATTGTGATAGGCTCCTCATATTCTACTTGAATATCTCTTAGCATTTGCTTCATCCACAAAAGTTGGGTGCAACTACCTGCTACTGCAATGTATTCTGCTTTTGTTGTAGACAAGGATATTGCTTCTTATTTCTTACTTAGCCAAGAAACCAACCTTTTTCCCAAAAAGAATGCTCCTCCACTTGTACTCTTCCTATCATCCACATCTCTTGCCCAATCTGCATCTGTATATGCATGAAGAGAAAAGTCATGATCTCTGGGATACCATAGGCCATACTCAACTGTTCCTTTCAAGTACCTAAAATTTTTTTGATTGCTATGACATGAGATTCTTTGGGATCAGCCTGGAATCTCACCACAAGACCAACAGCCTGCATTATATCTGGTCTAGTCTGAGTGAGATACAGTAATCCACTAATAATTGATCTGTACTTTGTCTGATCTGTCTTAGGAGAGTCATCATCTTTGCTCAACTTACATCTGGTAGCCATGGGAGTGTTCATTGGCTTTGAATCTTCCATTCCAAATTTCTTCAATAGTTCTTTCACATATTTGGTCTGAGAGATAAAGATTCCTTTCTCTGTTTGAGTAATTTGCAGACCCAAGAAGAAATTCATTTCACCGAGTGTTGACATTTCAAACTCACTTTTCATTTGGTTTGCAAAGGTTTTACACATACTGTCTCTTCCTCCAAAGATGATATCATCAACAAATACTTCAACAATCAAGATGTTTTCATGATCAATTTGGAAATATAGGTTACTATCAGCAGTACCTTTGTTGAAACCAATCTTCAAGAGATGTTTGTCCAGCCTCTCATACCATGCTCTTGGGGCTTGCTTTAGACCATACAGTGCCTTCTTTAATTTGCAGACCATATCACCATGCTCAGATAACTGAAATCCATCTGGTTGTTCAATGTACACCTCTTTTTCTAAGTCACCATTCAGGAAAGCAGATTTGACATCCATCTGATACACTTTAAAATCTTTGAAGGTAGCAAATGCAAGAAATAGTCTAACTGCTTCAATTCTTGCCACCAGAGCAAAGGTTTCCTCAAAATCAATCCCTTCTATTTGAGAGTAGCCTTTGCAGACTAATCTAGCCTTATTTCTGATTACTTCACCAACTTCATTTAGTTTGTTTCGGAAGACCCATTTGGTTCCAATCACATTCTTGTTTCTAGGTCTAGAAACAAGATCCCAAGTGTGATTTTTCTCAATTTGCATTAATTCTTCTTCCATTGCTTTTGTCCAATTTTCATCATTGCATGCTTCATTTATTGTCTTAGGTTCAATCTTTGAAATCAGACAACATTCATCTGAATTTTGAGCAACATTCCTTCTAGTTTGCACACCTTTGCTTTTGTCACCTATGATCTGATCTTCAGAGTGGTTCAGTCTTACATACCTTGGAATTTTGGGAGTTTCTTGCACTTCTGCTTCTTGATCATTCTCATTCAGACCTGTCTCTTCTTCCTGATTTACCGGATCAGTCTGAATCTATCTTTCAGGAGAGGATGGAGTACCTTGAACCAGAACATCATTCTGATCATCTTCATCATACTCATAAAATCTTGAGGGCTTTTCAATACCTTCATCAACCTTTACATTTGTACTTTCTATCATCTTTCTCAGTCTCTTATTGTAACACCGGTATGCTTTGCTTTGAGTGGAGTAACCCAAGAAAATTCCTTCATCACTTCTAGCATCAAACTTTCCTAGATCTTCATCTCTTTTAATGTAACACTTGCTACCAAATACTCTGAAATATCTCACAGTAGGAGTGATGCCAAACCAAAGTTCATAAGGAGTCTTATCGGTATTATTTTTGATTTGAACTCGATTGAGAGTGTAGACTGCAGTATTGACAACTTCTTTCCAAAACATCTGGAGAACATTTGCTTCCATCATCATTGTCCTGGATGCTTCCTGGATGGTCCGGTTCTTTCTCTCAACTACTCCATTCTACTATGGAGTCCTAGGAGCAGATAACTGTCTCTTTATACCATGCTTCTCACAAAAATCTATGAATTCACCGGATGTGAATTCACCACCTCTATCAGACCTTAGACATTTCAGTTTCAATCTGGTTTGATTCTCTACCATAGCCTTGAAGATTTTGAACTTCTCAAAAGCTTCTGATTTCTCTTTCAGAAAGGTAACCCACATCATCCAGGAATGGTCATCAATCAGTAACATGAAATATCTATCACCTTGCATACTCTTGATTCTTGTTGGACCACATAGATCAGTATGAACTAACTCCAATAATCCGGTATAGGACTGATCCTTGCTTTTGAATAAAACTCTACTCTGTTTACCTAACTGACATTCTTTGCACATACTGTTTGTAGGTTTTACCAACTTTGGAAGATCTCTTACAGCCTGAGTATTGCTTATCTTGATGATGTTATCAAAACTTACATGACACATCCTTCTATGCCATAACCAACTCTGATCAACTTGAACAAACAGACAACTTTTATTAGTACCAACTAGATGGAAGATATTACCTTTTGTTTGAGTACCGGATGCAATCTCAGTTCCGGAGCTTTCAAAGATCCTGCATCTCCATTCTTGAACCGGAGATCATAGCCTTTGTCCAACAACTGACCAACACTGAGAAGATTGTGCTTCAATCCTTCAACATACAGTACATTATCGGTTTTGCTCTTTCCATCAAAAGAGATAGTTCCCCTACCTCTGATTCTACTAGTAGAATTGTCACCAAACTTTACCATTCCTCCTTCATACCTTTCCAAATCTAAGAACTTGTTCTTGTCACCTGTCATATGGTGAGAGCATCCACTGTCAATAACCCAATCATCCTTTTCTTCAACTTGGGCAGCCAAAGCTCTTTCTATAACCTTATGATTGATAGATTCAGGGGATATTGGATCTTCTTCCTTGATGGCAATGAACACCCATTCATTTCTGGATTTGTCTCCTATTTCTGATTCATCATCTGTTACTCTTTCATTATTAGCTTCTTCATGAACATAATAACAATTCTTTTGGAACCTTTGTCTGTTAGAATTTGATCTTGTGGATCTTTCCAGACATCTTGAGGCAAAGTGACCAATTTTATTGCAGTTGAAGCACTTAAAGGGTAATTTTCCTTCATACTTACCGGATCCCCTTGGCAGTCTTTTTGCAATGAGGGCTTCAAGTTGAGTTGTTTCTGCTTCTTCCTCTTCCATGTCTTTTCTTGCTTGATCATACCATGACAGCTTCCTTGAAGAGTTTTCTCCCGGATCAAATCTTTGTTTGCCTTTCACATAGGCACTGGCTTTGAATGCAGATTCAGTCTTAGGGGGATCATCTTCAAACTCGGTCATTTCAAATGCAGCCAATTTGCTAGCCAATTGGTCTCATGTGACAGCTATATGAGCTCTGAATTCATCAATAGCAGCAACCTTGATTTTGTAGGTAGCAGGAAGGGATCTAAGAATTTTGCAAACAATCTCATTTTCATCCAAAACTCCACCAACATTCCTAATTCCACACACTAGCTCATTTACTCTTGGCATAAAGGTAGTGATATTTTCATCATCTCTCATCTTCAATCTTTCAAATTTCCCTTTGAGACTCTGCAACCTTGCACTCTTAACAAACTCATCTCCTTCATGCAGAAGTTCTAGTTTAATCCAGATCTCATAGGCAGTTGGTAGGTCAATAACATTTGAGAACTCTGAGTCGGTTAATGCACTTAGAAGAGCCTCTTTAGTCCGCAAATTGTTTTCAGCATCTGTGATTTCATTTAGAGTTGTCGGACCACCCTGTGGAGGTGTATATGCTTTTGTGACCATGGACAAGTAAGCCTTTCCCATACACTCCAAGTGACATTTCATGCGGCCTTTCCAAAGAGTGAAGTTGGTTCCATCAAACTTTGAATTGTCCTTGTATGACGACATCCTGGATCTCCTCAAGCGGTTAAGCTCTTTTTAGAGGAACTTAGCTCTGATACCAATTGTTGATAATTGAGAGGGGGGGTGAATCAGTTATCCTTAATTTGCTTTCAATTCAAACACTTAAATCCACTTTGTTAATCAATAGCATAGCAATTAATCATTCATGAAAGCATAAGACATAAACACTAGAGCAGATACACATCAACACATGAAACACCAAGATTTTGACGTGGAAAACCCGATTAAGGGAAAAAAGCACGGGGTGATTAACCCAAGGATTATTCTCTGTTAGAAGAATAAGAAAAATGGATGGCACATGCCAATTAGGGCTCACTACCCAAGCACACTGCTCACAAAGAGGCACACTGCCTACAAGAGACACAATGTCTACGAAGTAACAAGTATTACAAACTTGAACTGGAGAATGACATCTTTACCATGCCTGGATCAGTTCCATTTAAGCCCAAAAACTCCTGCTCTACCTTTCGCACTTCCCTTCGCTATATCACACTCATCACCACAAGACACACTTCAAAATGAATTCACAAACCCTTATTTATACAAGACATCAACTTAAGAACAATCATCTAAGTCGGCAAACACCTACAAGATCATTCGCAAGATGTGTAATACATCCGATCGGCCTGTCTCAGGAAGAGCACCAACAACCGATGGACTTTACATCAAATCCAAACTCTAACTTCAATGCGAACTGCCAATAAGAATTGTACACGATCCAAGGATCATCGAAACCTTTCCTGAGTCATCAAGAATATCAACACTTTATCAGCTTACTGGAATTCTTCTCTTCTTCATCTGGAACTTCAAGAACACAGTCTATCGCCACTGTCATAATGCAAAAGGTTCTTCCGGACCTCCAAACAATGCACAAATCAAGTTGTCACTTCACACTGACTTCTTCAACACTCCCTCCAATCCGCAGAATGAGAGAATGTAATTCCAGAACTCACCGGACCAATCTGTGACACTCTATCACCACTGAACACATACCGGAACCGGTTCTACTTGAGCGAACATAACTTCTTTAGATCTTCATGCGGACCTCTAAAATCTTAACTGGAACATCTCAAGACTCATATCTACAAACCCTTTAATCCGCATCCTCTGATCCTCAACCTATTGAGTACTTTTGCCTTCTTCTCATTACTGTTCTTCACTGTTCCTGATTGAGACTAATTTTCTCAATATCCTCAGCACACAGCTCATCCAATCCTTTTTATCAATGCAATATGAGTATGTTGACATCAATGACAACACTGATTAACCTCATACTTGCAACATCTTTCACCTTGTACAAATAGCTAATCATACTTAATTTAATAATTGCTCATAAAATCCAATATAGGCACAAATCTCTACTACGGAGATTAATTTCACATTCAACACATAATATAATTCTCATACTAGATGTATATACACTTTTTACCCAAACAAGTAGACACCAATTTGATAAAGACAACAAAATAATTCATTCCACAACAATAATCAAACACTTATAGACTCTCAAACAAAAAAAGCATAATGGATAAGAATTCTACTTGGGCCTGTGATATTTTGTTCAAATAGGTCAATGGAACCCCTTTCTTGTGATCCTTCAAGTAGACTGATTCTCCTCTCCAAAAGCAACTCAACTCCCTCTCTAACCTTCTTATACTTATTCTCACAAAATCAAAACAAAATAGCATTGCACTCTCAACACCAAACTCAGAAATACAACAACAAAATAATAAAGCACTTAGCTAGAAAATTGTGTGTAAAAGAATGAGGAAGCTCCTCTTTGAATACAAAAAACTGAGTGAGTTATGGCTACAAATTAGCTTGCAAAACCACCAGAACTCCCCCTTTATTCTTTGACTCATCAAAACAGGTTTGTGGTGGCAGCAGAAACTCAATGTAAAAGGAACACATAAGAGGACATCATGCAGCAACTCAGCAATACAAGGTAACTGCATAGAAAATAGACTTCAAATGGGTTTGAATATCTCCACAAAGGTGCCACACATTATTCCATGCTTCCTATTAACTTGCAAATTATTTACAAAGAAAGAGTCAATGCACGTTGGAGGATAGTGTTGTTCGCACTTTAAAACTTCCTAAATTATAACTGTTTCTGCCCTTTTTCTAACGCCAAAAGGCCAAGTCAAAGTGCTGCCAAAGAGTCTAATTTTTAATAAACTATGAAATGATAACAAGATTACAAGTTATGTGCTTCATATAGCACTTATAAAGGCACATAAATATGCTTCATTTAATATTACCATAAGCTCCAAGCTATGCACTTAAACCAATGCTAATGTTAAATGCGTAATACCATTGTTTCATGGCTGCATGCCTTTTATGGCAGCACCATAACCATTATGCAAAGTATAATATATATATATCTTTAATAACATATTATTTGATAATAGAATCCGAATATTCTCATTTCATCAATATACTAAAACACATAATTATATGTATAAATATATATATCATCTTTACACATAACCACATAAAATCATTTCTCACATAACCACTGACGGCACAAAAGAATGAAATCCAATATACATTGACAACATAAAAGAATGATATCCACATATATAGATGTCCCTTGTCCAAGATGACATGCTTATAACGATGAGCAATATATTCATGAGCATGCGTAGATATGTCTACCTACGTATATGTATGCTCATACTCGTATTGTCTCATACATATAAGTTTGTCGTGGACAAGCATCTACATATGTGTATATATATTCACTTCACATTTAAACCTTGCCAATGCAAACCCAAACTACATCAAAGAAGACTTTCAATCAAAACTCAGACAACATCACATCCCTCATTCACAGCACTCATAACACCATATCCACATAAGCACTCTAGATACCATAGGTTACTTACCTTTACCCACACCGACTTGACCTAACCTAGACCAATGAGATAGTGGTGTGTGTTTGCTCAGTTTAGGCTTTCTCCAATGTTTACCAGACCAAATCCTTCTCCCGAGTGATACTTCTCCTCCTTTCCGAAGGAGCAATCTGTTCTTGCATCCAACTTACATCACCACAACAGTAGTTAGTTGTTCACAAAATAATCATATGCTTCATACATTTTGTAATAATAATTACTTATAATACATCACATTCAATTTTTCAAATATATTTAATTCAAAATTCACATTTCACATTGATGCAAAGATTCATAAACATTCATTTATCCAAGCAAATTAACCAGTCTAGGTAAATAGTAAATAGTTAGAAATACACGGGGTGTAACAACGACCTCTTATTGAAGGAAAAATAGAACTATACCCCTGTGCTAGGGGTTTCTTCATTTTTTCATTTGAATCTACACATGACAAGGACTTAATTTTGGATCACCAAGTGTGGATTTGGGGCAAACATTCCCTCTCGCTCATGCCATGGTCTACTTCCTTCAATCCGCTCCCAGAATTGCTCAATATTAGACTGGTGTGGATGCAAATTCTCCATCTCCCTCTCCATTTTTGGGTCAAATCCTATTATGAGGCCATCAACAATGCTATTAGCCATTTTTTGAAGTTTGATGATGCCACCACTCTTATGTGTCATCCTACTTTTGCATGTATTCAAGGCACTCCTTGGGGATATTGTATTATTGGTGGAAGATAGGTCGTGGAGCCAACCGCTTGATTATGAGGCTCTCCCCTTCCACTACAGTTGATGTTTCTACATCGATCACATGATGTCTAATTGTCCTCCTTGTCATAAGACGGGCCCGTCCTCATGGTGGTAGAATGCCCTCACTACACACTTGATTGTTGGTGGATGACAAGCCTTCCTCTCTGGTTTCCCCTATGACAGATCTCATTCCAATGGCGATTTCCCTTAAGGGTGGTGTAGATGTGGCAATTCCTACCAAGATCTCTTCTTCTAAATCGTTTGTGGTTGCTCCCTCTCCAACTCCCATTCATCCCACCACTTGTGGTGGGATCCCTACTCCAACTATGCCTACTAATTTTGTGTGGATTTCAACTTCCATGAGTCAACATTTTCCCTCCTCACATGATGTGGTTTTGGTGGAGGATATGGCAAAGGACCCCCTCTCTCTCCTCGATCAGATGTTTTTGATGATGGTGTTTCCTAGATGGTTGTTTGTCGTAGGAAGAAGGGTCTTCCCACTTCGGTGTCTGAATCTCACCTTGATTCAAGGGGGTGTTGATTGCTCATTCAAGATCTGGTATTGAGTAGGTTTGTCTGTTGTTTTGTGGGAGCATTGTTCCCCAAGGGCAACTTGGCTACAACTTTGTAAGGTTTCAAGACCTGTCAAAACCCGAGGATGTTGTACAAGGTTTATGGTCCCTTCAAAACCAACTTATCCTAATCAAAACTATCTAACTCCTAAAAGGGTAGCAAAAATTACACAGGGCCAACACTACCCTAGTAATACATATCACAAAGGGATGTTTAGTTGAATATTTTGGAATAAATGAAGGCATGAATCATAGAGGTCAACAAATATAGATATTTTGGAATAACAAGAAGTTCCCTTGCTCTAACATGGAAGGGATGTGTTACACCCCTGTAGAAATGAATTATAGCACACAACCAACATAGATATTTTTGAATAACAAGGTGTTCCCTTGCCCTATCAAGAAAGCTTAACATCTCAAGCACAAAGCTCAATAATGAAGTGCAATTAATGATTCAAAAACCCAATGCCAACTAATTTGAATTGTGAAGAATAAGAACAAAGGAGAAACCTTAATAGGATTGGAAAGCATAGTTTTGCACCATAAATTGTCATGCTAGAGGTAGGTCTCAAAGTTATAGAAATAGTGAAAGGTCGAGGTCTCAAGGGTATATAGATGGTGAAAGGTAGAGGTAAATGTTGTTTTAAGGCCACGAGAAAGTCATCCAATTTGGCATATATGACCCCCATTGTGGAATCCCACTAGGGGACTTATTTCCATTTATTTTTACAATAACATGATCAAGTTATCTATTCTATATTGAATGCATTTGACCCAAAGAACAAGAAAATGATGAAAATAGTTTCTAACTGAAACTAAAGCAATCACTCTATAAAAAGCCAATAACAATACACCATCAAATCTCAAAACAAGTTTGAACTAGGAAGCATCCAATTGAATGAGTCTCCATTACCATCCATAAACATGAAAGGATAAGTATACAATCTTTGGGGTCTAGCTTCTCAATAACTCGAGAAAAATTACCATATATATTCTATAGTCATGAGATCACCAAATCCACAATTCCAAGTTAGATAAGAGCATGACAATACAATTAATGGGTGGCGATACCCCAAATAAACAAAAAATCAGAGATTACAACCTCCAAAAAGTAAAAGCTAAAGTGCGAGAATCAAACCTTTCATGATGTTGTTGCACAACCATAGTCATTGCCTCCTATCTTAGTTGAAGTTTATACAATATAACAAAGCATCCAAAGGACAAGACCACAAGACCTTACATGTCAACAAGAACTGCAACATTCCACATTCTAGACATTCCTATAAACTTCTCATTTTACATTTCACTATTTTGCTATTAAGCTAACTGACACTACTTTTTTATTTCAACTATAGGGCATTTGAATATAATTACAAATTCAACACTTGCATGGTAGACAAGCTATACCTAGTTTATGTTCTTTTGTTATCAAACACGGATTGTGTGATACACTTATAAACTAGGTAAAATTTATTCTATACAATGAAGCATACGACAATTGTAGGAAGTTTCACATTTCCATTGCAATAGTTTGCTATTTGCATCACAAATGAAGCACAAAAATAGAAACTCTGAAAAGAAAACATCACTTTATAATAGTGTGGGAGAAAATACCACATTAGCATGGTTAAAGGCATAAAATTAAACAATTACTAGACAATGTGTTCAAATTAACCATACAAGTTCCGCTCAATGATGCAGAGACCATTAATTCTAAACATGAGTTTTTCGTGTGCATCTGATTTCTTCGGCAATAACAATTATGCATTCTCCTATGTTAGAAACACAACACAATATGAAGTGTATAAAAATATGTTACATGTGAAAACAACGGTTAGCCCAATCCAAGTTATGAGAGACTAAGAGTCTAAATTTCATTACAATTGTCAATTGGTTTCTCTAATCTAGTAGTTGTTTTCCTTTTCCTTCAAGGAAGCAACCTGTCAAGTGACTATAAAAAGAAACAAAAACCACATGAATATCAATAGCCTATTTATCTAAGCATGGGACAATTGCATAATGCTTACCAGAGATAATTTGTTATGTTTGGTGTAAAGCTCACAAAACACCTGAAACAACGTAGGCATACAACCCCCACTATGGCAAAATGAAGTGTGGCATGTAAGAGTCGATAATGGACTCAAGAAGACCCAAGATCACCTGCAATCACAACAACCTTCCACAACAAGAGACAAAAAAATAATGCCAAGAAATGATGTGGAGCTTGACTTCACACAATTGGATTACATTGCATACTACATGATTACAATGTCTTGTGATTGCTTGCTTGCCTTGCTTGCAATATACAATGAGATACCTCCCTTATATAGGTAAGGTGGAGTGATAGGATTTGGCCACAAAATTAAATGTAGGCCAACACAGACACAAATATTAAATGACAACTAGAGGATAAGATACCTTCTAGATGGCACAAATAATAAATGTCCCAAACACCACTAATAAATAAAGCATATACGACAAGCTTGTAAGATGACAAGTGCCTTAATGCTATGACATGAGACAACTAGTGCAAAACTATTAAATGCACATAGTTGTATATTATTAAATGTTCCAAATGACTCTAAGTAAACTTAAGAAGACTAGTGTGAAGAGGAGATAGAAATGACTAGCTAAGTAATATCTCTTTTTACACTAACACCCCCCTTAAGTGCAACTTAGGGAGAAGCAAACAAAACATGAATGCATGAATAAGTCTTGGCTACTAGGCTATATTAGGTACTCGTGAACAAAAAATCTCAAGTGGAGAAAAAAAGAAAACCTCATGGGGCAAAACTCCTTTCCAAAAGTGAGAATGCATGTAAACAAACATGTACAAGTGATTGAAGTAGGACTTAGAACCCCCTAGGACAACATTCATTATAAATATACAATGAATAGCCCCCCATAAGAGAGAATGAATGAGACAAGATATCCTCCTCATAATGAAGTAGATCGTGTGCCAATGGCACATGCATGAAGACAAAACACAATCCAATGCCTACAAACCATATTTCTCCCCTTGGGAAGAAACAAATCCACTGGTAGATGTAGAAGAAACTCCAAATCCAAAACTAGAGATGATGAAGGAAGTCTCATAAAGTATGATGTCTCTCAAAACTACTCAAGTGTCCACATGTAACAATCGAAAGATGCCACCAAATCAAGTACTCCATGCCTAATCAAAGAATGTGACAATCCAAGACAATAGGAAAACTCAAGATCATCTATCTCCAAAGACAAAGATGGTGTGACAATAGTTTTTCCATAACTATCATAAAAAAAGAGAAATAACCCCTCAAATGTGTCCAAATAAAAAATGTGAGTCTCCACAAACAAAGATGATATGTCTGCAAGACAAGAGTCCCAATCAGGAAAACTGAAATGGTCCTGCTGCAAAGAATCACTGGAAGCTCTCAAAGAAGTATCTCTAAACTTTGATGTTGCAATAGGTGATGGTGATGTGATCTCAACAGGAGAAGAGGGAGCAAGAAAAGTCATTGAATCCTAAGAATCAAGATATTTCATATACTTAAGCTCATCTAAAGTATCATCATCATAGGACATATTATCTGCTTCATCAAGGGGAATGAGACAATCTGCAACATGATCATCTAGAAATGGTGAGACATCAGGGTCTCCATACAACTCCCAAATTTGAATCCATAGTGTGTGTGGTCCATCATGAATCGAAAGATTAGACCTTGTGTCAGAATCAACAATAAAGCCAATTAATCCAACAATATGATCCATATTGAGTCCCCAATTAATTTTTTTCTGAGGTGATTCTGGTTCAAGTATAAGCCCATAAAATAGAGGCAACAGACGAATCCACCTGAGATGTGTCAGGATGCCTTTTCGCCAAGACTCATAATTTGTCCTTAGTTAGATTAACCGCAAAAGAATGAATAGAAAAACCCATGATACCTCCTCAAATGATAGACATCAAAGCATCAAAATAGATATGTGATGATAAATGAAGCTGATATACGCAAATTTCACTTTTTCGGGAGCCAAAACATCCAAGTTACCAATTAGAAGCTATAAAACCGACAAACTGAATAAAATATACTTGGGGCTGAAACTGAAAAAAGCGCATGGATGGTTGGGTAGAACTTCTCAATACCTTTCCAATGCCCCAAGAATCGCGAAAATCAAAGATTGTGGCAAAAGGTTATGAGCTTGGAAGCTGAAAATGATGCCTTGAATTCAAACAACAAAATAGATGTGTAACAACAAAATTAGAAAAAACTAATCATACCATCAGAAAGTGTGTGGAACCAATTTTCCAACAATATTTCGTTTGCAAAAAACTAACTCTGTTTGCTCGATTTAGGCAAAAAAAAAGCCCCCTTTAGGCATGAGAAGGGGCAAAACAGCCCCCCCTGGCATTGTTTCAGTGGCGGGCCAGTGACCACTAGGTAGTGCTACCGGTGGTGATGGCGGGATCTGGTGGCAAACACCAGAGGAGTTGCTTGAGCAGGCAGTGCTACCGGTGGTGATGGTGGGATCTGGTGGCAAACACCAGAGGAGTTACTTGAGTAGTGGATCTGGGCGCAGAAGTCAGCGGAGCGATGATGAGAGGAACCTCCTGCAACAATATAATGAAAAATGCATGAAATAATAGAAATATATAAATAGTAGAAACACAGAAGGAATTTATTGATCGCAGGCCACTTCGAGGGGGCAACCTCCTTTGAGCAAGCTCAATACAATAAATTCGTGGATGCCTTCATTGGCCTCAACATGTACTTATATACTAAGTCTAATCTAAACAACTATTACTTCCCATGAATGTGGGATAATGCAATATGCTCACAGGATGACTTAAAAAACATGTGTCCAAATGTAATATACTAACAAAGTAAAGAGAAGGGTTAAACACAGGTTTCTAACATCCCCTCCCTCTTAGAAAAGATTTGTCCTCAAAGCTTAAGATGTGGATATTGTTGCTGAATCTGAAGGAGTGGTTCCCATGTAGCATCCTCTGGTTGCATTCTGTGCCACTGAATTAAGACCTCTGTGATGGATCAAGAGCGAAACTGATAGTGCGTCTATCGAGGATTGCCTCTGGCTCCAAAATGATGGATCCTTCATTATCCAGTTCTGGTAAAACAGTTTGTGCTCTGATGTTGGTGCCAAGAACTTTTTTTAGACAAGAGACATGAAATACTGGATGAACGTGGGAAGGAGGAAGCTCCAATTTATAAGCAACCGACCCAATCTTCTGAAAAACCTTATATGGCCCATAGAACTTTGGAGCTAGCTTATGACGTCCTTTGAGTTTCAGGGATGATTGCTTGTATGGTTGTAGACAAAGAAAAGCCATATCACCTACTTGAAAAGTGCGCCAAGAACGGTGCTAATCAGCTTGTTGTTTCATTTGATTTCTTGTCATGTGAAGATTGTCCTGTAAGATGCGAAGAATCTGATCCCAGGTTCGGAGAACCGTGTCGACTGCCTGAATTGGTGAATTGTTGGGGGTGTATAGAAGGAGTACTGGTGGTGCCTGACCATAGACTGCTTCATATGGAGTCATTTTAGATGCAGTGTGGTAGGAGGTATTGTACCACCATTCAGCGAGATGGAGCCACTTTGCCCACTGATGTTGTTGTTCTGAGGTGAAGCAATGAAGATAAGTTTTCAAACATTTGTTGATAATTTTAGTTTGACTATCTATTTGTGGATGATACCCGGAACTCATCTTCAGTTTGTTGCCAATGTGTCGAAATAGTTCTATCCAAAAATGACTGGTGAAAGTTGCATCACGATCTGAGACAACGGAAGAAGGGATGCCATGAAGACCGAAGATCTGGTCCATGAAAATTTGTGCGACTAAGGAGGCCGTATAGGGATGGCCGAGGGCACAAAAATGACTATATTTGGAGAGGTGATCAACCACAACCAAGATCATTGACTTTCCTCTAGATTTAGGGAGCCCCTCAATGAAATCCATAGAAATATCTGTCCAAATCCGTGTAGGAATAGGCAAGGGTTTGAGAAATCTAGGAAGGAGTGTCATTTCACCCTTGTTGCATTGGCAGATATCACATTCAACCACCATCTGTTGAATTGCTCTTTTCATTCCCTTCCAAAAGAAGTTATGTTGTGCTCGCTCATAAATTTTGAGGAACCCAGAGTGCCCTGCCAATGGAGGAGCATGGAGTTCACAGAAGACAACCTGCTGAAGATCTGTGCTCTGGGGAAGCACCAAACAACCCTTGTATCGCAAAGAAGCACCATCCCAAGAGTAATGCGGTACAACAGAAGGGTTAGTGGCCAACTGTTGAATGATTTGAGATAATGAAGAGTCATTGACATAGCTCTGCTAGACAGATTCCAACCAATTTGGAATAGGCATAGAAATAGCTGAAAGGGAAGCTTGGTCATCAACTGTGCGAGAAAGAGCATCCACCACAATATTGTCCTTACCCTTCTTGTAAGTGATCTCATAGTCATAACCCATGAGTTTGCTGACCCATTTCTGTTGTGCTGGGGAGGAGACCCGTTGTTCTAGGAAATATTTTAGACTCTGGTGATCAGTCTTGATGCAAAAATGATTCCCTAGTAGGTATGGCCACCACTTCTATACTGCAAGCAAAATAGCCATCATTTCCTTCTCATATGTAGAGAGTACTAAATTCTTGTCAGAAAGGGCTTTGCTGGTGAATGCAATGGGATGATCTTCTTGAAGGAAAACAGCACCAAGTCCATTGCCGCAAGCATCACTCTCAATAGTGAAGGTCTTGGAAAAATCTAGCATAGCTAGAACAGGTGTAGTACACATAGTTTGTTTCAATTTTTCAAATGCACACTCAACAACATGTGTCCAAATAAAAGCATCATTTTTTAACATAGTTGTTAATGGAGCTGCAATCTTCCCGTAATCCTTGACAAACTTGCGACAGTAGCCAGTCAGCTCCAAAAAACCACGGAGGCTCTTGAGTGTCTGAGGGTGCAACAAATTTTTCATGGCATCTATTTTTGTAGGATCCACTTGAACCCCTTGAGCTGAAACAATATGCCCGAGATACTCTTCCTCCTGGCCAAAAACACATTTAGATTGTTTTGCACAGAGATGATGATCAGAGAGAAGTTGCAGTACGAGATCCAGGTGTTGGAGATGCTTAGCCCATGTTTTACTATAGATGAGGATATCATCGAAGAAGACCAGAATGAATTTCTGTAGGAAGGGCCAGAATATTTTATTCATCAATGCTTGGAATGTTTAAGGAGCATTAGTGAGGCCAAAGGGCATGACCAAAAACTCATAGTGGCCATCATGCGTGCGGAAAGCCGTTTTAGGGATATCATCCTCATAAACCCGAATTTGGTGATACCCAGAACGAAGATCCAACTTGGAAAAAAATTGAGCGCCATGAAGCTCATCAACAACATGAATCGGAAACTTATCCTTGATTGTGATGTGATTAAGTGCTCGAAAGTCAATGCAGAAGCGCCATGACCCATCTTTTGTCCGGACAAGAAGAACTGGTGAAGAAAAGGAACTGGTACTAGGGCGAATAATACCTTGCTTCAGTAAGTCTCAAACAAGCATCTCAATCTTTGTCTTTTTGTGAAATGGGTAGTGGTAGGGCTTGATCTTGGGAGGAACGCTTCCATGAAGGAGCTGAATATGGTGGTCCTCTGGTCATGAAGGTGGCAATCCCACTGGTTCGGCAAAGACACATGCATACCTATCCAAAATTCATTGTAGATCAGAAGGAGTAGTGGAGACCGCTGATGGTTGCATATGAATGGAATGGAGCTAAGCAATGACACCATGTGAATTTTTCTTAAGAAGCTTTTCCATGCAATGTGAACTTATGATGCTGAGAGACCCCGGTTGTAAGCCCTTCAATGTTTGTTTGTGCCCATTGTCTAAAAACTGCATCCAAAGTTCAGCGAAATCCCATAAGATGGGTCCAAGTGTGCATAACCATTGGGCGCCCAAAACCATATCACATTTGCCTAAGGGCAAGGCAAACATGTCAGAGCGTAGGTTATAATCTCCAATAGAGATACGCACATTGCGACACTTCCCTTTGCAAGGTAATGTGCTCCCATTGGCAATCATGACTTCAAAGCTGGAGCAAGGATGGACAAAACAATCAGCTTGTTTGGTGATCCGAGAGTCGATGAAGTTATGAGTGCTACTAGAATCAATGAGTATTGTAAGAGGGAGCTGCTTGAAGTAACCCTTGACCCACATGGTTTGTGGGGTGGTGACTCTTGCTAAAGCATGGAGAGAGATCTTTGGGTGGTCTTCTTGAGAAGTAGGGTCAACAAGCGGTTGTTGAGTGTCGACCTGATCATCCACTATATCCTAAGCATTCGCATAAACTTCAGTTTTAGGCGGAGAATCCACATCCAAGAGATAGAGCTTTTGCTCAACACATCTATGTCCCCGAGTGAATTTCTCATCACAATTATAACAAAGCCCTTTGATACATGCCCACATCTCTGCTTCAGTCAAATGCTTGATAGGAGTTGTTCTAGGTGTAAGGGTAAAATGGTGATCAATCCAATGAATAATGTATGACCCAAACATCAACAGAATAGGAGATAACAAAGAAGATTAAACGAAAATAGCAATGAATAACACAAAGCAAACCTTCCCTAAAATCGATGCTTCTGTTGTTTGCCTATTACAATCGTCCTTTCGCAGATGAAGTGAGCCCTCAGAGAGTGCACTCTTTTAAGCTGTGTTCGAGGAAGTCGATGGTAAATGGCTGTGGTGATATACAATGAAGATGAGCTCCAATGCAAGTATGTGATCTCAAGCTTGTGAATGGTCAAAGGGTGCCAAAGGCGCGCTGGTGATATTTCTGCAGAGTAACGATGTCAAAAGCCTGGATGAATAGAATGGAGGGATGAAGCTTCATTTATAGACTTGGAAGAATGGGAATCAATGGTTGAGAGGAGGTATGAAGATCAATGGCTGAAGATGGTTGAGGAATGTGCAACCAGTAGAAATGTGACAAGTGTCCCAACTCCATCATGAAAGAAGGGATGTGACAAAATTGATTGGAGAGTTAACTCCATTGACTGAACAGTTAACAGATTTGATTGATCAGTTAGAAGAGTGGATTGTGGAACTGACTGAATTGATTGACTAGTGAAGTGGGTTGATTGAGGGATTAACTCAATTGACAAGTTAGTTAACACTTTTGATTGATTAGTTAACTAACCTTTGATTTGAGAAGAAATAGGCCATGTGGGTGAGGGAAAATAAGATAATTAAATATTAAATATATTTAATTACATGTGCAACCTAATGAGGTGGACAAGGTGAGGTGGAAAGGTGAGGTGTAAAGGTGAGGTGGATTTTTAGAATTTAGAACTTAGGATAGAGGAATTTGGATTAATTAAATAATTTATGATTATTTAATTGTGTAGGACATTTAGAAGAATTTTAATTAAATAAATAGATTTTATTTAATTATGGAGCAGTGAATCGATTAAATAAATTTAGAATATTTATTTAATTGATAGAAGAATAGAATAAATATTTAGAATATTTATTTAGGATGATTCGCGTCATTTTTAGACGTATACACTAGGAGCTGGCATGATTTGAGGTCTTTGGGAAACCATATTTCTGAATGAAACAAAATTGGATTTGGATCATTGTTGAGCTGTGATCTTGTCCTCCGCCAACTTAGCCAACCCTAGGGCTTCCATTATTGTGCTAGGACAGAACATTTTAACTTTAGATCGGATTGCATCCTTCAGACCACTGACAAAACAACTCCTGAAGAATTCATCAGACAATCCCTCTGTGTGATTGGCCAGCTTCTCAAATTATGTTTGATATTCTCTCACAGTGCCTGTTTGGCGAAGTTTAGTGAGTGCTCCTGTGAAGTCATCAAAAGCACTAGGGTCAAATCGTTGCAAAATGAGTTTGCAAAAATCTGTCCATTTTAGCTCTTCATGAGCCTTGATGTACCAACAGAACGATTGAAGGGCTTCATGTTCCAAATGAAAGGATGCAAGTGAGACTTTGTTGACATCAAAAGTATTATGCAGAATAATATATTGTTCTGCCCAGTATATCCATCCAGTTGGATCATCACCATTGAAGCGAGGAAAATCAAGCTTCGGCCCATGAAAATTGCTAGAAGAAGAGAACCCAGTGTCTACAGAAGACTCTGGTTGCCGTCTATTGTTCATAGCTGAATGCTGAAGATTGAGGCTGAGAATTTTTTCATCCAGATCTTGGAGTTTGGTCTTGAGGGCTGCAAGTTTATCCTCCATATTTTTTGCTCCTGTGTGGGTGACAACCATAGCCAGGGATTTTTTTTTTTGGGAATGGGTAGAAAAACAAAAACAAAAATTTTTTTAGTAAAGGAAAATTTGGATTTGGGAAAAACTCTAATGGGTAATTGGGGTTTGACTAGGTTTTGGACACTTCTTGAGGGAAAGAGAAGCAAAAAATGGGGATTTCAGAAGCAGAGTGAAAGAATGGGAAAATTGTCCAAAAGCGACAAAGGAGCAGAAATATGAAATGAACATTGTGGTAAAATTTGAAGGCTATTGGGTGAGAATCGAAGAAGTTATGGCAAACCCTAAAAATAGACAAATATGGAATTTCTGGGTTCGATAAATGGAATTTGGGATAGGGTCCTCAAGGAAGGAAATATGCAGAATGAAATTCCAGGGGTTCCAGTGAATTTTGAGAGGAAACGGAGCTAAAGCAAGGAAGATATGGTGAAACAACGAAAAAAATTTTACTTCTTTTTTTTTAGAATGATCTGCTAATAGCTTTGGATGGATTCAATCTGCAATTTGCCGGCTGTCAATAAATATGGGCCCCAGGTATGTTCGGCTGCCTAAAGGTTCAGGGGAGTTACTCGGCCACCAATGCTGTCTAACGACTTGCATATTGGGGTAGTACCCCTCACTCCACGGCTCAGTTACAACTGATAACTGCTTTGCCACAAACGACAGCTCTTGGTTTACCTCACGGATGGGAACTAGTCAATCAAGTAGGGGCCGTTGCCCTTTTCGCTGGTAGGTCCTCTCAATGGGCCAGCTACTTCGGGGTCCTGTGGTACTCCTCACAATGAGTTTTAGGGCTATATGCCCAAGTACTTCCCACAGTTAAGCGGATAGGGATGTTCCCTGATCCGAACCTGTAATTGAAATGAACAATACAAATGCAAAAAAAAAACTACTGCAATAATCATAGCGCCTGGAGGCCATTGCGAAAAAAAAAATAGTAGAAATTCCACCCAACAAGCCCAAAAAAGCGCTCTGATACTAGATGAGAGGAACCTCCTGCAACAATATAATGAAAAATGCACGAAATAACAGAAATATATAAATAGCAGAAACACAGAAGGAATTTATTGATCACAGGCCACTTCGAGGGGGCAACCTCCTTTGAGCAAGCTCAATACAATAAATTTGTGGATGCCTTCATTGGCCTCAACACGTACTTATATACTAAGTCTAATCTAAACAACTATTACTTCCCATGAATGTGGAATAATATAATATGCTCACATGACAACTTACAAAGCATATGCGTCCAAATGTAATATACTAACAAAGTAAAGAGAAGGGTTAAACACGGGTTTCTAATAAATGAAACCCGACGGAGCGATGGTTCTTGACGGAGTGGAGACTCCGAGCCCTATGCGGAGCAAAGGGTGCCGCTGTGGCGGGTTGTGGGCGGAGCAAACACCACTTGGGCAATGGCTATCACAGCCTCGCTCAGACGGAGGTAGCCTTTAGGCGAGCGGTGGTGGCGCCTGTGGTGCACCACCCACTTGGCGATTAGCTTGAGGGCTACGCCCCACGAACCAGGGCTAAGCCCTTTAAAAACTTCTCATCGAATGGTGAAACCCATAGTCAATAAATGCTAGAAAAATATAACCCGCCAGTTAGAATCAATGTCCAAAGGACAAAAAAACGATGAGGATAATATTTGCACAGAGTGATGCTAGCCAGGGGAATATACCCAAAAAGATGCTGAAAAACCAACGGAAAAAGACTTTGACCCACAGACAAAAATGTCGATGACACCAGATGACACAATGCTTGCACAGTGATGGCGTAGGCATGAATTTTTCCAATGTCGAGAATCGGCAATTTGACAATCATTTTATAGGTTTTCAGCCCTTCTAGTCACAACCGTAAGGTTAGATTCGCTCCAAGAGGCACCTAAAACACAGCGAGCAAAATCTCTTGAATAAACGGAAGGAAACCGCAGATCGTGCTCTGATACCATGTAAGGGTCGATGATGGACTCAAAAAGACCCAAGATCACCTACAATCACAACAACCTTCTACAACAAAAAACCAAACAACAATGCCAAGAAATGATGTAGAGGTTGACTTCACACAATTGGATTACATTGCATACAACATGATTACAATGTCTTGTGATATCTTGTGATTGCTTGCTTGCCTTGCTTGCAATATACAATGACATACCTCCCTTATATAAGCAAGGTGGAGTGATAGGACTTGACCACAAAATTAAATGACAACTAAAGGATAAGATGCCTTCTAGATGACAAATAATAAATGTCCTTAACACCACTAATAGATAAAGCATATAAAGACAAGCTTATAAGATGACAAGTGTCTTAATGCTATGACATGAGACAACTAGTGCAAAACTATTAAATGCACATAGTTGTATATTATTAAATGCTCCAAATGACTAAGTGTGAAGAGGACATAGAAATGACTCGCTATGTAATATCTCTTTTTACACTAACATGGCAGTGGACAAAAAACTTGTATGAACAACAATCATTTTTTATTTACAGCACAATAATAAGAGATAGTATGCCTTGAAACAGTATATGACATGCCTAAATGTAGAAATGCAAAGAGAAAGTCATCAAATGAAACGAACCATTAGCCACACAAAGATACTCACGCTGCCAATGAGGCCAAAAAACTTATGGATAATCTTCTTTAATAGCTGTGTTCCATGAGGACCCTATATTCTGCACTTTACTGGACTTAGTACTGATTTTGAGAGAGGAGAGGGTTGGCCTGTTTCAGACTTGATATGTTCACTTGTGGCCTACAGGAGAGGATTGGCCAATTTCAGACTTGATATGTTCACTTGTGGCCTACATTTCTTGATTTTAGCAGAAGTGCTTGCTGTAAACACTCATTTATATATGCTCCACTAAACACATAATTCTTTAGTCTGGGTGTATTTCATGAATTCCAAAATGTTTCCCAGTAGAGATATAATTATTTATCAAATATTTGAGGAAAATATTTTGTTCCTAAATTTGCACTTCAGCGTTGGAGGAAAATTCAGTAATTCTGGGGCATTTGAATCTTTGACTCTCATACCAATTATTGTATGAATTCCTTTTTCCACACCTTGAGCATCGGAGCTTTTTCTTAGAATAATTTCTTTTAGGTTATGTAACCTGTCTTAGGGGAAAGAAGTCGCTACGATTTTGCAGTAATCGAGAATTCATTAGTGGATGGATATGGACAAGAGAAAGCTAAAATACATGGCACGAGAAGCAAGGGAGATGAGCATTGGAATTTTTTAAAGCATTGGTTAAACTTTCATTTCCTTCCCACCATTAAGTTTCAGCCACTTCATACCCTACGTTGTAATCATTGGAAAAATTCAAAAACACTAAAGTTTTTGAAGTTAAATTTTGTAGTTATGTTTCTTCAAACCAGAGACGGAAAAATTACATTGGGGGGTGGTTTTCGATTGTCCTAAACACCAAAATATATCCCCCAAAAAGCTAATACTCCTTGAAATTTTTGGACGGAAAAATGCCCAGCTCTATAAAAACCATGAACAGTTTGTTGAACAAGTAATTAATTCTTTAAAAAATAACAATATTCAGTGAAATCATAAATATTTCTGTACAATGGTGTTTAAACAGGCAAATGAAACAACTCTAACCATTCAACTGCTATGTTGCATCTGAAGTTGAGATGAGGAGAAACATTTGGGGACACTTTTAACAAGGCTTATTAGTATATTAAATTGAATCCCAGATATGAGGATTCATATTAAATAAAGAAAAAATGCAGTATACTCTTTATGTAAGGCCTGCACTCGTCAGTTACAAAGTAAAAGGAGAGACAGGAGGATACACAAGAGGAGTCTTTGAAAATGTGACGTTTCCTGTCAAAGATTGAAATGAGGAAGATTCAACAACAACAACTGGCTCAACCTGCTGCACTTTTAGTGGCAAAATCTTGTCACCCTCAACCTTACCTGTCAACTCAAACTGCAACCTTACAACAGAGGACTTTGTTCTCCACTCCGGCCAAGTCTCCATATTAAACGTGTCATTTCCAGCTTTCTTCTCTAGCTCAAATTGCACTTTGACAAAAGTTGCCGCTGCAGCTTGTGCCTTTAACAATTTAATTGTTCCTTTCTGTTGGGCAATGGGACCCAAGATTGCCCTCAGAAGTTCTTCAATACCTCGGAGTTTAGGATCAGAGCCATTAAGTGATGGTAGGGGCCACATCCACATATCATTTGGACCAAGTGAATTGGTATCAACGTCCAATGATACCGGAGTTGACATCCCCTGCTCTTGGCGAAATCTCAATTCAACAGATCCAGGGGCTAGTTTCTTCACCTTCAACTTACTTGATGTTGAATCTGGCTCATTGATGGTCGATGCAGCAAGTGAAGTTGGACCCACGATTCGCAGAGACAGGGGATTCTCTCGATTGCTGGAATCACGCCTTAACTTTGTGGCAAGTTCAATCAGATTGACAGCAAGATTACCATCCTCAGTGGGGGTGCTAATGGGTAAAGGCAACTGGATGGGTTGTCTTAGACTCAATTCTCTGGCACCTACAACAGTCACCACAGCTCCATCTGCTAACATTACTTTCTTCAATACCCCAGCTTCCACATCATGCTGCAAACAAGATTAGATTATAATATCAGCATCTTTCCATATAGACAATATTGTATCACTTGGTACTCTTATCTCAGGTTAACAAACTTCCAATTGTATGTAAGAAAAGCATAACAAGAATATAACATGTGCCAAAGGAAGAACAGCTAAAAGTGACATCAATGTGAATGTGACAGATGAATGATAAAGCCATATATGTTCAACTGACACCCAATGTGGAATTCGATTTTTAACAATAAGCATGTTGCTTCAGGTATTTTATTCCAAATTTGTAAGAATTCTATATATTAATTTAAAAGGTGCTTTTGTAACAGTTTGCAAGTGTCTGGTAGAAATTCATTCAGCCTATTGTTAGTTTAAACTGCATGTTTACTTTGAGAATTTTATCAAATGTGACAGAACCATAACAGTTCCAAGCATTAGAGCAGCCAAAACGTGGGAGACCAGGGAAAGGTGATCCTGAGTGAGATCTAGCTGATCCAACTTTTACAGCTTCAGGCATTTTCTTGTAAGTTTGGACGGGTTCAGAAAAATTACATGGTCATGATTGGCAGGTGTCTAACAAAACTGCGACCATGAAATCATCAATCCAAATGGTTGTAGATGGATTTTGGAATACCATCAAATAAGTTGTGGACTAAACAGTTTTCCATGGTAGAGCACCACACAGGTGAAAGACCGGGAAGAGTGGTCCTTGCTTTGCATCCTAGCCACTCTAAAATTCACAACATTGCTACCATATTAATTGTTATACTTGGGAATGAAAAAACGCATTTCATTCCCAACCATCAACCATGATGAACAAACCGTGGAATAGTCAATACCATGGTTGCCAGGAGATGTGCATACCAGTGTCCCCATCCATGTGCTTATGTTTCCTAGTTATAGTGGTTTCTAAATTCAATCCAGGAGAAACCATGTATAAAGGTTTCTCTGTTTCAATTCTCAAATTGTAAGAACTCAAGACAACTATTTACATTTTGATTTTGCAATTATTTGCAATAAATTCAGGCTAGTTTCAAGTTTAAAAGCTGTAGTTGGCCTTCCATATAGTATTAAATAGAGCTTGCAGGGAGTCTGATTTGGAATAGGCTTGCTGTTTGGCTATAGCAAAGGTCCAAAAAATTGGAGTAAGCAATTGAAAAATAAGAGACATGCCAAGGTTCAAATCAAAGCAGATAGTGTGTAACCGTAATCAAAGAACCTGACTAATTCATAATTCCTTGGCAATGTCACCCTTTTGGGGTTTTCCCCAATAAGCCTTCAGGCAGAAGGGTTATTAAAAATAAACCCTTTGGATTCTGAGAAGCTATGGTGTAATGGTAATGGAGAGTCACTTGTTAGGTCGTGAAAAAAAAAAGTGATTTCATGTTTCAATGAATACGTGGGGTAAATAAACTAAGTATAAAGAGTATTCTCAATGAAATCTTACATCCCTACCAGAACAAACATACCTCTATTGCAGGTTTTAAAAAAATCAATACAAGACTCAGACATTAAGAAACAGAAGACGAGACACATACTAGAAGAAGCCACATCCCACTTTTCTTAAACAATGGAATCCCCATCAACACAACAAAAACAGGTGGTGAATAATCTCAATTGATACGTAACGAAGTTGTGTTGTAACGAACACAAGGTGTAGTCCAGAATGGAACACATTCAAGCCTAATAAAAAATTTAAATATTAAGAATGTAGCCCAAGATTACCCCACATCAGAAGGCAACCCAAGGTTATCTCACCCAGCAATGACCCATATCCTCGCCCAACATTTACCAAGAAAAATGAACCCTTGAAAAATTGAAGAGAATAACAGATTTTTCAGGGTACAAAATGACCTAGCAGATCCTGGCAATGAGTGTAGATGCTTTTTCTCTCTATACACATAAAAATCTCTTTTCTGAACAATATGGACTGCGAAAGCTTAAAATCTTTTAGCTAAAAGATTGTGCACATACCGGTACGGAAAGGCGCATATGATCGGCATCATGTATCCACAATTCCAGCGGTCCTGCCAGCTGAAAGGGGGATAAAACTGGTGCAAATTGCTGCGCTTCTTTCATCAACCCATTCTCAGGCTCTCCTCCTCTTTCTTGCGCATAGTCTTCCAGAAAATTCCATGATTTTACTTCTTCGGATAGCCTGAGAGGAATGACATCCTTCCCTATCTTAACATCAAACTCGTACAGCGTCGCGTGGCCTAACATTGGCTCAAGCTTATCTACATCTGTGATCTTCACTTCCTCGGCGTTCCAGCCCACGGATCGTACGATCGAATCCGTCAATTCCTACACAATCAAATCAATTAAAACCCTAACTACGGCAATCAAATCGATTGAAACCCTAACTACATCAATCAAATCGATTGAAACCCTATCTACAGCAAAGCCAAAAAAAAATAGCAATTGAGAAGATTAATAGACATCATATTTCCACGGTCCATAATATTGTAAATGAGTGCTTTAGGATTAAACTGTGTATTAGTTTTTGCCTTTTCGAATCACATTCCATGTTCAATCATCAGGAAAAAAGAAAACAAGAGAGGAGAAATAGAATGATTTCTAAACCTTTGATTTTAACAAAACCCTTAAATTGACTCAACATTTTTATTTTAAGCAAAACCCTGAATTATAAGAAAGTGGAAGGTGAAACATACAGAGATGACTTTGGCAGTGGCTGAAGGGCTTATTGAGAATTGTTCCGATCGGCCGATAGAGAGAAAAATAAAAAGCATAAGTCCAAGCAGCTGTTGCCTCCATGGGCATCGAAACGCCATTGCGCCTATCACCAGGAAATTCTTCAACACAAAAAAAAAAAATTACCAGGAAAGACAAATAGTGCGATTCGAACCTGCGACCGCAGAGGGAGAAGAGCCGTACAACTTATAACGCAAGAAAATGGAGGATTTTGGAAGTCTCTTAAATTTGAAACGTGGCGAGATATAATGGGGTTCCACCAATCGTAATGAAGTAAGTGATCTGGCGGTTACTTCCTATTGGTTGGAAACGGAGACGCGTTGGTGACGTGGCAACAGTGCCCTTTGGTTTGTGATTGGTGGATATTGACAATACAAATCTCACTCTAAGATTTTCTGTTTTCTTAATTCCAACTCCCAAAAACAATGATTATGATGAGAATAATTATTTTTAAACTAGTTTTGTACACAACAACAAAGGCAGGTATACTAACGAATTGTCTATCCAACCCTCTGGATGCACATTTGACCGTATTTATTAATTAATTGAAATTCAGTTAACGAATTGTCTATCCAACCCTTTGGATGCACATTTGACCGTATTTACTAATTAATTGAAATTCAGAATACAACAGTATTGAATTTCAAATGTGCATCCAGAGGGTTGAATAGACATTGCTGTATACTAATCCCATGTGGCTGCTTAAAATTATGGGAAAATGATGATATGGATTCTTTCCCTATTTTCGTGGAGCAAATTATGGGAAAATGATAATATAGAATTTTTCCCATGTGGCTGCTTAAAATTGCAAATAAGTTGTGGAAAAAAAAGTTTGTACACCCTCATTAGTTCCTCTCAAGGTAGGTATACTAACCCCATGTCCCCATGTGGCTGCTTAGAATTATGGGAAAAGGATAATATAGAATCTTTCCTTGAAGCAGGCACTGTTTAAAATTGCAAATAAGTTGTGGAAAAAAAAGTTTGTACACACTCATTAGTTCTTGTCCAAGGTAGGTATACTAATCTCATGTCCCCTTGTGGTTGCTTAAAATTATGGGAAAAGGATAATATAGAATCTTTCCCTATTTTTGTGGAGCAGTTTAAAATTACAAATAAGCTATGGAAAAAAAGGTTTGTACAAACTCATTAGTACCTGTCCAAGGCAGGGATACTAACCCCATGTCCCCATGTGGCTGCTTAAAATTATGGGAAAAGGATAATATAGAATATTTCCCTATTTTGGTGGAGCAGTTTAAAATTGCAAATAAGCTATGGAAAAAAAGGTTTGTACACACTCATTAGTTCCTGTCCAGGTATACTAACCCCATGTCCCCATTTGGCTACTTAAAATTATGGGAAAAGAATAATATAGAATCTTTCCCTATTTTCGTGGAGTTACTATTTAAAATTGCAAATAAGTTGTGGAAAAAAAGGGGTGCTAGAAATAAGCAGCCACTACATAATAAAAAATATGCCATATATTTTCTTCCCCTCCTTTTTTTAAATTTTCTTCTAAATTAAGATAATTAAAACAATTTGTTTTTATTTTTTTATAGAATAAAAACTACAAATTAAGATAATTCTTTAAGATAAGGAGAAAAAAAAATTCATGGGGTCACTAGCTCCACAAATATCTCCTAAAAAAAATTGAGCAGTGGGTGTTATGGTTGGATGCAATTTTTTAAACTATTTGTCCAATCGTCTTAAAGAATTAAAAATTTCCAACAACATTGCTATAGTTGATAAATATTTTCTTTTATTTAATGATTTAAAAATATCATTTATGTGTTGTCCCATTGGTTTAAGTTGTGAACACTTGATGGAGAAATGAAATAATGATTTAAATTTTATTGGATTTTCAAGCATTCAATGCACATAGGATGCAAATAAGACTTTTATTTGCAAAATAAAACAAACACAAATGAATGGACATTTGTAGGTGGGACGATGACAAAAAGTCTTCACTGTAATAATTTTGTGGGACCCAAAGTCGTGTATGTATTTATACGTGTTGATTCTATTACCAAAAGTTGTCTTGGCATTTATAACTATATTTAAAACTATATTATTCAATGGATTCAATGTTGTGTGATATGAAGGCAAATCTGTGCACCGAGATTACCATGCTTGTCTTTTCAAATTTATTTGAGGTTTTTTTTAATCTTACAACTTGTTCCACAAAGATGTTATATAATTCTTCTATGAAGCTGTCATAGAATTCGTTGAATGTGTGTAAGGTTTTGTTTCTAGTAATTGCTAGCTATTTGGAAGACCGAGGTATATTAAAATCTGAACACTTACCTTGTTGCAACAAAAATAAGGTATGTGAAACCTAATAATCTAAGTTATTTGCAATTTTTGCCATTGAATTTTTTTAACTAGTACATTTTAAGAAATCTTAAAGGAGATAATATCGTTAAAAACAAATTCATGAACAAGATTGAGAATTGATGATCTATCTATGACCTTCTACAAGATTCACAAACAAAAATGATTATTCACTCAAATCTTTGATCTTTAGTAACTACAACTCTGTCAATTTATAAATGAGCAAAATTCAAGTTAAGTTCAACCTTTTTATCTGTTAGTAGAGATGAAAAATATTTTTTAGTACTTGTTGCTCCTAATTTTGTAGGCAAAGGGTAGCTTGACTCTCTAGTCTAATTTTTGAGGACATCTACAATGGCTTCAATGGCCATCACATGCAGTGGCGCTGTGACAATAGTTCTTTCTCTAAAAAACCCATCAAATCTATCCCTTAGAAGTTCTTTCAACCATTATCAGATGAGTTCTTTTAAACCTAGTTGCCATGGTTTATGATTTTCAAATGCCAACATCATTGGAGTATCTTTGCATATCAAAATACTTGTTGCTCCTATTTTTGCAGGCAAAGGATAGCTTGACCCTCTAATCTAATTTTTGAGGACATTGGCAATGACTTTAATGGTCATCGCAGGTAGTGGAGCTGTGACAGTAGCTCTTTCTCTAAAAAACCCATTAAATTCATCCCTCATAAGCTCTCTGATGCAAGGGCATCGTGCTCCTACAATTTTGGTTTTTCTTTCTTGTTGTTTTAGTTTTGGTTTATTTTCTTTGGTAATAAATGGTGACTCATTGTCTCCTGTAATTGCTCTGTATAAACTCATGACACTATGTAAAACAAAGACTTGAAAATGAGTTCTTGTCGCCAACCTTTGTGTAAATCATAGTTTAGTTAAGAAGTCTCTTGTCACTCAAGTGATCGAAACTAATTTCAAAAGGGGCTCGTTTATCTGTCAATGGTTATTCTTCCAAACCCGAGAGGAATACTTGTCAGTTGGTTCGAATTGGCGGTTGGGACAATTTGAAGGAAGTTGAAAGGATTGGGGTCGACGGTTGTAAGACAATTGGAATCCATCAAAGAGTTCTTGATCTCGGTGTAGGAGAAAAGAATGCGAAGGGTTAGCTGAAGATAGAAGATAGAGAGATTTGCCTTGTTTCAAGTAGGAGGACTGACAGGAAAGAACACAAAACAACTAAGCAAGGAAGCCATAGAAAGAAGTCAGTAGTTCAGTGTCGAGGGAGACAACAGAGTGTGAAGGAAGTAGTGTAAGAAGATAAATCTGCTAATAAAAATATATGTTTTGTTTTCAGTTCTGTTACATACAATATCCATGATCTTAATAAGCATATGCATATATTGAATGTTGTTTCATCTCAATGTTTTCTGGTTCTGTCAAATTTATCGAATTGTTACTAATTGCAAATAAACACTTTCAATATTGAAGACCCCTATCTGAGTATATATATTTGGATGTATTTATAATCTAGTAACCTGAACTTCCTATCATTATTGTGGGTGTTGATTCTAGTTTGAGTCTGAATCTATTGAATCTCTGCAAATTGAAACCGAATTTGATCAACAAGACTCCATCAATTGGTATCAGAGCCTGAAAAGATTGGGCATTAGTAAGTGGTCAAGATGCCTCCAAGAAGAATGGGTAGAGGAGGAGCCCGAGGCAGAGGTAGAAGAGACCATGGTGAGCCTAAGTTATTGTATAATTTGATTGCAAGAATGGAAGCCCTAGAAAGGGCACAGAGGAGAGGAACCCCTGATGAAGATGCAAGTGATGAGGAGGACAACAAAGAGAAAAGAATAAGGAAGGACAGGTGGATCAAGAAGAAGAATTTGATGAAAGACTGCTGAAGACAGTCATGAGTCTGGGTTCTAAACCCAAGATAGAGGTGCCAACTTATGTCAAAAGCCTCAATGGTGAAGATTTGATTGATTGAATCAATGGCTTGTATAAGTATTTTGAATATGAGGGTGTAGCAGAGGAAAGAAGAGTAAAGTTTGCCTGCACTAGATTGAAGGGCCATGTTGCCATGTGGTGGGACTTTGTAAATGAGAGGAGAAGGAGAAATAAGGAGAAGATTAACTCTTGGGATTGAATGGTGGCCAAGTTGAAGGCCAAATTTCTACCAAGTGATTATCAAACTAATCTCTTTAAGAGATTACAAAATTTGAAGTAGAAAGATATGTCTGTGAAAGACTATATGGAGGAATTCTACAAGTTAGTAATCAGATCAGGGCATGTTGAAGAACATGTGGAGAAAATAGCCCGATATGTGAATGGTCTCAAGTATAGTTTGCAAGACGAAATGAGTCTTTTGTCCCCTAAGAGTCTAGAAGAGGCTTATCAACTTGCCCTAAATGTAGAGGAGGAGTTGCAAAGGAAGCAAAGTGAGCAAGAGAAGAAGAGAGGAAGAGGTTTTAGAGACAGAGGACAACAAACTGGTAGAGAACAACAACACCATGAGGAGGTTGGAAGTTCTAGTGGAGCAACCAATAGTGATAGGGGAGGTTTTTCAAATAGAGGGGGCAAATCTTATGGTAGAGGAGGTTCACAAGGTAGAGGTAGAGGATTTGCAGGAATGTTTTAAATGCAATCAATATGGGCACAAGAATTGGGAATTCTTTGAATCATCACAAGGAGGACATTCAAAATTTGAGAGGAGTAATCAGGTTGTACATGTTGTTCAAGAGAGTGTGGGGTCACTAGTACACCACAAGGATGAACCAGAATTAGGTGAGTCTTTATTGCTTAAGAGGGTGTTGTTGAAGCCACAAAAATAAAGTCAAGAGCCAATCCAAAGGAGAGCATTGTTCAAAACCAAGTGTAAGCCACAAGGTAAATGTTGTAAGCTCATTATAGATAGTGGTAGCACAGATAATAGTGTTGCAACTAAGATGGTAGAAAAGTTAAATCTTAAAAGGATTAAACATCCCACTCCATACAAAGTGTTTTGGTTACAAAAAGGATCAAATATTGGTTAGTGAGCAGGCCTATGTTGATTTTTAGATTGGCAATTATAAAGATCGTGTTTTATGTGATATAATGCCCATGGATGTGTGCCATGTTTTACTTGGAAGACTGTGGCAATTTGATAGGAAAGAGGTGCATGATGGAAGGGAGAATACATATACCATTGAGAGGATGGAGAGAAGCATACCTTACTGCCTATAAGGGAGAAGAGGATAGCAACTATAGCAGCAGTAGTAAGGTAATGATGGTAAGTGGTAAGGAGTTTTTGAATGATTTGAATAGTGAAGAAATTGGTTATGCTTTGGTTCTTAAACCTATGTGTAATGACTTCTACAAAATTAGAAGATTTGCTTATTGAAGTACAAGACATTTTGAATGAGAATATGGACATTGTTGCAACTGATTTGCCTAATGAATTGCCTCCTATTAGAAGCATTATCCATCATACGGATTTAATTTTGGGTGCTAGCCTTCCAAATCAAGTTGCCTATAGGTTAACACCTATGGAAAATGAGGAGATAAAGAAGCAAGTGGAGGACCTTTTGAAGAAGGGATTGATAAGGGAAAGTCTAAGCCCTTGTGTTGTTCTGACAGTGTTGGTTCCAAAGACAGGAGGGGAATGACGTATGTGCACTAATTCAAGGGCAATTAATAAAATCACAATAAGATATAGATTTCCCATACCTAGAATTGAAGATTTAATGGATTGTTTGAGTGGCTCCATGTATTTTTCTAAGATAGATTTGAAAAGTGGTTATCACCAAATAAGAATCAGGCCTAGGGATGAATGGAAGACAACCTTTAAGACTAGTGATGGGTTGTATGAGTGGCTAGTTATGCCTTTTGGATTATCTAATGCCCCTAGTACTTTTATGAGACTAATGAATGAGGTTTTGAAACTATTCCTTGGAAAATTTGTGATTGTATATTTGGATGACATTTTGGTGTTTAGCAAGTCCAAAGAAGAGCATATAGAACATTTGAAATAGGTTATGAGGAGGCTACATGAAGAGAAGTTGCAGATTAATCTAAAAAAGTGTGTGTTTGTGTAGACCGAACTAGTTTACTTGGGCTTTGTGGTGTCAAAAGATGGGCTGAAAATGGATAAGGAGAAGGTTCAGACCATACTTGATTGGCCAACACCAAGAAGTGTCATGGAGGTAAGGAGTTTTCATGGTCTTTCCAGTTTTTATAGAAAGTTTATAAGAAATTTCAATCATGTAGTAGAACCTATATTGGAGACTATTAAAGGGCATAAAAGACCATTTGTTTGGACTAAAGAGGCTGAAGAAAATTTTAGATTTCTCAAGAAGAAGGTGAGTGAATAGTCCATACTTGCTTTGCTTGATTTTGATAAAGTGTTTCAAGTAGAGTGTGATGCTAGTGGGTTGGCTATTGAGGCAACCTAAGTCAAGAGGGAAAACCAATTACATATTTTAGTGAGAAATTAAATGAAGAAAAAAGAAATTATTCTTCTTATGGTTTGGAGTTTTATGCTTTGGTTCAGTCCCTCAAGAAATGGAGACATTATCTATTGCCAAAAGAGTTCATTGTGTATATGGATAACCATGCTTTGTAGTTCATTAATAGCAAACATAAATTAAATCAAAGGCATGCTAAGTGGGTTGAGTATATTCAAAGTTTTAACTTTGTTTTGAAGCATAAGAGTGGTCAAATGAATAAAGTTGTTGATGCCTTAAGAAGGAAGAATTTATTGTTGAGTGAGATACAAACTAATAGTGTGGGGTTTGAAGTTTTGAAAGAATTGTATGCAAAGGATGCAGATTTTGGAGAAGCATTTGCAGCTTGCAATGATCCTATTTGTAGGAATAAACAACCATGTACTGATTACATGATTCAAGAAGGTTTGTTGTTTAAGGAAAACAAATTGTGTATCCCTAGAGGCTCCATGAGAGATAATTTGTTGAAAGAAAAATATAGTGGTAGCCTTGCTAGTCACTTTGGATAGGAGAAAACTTTTATACAGCTGAACACTCATTATTATTGGCCAAAGATGAAGGCAAATGTGAAAGATATGTGGAAAGGTGCATAATTTATTAACATGCTAAAGGAAGAAGTCAAAATGCTGGGCTCTATCAGCCATTACAAGTTCCAACCAAGCCTTGGGATTTGGTGAGTATGGATTTTGTTTTGGGTTTGCCTCGTACACAAAGGTGCAATGATTCAATCTTTGTTGTGGTAGATAGATTTTCAAAAATGGTTCATTTCATACCCTACAAGAAGACTAGTGATGCCACTAACATTGGCAATTTGTTCTTTAAAGAAGTTGTAAGGCTACATGGTATTCCAAGAAGCATACTTTCTGATAGGGATTTGAAGTTTGTGGGTCATTTTTGGAGAACCCTATGGAGGAAATTGGGCACAAATATGAAGTTAGTTCTACTTATCATCCACAAACAGATGGTCAGACCAAGGTTGTCTATAGAAGCCTTGGTAATTTGTTAAGCTGCAAGAAGACTAGTGATGCCACAAACATTGGCAATTTGTTCTTTAAAGAAGTTGTAAGGCTGCATGGTATTCCAAGAAACATAATTTATGATAGGGATTCAAAGTTTGTGGGTCATTTTTGGAGAACCCTATGGAGGAAATTGGGCACAAATCTAAACTTTAGTTCTACTTATCATCCACAAGTGGATGGTCAGATCGAGGTAGTTCACCTGGAAGTTGGGATCTCATGTTGGCACAAGCTGAGTTTTCATATAACAACTCCCCAAATAAGAGCACATGTTTTAGTCCTTTCTATGTGGTGTATGGTATGCACCTAAGGGGTGTATTTGAACTTTGCGATCTTGTCAGAATGGAAAAGAGGGGTGCAGATGGGGAAGAATTTGCTCAAGTCATTCATGACATTCAAGAGAAGGTGAAACATAATATTGAAGACAACAATCAACAATACAAAAAGCATGCTAATCAAAAGAGGAGAATGTTAAAGTTTCAGATTGGAGACCTTGTATTGGCACATCTTTGGAAGGAGAGATTTCCTACTAGAACATACAATAAACTTCAGATGAAAAAAATTGGTCCTTGTCAAATTGTTAGGAAATTTTCTACCAATGCCTATGAAATATCATTGCCTACAGATCTAAACATATCTCCCATCTTCAACATGGTAGATTTGTATCCATATAAGGGGGATATAGAAATAGATGAAACTGAAGCAACAATTCCATCTTTGGAAGAACAATCTGGAACAGTCACTGCTCCACAACAGATAGAATGCATTTTGGACAAGCAGTTACTGAAGAAGAACTGTAAGAATGAGTATTTCAAATATCTCGTCAAATGTAGCAATCATCCCATTGAAGATGCTTTCTAGCTCACAGAGGATGAGATCATTAAGTAGGGTCATTCAGTAGTAGACCTCATGAGCAGGAGCTCATGAATTCATTCCACCTAGGGAGTTTGACGCAAGGGCATCGTGCTCCTACAATTTTGGTTTTTATTTCTTGTTGTTTTGGTTTTGGTTTATTTTCTTTAGTAATAAATGGTGACTCTTTGTCTCTTGTAATTGCCCTGCAAATTAGTTTAGTTAAGAAGTCTCCTGTCGCCTGAGCAACAAAAATAATTTCAAAAGGGGCTCATTTATCTGTAACGGTTATTCTTCCAAACCTGAGAGGAATACTTGTTAGTTAGTTCAAATTGGAAGTTGGGACAGTTTGAAGGAAGTTGAAAGGATTGGGGTCAATGATTGCAATACAATTGGAATCCATCAAAGAGTTCCTAATCTCGGCAAAGGAGAAAAGAATGCAAAGGGTCGGCTGAAGATAGAAGATAGGGAGATTTGGCTTGTTTCAAGTAGAAGGAGGACCAGCAGGAAAGAACATAGAACAACTAAGTGAGGAAGCTGCAGAAAGAAGTCAGTAATTCGGTGTCGAGGGAGACAACAGAGTGTGAAGGAAGTAGTGTAAGAAGATAAATCTGCTAATAAAAGTCTTTGTTTTATTTTTAGTTTTGTTGCATACAATTTTCATGATCTTAATAAGTAGATACATATATTGAATGTTGTTTCATCTCAATTTTTTCTGGTTCTGTCAAATTCATCGAATTGCTACTGATTGCAAATAAACACTTTCAATATTGAAGACCGGGCTGTCTAAGTATATATATTTGGATGTATTTATAATCTAGTAACCTGAACTTCCTATCATTATTGTGGGTGCTGATTCTAGTTTGAGTATGAATCTATTAAATCTCTACAAATTGAAACTGAATTTGATCAGCAAGGCTCGAGAACTCTCTCAACCATTATCAGATGAGTTCTTTTAAACCTAGTCATTGCGGTTTGTGCTTTTCAAATGCTAGCATAGTTGGAGTATCTCTACCAAAATTATATTTCTCAATCCCCATAGTAAAGAATAAAACAAAAATGGGCACGCGATTTTCTAGATGCAGTATATCTTCATCCAGACCAGCTTCACAACCTCAATTGATTCAACACAAACAAGACCAACCAATTAGAAATAACTTTTAATCTAGCTAATCAAAATAAAGTGTAATATAATATGGCCAGTAGAATTATTTCTATGGTTAGTTTAGAACTCTATAAATTAGGGATCCCTTCCTTTATAAACAAATAAGGTGGAATAGGGTGAAACATGAAGGATGAGAGAGAGAACCCACATGAGGGTGTGAGGATACATTTTATCATATTATATCCATGAGAAGAGATTATTCAAGAGGTTATTGGTGTAATGCAATTATGCTATTTTCCTTATATTTGAGTATAAATTTTTAACATCTAGTTTGTATTTATAGTGATTTCTTGCATTGATATAATCTTGAGCCCTTTTCTAAGCGGGTTGAGTATATTCAAGCATGACATGAAAGTCCATGCTTTCAATAGTAGTAATGAAGGGCTCACATTTTGGTGCAGTCATGGTAGGAGGGTTCACAGAATGAACTGTCTGAACCGTGCAGAAAGAGTAAACACAATGGAAACAACTTAAAGAAATAAAGCAAAATACAGATTCAGTCATTCAGTATATCATAGAATTCAAATACAATCTGGCCGGCAACATGCAGGCTTACAATTAGGGCTCACAGGCCTGATTACATACATGCGTGCAAGATAAAGCTTTGAAGCTCCTTCGCAAAGAATCTAAACTAAGGATTATGAATCAATCGCTCACTTCCTAACTACTTTCCACTACTTTCCTAAGGATCTATTACATCAATATATATCATCTCTGGAACAATAGATTCCTTCACGTCGGCCAAGGAAGGTCACAAACTCCAATGAAGAGATGTAACGTGTTCACAGATAGGTCAAACTTAGCTGCATAGAACACTTCCTCAAATGAATAGAATAACATGTGGACTCTTGGGGAAGGTCAGCCATGAACCAAAGAACATTGAATGATGTGTCATTGAGATCCGCAAGTCAAGGGATGATCCACAAGCCTTCTCCTTCAGCTGGTTGCCAGTGAATATTAGGATGTTTTGCTCTGAGAAATAGTTGATCTTCTGAAGGTGATAACTTTCTGATAACTGATCCAAATGCTCTGAATTCTTGATATGATGTAGATGCTAAGTCTAGATCCGCAAGGTGTGAAATGAAATTGCGGTAGAAATTTGGACCAAAAGCTAAGACTGCTTCTGACTAAACTGCCTAAATTGAATAATGAAAGAAACAAATTGAACTACAAACAAAATGGAATGCAAACAAAATGGAATGCAAATATTTTTGGTTGATGCAAGATTGCTCTTGAACCAGGGATTCTCCTACATCACATTTGAAGGATAGTTTGTTTTGTCTTTCATTGTAGGATGTTAAGGATCAATTAAAAACTTATTAACAGTGCTCGTCAACATAAAAGAGAAATTAGACCTTTACATAGTACCCCCCATGGACACCCAAATTTTAATTCCTTCTTTTAATCAGTAAGATACTAAAAAGGCAAATCCCCATTGCCATTCTATTTTAAATGGCATTCAGATCTAACCAGCGTAGAGCTTATAAGATGAAGTTTTCTAATATAAAGTGACAAATGTGATTCCCATGGACCAAAAAAAAAAAAACAAAGACAGGAAAAATACAATGATTTCAAAGGGATCCACATGAATACCTGATCAAAAACATTTCGTTTGGCCACTTTATCCCAAAACCTGAGGTAAATCAGAGCTACAAAATCTATAAGAGTTGAAACTGTTATATCATGTACAATCTAGTCCTGTGTGGTGAACATCGGAATGGACAACCCAGCAAAATTCATGAATTCCTCAAGTTTTACAAAGCATGTTTCTTTTCCTCCTCCATTTTGAGAGAAGCCCACTTGAGAGGGCCCCATAACAAGACTAAATGCCTTTGTCTACTTTTTAGTAGTGACCCACTAAAATTTATGGAATTCCCACTAAATTGTCTGATTAAAGAGCTAAATGTATTACATTTTTTGCAAGAGAGACATGAAGCCATGTGCTCCTAGAGGGGTAGATTATGTTGTATGTAGTGTAAGCTAAAGACTTGGAAGTGAGAAAGGAAATTCCCATATGACGAAACTCTCACATGATTCCTTTCCATCATAAAAACATAATAGCTTTCACAAAGTTGGGAAAAAAGACATGATTCCTTTCTGTCATAGCATATATCTGTGATTTGAGATACCGCTTATGAAAATGAGTGAGATAGTAAAGGGAAAAAAGGAAAATGGAAAAGCACTAAAACGACACGTAGGCTTTGCAAACACATCTTTATCTACATGTTACAATTGCATGTATGTCATGCCTGCAAATGTAGAGTGCTTCCAGATAGGACATGTGTCAAAGATAAAAGTTTCTAGTTTTGGCTACGTGTAAAGGACAAGAAAACAAAATAAGATTCAAGCAATTGATACAAGACAACAATTTTTGAGAAAAGAAATAATCGAAGATGAATTTGAAACTGAATACTTCACCCATGTAATATGCATAAAAAATTCACAGGGGGCTTGCAAAAGTTGACACCTATGTAGGAATTGATTGCAAGGTGGTAGCTAAAATACATGGTTTTTCTTTTCCAAGTTCTCCATAGAATGCCCACAAGTCAACTTGTTTGAAAACCTTTACAATCTTAATACATGTATAGAAATAATATTACCCAATTACAATTATCTTTTTAAATTAACTAATTGTTATGAACTATATAATCAAACATTCATTTTATTTTTTGTATTGCACAGATTTTTCCCTCTTACTTATGAGCCATATCCAATTTTAATAATGATTTAACATTGTACTAATGGTTATGACCCATCTAATTAAACATTCAATTATCATATAAAATCACATCTAGGTATTCAAATATCTCGTATATAGAAACAAGATTAGATAAGATCAAGAGCTTGTAAGAAAGGGACAAAAATTTGATCTTATGGATTTAAGAAGGTTTTATATGGAGGTTAGACTTGGTCCTTTCTAATATAGTCCAACTCCTTAAGATTCTCATTTGCACTCTTGTAAGGAATTGCCCCTCCTAGCAATCCAACTTCTTCACTGCCTTCTTCCTTCATGAATAGTAGGCTGCTATTGCCACCATTCTTCTTTCCCTTTATTTCTACACTGTATAAATTTCAAGGATATCAAAACTTGCACTTCAATATTTTAGTTTAATTGAATCTATTTTCACAAGCTTGAGAAGGTCATGTCAATAGATGATATGGAGAGGAAGACTTATTCCTTCCAAAGCTACTCCAACTCCTTAAGATTCTCATTTGCACTCTCGTAAGGCATTGCCCCTCCTAGCAATTCAACTTCTTCATTTCCTTCTTCCTCCATGAATAGCAGGTTTTTATTGCCACCATTCTTCTTTCCCTTTATTTCTTCACTGTATAAATACGATATCAAAACTTGCACTTCAATATTTACATCGATAGGCATTTTACTCGCAGACTAAGTTGAGCTCCGTACAGTGCCAGCTTTGAAATCGACAGTCTCCTCCTTAGCGCGGGTATAGGATAACCATCAGAGCAATCTTAGCTGCTCATGTCAAATAATAAGAATAGTTCCCTCAATACAATTCTAAGGAAACTTTGCAAACAAGGCTATCTTTCCTACGGTGTCAAGGAAGGATCAACGGTTGGAATTTTGCCTTAGGTACACGGATGACCATTAAAAAGATCCAAGTTGTTCATGTCCTGTCACCAAAAACTTGTTATGCAAGACTCGGTAACTTCATTTTTCACATTGGAATGATCCAACCTATTTGCATCAAAATGCAAGAGCATTAAGTCAGTTGCTTCTATGGCAAGACTCCTCCAAATTAATGATTTTTCCAATAGGCACGACGAGAGTGAGTAACCTGTGTAGCAGATTTTCATGCTTGTTTGAATAAAGGCATTCCCATTTCCATGGGCTTATCGGTATATCAAACCATGGGATTTGCGAGTCATCGCTTGCATGGGGGAAAGAAATTATCGGCATATCAACACTAGTTTTTCCCATTGCTCGCATCTCGAACAAAGAGCCACAACCCATGGTGAAAGATTTGAGGATTATAGTAGATAATACCAGACACCATCCATGGCAGACATGGTTGTCTGCTCACAAAACCCAGCACAACTTGAACTTATTTCCCCTCCTAATCCCAATGCAAGCTTTGATGCCTCTGCTTCGTGAACAACTGAGAAAATTGCCAAGGTTGCCCTCATGAGAAGTCTTGCACCAAAGTTAGTGATTTGCTCGAATTTGAGAATGGTGGATTTTGAGGAATCCTTTCTTGAACAATTTTTTTTCAGTAATTGTATAGATTTCCTTAGACATTATTAAGCTCAGATATTATGAGCATAAAAGTTTGTCTGCCATCAATTTGCAGTTAAATATGTTAATTATCAACCATAAGTTTGGAGTTAACAGACTTCCCCATTACATTACAGAAGCTATGGAGTCTGGATGTTACAAGTTCATAAATTCTTCTTACTGTAAATTTTAAAAATAATCTTCGGTAATTTTTTTAGTTGTTCTATTCCGCATATGGAAAAGGAAAATCCTCACTGCATTTATTTGTCTTGCATGTTTTATCAAGTATGGTATTTCTATCAATGGCGATTGGTTTGCTCTCATAATTTTAGTAGCCGCACAGAGAAAACATACTAAGAATATTGATAAAGTTTTTCACTCCATAGAATAATACTTTTGGAAAAAGCTGTGTAGAAGATATATAGCTGTGTAATGACTGTAACAGTAATAATAATAATGAAAGCTTCATAGAAATGACTAGATCAAAGTTAAGGAAAATAATGGAAGATGAAGTTGATTGCATATTGGGATAAAAAATAATCGAACCCCATTGTATTTTAATGGTGACAAATTTACGAATTGACTTTTATCTGCAACTTGTACAATCAGATTCCTATTTATCTTATGTGTGATTCCTAAATCCAAAGTTTTCTAGGGTTTTATTTATAGGTTCTACATTTAATCAGTCAAAACCTTTAGATTTTTTTGGTGTTTATTATTATTCCGCGACTCAACCATTGAAACATTGCATTTGCTAGAGTTTTGTTGTTGAACTCACAAAAAATTTGATCAAAACTCTTATGTTTTTTCTATGGTTTTGTTTTCAAGTTTGGAAAAAATAACAAAGCCCTAATTTTTTTTCTAGGTTTTAGTTTTTGAATTCTATGAAAAATAATCAAAACCCTATTTTACTCTTTAAAAGCTCTTTTTTGTTTAAAATTGTCTATGTTGCTCAGTAGCTTTGGGGTTAAATTGTGGAAGTTGGCCAAAATATTTTTGGAATTCAATTTTTTCTCTATAAATTTTTAACCTTTTTTGTCTCTAGGTGAAAAATGTTAGGATGCCGAAAGGGCTTGGGAAAGGGAGGAGTGAAGCGACACATAAAGGTTTTGAACTTTTGAGATAATATTTGTAGCGTCTTTACTATGTCTAGTAAACTTGGTGGCAATCACATAATTCAGAAGAAAAACCTAACTAAATAGTCCACTTGGACCTTTGGAAATACCTTCATTGAATTATCGACCAGGGCTAGTAAGCTTGTGATGGCACTGTTACTATATGTGCTTTCAAAGATTTAGACTACCTAACTCATCCTAATACAATGTTACACTTGCTAGGAAATCACAAAACTATATAACAGTAAGGAACGTAATACAGGTTGTTGCAAGTAAGGGCCTAACTAGTGTTGTCATTGATGTCAACATACTCTTGTTGCATTGATGTCAAGGATTGGATGAGTTACATGCTAAGGATATTGAGAAAATTAGCCCTATCAAAAACATAGAAGAATAGTAAAGTTAGTCAAGTTCCATGAAGTGAAGATTCCAGTCAGTTGAAGATCAGAGTATGCACATCAAAGGGTTTGTAGATATATGTCTGAAGGTGCTTCTGTAAAGATTTCAGAGATCCACATAAAGATTTGGAGAAGTTATAGCCATATGAGTAAAACTAGTTCTAGCAACTGTTTAGAGGTGATAGAGTGACACAAATTGGTTTGGTGAGATCTGGAAATGCAATATCTTGTTTTGTGGATCTGGTGGCATGTTTGAGAAGCTAATGTGAATTGATAACTCAATTGGTTCATGGTCTGGAGGTCCTAAAGCAATTATTCTTATGTGACAGTGATGACCAGCTGTGTTCTTAAGGTTTCAGATGAAGATGCAAATGATTTCAGCAAGCAGAAGTGGTGTGGATGTTCTTGGTGTTTTAGGCAAGCTTGTGGGGGTCTCTAGACAATGTCCAGTTTGTGTTGGCGATCTGCATTGAAGATAGAGCTCGTAACTGAAGATTTACCTTTGAATGGTGATGTTCTTCCCAGTACTGGTTGACTAGATGTTTTACACATGTTGTAGATGATCTTGAAGATGTTTTACGAAGCATGACATGTTCCTTGAAGAAGATTGAAGTCCCAGTTATGCATGGCCGATAGGGTAGTGACGAACATGAAGTTTTTGTAATAAGTCAAGCTATATTTGTGTAATTTCTCTGTAATAAAATAAAGTATGTGTTGTGCTGACTTTGATGATCATCCCAAAGTTGATGTCTGGTATAAATAAGATTTGTAAAGTCATTTCAAATATATGTGGTCATGATGAGAAAGTGTTAGAAAGGAAAGGAGTGAAAAATAGAGCAGAAGTGTTGAGCTTAAATGGAACTATCTCAAGCATGGTGAAGATGCTAATCTCCAGTTCAAGTATGTAATATTTATATTATTCTATAGATAATGTGTCTCCTATAGGTAGTGGGCCTCTTGTGAGTAGTGTGCTCAGGTAGTGAGCCCTAATTGGCAAGTGCCATTTTTGTTTTTATTCTTTTAACAGAGAATACAATATTAGGTTAGTCACCCTATGGTTTTTCCCTTAATTGGGTTTTCCACGTTAAAATCTTGGTGTCATATGTGTTGAATGTGATTCTACTCATGAGTTATTGCATTTTTCTTTCGTGATTGAATAAATATTATATAAGAAGGATTTAAGGATTTAAAGATCAGAAGGTTTGGTGACAACTGATTCACCCCCCCTCTCAGTTGTCTATCCTAAAACCAACAATTGGTATCAGATCTAAGTTCCTCTAAAAGAGCTTAACTGCTTGAGGAGATCCAGGATGTCTTCTTACAAGAAGGATAGTTTGAGGTTTGATGGAATGAACTACGCTCTTTGGAAAAACCACATAGAATGTCACTTGCAATGTATGGGATCTCAATATTGGAACATGACTATAAAAGAGTATATTCCTCCAAAGAATGGTCTGACAACTCTAGATGAAATCAGAGATGCTGAAGATAATCTTTGAACTAAAGAATCCTTACTAAGTGTCTTATCTAATATAGAGATGACAAATGTTATGGATTTAAAAACTGTATATGAAATTTGGCCAAAGCTAGAAATTCTGCATGAAGGAGACAATTATGTTAAATGTGCCAAGCTTCAAAGTCTGAAAGGAAAATTTAAAAACTTGAAGATGAATGAAGATGAGAATATCACTATGTTTATGCCAAAAGTAAATGAGCTTGTTTGTGGCATTAGATGTGCTGGTGGAACTTTGGATGAAGATGGGATTGTTGCCAAAGTTCTCATATCCTTACCTCCTGCTTACAAACACAAGGTTGCTGCTATTGAGGAATTCAAATCTTTATCAAATATTTCAATGGATCAATTAGTTGGGAATTTAGTTGCATTTGAATTGGCTGAGTTTGGAGATGCTCCTCCCAAGACTAAATCTACATTCAAAGCTAGTGCCTCTACAAAAGGTAAACAAAGGTATGATCCGGGAGAGAGTTCCTCAAAGAAATTATCATGGTATGAAAAAGCAAGAAAAGATCTAGAAGAAGATGAGGCAGAAGCTGCTCAACTTGAAGCCCTTATTGCAAAAAGACTGCCAAGAGGATCTGGTAAGTGTGAAGGAAAATTACCTTTCAAATGTTTTAATTGCAACAAGATTGGTCATTTTGCCTCAAGATGTCCTGAAAGATTTTCAAGGCCTAACCCTAATAGATCAAGATTTCAAAAGAAGTGTTAACATGTTCAAGAAGATGATGATGGAGTAATAGATGATGAATCTACGTTAGGAACCAAATCCATAAGTGACTGGGTGTTTATTGCCATCAAGGAAGAAGATCCAATGCCTATTGAATCTACCAATCTTAAGATGGAAAGGGCTCTAGCTACTCAAGTTGAAGAAAAGGATGAATGGGTCATTGACAATGGATGCTCCCATCATATGACTGGTGATAAGAACAAGTTTATAAATCTTGAAAGATATGAAGGAGGAGTTGTAAAATTTGGTGATAATTCTGCTAGCAGAATCAGAGGCAAAGGAACTATTTCTTTTGATGGAAAGAACAAAACCAGTGATGTTTTGTATGTTGAAGGACTGAAACATAATCTTCTCAGTGTTGGACATTTGGTGGACAAAGTCTATGATCTCTGATTCAAAAATAGAAAATGCAAGATCTTTGAAAGCTCTGGAACTGAGATTGCATTCGGTACTCAAACAAAAGGTAACATCTTCCACTTGGTTGGTACTGGTAAAAGTTGTTTATTTGTTCAAATTGATCAAAGTTGGTTGTGGCATAGGAGAATGTGTCATGTGAATTTTGATAATATCATCAAGATAAAAAACATTCAAGTTGTAAGAGATCTTCCAAGACTGGTGAAACCTACTAACAGTTTGTGCAAAGAATGTCAGTTGGGTAAGCAGAACAGAGTCACATTTAAAAGTAAGGAACAATCTTCTACCGGATTGTTGAACTTGTTACACACTGATCTATGTGGACTGGCAAGAATCAGGAGTGTACAAGGTGATAGATATTTCATGTTACTAATTGATGACCACTCCCAGATGATGTGGGTGACTTTCCTAAAAGAGAAATCTGAAGCACTTGAGAAGTTCAAAATATTCAAGGCTATGGTAGAAAATGAAATTGGGCTAAACATAAAATGTCTCAGGTTTGATAGAGGTGGTGAATTCACATTCAGAGAGTTAATAGAATTCTGTGAGAAACATGGGATAAAGAGATAGTTATCTGCTCCAAGGACTCCACAGCAGAATGGAGTAGTGGAGAGAAAGAACTAGACCATTCAGGAAGCATCTAAAACCATGATGATGGAAGCAAATGTCCCTCAAATCTACTAGAGAGAAGCTGTAAGCACTGCTATCTATACTCTTAATCAAGTACAAATCAGAAGCAACACTGGTAAGACTCCTTATGAACTTTGGTTTGGCATCACTCCTACTATGAAGTATTTCAGAGTCTTTGGTAGTAAATGTTATATCAAAAGAGATGAAGACCTTGGCAAATTTGATGCTAGAAGCGATGAAGGAATATTCTTGGGTTATTCTACTCAAAGCAAAGCATACCAATGTTATAACAATAGATTGAGAAATATTGTAGCAAGTACAAATGTGAAGGTTGATGAAGGCATTGAAAATCCCTCAAGGTTTTATGAGTATGAAGCATATGATCAGAATGATATTTCTATCCAAGAAGAACAAGCCCTAACTATAGTTCAGATTCAGACTAATCTAGAGAATCCTGAAATATAGGAAGAAGAAGAGACAAGTTTGAATGAACCTGTCCAAGAAATAGAAGTGCAAGAAATTCCCAAAACTCCTAGGTATGTAAGACTAAATCATTCTGAAGACTAGATCATAGGAGATAGAAGCAAAGGTGTTCAAACAAAAAGAAAAATTGCTCAAGATTCAATGAAGTATTGTCTGATTTCAAAGGTTGAACCAAAAATACTAAGTGAAACATGCAATGATGAAAACTGGGCTAAAGCAATGGAGGAAGAGTTGATGTAGATTAAAAAAATCACACTTAGGATCTTGTTCCTAGACCTAAAGACAAAAATGTGATTGGGACTAAGTGGGTCTTCTGGAATAAACTGAATGAAGATGGTGAAGTAGTCAGAAACAAAGCCAAGTTGGTCTGTAAGGGTTATTCTCAAGTAGAAAGAGTTGACTTTGAAGAAACTTTTTCTTCGGTGGTAAGAATTGAAGTAGTCAGATTATTTCTTTCTTTTGCTGCCTTCAAGGATTTCAAAGTATATCAGATGGATGTCAAGTCTACCTTCTTGAATGGTGATTTGGAAGAAGTATACATTGAACAAACAGATGGATTCCAATTATCTGATCATGGTGATATGGTCTGCAAGTTGAAGAAAGCATTGTATGGACTCAAACAAGCCCCAAGAGCCTAGTATGAAAGATTAGACAAACATCTTTTGAAGATTGGTTTCAACAAAAGTACTACTAATAGTAACTTGTACTTCAAGATTGATCATGAAAATATCTTGATTGTTGAAGTATTTGTTGATGATATTATTTTTGGAGGAAAAGCTAATATGTGCAAGACTTTTGCAAATCAAATGAAAAGTGAATTTGAGATGTCTATGTTTGGGGAAATGAATTTCTTCTCGGGTTTGCAAATCACTCAAACAAAGAAAGGAATCTTCATATCACAGACCAAATATGTGAAAGAATTGTTGAAGAAATTTGGGATGGAAGATTCAAAGCCAATGAATATTCCCATGGCAACTGGATGTAAACTGAGCAAAGATGATGAATCTCCTAAGGCTGATCAGAAAAGTACAGGTCAATGATTAGAGGACTAGTGTACCTTACTCAAACTAGACCTGACATTATGAATGTTGTTGGTCTTGTTGCCAGATTCCAAGTTGATCCTTGAGAGTCTCATGTCATGGCAATCAAGAGAATTCTTAAATATCTGAAGGGGACAATTGAGTATGGATTATGGTATCCTAGGGATCATGACTTCTCTCTTCATGATGTATAGATGTCGATTGGGTAGGAGATGTGGATGACCGAAAAAGTACTAGTGGTGGTGTATTCTTTTTGGGGAAAATATTGGTGTCTTGGCTGAGCAAGAAACAAGAGGCAATATCTCTATCCATTGCAGAAGCAGAGTATATTGCAACAACATGTAGTTGCACTTGATAATTATGGATGAAGCAAATGCTAAGAGACATCAGAGTGGAGTATGAAGAACCTATCACAATCTTCTGTGATAACTCAAGTGTAATAAATATATCAAAAAATCTGGCGTTGCATTCAAAGACAAAACATACATGGATCAAGTTTCATTTTTTGAGAGAATAGGTGAACAAGAATGAAGTCAGACTGGAGTTTGTGCCCTCAAAGGATCAGATTGTAGACATTTTTACTAAATCTCTACCTAAAGACTCTTTTGAGTATCTCAGGGAGAAGTTAGGGGTTATTACCCCTCCAGTTCTGAATTAAGCTGCATTGATGTGTATTAGTCCTGTGGATCTCACAGTCACATCTTGTGGTCCTGATTGATGATAGGAAGCTGCTACTCAGGGGGAGCAGTCTATTTGATTCTGAAGTATGATGCAAGTATGTGCCCTTTGCCATTGATGTCAAAGGGGGAGAGAAGACATGTGAAAAACAAAAGTCATTGTTGATCAAAGGGGGAGAAATGAAGAAAGCAAAGATATGTGAATGGTTGATGTTGTTAGGGGGAGCTAGTGAGGAGAAATTCTTGTCTTGATGGTCAAAACAGTTTTTCACATCATATGTTGCCATCAATGACAAATGGGGAGATTGTTGCAAGTATGGGCCTAACCGGTGTTGTCATTGATGTCAACATACTCCTGTTGCATTGATGTCAAGGATTGGATGAGTTGCGTGCTAAGAATATTGAGAAAATTAGCCCTATCAAAAACAAAGAAGAATAGTAAAGTCAATCAAGTTCCATGAAGTGAAGATTCTAGACAGTTGAAGATCAGAGTATGCACATCAAAGAGTTTGTAGATATATGTCTAAAGGTGCTTCTGTAAAGATTTCAGAGATCTGCATAAAGATTTGGAGAAGTTGTAGCCATATGAGTAAAACTAGTTTTGGCAGCTGTTCAGAGGTGATAGAGTGACACAAATTGGTTCGGTGAGATCTAGAAATACAATATCTTGTTCTGCAGATCTAGTGGCATGTTTGGGAAGCCAATGTGAATTGACAACTCAATTGGTTCATGGTCTGGAGGTCCACAAGCAATTATTCTTATGTGATAGTGATGACTGGCTATGTTCTTAAGGTTCTAGATGAAGATGCGAATGATTTCAGCAAGCATAAGTGGTGTGGATGTTCTTGGTGTTTCAGGCAAACTTGTGGGGGTCTCTAGATAGTGTCCAGTTCGTGTTGGCAGTCTGCATTGAAGATAGAGCTCGTAACTGAAGATTTACCTTTGAGTGATGATGTTTTTCCCTGTCCTGGCCGACCGGATGTTTTACACATGTTGCAGATGATCTTGAAGATGTTTTATGAAGCATGACATGTTCCTCGAAGAAGATTGAAGTCCCAGTTATGCATGGCCGATAGGGTAGTGACACGCATGAAGTTTTTGTAATAAGTCAAGTTGTATTTGTGTAATTGCTCTGTAATAAAATAAAGTATGTGTTGTGCCAACTTTGATGATCATCCCAAAGTCAATGTCTTGTATAAATAAGATTTGTAAAGTCATTTCAAAATATACGTGGTCGTGATGAGAAAGTGATAGAAAGGAAAGGAGCGAAAAGTAGAGTAGAAGTGTTGAGCTTAAATGGAACTGTCTCAAGCATGGTGAAGATGCTAATCTTCAGTTCAAGTATGTAATATTTATATTATTTTGTAGACAATGTGTCTCCTGAAGGTAGTGGGCCTCTTGTGAGCAGTGTGCTCGAGCAGTGAACCCTAATTGGTAAGTGCCATTTTTGTTCTTCTTATTCTTTTAACAGAGAATACAATCTTGGGTTAGTCACCTCATGGTTTTTCCCTTAACCTGGTTTTCCATGTTAAAATCTTGGTGTCATATGTGTTAAATGTATTTTTTCTCTTGAGTTATTACATTTTGCTTTCATGATTGAATAAATATTATATAAGAAGGATTTAAGGATTTAAAGATCAGAAGGTTTTGTGACAACTGATTCACCCCACCTCTCAGTTGTTTGTCCTAAAATCAACACTAGTACTATTGCTACGAGTGCATACAATAAAAGACTAACTATTTTCTGTCAAGAAAAGAATGCTTAAAGGTTAACTTAATAGTGATAATCTAAACATACACCCCACACTCCGGAGTACAACAAGTTGAAGCAAACTAGAATATCTTGAAGAATCTAATGTATTTATAAATTGACTGTTATAACAAAAGTAAACATATAGGAAATGAAGTGAGGGACAATTACCTTGAGTGGTCCTTGTTCAAGTGACTATCTCCATTGATCTAACTCAAATCTAGTTTCTTAGATTGACATGTAATCATACTAATTTCAATTCATTCATTGTACAATCCTTACAATATCACATAAGATTTTGCTGGTAAATTTTATGCATGCATTCATCATCAAAAACATAAACATTGTCTGTGTAACTAACTTGGAAAAGATCTGGTAACTATATCTGCGATTGAACAATCTACTTCAAACTTAAAACTTAAACTACCTCAACCACCGAGCCATACATATAGGCACGGGAGAGTTTATTAAAACATGATCTCTTAACTAAAATCATAAACCACCACTGTCTATGTATACATGAGTGTGATAAATGTCAAGTAGCTAACAACTAAAAAAGAAAGAAAGAAGAGTTCAAATGAAATTGAGACTCTTGCTGCAACAGAACTGGAATGTGGATTGGTTAAATCAATCACATTAGACTCCTATCTACAATAGAATTCTTTTCTTTCAATCATCTTTATTAATTTTCATCACGATACGTAACCATCTTCATCAAGTGCCTCCATTCTGTAGTTGCTATGCTCGGTTTATTTTGGAACCTCCCCTGCTTTGCTATATGGGAACTCTTTGGTTGTGGGTTGTGCCTTATAGTTGCCGCGGGATACAGTCCATCTTCTTTAGCTGCAAGAGTTAGTTCACAAAATATGCACACAATACTAACAACCATAGTCAAGCACAGACATCCTTTACAATCCATACATTCCCACACATAATCATGCAATATCCATTATATTACAACCATATTTCCATATACTTAATAATCAAGTTTAGGTTTGCATAATGAACATAAGAGATAGCATAATGTAGAAATATGTGTAAGATAATGTCTGAGAATATCTTTGAACTTGCATAAAACCATAAGAAAACTAGCTAATAACTAGACCCATCAATATTTAGGTAAATAGAATGGTTATCTAGAAAAAAAATTATTTACAAACTATTTTCAAAAATAGTTATAGTATTTTAAATTTTCATCCTTTTTTCTAGGGTATTACCAAGCCTCAATCTAGTAGGTTGTTAGGCTAGGAGGAGTAATGATGAAGGGTGTAAATCATAAAACACACAACAACAAAAATGGCACATAGAAAATAGAATATTTCTTTATTGATTTGGACAAATTATTACATTACAAAAGCTCAATTACAATAAGAGGAATCAATCCTCCACAGGTTGCAACACACTACAGCTACACATCACCAGGCTCTAAAATCTTCTGCCTTCTATAACCCCAAATCAACTAGGGTTTCTATTTTCCCACCTATTCTTGACTTTACACTTTCCCCCTTATCTCTACTACTGCCCAGGGTTCCCAAAAAAGTCATAAATAACACTTTTTGGCGGCCTCCAGCTAAATTTTAAAATTTACAACTCCCTCCAAAAGTAGGTCAACTTCCGGGAAGCATAACTTTTGATCTGGGTATTCGATTGACGAACCGTTTTAAGAGTTGGAGAGCTCGTGATGTGAACTATCATGCCAAAAATCTATAAATGAATTTTTGTCAACTTTTTGGGATGTTATGGGATGTTTTAGTGCCTCATATCTTGTTTTATAAATTTTCAGGGGCTTTTCAAAAAACAAAAACTTTAATATATTTCAACTCACAAATGATCATTGCCTGATTCCTTCACCAAAGGTCTTATATTTCAGTTATGAAACTTTCTGTAAGTTTTTTGCTTCAATACATGTCTAAATGCAAACTTTCCTAAAATGGCAGTTACTTTCTAAAACTGGCAGTTTGCTATTTTTAGTAGTTTGGAAAAACTAAAAGTCCTACATTATTATTCAAGATATTATGGAACCAAAAACACTAATTATGGAAAGAAATGAAAATAATTCCAATGATTTTGAATCAACTTTTTTTTGCGTGATGCAAGATTGCCCTTACACCATTGGATGCTCCTACATCAGACACCTAGGGTAATTTGAGAAGTGACCATTTCACGTCTCAAGTGTTTGAGGAAAACCCAAACGGTCAACCTTTGCCTTAGACAACCAAGAAGAATCTTCAACAGGCCTTCTTTTCCATTTCACCAGATATTCTTCATATTGCCTGTTCCGAGTACTTCCCACATGGCTATCCAAGATCTCTTCTATCTCCTCCGTTGAAGTAGATGCCAGAATACTCCATTATTCTTCTATTTGTCCATCCTCTGTGCCACCTTCATGATAATTTGTTAAATCAGCAATGTTGAACATAGGGGAAATATTGATCCCACTTAGCAGCTTTACCTCATATGCATTTCCTAAATCACGCTTCTTTAGGATTCTGCACAGTCCAAATTTCTTCATTTTCAACTTATTGTATGTTCCAATTGGGAACATTTATTTTCTCAAGTGAACCATGACTTCATCTCCTACTTGGAACTCCTTATATCTCCTCTTCTGATCTTCCTTAGCCTTGTACTGAATATTCATCTTATTAATGCACTTTCTTACCTCTTCATGTAAATTCTTTAGATATTCTACAAAGTCTTCAGCTTCAGCACTTGTCTTTTCTCCTTTGTCCAGCTTCCTTAACTTAGAAGCATTTCTTGGGCTATTTCCATATACAATCTAGAATGGTGATTTACCAGTACTTATTGACAAAATTGTTGTAAGCAAATTCTGCCTATGGTAAAATCAAATCCCATCCCTTGGGCTTATCTCCTACTAAGTATCGTAGCAGGTTACCCAAACTCCTATTCACCACTTCTGTCTATCCATCAGTCTATGGATGGTGTGCAGAACTGAACTTCAAATTTGTCTTCAACTTCTTCCACAATGTCCTCCAGAAATGACCAACAAACTTGGTATCTCAATCTAAAACTATGCTCTTTGGTAGACCGTGTAATCTCACCACCTCTCTGAAAAATAATTCAGCAATATGAATAGCATCATTAGTCTTCTTGCAAGGAATGAAATGTGCCATCTTCGAGAATCTCTCAACCACCACAAAAATAGAATCATGTCCTCTCTGTGTCCTTGGTAAACCAAGAATAAAATCCATACTAATATCATCCCATGGCTTCTCTGGTACAGGTAATGGTTGATATAGACCTGTATTCTGACTTGCTCCTTTCGCCATCTGATATACTCTACAACTCTACACAAATGTGCTCACATCCTACTGCAATTGTGGCCAATAATAATTTTCACCAACAATAGCAATGGTCTTATCTCGACCAAAGTGTCTAACCAATCCTCCACTATGCTTCTTCTTAATCAAGTTCTCTCTCATGGAACTCTTCGGAATGCACAACCAACTTCCTCTAAACAACATGCCATCTTGGATTATGAAATCCAACTATTTTGTCCTATCCAAAGTAACAGGTTCTAGACAAGCTTTCCAAGCCTCTGCAAAATCTAGATCTTCAAGATACAAACTTTTGAGCTCATCGAACCCAACAACCTCTATCTTAATTCTGTCAACAATTTTTTCCTTCTGCTCAAGGCATCTACAACTCTGTTGGACTTTCCACTCCTGTGATTCAAAACAAAAGTATAAGTTTGCAAAAACTCAACCCATTTTAAATACCTTTGGTTCAACTTTCCTTGACTATTAAGATACTGCAAAGCCTGATGATCGGTATATAAAACAAAATCTTTTGGCAACAAATAATGTCTCCATTTCTTCAAAGCCTAAACTATTGCATAAAACTCTTGATCATAAACAAAATATTTTTTCTTGGCATCATTAAGCTTCTCACTAAATAGGCAATGGGCTTACCTTCTTGACGCAAAACAGCTTCTATAGCACTACCACTAGCATCACAATCTACCTGAAATACCTTATTGAAATCTGGAAGTGCCAAAATAGGTTGCTCTGTGACTTTCTACTTCAATGTATCAAAGCTTTTGTCTGCTCCTTTAGTCTATCTAAACTCTTTTCCATCCCCTCTCATTGTCTCAGTTAGGGGTGCACAAATGCTACAAAAATTCATAATAAACTTTCTATAAAAACTTGCCAAACCATGAAAAGATCTTACCTCTGTCACACTCCTCGATGTAGGCCATTCAATGATAGCCTTTACTTTTTCTGGGTCCATCTTAAGACCTTCCTCTGAGACAACAAATCCCAGGTATACCAACTCCTTCTTTGCAAAACTACATTTCTTCAAATTAATCAACAACTTCTCCTCCCTCAGCTTCTCTTGAACCTTTCTAATATGTATTAGATGATCATCCCAAGTCTTACTGAAAATCAAAATATCATCTAAATAAACAATAACAAAATTCTCAAAAATTCTTTCAGTACCTCGTTCATGAGCCGCATGAATGTGCTCGGTGCATTGGTTAGCCCAAATGGCATGACTAACCAATCATACAAACCCTCCTTTGTCTTGAAGGCAGTCTTTCATTCATCTCCTTCTCTAATTTAGATCTAGTGATACCCACTCTTTAGGTCAATGTTCGTGAAGTACTTGGCTCCACTCAAATAATCTATTATGTCATCCATTCTTGGCAATGGAAACCTGTACTTGATCATGATCTTATTTATGGCTCAAGAATCTGTACACATTCTCTACTCTCCATCTTTCTTTGGTGCTAGTACTACAAGTACTGCACATGGACTCAAGCTCTCCCTTATCAATCCCTTAACAACTCATGAACTTGTCTATTCAACTCTTCATTCTCTACTAGAGTCATTCTGTGGGCTACCTTATTTGGCAAACTAGCTCCTGGTATCAAATCTATTTAATGACTTATCTTCCTTACTAGTGGTAAACCTTCTAGTACATTATCAGAGATAATGTCCTAAAATTCTTCCAACATATTTGAAACTTTTGCTGGTACATCTTCACATTTCTCTTGATTAATCTTAGGAATCAATGTAAAGCAATGATGCTCATGTTTCATATCGTAAAAAAATTTCCTACCATCTACCAAGCAAATTTTGGTAGTACTACATACCTTTTCTTCCACCTCCTTCAAGGGCTTCAACTTATGACGAACTCCATCCTTTGTTAGGGAATATGTGTTTGTACGGCCATCATGGACAACGCTCATATCATTCTACCATGGCCTCCCCAACAACATATGACATGCATCCATTGGTATGATATCACACAACACCTCATCATGGTAGTCCCCAATCTTGAACTTCACTAAACACTGCTCATTGACCAAAGCTCTATGGTCCTTCTACAACCATGCAATCTGATATGGATGTGGATGCTTTCTTCTTGTCAATTTCAACTTGTCAACCATCTCCTCTGAAACAAGATTATCAGTGCTTCCATTGTCAATAGTAATATACAACACTTACCTTCACATTTACACCTTGTGTGGAATAAACACTTCCTTTGATTTGGTTCTTTCTCCTCATTCAACAAGGTTCTTCTAACCACTAGGGTTTCTCCCCTTTCAGCATCTTCAGAATGCTCAGACTATGCATCTTCATCTACATGTGCAACTCGTGCATAACCTTCAGGTCTTCTATTCATCCTTCCTTGATGTTGTGGACATTCGTATGCTCGATGCCCTTCTTCTCCACATTGGAAACAGGTTCCTCTAAAACCTCCTCTTCCAGGTCCTTGGCCAGGTCAGCCTCTTCCTCTTCCTCTTTGGTCACCATTATTCTGGTCATGAGGGCGGTAGGCATTATCCCCTCTCTGATTTCCACTGGTGCCAACTTATTCACTTTTCTTTTGATCTTCATTATGGCCTCCATAGGGTCTTCCACTAGTCCTTCCGCCTTGACCTCTTTCCCTTTGCTTGCTATCAAATCTTTTATTCAGCTTCTCTTCCACCTTTAGGGAAAACTGATATACATCTTCTATGGTGGTCATTCTGACCACGCTCAGCTCCTCTTGAATACTCGGCCTCAACCCATTAATGTAACGGGCTACCTTCTCCTTGTTGGGCTCTGCATGGCCTGTCCTGATAGTAATCTTGTAAAACTCTTCTGTATACTCCTTGACAGACTTGTTACCTTGCTTTAGTCCTTGCAGCTTTTTCAATAACTCCATCTCATAGTCCACAGGAATGAACTGCTTCTTTAGTTTCTCCACCATCCGATCCCATCTGATGATCTTTCCTTTTCCTCTTATGTTACTCTCTAATTGGACCTCCTTCCACTAAATACTGGCATGGCCCTTCAACTTTGTTTTTGTAAACTTGAACTGATCTAGGTCCTCCACATCTTCATATTCGAAATACTCCTCCATGTCATTGATCTAATCAATAAGTTGTTCTGGATTCAAATCTCTAGAATATGTAGAAACTTCGATCCTGGGCCTCCTTCTGATCTTTCAAATGGCCCTCAACAACCTAACTTCTGCAAGATCTCCTACAACTTCTTGTTCTTCCTCAAATAGCTCTTCTTCAGCTTCATCTTCGCTTTTTTCTCTTGTTCTCGACTAAAACCCTCTTCGTAGCTCCTCTTGCAATGCATCAATTTGCCTTTGTAGGGCTCTAAAATTCTCTTCTGTCAAAGCATTCATCCCAATATGATTTCTTCATGGAGGCATCTTGATCTCCGCAGCAAACCCACAACCGTAGGTCCTGGTGCAAACTGTCTCATGGTCGGTGATCTATCTACACACTTAGGAAACCTTGCTTTGATACCACTTGATGAAAGGGGTAAATCATAAAACACGCAACAAGAAAAATAGAGTACAGAAAATAGAATATTTATTTATTGATCTGGGCAACTTATTACATTATAGAAGCTCAATTACAATCCAAGGAATCAATCCTCCACAGGCTGTAACACACTACAACGACCCCTCCCTAGGCTCTGGAATCTTCTACCTTTTGTAACCCCAAATCAGCTAGGGTTTCTGTTTTCTACCTATTCTTGACTCCACACTTGCCCCCTTAACTCTACTACTACCCAGAGTTCCCAAAATAGTCATAAATAGCACCTTTTTGGTGGCCTCCAACTAAATTTTGAAATTTGCAACTTCCTCCAAAAGTAGGTCAATTTCCGGGAAGCATAACTTTTGATCTGGGTGTCTGATTGACAAACTATTTTAAGTGTCGGAAAGCTTGTGATGTGAACTATCATGTCAAAAATCTATAAATGGATTTCCGTCAACTTTTTAGGATATTATGGGATGTTTTAGTGCCTCATATCTCATTTCAAAAATTTTTAGGGGCTTTTCAGAAAACAAAAACTTTAATATCTTTCAGCTCACAAATGATCTTTTCCTGATTCCTTCACCAAAGGTCTTATATTTCCATTATGTAACTTTTTGTAAGTTTTCACTTCAATCCATGCCCAAATGCAAACTTTCCTAAAATGGCAGGTACACTTTCCAAAATGGTAGGTTGCTATTTTTAGTCGTTTTGGAAAAACTGAAAGTCCTACATCATTATTCTGGATATTATAGAACTAGAAACTCTAATTATGGAAAGAAATGAAAACAACTATAATTATTTTGAATTAACTTCTTTTTGGGTGATGCAAGATTGCCCTTACACCACTGGATGCTCTTGCCTCAATCCATCAAAATTTAGGGTTGGCAAAGAGTTTAAAGTGGTGATGCTTTGTAAAATAGGGCTAATTGCCCCTCCTTTTCAGCATATCAATCCAATTTTGGTTGAGATGTTCTCAAACAACCCCTTCTAAGCCTTTGATATGCTGTGTAAAGCCTTAAAGGGTATCAAAAAACCTAATTCTTTTGTGGGTTTGATGTTGTCTTAAAGAGATTTGGTCAAAAAATAGGGTTAGAAGACCTACTAGCATTTGAGCAGCCTATATGTGAAATGGTCAAGAATGGAATGGGCAGACTTTTGCAATGAGATAGTTGATTGTGTTGGGGTCCCTGAGGTGTAAAGAGATCTGTGGAAACCTTGTGAGGTTAGAGTAGTTGGAAAACCAAGTTATGCCCTTAAAGAAGGAAGTTACTTTTAAGAAGATTGTTTGTTAAACTTGCTCATTTGAGCCCATTGTTGTGAAATATGCCTCCATTGGATTGAGTTGAACCCCTAGCACTACATCAAAAATCTCCATTTGTGTAAGCTCCCACTGAATCCATGATTAGTACAAAAAACCTTGTCCCTAACACCTAGGATTCAAGGTGATCAATCTCTAATACCAAATGAAAGGAAGTAGAGGTTTAAAATACACTTCCTACACTAATCTATGAGAGGAGGTATGTGCAAATATTAAATCAATCATACAGTTACAAGGAAATAAGCAAAAAAAAACAATATTCCATAACATAGTGATTTATGTGGGGAAAACCCTTTCGAGAGGAAAAACAAAACCCACACTCCAAATAAACTCAATGTATTACTCAACAATCAATGGTTATAATACACTTGCAAATTCTAAGCCTTTACAAGAGTATCACCAACATGAGATCTAGAGCAATTTTGGAAACATAATAGTACCTATAAAACCCACTATGAAACCTCCATATCAAGAACCCAATAAATAGAAGAAGAAATACATGAAACCATCAAATGATAATCAGGAAACCATGAGATACAACCACCCAAAATGTGGTGCCAAAATACCTAGTCAAAAATCTAATGCACAAATCCTAACATGAGTCCGTAGGCTAAAATTAACATATTCCTTCCATCTACCATAAGCTCGTCATAATCCACTCAAAAACTTGGGCACTCCATTTTGGCTCCATTATCTCCATTTAAATATGCCTTATGACATGTCACAACATGCATCATAATTTGGTCAACAAGTGTAAGTCCCTTTTACATCTCTCTTATGTGCCATTTATGCTCTTATATTTTTTATGTGGGAGGCCCAAATTTTAGAGGCCATAACTTTTCATCCAAGAAGCTAGTTGAGCCTATTTGTTGTTTATATTGTAGATCTTAAATAGTTCTACATTGGTGTAACCCACTTGCTCTAGTTAATGCTTGTTTTTACTTTTTATGGGGCCAAAATTGACCTCTAAAGCTCTAAAAATTGCATTTTTTTGTTCTATAGCCCAAATTTTACTTTTTTTCTCTTAACATTAGGATGCAAGATTGAGACACATTTCTTAATACATAGCATAAGAACAAATTACCAACACCTATGTGTAGTGCTTATAAAATAATCCTTGCAATAATAGGACTCAAATCTAAGTTCATTTGTGAAAGTTATGAGACCTAGAAGTTCAAAAAACTATGACTACACAACAAATTCTAAGAGAAAATTGATATTTTAAAAATCTAAGACTTATGAGTAGAAATAGATTTTACCATCACAAGGTTCACAAAATTCTAGTCCATTTCAAAAAAATAGACCAAAAAGTACTTTATTATGACAAAGATATGGCATTCCAAAATTTGTCGTCCATACTAAAAATTCAAATGGAGAGGGGTTTGATATTTGGGTGGTGGTTAGGTGGTTGGAGGGTGGCAAATGGGTGATGGCTTTTGTGTGGCATCTTGGAGGTGGAGGAGTGGTGTTTGAGGTAGACCACTAGTGGTGTTGCTTAGGTTGTAGAATGGCAATGAGTAGATGGTGATGGTGGTGGCATAGTTGTTGAGCTACTTAAGTGGTGAGGAGGTGGTAGATAGGAAGTTGCAAGGTGGTATGATTGTAAGCCACTAGCTGGGATATATGTTGTCAAGTTTATTTTATTGACAAGCAGTATGGGGGTAGGCAAGAAGTATGGGGTTAATCATGGCTTGACTCACCCTACCACTACCTGCCATGGGATGTGTGGCAAGGGTTCATGTATCCCCATGGTACCTCATATCCTACCCTTTGAAATATCAATGCATATGCACTATAAAATAACATTGCATTTAATTTTTTGATCTAAAATACTTTTTAATTTAACAAATCAAAAAAATTAAAAGATGTTTATACAAAATTTTTAGACTTGTGTGTTGTGTCAACCTTGAACCTATACTATATGACCTCAGCTTGCATGTTTGGGCTAAAAAAATTGCCATTTTTCAACTGCTCTAAATTTGACAAATGTTATGTTGAGCCATAGTTTTTGGCCCTTCCAAACTCAATGGTGCAATCCATTTTTTAGCAACTTTCTTCCTACAAAAAATAAACAAACCCTCCCTCTAGTTGGTTAGCTTCAAAATGCTTAATTCAGATAAAATAAAAGTGGATCCTAGGTAATTTAGTTGTTCTAAACATAATGGTTAGCTCAAAATAGCTCCATTGTTCACCATATATGTCCAAAACCTAGATCTAATTGCTCTCATTACTTAGAAATGGACTAATTGTGTGACATCATAGCTCTGATACCAAGTTATAATATTTTGTATACACAACAAATCTACCTAGGACCTAATGCTTATGAGCTAATCATAAAACTAAGAAAATGAATACAAACATTCTATTTGATATAATGGAGTATAATTACAAAGAGTAGTGTACAAATATATAGACATGTTAGATCCATAATCAAGGAGATGACATGTCTAAGAGGTAACTCCCAATCACTCTCAATTAGAAGGGGAGTTAACTCACTCTAACTAGCATAGACATAGTCTAGCCTAGTGAACTAACATGCACATAGACTGATGAGAATATTTTATTACTCTAACAATTACCACATCTCCTAATTCTTCCTAACATCCTAGTTGATCCTTAGCATTGCATTGAACTATATTTTTTCTATTGATTATGTGAATTATTGTACTCATGTTGTACAATATTTATCTACACTTGGTCCATACAATCATCTTTTAATTGTTGTGGTTAGGATGTTAATGGAAAGCACTATATTAAATTATACCTTTAATTTTTACTTTTTAGGGGCTTACTTTCTAGTTGATCCTTATAATTGCATCACTTTTTTCTATTGATTATGTGTATGATTGTACTCATGTTGTAGACACATAATTATACTCATGTTGTAGCATAATTTTCTACACTTGGTCCATACAATCCTCTTTTGATTTTTCTAGTTAGGATGTTAATAGAAAGCACTATGTTAAATGATATCTTTAATTCTAAGTTTACTTTTTTTTGGACTTTAACACTATTAATGTTTGGGTGGTCCTAGCTTGCAATTAACTTTCTTCTAGATTGCATGGATGACTTTGATTTTAGATTAAAAAATGGTTGAAACCAACCTACCCCATCAATTCACTTTAATGAAAAAATATTAAAAAAAATAGAAACATAAAATTTGGATTGGTATGGTTACAAATATAGAGAGACCAACAATTATATAAAGATGACAAAAGTTGGCATGATTGATGGGAGGAAATTTTGGCCATGTTTATCTTAATAGTTTTTTAATTAGAGGACTTGAAATATCCTATAATGCCATTTTTACAATTGTTGCATCAAGTGCATGAATTATCACCTATTTTGGCTTAGATTCAATCTATGAGGGGTTTCCATTCCACCAAATTCATCTGGGGCATGATCTTGGCCTCATTCCTTAAGAGTGTTGAGTATTTGCACTCAACAAAACTTGGTCTCTATTAAGATCCATTTGCTTCAATATTCAAGTGGCCCTTGGTCTATTAATGAAATTGAATGCTTCTTAATATTTGTTTCAATAATACTATTGAAGTGTCATGTGAATGTTTCTAAGTTTAATGAAATAGATGGAAGAAGCTAGAAAGATTGATCAAAGGAATATTTTTTCCAAGGTCAATTTTTATGTTACTATTATGTGATGTCTTCTAAATCAAGTAAGAAATATAGATTCACAAATCAACAAATATTTATCATATACATTTTTAAATTATGAATTAAAGAAAATATAATTGACCGAGGAAATAAAACATCCCTATGTAAATATTTAGGGTAAATAAATTTCAAAGAAAGAAATAATAAATAAATTACCTTAGATAAATAAGTTGCAATAGAAAAGTGTATTTGATCAGACTAGAAATAGGAATACAACAACAACAATATATGTGTACCTTAGAAATGGAGATGAAAAAAAATTGTGACAAATAATTGTACACAATTTTTGAAACCAAATTTGTAATGAACATACTAAGGCAACTATTCCATGTTGATTATATGATAGTGTTTAATCCTAAATCAATCTCACACCTTTGGCCTTGACCCTATAACTACAATTTTGACTCTTTTTTTATAGTACATGCCAACAAGTTTTGCATGTGTCTATAACTTATAATGAAAGACAATGGTATTGAGGAATACCATTGGAATTTTATATGCTAGGACTAGGAGGCAAATTGCTCCACTCCATTTGCCTTAGTTAAACTCCATTGATTAACTTAACAATTTTTATAAAGTTGGAAAATATGAAGTAGTAAATGTAAATGACAATGATTTGAATATGATGATGCTAGGTGATACAAACTTGAAATAGAATGTAATGCAATGGATGTCAAAATGACCTAGTACAAGAACTAGTGTTTATCTTTTTGTTAATGCAAAGGTTGATGAATCTAAGTAATGATTGTGGGTTAAACCCTTGTGATAGATAGATTGGTGTATTCAGGTACTAAGAACCCACTTAAGGGTAGTCAATCCTTGCAGCCTTCACATGCTCAAATGCACACTTTCACAATGTAGAAGCTTAAATACAAAAACAAAATAGTTTATTACTTCTTATAGCTCATTACAACTTGCTTACTTAATACACTATGCTATAGAAATACTCCTTGTATCCTACTTCTCTCACTCACTTACAACAAGGCTTCACACAACCATTTTTCTCATTACAATACCCCCTTCAAATTGTAAGGTTTACAACTCATTTCAATACTCTATTATATAGAGTTACTTTCCCTTTCTTCAATATGTTTATCTTCTTGTGCCAAAGTTTTCCTTCTCATTCATGAATAGAGATGCATTCCTTTCTCTCTCTCTCTCTCTCTCTCTAGAAAATTCATTCACATCAAGGAATAATCATTTTATCCCTTGTATGTCCTTCCAATCAACCTATGCCCAACAAAAGAATTAAATAATCTTCTTATTTCTCCTACAATTCTCAGCCAAGAGACTATTATAGCCCATGTCGCCTTCCCAAGTGATGAACAATAAACAACCAATAAAATAAATCATTATAGATCCTATCATAGACTTTGAAAGAGAACAACCACATGGGTAGGGGATGGTAATTAATATCAAGATTAGAGAATTAGTTAATGAAAACTTTGATTGCTAGGTACACAAAAGCTCACCAGGAAAACACATAAAAATTATCAAGGTAATTGTTGCCACAAGATTAGTGGCCAATGAAATGGTCACACCAATCTACATAATTCCTTTCCCAAAACCCCAGATCAATCACTAACTACGCAAGAAAATAGACATGATATCATGAAATAACTATTAGATCCAAACACTTATGGGCCCCCCTAACCCTCCTGCTATCCCTGATTCTTGACCCCACAAGAAGAAGGAAACCCCTACCCCTCAGGCCCATTAAACTAGTTGGGCCCCTGCAGTTTTGGATTCAAGAGGTGTTGATGGGTCCCAAGGCCAAGCTCGCAAAGATGCTATTGAAGGTCTTTGTGGGCTGAAGAATTGCCCTTTGCCTATTGGAGGAAATAAATGCAAAGGTCTGCAAGTTCACCCCAGTTCTGGTAAAGGGGGAAAAAGAAAATAAAAAAAGGTGATGAGGGTATGAGGAATGTGGAACCAGAGGTTGAGAAAGGTCAAGACAAACCCCAGGAGCAGAGAGAGGATGACATAGTTGAAGTCAAGAAGAAGGTTGAGGGCAAGGAGACTACTGTGAGGAGACCTAGCATTCACAAGTCAACCAAGCTGGCTGAGGGGAAGCCCCCTATGTTAAAAATTATTGATTACTCCTCTGCATCTGACCCTGAGGACTTAGAGAATGAAATTGAGATTAAGGAAGTGAAGACAACCCCTATGTAGCATCAAGAGGAAGCTAGCTATTTTCACCCAATGAAAAATTCTTATTATAATACTGAACAGGATTATGTTGAGATTCTAGAGACCCCAGAGAAGGAGGTGGAAAGTGCCGGGGATGGTGACTCTAACATGTAGCTCATGCATGAGATTGGGGAGGTCAAGACTTGGCTCTCGACTATGGAAGCTAAGGTCAAGGTGTTGGCAACTGTTTGTTTAAAATTCATTCATTAGGTGACTACTACCTTTACCACCCTACAAGAAGAACACCATGCTAATAAGGATACAAAGACAGAGAGCAAGGAGGAGCTGCTGAAGTTTTTGGATGATGATTGGAAAGATTTGCTTTACTAGTTTTTACCTTTGTTCTATTTTCTGGTCTTTGTATTATTTTGACACTGTTATGAACTCTTGTTGTTAATCAACTATTTTTTGTTGTTCGTGGCCTTTGGCCTAGTTTTCTACCCTTTGGGTTTTTGTTATTAGGATCTGTACCCATGTTTGCAACTTATTAATATCAAAAACTATTGGATCCAAGAACAAATGAATAACCAAAAGGAAACATGGCATAAAATCCACTCATTCTAGAAATGAAATTCCTTTGTTAGTGTCATTGAATGAACAAGGATGAACAACCACATTAACAAAGGAAAGTAGAGATCAAATAATAAATGACCAAGAATAGCCATGTCACCAAGAAACTTGAACAACAATACCTATACAACCATAGAAACATTATCCCTCACCAAATTAGGATTTGAACTCCAATAAATTATCTACCATGTAAGATAAGTTGGCCACAAGAAAATAGAAGGTTTCATAACACAAATACTATATTATTTTTAGCAATAATGGATGTAAGGCACAAATCAACCTTTTCAAGTCACCTGCCATGTGACATGAATGATTGGATCTCCCCAAGTCAAGTAGATTTCTTAAGAAATAGGATTGATAGGGGTACATCATAATTAATACCTCCAAGAGAAAAAAGGGTGTGATAGAAGGTAGTTGAATTAAGAATTTAAAATATAACATTTATTCAATTATAATACCAAAGGTAACAATAGTCATTAATCTGATTAACACCATATATGATTGAACTTGAATAACAAAAAATAACCTTTTGTTTAATTCCTATCACCACATAATACCAAGGTATAAATCAGTTTAAGTATAGACCTCGTGAAGCTAGAATTTCATAGTCCTCTTGTAGCAACTTTTCTAAAGCAATTCAAATGAAACATTCTAAAGTAGCTTATAAAATCAATAAAACTATCATGTAGCATCATGGAAATGATTTGAAACAACCCATAGGCATTCTAAAGCACAATTATGAATCTAATTCCCATTTGAGACATTGAAAACTTCATATAGAACCTCCTAATAAGCAAGATGACAAAAGCTACAAAGCAACAAAAATGCACTAAAACAAGAAACAAAATAAAAAATAAAACTTGGAATGTTTTTGGTGATGCAGGATTGCCTATGAGCCCAAGTGTTCCTACATTATAGATGCATTAGGTTTACCTTAATAATGGGAGGGATAGGGATTGGTTGATATTTGATGGATGATAAAATGACCTAGGCTTGGTGTCCTTTATACATATCCTAGGCACACAATTTAAAAGATTTAGCTAATTGAAAGTGAGTTGGCTTAGGTTCAAGATAAAATTTGAATTTGAACAAAGCAAATCAATCCTATAGTTGTGATACTAACCTAGGTCAAAACCACTTATGTCTATTGAACCTAATAGAGGAAGCAATAATTTGGGATTTGGGAAATGTCTAAGTAGGGGTTAAATTTTGTTTATGATAGTCAATCTAATTCTAAGGTCAAGTGAAGTACCAAATTAGTCAAAATTATTTTCTAGGGAAAAGTATTCAAGATGCCCACACAAAGTGGTGTAAGCCGAAAGGTAAAAGCACAAGATATAAATTTTTCATCCATACATTTTGCCCCACTTTAGTATGAATAAAAATCTATGTGAGCAATCATATAAAAGTAAAAAAGAAAAGACAAACAAAATTGAAAGTGAAATAGTATGAGCCATTATTTGGAGTCCACTTATAAACTATGCATAAACTTGAAATAATAATTAGTAATAATACCCCCCACTTTAATTTTTGTGTTCTATAAAGGTGTAGACATAATTAGTAAAAACTAAGCATAATAACAAGACAATTTTGTTTGGAAAATAATCCTAAGCATGATAAAATGAACCTAAAAATATGAGATAAAATAAAAAAACATACTTGTGATACTTATCTTTGTATGACCAGTGTGCATGTAATATAGAGGATGCTATATGCCCCTATTTATGCTCCCCCAATCATAGCAAGCATGGAAACATGTACCCTACAAATATAAATAACCTTACCCCTTAGTGGCAAGATCAAGTAAAAAGTGTAGAAATGAACATATCATAAAATTACAACATGCAACATATAGAAAGATGGATAGGTAAAGATATTTAACTAATGAAATCCTCACCATTGGGTGGATCTAGCTCAATTTCCTCATTAAATGTACTACTACAATTCATGCCCCCTATGGGACTATCCATGTCATCATGAAGTGTGTTTATATGAACAAAAGTGTGATGTAGAGATGTCAAGTGCGATGTATGCTTTGAAAGAATCAACTTAGATCCTATGTCATATATTTGCTCTTTTCTATCATGTTTATTTTGTTTGATAATTGCATCTATAACATCAACATGTGGTGTGTTATAATTATCAACCACTATACTCATCATTTCACTAACATTAGAAGAATTTGCATCATTCAAGTCCATATGACTAGCCTTATTATGTGGGGTATGTGCATGACTATTCTCAATTGGTGTAATCCCTTTGTCTATAAGAACTTGAGTTTTGTATTTGAACTTAAAGCATATATTCATAGAATCTCTTTAAGATCTAGCACATAAAATGATGAATAACAACTAATCGAAAGTGAATTGAATTGGGCCCAAGATAAAATTTGAATTAAGGTAATAACCTTAGTCAAAATTACACATGCAATATTAAACTTGGCATATGTCCTAATATTTTGGGATCTATGAATTATTTGATCAAATCTTAAGTTTTATTTCTAATGGTCAATCTAATTTTGAAGTCAATAAAAGTACCAAATCAGTCACCCACACAAAGTGATGTATATTGAAGGTTAAAAGTGTAAGATATGCACTTTCCACCCATACATTTAACATCTAGTTCAATTAGGTGAATTTTTTTGCATTAATAGAACACTAAAATATAAATACATAAAATATTAGCTTTGAAAATATTGAGGTTAGTGCAAAAAAATGTCACTTCTATACACGAAAATAAAGAGAAGTTGTTGAAATTGGGCTACAAATAAGGGACTATGCTTAAGCCACTTCTAGGGAGACCTCGAGTTCAAATACTTTGTAGTAGCCTCCATCTAAAATATCTTTTGAATTAGCTAATTTGTAATTTTTTTTATTATTTGACTATATGGTTATTTTAAAAAATAAATAACATTAATTAATTATATTTTTTTGAAGTTGAACCTTCTTTTATCAACTAATGTAATTGTAATGGTGAAATTTGCATTACCATGTCATTTCCCATTTAATTTTGGGCCCATTTTGAAGAGAGTTCCTTAATACATAGACATATTAACAAATGACATAATTTTACAATACAAAGCCAGGTCCCTTGCCCTTTGCCAACTACTTAAATGCATTACACACATTCCTATACACCTACCCCTTATCCCATTCACATATTTACACATTCCCATACATTTGCCCTATCCACATATTTATTACACCCATTATATGCACATACTTCCATGTACATGTTACCCATGCTAATCTGACCCCTTTTATGTCTGGGGTCATTTCTGCAGTCATGGAGTCAACCCCACAATCACAAACTTGACCCTTCCAAATTTAAAATTTAAATTTATCCAACTCCAACAAAAACATTTCCCTCCAAGGGTTGACTAAACTCAAATTTATGTGATTTATTTCTATGTCCTTGTATTTAAATGTGTTTAATGCATTCATTTTGTACATCCATGATTTGAGAGCTATATTCACATATCATTCATATTACACACTTCAATTGGAGTAATAAAAGGAATCTAGATTGGCATAGGCATTCCTAAGAGCATATGAATGTTTGAATTGTGTTGTTTTCAATTTTGTACACTATTTATTCTAATTGATATAGCAGAACATGTCCCCTTGTGGCATAACAATAGCCATACCAAGGTATTTATGAATATCACCATCCCTTAAATATCAAAAGAAGAAAAATAACCTAAGGTGAATTAAGCATAGTGAAGAGCAGAGTGTTATCAATTACCAAATCAAGCCCACATGTGAAGGAAAAGTCTATGATCGAAAACTTGACCCTGATCCTTAGACTTGTCCTTGCATAGAGAAGAGAGGATATTATGATCCCAAAGGGAATATCAACCTGAGATTCCCTATTCCAGATCCTAGGACATCACAAAATTTAAAGCATTCACTTATATGACTCCTCCTTTAGTTATAGAGCTAAATATTATCATATATTGTAATTTACATTTCCTAAAATAGCTATTGTAAATTATCAATCCCAACTAGCATCATTAATTCGTCTAGGTTAATTATGATTATGTTTGTGCATTTAGTTGGATTAGTCTAGACTACCCTTAAGGAAAGTTTATTTTCCTTTACATTTTGGTGAACCTAATTGATCCTACACAACTTATTTTCCCTCTAGGGTTTCAAAATAACATCTTTAGATTTGATATTACTCTAACTTATCATCTATTTTCATATTTTTTTAGGTTGTGTCTTCATATGTTTATATCTTTTGCATAGGGTTTGTGTATACATAGTGATTTATCTTATCCAACCCTCCCTCCCTAGATTATTTTATCATTATGGCACCTCTTTAGTTTTTTTCCTTAGTTGATCTAAATTCATGCATCTTAGATTTTGATAGGTTCTTATTTTTCATTACACATCATCCCTCTATCCTTGATATTTTCATGACACATTATATTACGGCTAGGGATATGTCTTCTATGGATGTGTTGCTCTGTCACGTCTCATATTTTCCTTCATGGAGTTGATTAGTGATCATTCATGCCTATTAGATACATTTATGTCATTTATCCATGAGCCTAATAATGATCATATAGATTGTGATAGTGATGAGTACTCTCCTAGTGAAGATGTACCTTGTGATACACCTCATAGAATGGACATAGATGATATAGTTTTGCCTCCTTCACCTATCCATGTCATTTTTGCATCTCATGATGGCCTTTCTTCCACATGTCATGATGATCTTAAATCCATAGATTTATTCTTTTTAGAAAACATATCTCCTCTCATACATGATGATCAATCTTCTACATCTCATGTTGAATCTTGATGCAGGAGCATCTTGCCTCTTTCAATTTTGGTTTTATTTTATTTTTAATCTTTTGGTTTTCTTTGTGAATAAGCAAAGTTCTTGTTCTGCAATTTTGGTGTGTTTGATGCTCTTGTCGCTTTGCATCCTTGTACCTCCTATTTTCCGTGTGATAGGAACTTTCTTGTCTACCGACCTTTTCTATCGAAATTAGTCTATTTTTAGACAGATCATGCTTTAATTGGTGGTCATGGACAGCTGGAGAAAAAGCTTGTTATTTCTACAGTTACAAAACACCTCTAGTCATGCTTGAGAAAATAGAAACAACAGTAATGATCGACCATTTTCTTCTTAAGGAGATTCCCTTCTGTCTTGGTACGATGGTTTCCTTCCTAATGCAGTCATATTTTTGGCAGTTTCTTTTGCTATTTGAAGGTGACATTCATTTGCATGTATCACTGGCATCAACAGCTCCTTTCTAGAGATTTCTGCAAGTCGTGGGTGATATGGGGGTTGTGGAATCAATCTCTCTCTCTCAGCTAGCAACAATTAGGAAGTATTTATTTCTACTACAGACTTTAATCGAGGGTGCTATTCATAGATATAAGATGGAGGTCACTCAAGCTGAATAGGGGAGGAGGGCGGCAGTTTAGAGAAGAGCCATTTCTTTGTCAAAAGATAGTTTAATTTGCATTTTGTTTCTTTTGAATCTCTGCATTTGTAAGGCCGACTGCGTAGGCTGAATATTGGATATATAATGTTGATTGAGACAGTGAAATAAACTAATGAAGCATATCTCTTTCTAAATATTTTTCTATTGCAAAGATCTATTTCTTTCTATCAATTGTAGTGGAATTGTGAAGACAAGGCTAAAACTTGCCTAACCTCCTGTCATTAATATTATGAGAAGTTCCTATCATTTTCTTCATTTCTCTTTGTGTTTGATCTCTGAAAGTGGGTTTGTGAATGGTGTCTAGCAAGGTGGTGCCATCAGATTGGTATTAGAGCACAAGGTTGAGATTGGGTATTGGTAAGTGGTTAATATGCCTCCAAGAAGGATGGGCAGAGGCTGAGGCTGAGGTTGAAGAGACCATGGTGACCCTAATTTGATGCAGAATTTGATTGCAAGGTTTGATTCTCTTGAGAGGGCATAGAGGAGAGGAAACCTGGACATTAAGGAGGTAAGTGATGTGGAAGAAGAACCAAAGATAGAAGAAAATGAGGAAAGGCAAGCAAATACAGAAGACAAATTTAGTGAAAGACTAATAAGGTTAGTCATGAGTTTGGGTTCCAGACCCAAGATTGATGTGCCAACTTATGCTGGAAGCCTCAATGGTGAAGACTTAATCGACTAGATCAATGACTTGGATAAATATTTTGAATATGATGGTGTAGCAGAAGAGAAAAGAGTAAAGTTTGCCTACACAAGATTGAAGGGTCATGCTACCATGTGGTGGGACTTTGTCCAAATTGAAAGAAGAAGGAGAAATAAGGAAAAGATAAACTCATGGGATAGGATGGTGGCTAAGTTGAAGGCCAAATTTCTTCCCGGTGATTATCAAGAAAATATCTTTAAGAGATTACAAAATTTGAAGCAAAAGGATATGTCTGTGAAAGATTATACAGAGGAATTTTACAAGATAATAATCCAATTTGGGCATGTTGAAGAAGATGTAGAAAAGATAGCCCGTTATGTGAATGGTCTTAAATACAGTTTGCAAGATGAAATGAGTCTTTTGTCTCCTAGAATCTTAGAAGAGGCTTACCAACTTGCCTTAAAGGTAGAAGAGAAGTTGCAAAGGAAGCAAAGTCAGCAAGAGAAGAAGACAGGAAGAGGTTTTAGAGGAAGGGGACAACAAACCAGTAGGGGACAGTAGCATCACCAAGGTGAAGAAGCTAGAAGTTCTAGTGAGATAATCAACAATGAGAGAGGTGGTTCTCAAAATAGAGGAGGAAGATCTTATGGAAGAGGTGGATCGCAAGGTAGAGGAAGAGGATTTGCCAGAAAATGTTACAAGTGCAATCAATTTGGACACAAGAGTTGGGACTGTGTTGAATCATCACAAGGAGGACACTCAAAATTTGAGAGAAGCAATCAAGTTGTTTAGGCTGACCAAGAGAGTGTGGGATCTCCAGTACATCACAAGGATGGAGAAGAATCAGGAAGTCCCCTCATGCTTAAGAGAGAATTGTTAAATCCACAGAAGAAAAGTCAAGAGCCAATTCAAAGGAGAGCATTGTTCATAACAAAGTGTAAGTCACAAGGTAAATGTTGTAAGCTCATTATAGATAGTAGTAATATTGATAATATTGTTGCAACTCCATATAAAGTAACTTGGTTACAAAAAGGCCATCAAATATTGGTTAGTGAGTAGGCCTATGTTGATTTTTAGATTGGCAGTTATAAAGATTGTGTTTTGTGTGATATAATGCCCATGGATGTGTGCCATGTTTTGCTTGGAAGATCGTGGCAATTTGACAAAAAATCAGTCCATGATGGAAAGGAGAATACATATACCATTATTAAGGATGGAGAGAAGCATACCTTGCTGCCCATAAAGGAAAAAGAAGAAGACAAATGCAATAGTAATAAGGTAATGATGGTAAGTGGTAAAGAATTTTTGAAAGATTTGAAGAATGAAGAAATTGGTTATGCTGTGATTTCTAAATCTAGATGTGTAATGACTTCTACAAAGTTGGATGTTTTGCCTATTGAGATACAAGATATGTTGAATAAGAATATGGATATTGTTGCAAATGATTTGCCTAATGAATTTCCTCCTATTAGAAGCATAAGTCATCATATGGATTTGATTCCAAGTGCTAGCCTTCCAAATAAAGCTACATACAGATTAACACCTATGGAGAATGAAGAGATAATGAAGCAAGTGGAGGATCTTTTGAAGAAAGGATTGATAAGGGAAAGTCTAAGCCCTTGTGCTGTTCCTGCAGTATTAGTTCCAAAGAAAGGTGGGGAATGGCATATGTGTACTGATTCAAGGGCAATAAATAAAATTACAATAAGATATAGGTTTCCCATACCTAGGATTGAAGATTTAATGGATTGTTTGAGTGGTTCAATGTATTTTTCCAAGATAGATTTGAAAAGTGGTTATCACCAAATTAGAATCAGACTAGGGGATGAGTGGAAGACTACTTTTAAGACTAGTGATGGATTGTATGAGTGGTTGGTTATGCCTTTTGGGTTGTCTAATGCTCCTAGTACTTTTATGCGGTTAATGAATGAGGTTTTGAAACCATTTATTGGTAAACTTGTGGTTGTATATTTGGATGACATTTTGGCATTTAGCAGGTCAAAAGAGGAGCACCTTGAGCATTGGAGGCAGGTTATGAAGAGACTACAAGAAGAAAAGTTGTAGATTAATTTGAAGAAATGTGTGTTTTTGCAGACTAAACTAGTTTACTTGGGCTTTGTGGTGTCAAAGGATGGATTGAAGATGGATAAGGAGAAGGTTCAGGCTATACTTGATTGGCCATCACCAAGGAGTATCATGGAGGTAATAAGTTTTCATGGTCTTTCTAGTTTTTACAAAAAATTTATAAGAAATTTTAGTCATGTGGTAGCACCTATATTGGAGACTATTAAGGGAAGTAAAAGACCATTTGTGTGGACTAAAGAAGCTGAAGAAAATTTTAGATTTCTCAAAAAGAAGGTGAGTGAACAACCCATACTTGCTTTGCCAGATTTTGATAAAGTGTTTCAGGTAGAGTGTGATGCTAGTGGTTTGGCTATTGGTGCAGTTCTACGTCAAGAGGGAAAACTGGTTGCTTATTTTAGTGAGAAATTAAATGATGCAAAAAGAAATTATTCTTCTTATGATTTGGAATTTTATGCTTTGGTTTAATCCCTCAAGAAATGGAGACATTATCTTTTGCCCAAAGAATTCATTGTGTACATAGATAATCATGCTTTGTAGTTCATTAATAGCTAGCATAAATTGAATCAGAGGCATGCTAAATGGGTTGAGTATATTCAAAAATTTTAATTTTGTTTTGAAGCATAAAAGTGGTCAAATGAAAAAGTTGTTGATGCTTTAAGTAGGAGAATTTGTTGTTATGTGAGATAAAAATTAACAACTTGGGATTTGAAAGTTTGAAAGAGTTGTATGCACAAGATGCAGATTTTGGAGATGCATTTACAGCTTGTTATGATCCTATTTGCTGGAATAAAGAACCATGGATTGATTATATGATACAAGAAGGTTTGTTGTTTAAGGAAAATAAGTTATGTATTCCTAGAGGCTCCGTGAGAGATAATTTATTGAAGGAAAAACATAGTGGTAGTCTTGCTGGTCACTTTGGACAGGATAAGACTTTTCAATAACTAAGTACTCATTATTATTGGCCAAAGATGAAGGCAGATGCGAAGAAATATGTGGAAAGGTGTAGAATTTGTCAACATGCTAAAGGAAGAAGTCAAAATGCTAGACTATATCAGCCATTACCAGTTCCAACCAGACCTTGGGATTCTGTGAGTATGGACTTTGTGGGTGTGTGCAAGAAGTTGAGTCCACTTTTTGGCCAAAAAGTGGAAGTATTTTTCCTAATTTTCAGAATTTGTCACATTTGACCTAAAAATTTGAAGCACTTAAATGTGGAATCTTGAAAAATGTCAATAAATATGAAATGTAGTACTTGGAGTCTAGTTTCCAAATATGTAATTTTTTTTAATACCTAGATGATACAAATTGATTTTTAATAGGTATTTCTAAAAACTACTGTTTAAAAGTCACTTTTTTTACTATACCATGCACGTGTACGTCATCCATATTTTGACCTAAATAAACATATTTTTCTAAATCCTTTTTGGAAAAGATTTATAACTCACTGAAGCACATTTTCCATATTTTTTGTAATTTTTTATTGAATTTTTTTTTGGTTAATTTTTTATTGGAAATTTTGTGTTTTAAAAAATTATCGTGTACGTCACACATAAGATGACCTAAACTTATCATTTTTAATTTTTTTTTTCAAATTGAAAAGAATTGTTTGAATTACGTTTTTGTACAATTTTTTTACAAAAAATTATTTTTATAAAAAGTTATTAAAATATTAAAAACCCTGATAATTCAAGTTTATGAACCTGTTTCATCATAAATTAATTGAAAAATAGAAAAACTAATCCAATTGTAAAAAAATACATATTTAGAATCTACACTGTCTCATCTATAATGGGTTTTAATTTCGTTAAAAAATTCTGCAAAAAAAGGCTTTAGACATATGCCCAAAGTCACTATTTTGTTGTGACATTGACAGGACCTTCAACTTGCAGGTCAAACCAGGTCCAAAGCCAAGGGTTGGGTTCCCAAGCCTTTTCTTTGATGCAAAAACCATAGCAAAAATTGGGTCAGAAATTAAAATTTTATGAAACATGATCCCATTCTAGAAACAGGATCCTGTTTCATAAAAGGTTAATATTTTAACCTTTTATTAAACGAGATCCCATTTTAAAATAGGATCTTGTTTCAAAACAGGATCCCGTTTCTAGAAAACGAGATCCCGCTTTTGGCTCGGGATCCCATTTTGGTTTCCCCGATTTTAAGTTTTTTTCTAAGTCCAAAACTTCCACCTTAAGTGGACTCATCTTTGTGCATTTACCCTTGTTTTGGGTTTACCTCATACACAAAGGGGTAATGATTCAATCTTTGTTGTAGTTGATAGATTTTCAAAAATGGTGCATTTTATACCATGTAAGAAGACAAGTGATGCCACTAACATTACAAATTTATTCTTTAAAGAAGTGTAAGGCTACATGGTATTATTGGGAATTAAGGTGTCTCAACCTTGGTAATTCCTTGTATTATTTTCATTGTATTTATTTATTTATTGCCTATATTGTAAATTAAATTGTAAATTCATATTGTCATCTTGTGGGATGTGGCATGGTGATGTGTCATCCTACATGGAAGATGACAACTTGTAATTTTATCGTCATATGAGGAAATAGGCGTCCCACTTTGTGGTAGGAATATTTTACCATGTGTCAACATCTTGGATGTTGTGTAAGGGAATATTGACTGAAACGGTCATGACAGATTCCTATGATGAAGTTATGACATGTAAGAGTCAGAAATAGGAGATTCTATGACAGGTGAAGACATGTGTCAAAGAGCATCTTTGAAAAAGGCATCTTTGGGTGCCCCAAGGTGGAATATGACATGTTGTAAGAGAATATGCTATTTATATCCTGTGTATGACAGATTCTCTTACAACTGTAAGTTATGACAGTTATGACAGATTCTATGATGGTTGTAAGAGTCGTAATAGCATTTGTCATAGCCCATTTTAGAAATAGGTGACCTCTTTGGGATGGGGTGTGTGGATAAGTGTCAAAAGCATCTTACAATGTTGATCAGGTGTCCATAGGCATGGGTTTTGGGCCATGAGGCCAAGTTGGATGCCCATTCCAAGATAAAGGCAATTTTACCTTGTATTTTCTATATAAATAGGTGCTTTGAGGAGTTGCATTATGTGATTGACAGGTACTATTATGCTACTAGAATACCTCTAGATACAAGTGTCTAAGTATCCCGAGAGCTTTCATTGCAAGTGTATTGTAAACAATATTTAGATTTGTTAATACATTGTGCAGGTTTTGGAGTGTGGGGTTTTTCTCCTGAAAGGGTTTTCCCACGTTAAATCTTGTCTCTCTCTTCTTCTGTGTCATTTTATGTGTATGTTTTTTATTGCAATATCTTTGTTATTAGGTTGATAACACTGTAATTGTAAGGATTTGAAAGAATTTGCACTCTACTTCCCTCATTAGTGTTGGGAATTAAGGTGTCTCAACCTTTGCAAATTCCTAATGTTGTATTTATTTATCCCATGTTGAGTTAGCATAGTCAGCACTTTGTGTATATGCAGTAGGGTAAATTTTGGTGACTTTGGCAGCTGCGGTTTCCCCCTTGAGTAATTAACGAGGGTTTGGGGGCAGCGCCCCTGGCGCGCTCCCTATCGCGGTACAGGGAGGGGTCGAGGGGCAGCGCCCTCGTGGGGGTTTGGGGGCAATGCCCCCGAAACCTCAAATGATTTTTAATTAATGACAAGTGTCAGTGAGTATCTCTGCATGAGAGAAAGGCATCTTTGGGTGGTTAAGGGAGGTTATGACATGTAAGAGGAATATGATATTTTTAGTCAGTGTATGACAGATTTTATGACAGCTGTAAGGTGCGTAAGAGCATCTGTCATAACCTTTCTTGGGACCAAGCACCCACTTCAGGATGGGATGTTGGACAAGTGTCCTTAGGCGTGGGTTTTGGGGCATGAGTCCAAGATGGACGCCCATCTTTAAAAGGTTCCATATTTGCCTTGTAAACTCTATATAAATAGGTGCTTGGATAGGAGATAGATAACTTTGGTACGAGTACTGTTATGCTACTAGAATATCTCTAGATTTGACATTTGAAGACTTTTGAAAGAGCATTGGCTCTGAAACTATATTGTAATCTATTATTGTTTACTGTAATACATTTGAGCTATGTTTTGGAGTGGGGTTTTTCACTCGTAAGAGTTTTCCCCACGTATATCTTGTCTCTCTCTTATGTCTACTTTCTGTGTGTGTATTGCTACAATATCTCATGTTAATGGTTTAACATTGCTGTAATAGTTACGATAAAGTTGAATTTGCATAGCCCTCTCCTCATTAGATTAGTGTAGGAAGCGTTTTCCGCACACCTAGCTTTCTTTCAGTTGGTATCAGAGCTTGATCACCTTTGGTCCTAGTTGTAGGGTAGGGGTTTTTTGAGCTAATCTTAGGTTGAGTGGGAGTCTATGCAGAGCATTCTGTATCTTATTGCAGCAAGGAGATGACAAGCACATCAGGAAGGTTTGAAGTAGAAGTTCAACGGCAGTAATTTCAAGCTATGGAAGCTCAAGATGGAAGACATGTTAGTTGACCGCAACCTTTGGGAAAGTGTGAACGAAACTAAACTAGTTGCAATGTCACAAGTTGACTGGGATCTCAATGATCGGAAGGCTAAGGGTCTCATAAGACTTAGTCTTGCCGATTCTGTGTTGTTAAGTGTCCATGAGGAGGCTACTGCAACACTCCTTTGGAAGAAGTTGGGGGATGTGTATCAAGTTAAATCCCTTATCAATAAACTTTTCTTGAGAAAGAAGTTTTATTCTCTTCGAATGGAGGATGGAGGATTTGTGGCTGAGCATATGAATGCCTTTAACATGTTGGTTGCACAATTGACATCTATTGGTGTAAAGATGGAGGAGGAGGATCAGTGTATGACCCTGCTTTGTTCTCTGCTGGACTCTTGGGATCATCTTGTCATGGCAATTGGAAGCACCACATCCACATTCAAAATGGAAGAGGTGGTTTCTTTGTTGTTATCTAAAGAGATGCGGAGAAAGTCTTTTGAGGCAGCCAAAGAAGCCCTTGCAGTTCGTGGAAGACCCAAAGAGAAAGGGAAGAAGAAGGACAAGAAAGCTGAGAAGGGTAGATCCAAATTCTGTGGGAGATCTAAATCTCCCAGAAAGTCCAAGGCTCTTTGTTGGAACTGTGGCAAGATCGAGCATTTCCAAAAGGAATGCAAAGAGGAGAAGAAGAAAAAGAAGAAAGCTCCTGATTTAGATTCTAACAAATCACAAGATGATGGTGATGCCTTCATCGTAACCCTGGCAACCCATGCATCTGATGATGTGTGGCTAATCGACTCTGGTGCATCATTTCACATGACCTCGCATCGAGACTGGTTCACTAAGTATGAGGAGTTCGATGGTGGAAAGGTGTATCTAGGTGACGACTCTCATCTGAAGATCATTGGTTGTGGAAGAGTCTCTATTTGATTCCTTGATGGTTGAGTGAAGGGGATCACTGGGGTTATGCACATCCTAGGCTTAGCACAGAACCTACTTTCTGTAAGTATGTTGAATGATGCAGGTGTGTAGGTTGTCTTTTCAAAAGAAGGATGCAAGATGACTAGAGGATCTATGGTGCTTGCTAAGGGTGCTCGGAGAGGTACTCTGTTTTAGCTAGAAGCATACATTGCACAATGCAATAGTTCTTCTAACTCAAGGAAGAGGGCAGAAGTCACTTCATTCCCACCATCTGAACAAGCAGTGAAGGAATCTGTTGTTTCTAGTCTTGATGGTTGTAATTGTGCATTGGAAGTTAAACTTCTTGCAGAAAAGACAATGTTATGGCATAAGAGATTTGGACACATTGGTGAGAAGGGTCTGCGTACCCTGAAAAATAAGAACCTCATTGAGGGGTTAGATGATTGTAATCTTGAGTTTGACTTTTGCGAACATTGTATTTATGGAAAATAAAACCGTGTTCAATTTTACTTGAGTTCTCATAAGTCTTCTGGTGTGTTGGACCTTATTCATTCTGATGTGTTTGGTCCTATTAATGTTCCTTCGTTATCAAAATCTCTATACTTTGTATCTTTTATAGATGATTACAGTAGAAGGACATGGATTTATTTTCTCAGAAGCAAATCTGAAGTCTATAGCAAGTTTAAGGAGTTTAAAGTCTTTGCTAAAAATTAGACTGGTAAAAAGATTAAATGTTTGAGAACTGACAATGGTGGTGAGTTCTGTTCTATAGAATTTGATAAGTATTGCAAGAAACTTGGGATTGAAAGACATAAGATAACTCCATACACACCGCAACAAAATGGAGTTGTAGAGAGGATGAACATGACACTGATGGAGAAGGCTAGGAGTATGCTTAGTGGTGTTGGTCTAGAACAAAAGTTTTGGGCTGAAGTTGTTGTCACTGCCTACTATCTGGTAAACAGATCTGCTACATCAACTCTTGTTGGAAAGACACCCATGGAGGTGTGGTCTGGTAGAAAGCCTTTAGTAAGGCATCTTCGTGAGAAGTGGTCAAAGTTGGAGAACAAAGATGTTAAGTGTATCTTCATTGGCTACAGTGTTGGTGTGAAAGGATACAAGCTTTGGGACCCTGTGGCTGAAAAGGTGTTGTATAGCAGAAGTGTCATCTTCAGAGAGCTTACACCTTCTTCCATTGTTTTGCAACCAAAAGAAAAAGAAAAGAAAAAGGATGTTGTTCAGTTTCCTCTCACCCCTGAGAAGACTGAACAGAAAGACAATGTTGGACTTGATGATGAGGAGAGCTCTAGTAGCTTTGAAAGCTCAGAGGAAGAAGCTGAACCTCAACCTCAAGTCTTGAGGAGGTCTATACAGATAAGAAAGCAACCTGAAAGGTGTGGTTTTACATTGCTTGATTCTAGTTGTGCTTATACTTTAATCACTAATAGTGATGAACCTAGAATTGTATCAGAGGCTTTGGATATGAAGGATGCAGGTTCCTGGAAGGAGGCCATGGAGGAAGAAATGGCTTCTTTGGAAAAGAATCAAACTTGGGACTTGGTGCCTTTGCCTCCTGGACAAAAACCCATTGGATGCAAATGGGTGTTCAAGAAGAAGATTGGTGTAGATGGTAGTATTGAGAAATATAAGGCCAGATTGCTTGCGAAGGGGTTTTCACAAGTGGAGGGTTTAGATTATGGTGAGATCTTCTCTCCTATTGCAAAGCTGACATCCATTTGATTCCTATTGTCACTCACAGTAGCTTATGACTTGGAGGTAGAACAGATGGATGTGAAGACAACTTTCCTTCATGGTGACTTGGAGGAAGAGATCTACATGTCACAGCCAGAGCATTACATGGTGAAAGGTAAAGAAAATCTGGTTTGCAAACCTAAGAAGTCTTTGTATGGTTTGAAGCAATCCCCTAGGAGATGGTACTTGAAGTTTGATGCCTTTGTGTTGTCAATTGGATTTGTGAGATCGAAATCGGATCACTGTGTGTATTATAAATTTGATGGTGATCGTATTCTCATTGTTGCACTATATGTTGATGATATGTTGCTCATTGGGAAGGGTAAAAATATGATTTCTGATTTTAAATCTTAGTTGTTAGCACAGTTTGAAATGGAAGATTTAGCGGTAGCCAGGTACATTCTAGAAATTGAAATCAGAAGAGACAGAACCAACAGAAAACTTTGGTTAAGCCAGAGTAAGTATGTGAAGTCCGTGTTGGATAGTTTTAGCATGGCAGATTGTAGACCATTGTGTGTTCCCATTTCTTTGGGGACAAAGTTGTCTGTTGAGGATTGTCCAAAATCTCCTAGAGAGGTCGAGGACATGAGCAGAGTACCTTATGCTAGTGCTATTGGCAGTTTGATATATGCTATGGTCTGCACAAGACCAGACATTGCATAAGCAGTGGGAGTCCTTAGTTGATTTATGGCTAATCCTGGACGGGTTCATTGGGATACAGTTAAGCGAGTGTTCAGATATTTGAGGGGTTCTTTCGAGTATTCCATTTGCTATCATGGTAATGTTTCAGGACCTCCGCATTATGTTGATATTCATGGTTTTGTGGATTCAGATTAGGCAGGTGACATTGACAGTAGGAGATCCACCAATGCTTATGTTTTTACACTATTTGGTGGTGCTATTAGCTAGATGAGTAAGCGACAACCTGTTGTTGCTTTTTCCACGACAGAAGCTGAGTATATGGAAGCAACTCATGCTTGTAAGGAAGCCATTTGGCTTAAGGGATTGTGTTCAGATATTGGTGTTGATGCAGGTCAGATCACGATCAGTTGTGACAATCAGAGTGCAATTTGCCTTGCAAAGAATCCAACTTTCCATGCTAGAACAAAGCATATTGATGTTCAGTTTCACTTCGTACGAGACATGGTTGAGGATGGAAAGGTAAATTTGGAGAAGGTAGATACTTTGAAGAATGTTCCAGATGCAGTGACAAAACTAGTGGGCACAGAGAAGTTCAGATGGTGTTCAGAGTCTATGGGCCTCTTGGCCCCTAGCAGTTAAATCTTGTCATTGCTTTTGGCCCTTGCAAGGTGTTCGACAAGTGGGAGAATGTTGGGAATTAAGGTGTCTCAACCTTTGCAAATTCCTAATGTTGTATTTATTTATCCCATGTTGAGTTAGCATAGTCAGCACCTAGTGTACATGCAGCAGGGTAAATTTTGGTGACTTTGGCAGCCGCGGTTTCCCCCTAGAATAGTTAATGGGGGTTTGGGGGCAGCCCTCAAAACCTCAAATGATTTTTAATTAATGACAAGTGTCGGTGAGTATCTCTACATGAGAGAAAGGCATCTTTGGGCGGTCAAGGGAGGTTATGACATGTAAGAGGAATATGATATTTTTAGTCAGTGTATGATGGATTCTATGACAGCTGTAAGGTGCATAAGAGGATCTGTCATAACCTTTCTTGGGACTAGGTGCCCACTTTGGGATGGGATGTTGGACAAGTGTCCTTAGGCGTGGGTTTTGGGGCATAAGTCCAAGATGGATGCCCATCTCTAGAAGGTTCCATATTTGCCTTGTAAACTCTATATAAACAGGTGCTTGGATAGGAGATAGATAACTTTGGTACGAGTACTATTATGCTACCGGAATATCTCAAGATTTGACATTCGAAGACACTTGAAAGAGCATTGGCTCTAAAACTATATTGTAATATGTTATTGTTTACTGTAATACATTTGAGTTGTGTTTTGGAGTGTGGGGTTTTTCACCCGTAAGGGTTTTCCCCACGTATATCTTGTCTCTCTCTTATGTCTACTTTCTGTGTGTATGTATATTGCTGCAATATCTCATGTTAATGGTTTAACATTGTTGTAATAGTTAGGATAAAGTTGAATTTGCATAGCCCTCTCCTCATTAGATTAGTGTAGGAAGCATTTTTCACACACCTAGCTTTCTTTCAATTAGATTAGCATAGGAAGTGTGTTCCGCATACCTTGGTTCTTTTCAGTTGGTATCAGAGCTTGATCACCTTTGGTCTTAGTTGTTGGGTAGGAGATTTTTGAGCTGATCTTAGTTTGAGTGGGAGTCCTATGCATAGTATTCTGTAATCTTGTTGCAGGAAGGAGATGGCAGACACATCCAAAAGAATAGAGGTGGAGAAATTTAATGGCACTAATTTCAAGTTGTGGAAACTCAAAATGGAAGACCTCCTTATTGATCGTGACCTATGGGAAACCGTATTTAGTGTAAAACGACTGCTATGGCACAAGCTGATTGGGATCTCAAAGATTGAAAGGTAAAGGGTCTCATAAGACTCAGTTTAGCTGATTCTATCCTGTTAAATATCCATGAGGAGAAGAGCACAAAAGACCTTTGGAAGAAGTTGGGTGATGTTTATTAGGCTAAATCCCTAGTGAACAAACTTTTTCTAAGAAAGTCATATTCTCTGAAGATGGAGGATGGAGGATCTATTGCAAATAACTTGAATGCCTTCAACATGTTAATTGCTCAATTGACATCAGTTGGTGTTAAGATGGAGGAAGAGGATCAGTGTATGACATTGCTTTGTTCTTTGCTAGACTCATGGAATCATCTTGTGGTGGCTATTGGAAGCACCACATCCACTTTCACTTTCACAATGGATGAAGTGGTATCTTCGCTGTTGTCTGAAGAGATGTAGAGAAAGTCTTCTGAGGCAGCTAAAGAGGCTCTTGCGGTTCATGGAAGACCCAAGGAGAAAGGGAAAAAGGACAAGAAAGTTGAGAAGGACAGATCCAAATCCCATGGGAGATCCAAATCTCCTAGAAAGTCCAAGGATCTCTATTGGAACTGTGGCAAAACTGGGCATTTTTAAAAGGAATGTAAAAAGGAGAAGAAAAAGAAGAAGAAGAATGCTCTTGATTCAGATTTTGACAAGTCACAAGATGATGGTGATGCCTTCTGTTGTGAGTATGGGCCTAACTAGTGTTGTCATTGATGCCAACATACTCCTGTTGCATTAATGATAAGGTTTGGATGAGTTGTGTGCTGAGGATATTGAGAAAATTAGTCTCAATCAGGAACAGTGAAGAACAGTGATGACATAAGGTAAAAGTCCAAGACAGGGTGAGGATCAAAGGATGTGGTTTAAAGGGTTTGTAGATATGTGTCTTAATATGTTCCAGTAGAGATTTTAGAGGTCCGCATAAAGATATGAAGAAGTTACAGAAGTTCAAGTAAAACCGGTTCTGGTAGATGTTCAGTGATGACAGAGTGATACAGATAGGTCCGGTGAGATCCGAAAATGCATTCTCCAGTTCTGCAGATTTAAGGAAGTGTTGGGGAAGTCTGTGTGGTGTGTCAACTTAATTGGTTCATGGTTTGAAGGTCCACAAATATCTATTCCTTTGTGATAGTAATGTCAGACTGTGTTCTTGAGGTTGCATATGAAGGAGAGAAGGATTTCAGTAAGTAGAGGAAGTACGAATGTTCTTGGTGTTTCAGGCAAGTTTGTGGAGGTCCTTGGATTGTGTTCAGTTCATGTTTATGGTCCGTATTAGAATTGGGATCCCAGAAATGAAGAATAACTTCCGGATGATGGTGTTCTTTCTGTGACTGGCCGACCGTATGAATTATACATCTTACGGATGTTCTTGTGGATGTTTGCTGGCTTAGATGTTTGTTCCTAAGTTGATGTCATGTATAAATAAGGGATTGCGAAGTCATTTCAGAAGTGGACTTGTGGAGATGAGTGTGTGGTAGCGAGGAAAAGAGCAAAAGGCAAAGCAGAAGGTTTGGGCTTAAATGGAACTGACTCAAGCATGGTGAAGATGCTATTTACCAGTTCAAGTATGTGATACTTATTCTTTTGTAGATAGTGTGTCTCTTTTAGGCAGTGAGCCTCTTGTGAGCAGTGTGCTTGGGTAGTGAGCCCTAATTAGCATGTACCATTTTGTTCTTTCTATTTGTTGTTCTCAAAATCAGTTGCGCTTGGTTTTGTAGACAACCCCCACGAAACTTGTCCATTTTGTGAATCTACACTCTAAGCTCGCAAATTGAGACAAGACTCCCTTGATCCCATGCGAAGTTATCTGATGTCCTAAATCCATCTGCAATCCGTCCTCAAATTGACTCTTCGATATTTGCGTGGATCGGTTAAGTTGTAAACTGATGAAGATTGTCAATTTTTAGTCAATTTCATGTGTTAGAAAACTTTTGAGTTTTGACATGTAAAAGCGGTGTTTTCAACCGCTATTACATGTTAAAGGTTTTGTGTTGACATGTAAGAGTGGTGTTTTTCACCGCTATTACATGTTGGAAGTCTTTTTGTTCTAGCATGTACGAGTGGTGTTTTCAGCTGCTCATACATGTTTGTGGTGTTCGAAGCCTAGTGTCAAGGTGGCTAAAACACCCGCTAGTACATCTTTTAACTCACATCAGTTAACTTGTGTGCAATAAATGCATACTTAGGTTTTGTATGTGAGGAGGTTTTGAAGCCATTTTTAACCTTTTTGTTTGTTATTCTTCTGCTATCATTTGTGCTTGAGCCAACACCACGGAGGTGAGTCTGAAGGAAATCACTACGTTTTGGATTCATCGTTGATGCTTCTTCCTCTTGGTAGGCTTGTCTTTATTTCATTGCTTTGAGTTCCTTCATTCATTTTTGTATTCTCGATTACGAAGTCCTAAATTTTACTTAAAACCTAGCTAGGTTTTTAATTTTTGTATCAATTACTAGGTTTTGGTTTAAGTTTTCTTGTTCCCTTGCTGTTGTCTAACCTAGGGTTTTTGTGTCGTCCCACTTGTGTTTCCGTTTGTATGAACGGTGGTTAAATCACGCTAACCATTTAAACCCCAGTGAACCCTGGTCACTGACATGTGATGTCGGCGTTTCTCACCGCTTTACTAAGTCTCCACTTGGTATGATGTCTAGGTCATTGATATGCAAGGCCAATGTTTTTTACTACTTTTGAACCCTTCAAAGGTTCATCCAAACATAGGGTACATGAACGGTGTTTCCCGCCGCCTTGTACAAATTGAGCTATCCTTGCTGTCGGAGCGGCGTTTTCACCTGCCTTCACAGTTGAAGTCTTAACCCTTTCTACCTGCCATGTCGGTGTTTTCACCCGCCCGAGCATCTGAAGTTTCAACCTCCTTATTATCTGCAATGGCGGTGAAATTCCCTGCTCCAACACATTATTCAGATGATAACATGTAACGGCAGTGTTTTTCACTACTTATGCATGTTAACTAATAAACCTCCTTATTACATGCAACAGCGGCGAAAACACCCACCTTTACACATGAGAACCCTTCCTTCATGCAAGAGCGGTCATTTTGACCGCTCATGCATGTTTTCCTATACTTTTTCCTAACACTGAAGTATTCATTTTTCAAAAGACTTTTAGCCCGCTTTCACCTTCACCTTGATTTGCCACACTCAAGCCCTTTAAACACGTGTTTTCCTATCCATGATCATCGAGTCGCAGTTATCCTAGTTTATCCAATTTTTTCCCTTGACTGCGAGATCATGGCTTTTTGCAGTTCTCAACCAGCATTCGTGGTGAGTTTCAAACTCAAAGTTTTCTTCAAGAAGCTCATGTCAGAACCATCTCCATCAAAGGCTAAAATCATGAAGTACAAGTACCAGGGTGTCTTTCCGGTGACAGCAGTACAATCAAACATTGATGAAATCAGAGACACAAAAATTGGGCATGTGGACATGGCAGAGTTTGTAGATAGAACAAAATAGACAAATCCTTCTAAGCCTATGTAGAAAATCATTGACAACAATATTCATTTGGTTGCATCATTTCCAGTCTCTGCACACAATCCAGAATTTGTTCTGCAAGTGGCCAGTCATTACAACAAAGATACCAGAGCTGTGACAAATTCTTAGGGAAATGTAATCATGAGATTTGATGAGGAATTCCTCGACAAAATCTTCATGTGTCCACCCATTGAAAACATTGGACAGATTGACTTTGCCCAGGGTTAACAAGATTATGATAATGATGTGGAATCTGCCAGGAGGTATATAAATAACAAGTGGTTAAAGATTCCTAGAGGTAATTTGACCAGATGGCCAAAGGATCTTCATAGGAGTGATTTTGTAGAGGAGGTTTGTGATTTGATTACTCTTTTGAGTCACATCAGAGGACTCCCTTCTGCTTCTAAATTCCAAGACTGGATGTACACCTACATCAAGGTAATTCTCTGAGGAACACAAAGGATATTTTGGGGAGAGCAAGTTAGCAATGCATTGCACGAGCAACTGGTAAGGGTCAATACCACCTTCAAATTTTATATGACCTCTTATCTTATCTATGCTGCTGCAAGCATGCAAAACTTTCTAGGTTTAACCCAAGTAGGAGATAGGAGATTGATCCCAGTGTATGAATATTACCCCCAAATCACTTTGAAGGGGTCAATTCATCATTTCCGAAGAGTCAATGATGCATTCTTTTCAGTTTTCATGTACTTATGGGATGGTAAACTGGTTTAGAAAAGGGTTTCTGATGAAGCTTGGTGGGTTGTGAATTCTTTTGGCTACTTATTCTTGCAATTTCCCACCTTCACATATCTTCGGGTAGGGTATTATCTTGGTTACCCTTATATGCTTCCACGGTATCCTAGTGACCGCATTGTTCTTATGGAGCTATGTAGATAGCTAATTGTGGTGCATAACAAACAGATGGAACTAAAAAAATCAGGGATAAAGTTCCCCATTGAAATTAGGAGGTACTCAGTTCAATCCGCCAATAAAGCAAAAATAATTCACTCAGAGTTGCAATTGGTCACCATGAAGACCTACAAGAAAAGAAACCATTTTGACTTCAGAAGAGTTCAGGATAAAATCAAGAGGAAGTCAACTTTTCATATACCAATGGTTGAAGACATATGGGCAGATCTCAGAACCCAGAATGAGATTAGAAAACTAGATTTCTGCAGACTCCACCTGAGTCAAATTGAAGAACTAGGCCTCGCTGATATTCCAGATGGAATGGAGGATGATGGGGATGCCCTAGATCCTAAATATAACACAGAAAATGTGGAGGCTTCACCTCTTCCAGAGGTGAAATGGTCAGTCAAGAAAGAAACATGTATTAGGAAAAGGTTCCAACCAATACTGGCTAACACCAATATATGGTTAGAAAGTCAAGGAATTAAATTGAAAGAGTTTCTTTCAGGATCTAAAGCTAAAACACAGGAGCAAACAGGTAAGAAGGCTGAAAACATAACTAAAAACAAGAGTGACATCTCTTCTTCTTCCAAGATACGCAAACCAAAGATCAAATTTGTATCTAAAGGGGGAAAGAAGAAGGAAACTATAGAAACTTCTGATGTCACTGAGTCAAATGCTAAAGATACTAATGTTGATTAGATAGAAATTGAAGATATTGATGCTGAAGAACAAAATGTTCAAAAGTCTAAGACAAAGGTATCTGATGAATCTGATAAGGAAGAGGAAGCCAAACAAAGTAAAGATGAAGAAGAGGTAGAACAACTTGGTGGTTCCCCTCAAACTCCTGTGAAAGATCTTCCCTCTGAGACACAAGTTCCTTCACCTCCTCCTCATGTTTCAGTTTCTGATAGTTTGCCAGTGGTTTCAAATGTTCCTCTTTCGCCAATTTTTGTTGTTTCTTCCGACAATACTCCTCCTTCTATGAAAACTAGTTTTGGAATTGTTTTTAATTCTTCTGGTTCCATTCCAAGCTTATCTTCCCCTTCTTTTGACATTGGGGAACAAACTATTTTAGAGAACCTTCTGGATGCTTGACAAAAGGTTGTTGATACAGGTGTGGTATTTACCAAGACAAGTCCTATTGTGACTATCACAAGTACAAACATGGAGCCAGAAAAACAAGTAACTTAGATTCATCTCCAGTTGTTGGCGCTTCTACACTTCCTCCATGGTTATCTGTGTATACCCCAAAGAGGAAGAAGCAAGCTATCTCGCCTGACGAGATCGATATTGAAAAACTGTTACATGTAAAAGCAAAGAATCAGAAGAAGCCTAAAACTATTTCTAGGCTTGTCAACGAAAAGGGGATCAGATATGCAGAAATCGCCAAACCACCAGAAGATGCCACCGCCAACACTTTTGACATGAATGATTATGTCATCTCAAGGGTTGAGTTAGGCAAGCTGACTCATGAGGGTGTAAAGGCAGATTTCCAGACTACTGCCAGTACTTTACTTGAAAAATATGACAAAGCCAAGAAGGAGAAAGAACAGTATAAAGCAAAAGCAGAACAACTTGCCGTTGTCCTTCAAAAAATAGTAAAGTCGTCAGAGATGGTAGAAACCATGGCAGTGACAATGGAAGATCCCTTGATTCAAAAGGTTGAGAAAGCACAAGCAAGGGGAAGAGTAGTGGGAGATATAATGGAATGCCTATTGGCTCAAGGGCAAATCCTACTAAAAACCACTGTAGAAAGAAAGGAGAAAATGGACAAAGCTAAGGCGGAGCTGGACAACCTAGTAGATCTACTCTCACAAGAGCTGCAAGATCAAGAAGAGATCCTAGAAGAGTGGATAGATATGAAGAAGATCAAGATAAAGAATCTGGTCACCATTGGGGTCATCACCAACAGGGAATCATATCTTAAGACCAAAGAAACTATGGCTCATCATATATACATAATAAAGAGTATACTTGAAGATTTATGCCAAGCTCGAGAAGCCAGTGAAGATAGTGGTGTCACACTTCTACACCGGCTAGAAGAACTTCCATGTACCTTGACAGGGGAAGATCACAAATTTCTTTTGGCACAGGAATTGGTAAGTTCTTTTGAACAAATGGTCCAAAGGAAGTTTGAAGAGGAGGCACCCTCAGTGCTTTTAATGGATAACCTATATGACCAACATTCTACTTTAGAGAACCTGAAAGGTAATCTGGACAAGCATGAAAAGGTAATAAAAGTAGTGAAAGATGCAATTCTTCGAGCCAGCACCATCTCAGAGAACACAGCAAAACCAGATGCATGCAAGATAACGGCTGTCCAAGCTATGTACTAGAATTTTTTGAAGAAAAATGACAGAGGAAACTAGTGCCTTAGTTTATTTTTCCTGTACTTAATATGTAATTTGAATTTTGTTTTGGACATTCTCATATGTAATTTTCCAAAATGAAATTACATGTGAAACAAGAGAAGTCTCAACTCAAATAGGACTCTTTTTGTTGAATAAGTCAAAGTAGTTGTAAATTTCCTATTTTTGCTCTAGGCTCCTCCATATAAATAAAGAGGGCCTCTTTTGTAAATATTATCTTTTGTCTATTGCAAGAACACTCTGGCGAATTGAAAAGCAAATCAAGACTTTGTGCTTCTTTGTGAAAATCAATTATCAAATATTTATCAATACAAGAAAGCAAGTTCAATTCCAATCTTTGTCTTGGGGTTATTTGTGTTATGATAGCATTGTTCTTATGTCTTGTTATCATAATTGTCTTTGGTAATAATTGAAGTGTGGAGTTTATTTCAAGTGATTGAAGAGCACTCTTAATTTGATTCTGATAGACTTTGTGTTATCAAATCATTTGCGAGGATTATGTTTATGTTTGTGAGAATACAATAGTTTGGAGACTTTGCGCTGCAAGTAGTTATATTCAATTTACTTTTATCATCTTGAAGAGGAGTGAAGACTTTAGGCTGCATTCAACTTCAAATAGTTCTATTGGCAATTAGCAAGTGAGGTAATAGAAAACTTTGTGTTTCTATGATTTTGTGATAATTTATAAGTCCTTTATCAATAGTTTGAAGTATAAACATCTATTCTGAAAAAAGAGAATGAGATGAAATGGAACCACCACAAATATAGTTTTTAGTGTACATAAATTTCTTAAGTTATTTTGTTTGTAAAAATCAAGCAACCAGAGGGAACCTCCCCTTGCTGAGAGGAGAGACTTTTTGTCGTCATAGCTGTGGCTGATATACCCATTTTGCTGTTAGTGAGTTAATGACAAAATATTCACCCAACACTATTCTTCTAACAGAGAATATTATCTTGGGTTAATCACCCCATGGTTTTTCCATTAACCGGGTTTTCCACATCAAAAATCTTGGTGTTATGTGTTAATGTGTATCTGCTCTTAATTTGTTGCATTATGCTTTCATGATTGATTTACTATTATGCTTGTGTGGATTTAAGTATTTGATTTGGAAGAAAGTTTTGGACAACTGATTCACCCCCCCTCTCAGTTGTCTACCCTAAGTCTAACAATTGGTATCAGAGCTAAGTTCCTCTAAAAGGAGCTTAACCGCTTGAGGAGATCCAGGATGTCATCCTACAAGAAGGATAGTCTGAAGTTTGATGGAACTAACTTTGCTCTTTGGAAAGGTCATATGAAATGTCACTTGCAGTGTATGGGAATGGCGTACTGGTCCATGGTTACAAAATAATATGTACCTCCACAGGGTGGTCCGACAACCCTAAATGAAACTGAAAATAATATGCGGACCAAAGAGGCTCTTCTAAGTGCATTATCTGACTCAGAGCTCTCAAATGTTATTGATCTACCAACTGCCTTTAAGATTTGGAATAAACTGGAACTTTTGCATGAAGGAGACTAGTATGTTAAATGTGCAAGGTTACAAAGTTTAACAGGGAAATTTGAAAAACTGAAGATGAGAGATGATGACAATATTACCTCTTTTATGCCAAGAGTGAATGAGCTAGTTTGTGGAATTAGAAATGTAGGTAGAACCCTGAGTGAAGAAGAGATCATTGGTAAAGTTCTCAGATCCCTTCCTACTTCTTACAAAATCAAGGCTTTTGCAATCGAAGAATTCAGAGCTCACACAACAATCACAAGAGATCAATTGATTGGTAAGTTGGCTGCTTTTGAAATGGCCGAGTTTGGAGATGATCCTCCAAAGACTGAATCTGCATTCAAAGCCAGTGCCTCTGTAAAAGGGAAATAAAGGTTTGATCTGGAAGAAAACTTTTCAAGGAAGCTATCATGGTATGAAAAAGCAAGAAAAGACTTGGAAGAAGAAGAAGCTGAAACTGCTCATCTTGAAGCTCTTATTGCAAAAAGATTGCCAAGAGGATCTAATAAGTATGAAGGAAAATTACCTTTTAAGTGTTTTAACTGCAATAAAATTGGTCATTTTGCCTCAAGATGTCCGAAAAGATTTTCAAGACCAAATCCTAACATACCAAGGTTTCAAAAGAATTGTTACTATGTTCATGAAGAAGATGATAATGAAGGAGTAACAGATGATGAATCAGAGACAGGAAACAAATCCGGTAATGAATGGGTGTTTATTGCCATCAAAGAAGAGGAACCAATATCCTCTGCATCTGTCAATCATAAAGTTGAAGCAAAAGCTCTAGCTGCCCAAGTTGAAGCAAAGGATGATTGGGTCATTGACAGTGGATGCTCTCACCATATGATAGGTGACAAGAATAAGTTCTTAAATTTGGAGAAGTATGAAGGAGGAATTGTAAAGTTTGGAGATAATTCTGTTGGCAAAATCAGAGGTAGAGGAACTATTTCTCTTGATGGAAAGAACAAAACCGGTAATGTACTGTATGTTGAAGGATTAAAACACAATCTTCTTAGTGTTGGACAACTGGTGGACAAAGGCTATGATCTCAGATTCAGGAATAGAAAATGCAAGATCTTTGAAAGTTTCGGAACAAAGATTGCATCTGGTACTCAAACTAAAGGTAATATCTTCCACTTGGTTGGTACTGGTAAAAGTTGCTTATTTGCTCAAATTGATCAGAATTGGTTATGGCATAGGAGGATGCATCATGTGAATTTTGATAATATCATCAAGATAAGCAATACTTAGGTTGTAAGAGATCTTCCCAAATTAGTGAAACCTATTAATAGCTTGTGCAAAGAATGTCAGTTGGGCAAACTGAGCAGAGTCACATTCAAAAGTAAGGAATTGTCTTCTACCAGACTGTTGGACTTAGTTCATACTAATCTTTGTGGTCTGGCAAGAGTTAGGAGTATCCAAGGTAATAGATACTTCATGTTGCTAATTGATGACTATTCCTGGATGATGTGGGTAACCTTTCTGAAATAAAAATTTGAAGCACTTGAAAAATTCAAAATATTCAAGGCCATGGTGGAGAATGAAACTGGATTAAAATTGAAATGTCTTGAGGTCTGATAGAGGTGGAGAATTCACATCTGGTGAGTTCATAGACTTCTATGAAAAACATGGAATAAAGAGACCGTTGTCTGCCCCTAGAACTCCACAGCAGAATGGAGTAGTTGAGAGAAAGAACCGGACCATCTAGGAAGCTTCCAGGATCATGATGATGGAAGCAAATGTTCCTCAGATCTACTGGAGAGAAGCTGTTAGCATTGCAGTCTACACTCTCAATCGAGTTCAAATTAGAAACAATACCGGTAAGACTCCTTATGAACTTTGGTTTGGCATTACTCCCACTGTGAGATATTTTAGAGTTTTTGGTAGCAGATGTTACATTAAAAGGGATGAAGATCTAGGAAAGTTTGATGCTAGAAGTGATGAGGGAATATTCTTGAGTTACTCTACTCAAAGCAAAGCATACCAGTGTTACAATAAGAGACTGAGAAAGATTGTAGAAAGTGTAAATGTGAAGGTTGATGAAGAAATTGAAAGACTCACAAGAATTCATGAGTTTGATGAAGATGATCAGAATGGTGTTCAGATTCAAAGTATCCAAGCCTCTTCTAAGAAACAAAGTCAAGTTCATCTAGTAAGTCAGGAAGAAGAGATAAGTCTCAATGAGACTGATCAAGAGTTAGAGGTGCAAGAAACTCCCAAAGTTCCAAGGTATGTAACTCTAAACCACTCTGAAGATTAGATCATAGGTGACAAAAGCAAAGAAGTGCAAACAAGGAGGAGAATTACTCAAAATTTAGATGAGTATTGTCTAATTTCAAAGATTAAACCTAAGACAGTGAATGAAGCTTGCAATGATGAAAATTAGTCAAAAGCAATGGAGGAAGAACTAATGCAAACTGAGAAAAATCACACTTGGGATATTGTTCCCAAACCTAGAAACAAGAATGTGATTGGAACCAAATGGGTCTTCTAGAACAAACTGAATGAAGCTGGTGAAGTAATCAGAAATAAAGCTAGATTGGTCTACAAGGGTTACTCTCAGATTGAAGGAGTTGATTTTGAAGAGACTTTTGCTCCGGTGGTAAGAATTGAAGCAGTAAGATTATTCCTTGCATTTGCTACCTTTAAGGATTTCAAGGTGTATCAGATGGATGTCAAATCTGTCTTCCTAAATGGTAATTTAGAAGAAGAAGTGTACATTGAGCAACCGGATGGATTTCAATTGTCTGATCATGGTGACATGGTCTGCAAATTGAAAAAGGCACTATATGGACTGAAGCAAGCCCCAAGAGCCTGGTATGAAAGATTGGATAAGCATCTCTTGAAGATTGGTTTCAACAAAGGTACTGCTGACAGTAATTTATATTTCAAAATTGATCATGAAAATATCTTAATTGTTGAAGTATTTGTTGAAGATATCATTTTTGGAGGAAGAGATAGTATGTGTAAAACTTTTGCAAGTCAAATGAAAAGTGAGTTTGAGATGTCCATGCTTGGAGAAATGAATTTCTTTTTGGGTCTACACATTACTCAAACAAAGAAAGGAATCTTCATTTCTTAGTCAATATGTGAAAGAATTATTGAGGAAATTTGGGATGGAAGACGCAAAGCCAATGAACACTCTAATGGAAATCGGATGCAAGTTGAGCAAAGATGATGACTCTCCCAAGGTTGATCAGACAAAATATAGGTCAATGATTGGAGGACTGTTGTATCTCACTCAAACTAGACCAGATATTATGCCGACTGTTGGTCTTGTTACTAGATTCCAAGCTGATCCTAGAGAATCTCATGTTATGGAAGTCAAGAGGATTCTTAGATATCTAAAGGGGATAGTTGAGTATGGGTTGTGGTATCCTAGAGATCATGATTTCTCTCTTCATGCATATACAGATGCTAATTGGGCAGGAGATGTGGATGATCATAAGAGTACTAGTGGTGGAGCATTCTTTTTGGGGAAGAGATTAGTTTCTTGGTTAAGCAAGAAACAAGAAGCAATATCTCTATCCACTGCAGAAGTAGAATATATTGCTATAGCAGGTAGTTGTACTCAAGTTTTATGGATGAAACAGATGTTAAGAGACATCAGAGTAGAGTATGAGGAGCCCACCATAATTTTTTGTGATAATTCAAGTGCAATAAACATATCCAAGAATCCAGTGTTGCATTCAAAGACTAAACATATATCCATCAAATTTCACTTTTTGAGAGAGCAAGTGAACAAGAATCAAGTCAGATTGGAGTTTGTGCCTTCAAAGGATCAGATTGTAGACATCATTACTAAACCTCTACCTAAGGACTCTTTTGAGTATCTCAGGGAGAAGTTAGGGGTTATTACCCCTCCAGTGGTGAACTAAGGTGCACTGATGTGTATCAGTCTGGTGGATATCACAGTCACATCTTGTGGTCCGGATTGATGATGGGGAGCTACTACTCAAGGGGAGCAACAGGCATGGTTCTGAAGTAGTGGAACTGCAAGTATGTGCCCTTTGCCATTGATGTCAAAGGGGGAGAGAAGACATGTGAAAAACAAGTGGTTACTAATCAAAGGGGGAGCAGTAAAGGGAGAGAAGACATGTGAATGGTTGTTGCTGATAGGGGAAGTTGTGATAGTAAGGTGATTTTCTTATCTTGATGGTTAAAATAGTTTTTCACATCATATGTTGCCATCAATGACAAAGGGGGAGATTGTTGCAAGTATGGGCCTAACTGATGTTGTCATTGATGTCAACATACTCCTATTGCATTAATGATAAGGTTTGGATGAGTTGTGTGCTGAGGATATTGAGAAAATTGATCTTAATCAGGAACAGTGAAGAACAGTGATGACATAAGGTAAAAGTCCAAGACAGGATGAGGATCAGAGGATGTAGTTTAAAGGGTTTGTAGATATGTGTCTTAATATGTTCTAGTAGAGATTTTAGAGGTCCGCATTAAGATATGAAGAATTATAGAAGTTCAAGTAAAATCGGTTCTGACAGATGTTTAGTGATGACAGAGTGATACAGATAGGTCCGGTGAGATCCATAAATGCATTCTCTAATTCTGCGGATTTAAGGAAGTGTTGGGGAAGTTTATGTGGTGTGTCAACTCGATTGGTTCATGGTTTGAAGGTCTGCAAATATCTATTCCTTTGTGACAGTAATGGCAGACTGTGTTCTTGAGGTTCTGGATGAAGGAGAGAAGGATTTCAGTAAGTAGAGGAAGTGTGAATGTTCTTGGTGTTTTAGGCAAGTTTGTGGAGGTCCTTGGATCGTGCTCAATTTGTGTTTATGGTCCGCATTAGAATTGGGGTCCTGGAAATGAAGAATAATTTCCAGATGATGGTGTCTTTCTGTGACTGGCCGACCGGATGAATTATACATCTTGCGGATGTTCTTGTGGATGTTTGCTGACTTAGATGTTTGTTCCTAAGTTGATGTCATCTATAAATAAGGGATTGCAAAGTCATTTTAGAAGTGGACTTGTGGAGATGAGTGTGTGGTAGTGAAGAAAAGAGCGAAAGGCAGAGCAGAAGGTTTGGGCTTAAATGGAACTGACTCAAGCATGGTGAAGATGCTATTTACCAGTTCAAATATGTGATACTTATTCTTTTGTAGACAATGTGTCTCTTGTAGACAGTGAGCCTCTTGTGAGCAGTGTGCTCGGGCAGTGAGCCCTAATTGGCATGTGCCATTTTGTTCTTTCTATTCTTCTAACAGAGAATATTATCTTGGGTTAATCACCCCATGGTTTTTCCCTTAACCGGGTTTTCCATGTCAAAAATCTTGGTGTTATGTGTTAATGTGTATCTACTCTTAATTTGTTGCATTATGCTTTCATGATTGATTTACTATTATGCTTGTGTAGATTTAAGTATTTGATTTGGAAGAAAGTTTTGGACAACTGATTCACCCCCCCTCTCAGTTGTCTACCCTAAGTCTAACACCTTCATCGCAGCCCTAGGCACCCATGCATCTAATGATGTGTGATTGATTGATTCTGGTGCATCATTCCACATGACCTCGCATCAAGATTGGTTTACAAAATATGAAGAGTTTGATGGTGGAAGAGTGTACCTGGGTGACGATTCTCATCTAAAGATTGTTGGTCATGGAAGAGTCTCAATCTGATTCCTTGATGGACAAGTGAAGGGGATCACTGGGGTTATGCACATCCCGGGCCTAACACAGAATCTTCTTTCTATAAGTATGTTGAATGATACAGGTGTGCAAGTTATCTTTTTGAAGGATGGATGCAAGATGACTAGAGAATCTATGGTGCTTGCTAAGGGTACTCGGAGAGGTACTCTATTTCAGCTGGAGGCATGCACGTCATAGTGTAATAGTTCTTCTGACTCAAAGAAAAGAGCTGCAGTCACTTCATCTCCACCATCTAAACAAGCAGTGAAGAAATCTGTTGTAACTAGTTCTGATGGTAGTGCACATGCTTTGGAAGTTAAGCTTCCTACTGAAAAGACTATGTTATGGCATTTGAGATATGGCCACATTCGGTGAGAAGGTTCTGTGTACCCTGAAAAATAAAAACCTCATTGATGGGTTAAATGATTGTAATCTCGAGTTTGACTTTTGTGAACATTGAATTTATGGAAAGAAAAACCATGTTTAGTTTTACTCTAGTTCTCACAAGTCTTCTGGTTTATTGGATCTTATCCATTCTGATGTGTTTGGTCCTGTTAATGTTCTTTCGATTTCCAAATCTATATATTTTGTATCTTTCATAGATGACTACAGTAGAATGACATGGGTTTATTTTCTTAGAAAAAAATCTGAAGTCTTTAGTCAGTTCAAAGAGTTTAAAGCTTTTGTTGAGAATCAGACTAGTAAAAATATTAAGTGTTTGAGAACTGATAACGGTGGTGAATTTTGTTTGGCAGAGTTTGAGAAGTTCTGTAAAGAGCAAGGGATTGAAAGACATAAGACAACTCCTTATACCTCGCAGCAAAATGGAGTTGCAGAGACTATGAATAGGACACTGATGGAGAATGCTAGGAGTATTCTTAGTGGAGCAAGCCTCGAACAAAAGTTTTGGACTGAAGCTGTAGCCACTGCTTTCTATCTAGTAAACAAATCTCCTACATCAACTCCTATTGGTAAGACACCTATGGAGGTGTGGTCTGGTAAGAAGCCTTTAGTTAGACATCTTCATGTTTTTGGTTGTGAGGCATATGCACATGTGCCTAGGGAGAAACGGTCTAAATTAGAGAATAAGGTTTTTAAGTGTATCTTCATTGGCTATGGTGTCAGTGTGAAAGGATACAAGCTTTGGGATCATATGGCTGAAAAGGTGTTGTATAGCATAAGTGTTATCTTCAGAGAGCTAACACCATCTTTCATTGTTCTACAACCAGAATAAACAGAAAAGAAAGAGGATGCGGTTCAATTTCCTTCTACTCCTAGGAAGATTGAATAGATGGACCCTATGAGACCTGATGATGAGGAGAGCTCTAGCAGCTTTAAAATCTTAGAAGAAGAAGTAGAACCTCAATCTTAGCCATTAAGGAGGTCTACATGAACAAGAAAGCAACTTGATAGGTTTGATTATTCATTTCTTGATTCTAGTTGTGCTTTTGCTTTACTTACTAACATTGATGAGCCTAGAACTATAAAAGAGGCTATGGGCATGAAAGATGCAGGTTCTTGGAAGGAGGCCATGGAAGATGAGATGGATTCTTTGGAAAAGAATAAAACATGGGACTTGTGGCCTTTGCCTGATGGATGGAAACCCGTTGGATGCAAATGGGTGTTCAATAAGAAATTTAGTGCAGATGGCAGTGTTGAAAAGTACAAGGCTAGATTGGTTGTGAAGGGTTACTCACAAGTGGAGGGAATTAATTATGGTGAAATTTTCTCTCCCATTGCAAATATGACATCCATTTGATTTCTATTATCTCTTGCAGCTGCTTATGACTTAGAGGTGGAATAGATGGATGTGAAGACAACTTTCCTTCATGGTGATTTGGAAGAAGAAATCTACATGTCACAACTAGAGCATTACATTGTGAAAGGTAAAGAAAATTTGGTTTACAAGTTGAAAAAGTCTTTGTATGGTTTGAAGCAGTCTGCTAGGATGTGGTACTTGAAGTTTTATGCCTTTGTGTTGTCAATTGGTTTTTTGAGATCAAAATCAGATCATTGTGTGTACTACAAGTTAGACAATGATTGTATTCTCATTGTTGCATTATATGTTGATGATATGTTGTTGATTGGGAAGGGTAAGAATATAATCTCTGATTTTAAGTCTTAGTTGTTAGCACAGTTTGAAATGAAAGATTTAGGGGCATCCAGGTACATTCTGGGAATGGAAATTAAAAGAGATAGAGAAAACATACAACTTTGGTTAAGCTAGAGTAAATATGTGAAGACCGTGTTGGATAGGTTCAGCATGGTAGATTGTAGACCATTGTGTGTTCCTATTTCTTTGGGGACAAATTTGTCTATTAATGATTGTCCAAAATATCCTAGTGAGGTGGAGGACATGAGTAGAGTACCTTATGTTAGTGCTATTGGCAGTTTGATGTATGCTATGGTCTACACAAGACCAGACATTACCCAAGCAATAGGAGTCCTTAGTCAATTTATGGCTAATCCTGGACGGGTACATTGGGATGCAGTTAAGCAAGTGTTCAGATATTTGAGGGGTACTTCCAAGTATTCCATTTTATATCATGGAAGTGCTACAGGACCTCCACATTTAGTTTGTATTCGCGGATTCTGATTGGACAGGTGACATTAATAGTAGGAGATCCACCAGTGCATATGTGTTCACTATGTTTGGTGGTGCAATTAGTTGGATGAGTAAGTGACAACCTGTGGTTGCTTTGTCCACAAAAAAAGCTGAGTACATGGCAGAAAATCATGCTTATAAGGAAGCCATTTGGATTAAGAGATTGTGTTCAAATATTAGTGTTGATGCAAGATAGATTACGATTTGTTGTGACAGTCAGAGTGGGATTTGCCTTGCGAAGAATCCAACTTTCCATGCCAGAACAAATCATATTGATGTACAGTTTCACTTTGTGTGAGACATGGTAGAGGATGGAAAGGTAAATTTGGAGAAGGTAGATACTTTGAAGAATGTTACAGATGCATTGACCAATCTAGTGGGCACAGAGAAGTTCCTATGGTGTTCAGAGTCTATGGGCCTCTCGGCCTATAGCAGTTAAATCCTATTAATTCTACTGGCTCTTACAAGGTGTTTGAGAAGTGGGAGAATGTTGGGAACTAAGGTGTCTCAACCTTGGTAATTCCTTGTATTATTTTCATTGTATTTATTTATTTATTGCCTATGTTATAAATTAAATTGTCATCTTGTGGGATGTGGCACAGTGATGTGTCATCCTACATGGAAGATGACAACTTGTGATTTTGTCCTCACATAAGGAGATAGGAATCCCACTTTGTGGTAGAATATTTTGCCATGTGTCGGCATCTTGGATGTTAAGTAAGGGAATATTGACTGAAACAGTCATGACAGATTCCTATGACAAAGTTATGACATGTAAGAGTTGGAAATAAGAGATTCTATGACAGGTGAAGACATGTGTCGAAGAGCATCTTTGAAAAATGTATCTTTGGGCACCCCAAGGTGGACTATGACATGTTGTAAGAGAATATGCTATTTATAGCCTGTGTATGATAGATTTTCTTACAACTGTAAGTTATGATAGCTATGACAGATTCTATGATAGTCGTAAGAGTCGTAAGAGCATCTGTCATAGCCCATTTTGGAAATAGGTGACCTCTTTAGGATGGGGTGTGTGGACAAGTGTCAGAAGCATCTTACAATGTTGACCAAGTGTCCATAGGCATGGGTTTTGGGCCATGAGGCCAAGTTGGACGCCCATTCCAAGATAGAGGCAATTTTACCTTGTATTTTCTATATAAACAAGTGCTCTGAGGAGGAGTTGCATTATGTGATTGACATGTACTGTTATGCTGTTAGAATACCTCCAGATACGAGTGTCAAAGACTCCTAAGAGCTTGTATTGCAAGTGTATTGTAAATAACATTTAGATTTGTTAAGACATTGTGCAAGTTTTGGAGTGGGGTTTTTCTCCCGAAAGGGTTTTCCCCACATTAAATCTTTTCTCTCTCTTCTTCTGTGTCATTCTATGTGTATATTGTTTGCTGCAATATCTCTGTTATTGGGTTGATAACACTGTAATTGTAAGGATTTGAAAGAATTTGCACTCTACTTCCCTCATTAGATTAGCGTAGGAAGTGTGTTCTACGTACCTTGCTTCCTTTCAGGTATTCAAAGAAGTATAATTTTTGACAAGGATACAAAATTTATGGGTCATTTTTGGAGGAATCTATGGAAAACGTTGGGCACAAATCTAAGTTTTAGCTCTGCTTATCATCCACAAATGGATTGATAGACTGAGGTTTTTAATAGAAGCCTTGGAAATTTGTTGAGATGTCTTGTTGGTAATTCAGCTAGAAGTTGGGATCTTATATTAGCACAAGTTGAATTTGCATATAATAATTCCCCAAACAAAAACACAGGTTTCAGCCCTTTCTATGTGGTGTATGGAATGCATCCAAGAGGTGTGTTTGAACTTCGTGATCTTGCTAGAATGGAAAAGAGGAGTACATATGAGGAAGAATTTGCTCAAGTCATTCATGACATTCAAGAGAAGGTGAAAAATAACATTGAAGGCAACAATTTGCAGTATAAAAGGCATGTTGATCAGAAGAAAATGGAGTTACAGTTTCAGGTTGGAGACCTTGTATTGGCACATCTTCGAAAGGAGAAATTTTCTATAGGAACATACAATAAGCTTCAGATGAAGAAGATTGGTCCATGTCAAATCCTTAGGATGTTTTCAGCCAATGCTTATGAAATTTCTCTACCTATAGACTTGAACATATCTCCTATTTTTCAATGTAGCATATTTATATCCATACAGAGGAGATATAGAAGCAAAAGAGGTTGAAGCAACAATTCCATCTATGGGAGAACAATCTGGGATAGTCGATGTTCCACAACAATTATAATCCATTCTAGATAAATAATTACTGAACAAACTCGTAAGCATGAATATTTCAAGTATCTTGTCAAATGGTGCAATCACCTCATTGAAGATGTATCATGGCTCACTAAAGATGAAATCAATAAGTTAGGTCATTCAGTTGTAGACCTCATAAGACAAAGCTCATGATTTCTTTTTGCCTGAGAGTTTGATGCAGGGGCATCTTGCCTCTTTCAATTTTAGTTTTATTTTATTTTTAATCTTTTGGTTTTCTTTGTGAATAAGTAGGGTTCTTGTTCTGCAATTTTGGTGTGTTTGATGCTTCTGTCACTTTGCATCCTTGTACCTCCTATTTCTATGCGACAAGAACTTGCTTGTCTCAAATTTCTTGTCTGTCAACCTTTTCTATAGAAATTAGTCTATTTTTAGATGGATTGTGCTTTAGTTGGTGGTCATGGACAGCTAGAGAAAAAGCTTGTTATTTTTGCAGTTACAAAATGCCTCCAATTGTGCTTGAGAAAATAGAAATAGCAGTAATGATCAGCCATTTTCTTCTGAAGGAGATTCCCTTCTATCTTGGTGCCACGGTTTCCTTCCTAATGCAATCACATTTTTGACAGTTTCTTTTGTTGTTTGAAGATGACATTTGCATGTATCATTGGCAGTTTACTTTGGCATTGACAACTCCTTTCTAGAGATTTTTGCAAGAAGTGGGTGATATGGGTGATATGGGGGTTGTGGAATCAGTCTCTCTCTTGGCTAGCAATGATCAGGAAGTATTTATTTCTACTGCAGACTTTAATCAAGGGTGCTATTCACAAATATAAGATGGAGGCCACTCAAGCTGAATAGGGGAGGAGGGAGATGGTTTAGAGAAGAGCCATTTCTTTGTCAAAAGATAGTTTAATTTGCATTTTGTTTCTTTTGAATCTTTGCATTTGTAAGGCTGACTCTGTAGGCCAAATATTAGATATATAATGCTGATTGAGATAGTGAAATAAACTAATGAATCATATCTCTTTTTGAATATTTTTTTGTTGCAAAGATCTATTTCTTTTTGTCTATTGTATTGGAATTGTGAAGACAAGGCTGAAGCTTGCCTAACCTCTTGCCATTAATATTATGAGAAGTTCCTGTCATTTTCTACTTTTCTTTTTGTGTTTGATCTTTGAAAGTGGGTTTGTGAACGGTGTCTAGCAAGGCAGTGCCATCAAATCTATGGATACTTCTCTTTCATTCTTTCTTTACATAATGATAGTTTATGCCTTGATGACCATTCATTAGCTTCTCATGTAGACTTCATTGATGCTTCATTGACTTATTCTACATTGCTTGATGACATTATGAGCCTTAGCAGAGAACTATTACATGATTATAATGGCATGCTGTTGCATCCTTACTTGTGAAGTCATTCTTAATTTCTAATTATCAATACAAAGATGATGATATTATATTGATTAGTGAGTTTAGATTGTACCTAAATGATAGAGCATTACAATGGTTTGATTCATCCTTCTTGCTCTACATTTCCTTTACAACTTTAGCCAATACTTGTATTGCATATAGATACCATAGACTTAAAGATGACTACTCACAATTTATCTTTTGATCCAAATTCATCATCTATAAATGTGGCTTATGTCTCTCCTATACCCACCTTTCATGCAGCCCTTGATTCACATGATTATAATCTTGTGGGGCATACTCATGAAAGGTTAGGAAGAGGACAAGATGTTAATTTTCCACCACCTATTCTACCAACTAACACACTTAGTTTACCTCTTGTGCCTCAAGCTACATCTAAAATAAAGGAGTATGAAATTATTCAACAAATGCAAAATTCTCAAGTTATAATAACTCTATAGAACTTGATATGTACATCACCATTTTATAGAGATATGATGAAAAATACCTTAGAGAAAATCCAAGTTGGATCCAATACCACATCTCAACTAGTCACATCTTTGATACAGTCTATTGGCCACATGGAAAGTCATGATATAGTATACAGTGATAAATAAATTCCATTGGAGAAAGTTTTTAAAGAAGTATTACCTTTATATGCCATGGTGGAATGTGGCGAAGCAATCATTAATTGATCTTAGTTGACAATGATCTAGCCTTATCATATGCACTGAGAATTGTTTAGAATAATTAGAAGTAGACACGTCAAACATACAACCATCGGATCTTACTATTAAAAGATTTGATAATATACCTAGAGCTTGGTTGGGTACTATTACCCTTCCAATAAAATCTTTTCCATGCAACTAGACACATTATTTCATGTGAAGCCTAGAAAATTGAATTATAATATCCTTCTTGGGCACCCATTGTTGCATGTTATAAAGTTATTCCCTCCATGTTATATCTATGTATTAAATTTTGGCATAAAGGGAAGCTTTGTTGCATGCCTCTAGATCCTCAACCATACAATAAGTGCACACCAATGTATACATATAATAATTGCATCACACAAAATGGGCCTTTAGCACATGACTAAAGTACTTTATCTAGTGATTATTGAGGCTCATTATATTTTATGCCTTGTGGTTTTGGTGAGTATCATGTGAATCCTAAAGCTTATGGTATTCTATTTTTATGCGTGGATCCCTCTATCTATGGAAAAACTTGAGGCATATAAGGACATAAAGGAAGTGAGTATGTGTGAAAGTGATACATCTTCTAAATCACCATCACTTCTTACTAGGTCATCCTTTAAACAAAATTATGGTCTTGGATATAAACTTATGAAAAATCTTGGGTACAAAGGTACTAGACTTGGAAAGAATAAACAAGGTTATAAATGATCTATTACATGTGATATTGCTTATGGAATTCCTTTTGATTCATTACTTGACTTATTTTTTAAGGTTTTATTACATTATTAAGGATCATTGATTACCATAGATTATATGTTTTATTATTCATTATACATTTTACACATGCCTACATACATACATATGAATCTTAAATGCATATAATGACGATAACGTACATCGTCCATAGTGAAGAAGGGGGTAAATCATAAAACACACAACAACAAAAATGACACACAGAAAATAGAATATTTCTCTATTGACTTAGACAAATCATTACATTACAGAAGCTCAATTACAAATAGAGGGATCAATCCTCCATAGCCTGCAACACACTACAACTACACATCACTAGGCTCTGGAATCTTCTGCCTTTTGTAACCCCAAATCAGCTAGGGTTTCTATTTTCTCACCTATTCTTGACTCTACACTTTCCCCTTATCTCTACTACTGCCCAGGGTTCCGAAAATAGTCATAAATAGCACTTTTTTGCAGCCTCCAGCTAAATTTTGAAATTTGCAACTCCCTCCAAAAGTAGGTCAACTTCCGGGAAGCATAACTTTTGATCCGAGTGTCTGATTGAAGAACCATTTTAAGCGCTGAAAAGCTCATGATGTAAACTATCATGTAAAAAATCCATAAATGGATTTTTGTCAACTTTTTAGGGTGTTATGGGATGTTTTAGTGCCTCATATATCATTCCAAAAATTTTCAAGGGCTTTTCAAAAAATAAAAACTTTAATATCTTTCAGCTCACATATGATCTTTGCCTGATTCCTTCACCAAAGGTCTTATATTTCATTTATGAAGCTTCCTATAAATTTTTGCTTCAATCCATGCCCAAATTCAAACTTTCCTGAAATGGTAGTTAATCTTTCCAAAATTGGTAGTTTGCTATTTTTAGCAGTTTGGGAAAAAAAGTGAAAGTCCTACATCATTATTCAAGTGATTATGGAACTAGAAACACTAATTATGGAAAGAAATGAAAACAACTGCAATGATTTTGAATCAACTTATTTTTGGGTGATGCAAGATTGTTCTTACACCACTGGTTGTTCCTGCATCAGACACCTAGGGTAATTTGAGAAGTGACCCTGTCATGTCTCAGGTGTTTAAGGAAAACTCAAATGGTCAACCTCTTCCTTAGACAACCAAGAGGAATATTCAATAGACCTTCTTTTCCATTTCACCAAATATTCTTCATATTGCTTGTTCCGAGTACTTCTTCCCACATGGCTATCCAAGATCTCTTCTATCTCCTCCATTGAAGCAGATGCCGGAATACTCAACTATTCTTGTCTTGGTCCATCCTTTGTGCCACCTTCATGATATTCTGTTAAATCAGCAATGTTGAACATACGGGAAGTATTGATCCCACTCAGTAGCTCTACCTCATATGCATTTCCTAAATCATGTTTTTTTAGGATTCTACATGGTCCAAATTTCTTCATTTTCAACTTATTATATGTACCAACTAGGAACCTTTCTTTTCTCAAGTGAACCATGACTTCATCTCCTACCTAAAATTCCTTATATCTCCTCTTCTGATCTGCCTTGGCCTTGTACTAAATATTCATCTTATTAATGTGCTTTCTCACCTCTTCATGCAAATTCTTTAGATGTTCTGCAAAGTATTTGGCTTCAGTACTTATCTTTCCTCCCTTGTTCATCTTACTTAACTTTGAAGCATTTATTGGACTATTCCCATATACAATCTAGAATGGTGATTTACTAGTACTCCTATTGATAGAGTTGTTGTAAGCAAATTCTATCTGTGGTAACATCAAATCCCATCCCTTGGTCTTATCTCCTACTAAGCATCATAGCAGGTTACCCAAACTCCTATTCACCACTTCGGTTTGTCCATTATTCTATGGATGGTGTGTAGAACTAAAATTCAAATTTGTCTTCAACTTCTTCTATAATGTCCTCCAGAAATAACCAACAAACTTGGTATCTCAATCTGAAACTATGCTCTTAGGTACACTATGTAGTCTCACTACCTCCTTGAAAAATAACTCTACAATATGAACAACATCATTAGTCTTCTTACAAGGAATAAAATGTGCCAATTTTGAGAATCTGTCCACCACCACAAAAATAGAATCATGTCCTCTCTGTGTCCTTGGTAAACCAAGAACAAAATCCATACTAATATCATCCCATGGCTTCTTCGATATAGGTAATGGCTGATATAGCCCTATATTCTGACTTGTTCATTTTTCCATTTGACACACTCTACAACTCTACACAAATTTCCTCACATCTTGATGCAACCGTGGCCAATAATAATTCTCACCAACAATAGAAATGGTCTTAACTCAACCAAAGTGTCCAGCCAATCCCCCACTATGCTTCTCCTTAATCAGGTTCTCTCTCATGGAACTCCTCAGAATGCACAATTGGCTTCCTCTAAACAACATGCCATCTTGGATTATGAAATCCAACCATTTTGTCCTGTCCAAAGGAATAGCTTCCAAACAAGCTTTCTAGGCCTCTATAAAATTTGGATCTTTAGGATACAAACTTTTGAGCTCATCAAACCCAAAAACCTCTCTCTTCATTTTTGTCAACAAATTTTACCTTCTACTTAAGGCATCTACAACTCTGTTGGACTTCCCACTCCTGTGCTTCAAAAGAAAAGTATAGCTCTGCAAAAACTCAACCCATTTTAAGTGCCTTTGATTTAACTTTCCTTGACTATTAAGATACTGCAAAGCTTGATGATTAGTATGTAAAATAAATTCTTTTGGCAACAAATTGTTGATATGCACTAGACAACTGAGAGGGGGGGTGAATTAGTTGTCTCAAAAACTCAATCACTTCTACGCTTAAACATTAATAACTCATCTACAATTATTATGATATGACAATGAATGCATAAAATCAAAAACTTAATCATAGATACCACATCAAACACAAGAGACACTAGATTTTACATGGAAATCCCCAAGGTGGGGAAAAACCATGAAGAGGATTAGCTCTCAAAATATATTGCAATCTTTGAAAAATGATGTTCAAGCTTGGTCACTCCACGAGCCTAGAACATACTGGCTCACTACCATGAAGTACAAATAGGTCTAGTAGTCTCACTGCCTCAACCCTAAACCTAGAAAGATTACAATAAGGGCGGTTAAACCCTACTGGCAGCTCACTTCCAAGATCAACATCTTCTTCATGTCTGAGAATAATACATTGAAGTACAATAGGTCCTCTGCTATGCCTTGCTCTGCCTTACCACTTCTTTCCTTATCTTCCCATCTTCGTACAAGGACATATTTTCCACAAATCAACTACAAGTATTTATACACTTTATCAACCTTGGAATGATCATCAAGGTTGGCATTACAATCATCAACCATTAGAACAATCTCCAAGGTTAGTATTACAAACAATTACAAAATAGGTATTGACCTATTACAACATTATGCAAAGGAGATGAAGTAAAAGTGTACATGGATCATGCCATGCCATAGCTAGGGCTCAAACAAAATCTTCCATGCTACAACATGCTTCCATAATATTCAAGGGATCTCCGCAACCACTGGAATTAACCAAGTCGGCTAAGATTGGTTACATGCTTCGTTATCTGGGAAAAATCTTCAAACATGATCTCAATTGCTTAACATGAACCAATGTCAAAATAGGAACATGATCAGAAGGCATCTACAAGCACGTTATAATCATTAGGAGCAACCGCACAAACCTTAACCACTTTAACCATAGGAATCTTCATACTGGAACACATGAACTTCACTGTCTTCAACTGTCATAAAAGAAAGATAGCTTGCGGACCACCAAAACATGAACCATTGCAATTATAGGAACTTATAATCATCCCAGACTTCCCTCTAGAAATGCAGAGAAAAATACTTTATTGCGGAGGAATGAGGAGCAAAACACTTTCTCCCTGTCACCAGAGAATAATCAGAAAAGGCAGGTTTCACTCTGGTGAATGAAACTCTCACAAATCTTCACACCAGAGGCTTAAACTTAAGATTTAGCATCTTTAGACATTCCTTCCCAATCCATGGACCAAGATCTTCAAGAAGAAAGAAATGAGAAGTAATCTACTAGACTGTTCTTCGGCATACAACTCACTGTCTGTACGACACTGTGACTCACTTGTTTCTTTCGGGGAGGCCAATTTTCTCAATATTCTCAACATGCAAAGCTTCCAAACAAGTGATAGAGTAGGATACAATTGACACCAATGACAATAAAGATATGTTGACATCAATGACAACACCGATTAGGCACATACTTGCAACGATCTCCCCCTTTGTCAATGATGGCAACATATGATGTGAAAAACATGAAAAATTGTAACAACCATCAAGACAAGATTCTCCCCCTTTTCTCTTTACACATCTACACTCTTTCTTTCTACAAGATTCTCCCCCTTTCTCTTTACACATTTGCACACTTTCTCTTTGAGTTTTTCACATGACTTCTCTCCCCCTTTGACATCAATGGCAAAGGGCACATACTTGCACTCTTCTATTCTGATTCAATCTCTTTTCTAAACTCTTTGACTACCCCCCCTAAGAAGTAATCCTTAAAACATTAGTCTAGTTGTGAAGCCACTAGACTGATGCACTCGTGTGCATCTTAGTTTAGAGCAGGAGGGGTGATATCCCCTAACTTTTCTCTGAGATACTCAAAAGTATCCTTAGGTAGAGGCTTGGTAAAATGTCTGTAATCTGATCTTTGGTAGAAACATACTCCAACTTGACTTCATTCTCTATCACTTTTTCTCTCAGAAAGTGATACCTAATGGATATGTGCTTTGTCCTTGAATGCAGTACTGTATTCTTTGATATGTTTATGGCACTTATGTTGTCACAAAAGATTGCAATTGGATCTTCATACACAACTTTGATGTCCTTCAAAGTCTGCTTCATCCATAACACTTGAGTGCAATGGCATGCTGCTGCAATGTATTCTGCTTCTACAATAGACAGAGATATTGAATCATGTTTCTTGCTCAACCAAGATACTGACCTCTTTTCCAAGATGAATGCACCTCCACTTGTGCTTTTTCTATCATCCATATCTCCGGCCTAATCTACATCAGTATATGCACTGAGGGTAAAATCATTATCCTTAGGGTACCACAAACCATAGTCCATTGTGCCTTTCAAATATCTCAGAATTCTCTTGATTGCCATCACATGTGATTCCTTGGGTTCTGCTTGAAATCTCGCTACAAGACAAACTGCATGCATTATATCAAGTTTGGTTTGAGTTAGATAAAGTAATCCTCCAATCATAGATCTATACCTTTTTTGATTTGCCATCGGTGAAACATCATTTTTCCTCAACTTACAACTAGTTATCATGGGAGTATTTACCAGTTTGGAGTCCATCCCAAACTTCTTTAACAAATCTTTCGCATACTTAGACTGAGAAATGAAGATACATTTATCTAATTGATTTATTTGCAGACCTAAAAAGAAATTCATCTCACCAAACATGGACATTTCAAATTCACTTTGCATTTTTCTAGCAAAATTGTGCACATACCTTCATTGCCTCCAAAAATAATATCATCAACAAAGACTGCAACAATTAGGATTTGTTCATCATTGATCTTGAAGTAGAGATTGTTGTCGGTAGTAACCTTACTGAACCCTATCTATAACAGATACCTATCCAACCATGCATACCATGCCTTGGGGCCTTCTTCAATCTGCATACCATGTCACCCTGATCTCATGACTGGAATCCTTTTGGCTATTCAATGTAGATTTCTTCTTCCAACTCTCCATTCAAGAATGTAGACTTTACATCCATTTGATATACCTTGAAACCTTTGTAGGATGTGAATGCCAAAAATATTCTTATAGCTTCAATCCTTGCTATTGGTGCATATGTTTCCTCAAAATCAAGTCCTTCAACTTGAGAGTATCCTTTGCATACCAACCTTACTTTGTTTCTTACCACTTCACCATTTTCATTCATCTTGTTTCTAAAAACCCACTTTGTGTCAATTACATTTTTATCTATTTGTCTAGGAACAAGATCCCAAGTTTGATTCTTCTCTATATGCATCAATTCTTCATTCATAGCCTTTACCTAGTTCTCATCATTGCAAGCTTCATTCACAGTCTTAGTTTCAATCTTGGAAACTAGATAGAAATTTACTTGTTCTTCTAGAACTCTTGATGAAGGGGGTAAATCAGAAAACACACAACAACAGAAATAGAACATGAAAAATAGAATATTTCTTTATTGATCTAGGCAACTCATTACATTATAGAAGCTCAATTACAATAAGAGGAATCAATTCTCTATAGGCTGAAACACACTGCAGTTACACGTCACCAAGGTCTGGAATCTTATGCCTTTTATAACTCCAAATCAACTAGGGTTTCTATTTTCCCGTCTATTCTTGACTCCACACTTGCCCCCTTAACTCTACTACTACCTAGGGTTCCCAAAAATGGTTATTAATAGCCTTTCTGGCAACCAACAACCTAATTTCAAAATTTGTATCTCCCTCCAAAAATAGGTCAACTTCCGAGAGTCATAACTTTTGATTCGAGTGTCTGATTAACGAACCATTTTATGCATTGGAAATCTTGCAGAGTGCTCTAAGCGCTAAGAACCCTCTCTGTTAGTTTCAGCCATTTTCAGGCCCGTACAGGGCTATTTAGTGCCTCAAACCTAAGTTTGAATAATTTTCAGGCATTTTTCAGGAAACAGAAACTTTAATATCTTTCAGCTCACAAATTATCTTTGCATGATTCCTTCTCCAAATGTATTATATTTTTGTTATGTAACTTCTTGTAAATTTTCACTCCAAGCCGTGCCCAAATGCAAACTTTCTAAAAATAGCAAGTTACTATTTTTAGCAGTTTAGAAAAACTGAAAGTTCTACATCATTATTCAAGCGATTATGGAACCAAAACCACAAATTTTGAAAAGAAATGGAAAGAACATCAACAATTTTGAAACACATCTTTTTTTGGGTGATGCAAGATTGCCCTTACACCACTGGATGCTCCTACATCAGACACCCAGTGTAATTTGAGAAGTGACCCTGTCACGTCTCAGGGGTTTGTGTGAGGAAAACCTAAACGGTCAACCTCTACCTTAAACAACAAAGAAGAATCTTCAACAGGTCGTCCTTTCATTTCACCAGATATTCTTCATATTGCATGTTCCAACTACTTCTTCCCACACAGCTATCCAAGATCTCTTATATCTCCTCCGTTGAAGTAGATGCCAGAATACTCCATTGTTCTTCTGTTGTTCCATCCTTTGTGCCACCCTCATGATATTTTGTTAAATTAGCAATGTTGAACATAGGGGAAATATTACTCCCACTTGGCAACTCTACCTCATATGTATTTCCTAAATCATGCTTCTTTAGGATTTTGTACGGTCTAAATTTTTTCATTTTTAACTTATTGTATGTTCCAATTGGGAACATTTCTTTTCTCAAGTGAACCATGAATTCATCTCCTACCTAGAACTCCTTATACCTCCTCTTTTGATCTACCTTAGCCTTGTACTAAATATTCATCTTATTAATGTGCTTTCTCACCTCGTCATGCAAATTCTTTAGATGTTCTACAAAGTCTTCAGCCTCGGCACTTGTCTTTTCTCCTTTGTCCAGATTCCTTAACTTTGAAGCATTTCTTGGACTATTCCCATTTACAATCTAGAATGGTGATTTACTGTACTCTTATTGACATAATTTTTGTAAGAAAATTTTGCCTATGGTAAAATCAAATCCCATCCCTTGGGCTTATCTCCTAGTAAGCATCGTAGCAGGTTACCCAAACTCCCATTCACCACTTCTGTCTATCCATCAGTCTGTGGATGGTGTGCAGAACTGAACTTCAAATCTATTTTCAACTTCTTCCACAATGTCCTCCAGAAATAACTAACAAACTTGGTATCTCGATCTGAAACTATGCTCTTTGATAATCCATGTAATCTCACCACCTCCTTGAAAAATAACTATGTAATATGAACATCACCATTAGTCTTCTTGCAAGGAATAAAATGTGTCATCTTCAAGAATCTGTCCACCACCACAAAAATAGAATCATGTCCTCTCTATGTCCTTGGTAAACCAAGAACAAAATCCATACTAATATCATCCCCTGGCTTCTCTAGTATAGGTAGTGGCTGATATAGACCTGTATTCTGACTTGCTCCTTTCACCATCTGACATACTCTGCAACTCTGCACAAATTTCCTCACATCCTGCTGCAACTATGGCCAATAATAATTTTCACCAACAATAGCAATGGTCTTATCTCGACCAAAGTGTCTAGCCAATCCTCCACAATGCTTCTTGATATGCACAACTGGCTTCCTCTAAACAACATGCCATCTTGGATTATGAAATCCAACCATTTTGTCATGTCCAAAGTAACAGGTTCCAAACAAGCTTTCCAGGCCTCTACAAAATCTGGATCTTCAAGATACAAACTTTTGAGCTCATCGAACCCAACAACCTCTATCTTCATTTCTGTCAACAAATTTTGCCTTCTGCTCAAGGCATCTGCAACTCTGTTGGACTTCCCACTCTTGTGCATCAAAACAAAAGTATAGCTCTGCAAAAACTCAACCCATTTTAAGTGCCTTTGGTTCAACTTTCCTTGACTATTAAGATACTACAAAGCCTGATGATCAGCATATAAAACAAAATCCTTTGGCAACAAATAATGTCTCCATTTCTTCAAACCCTGAACTATTGCATGGCATCATTAAGCTTCTCACTAAAATAGGCAATGGGCTTACCTTCTTGACTCAAAACAACTCCTATACCACTACCACTAGCATCACAATCTACCTAAAATATCTTATTGAAATCTCGAAGTGCCAAAATAGCTTGTTCTACGACTTTTTGCTTCAATGTATCAAAGCTCTTGTATGCTCCTTTAGTCCATCTAAACTTTTTTCTATCCCCTCTCATTGTCTCAGTTAGGGGTGCACAAATGCTACTAAAATTCTTGATAAACTTTCTGTAAAAACTTGCTAAACCATGAAAAGATCTTACCTCTGTGGCACTCCTTGGAGTAGGCCATTCAATAATAGCCCTCAACTTCTTTGGGTCCATCTTAAAACCTTCCTCTGAGACAACAAATCCCAGGTATACCAACTCCTTTGAAAAACTACATTTCTTCAGATTAATCAACAACTTCTCCTCCCTCAGCTTCTCTAAAACTTTTCTGATATGCATCAGATGCTCATCCCAAGTCTTATTGAAAATCAAAATATCATCTAAATAGACAATAACAAAACTTCCCAAAAATTCTTTCAGTACCTCGTTCATGAGCCACATGAATGTGCTCGGTGCATTGATTAGCCCAAATGGCATGACTAAGCACTCATACAAACCCTCCTTCATCTTGAAGGTTGTCTTCCATTCATCTCCTTCTTTGATTCAGATCTGGTGATACCCACTCTTCAGATCAATCTTCATGAAGTACATGACTCCACTCAAACAATCCATTATATCATCCATTTTGGGTAATGGAAATTTGTACTTGATCATAAACTTATTGATGGCTCGAGAGTCTGTACACATTCTCCACTCTCCTTTCTTTGGTGCTAGTACTACAGGTACCGCACATGGACTTAGGCTCTCTTATAAATCCCTTCCTCAACAACTCCTGAACTTGTCTATTCAACTCTTCACTCTCGGCTAGAGTCATTCTACGGGCTACCTTATTTGGCAAACTGGCTCTTGGTATCAAATCCATTTGATGACTTATCTTCCTCACTGGTGGTAAACCTTCTGGTACATTATTAGAGATAATGTCTTGAAATTATTCCAACATATCAGAAACTTCTGCTAGTACATCTTCACATTTCTCTTGACTAATCTTCAGAATCAATGCAAAGCAATGACGCTCATGCTTCATTCCCTCCAAAAAATTTCTACCATCTACCAAGAAAATTCTGGCAGTACTACATACCTTTTCTTCCACCTCTTTCAAGGGCTTCAATTTATGATGAACTCCATGTTTTGTTAGGGAATATGTGTTTGCATGGCCATCATGAACAACGATCTTCTCATATTGGCATGGCCTCCCCAACAACATATGACATGCATCCATTGGTATGATATCACACAGCACCCCATCATGGTAGTCCCTAATCTTGAACTTCACTAAACACTGCTCATTGACCAAAGCTCTATGGTCCTTCTGCAACCATGCAATCTGATATGGATGCAGATGATTTCTTCTTGTCAATCATCTACTCTAAAACAAGATTATTAGTGCTCCCACTATTAATAATAATATCACAACACTTACCTTCACATTTACACCTTTTGTAGAATAAACTCTTCCTCTGATTAGGTTCTTTTTCCTCATTCAAAAAAGCTCTTCTGACAACTAGGGTTTCTCCCCTTTCAACATCTTCAGAATGCTTAGACTGCGCATCTTCATCTACATGTGCAACTGGTGCATTACCTTTAGGTCTTCTATTTGTCCTTCCTTGATGTTGCGGACACTCGTATGCTCAATGTCCTTCTTCTCCACATTGGAAACAAGTTCCTCTGAAACCTCCTCTTCTGGGTCCTTGCCTAGGTCTGCCTCTTCCTCTTCCTCTTTGCTCACCATTATTCTGGTCATGAGGGTGGTAGGTATTATCCCCTCTCTAATTTCTACTGGTGCCAGCTTCTTCACTTTTATTTTGATCTTCATTACGACCTCCATAGGGTCTTCCTCCAGTCCTTCTGCCTTGACCTCTTCCCCTTTGCTTGCTATCAAATCTTTTATTCAGCGTCTCTTCCACCTTTAGGGAAAACTGGTATGCATCTTCTATGGTGGTCATTCTGAATAGGCTTAGCTCCTCTTGAATACTCGGCCTCAACCCATTAATGTAATTAGCTACCTTCTCCTTGTTGGGCTCTGCATGACTGGTTTTGATAGTAATCTTATAAAATTCTTCTATATACTCCTTAACAGACTTGGTGCCTTGCTTCAATCCTGGCAGCTTCTTCAACAACTCCATCTCATAGTCCACAAGAATGAACTGCTTCTTCAGTTTCTCCACCATTTGATCCCATCTAGTGATCTTTCCTTTTCCTCTTCTATTCCTCTCTAACTGGGCCTCCTTCCACCAAATATTTGCATGGCCCTTCAACTTTGTTTTTATAAACTTGACCCGATCTGGGTCCTCCAAAGCCTCATACTTGAAATACTCCTCCATGTCATTGATCCAATCAATGAGCTGTTCCAGATTCAAATCTCCAAAAGATGTAGAAACTTTGATACTGGACCTCTTTCCAATCTTAGAAATGGCTCTCAACAACCTGACTTCTGTAGGATCTCCTACAGCTTCTTGTTCTTCCTCAGATAACTCTTCTTCAATTTCATCCTTTCTTTCTTTTTTGTTCTTGAATCAAATCCTCTTCATAGCTCCTCTTGTAATGCATTGATTTGCCTTTGCAGGGCTCTAAAACCCTCTTCCGTCAAAGTATTCCTCCCAATACAATTTCTTCATGGGGGCATCTTGATCTCCGCAATAAACCCACAACCTCAGGTCCTGGTGCAAACTACCTCACAGTCAGCGATCTATCTACACACTTAGGAACCCTTGCTCTGATACCACTTGATGAAGGGGGTAAATCATAAAACACACAAAAACAAAAATAGAACACAGAAAATAGAATATTTCTTTATTGATCTAGGAAACTCATTACATTACAGAAGCTCAATTACAATCAGAGGAATCAATCCTCTGCAAGCTACAACACACTACAGCTAGACATCACCAGGCTCTAGAATCTTGTACCTTCTGTAACTCCAAATCAGCTAGGGTTTCTATTTTCTCACCTTTTCATGACTCCACACTTGCCCCCTTAACTCTACTACTGCCCAGTGTTCCGAAAAATGGTTATTAATAGCCTTTTTGGTGGCCAACAACCTAATTTCAAAATTTGCATCTCCCTCCAAAAATAGGTCAACTTCTGGGAGCCATAACTTTTGATCTGGGTGTCTGATTAACTAACCATTTTATGCATCAGAAAACTCATGGAGTGCTCTACATGCCAAGAACCTTCTCTACCAGTTTCGGCCATTTTCAGGCCTGTACGAGGTTGTTTAGTACCTCAAACCTAAGTTTGAATAATTTTCAAGCATTTTTCAGGAAATGAAAACTTTAATATCTTTCAGCTTGCAAATAATTTTTGCACGATTCCTTCACCAAAGGTCTTATATTTCTGTTATGTAACTTCGTGTAAATTTTCACTTCAATCCTCACCCAAATGCAAACTTTCTAAAAATAGCAGGTTACTATTTTTAGCAGTTTAGAAAAACTAAAAGTTCTACATCATTATTCAAGTGATTATGGAACTAGAACCACAAATTTTGAAAAGAAATGGAAAGAACACCAACAATTTTGAAACACATCTTTTTTTTGGGTGATGCAAGATTGCCCTTACACCACTGGATTCTCCTGCATCAACTCTTCTTCTGGTTAGGATTCCTTTACTCTTATCTCCTATGATTTGATCCTCAGAATGATTAAGTTTTACATACTTTGGTGTCTTGGTAGCACTTTCTGGAGCTTGATCCTCTTCATCCGAGTTGTCTTCATGCTGCACCACTTCTGAAACATCAGGTTTATCTAATTCGTATCCACTTAGTTCTCGAGATCTTTCCTTGTTTTCATCAACTTTGACATTTGCACTCTCAATGATCTTATTCAGCCTCTTATTATAGCACTGGTATGCCTTGCTCTTGATGGAATAACCAAGGAAGATTCCTTCATCACACCTAGCATCAAACTTGCCTAGATCTTCTTCTCTTTTGATATAACATTTGCTACCAAAAACTTTGAGATATCTTACAGTAGGAACTTTACCATACCACAATTCATAAGGGGTCTTAGAATTGTTACCTTCGACTTGAACCTTGCTTAGGATATATACAACAATGTGAATAGCCTCTCTCTAATATACTTCTAGAAGACTAGCTTCCTTCATCATGGTTCTAGCAGCTTCTTGAACCGTTCTGTTTTTACTTTCAATAACTCCATTTTGTTGTGGAGTTCTAGGTGCAAATAATTGTCTCTTTATCCCATGTTCTTCGCAAAAGAAATTGAATTCATTTGATGTAAACTCTCCTCCTCTATCTGACCTTAAACATTTGATCTTCAAATCCATTTCATTTTCAACCATTGCCTTGAATGCCTTGAACTTGTCTAGAGCTTCTGCTTTTTCTTTCAAGAAAGTAACCCAATTCATTCTAGAGTAATCATCAATGAGTAACATGAAATACATGTCTCCTTGCAAACTTCTTGCTCTAGTACGTCCACATAAATCTATATGCACTAGTTCCAGTAGTCCATCAACTGACTGGTCCTTGCTTTTGAAGCTTGTTCTTGTTTGTTTCCCAAATTGACACTCCTTGCAAATAGGATTAGCAGGCTTTATAAGCTTAGGCAGATCTCTAATAGCCTATGCAGTACTTATCTTTATAATGTTATCAAAATTTATGTGACACAACCTTCTATGCCATAGCCAACTTTCATCAGTCTAAGCCAACAAACAATAGTTATCAGTTCCTTTCAAGTGATAGATGTTACCTCTAGTCTTTCTACTAGTTGCAATGACTATTCTGGAGCTTTCCCTGATCTTGCATCCATTGTCCTTGAAGCTTAAAGCATAACCCTTGTCACACATCTGACCCACACTCAAAAGATTGTTCTTTAATCCTTTCACATACAAGACATCTTCAGTATTATGCTTGCCATCAAAAGAAATAGATACTTTTCCACAAATCTTACCAACTGTATCATCTCCAAACCTAACCAGTCCACCATCATATTTTTCCAAACTCATAAACTTACTTTTGTCACCAGTCATGTGGTGAGAGCAGCCACTATCAATAACCCATTCATCTTTGTCTTCAACAACTTGAGTAGCCAAAGCACTTTCCACTAGTTTTTCTTTCTTCATACAACTAACAGGATTAGTAGACATAGGTTCTTCCTTAATAGAAATAAACAATCATTCATTACCAGAGGTACTAGCATTATCTGGTTCACCATTGTCTAATACTCCATCATCATCAAAATCTTCAACATAATAACATTTCTTTTGGGTCCTAGGCCTATTCTCATATCTTTTTCTATTTCTTTCAATTCTTTCAGGACATCTAGAAGCAAAGTGGCCTACTTTACCATAGGAAAATCATTTAAAATGTAATTTGCCTTTAAACTTATCAGATCCTCTCTGCAGTCTATCCACAAAGTTGGCTTCAATTTCATCAAACTCGTCATCAGATTCTACCTTGTATTTTTCTAATCTGGAGGTTTTCCCAAAAGTACTGGCTTTGAAGGTAGTCTCAACTTTCAGCAGAGCATCACCAAACTCTCTCATTTCAAAGGCAGTAAGCTTACCAAGTATTTGATCTCTGTCAATCGCTTTTACTTGCATAAATTCTTCAATTGTAGCTACCTTGTGACTGTAGGACTTTGGTAGAGATCTGAGAATTTTCATCACTACTTCCTTATCGCTGAGAGTTCCCCCCATGCCTTTTATCCCTATGATAAGTTCACCAACTCTTTGCATAAATGCTATTATGTTTTCATTTTCATTCATATTCAAACTTTCATATTTCACTTTTAGACTTTGTAGCTTAGCTTCGTTCACAGAATCATCTCCTTCATATAAATTTTTCAACTTTTCCCATACCTCATTTGTAGTTTCAAGATCCACAACGTTTATCAGTAATGAGTCATTTACTGAACTTAATAGAGCATCTTTTGCTTTAACATCCAATTCGTATTCCTTGATTTCATCTTTGGTCGCCAAACCATTTTGAGGTAGGGTGTATTTTGTTTCTGCAGCTTTCCATACTTTGTAACCAAGATAAAGAAGATGGCTTTTCATTTGTGCCTTCCAAAGAGCATAATTCATTCCATCAAAATGCAGCGCTTCCTTCTTATAAGACATTTTGGATCTTCCTCAAGCTATTAAACTTACTTCAGAGGAACCAATTGTTGACATGCGCTGGACAACTGAGAGGAGGGGTGAATCAGTTGTCTCAAAAACTCAATCACTTCTGCACTTAAACATTAATCACTCATTCACAATTATTATGATATGAGAATGAATGCATAAAATTAGAAACTTAATCACATATACAACATCAAACACAAGAGACACCAGATTTTATGTGGAAAATCCCAAGGTGGGGAAAAACCACGGAGAGGATTAGCTCTCAAAATATATTGCAATCTTTGAAAAATGATGTTCAAGCTTGGTCACTCCACGGGCCTAGAACATATTGGCTCACTGCCATGAAGTACAACTAGGTCTAGCAGACTCACTGCCTCAACCCTAAACCTAGAAAGATTACAATAAGGGTGGTTAAACCGTGAGGGCTATTAAACCCTATTGGCAACTCATTGCCAAGATCAACGTCTTCTTCATGTCTAAGATTAATACATTGAAGTACAATGGGTCCTCTACTCTGCCTTACCACTTCTTTCTTCATCTTCCCATCTTCACACAAGGACATCTTTTCCATGAGTCAACTACAAGTATTTATACACTTTATCAACCTTGGAATGATCATCATTGTCGGCATTACAATCATCAACCGTTGGAACAATCTCTAAGGTCAGTATTACAAACAATTATAAAATAGGTCTTGACCTATTACAACATTATGCAAAAGAGATGAAGTAAAGTGTATGCGGATCATGCCACGCCTTAGCTAGGGCTCAAACATGATCTTCCATGCTACAACATGCTTTCATAACCTTCAAGGGATCTCTACAACCACTGTAATTAACCAAGTTAGCTAAGACTGGTTACATGCTTCATTATCTGGGAACAATCTTCAAACACAATCTCAATTCCTTAATGCGGACCAATCTCAAGATAGGAACATGATTAGGAGGCATCTACAAGCACGTTATAATCATCAGGAGCAACAACACAAACCTTAACCACTTTAACCATAGGAATCTTCATATCGGAACACATGAACTTTACTGTCTTCAACTGTCATAAAAGAAAGATAGCTTGCAGACCACCAAAACATGAACCATTGCAATTGTAGGCACTTATCATCATCCCAGACTTCTCTCTAGAACCATAGCGCAAAATACTTTATTGCAGAGGAATGTGGAGCAAAACACTTTCTCCATGTCACCAGAGAACAATCAGAAAAGGCAGGTTTCACTCTGGTAAATGCAACTCTCACAAATCTTCACACCGAAGGCTTAAACTTAGGATTTAGTATCTTCAGACATTCCTTCAAATAACTTCCAATCCATGGATCAAGATCTTCAAGTAGAAAGAAATGCAGAGTAATCTACCAAACTGTTCTTTGGCATACAACTCACTATCTGTATTGCACTTCACTATGACTCATTTGTTTCTTTTAGAGAGGCCAATTTTCTCAATATACTCAACATACAAAGCTTCCAAACAAGTAATAAAGTAGGATACAATTGACACCAATGACAACAAAGATATGTTGACATCAATGACAACACCGATTAGCACATACTTGCAACACAAATAATGTCTCCATTTCTTCAAAGCTTGAACTATAGCATAAAACTCCTGATCATAAACATAATACTTTTTCTTGGCATCATTAAGCTTCTCACTAAAATAGGAAATGGTCTTACCTTCTTGGCTCAAAATAGCTCCTATGGCATTGCCACTAGCATCACAATCTACTTGAAATACCTTATTGAAATCTGGAAGTGCCAAAATAGGTTACTCTGTGACTTTTTGCTTCAATGTATTAAAGCTTTTATCTACTCCCTTAGTCTATCTAAACTCTTTTCTATCCCCTCTCATTGTCTCTATTAGGGGTGCACAAATGCTACTAATTTTTTTGATAAACTTTCTATAAAAACTTGCCAAACCATGAAAAGATCATACCTCTGTGGCACTCCTTGGCGTAGGCCATTCAAGGATAGCTCTCACCTTCTCTGGGTCCAACTTAAGACCTTCCTCTGAGACAACAAATCCCAGGTATACCAACTTTTTTTTTGCAAAACTACATTTCTCCTCCCTCAGCTTCTCTAAAACTCTTCTGACATGTATCATATGCTCATCCCAAGTCTTACTGAAAATTAAAATATCATCTAAATAAACAATAACAAAACTTCCTAAAAATTCTTTTAATACCTCGTTCATGAGCCACACAAATGTGCTCGGTGCATTGGTTAGCCTAGATGGCATGACTAACCACACATACAAACCTTCTTTGGTTGTAAAGGCTATCTTCCATTTGTCTCTTTCTCTGATTCAGATTTGGTGATACCCACTCTTTAGGTCAATCTTACTACAAGTACCGCACATGGACTTAGGCTCTCCCTTATCAGTCCCTTCCTCAACAGCTCTTGAACTTGTCTATTCAACTCTTCATTCTCTGTAGGGATCATTATGTGGGTTGCCTTATTTGGCAGACTGGCTCCTGGTATCAAATCCATTTGATGACTTATCTTTCTGATCAGCGGAAAACCTTTTGGTACATTATCAAAGACAATGTCCTAAAATTCTTCCAACATATTTGCAACTTCTGTTGGTACATCTTCACATTTCTCTTGACTAATCTTAGGAATCAATGCAAAGCAATGATGGTCATGCTTCATACCCTCCAAAAATTTTCTACCATCTACCAAGCAAATTCTAGCAGTACTACATACTTTTTCTTCCACCTCCTTCAAGGGCTTCAAATTATGACAAACTCCATCCTTTGTTAGGAAATATGTGTTTGCACGACCATCATGGACAACGCTCTTATCATACTACCACGGCCTTCCCAATAACATATGACATGCATTCATTAGTATGATGTCACACATCACCTCATCATGGAAGTCACCAGTCTTGAACTTCACTAAACACTGCTCATCGACCAAAGCTATATGGTACTTCTACAACCATGCAATCAAATATGGATGTGGATGCTTTCTTCTTGTCAACCATCTCCTCTAAAACAAGATTGTCAATGATTCCACTGTCAATAATAATATCACAACACTTACCTACATATTTGCACCTTATGTGGAATAAACTCTTCCTCTGATTGGGTTCTTTCTCCCCATTCAACAAATTTCTTTTGACAACTAGGGTTTCTCCCCTTTCAGCATCTTCAAAATGCTCAGACCATGCATCTTCATCTACATGTGCAACTCGTGCATTACCTTTAGGTCTTTTGTTTGTGCTTTCTTGATGTTGTGGACACTCATATACTCGATGCTCTTCTTCTCCAGATTGGAAATAGGTTCCTCTGAAACCTCATCTTCCAGGTCCTTGCCCAGGTCAGCCTCTTCCTCTTCCTCTTTGCTCACCATTATTCTGGTCAAGAGGGCAGTAAGCATTATCTCCTCTTTGATTCTGACTGGTGCCAGCTTCATCATTTTTCTTTTCATCTTCATTATGGTCTCCATAGGACCTTCCACCAGTCCTTCTGCCTTGACCTCTTCTCCTTTGTTTGCTTTCAAATATTTTGTTCAGCTTCTCTCCCACCTTTAGGGAAAACCAGTACACATCTTCTATGGTGGTCATTCTGACCAGGCTCAACTCCTCTTGAATACTTGGCCTCAACCCATTAATGTAACGACCTACCTTCTCCTTGTTGGCCTCTGCATGGCGTGTACTGATAGTAATCTTCTAAAACTCTTCTGTATACTCCTTAACAGACTTGTTACCTTGCTTCAGTCCTTGCAACTTCTTCAACAACTCCATCTCATATTCCATAGGAATGAACTGCATCTTTAGTTTCTCCACCATCCAATCCCATCTGGTGATCTTTCCTTTTCCTCTTTTATTCCTCTCTAACTGGACCTCCTTCCACCAAATACTGGGGTGGCACTTCAACTTTGTTTTTACAAACTTGACTTGATCTAGGTCTTCCACATCTTCATACTCAAAATATTCCTCCATGTCATTGATCCAATCAATAAGTTGTTATGGATTTAAATCTCCAGAATAGGTAGAAACTTCGATTCAGGGCCTCTTTCTAATTTTTGAAATGGCCCTCAACAACCTAACTTCTATAGGATCTCCTGCAACTTCTTGTTCTTCCTCAGATAGCTCTTCTTCAGCTTCATCTTCACTTTCTTCTCTTGTTCTCGGCTTAAACCTTCTTCGTAGCTCCTCTTGCAATGCATCAATTTGCCTTTGTAGGGCTCTAAAACCCTCTTCCATCAAAGCATTCCTCCCATTACAATTTCTTTGTGGAGGCATCTTGATCTCTGTAGTAAACCCACAACCTCAGGTTCTAGTGTAAACTGCCTCATAGTCGGCGATCTGTCTACACACTTAGGAACTCTTGCTCTGATACCACTTGAAGAAGGGGGTAAATCATAAAACACACAACAATAGAAATGGAATATAGAAAATAGATTATTTATTTATTGATTTGGACAACTCATTACATTACAGAAGCTTAATTACAATCAAAGGAATCAATCCTCCATAGGTTGCAACACATTACAGCTACACATCACCAGGCTCTAGAGTCTTCTACCTTATGTAACCCCAAATTAGCTAGGGTTTCTATTTTCCTACCTATTTTTGACTTTACACTTTCCCTCTTATCTCTGCTACTACCTAGGGTTCCCAAAATAGTCATAAATAGCACTTTTTGGTGGCCTCTAGCTAAATTTTGAAATTTGCAACTCCCTCCAAAAGTAGGTAACTTCTGAGAAGCATAACTTTTGATCTAGGTGTCTGATTGACGAACCATTTTAAGTGTCGAAAAGCTCATGATGTAAAATATCATGTCAAAAATCTATAAACAAATTTCCATCAACTTTTCAAGGAGTTATGGGATGTTTTAGTGCCTCATATATCGTTCTAGAAATTTTCAGGGGCTTTTTAGAAAATAAAAACTTTAATATCTTTCAGCTCACATATGATCTTTGTCTGATTCCTTCACCAAAGGTCTTATATTTAATTTACGAAGCTTCCTATAAATTTTCACTTTAATCTGTGCCCACATGCAAACTTTCTTGAAATGGCAGTTAAACTTTCTAAAACTGGTAGATTGCTATTTTTAGCAGTTTGGGAAAAAAACTAAAAGTCCTACATCATTATTCAAGCAATTATGGAACCAGAAACACTAATTATGGAAAGAAATGAAAACAACTGCAATGATTTTGAATCAACTTATTTTTGGGTGATGCAAGATTTCCCTTACACCACTGGATGCTCCTACATCACATAGTAACATGATCCATGACACTTGGGCTTTCTTTTCACATGTATATTTTTTATAACCATTTTCTTATGTTCTTGACATTTTTACATATGGAATATGGAGGACTACATTGATTTGCAACACCTATCTATTCACATTAACACATCTAGAACCACATGTGTTGATTCTTGCTAATTTTATCATTTATGCCTTGAGCCATGCAAACTTATTGTATCAACATACTTGGACTTTGAAGAAAATTTTGACAAACAAGATATGACTTTGCACATTCTTTCATGATTAAATCTTATTTATGCATGATTTCATGTTTATTTTAAATTGACACAATATGCGTTATCAATTATCACATTGTGCTTATTGGGTCATTTAGGGTTATTTTAGTCCATCATATGGATAATCACACATTGATTATGAGCTTACAATTTGGTCTTACATTGTTATATCATTCTTCTAGAGTTATCCTTACTTGGAGACACCATGCCTCCCCCCATTACATTTGAGCTATCTTTGCCACATATTTACATGTGGGAGAGAATCATGTCTTCCCTTACATACTATGCTTTCATCAATACATTTCTACACTTAGGGGCATCATGCTTCCCCTTACATATTATGCTTACTATTGTTATATCTTGCATTGGGGGCATCATGTACTTTCCCCCATTATACAATGTTTGTGCCTTATCACATTATCTTGCTAATGCAAGGGTCATTATCTTGATATGCACTTCCATGTCATTTCTCACATTTGGGAGCATTAAGAGTTATGTCTTCCCCAGCACATTGTATACCCACATGACTTGAATATGTTCAAAGGGTCACATTAGGGGCCATCCCCATAGTTCTAATTTCATGTCATACAATTATATCTTCGATCACCACTAGGGACTTATCACCTTACCTGAACCAATGTGTGCTTGTGCTCTTGGATGCCACATTGGGGGAAACATTACTACTCCTTCATACCATCTCCGACCCATGAGCTTATCACACTTATTATTTGAGCATGCACATGCTTATTAAATGATGTATTCGCTTACAATTATCACTTTAAATGATTAAATGTTTACATTCTTAGCTTACATTTACTTTTCAAGTATTATTGTTTCCCTCCTATAATTACTTGTATCCTACAAAATACAACCAATTGTAAGGATTTATCATGTTATTAAAACTCATGTTTATCTTTGTAGACAATTATAGGCGCTTATGGAGACTAATCTTTAGAACCTATGGATAATACATGGTGAAAGGCAAATCTACACAATAACACCTTGCAAGGTCCATTGTTTTACATGGTCCCCCTTTTGTATCTTTTTATGTTTCAATATTTACTTTATATGCATGTCTATGAATGCTACATGCTTTGAGATGCATAATCATTCTAAGATTCACATACACCTAAAAGTGGAGGCAAAATTCAATGGTGTAATTTGCATACCTATACTATTTTTTATTTAGTTTTAAGCCTATTTTGAAGAGACTACCTTGATAAATAGACATATTGACAAATAACATAATTTTTTACAATATAGGGCCTTTTCCCTATGTCATCTACTTATCCATTACACACATTTCCATACACCCACCCCTTATCCCATTCACATGTTTATTATGCTCATTATAAACACACAATTCAATGTACTAATTCCCTATGTTGACTTGACCCCTTTTTATGTCCAAGGTCATTTCCGCAAATGCAAGGTTGACCCCATGGTCATAGACTTGACCCTTTCAAATTTTAAATTTTAACTTCAAATTTAATCAAGAAATGCCAATACTTTTTCCTCCAAGGTTCAATTAAACACAAATTTGCATGATTTATTGCTTTGTTCTTATATTTAAAGGCATTCAATGCATTCCTCCTGTACATCCATGATTGAGAGCTACATTCACAAATTATTTGCATAAGATATTTCAATTCAAACAATAATAAGAATCCAAATCTACACAACCATTCCTAGGGGCATATGCATGAATGAAGGGTATCATTTTTTAATTCTATACACCAATTTTGTGGTTTGACCAAAGATAACATGTCCCCTTATTACATAATGTGAGCAATATAAATTTATAAATACCACTAGCCCTCAAATATCAAACTAAGCAAAAGAAGTCAGACAAATCAAGCATAGTTAAGTGAAGAGTTTTACCAATTATCAAAGCCATATGCATCATAACCTCAACACAACACAAGTATCCAAACATACATAAAACAACAATTCAAATATACAAACACACATAAAATAATAGCATACAAAAACATACAATCAGAACATTCATAACTAAAATATACAAGTCACACACATAAAGCAATTACATAAGACAAGCATAGAATACAAGCACATTATACATTATAAAATCACAACAACAAAGACCCTCATATAAGATAAAAGCACACAAAGAATTTAGAACCATGACACACAATTGGTCCCCACAACCCATCAAGAGGGCATCTCCCAACTATGCAGTGTACCCAAGTACCACTACCTCACATAAGACAAGAAGGTTGACTATACCATCACAAAGAATTCTACTTCAACCCCTCTAGGTAGAACAACATGCATGCTAATAAATAGGCCATAGGTCTTATCCTTAGAGATCTCCTAGCTACTAGTGATGGATGGTGAAAGCAATGCATAAACAAGTTGTGGACCTTTTTCCATCGAGAGCAATAGAACTTCACTTGATGTGGTCCCTATAGAGAGAGAGCAAGCTCAATTCCTCATTCTTAAGGGGATGGTGTCTTGATGTGTTGGGACCAAAGTAGAGAAGATGATGCTAGGATGTATCCACCCATGACTAAGACATCTAACCTCTCCTACTCCTTTAATCTTGTCGCCTCTAATGGAAATCAAGATATCAACCTTCCTAGCCCTTAGGATAATCAAGGGTTGAGAAGCTCTGAGATCACTCCCATAAACTGCTTACTCATATGACCACCTCCCTACTCTCATGAGTACAATCATGACACAAAGGATGTCACAAACAAATAGAAACATATCCCCAAGGAGATAATACATTACCAACACAAGTTGGATTTATATGAGCATAAATAGGATAATCTCATCCCACACATACAATAAAGAAACCATTGCACACATAATAAAACTATCCCAAAAAAGAGATGATCTCCACCCAAACTAAATTGGGAAAATAAATAAAGGTAACAATGGAAATCAAACATTCCAACAATGACATCAAAACTATCATACACAAATCCACCAAGGACTCTCAAACATAAGATCACTATACTTAGGTGTATGAGTAGCATAGAGAATAAGTTCCAACTCATGCTCACACCCTCATAACTAATATCCACATAACAATTTCAACATGCTTAATAAGAAATATAAAGTCATCAAACCATGTTGGCAGATCACACATTTACTAAACATGACTTTCATGCTAGAAACTTGAATTTATATTGCATAAAAATAGTTTTCATTAAAATTCCTATAACTTCCTCAAAACATACCATTTTTTCTAATTTTAAAAATACGTTGGAAAGATAATACAAATATCTACAAAACCCAAAAAATATTTTTATAATAAATTTATTTAACATACTTTTATAATCACAATATAATCACAATTAAAACATCATTCTAGAAAAAACAACAGAGATAGACAAGCACTAATTAATACATATCTCTGAATTCACAATTTGGGTATGGCTAACTATTTCTAAGGATTTTAGAAACTAAATTACTGACCTTTCCTAAAAATCATAGAGACCCATATCATAAAACAAAATATATTGATGTCACAACAGACTATTTTTCCCATGATAGTTTTACCAGTTAAAAAAAAAAACATTCAAACTTGTTTTAATAATAGAAAATAAAATATCAAAGATGAAATTACAAAAAATTAAATTAAATTTTATCCCCTAACTTAAAACCATATATCAAAGGGCTTTGGAGAAAATGGATTATTGGAATGTGGGAGACTGGGAGCATTTGTCCTTGGATCACTCTTAATGCTTAGATAAGTTGATCCTGGAAGATATGGTTGGATAAATGGAGGTCTCGTTTTGGGCTTTGTAGGGCGGGACTCTTTCTGATTGTGGGGGCTATGGTTGGTTGCTTGTTGGATTTCTATGGCCATCTGGTGGGCTATGTGGATTTATGTAACCTTTGTTCTTTGTTGTTGCCTTTTTTATTAATAAATTTTTACCCTTTAAAAAAAAACCATATATCAAAAAATTATAAAAACCCAAATCACTGTTTAAGAGATATGTCTAAATTAAAATGGGTTTCTATTTTCTTTTCAACCTCTTTCCAAGTTTTCTATTATGTTTTCTTCATATACAAGAAATTAATATTTTCAATATTCTAAAGACCGTATTTAGATCAAAAAACCTATCAAATCTTTCTACTAATTGTAAGAATTCCCAACAAGTCTAACTCAACAAAATTCCTTTCTAAATCTTCTAAATAAATGAATCTACAATTTGCTTAATTTTTTTGCATAAGAAACATACAATCACAATTTCTTCACAACAAACCCTATATTTAGTTTTTAACCAAAGTAAATCTTTGCTAAAACCTTTCATAACAAGAATCCTACCTTCATCTTTGTAGCAATTTGGTAAAAATAATGGAGATGAACCAATCAATTTAGAAACCACAACAATACTTCATGTCACGACCTCTATTTTCAATAGTTAATTTTTAAATATTATTATTCTGATAATCGTCGACTAATTTCGACTCACTTGCATGACAAGAATACACTCTCAACGGAGAGAGAGTATCATCGAGGAGGGGGTGTCTAGCCAATTGATGGTGACTTGTGGTGAAAGGAATCTATGCACACCACGTAGTTTCACGTAGATTAAATTGCATTAATATATGTGTCTGTGTGTGAAATAATTTCATAATTAATTTTGTGGACTAGATTGAAATAATTAGTCACATTAATAATTGCGTTAGAATAATCATTTAATAGTTATTATAGAATAATTATTTAGATAATTTGATATGTTCTAGGATAGGTAATGATGCCTTGTGATTTATACTTTTCTATCTTAAAAGATTATTTTATAATTATGTGTTATAATAAAAAGATAAATATCATATATTTTAATTGTTGCAAAAATAAATTGATTTATTTTCAAAATAATGATTTAGAAGATAAGATAACTTAAAATATTTTATTAAAACAACTCTTTGTTTACTTTCATTAGATACGGATAAGAATTAAGAAAATTAGAAAAAGAAAATAAAAATAGAAACAAAGAAAAACAATATAAAAATAAAACTAAATTAGAATGAAAACAAAATGGATAAAAGGAAAAGTAAAAATAGAATAAAACAAAAAGGAAAGCCAAAAATCTAAGCAATGGAAAAATATAGAAACAAAAATGATCATAAAAGAGGAAGGAAAAAAAAGGGTAGATATCATCATTTGAGCCATGAACTGGACCTCTTTTGGGAGTCATTGCATAGACATCAGTGAAGAATGCAAGGGAAGGAGAACAAGCCAAGGTATGGAGAATGAGTCTAGAGAAGAACACCATTGAGGATGAGGTCTTAGTCATCAATCTTCCTGTATGTTCCTAAAACTATTTCAATGTTTCTTATCATATGTGAATACTGCTGTGGGTATGGGTTAAGGTGCTCAAGTTTTTAAATCCTTCATAACCAATCCTTTTTAGTACAAATTTTGTGATCTTGTATTTGGAAATCGACTCCTCTTAAGGAATTATGTCTAAGATTCTAGGTTTTGCATGCAATTACCTCTTAGGGCACGATAGTTTGTAGGAATTTGGGGCATACCTATTGTGTTGTTGGATAGCTTCTAAAGCCATTTTTGCAAAGCCCTATCGTTCTTATTATTGTAAATAGTATGTCCATATCCTGCTATTCTGCACTCCATGAAACCACTTTTCTTTCTTTAAATAGGTCGTGTGCATGCTTGGATACAAGGGCACAAAGACTTCTTTAAATAGGTCGTGTGCCTTTCACCAGTAGTGGGTTCTTATCAAATAAGTATTTTTCTAAACTAGATCTATTATTGAGGTGCATGTCCATGGAATATATCTGCTCCTCTCCTTTTGATCTATTTGTGACTTGCCAACAATTCTTATGTATATACAAGCTTCTACATTTTTGCATACATAACATTAGGGTTCTGCATCTTCTTTTGACAAAAATTTCACTTCCTTTTGTTCTATTATTAAGCATTAAGGATAATCCTAGATTTTATGTCGGCAACCTATGGTATTAGTGTGAAGTAACTTTCTTAGGAGTTAGTACCACGATGCCTTTGATGCCATACCAACTTATCTCAGCCTTTTTCATCGAAATCACCTATCTAAATGCTGTTGCATTTATGTGTGTCATTGTTTTTTAAAATCCCTTATCTTTCGCTATGTGACATGTCTGTGCTAACCATATAAAGAAGAGTATTCATTGGTTGCTCCTATCATCGAATCCTTTAACCTTGTATGGGTGCGATGTTGCCCCTCAGTGGTTGTCCCTGATGACAATACACAACTTGGTTTGTGTTCACTGGTATATGACACAGTTGATGACATACACTCATGATGTTTGATATACAGTGGATATTCTTGGTGGTCACATTCATCAGTGGATATGCTTGGTGGTCATATTCATACTTGTTAGTTGGCATATGTTTTGGCATCATGCTCAGTGGCATTTTTTGTGTTCTTATGCCCTCTTGGTATGATGATAAAGTAGAGTTGATTGGACACTCAGTGAAAATAGCATTAATAGTGGAGTTTGACTTCATTTCACAATGGCATTATAATGTGATGTTATTTTGTAAAGTTTTGATCATTATTCAAAAGGTCATTTTTTATGTGATTTAAAAAGTGGCATTAAGGGCACATTGTTTGTCATAAGGTATTAAGTGATATTTAAAAAAAAGGAGGAAACAAAATAAACTTTGTTACAAATGCCACTTCGGTCTTCATTAAGGAATGACCTGTTGAATAGGTCTCGGGCTCTTCAAAGTAGGTAAAAGATGTTTGTGTCTTTGTAATCATCACCAGGCCCTTTTAGGGTGCACCGGAAGTTCAAGTCATCAGGTAAAAAGACCTTATCTTAGATCATTATGCATAGTTTTATCTTGTGATATGAGGCTTCGAGCTAGGGTTTGATGTATCAATGTTAATCATAAAAATGTATGGGTATCTCTGCGTAAGTTTGAGGGGGATCTTGAGGATTTGATAGTGCAGCTTGCTCGTTCTTGACTGCATCTTTGATAGTGCTGACTGTGGAAGGAACTTAGTTTTCAGAGGCTTCCAAAGCATGATTTAAACAGGTGACTTCATTTCTTTATGGGTTGTTTCTTGCATTAGTTTATCTCTATCTTTTTTCTTTCAGAATGGTAGGATAATGCAAACATATTTAAGGATTTACTCATGCAAACATAGTTAAAGATTTGTGATAGACCAATGGTTAAAATGTGGTCATATTTTGTCAAGAGTTTCAAAGATGACTAAAGCTGTGATTTTAGTTCTTTTCTTCTGTAAAATGGCAAGTTATGTTAAAACCCACTTATGGGTATGCAATATTTTTATGAAACTTTGTTGTGCTAGAAATCTATCGAGGAATTTTCATTTGTTCTCCTTGACAGTTGAAACAAAGACATATAAGTTGGTTTTGCCTTTGTGGGTATATGAAATCTTAACACATTCAGTTATACTCAGTTGAAAATTTAGTTGGTTATGGTTACCTGTTCAATTCTATATGGGTATACTTGGCAGTTTTGAAAAAGAGCCTTCTTTAACTCTATGCATAGTTTGAACATTACTTTATCATGGTTAAAGAAGCAGTTAAAAAAGGTTACTAGTTATAACCTCCTTGTTAGTTAAGAACGACGTCAGATAGTTACACTATTACAGTTATGTTTTTCAAACTATTTGTAGAGAGAAAGAAGTGCTTGAACTGAGAATGTAATTGATATATATCTCTGATGTAATGTGAAGGATATGTGTGTGAGAGAACATTATTGTTGATATTATAATAGAGATAGTGTGGTTCAGTGAAACAGAGTGTCCCTCTGTATTTGATTTACATATTTCATTGTAATGGTTGAGAAACGCCAGTGAGGCAATGTTGAAAAGCCAGTGAGGCAATTTTTTGAGTGGTTTTTTACCCCAGAGGGTTTCCACTCAGGACAAAAATTGTGCTATTGTCTTATTGCATGGTATGTGCTTAATTTACTTGAATGTTTCCCATTTCAATTTTATGATTACATTCAATTCATGAATGTTTTAATCATTGAAATATTGAAAGCATATATTGTTTTAATCTTTAGTAAAAAGAAATATTGCATTTGACACTAATTCACCCCCCCTCTCAGTGTCCACACCACTCTAACAAGTGGTATCAAAGCCAAACCCTTCTCTCAAAGGTTTAATCAGCGTAAGGGTTTCTTGGCAGAGTAGTTATCATGTCTTTCCAAGATGGCCTCTCTACATCCAAAGCACCATTGTTTGATGGTACAGACTATACCTTTTGGAAATATAGAATGACTTGTCATATAAAGTCCTTAGGATATGATGTTTGGGATACTATTGAAACTAGTTGTTCTATTAAAGGCAAACCTTCTAATGCTAGTGAGAAGAAAGCCTATGATTGTGACTCAAAGGCTACAAGTGCTATTTGTTGTGGACTGTCAAATGAGGTTTTAAACAAAGTTATGGAATGTGAAACTACTAAGGCAATTTGGGAAAAATTGTCTAATATTTATGAAGGGGATGAAAGTATAAAAGAAGCAAAGTTACAAGCCCTTAGAGAAAGATTTGAAAGTATGGGGATGAAAGATGATGAAAAGGTAGCTGAAGATCTTCAGAGAGTTCAGGAAACTATGAACAACATTAGAGGTCTAGGAGAAGCTTTAGAAGAAATAATAGTAGTAAAGAAGATTTTAAGGACCCTAACTTCCAAATATGATCCCAAAACCTCTATGATTGAAGAAAAAGACTTGAAGAAAATAACTCTTGACACTCTTCATGGGATTTTTAATGCATATGAGATGAGAAAGGAAAATGACAAACCTAACAAGGAAGCAACTTTTAAAATAGTAAAAAAGGAGGCTGAAACAAGCCATGAAACATAAAATGTCAATGAGGATGAATCTATTTTTGTTAGTAAACTTAGAAGGGGTTTAGGAAAGTATAAAGGGGACCTTTCCTTTAAATGTTTCAATTATGGGAAAATAGGTCATTATGCAACAAAATGTCCAAATATGGATCTTGATAGTGAACAAGAGGACAACAGAAAACAATTTAAGAAAAAGCCATTGAATTTCAAAAAGAAGAATTCTTTCAAAAAGAAGAAAAGATTAATTGTTGATATAACTGACAGTGCTTCTGAAGAAGTTGATGAAACACTCTTTTTGGCAGCAATAAATGTTGTTCCAGAAGACGAAACAATAGAATAGTATGAAATTGAAAGAGATCTTGAAGGTGAACTTAAATGTGTTTTTGGTGAAATTAAGAGACTCAAGAAAGAACAAACGATGCAAAACAAACTGATTGCTGATCAAGAAAAACAAATTTTTGATCTAAAATTGAATCTTGAAGAAAACAAAAATATACACACTAGAACAGTTAAATATCAAAGATAAAGAATGTGTTTCTCGAGAAGCTGAGATAGTAAATTTTAGAAAAGAACTTGAAATGAGTAATAGCAGCAATAAACTTGCTGATATGTTAGGTAAACAAAAAGAAAACAAGGATATGATAGGCCTATACTTCACAAAGGGTCAATCCTCAAACAACAATCAGATCAAAAGTAAGTTGCCTTTCAGATTTTCTGGTTATTGTTTTCATTGTCATCAATATGGTCATAGAGCAAATAATTGTAAGTTTGCTTCAAGAAAACAACCAATTTTTTTGAATGGCAAACTCTTTAGCTTCTTGAACAATTTAAGGTGTTTTAATTGTAATGAACTTGGACACATAGCCAAGTATTGCAAATTAGATATTGTTTCACATCCAAAACTGTCTAAAATGAAATGGATACCAAAAGTAAGCAAGAAAGCTAATGCTACGATAGTTGAAGTTTCTTTTCATGTAAAAAGAAATGATATATGGGTAATTGATAGTGGTTGTTCTCATCATATGATTGGGGACAAAAGAAAATTCACATCATTTGAAAACTATTCAGGAGGGTTTGTAAAGTTTGGTGATGATTATTGTGTGCAAATCACAGGTAAAGGCACTGTTCTTTTAGAAGATAATACTCCACTAGAATATGTTTATTTTGTAGAAGGATTAACTCACAATTTGTTAAGTGTGAGTTAGATCTGTGATAGTGGGTTTGATGTTGCATTTACTTCTCAAGGCTGCAAAATTCTTAAAAACTCAAGACAAGTAATTGCCTCTAGTTTAAGAACAAAAGGTAACATCTACAATTTGAATGGACCAGCAAATGATAGGTGAAATAATGTATGTTTCATGAGTCAAATAGAGGAAGGTAAACTCTGGCACAGAAGATTAGGGCATGTTAATTTTGACAACCTAGTCAAAATCAGAAAAAATAAAAATGTTAGAAACATGCCTGTTTTATCTAAACCTACTAATGTTGTTTGTAAAGAGTGTCAGCATGGTAAACAAACAAGAGCTGTTTATAAAACCAAAGAATATTCATCTATAGAACCTCTTCAATTAGTTCATACTGATTTATGTGGTCCAACTAGAACCAGATCATTGAATGGGGAAAGATACTTTATGTTTTTTATTGATGATTATTCAAGGATGACTTGGGTCACCTTTCTTAAACACAAATTAGAAGCCTTGGATAGATTTAAGATTTTTAAAAGAATGGTAGAAAGAGAAATAGATCTAAAACTGGAATGTTTAAGATCTAATCATGGTGGTGAATATACCTCTACTGCCTTCTTAGAATACTATGAAAAGCATGGCATAAAAAGGTAATATGTAGCCCCTAGGACACCTCAATAGAATGGGGTGGCAGAAAGAAAGAATAGGACAGTTAAGGAAATGGCTAGAACCATGCTTCATGATGTAGGTCTATCAAATGTTTTTTGGAAAGAAGTTGTTCATATAATAGTCTATATTTTGAATAGGGTGCAATTAAGAGTGAAAACCAGGTATACACCTTATGAACTTTGGCATTGTAAGTCTGCAAATGTTTCTTATTTTAAGATTTTTTGTAGCAAGTGTTATATTAAAAGAGATGGGGATAGCCTAGGAGGTTTTGAATCACGTTGTGATGAAGGGATATTTCTAGGATATTCCACACATAGAAAAGCTTATAAATTCTATAATAAGAGATTTAAAAAACTTATTGAAAGCTCTAATGTCAAAGTTGTTGAGAATTTGCAGCAGGATGAACAGTAGCCTCATAATGAGCCAATAGAAGAAAATGTTCAGGATGAAACTACTAGAAAGGAAGATTCAGAAAAATCAGAAGAAAGTTTAGACCATGAAGTATCTCAAGAGCCACCTGTAAGTCCTAAAACTCCTAAAACACCTTCCAAAATTCTTGCATATACTCCTTCTAAAAGGTTGTTGCAAAAGAATCATCCACATGAGCACATCATTGGTGATTTAGATTCAGGAATACAAACTAGAAGGAAAACTGCTCAAGCAAATAATTAGGTCCATATATGCTTAGTATCTCAGTTAGAGCCTAAAACATATAAAGAGGCTAGTCAAGATGATCTTTGGATTCAAGCTATGCAAGAAGAATTAGCCCAAATAGAAAAGACCAAACTTGGGAACTTGTCCCAAAACCAAAAGACAAAAATATTATTGGGGCTAAATGGGTGTTCAGGAATAAACTTGATGAAACAGGAAATGTTATTAGAAATAAGGCTAGACTGGTCTGTAAGGATATTCTCAGGTAGAGGGCATAGACTTTTATGAGACCTTTGCTCATGTGGCTAGATTAGAAGTAATCAAAATGTTTCTTGCTTTCTCTATATTAGATGGATGTAAAAACTACCTTTTTAAATGGTGATCTTGAAGAGGCAGTGTACATGGAACAACCAGAGGGTTTTATCTGTCCAGGTAAAGAATATCATGTATACATATTGAAAAAGGCTTTGTATGGTCTAAAACAAGATCTTAGAGCTTGGTACTCAAAATTAGACAATTTTTTGCAAAGTCAAGGCTTCACTAAAGGGGGATCAAACAACAATCTGTATTTTATCACTAAAAATGACAATATTCTAATTGTAGTGGTCTATGTTGATGATATTATCTTTGGTAGTAATGATGATCAGTTGTCACTTTCATTTCTTGGTGTTATGAAAAAGGAGTTTGAAATGTCTATGATAGGGGAACTTTCATTCTTTTTAGGATTACAAGTTTCTCAGCTTCTAGAAGGTATTTTTATTTCTCAAACCAAATATGCCAAAGAAATGTTGGCAAAATTTCAAATGGATGGCAGAAGACCTGTTGGTACACCAATGGAAACTGGTTATAAACTTGGAAAGGATGAAGATTCACCTAGTGTAGACCAAGCTCTATACAGGTCTATGATTGGTAGTTTGCTTTACTTGATAGCATCTAGACCAGATATAATGCAAGCTATTTGTTTGGAAACAAGGTATCAAAGTGCACCAAAACAAACTCATTTGAATGCTATTAAATGAATTCTTAGATATGTTAATGGAACTGTTGATTTATGGACTATGGTATCCAAGACATAACAATTTTACTTTGCTTGCTTATACTGATGTTGACTGGGCTGGTTGTCTTGATGACCGAAAGAGTACAGACTTGTTGCTTGGCAAAGTAAGAAGCAAGAATCTATCTCGTTGTCTACTGCTGAGGTAGAGTATATTGCCGCAACTGCTTGTTGCACACAAATACTGTATATGACTCAGACTTTATAGGATATTCAAGTAGAGGTGTCTGAACCAATTCCTATTTTATGTGACAACACAAGTGTCATTAACATCTCTAAAAATCCTATTATGCATTCACGTACTAAACACATTGCCATCAAATACCATTTTCTTAGAGAAAAGGCGATTGCTAGTGATGTTGCTCTTGAATATGTTCCAACAAAAGATCAAATAGCTGACATTTTTACTAAACCTTTGCCAAAAGACAGATTTGAATATCTGAGGGATAGACTTGGAGTCTTCTCTTGTCTTTCATTTCAATAATCTTTTCTCAGCATGTTTTCAGGGGGAGTATTTTTGCATATTTTATAGCCCTGATGTATTAGTTGTAATATGTAAATATGCTATGTGACTCTGTTCCTTATGCTCTTTATGGTGCTAACTTTTCAATTTATGTTTCAAATGCCCTGGATGGTTCTCCTTCATTGGATTGTTTCTTTGGTACATGGTTTTCTATTTTTGACCTTGTTTCACTTTTAGGCTCTTGGAGGCATTAGCATGCTTTCTTTTCCCTTTGTTTTGATCCTAAAAAGGGGGAGAAGGAAGTTGTATTTTTCCATCATGGGCAAAGGGGGAGTTTGTTGCCCCTCAATGGTTGTCCCTGATGACAATACACAACTTGGTTTGTGTTCATTGGTATATGATGTAGTTGATGACATACACTCATGATGTTTGATATACAGTGGATATGCTTGGTGGTCATATTCATTCTCATCAGTTGGCATATGTTTTGGTATCATGCTTAGTGGCATTTCATATGTTCTTATGCTCTCTTGGTATGATGATAAAGTAGTGTTGATTGGAAACTCAGTGGAAATAACATTGACAGTGGAGTTTGACTTCATTTCACAGTGGCATTATAATGTGATGTTATTTTGTAAAGTTTTGATCATTATTTTAAAGGTCATTTTTGATGTGATTTAAAAAGTGGCATTAAGGGCACATTGTTTGTCATAAGGTATTAAGTGATATTTTAAAAAAAGGAGGAAACAAAATAAACTTTGTTACAAATGCCACTTCAGGCTTCATTAAGGAATGACTTGTTGAATAGGTCTTGAGCTCTTCAAAGTAGGTAAAAGATGTTTGTGTCTTTGTAATTATCACCGGGCCCTTTTAGGGTATACCAGAAGTTCAAGTCATTAGGTAAAAAGACCTTATATTAAATCATTATGCACAATTTTATCTTGTGATATGAGGCTTCGAGCTAGGGTTTGATGTATCAATCTTAATCATTAAAATGTATGGGTATCTCTGTGTAAGTTTGAGGGGGATCTTGAGGATTTGACAGTGTAGCTTGCTCATTCTTGACCAAATCTTTGGCAATGCTGACTGCAGAAGGAACTTAGTTTTCGAAGGATTCCAAAGCATGATTTAAACAGGTGACTTCATTTCTTTATGGGTTGTTTCCTACATTAGTTTATCTGTATCTTTTTTCTTTCAGAATGGTAGAATAATGCAAACATATTTAAGGATTTACTCATGTAAACATAGTTAAAGATTTGTGATAGACTAGTGGTTAAAATGTGGTCATATTTGGTCAAGAGTTTCAAAGATGACTAAGGCTGTGATTTTAGTTCTTTTCTTCTGTAAAATGGCAAGTTATGTTAAAACCCACTTATGGGTATGCAATATTTTTTATGAAACTTTGTTGTGCCAGAAATCTGTCGAGGGTTTTTCATTCTTTCTCCTTGATAGTCGAAACAAAGACATATAAGTTGGTTTTTTCTTTGTGGGTATATGAAATCTTGACACATTCAGTTGTACTCAGTTGAAAATTTAGTTGGTTATGGTTACCTGTTCAATTCTGTATGGGTATACTTGGTAGTTTTGAAAAAGAGCCTTCTTTAACTCTATGCATAGTTTGAACATTACTTTATCATGGTTAAAGAAGCAATTAAAAAAGGTTACTAGTTATAACCTCCTTGTTAGTTAAGAACGACCTCAGACAGTTACACTACTACAGTTATATTTTTCAAACTGTTTGTAGAGAGAAAGAAGTGCTTGAACTGAGAATGTAATTGATATATATCTCTGATGTAATGTGAAGGATATGTGTGTGAGAGAACATTATTGTTGATATTATAACAGAGATAGTGTTGTTCAGTGAAATAGAGTGTTCCTCTATTTTTGATTTACATATTTCATTGTAATGGTCGAGAAAATCCAGTGAGGCAAATTATCGCCAGCGGTGCCTGTAATCAATGAGATTCTTTTAATAAGCTAGTGAGCCAATTTTTTGAGTGGTTTTCTACCCCAGAGGGTTTCCACTCAGGACAAAAATTGTGCTATTGTTTTATTGCATGGTATGTGCTTAATTTGCTCGAATGTTTCTCATTTGAGTTGTATGATTACATTCAATTCATGAATGTTTTAATCATTTAAATATTGAAAGCATATATTGTTTTAATCTTTAGCAAAAAGAAATATTGCATTTGACATAGATTCACCCCCCTCTCAGTGTCCACACCACTCTAACATGCAAGTGCTAGTAGCTAGTGTTGATCCCTTATAATAACTCACCAGCAACTTAAGGTGAATTAAAAAAAATGGATTGTCACTTGGTTGTTGAAATCATCATCCTCTTCAACCCTGTCACAATGTTGACTACATTCAATGGACAACTTGGATTGATGAACTCTCCACTGGCATCTGAATTACCACAACCTCTTTGTATTCAAAAACTTGCCTTCCTTCTGATGGTGGATCCTATGCGATTTGGAATTCCCAGATTTGTTGGAACTGTGTGTTAGATCAATGCCCAAAAATGGTTGTGAACTCCGCAATGGATATCTAGGAACCAACTAGTAGAAACCACAATCCAATTGATCAGTCCCAACAACATTAGATCTCCTAAATTTGCTTTGAAAATCTGCAATAGTGTTGGATCTCCTTTAAATCTTAGTAATCGCCAAATATTGTCATTTTCATATACTCCTCCAGAATTAGCATTAAATGCACCCTATGCATAGCTCGAATATTTTGGTATATTGTGGTTGGTCCAAGATAATTCCTTAAACAAATTAGTTGTTAATGAATCTCTTGTAGTGATAAGGTAGAGACAAGTTAATTAGTGGAGAAAACTCACAATACCAACTTTAATTATATTCTTCTTTGCGGATGATCAACTCAACACTATTTTTATTTTACCTTAGTCTTTGATATGTAAAACAAAATTCTTGATTCTTTAAGAGGATGTAGATTTTAGTTAATGGTATGAGTTATGTGGTTTAGTGACTATAGTAAGCAGCAATTTTGTTCGTAGAGTTTTATATGAAAGAAGTCCATTCTACCTCAGAACCATAATAGTATTGGATGGGTGTAGTGATAAAATCATAGATTGATAGAAAAGTTAAATGTTATAGAAGCTATTCTAGATGCTTCAAACTCCAAATTTGATGGTGACATATTCTCTCTCTTATATTTGGATTGTGGTTATCGAAAAGAGTGATGAGATTAAATCCAACTATAATTTCTAACACCTTCAACTACCAATTATTTCTTTAGTGTTAAGATGACTTTTGAAGCATTATAATCTTTTTATACATTGTTAGATGTCAAATTATGAGACTTGTCTTATTACATTATTTGTATGAAAATTCATCATGGGATATCTTATTTATTGAATGATTCTTAGTTGATGTATGATCTTAGGGACAACTATGTAAACCTCTCGAATGGATAGAGGATTAGAATAATCTCATCTTTGTATGAAGAATTATGATTTATCATTCATAAAATTCAAAAAGGATTGCTTAGAACTATCGAGGAATTGACTAATAATTAAATGGCTAGTGAGAGCTTGCATCCTTTTATTATGTTTATGAAATAAAAATCTAGGTGAAGGTTATACCTTAGACTTAAACTAAGACAGTGGATTGGGAGATGTTTAGATTATGTAATTAGCATCTTAGCCAAAATATGAAATAGACTCATGAATAAGCTAACGAAAGACTATCATATTGTCTGCATAAGACTAGTCTTCTGTAATGAGGTAAATATTTATTATCATTGTTGATAGCATTCATACATGGTGTGAGTGTGTTTTTCTACTTCTATTATCTTATGTATGATGAGTTGAGTGTGGATCAATTTATGCATTAGATCAGTGTATACATTGGATCATGTTATAGAGATAGTAGATAAATCATGCTACACTAGATTCCTTCACATAGGTGGGCTTCATTTTGCTAGACCCCTCGCGAAGGGTCAGGTTTCTCCACTTAGGAGTAATACCGAGGAGGAGTGAGACTTGTGGTTGGGTGTAAAATCACCTCGATGATGCTCTATCTCTCTCTTCAGGTTCACTGAAGCACATGCGGAATGATATTAAGTATATGTTTGATGTATTATTGATGTACTTGGAACAATTAATAAAAATGTAATGAGATTTTCTCTTATTGTGCTGGTAGATGCACTTTGTTTTATCAAACTTGCAAGACATTGTACCATTATGGATAATCCTATTAATGAAATGATTCACTTTCTATATATGTATTTAGTTTGCTTCTAATGGTTACTTTTAGTAAGTGGTATTTATTGGGTCTTTACATTTGGTATCAGAGCACCTGGGTTCAACACTCAGGCCTCAAGTCTTCTACATTTAGGTTGCATTATAGTATGTGGCCTTGTGGTATTGAATAGAGAACCCTAGTTATGGGTCAAGGATGCTTTTGATGACTGGGAATCCTGGTGATACTTAGATTATAGTTGTATCTGAGTGGAAGTCTAGACATAGATCAATCATTCTAGAGGTGTGAGACATCTTCACCATAGTCGCATTTTAATAAGACTTGCTAGTAAGAGTAATGGTGACTATTGAAGTGATAAATATGGATGGGATATGATGACAACCATGAATGATGAATTATAAGAGAAATATACTGAGAAGAGAGATCTCTCTGATGACGTAAAGGATGAATGAATTGATAAGATACAATGGAAGAAGAAAAGATGAAAATTTTGATGAGAGGAAGAAGGAAAATTACCACTGAAATAATTAAAGTTGATAAATATTGGATAAGCCTTCTTGAAGGTAGAGAATCTAAGATGGATGTTTAAAGCCAAGAATGTATGTAATAGTACTAGGTTTTGGGTAAGTTGATTATTAAGCAACATCTTATTCTTTCAGGATATGGATCTTTGAAGAATACCAAGTTGAGATTACTTAAGGGCCTTCATTAATAAGGATGATTAGATAAGTTTTCTCAAGTTGCCTTATAGAGAGGGCAGGAATGAAAGATGATTATGTTGAAAAAGGATCTTAAAAATCCTTTATGCCTGATTTCTATTAGTGAAAGTACTTATAAATATGTACTATAAGAGAATGATACATCTTCTGGTGCAAGTAATGCACGCGTACAATAATGCACATCTCATGGTTTGTGCAAATGACGCATCTGTATGAGTGATTGTATTCATATTATAGAATTGTTTCCTTAAATACACTTATCATAGTTATTATATTTAAACATTAACAAGAAATGTTTAATATATCTATACTAATGTGTTGGATGTATATTTTATATTATTATTGTCCTTGTGCGAGTGATGCACTAGAGTAAATTATTGATTCCTTTGTGCGGATAAAGCACTTGAGTAATGATTACATCCATAATGTGTGTGTGAGATACACTTTTTATTATTGGATCAAGTAATGATCACTATTAATATACATATTTCATCTTTTGTGCAAGCTATGCACTTGTGTGAGGGATGCATTATCATATTTATTTGATTTGTATTTTATGCAATTTGAAATAGAGTATTCTTGTTGAATGTGTTGTATATGGTAAAGCTTACCTTCCGAGATAAGATGTCGAATGTGGAATAACAGAGAAGGCAAATCCTCTTTTCAGGATTTGACCAATATTTTTTTAAAGTGCTTTGGACAAAGCCATGTACCATTGAAATAGATGGATAAGGAATGCCTAGAAAAATTTATATTATATGTTTCTCTACTACATCCTATATGCAAGAAATATGTTAATTCTAGTATAGAATGCATATAGGGCATCAGGCATGCATCAAGAGTTTCCCTCCTACCTTTTGTTATAGATATCTAGGAGTCGCATGCAGGGCCGAGTATTCTTTGAGTTAGGAAAAATTCCAAGGAAGTGTAGTGCTTCATGGTTGGGTGGAAAAGCACCTTAACCATACTCTTGACCTTCAGCTTGCAGAAAACCAATGGGTTATGGTGGCTGAAGATAGATTAAATATGTGATTTTTAATTCATAAAATGGATATAGCATGTATTGAACCTTTGTATTGCTAATATTATCCATATGTTGAGACTTTTTTCTTTTGTTAGAATTTTGACTTGCCAATGATGATAACAAGTAATATGGGATGCTTATTTTTCATCATAAGGGCAATTATTTTGATGTCTCATGTGAGTAGGCATGTTGACAAAATAAACATAATATATATATATATATATATATATATATATATATATATATATATATATATATATATATATATATATATATATATATGTCAGAAAATACGAATAATATTTTATGAAGGAAATGAATTAGCTTGCATGCTTTTATTTGTCATAAAGTATAGAAACAAGTTGATTTGATGAACAATGTGTGCAAGTGAATGAATGTTAGACAGAGGAATTTTTATAGTTATGAACAAACCGGTGCTTGGAGCAATGAGACATTGTCAGGTGGGCTAATTTTGACATTGAGGTAAAACAAAGTTAAGAGGTATGAAATTTTATCTTTAGTTAAGTTGATTTGATCATTGGGATGATGATTCTTGAAGGAGGAAGGATGTCATGACCCCTATTTTCAATAGTTAATTTTTAAATATTATTATTCTGATAATCGTCGACTAATTTTGACTCGCTTGCATGATAGGAATACACTCTCAACAGAGAGAGAGTATCATCGAGGATGGGGTGTCTAGCCAATTGATGACGACTTGTGGCAAAAGGAATCTACACACACCACGTAGTTTCATGTAGATTAAATTGCATTAATATATGTGTCTATGTGTGAAATAATTTCATAATTAATTTTGTGGATTAGACTGAAATAATTAGTCACATTAATAATTGTGTTAGAATAATCATTTAATAGTCATTATAGAATAATTATTTAGATAATTTGATATGTTCTAGGATAGGTAATGATGCCTTGTGATTTATATTTTTCTATCTTAAAAGATTATTTTATAATTATGTTTTATGATAAAAAAGGATAAATACCATATATTTTAATTGTTGCAAAAACAAATTGATTTATTTTCAAAATAATGATTTGGAAGATCAGATAAATTAATATATTTTATTAAAACAACTCTTTGTTTACCTTCATTAGATAGGGATATGAATTGAGAAAATTAGAAAAAGAAAATAAAAATACAAACAATAGAAAAACAATATAAAAATAAAACTAAATTAGAATGAAAGCAAAATGGATAAAAGGAAAAATAAAAATAGAATAAAACAAAAAGGAAAGCCAAAAATCTAAGCAATGGAAAAAATATAGAAACAAAAATGATCATAAAAGAGGAAGGAAAAAAAAGGGTAGATATCATCATTTGAGCCATGAACTGGACCTCTTTTGGGAGTCATTGCATAGACATCAATGAAGAATGCAAGGGAAGGAGAACAAGTCGAGGTATGGAGAATGAGTCTAGAGAAGAACACCATTAAGGATGAGGTCTTAATCATCAATCTTCCTGTATGTTCCTAAAACTATTTCAATGGTTCTTATCATACGTGAATACTGGTGTGGGTATGGATTAAGTTGTTCAAGTTTATAAATCCTTCATAACCAATCCTTTTTAGTGCAGATTATGTGATCTTGTGATGCAGAGGCATCCACACTAAAACCTCAACATACAGCATGGATGTCCGCAACCCTTCATCATCATCATCATCATCATCATCATCATCATGTTTTCCTTAACGCTGTCAGCATCATCATATTTACTGTCGCCGACCGATATCCTCCTGCAGACAAGCCTTCGCCCTTTCGCATGTCAACAGCATCATCATATTCGGCAGCATCATCATGTTCGGTAAGCGCGAACATCCTCCTGACGTCCACTGTTCATCTCACCGACAACTTCAACCTTCACTATCTTCAGCATCATGATGTTCAACATCATGTTAATCAGCAGGATATGGAACATCCGGTTCCCTCCATATATCCTGATGATGTTACTTTACTTCATGCACCGTCCCTTCGATGCTTACGTCACCCCAATATCTTGATGATGATTATCCTGATGACGATGACGTCACCTGCAGCTCCTCAATATCCTGCTGCTCTGAAATATCCTGATGACGTATATCCTGATGATGATGACGTCATATCCTGCTGTTGGCCAAACTTAAACTTTTTTCGGCCCGCGATCAACCTGATCTTCTACCTTATGCCGATACGCTCCTCCTCGGCACCTCCTGATGATGATCACCCCGACGCACTTTCACTTTATACAATCGAAAGCATCATACTCATCTCCTTCTAACCGGATGACGATGCCCGAAGCGACTGCAGGATATTCACCAAATTATCCTGATGATGCCGTTTTGACGAACTTTCAACCTTAGCGGATTTTCACTGTTCTGATCCGCCGAACCTCCTGGGATGACCCGATCTACTCTCAGGGTGATCTTCCAAACTCTATCAGCTCGACCTAGCACATACCCATGCTAGGGTTCTCAACACCTTTCGACGGCGATCCTGCACACCTGCATGCGAACAGAAAACAAACTAAAACCTAACCTACTGTACATAACCATTCCACTGATCTGACGAATCAACCGGTGGAATGGATCAGCGAATCCATGAAACCACCCAAAACAGCAAATCGATTAAACAAAGGAGATCAAACAGAAGATGAACACAACAGAATCTCTTATTAATTTCAAAAGATGCTATTACAATATTCAGTCTCTCCTCTCTCTCAGCAAAGCCTGAGCGATGATATATGCAATACCATCTGATCCTTATGCATATATAGGTTTTCCTGCGAGTACTACTGACCCGACTCCAAGCGGCTGGGAACTCTCTCCAGGCGGCTGGGAGATCTAACCGGTCCTACAGCATGACAGCTGCTCTAACAAACTAACTAAAAATAGAAAAGCACGGTCAACATGATCTTAGCATGGTCAGCATGACCTTATTACATGCATTGGTCTTATTAGACCTTCTTGGAAAACATTAACAAGACTCAAACTAACTAACTGCCTCATGAAGGCCAGCTGTCAGGTAGGTGCTCCTGCACCATACTCCCCAACAGAAAAGAACTCATGTCCCATGAGTTTAGTATGTGGAAGTCCTCCACCTTTACACTTTGCCTTTGTAATTTCCTGACCTGTTCCAGCTTTACCCTCTGCTGGCTCTTGGCTGCTCCAAGACTGCTGAACTGTAACTTGCTTTCTGGCAAGTAAATCCTCATGCCTGTCAATGTAGGCCTTTCTCTCACATACCTTGTGTTTGTCAGTTTGTCTGACCAGAACCTCTGTCTGAACTGCCTCTTGAACTTTTGCAATGTTCAACCCTATCTTTCTGTCAACCTTTATAGGACAAACAATAGTCCCAACTATGACAACATCCTTGTCACTCCTCTCAACTGGTTGCTGTGTGCAAACCTGTTTCTGCACCTGCTGCTGACCTTTGTCAGTCAAAACTGTAACTGTCTTCAACCTGTTGTCCTTAACAACTTCTTTCCCTGCAGTATCCTCAACTGCCTTTATGCCTGCTCTTATAGGCATCTGCACATACTCCTTCTTTCCCATTAAAATGATTTTGGCTGCCCCTTGTGCTACAGCTGCTTCCTGTAATGGCATCAGCAGAATAGTTTTCCCATCTTTCTTGATGGTGTAGGTATTAGCATACCCATCATACAGTACCCTTCTATCAAATTGCCAGGGTCTACCCAACAGTAGGTGACAACATTCCATGGGCAAAATATCACACAAAACCCTATCATGATAGGCTCCAATATGAAAATCCACATATGCCTATTCATAGACAAAAAGTGATTGACTATCACTCACCCAAGATGCCTTGTAAGGGTGATGGTGTGGAATCTTTTCCAAATTCAGTTTATCCACCAATTCTTGAGATACCATGTTGTCTGTTGAACCAGTATCAATGACAACCTTACATACTTTACCTTTGCTCTGACATATGGTCTTGAAAAGAGCTCTTCTTTGCATCATATCCTTTGATGCCTGCAAACTAATTCTCCTTAGCATCAATGCTTCTCCCTCCTCAGGATATGCATAATAGTCAGGCTCCTTATCTCTTTGATTAGTGTTTGAACTCTGCACACTTTTCTCTACTTTCTCTTCTTGTACAAGTTGTACCCTCTTGTCATTTGTTCTATCATTTCTGGATGATGAACCTTTGTTTTCTGGACATTTGAAAGATGGATGACCAAACTCTCCACAGGTGTAACACTTTCCTGAAAATGTAGTAGAACCTCTACCACCTCCAAATCTTCCTCTATTACCTTTCCATCCACCTTTGAAATCAGACTGTCCCTGTCCTTTACCAGTGTCTTCTTGACCCTCATTGGTTTGCTTTTGTGTAGGGGCTGCTCCTCTTCCCCTCATATTGTTTCCTCTTCCTCTCATGGACTTATCTTGTCCTCTATTCATCTTTTCTTCAATCCTGATTGCCATTTGATAACAATCCTCCACATTCTTAGGGTTAGCTAAAACTAACTCATCCTGTATGTTCAATCTCAAACCAGCCAAGTACCTAGCCACCTTTTCTACCTCATTCTCATGATGACCAGATCTCATACTCAACTTATAAAACTCCTCAGTATATGCCTTCACATCCCTTTCCTTCTGCCTTAAAAATTGCAGCTTCTTAAACATCTAAATTTCATAATCCCTTGGCAAGAATTTACCTTTGATCCTTGCTACCATTTTATCCCATGAAGTGATCTTTGACTTCCCTTGTTTCCTTCTCTCAGATTGTACATAATCCCACCATACCAAAGCATGACCTCCTAACTTGGTCTTTGCAATCTTTACCTTCTGATCCTCAGCAACATCTTCACATTCAAAGTGATTATCAAGTGCAGCAATCCAATCCAGCAACTCATCTTCATTCAAACTTCCATTATACTTGGAAACATCAACCTTACCTTAGATTTATCACTCTGCACTGCCTTTAACAATTTTGCAAATTTCTGGTCTTCAGCATCCAGATCTTCAGCTACCTCTTCATATTCTTCAACAACATCTTCCTCTTCTTCAGACTCACTGTCTGCCACTTCCCTCTTTTTGTTCTTTTCCAGGGCTACAAGCCTGGCTTGAAGTGCTTTAGAAAGCTCCTTCATCTTCCTCATCTCTCTGGCATGTTTCTCCTTCATCTCCTGCAATTCCCTTGCAGTACCACTACCTTTCGGAGGCATTTTGTCAACCTCTCAAGCAACACACAACACACAATCAACTCTACCTCTACCCTTTCGGTGACAGAATCAACACACAACAGCCCAGACCTTTTGCTGAGCTCTGATACCACTATGATGCAGAGGCATCCACACTAAAACCTCAACATACAGCATGGATGTCCGCAACCCTTCATCATCATCATCATCATCATCATCATCATGTTTTCCTTAACACTGTCAGCATCATCATATTTACTATCGCCGACCGATATCCTCCTGCAGACAAGCCTTCGCCCTTTCGCATGTCAACAGCATCATCATATTCGGCAGCATCATCATGTTCGGTAAGCGCGAACATCCTCCTGACGTCCACTGTTCATCTCACCGACAACTTCGACCTTCACTATCTTCAGCATCATGATGTTCAACATCATGTTAATCAGCAGGATATGGAACATCCGGTTCCCTCCATATATCCTGATGATGTTACTTTACTTCACGCACCGTCCCTTCGATGCTTATGTCACCCCAATATCCTGATGACAATTATCCTGATGACGATGACATCACCTGCAGCTCCTCAATATCCTGCTACTCTGAAATATCCTGATGACGTATATCCTGATGATGATGACGTCATATCCTGCTGTTGGCCAAACTTAAACTTTTTTTGGCCCGCGATCAACCTGATCTTCTACCTTATGCCGATACGCTCCTCCTCGGCACCTCCTGATGATGATCACCCCGACGCACTTTCACTTTATACAATCGAAAGCATCATACTCATCTCCTTCTAACCGGATGACGATGCCCGAAGTGACTGCAGGATATTCACCAAATTATCCTGATGATGCCGTTTTGACGAACTTTCAACCTTAGCGGATTTTCACTGTTCTGATCCGCCGAACCTCCTGGGATGACCCGATCTACTCTCAGGGTGATCTTCCAAACTCTATTAGCTCGACCTAGCACATACCCATGCTAGGGTTCTCAACACCTTTCGACGGCGATCCTGCACACCTGCATGCGAACAGAAAACAAACTAAAACCTAACCTACTGTACATAACCATTCCACCGATCCGACGAATCAACTGGTGGAATGGATCAGCGAATCCATGAAACCACCCAAAACAGCAAATCGATTAAACAAAGGAGACCAAACAGAAGATGAACACAACAGAATCTCTTATTGATTTCAAAAGATGCTATTACAATATTCAGTCTCTCCTCTCTCTCAGCAAAGCCTGAGCGATGATATATGCAATACCATCCGATCCTTATGCATATATAGGTTTTCCTGCGAGTACTACTGACCCGACTCCAAGCGGCTGGGAACTCTCTCTAGGCGGCTGGGAGATCCAACCGGTCCTACAGCATGACAACTGTTCTAACAAACTAACTAAAAATAGAAAAGCATGGTCAGCATGATCTTAGCATGGTCAGCATGACCTTATTACATGCATTGGTCTTATCAGACCTTCTTGGAAAACATTAACAAGACTCAAACTAACTAACTGCCTCATGAAGGCCAGCTGTCAGGTAGGTGCTCCTGCACCATCTTGTATTTGGAAATCAACTCCTCTTAAGGAATTATGTCTAAGATTATGGGTTTTGCATGCAATTACCTCTTAGGACACGATAGTTTGTAGGAATTAGGGGCATACCAATTGTGTTGCTGGATAGCTTCTAAAGCCATTTTTGCAAAGCCCTATCATTGTTATTATTGTAAATATTGTTTCCATATCCTGCTATTCTGCACTCCATGAAATTGCTTTTCTTTCTTTAAATAGGTTGTGTGCATGCTTGGATACAAGGGCACAAAGACTTCTTTGTCTCCTATTTTATTAAATCAAAACGTTGTTTTCTATTATCAAATGCCTTTCACCAATAGTGGGTTCTTATCAAAGAAGTATTTTTCTAAACTAGATCTATTACTAAGGCACATGTCCATGGAATACATTTGCTCCTCTCCTTTTGATCTATTTGTGACTTGCCAACAATTCATACGTATATACATGCTTCTACATTTTTGCATACATAATGATTGGGGTTCTGCATCTCCTTTTGACAAAAATTTCACTTCCTTTTGTTCTATTATTAAGCATGAAGGATACTCCTAGATTTTATGCCGGCAACCTGTAGTATTAGTGCGATGTAACTTTCTTAGGAGTTAGTACCACAATGCCTTTGATGCCATACTAACTTATCTCGACCTTTTTCATCGAAATCACCTATCTAAACGCTATTGCAATTATGTGTCATTATATTTTTAAAATCCCTTATCTTTCGCTATGTGACGTGTTTGTACTCACCACATAAAGAAGAGTATTCATCGGTTTCTCCTATCATCGAATCCTTTAACCTCGTATGGGTGCCAAGTGCTAGTAGATAGTGTTGATCCCTTATAATAACTCACCAACAACTTAAGGTGAATTGAAAAAAAATGGATTGTCACTTGGTTGTTGATATCACCGTCCTTTTCAATCCTGTCACAATGCTGACTGCATTCAATGGAGAGCTTGGATTGATGAACTCTCGACTGGCATCTAAATTACCACAACCTCTTTGTATTCAAAAACTTTCCTTCCTTCTGATGGTGGATCCTATGTGATCTGGAATTCCCAGATTTGTTAGAACTGTGTGTTAGATCAATGCCCAAAAATGGTTGTGAACTCCGCAATGGATATTTGGGAACTAGCTGGTAGAAATCACAATCCAATTGACCAGTCCCAACAACATTAGATCTCTTAAATTTGCTTTGCAAATCTTCAATAGAGTTGGATCTCCTTTAAATCTTAGCAATCGCCAAATATTGTCATTTTCATATATTCCTCCAGAATTAGCATTAAAAGCACCCTATGCATAGCTCAAATATTTTGGTATATTGTGGTTCATCCAAGATAATTCCTTAAACAAATTAGTTGTTAATGAATCTCTTGTAGTGATAAGGTAGAGACAAGTTAATTAGTGGAGAAAACTCACAATATCAACTTTAATTATATTCTTCTTCGCGGATGATCAACTCAACACTATTTTTATTTTTCCTTAGTCTTCGATATGTAAAAAAAATTTCTTGATTCTTTAAGAGGATGTAGATTTTAGTTAAGGGTATGAGTTATGTGGTTTAGTGACTATAGTTGTAATGTCCCCTTCTAGCAAGCCAAAATTTTCACACCCTTGCAAAACAATTTCAACTTACCAAAAGAGAACATTAGTATTCTATTTTTCATTTCCTTTTAATCTTGATGATAATCATAAACATAACCATATACTATTTGCCATTTCATAAATCCATTTTTCCATACAGCATGATTCTCCTTGGGTGAGATAATCCTTAGGCCTCTTATTACCCTCACCTTCCCATGGAATGATCAATACCTACCATAACTATCTACCCCACCTTCTTAGTGTTAGGTGGTTAATTAGGAAGTCTCGTATTTATCCTTAGGAATTCATGCCTTTATTAATTTTAGGGTTTTACCTTAAAGCCTTCATTAATCTTTAGGTTTTATCCTAGAGCCTTCTCCCTAGGTTTTACCCTAAGGCCTTAATTAATCTTCATCTATACATATACATACTTGTTATCTCTCATACATCATTTATTAACAACTTACGAATTCAAATCATATAAGATACATATTTAAAATATAAATTTCAGACATAAATGTATATATCACATATATCAGTTTCTACTTAATAACCTTATTATTTATATCTTTCAAGTTATAAATTGAACAAGTAATTGTAAATTCTTACAAATCATAAATTGAATAAGTAAATATAAATACTTACTTACCTGCTTTACCTGGGATTCCTTACCTATGCTGCAGTAATATAGTCTTTATTGTATTGCTGTTATAAAATGCAGATCTAAAATGCAGATCTAAATATATGTATTTATCCCATACTCTTTTTATATTTTCTCCCCATGATCCTTTTCCTTCTATTTCACAATCTTTATTTATTTAATTTCATTCCTTTCTAAATTCATTATTTACCTTACACAATATATACTAAAATATTACTAACATTTATTATACTATATATTTAATTACTTAATGAACAGCGTACCTATGATAGTTGTAAACTTACCTTGGCTGCCCTCGTGTCTTCCTTGTGATATTTTCTTGTCGTGTCTTTGATGAATTCAAATGATGTTTCTTCTTTATTGCCTTTATTGAACTCACAGCTGTTTATTTATTTCTTTTTTTTATTACTTCCTTCTTTTGATGATCCTTTCCTTCTATCTCACAACCTTTATTTATTTCCCTTTCAAGGGATATGTTCGAAGAGGTATGTCTCTTATTATTTTTATTACTTTATATTAATTCCCTTTTGCGGTAAAACTAGTTCTAACCATACGTAACTCCCTTATCATAAGAGGATAGGTTAAAAGATGTTTATTATTATTTATTTACATTATTTGTATTTATATTATATCATTATAATAAATGATATATTATTTATATTTATATTACAATATAAGATAATAATAATAATAATATTTGTATTTATATTATTAGATATATTTATAATATATTATTTATTAATGTGTTGCACTTATAAATATCTTCCTTCGACCTCCCCTTAAACTTTTTAAAGTACATTATTTATATAATATATATAGTATAAATAAATACATTTGTTATTAAGTACGCGAGCTCTTTTATTTTATTTTATTTCCAAGCATATAATATGGTGGGATAATGTTTGTCTTATTAGACTTTTACTTTTATATGATTTTATTTTGAATTTAACCTTTTGTTTAACCATATTACTTTGTCTTATTCCAAATTACTTTACTTTCTAACTTTAATAGGTAAGACTCTTCATAATATTTATTTTTATATATAATAATATATCTTATTAATTACTCACATAAATATTATATTAAAATATTTATATTTATAATATATCTAGTTAATTAAAATATAAATATATATATTTCATATATTTTATAATATTTAAATTATATTAAATTAATAATATTATTTATTAAATAATACATATTAATAATATATTTTAAATAAATATATTATATATTTAGTTTATATAAGGCTAACTTATTATTTAAATAAACAATTCAATTATAAATCATTATCGGGACATGACAACCCTCCCCACTCAAGATTTCTTGTCCTCAAGCAATTATAATTAGGTATCCTAAAGTAATATTTAATAACATTATATTTTATTAGGTTTCCTTATATAAAATAAGGTTTCACTCATCAATAATATAAAATAACCTCTAGAAAATGTAACAAATTAATATAGCTAATAAACTATAGTGCTATAAGTAATATAGGGGCCTAAAATAATAATTTAGAAATTTGGGTTTACCCTTTTAAATTTTCAGCACTAAGTTTGCATAAAGGCATTTCTATTTATTTAATTATCAAAAATGTTTTAATGACTACTAATATTATTTTAATGCCATGATTAACCAATAGCATCAAATGAACAATCCAAACCAAATAACCCAATGTCAAACATACCTGACACAACCAAAGTGAAAACGAAGGGGCACTACATCCTCCCCCCTAAAACTCGACTTACTCCTGGAAGTCGCAGCTAAGGTGGAAACATTAAAAGTTAGTAACAACTTTAAAGCTGATTCATTTCATACAATAATACACACTAAAATATAAACTTATATACTCCATTTCAAAAATAATCTACACAATCAAAGCTTGCAATTTCAAAAGTGGTTTCATAATGCATAAACCACTCCCAATCCTTACAAGTTAGCATTGACACCCAACCAGTTTCTTCAGAACAAGGAAAACATTGCACCTTTTTATTCCTAACTTGTAAAAATTATCATATCATAAACATATGAAGCATTCTATTTCAAATACACCACCATTGTAATTTCTCTACCAATCTGTTGTTAAGCAAACCATAGGTCAGAATGCTACATTTTCACAAAATATCAACATATTCATACACATAAAACACACCTTTTTCACTAAATCTCATAGCATCTTCAACAAGGTCATGAATTTCTTTCACCTTTTGAAGCATGGAAACACACTTTATCATTTCATAAATCCATTTTTCATGATTTACCATATATTCTTCACATACACACAAATTAACATTACCGGGATTCACATCACAAGGCTACACAAGGGTTCATCTGGATATCGGAAACAACATACTAATCCATGATACATAATTCATGAGCCAAGAGCCAAAATCCATCTCACCTAATCCATACCTCACATTCAGTGGTTTGTTGGTGTTAGGCCACACACACATGATGAGACCATCCAAACAAGACCACAATGACCTCTCTTTTGTTGTATAAGGTGGTTAGCCTCCAAGAGAGGGTCATCGCACATAGGTGGGTAGTGGGTCCTAGCTATATAATAGCATCACATACCCTCATCCTCAAGGTTCCCTGCGTCTACTTCCTTGCATACACTCACCAAGTCTGCCTCATGCGTCCTTGGAGAGGAATCACAATATGACACATGGCCGACATCAAAAACAATAAGAAAAACTAGTTTAGCCACCAAATTCATAAAGAAAGATAAAAAATTTAATTTCAATAATAAAGTAAGAAATGCGTGCAATTTCAACACTAAATCAAATGTAACCACGATGGCTACATGCAAATAAGATCACAAGGTGTGGCTAAACCATCACAATTAAATATAAACAAAGTGTCAGCCTTCACAATCAATAGAAAATCATCAACAACCATAAAGAAAGTTCACAATCTTCAAAATTGCACTGCACAACACTGCGTGACTAGATACTAGCCACCAAACGAGGAAGGAGGGAACAACGTTAGGCTATAGCAGTAGCCCTCATGTGGTGCGGAGTGAGCACGCCATCCACATGGCTCAAGGTGTACTCGGCTACACCCTACATCGCGTCGTCACGCGGAATGGACTAACCAAGCGGTCTGCACACTCCTTGGCTGCCCACATGGAACGTGCACCTTGGCCACATCCCGCATCGCATCTTAGTGCGACATGGTCATACACCAGCCGGAGAAGGCACGTATTGGTTGTATGCCACATGGCAGTGTGTTTGTGGCTTCGCAGAAGTAGGCACACGCAGAACACACCCCGCATAGTGATACCTCATGGAAAAGGCACACGCAGGTACTCGCCGTAGCCAGAGGTATACATGGCTAGGACCTACCCATATGCTAATCGACCCAACACTGTCAAAAGCAAACATGGGTATCCCTCTACAAGTGTGCGAGGCCCCATTACGTTCATCACACAAGTAGGCTATGACACAATCTCATAGTACACCTTCACATGGCTATGCACATGGCATCGTGTCCTTGAGCCCAGCTTGCTACCATCAGCAACACGACATCATCACCAACACTGTGTCGAAACATCAGTGGGGTGTGGCATCGTACCTATTGCATCATGTCGGAACATGTACAGATACGGAGTCTGTCTCAACATGGGTAACAAATCTCCCTCCACATGCTGGACCTTAAATATACATGGGGCACATGGTCTCACTTGGGTTATCCATGCATGTCCTAGACCCTGGCCCCCAAATGATGACTCATGTCATCGCATAGTTCTAGTTGGGTTATCCTTGCAGGTCCTAGACCCCAGCCCCCAACTGACAACTCATGTGGCATAGCATACCTTTCGTGAAGACAAGGTAAATGATCCTCCAAGAAATACCATCCAAATGCTCAGAAACTATGGGGATTAGGCTAACACATATGAATCAAGTACCCTAATCCATCATAAGGGAAAGTAGTGAGTAAGTTTCCTCAGGTTCAGTTGAGCGAGGGACTGCTCTGCGCCGTTATAAGCGTACCCTATACACTCCGCCCAAGGAACTTTGTGGCTACTACTACCCCTTCACAGATTGAGGGACTAGTGAACCAAAAGAAGAGAATATATGAATCTAACTTTTGGCTACTCTTTTATATATATTTTTTCAACCACGCAAGGGTTGGCCCTCAATCGGGTAACAAACATACAAACACACATAATGGTATGGTTGATTCCACACCTAAAATACACATTTCCCCATGGATGGGTACCTAGTATCACCATCTCAAGGGCACACCAAGCAAGTACGGGGTATTCACAACACTCAACCAATGCACAGTTACTGGTTTCACACTTTTACATGGGAAGATTACTTTTATATACACAATTCCATTACTACCAATATGATTACTATTTGCAAAATCATAACATTACCTATTATCCACTTCCCTATTCCAGTTTCCTTCCACTCTACTTTTCTGCGTATCACACGATGCTAAATCTCAATCTCATGATCATCTATCTAATACATCAATCTAGGTGTATAGATCAAGCATAGTATCCTACTCAGGAGTTTCCTACCACTTGCATAAAAAGTACTACTATAGCTAAATGTGGGTGACGACATTAATCAAGAGGTCCCAGTGCTAAAACTTCGCTCTGATACCAAATGTAATGTCCCCTTCTAGCAAGCCAAAATTTTTGCACCCTTGCAAAACAATTTCAACTTACCAAAAGAGAACATTAGTATTCCATTTTTCATTTCCTTTTAATCTTGATGATAATCATAAACATAACCATATACTATTTGCCATTTCATAAATCCATTTTTCCATACATCATGATTCTCCTTGGGTGAGATAATCCTTAGGCCTCTTATTAACCTCACCTTCCCATGGAATGATCAATACCTACCATAACTATCTACCCTACCTTCTTAGTGTTAGGTGGTTAATTAGGAATCTCGTATCTACCCTTAGAAATTCATGCCTTTATTAATCTTAGGGTTTTACCCTAAAGCCTTCATTAATCTTTAGGTTTTATCCTAGAGCCTTCTCCCTAGGTTTTACCCTAAGGCCTTAATTAATCTTCATCTATACATATACATACTTGTTATCTCTCATACGTCATTTATTAACAACTTATGAATTCAAATCATACAAGATACATATTTAAAATATAAATTTCAGACATAAATGTATATATTACATATATCAGTTTCTACTTAATAACCTTATTATTTATATCTTTCAAGTTATAAATTGAACAAGTAATTGTAAATTCTTACAAATCATAAATTGAATAAGTAAATATAAATACTTACATACCTGCTTTACCTGGGATTCCTTACCTATGCTGCAGTAATATAGTCTTTATTGTATTGTTATTATAAAATGCAGATCTAAATATATGTATTTATCCCATACTCTTTTTATATTTTCTCCCCATGATCCTTTTCCTTCTATTTCACAATCTTTATTTATTTAATTTCATTCCTTTCTAAATTCATTATTTACCTTACACAATATATACTGAAATATTACTAACATTTATTATACTATATATTTAATTACTTAATGAACAGCGTACCTATGATAGTTGCAGACTTACCTTGGCTGCCCTCATGTCTTCCTTGTGATATTTTCTTGTCGTGTCTTTGATGAATTCAAATGATGTTTCTTCTTTATTGCCTTTATTGAATTCATAGCTGTTTATTTATTTCTTTTTTTAATTACTTCCTTCTTTTGATGATCCTTTCCTTCTATCTCACAACCTTTATTTATTTCCCTTTTAAGGGATATGTTCGAAGAGGTATGTCTCTTATTATTTTTATTACTTTATATTAATTCCCTTTTGTGGTAAAACTAGTTCTAACCATACGTAACTCCTTTATCATAAGAGGATAGGTTAACAGATGTTTATTATTATTTATTTACATTATTTGTATTTATATTATATCATTATAATAAATGATATATTATTTATATTTATATTACAATATAAGATAATAAAAACAAAGAATAAACTAAGTATCTAAATATTTTGAAATAAGACATTTATTCCCTATTGTTTTGCATATGAACCCTAAACCTAATGCTACAGTTGTGAGATAAAGCAAACATACATATCCGGTTGGTTGAGCAAAGAAGGATATTTGTAGAAAATTATGTTGTTGCACAAAACAGCTTTGTCTTCTAATGGGATGCAATGATTACAAAAATTGCACAAATGGACTTATTGACAAGCTGTGGGAACTCCCAAGAACTGCACTGTCAAAATGATAGCAACATATGCACAAAATCGATTGTTGCACAGACTGTAGAAACTTTTAGGCAAATGCGATAGGCAGATTGCATGTATGCACAGAATGGATTTGTTGAGAGGGCGTTAGGAACTTCCAAACAATATGATTGGCAGGTTTATAGTCAAATTCTCCACTTCTGTCAACGTCCTCCGAGCCACAACTAGCGTGGAGCATGGGACAGGTTATGGACATTCATCAATGGAAAGAAAGAAATGACCAACACGTAACTACAACAGACAGAGGGGGTACTAATGAAAATAACTATTTCTAAATGCCATTCTCCACTTTCTATGGCATGACAAACAACTCATTCAAGAAGGGGATTGTTCCCTTAATTGCTCGTTAAATCAGAGACAAGACAACAAAATATGCAGTCATAATGCTGATATACAGAATATTGATCTCAGGAATTTCTTAAACGCATTTGGCAAAGTTCTACATATATGAACCTATTGCACAGAGAGTTAGCTAGCAGTTGATGTTGTGATGTGAACAGCGATAAAGTTATAAGCAGAGGTTTTATATGCTTATGTAATTTTTCTAACCAGACGCTGAATACAACAATCCCTAATTCTGCAATGATGCCTAAACACATTACCAAGGAAGAGATTTGAATAAGTCAGCCATCGTTGGTAGAATGGATGGGTCAAAAACTCATGTAGAGAGGTGCGATAGGATTAACAGTAACCCTAGTGATATCATTGCAAAGGAGAATAACTACTGCCTAAACCTGAGATGAACATATGGAAACAGCGATCTGCATAGTGTGACTAACCTGGAAAAAAAATAGTTAAGTCCGATCCAGGGTTCATTGACGACACAAGACCCCGCTCAAGGACTGCCTTAGGATTTGGAAACATTTCAAGTGAAACAAGGATTTAAGATTAGAAACTTCTAGCAAATATGATTGGCAGGCGTAAGACCACCTTCGTATTTCCTCTAGTAGCCACATATGTGAAGAAACCTAGAAACATTGAGAAGGTATGTGCACCCTTGCAAAACAATTTCAACTTACCAAAAGAGAACATTAGTATTCCATTTTCATTTCATTTCATCATATTAACAATATAATCATTATTCATCCATATTCAAGTTGTATATTCATGTCCTTATATAATGTTTCCAACTTATCATTTATTCATACACTTAATTGTCTAAGGATTTTAGCTATCACATTAATTGAATTACAACATTCATTTCATTGTATTCAATTTAAGAATGTTCACATCTATATCCATATTCCATTCATATATGTATGGAGATTTACCTTATTTCTACACTCCTATTTATTCTCATATTCTTATACCTATTCTATATGCATACTTATACAGAGAATGTATATACATCATTGATGGTAATATATTCCAATTATTATTCATTTATTTATATTTATATTATTCTTCTACAAAATTTATGTCACCTAATCTATTAATAAGGAAAGTGCACATACCTCTTTATGTTGCTTGTCTTGTTGAATCTCCTCACTGGATTCTATTCTCTTTCCCCTATTCTTTAATATTTATATATTATAGTATTCGTTATAATATTAATAATATCTCTATATTATATTATTATATACATTATTAATATATATATATATATATATATATATATATATATATATATATATATACACACTTGAATAATTCCTCCCTATATATATATATATATATATATATTTATGATATCTTTCCTACTTATGACTCAGAAATATATATATAAATATAATGTAGATCTAATTATATTTATTTATGGGATATTCTTTTTATTTATTTATTTCCCATATCTTAGATTTACATCATTATCTTATAGTTTATATCATTCCTATTTACTTTCACTCATGAGACAATTAACTAATACTTAATTTTACTTCTAAGTAATACTTAATTTTACTTCTAATATATTATTCCATCATTACATTTCTTATTTATGATCATGAAATTAGTTTGTTCTATTGATATATCTTTATTTGTTTAACTTTATTCATTTCTAAATCCACTATTTATTTTACACAATTTATACTAGAATATTACTAACATATATTATATTCTAAATTTAAACACTTAATGAAAAACATACCTGATATAATTGTAGACTTACCTTGGCTGCCCCCGTGTCTTCCTTGTGATATCTTCTTGCTGCATCTTTGATGAATTCTAATGTTGCTTTTTTATTGCCTTTATTGACTTCATAGCTATTTATTTATTTCTTTATATTACTTCCTTATTCCTATCATTTCCTTCTATCTCGCAACCTTTATTTATTTCCCTTTCAAGGGATATGTTCGAAGAGGTATGTCTCTTATTATTTTTATTACTTTATATTAATTCCCTTTTGTGGTAAAACTAGTTCTAACCATACCTAACTCCGTTATCATAAGATGATAGGTTAAAAGATGTTTATTTATTTTATTTATATTTACATTATATCATTTATATTATAATAAATGATATATGATATATTTTATATTATTTATACTATATCATTTATATCATAATAAATGATATATGATTTATATTATATTATTTGTATTTATACTATAATGTAAGATAATTATAAGAATATTCGTATTTATATTATTAGATATATTTATAATATATTATTTATTAATATGATTGCTGCACTTATAAATATCCTCCTTCCTTGGAGTGATTAATTTGAAACATATATATATATATATAGCATATTATTTATATAATATACTATATATTATATTATATAGTATATCATTTAAAGTATATTATAAATATATATTAAAGTATATTATATATATAGTATAAATAAATACATTTGTTATTAAGTACGGGAGCTTTTTTATTTTATTTTATTTCCAAGCATATAATATGGTGGGATAATGTTTGTCTTATTAGACATTTATTTTTATATGATTTTATTTTGAATTTAACCTTTTGTTTAACCGTATTACTTTGTCTTATTCCAAATTACTTTACTTTCTAAATTACTCTACTTTCTAACTTTAATAGGTAAGACTTTTCGTAATATTTATTTTTATATATAATAATATATCTTATTAATTACTCACATAAATATTATATTAAAATATTTATATTTATAATATATCTAGTTAATTAAAATTTATAAATATAAATATATATATATATATATATATTTCATATATTTTATAATATTTAAATTATATCAAATTAATAAAATTATTTATTAAATAATACATATTTATAATATATTTTAAATAAATATATTATATATTTAGTTTATATAAGGCTAACTTATTATTTAAATAAACAATTCAATTATAAATCATTATAGGGACATGACAACCCTACCCACTCAAGATTGCTTGTCCTCAAGCAATTATAATTAGGTATCCTAAAGTAATATTTAATAACATTATATTTTATTAGGTTTCCTTATATAAAATAAAGTTTCACTCACCAATAATATAAAATAACCTCTAGAAAATGTAACAAATTAATATAGCTAATAAACTATAGTGCTATAAATAATATAGGGGCCTAAAATAATAATTTATAAATTTGGGTTTACCCTTTTAAATTTTCAACACTAAATTTGCATAAAGGCATTTCTATTTATTTAATTATCAAAAATGTTTTAATGACTACTAATATTATTTTAATGCCATGATTAACCAATAGCATCAAATGAACAATCCAAACTAAATAACCCAATGTCAAACATACTTGACACAACCAAAGTGAAAATGGAGGGGCACTACAATAGTAGGTGGTGATTTTGTTCTTAAAGTTTAATATGAAAGAAGTCCATTCTACCTCAGAACCATAATAGTATCGAATGGGTGTAGTGATAAAATCATAGATTGATAGAAAAGTTAAATGTTATAGAAGCTATTCTAGATGCTTCAAACTCCAAATTTGATGGTGACATATTCTCTCTCTTATATTTGGATTGTGGTTAGAAAAGAGTGATGAGATTAAATCCAACTATAATTTCCAACACCTTCAACTGACAATTATTTCTTTAGTGTTAACATGACTTTTGAAGCATTATAATTTTTTTATACATTGTTAGATGTCAAATTATGAGACTTGTCTTATTACATTATTTGTATGAAAATTCATCATGGGATATCTTGTTTATTGAATGAATCTTAGTTGATGTATGATCTTAGGGACAACTATGTAAATGGTGCAGGAGCACCTACCTGACAGCTAGCCTCCATGAGGCAGTTAGTTTGTTTTGAGTCTTGTTAATGTTTTCAAGAAGGTCTGATAAGACCAATGCATGTAATAAGGTCATGCTGACCATACTTTCTATTTTTAGCTAGTTTGTTAGGACCGCTGTATGCTGTAGGTTCGGTTGGATCTCCCAGCCGCCTGGAGAGATTTCCCAGCCGCTTGGAGTCGGGTCAGTTGTACTCGCAGGAAAACCTATTTATGCATGAGGATCAGTTGGTATTGCATATCATCGATCAGACTTTGCGAGAGAGAGACAGAGTATTGTAATAGCATCTGTTGAAATCAATAAAGAGATCATGTTAGTGTTCATCCTCTGTTGAATTCCATTATTTAATCGATTTTCTGTTTTGGTGGTTTCATGGATCCGCTGATCCATTCCACCGGTTGATTCGTTGAATCGGTGGAATGGTTATGTACAGTAGGTTAGGATTTAGTTTGTTTGTTCGCATGCAGGTGTGCAGGGTCACCGTCGAGAGATGTTGAGAACCCTAGCATGGGTATGTGCTAGGTCGAGCTGATAGTTAGAGGTTGGAAGATCACCCTGAGAGTAGATCGGGTCATCCCAGGAGGATCGGCGAATTGAAAATTCGCTAAGGCTGGAAAATCCTTCGCAACGGCATCATCAGGATATTGCTGTGTATATCCTGCAGTCGCTTCGGGTGTCATCCGAGTAAGTGGAGATGAGCATGATGCAGTCGGTTGCATAAAGTGAAAGTGCATTAGGGTGATCATCATCAGGAGTTGCCGAGGAGGAGCGTATCGGCATAAGGTAGAAGATCAGGTTGATCGCGGGACGAAAAAGTTAAGTTTGGCCGACAGCAGGAGGAGCTGCATATGACGTCATCGTCATCAGGATATTCGTCATCAGGATATCAGGCAGCAGGATATTAGAGGAGCTGCATGTGACGTCATCGTCATCAGGATAATCGTCATCAGGATATCGGGGTGACGTAAGCATCGGAGGAAAGGTACGTGAGTTGAGTATCATCATCAGGATATATGGGAGGAACCGGATGTTCTATATCCTGCTGATTAAGATGATGTTGAACATCATGATGCTGAAGATAGTGAAGATAGAGGTTGTCGGTAAGGTGAACAGTGAACATCAGGAGGATGTTCGCGCTTGCCGAATATGATGATGCTGTCGATAGTCGGATATGATGATGCTGCTGACAGGCGAAAGGGCGAAGGCTTGTCACCAGGAGGATATCGGTCGGCAGAGTAAATGTGATGATGCTGACAGTGTTAAGGAAAACATGATGATGATGATGATGATGATGATGAAGGGTTGCGGACATCCATGCTGTATGTCAAGGTTTTAGTGTGGATGACTCTGCATCAGTAAACCTCTCAAATGGATAGAGGATTAGAATAATCTCATCTTTGTATAAAGAATTATGATTTATCATTCATAAAATTCAAAAAGGATTGCTTAAAACTATTGAGGAATTCCCTAATAATTAAATGGCTAGTGAGAACTTACATCCTTTTATTATGTTTATGAAATAAAAATCTAGGTGAAGGTTATACCTTAGACTAAAACTAAGAGAGTGGATTGGGAGATGTTTAGATTATGTAATTAGCATCTTAGCCAAAATATGAAATAGACTCATAAATAAGCTAACTAAAGACTATCATATTGTCTACATAAGATTAGTCTTCCGTAATGAGGTAAATATTTATTATCATTGTTGATGGCATTCGTACATGGTGTGAGTGTGTTTTTCTACTTCTATTATCTTATGTATGATGAGTTGAGTGTGGATCAATTTATGCATTAGATCAGTGTATGCATTGGATCATGCTATAGAAATAGTAAATAAATCATGCTGCACTAGATTCCTTCACACAGGTGGGCTTCATTTTGCTAGATCCCTCATGAAGGGTCAGGCTTCTCCACTTAGGAGTAAGACCGGGGAGACATGAGCCTTGTGGTTGGGTGGAAAATTGCCTCGATGATGCTCTCTCTCTCTCTCTCTCTCTCTCTCTCTCTCTCTCTCTCTCTCTCTCTCTCTCTCTCCAGGTTCACTGGAGCACATGCGGAGTGATATTAAGTATATGTTTGATGTATTATTGATGTACTTGGAACAATTAAGAAAAATTTAATGAAATTTTCTCTTACTATGCTGGTAGATGCACTTTGTTTTATCAAACTTGTAAGACATTGTACAATTATGGATAATCTTGTTAATGAAACGATTCACTTTCTATATATGTATTTAGTTTGCTTGTCAAGGTTACTTTTAGTAAGTGGTATTTATTGGGTCTTTAATTTTTTAAATAAGGGTCGTGACACTTCAATTCTTCACAAAAAAAAGCACTTCCAAATCCTTAAGCTTCAATAACCTATTTTCCTCCTCTTCTAATTTGCATATTAAAATTGATACCCCAAAAAGAAGAATGAAGATAAAGTTAATTCTCTTCTTTTAAAAACTCTTCCTATTTTTCCAAAACCTAAAAAGCAAAATATTATAATATATTCTTAATAAAAGAAAAATAATATTAAAATATTATCTTCTCTAATTCTATCCAAATAAAATAATTCACTTAAAAAACTAATATTAGAAAATATAATTTTCAAATTCACAATAAAATAAATAAAATAACTTATTTTCTAAATTTTTAAAATAAACTTGCTCATTAAATATTAGTTTTCTAAATGAAAACAAGATAAGAGATCTTTTATTTATTTATTTCCAAAATCTAAAATGCACATAAAATCTATTTCAATTATAATAATTAAATAATTGAAATACAAATTGCATTATTTTTTTTATCCATAAATTGTGACCGTAGGGGGTCACTCCCATTGTGCTAACAATGAAAATCCAAATTAACATATTTTGGGCAGATCTAAAAAGGATAGCTAGCACAACACATTAGACCCTTAAACAAGGGTGCATAACTTAGAGTCTTAAATTTTAAGATCAAATCTTCAACTATCTAATCTAGTTTGGAAGAGTAATGCTATTTTTGAATGAGAACGCAAGTGCATATTGTGCCGGACATCATCATCTTTGTAGGGAACTTTCTTTTTCTTTTGCACCACTTTTTGGTCTCCATTGCTTCCTTCTTCGTTGTGATTTTTTGGAGCCAGATGGGGAGGCTGATATGTTCGAGATATGGAATTTCCATTCCCATCCATGGATGGATGTTCTTCTAATTTTTCCTTGACTTGAGATGAATCTCATTGTTTGTCCATGTCATTCATATGCTCATGTCAAGACTCACGTGCTCCTCATGAACTCTCAACAATGTAATGATGAGGAGCAATGTCCCTTCACCATGTGATAGGGTGGTCAGATTTAACTTTGGTGATGAGGTAATTTGTAGTAATGTGGCCAATTCTGTAGTATCTTCTGCAATGAAATGGTAATCCTTCATAATCCAATTATTGGGTCTAGTTGCGACCATGTACCATTAAAATAAGATATGTTGGATGTAACACCCCACCAAGAAACCCCAGAGGACAACACTAAACTAGGTAAAAAAAATAAAAAACAAATAACAATAGAATGCATGTAATGCCCCTCGCTTTTTTTTTTGCTTGTGATAGATGTTATTTTCATATTCTCTATGATAGTTCTGGTATAGATGACAGTTTTATATTGCACATTTACAGTTTCGAGACATTTGGACTTCTATGTTATGGTTTATGTTCTCCTTGATCTTGATGGACACTTTGTTATTATGCTAGCTGATTATGGATCTATGTTAGGGTGATGCTTGATTACTTGTACTTTATGCTTTCACAGTTCGATAGACATGATTATAGATTAATGTTTGTAGACACCCAAATTTGTCCCAAATTTGTTCATGTCTAGCAACACCTTGTCAAAAACATCACTTAGACATCATGTAGCATTTTGTCCTAAATCCCACTCTTAACCCCACTTATTCCATTAGCCAATTAATTAAATAAATTTTATTTATTTGAATAAAATCCTATTTAATCCCATCCTTATTCCACTTTCCAATTAATTAAATAAATTTTATTTATTTAATTAATTTCCACATCATATCTTAATCCCACTATCCAATTAATTAAATAAATTTTATTTATTTAATTAATATCCAACTCATATCCCAACTAATTCAAATATTTTATTTGAATTAAGTTCTCACATTTCATTATAAGCTGACTTTCCAATTAATTAAATAAATTTAATTTATTTAATTAATTTATCTTATCATTTAGCCGACATGTGTGCCTCTTTTATTTAAAAAGATAAGTGGTACTACATACTTTATTTAATATCTTTCATATGTAGTACTTTTTATGTACACAAGGACACATGAGCCCTATTCTCCTTGACACTTGTCACGTGACTACAACTCCCTTAAAGAGTGGGATAACCTAATCAATCATAGCCATCCACATCAATCAATTAGCTGTTTAATCTCAACCATCATAAGCCATTAGCATGCATTGAGCTTCAAGTAACATTATTCTGCCAAATTATCTAAAACATGCATTGAGCCTCAAGTACCATTATTCTGTCAAATTTTCTAAGATGCATTGATCCTCAAGTATCCACATACTGTCGAAATATCATTAGAGCCTTTGTATCCTTCATCTATCATTCATTCTAGCATCTTCATCTTAATGTTATGCTGCAGAAGTGAGCACCCAACATTCTTCCAACAATAATCCTTCAAAATCTTGCATGCTCATGCGAGGTGGAGAAGAGCAATGGAGATAAATCAAGCATAGCGTGGAGATCAGTTTGCATTTACATTTGTTATTTTGATTTTCATGTTGTCTTGTGCTTCATTGTGCATTGCTAGGGTTTTATCATTGTTGTTTATTCATTTGCCCTGATTTGCAATTTTACCCTAACATACATTTGGCACGCCCGGTGGGACTCACTTTGTTTGATCTTTTTTGCAGGTTTTTGTAGTAAAAATTTACATTCATCTAACCCCCATTGTTGAGTTTTGCAGGTTTAATTAACTTTTTGTTGCAGATCTGCTACTTTTTGGACAAAACCCTAAGTTTTAAAGATTTCATCATATCTTCCAAACGGCTACGAATTTTTTTACAAGATTTTAGCAAAAGTTTGTCCATGATATAAGGAAGCTACAACAGAAAAATTTTGAGTTTATCATGATTTTTGCGGGATTTATCATGTTTTTATATTTTTTCATAAAATCGCAATTCTGGGCACAAATTAGTGAATTTTTCAGAAATTGTTATATTTCTGGAAATCTCTTGAAATTCTAATGGGGTCTATTTTTTGCAGATTTAATTTGGAGGTCGTTTACAGTGCGAAAATATCAGATCTTTGCCGACTGTACCATTTCCATAAATCCGTATTTCTGGGTGCAAATCAGGGAATTTTTCTGATTTCTTTACATTTTCGGAAAGCTCTCTAAAAATTAATAGGGGTCTCTTCTTTGATTTTTTAATTTTTGAACAAAAAATGTATTGAAATAATCAAATCTAATTCAGCTATGCATCTAAAATTACAATTTTCCTTACCTGATGAGCCTATTTTTTATGTCTGCATTATAATATCATTTTTTTAATGTTGTAGGTGATCATAAGAAGCTTTAACAGCAGCAATATCAATCATCTACAACAACTTGGAAAGCAAAAATAATCAGGTGCACTCATTCTAATCTCCCATCTCTAATCATTGTTTGATCACATTTGGACTTTGGGCATAAAACGAACAACTTGCTTGCTATCACATCATCAAAAAATTGGGCTAAAACAAACCATTGTCTTTCATCACATTTAGATTTGGGTTTTAAAACAAACAAGTGCTTGAATTGTCTTCCACACATTGAATTTCTAAAGTTAATGAACCCCATGCGAGTGTGACCAAGTAAATGTGTATGCTCTCTCCTCGCATCCTAACACGAACTTGGAGATCAAAAACATTTACTTGTGTTGCTTTTGTTTAGCCTTAGAGAGGCCTGCCTTGGTATCCACCCCAAGGGAATGACCTTAAACGGTACTTTCATCCGGTCCGCTATAAAAATCAGAGGATAAGGCGAAAGCCAAGTCTAACCGATATTAGCGCTCACCATACAGTGCTAACTCGAAAGGAGGTGTACCTTTGTGTATATTAAAACTCCTAGTAGGGTTAGTTAAAGTCTTAAGTGGCTTGCTGGATGCTCGTGGGGTGCCGGTCCCCCGGATTTTCACTAGAACCTCCTTGTGATAGTGGCCTTGCCTTAACTAGGACTTGTTGAAGTGTCTTCACGTGCTTGCTTAACCATCATCACATTCCTCCAAACTAACAACTTGCTTATGTGTCTTGTGTGAGTGATTCATGTGTGTATATGCATAATCATTTGTTTGAATATTGCCACATCAAGCTCTAAACACCCAAACACATAAAGACAAGTCATTCTACACATTCAAACCCATCACTTTCATCCCAAACATAGCCTAGTCATCATCCAACCCTTCATAGCCAAATCACTTCCACATCATCATCCAAATCCCTAAACAAGCACTTGTTAAAAAGGACTTAAGACAAACATTGGTGACAACATGTCTACACTAGAGGACCTAGAAATCAAATTCCAAAGATTCCTCCAAAATCTTTATCAAGGATCACAACCCCTAAACCAAGATGCCATTGAAATATTACAATTCTTCCTCCAAAAAGCTCAACCCCACATAAGCCAATCACCTCAACTGCAACACTTCGTAGCCCAAGTCCAACACCTTTTAGCCACTAGTCAAGCTCAACAAGTACATCAATCTTTAGCCATTCCATACCAACCTAATCCACCTCATAGCCACATGTTATATCCATCCACTTCCTATCAACTTAATCCACCTATTCACCAAGTCAATACCACATCAACCTATGAGCATCCACCTCAAGCTTATCCAATCCTTCATGCCATCATTCCAATGCACTACCAAGCCCATTCACAAAGCCATCAAGTGATATTACAAGAACAACATCCAAGTCCAAATAGCCCTTTGTACATAAATCAAGCAAGTCCAAGTACACCTTTTCAACAAGACCATCAAGCACCATTAATAGATCTAAATCCACCTTTCCAACAAGAATCATATCTAAATCCCAATGGCCCCTTGTACATAAATCAAATGAGTCCAAGTTATCCTATGCAAGATCTAATAACCTTTGACAAGGGAGATACCAATCTAGAATGGCCTCCACCATCTAATCCCATGCCAACACATGAACCAACAAGTCCTATCCCAACACCACCATGTGATCCCATTCCTAGTCCATTAATCCCTCTACCTTCCAAACCACCAAGCCCTCCATTACCTTCATCACCATGTCATTCTAATCCTTCACCAAAGGATATGGCTGAGAGAGTTTTACAAAGGATGCTTGAAGAAAAACTCATTGAACTTCCTGAAGTCAAACCATGTGAAGAAAGTCCATATGATGAACATGATTATTGTGCATACCATAGGACCAAAGGCCACAATACGAATCAATGCCCAATATTTGTCTCAATTGTTTACAAGGTGTACCTACCTATAATGAGAAATCATGCCACATCATCCCAATCCCATGTGTCACCCTCATCTAGTCCAAATCCTAATCCACCCAATCCAATTAGCCTTCAACCTAATCCTAATCATAAGCCTACAACACCATCTACTATTATCACTCATCCATTATATTTCCCATTCACTCATACACTTGCAAAGGATGTGATCCATTGGCTACTAGCTAGGAATAAACTACCTCTATGTCAAACACCCATTCATGAACCTATCAAAGAACTTCCAAAGGTCATGTCCAAACCTATAGTCCTATCATGTGACCTACAAGCCATCAAGCCTATTTGTGAACCTTCTATCATTAATCCAAGTCAAGAGTCATCATGTTCTCATGTTGTTGACCAAGAGCCTATCCAAGAGCCTTCCAATTCTATTCAAGCAACCCAAGAGGTATGTCAAGCATTTAATCCTAAGCATGTGGAAACATTAAGCCCTAGTCCAACTTAAGACCAAAACACTTTCATGCAACCCATCCATAACATTTACCTTCTTTATGATCAAGATGATACCTATGAAGAAGCTATCCATGAGCACCTTGATCCTATCCATAATCCTATATCTATCCATGAGCAAGATATCCACATTGCTCCTAGTCATCCACTATCTAGCCCTATCCATAATAAGCAAACATCCACTTGTCATGATGAGACACTTGTCCCCCAAGCAAGCATAAAAGATCAAACAAATAACTTGGATCTTAGCAAACATAATGAACATAATCAAGATCCTAATGATCCTCCTTCCACATCCACCATCGATTCCACTTCAAATCCACTATCATTTCCTAGTGGTCTTACCACCTTTGTCCATGAATGTTCTTCCTTAGGACAACAACAACTTTTGTCCTCCACTTCACCTTCTCCACCTAATAATAAACTCAAGTCTAATGTTCAAAGCACACCTCGTCCCATTGTCCATCGCATACTCCAAAACATGAACTACCAAGGTAAAGGTCTAGACCTTTATGAACAAGGTATTTTGGAGCCAAACCATGTCAAGATCCCTCCATGCTCATATGGCATTGGATACACACCCCAAGGTAAACAAGCTAAAGATGTTGGTAATCCCTTCATGCATCCTAAACCTACCACTTTCCATCGCACCGCCCATCATCTACCCAAAACATATGTTGCCATTCCACCTCCATCATCCTATAAATGTCAAAAGCATGTGACTGTACACCTTCCGCCATCCACTTTGCCTCCACTTTTACCAACTCCAAATATCCCTCCATCCACCTTGCCACCATTGCTTCCAACACCTAATTATCCACCTATCATTCATAAGTATCCTTACATCCCTAAGCATGGCCAACTAAAGCACACATCATTTAAACATAAAGCTTCTAATCATTCCACCAACCCCGCTTCCACCAAACCCATGGGATTCCAAAATAAACATTTGGATGCCTTTATCTATAAAGCCAAAAATCCTACCAAAAATCTTAAAGGTCTTCATACCTTAGGACATAAAGAATCAAAATCAAAGCAAAGTACATTCACAAAGCTATCAAAGCCCTTACCTCCAAATGCAAAGCCCAAAAGCAAAATGGTTTGGGTTCCTAAGCAAATAGCTAGCAAAGCAAATGAGGTATCTTCATCCACATCTCAAGAATCCCAATCACCTATCTCCATCCAAAAGCCTACTTCCATTCAAAACTTCCATTCCCTTCAAAAATCCCACAAGCAAAGCAAAAGCACTAAAAATACTAAATCTATGTGGGTTCCTAAATCACTTCATCAACCATCTCCTAAGCAAACATCTCCATTGCTTCCTACACCACCATCCAATCACAAGCTTCAATGTTTAACATGGTGTGTGCAACCATTGGTCATGGTTCCCTTCCACTCCGTAGCACCTCCACATAACTACATCTACCCATCTTCCATCCATTATCCTACGTATCTTCCCAATCACCTCCCTATGGTCCATGCTTTGGCATAAACTTTTCATCCATCTTCATTCCATAAGCCAATATAGTCCATATCATAGTCCACTATCCCCATCCATCTATCCTTGCATGAACCTTCCATAATCCACATCATAATCTATTATCTACCTAATCCATCTCCCATCCACGCAATCCCTTATCAACATCTATGAACATAACAACATGGTCCATGCGATGACATCCATATCCAATGGGACTAACAACATCCATCGAACTAGACACTTGAGTCCCTCTTATCCATTACCATGGTGAAAACTTGACAAACAGGCGCCATGTGTAATTGTCATCCCATCTAAAAGCAAAAAAAAAAAAAAAAAGTAAAGATAAATCCCTTCATCCAACGGTGAAAACCTGGTAAACAGGTGCCTTGGATAAGTACCATGATGAAAACCTGGCAAACAGGCGTCATGTGTAGGTTGATCTTCTATGTCACTTACACTTGGGGGCACATTGTCTCATCCAACCTATCCATTTCCCAACTATTTATCCCATTATATCATACCAACCTATCTTATCCTATCTTGTCATCCTACCATCCTTAGCCATTACATAAACATGCCTATCCTATTGAACTCATTTATGCATCCTCCTTTTGATTTTGATGAAGACATGGGGACAAAATGTTGAAACATGTTTGGATATCTCCTGGCATACCTTCTTTCCAAACCAAGTACTATCATTAACAATTTATCCATCCCATCCAAATCCAATCCATCATGTGTCATGCAAAAAATCCTAAGCATTACCACCTAGAATGGGGCAAGTTTTTCCTATGCAACATAGCCTTTGGAGATCACATCCTAGCTCCCTTATGATCCATACACTATGGCGTATCCTTATCATGAGCTTTCCATCTTATAGCTTATCCCCATCTGTTTATCATGAGCTTTTCACTATAGCCTACCTATCTATTTATCATGAGGCAAGCATCCATCCCTTATATGGCCTATCCTCTTATCTATCCATCCAACTCTCATGAGTCTTCCATCTCATTCACTATCCTCCATCCTTTGCACCTAGACTTGGTTTTTTCCCTTGTCATTGGTATCTAGCATAAAGGCTACTCAAATTGTAAATCCATTGACATTCAAAATATTTCAACAAAATCCAAAAAAAATCAAAATATCCCCAAAAATCCAAAAAAATAAAAATGTCACAAAATTCCAAAAAAATCAAATATCCAACGAAAAATCCAAGCAATAAAACTGATCATCATCATTCAAAACAATCCAATCCACTTCAACATTCAATCAAAATCAAATCCTCATCATCATCAATTCTTCTTATCAATAACATTCATTCATCCATTTCAATCAATCCATTTCCAATCCAATCAATCTAAGCAATGATCTTAAATCCAAGTCACATTAATCCATATCAAGCAAGCTAATCAATCAAGGAACATTATCTAATCAAATCAACAAGTTTTTGATCCTAATCTTGTCATGAGCCCAATCACTCATTATCAAACATCATCAATGGGATATAGCGTTCCCACATCCTTGTGTTGATCTAGGGATATAGCTTTCCCTGCAATGACAACACTATTTATCATCATCAAACAAACAATCAATCATCGGTTTATGACTTGACAAGGGCAATACCTTTTTTGTTTTACATCCTTTGAGCACACTGAGAACACTTGCTTATGCTTAGATTGAGTGGACGCTCTAATCACCACACCATCATTATCATCATTCAAAACAATTCAATCATCAAAACAATCAACCCAGCAATAACAACCATCAAAATCATAGCACATCAATCCAACCATCAAATCAATCTTCATCCATCAAATCAAATCAACTCAAATCATTTAAAGCAATGATCCAAATGCAAGTCAATCTTTAATCCATACCAATCAAGTTAATCAATCAAGCCAAATTATCCAAACGTGATCAATGGTCTTGATCCTAGCCTTTGTTGTAAGCCAAATCAATCAGCCAATCAACCAACCAACTCAGCAAACAACCTTGTGTTGATCTAGGGATATAGCTTTCCCCACTATGACAACACTCTCAACTATCATCAATCAACAACCAATCACTGGTTTACAGCTTGACAAGGGCAATACCTTGTTTGTTTTTGAATCATTTGTGCATGCTTGCTTGCTTGCTTGTGTGTGTTATCATTTTATCTTGTATTTGTATCACATCTGTAACTTTCTAGCTAATATTCATATCTTGTATCTAGACAAGGTTGTATTACGTTGGGGCATGAGACACATCATCACCCTAGTTCCTTATACCTTGGTGCATAATGTCTAGTGCTATATCAAACATCATGGTTGCTCACCTTCCATTGCAGCATAACACATCATCATTTCTTCTATCTATCCCCTTATCTTTCTTTTGTAGCCAAGCCATTTCATTTCGAGAGCCTACCCGTGTTTGTCCAACCCGCCTAACCTCTCGAGGGGGCATCACCAACCTATCCTTTCTATCATCATCATCATCATCATCAGCATCCCTATCAATTATCCATACCTTAACTTCTTTGAAATGATGTTACTCAGCATAAATTTTATCATCTCGAACATCATCTCAAAGAGGGGCAAAATGTAGACACCCAAATTTGTCCCAAATTTGTTCATGTCTAGCAACACCTTGTCAAAAACATCACTTAGACATCATGTAGCATTTTGTCCTAAATCTCACTCTTAACCCCACTTATTCCATTAGCCAATTAATTAAATAAATTTTATTTATTTAATTAAAATCCTATTTAATCCCATCCTTATTCCACTTTCCAATTAATTAAATAAATTTTATTTATTTAATTAATTTCCACATCATATCCTAATCCCACTATCCAATTAATTAAATAAATTTTATTTATTTAATTAATATCCAACTCATATCCCAACTAATTCAAATATTTTATTTGAATTAAGTTCTCACATTTCATTATAAGCTGACTTTCCAATTAATTAAATAAATTTAATTTATTTAATTAATTTATCTTATCATTTAGCCGACATGTGTGCCTCTTTTATTTAAAAAGATAAGTGGTACTACATACTTTATTTAATATCTTTCATATGTAGTACTTTTTATGTACACAAGCACACATGAGCCCTATTCTCCTTGACACTTGTCACATGACTACAACTCCCTTAAAGAGTGGGATAACCTAATCAATCCTAGCCATCCACATCAATCAATTAGCTTTTTAATCTCAACCATCCATTTGAACCAAGCCTTTCCTATAAATTAACCCCCTCATAAGCCATTAGCATGCATTGAGCTTCAAGTAACATTATTCTGCCAAATTATCTAAAACATGCATTGAGCCTCAAGTACCATTATTTTGTCCAATTTTCTAAGATGCATTGATCCTCAAGTATCCACATGCTGTCGAAATATCATTAGAGCCTTTGCATCCTTCATCTATCATTCATTCTAGCATCTTCATCTTAATGTTATGCTGCAGAAGTGAGCACCCAACATTCTTCCAACAATAATCCTTCAAAATCTTGCATGCTCATGCGAGGTGGAGAAGAGCAATGGAGATAAATTGAGCATAGCGTGGAGATCAGTTTGCATTTACATTTGTTATTTTGATTTTCATGTTGTCTTGTGCTTCATTGTGCATTGCTAGGGTTTTATCATTGCTGTTTATTCATTTGCCCTGATTTGCAATTTTACCCTAACTACAATGTTATTTTGAGTTTAATGTGTTATTCGATCATGATTATGATGCATTACTGGTAATGGATGTAGTTATTTAGTGATGTGTTTACATGAACGGAACAGTGTCGCATTACTCGTATCTGAGTACCCTGCTACACTGCGACTTCCGTTCATTATGTTTGTGACTACATGTTTATATATGTATATATGCACAACCTTGTTGTTTGTTGCAGGATGCAGGTACTGGGCATCAACTCCACCTGAACTACCAGGTCTGAGCATGCCCTAGCCAATGGAATTGTGGATTGGAGTTAACATGAGGTTCCCTACTCAGTCAACATCCTCAAGAGGATGAGTTCTCAGTATTGTATCCTGTCGTCATCATCATTCACAGTATTGTACCCTGTCGTCACCATCAGTTAGACTGTTTGTCATTATCTTGTCATGTCCTACGGCTTCACATGGGGTCAAGTATCATCCTATAAGTTAGGGTTTATCCAATTTAAAGTATTGATTTAAGCATGGTTAGTACTTCATTAAAATAAGGTTAAATTTAAGCTTAAATTAAATAAACATTGCTAGGGAAATTATGTGTGGCTTATTAATTATAAATGATCTATTTATTGATAATTGGTAAAACAAATATGAAAATAGTAAATAAATAATCAAATTAGATAAATGATTAAACGAAATAACAAATTACAAGTTGTGAGCGGATAAAATTAAAAAGAAAACAAAATATATAAGTAAGAGGGATAAACAATTACAATCTTGATAAAATAAACTGATAATAATAAAGATGATATTCCAAAGATTAAAATAATGGGGTTGTCGCCTGGTTTTATGTGTTTAGTATTTGGAGATGAGCAAATTTAATGTCATATGTCGTCAGTTGCAAGTTTGAGGTTGGGAATCCCTTGGTAAAGTGAAATTGTGGAATCTCACGAGAATGTGGGATGTTGGGGAGAGAGAGAGGCATGTCTCTTGCATTTACCCGAGAAGTGGACCCTTGTTTTGAGAAAATGGGTTGTCGGGAAGAGAGACAAGCCTTCTACATTTAACCGAGGAGTTGAATCCTTGCTTGAAAAAGAAAATAGAGGAACTAGTGGCAGGGGTTGGGAGATTTTCTTTTAGAGAAAGTTGTGCAGTAGGAATCGGATCAAAAGAGATTTCAGAAGCTTGGAAACTCCGGGTATGTAATTAGATTAATATGTGTGAAAATTATGTTTTGCTTGGTAAACTGTAATGATTTTTAATATGGTTGCCTGAATACATTTCATCATCTTTGGTGATCTCTTCCCTCTCTGTTCACACCATTACTCTGTCTTCTCAAGTTTGTAGAGTGATTCAATGATGTCAACACTAGATATGTTATGTTCGCCGGTGATATTTCCTTTTTGAACTATTTGCATTTTGCCTAAATTTTGTGTTTGATAGGCTTGTCTAAATCATTTAATGTGGCTCATCCCTGCTCTTGTGAAGTCAATCTGCTAGTCTGAGACCTTTCTATTATCCATCTCTGCTTACTCCATATCCTTCACTCTTGGTCTGCTTGTCTAACTTTTGAGTGCAACCTTGCACCCGTGAGCCATCGACTGTAAAAGGTTGTGGATGAGGTTCATGTAGGAGTTGTTGCACTGAACCCTTAAGTTTTCTCCCATAAGCTCGAATTGTGATGGATGGTCACCAAGACCCACCATTATCCACCATTTGCTTGTCACCTTTGAGATTTCAATGGAGACTGTGTCACTGGCAGATGATAGATGACACCGTCGACCCCATTTTTCCATCAGACCAAGCGGCCATTTGGCCTTATCACCTTTGAAATTTTGATGAAAACTGTGTCACTGGCAGAGGACACCGTCGACCACCATATCCTATCAGTCTAAATGATCATGCCTTTTTCAGACTCTAACGTATGAAATACTTACCTTTGCTTTCTTGTGCATACCTCGAAACATCTGATCATCTTCAACCCTACCGATAACCTATGGCATACTCTTTAATACTGCCATCTCCCTAACCATCGACGCACTGCATTATGAAGGCAAGTCGTCGACAGCTTGACAGAGGGGATCCGACCCTTTGGTTTGGGCAGTTTGCACCCAGCACGTGCCTATGATCTTGCGCCATCATTGTATTTTATGAGCCTTGAGTTCTTGTCACCTTCGTCGATCATGCCACATCTTATTTCTGCCACCCTCTCATTATCCATGGTGCGAGCCGCGCTGTTATTATCTTCTCATCATGTGGATTAGATCAAACTTCAACGTAGATGAATCCCTTGTATTATGTTTTCAGAACCTTATAACTTGTCTCTATGAATAGAAACCTCCACATCCTCCATGATCATCGCTGAATGATGAGAGAGATCAGTTTTAGAATGGTAGAAATTGCTATATTATTCGATGCTAAGTTAGTACTGTTGTTTGATAGAGCATCGACTGTAGTTTAGGAGTACTTCACTAACCTTAGGAAAGAAAGTGACGCCTTCCTTGGAGCAGTCAGAATAGATAATTAATAATAGTCGTAACTTATAGTATCACGACTTGTAAAATGCAAGATTTCCTTTTCATATGATAGCTCATCATTGATGTATCGATTAGATTTCATTATTGGAAATTAGGATAGTAGATTTATATATAGCTAACACTTGATATTTTACTATAACATTTATCAAATAGTTATAATAAGGTTAATAGATTAACATGATCTTATTGAGCCTTCTATAGTACTAGTCCAAATTGATTTAATGTTAAAACATAACTATGAGAATAGTAGTTGTGGGAATGTAGTTGTCGGGTCTCTTATAACTAGTGATATAATTGGTTTTAGGTGATATGTCTTATTACCGTAATGGTCATTTTATTGTAGTTATGATTAATAGTCGTTTGATCTTGTAGGTTATAGTATAAATCTAAACTAATGCTTAGGATGTGCAATTAAGTTTTGATATTATCATAGTATGAATAACCCTATTCCCTAGTAGTTATTTTTTAAATATTTGATTTGCTTTTTCTAGAGACCTAGTAGTATTTACGATCCTATGCATGGTGTTAGTGTCCAAGTTGGATTTTGACTCCTCTTGTGTTGTATGGAACCTGTGTATGGGTGATTAGGTTAAGATAGGGTTTAGGTCTTGTATTAGAGTAATTATAGTCGTTCATTTTACTTTTAAGTTAATTTGTTGTTACGAGATTTAGGGTTCTTGTAGGTTCATAAAATAATTGGGAACCCTCAAGTTTATCCTCTAGAGTTGAATTCGAATTACATTGCAATTATATAATTAACTTGATGTATGAAATGACAAATAGTGGTTTACTTTAGTTATGTTAATGATGTTTATAAATATGTTGTATCTTTACAAATCAATTAAATAATTATTTTAATAAACATTTGCTTGTAGTTAACTTTCATTGTAATTTTAGAATTATTCTTTAGTAAGAATAAAATCAAATGATAAGTTATACCTTAATGTTAATAGTCTAATGCAGTGACTTAGTCTATTGTAATATACTATAGTGGTTTGGTTGTAAAGAAGGCACAATTTAACTATATGTGTAATTGATAATAATTTGCTCATTATATGATTAGTAAATACAATATGTGGGTCATGAACTAGTTCACATAGTCTTTTGATTTATATCTACATGGGTGGTTAGTTTTCCCAGAGGCTTAGAATGGGATGTCTTGAGATTGGGATGTTCTAAGAAGTATGTCGTCTCCAGTAATGTTTGGATTAAGAGACAAGGTGAATGTTAAATGCACTTCCTTGTGGATGTATTGTTATCCAATTGGTTGTAATTGTCTTGTATCTAGTTTTGTGGTGAGTTATGGAACAGGGAGACATGGAAATCATAGAGTTGTAATGAACATGTGTTGTTATGGGCATTGTTTTAGGAGTCCTGCCCTTATGATCATGTCTTGGGGGGGTATTAATGCCTTGCATTATTATATATACAGGTTGATATAAGGGTAATTGTTATGCAAGATGGTTAATGCCTTGCCTGGTTCATGTATCCTCGTTGTCTTGGTGATGTTTGCTATGCTTGTTGAGTAGGGTCTTCTAGTTGTAGGTAGGGGAGTGGCTTCCAATGTGGGGCCGGTGCCAAGTGGCTAGCCAAGGTAACCCATTGGGAGTTGGTGATTATGTGATAACCTAATAATAAATCTATGGGTTGGGTAGTTTTCACACTAACAAGATAATTAGATTCCTCACTCATGCATGTAGTGCTAGTTCAGACTAAGGATGAGGGGAGAAGGCCTGGTTGGCAAATCAACTTCCTTGTCCTCATGAAAAGAATGTTGATTCCGCATGTGTCACCCTATGGGGCCAGCGTCTAGTGAGAGATTGTCAGGGTAACCATAGATGGGGGCTGGCGCCTAGCGAGAGATTGTCAGGGTAACCCATGGATGGGGGCTGGCATCTAGCTAGAGACTGTCAGGTTAACCCATGTTAGGACCATGTGATGATACTCTCCCTACTGCAGCCTAGCATTCCCTAGTTGTTCTCTCTTCCCCATTTGTTTAGTGGTTGCCTCTGGAAGTACTGTTGTGTGTTTGTGATATTGACTTGTGATGTTGGAGTCATGTGTTATCTTATAGTCTACTATCTACCTAACTGTATGTTGTAGTGGGAACCTTATGTTAACTCCTAGCTCAGGGGGTGGACCTCAGTGTTCCACATGGTCAGGTGGAAGAGCTTTATCCATTGGTTTTCTTTCCCTTGTCATTGCTCATGAGCGAGGAGGATATATCTTGTGTACCAGACATCAAATCTTGTACTTGATTATGAAGATAGCTATTATACTCATGTACTAGCCTGTGTATCAGTTGATTCATAATGTATGTATTCAGATGTAATCCAAACTACATGACAATGTACTCATATGTATAAACTTTTGAACATGTACATGTAATCTTGATTAGAGTTGATTATCTAATTATGGCATGAAATGGAGATGTATATGAATAATCATTAGTGCAATAGATCTAGAATGAACTGCTGATGTTAGTTAACAATGTATGTTAAATTATGTTGATTAATTTGTCAAGTAATGCAACCATGGAACCTTAGAAGACAAGTTGTTAGTTTTATGATGTGTATTGATTTGTTCAACATTACCCTGTTATTTTATACAAAAAAAATTATTCCGCTTTGCATAGCATAGATGTGTAGTCTTATGAGGTTTTCATTGCGGGGTGTTACAATGCATTACATAACATAATAATCTAAACCTAGGTCCTCTAAGGTTCCTTGACTGCGCTACTCATAAATTAAGATTACAAGAAACAAAGGTTACATAAAGAGATACAAATAGAGATACATTCCAATTTACAGATACATGATAAGAGGTCTTCTCAAACAAGAACAAGATATCTCAGATGCATTTACAAATGATTATAGTAAGAACGATAAGGTCATCCTTAGCATAGTGGAAAAAACATATTCTTTGCTCCAGTAATCTACTTAGTTAACAGACTTGTATTTGTGCATCTAAAAGTGAACATTAGTTCCACTAAGATTATCAATAAACATAAAAGAGAACAATATACTAGCCAAAGGCCCTAAGGGGCTGACCTAATGTCTTGGGGGCTCATTTGTGATGGCCTTGCCTATGTACACACAGTGCAGAGGCTTTGTAGTTCATGGGGTGAACTCTCAACTTATTAGGGTTAACTTGAGGTCTCTAATTATAGTGGAGATAATAATAATTTCATACTATTGCAATAACTGAATCTAAAATTTATTTAATAAATCCAATTAAAGCATCAAGTTCTCAATTTCACTTTATATAGAAGTTCAAGGTTAGAATTTATCATTTCCTTAGGATTTCTTCTAGGGTTCACTTAACCAAATCAAGATACATATCAACTAAACCTCCAGGAGGAAATCTTATTCTCTTCTACATAAATGCTAATCATTACATCAATTCTAAAATATATTTATCATCCCTATCGATCATCTAAACAATTGCTAGTGAAGCATATGACTTAACTTAACACTTACTAATTTTCTTTCTTAACAAATCAAACTAGACCTAGTGACACTAATCACTTGTCTGCAACATCGAGTTAGTTAATTTGTATAAAGAACTTTATTCTATTACTATCTTACCCCATAAGTGGTATTAGGAACTATTTGCAGTCTTATGTGACTTGACAACATATTTGTACCATCAAGTCCTAACACTAATTTTTCATAATTATAAGATAAGTATATTACCAAGTAACTAAATCTTTTATTGATTCTTATATGGAGCAATCATATTCTCAAGAGACTACCCATGGTTCTTTTGTGAGGCATGAATAACAAATAAAAAGTAATGTCAATGTTTCACTAAGGTGGTAGAGAGAAATATCTCATCTTTCATATTTGTCCATGACATAATGTAAATGTCTAGACTCCAAGAGACAATAGTTCAATATATATACATAAGCCGTATTAAAAATTGATATCAAGATTGAGAGAAAGAAGTTTTTGAAAGGAAACTCAATGTAATCTTCTAATTTCAAAATAACAAAATAAATTCATCTATAAATACCAAAAAAAATAACATAGTTAAATAACAGAATAAACTCATCTATAATTTCATATAAACAAGATAGGCAAGATACATGAATAATCTTTATAATCTTTATATATATATATATAATAAATTTATAATCATTATAATCATTATAAACAAGATAAATTAATTTATAATCTTTATATTTGATGCAGAAGCATCCAGTTGTGTAAGGGCAATCTTGTATCACCAAAAAAAGATGTGTTTCAAAATTATTGATGGTCTTTCCATTTCTTTTCAAAATTTGTGGTTCTAGTTTCCTTGTCGCTTGAATAGTGATGTAGAACTTTCAATTTTTCCAAACTGCTAAAAATAGCGACCTACTATTTTTAGAAAGTTTGCATTTGGGCATGGATTGAAGTAAAAATTTACGGGAAGCTTCATAATGGAAAAATAAGACTTTTGACGAAGGAATCACGCAAAGATCATTTGCGAGCTGAAAGATATTAAAGTTTCCATTTCTTGAAAAATGCCTGAAAATTATTCAAACTCAGGTTTGAGGCACTAAATGGCACTGTACAGGCTCGAAAATGGCCAAAACTAGTAGAGCTGGTTCTTAGCGCGTAGAGCACTTCGCAAGCTTTCTGACACATAAAACGGTTAGTCAATCAGACAAACGGATCAAAAGTTATGGCTCCCGAAAGTTGACCTATTTTTGGAGGGAGATGCAAATTTTAAAATTAGGTTGTGTTGGCTGCCAAAAAGGCTACTAATAACTATTTTTTGGAACCTTGGGTAGTAGTAGAGTGAAGGAGAAAAATGTAGAGTCAAGAATAGGTGGGAAAATAGAAACCCTAGCTGATTTGGAGTTACAGAAGGCAGAAGATTCTAGAGCCTGGTGAGGGTAGCAGTAGTGTGTTGTAGCCTATGGAGGATTGATTCCTCTAATTGTAATTGAGCTTCTGTAATGTAATAAGTTGTCCAAATTAATAAAATAAAGTTCTATTTTCTATACTTAATTTCTATTGTTGTATGTTTTGTGATTTATCCCCTTCATCAAGTGGTATCAGAACCAGGTTTTCTGAGTGTGTAGACAGATCACCGACTGTGAGGCAATTTGCACTAAGACCTGAGGTTGTGGGTTTGTTGTGGAGATCAAGATGCCTCCACAAAGAAATCATATTAGGAGGAATGCTTTGATAGAAGAGGGTTTTAGAGCCCTGCAAAGACAAATCGATGTATTGTAAGAGAAGCTACGAAGAGGGTTTGATCTGAGAATAAGAGAAGAAACCAAAGATAAAGCTGAAGAAGAGCTATCTGAGGAAGAATAAGAAGTTGTAGGAGATCCTGCAAAAGTTAGGTTGTTAAGGGTCATTCCTAAGATTGGAAAGAGGCCCAAGATTGAAGTTTCTACATATTCTAGAGATTTAAATTGAGAACAACTTATTGATTCAATCAATGACATGGAGGAATATTTTGAGTATGAAGATGTGGAAGACCTAGATTGGGTCAAGTTTGCAAAAACAAAATTGAAGGGCCATGCCAGTATTTGGAGGAAGGAGGTCGAGTTAGAGAGGAACATAAGAGGAAAAGGAAAGATCACCAGATGGGATCGGATGGTAGAGTAACTAAAGAAGAAGTTCATTCTTGTGGACTATGAGATGGAGTTATTGAAGAAGCTACAAGGATTGAAGCAAGGCAACAAGTTTGCTAAGGAGCATACAAAAGAGTTTTATAAGATTACTATTAGAACCGATCATGCAAAGGCCAATAAGGTAGCTCGTTACATTAATGGGTTGAGACCAAGTATTCAAAAGGAGCTGAGCATGGTCAGAATGACCACCATAGAAGATGCATACCAGTTTTCCCTGAATGTAGAAGAGAAGCTAAATAAAAGATTTGACAGTAAGCAAAGGGGAAGAGGTCAAGGAAGAAGGACTGGTGGAAGACCCTATGGGGGCCAAAATTAAGATTCAAAGAAAACTAAAGAAGTCAGTACCAATCAAAATTAGAGAGGAGATAATACCTACCACCCTCATGACCAGAACAATGGAGAGCAAAGAGGAAGAGGAAGAGGCCAACCTGGGCAAGGACCTGGAAGAGGAGGTTTTAAAGAAACTAGTTTCCAATGTGGAGAAGAAGGGCATCGAGCATACGAGTGTCCGCAACATCAAGGAAGGACAAATATAAGACCTGAAGGTAATGCACAAGTTGTACATGTAGATGAAGATGCACAGTCTGAACATTTTGAAGATGTTGAAAGGGGAGAAACCCTAGTTGTTAGAAGATCTTTGTTGAATGAGGAGAAAGAACCCAATCAGAGGAAGAGTCTATTCCACACAAGGCACAAATGTGAAGGTAAGTGTTGTGATATTATTATCCATAGTGGAAGCACTGATAATCTTGTTTCAGAGGAGATGGTTGATAAGTTGAAGTTGACAAGGAGAAAACATCCACATCCATATCAGATTGCATGGTTGTAGAAGGACCATAGAGATTTGGTTAATGAGTAGTGTTTAGTGAAGTTCAAGATTGGTGAGTACCATGATGACGTGCTGTGTGACATCATACCGATGGATGTGTTGGTTTTTCTTTTGAATCAGCATTAGGGTTTGTCAGTTCTAATGCACAAGCAGATTCAGTCAATTGAATATAGGAGGTTGCGTGAGCTCCTCCCCTTCACTTCTGGTTCTGCCGCACCAAGGGGGGCGTCCCTATTTAATAAAAATATGACCTTGACTAGCTCAATGACAGAAGGATATAACTTGACAGCAACATGCAGAATACTCTCATGTAAGGACCAAGATTTGTGTAACAAATCACAAGGTTGGCAACATTCTTGGACATAATGTCTGGTTAAGGATGAGAGCATGCAGGGGTTTCCTACTCCTAATCCTACAACTAACAGGTGGAAGGATGAAATGGTTTGAATTGGTGTTTGGAGTTATGGGACTTTCCTAGACCCATTGAACAGATAGATTCCCAAACCAGTGCCTTATCTGGGCAGCAGAGTCATATCTAAGAACGTAAATGTCTCCCCATGACAACACTAATTCATATCCAGAGGACCTGAGAAGAATGCTACTGCCTAACAGCAACATGTCCAAGAAAGAGTATTACTTATGATCATACTTAACAGATCCTATGATGCAATCTAGTTTCCTTTGTATCTGATCAAAAGCCTATTTAACCACTCCTTGAGTAGATGCAATAAATCAGACACACAGTATGCATATACTGAAAAACTTGGAAGCCCTTGACAACCTTGTTTGAAAGGAAAACAAATGACATACAGGAGACAATCAGAAATAATACACACACCAGGTGTTTTTCATTTAAAATCAATCTGCATAGAAAGTCATCATAGAGAAAATTATCATTTACAAGACAAGATAGACTGATACACCAGACTAAGGACCGAGTCTGTAGCAAAAAATGCCTTTCAAAATGTGAACACCTTATGTTTAGAGTCAGAGCAGAAAGCCCAAAAACATCCAACCTCTAAAATGAGTAACACTTCCTGCTTAAAAACAACCAGAGGGAAGCGTACTCAGCATTAATTACATGGCCAAAAGTCAAAAATCTGCCAGATACATCCATCAGAAAGAATGGCGCTCAGAAATCATTAATGCAGTAGACAAGGCAGGCCTCAAGCCCTGCGCCGCCATCTGGAAGTCTTCATTCTCAATCGGGTAGTTTGATCATTTGTACCATCGACCATACCCTTGCTACAGTTGCCATTGATGGCCCAACAACCCGCAACCACCGAGAAAACTGTCGCTACATTCAAAATGGAGCCTCTTGCCAAAACGTGTTTCACCGTAGGTTCAAAATAACACAGGGAGATTAATCCCACATGCATGCCACGGAGACTCCCTTAGCACTTTAAAAGTATGGCCGCAAGCTTAATAGGTGTCGAGCGTTTTGCCGTGCTTGACACATGACCCTTCGCCGAAAGCCCATCGGCCAAACATATACCATTGGCCTACCACGCAGATCTCCTGCCGACCTCAGTTGTCTTGCTGACGCCTACTCCACATTCCCTTCATCGGCCAAAAAAAACCATCGGGCCAGCTCTCCACACTCCCACCGATCTATCAAGTCTCTCCGATGGCAAACAAAACACACTTCATCGGCCAGACAACAACTGTCGAGCTAGCCAAAAACTCATCTACCAATAGCTCATGTCACACCGAAAGCACTGCCTTCAGCTAGACCTAGCATGAAGTCTTCCTGATGGCCAAACTCCTCGCTCCCATCGGCCAGACACACACCGTCGGAGCAACTGAAAAAACACTAGCCGATACTCCATGTCACATCAATGAAGGCTCAAAACATACTCCGTCGGGGAGACCTGCACCATTGTCACCCCGACATGTCAAACACTAATATCACCGTCGGCCAGACCTTCAACTGTCGGCCCAACATGAATTTCCCTCGCCGATGATACCGCTCACTCCAATAAGACCAAAATCATAAAACTTTGAATCATTGAACCTTGAACCGGTTCAACTCGATGGTTCAAAAGAGAGGTTCAACTGAGAAGTTCGACGCCGAGGCTCAAACATCAAAAATACTCCCATCGGCAAAACACTTGATTAGCGGCCAAGAAACTCGAAGCATCAAACTATTGAACCTTGAACCATTGAGCAAAGGGTTCAAGTTCAAATCGGAAGTTTGAAGACACAAAAACAAACTCATGCCGATGGAGAAAACATGATGGCCCCTTCCTCAAGAACTGAGATGCAGATGCTGAAAACACTGAAGGGGTGCCAAAACTTAGAACTTTTTTGGATATTTTGGGATGGTGCCTGCATGAAAATTGCTCAAAAATTGGCAGTCAATTTAGGCACCAACAGTGGCTCTGATTGGGGACGTGCAGGTGCAAGACTGTAGCGAGAACCCCAGATTTCTAGGATGTAGACCAGTGCCTTATCCATTGGGCATAGAGTCATGAAGTTACAATGATCTGCATCACCAATCAAACTTGATGGCCCAAGGCCACCAAGAAAAGGAAAACCAATACTTCCCCTTATCAAACACCTTGTTCTCATCTGCATGCACTGGGTCAAGCCTGAGAGTATTGCCATGATCTAACCACAAATAAACCTAGTCATCTGCACATTCAACCCTCTGATTCAATTTGTCACTGTCAACCTTATGCAAACAACCCTCAGCATCAGGCAACAAATGGATGCAGAATGTATTGGGCAATGCATACTCAAATGGTATGTAACACTTGTCATCATCTGCATCAGCAGTATGCATTGCAAAATGATCTCCTAGCTGGACTGAGAATAGGAAACACTCAGAGTCCACCACACAACTAGGAAAATCAGAGCTCATTTCATATGCTGGCCTCTCAAAAGAAAAGCTTTCAAATTCACAATTGTGCACATCATGCACACAACCAATAGCAGCACCAAACTAGAAAAGATCAGGCTCTGGCACCTCTTTCAAATCAGGCACATTTTTATAGTCACTTACCTGATGTATGTTGGTTCCTCTTTCATCAGGTTGAGAAATAGAATCCAAACCAAAAACAATGTCTAGATCCTCACCATACTCAAATAGATCCTCATCACCATATGTGTCAAAGATGGGTGATCCAGGTGTCTCAGCCTCTTCAATGTGTGCTACTGGTTCATGGGTAGCAGAACATGCATCTTCATCATCCATGGATTCACTTTGTGGAGGAGTATCAGCCTGTGTGCTTATTTCTTCTCTATCCTGAGCACAATACTCACAATTATCTCCACAAACCCATTCAAAAAATTGCTCATTGCTGTCAACAACCACATCATTATTTTCATGGCCTGACACCTCAACCTTGCAATGGGATTCATTATTGATCCTTTCAATGGCATCCTCAACTGATATCTTTTCATTTTCACTTTTATCTTCACATGATGCCATGATCTCAAGGTCATACTGAGGATTAAGAGGGCTGAGAAGAGGTTTAGCCTTCTGACTGGCAGACACAATAGGGTTATTGCTTTTTAACTGGGCCTGCCTAGCCTCTAAGAATATCAACCTATTTTTTATCTCTTCTATTCTTTTATCCAACAAATCTTGACTGAGTATGGGATAAAACATATTTGGATTCATAAAAATCTCACTTTTAGACATCCTTTTTCTACCTAAGACCTAAGGCTTCCCCCTGGCATCTAACTTATGCAGCAAACAACAAATATAAAGGGGAGGAAGCTAGGTACCTTTTCTCATCCAGATGCAAAAATATGAACATCTTTGTCACATCACATACATCTATCTTTCATGTGCATTCAGATCTTTTTTGCAGAGTCGCCACCTCTCCAGAGAGGACAAAATTTTTAATAGCTAAAAGCTACTTTTCCAAGTTCATTCCACTAGCAGAGCATCATTTTGTTAGTGACTCGGATGGGCCACAAATATATCACTAGAGATGATTAGATAGTACTTTTACTTCACATCCCCAGTGGAGTCGCCATTTTTGTTGGTTTTTCTTCTGAATCAGCATTAGGGTTGCCAATTCTAATGCACAGGTAGATTCAGCTAACTGAATACAGGAGGTTGCATGAGCTCCTCCCCTTCACTTCTGCTTCTGCCGCACCAAGGGGGGTGTCCCTATTTAATAAAAATATGACCTTGACTAGCTCAATGACAGAAGGATATAACTTGACAGCAACATGCAGAATACTCTCATGTAAGGACCAAGATTTGTGTAACAAATCACAAGGTTGGCAACATTCTTGGACATAATGTCTGGTTAAGGATGAGAGCATGCAGGGGTTTCCTACTCCTAATCCTACAACTAACAGGTGGAAGGATGAAATGGTTTGAATTGGTGTTTGGAGTTATGGGACTTTCCTAGACCCATTGAACAGACAGATTCCCAAACCAGTGCCTTATCTGGGCAGCAGAGTCATATCTAAGAACGTAAATGTCTCCCCATGACAACACTAATTCATATCCAGAGGACCTGAGAAGAATGCTACTGCCTAATAGCAACATGTCCAAGAAAGAGTATTACTTATGATCATACTTAACAGATCCTATGATGCAATCTAGTTTCCTTTGTATCTGATCAAAAGCCTATTTAACCACTCCTTGAGTAGATGCAATAAATCAGACACACAGTATGCATATACTGAAAAACTTGGAAGCCCTTGACAACCTTGTTTGAAAGGAAAACAAATGACATACAGGAGACAATCAGAAATAATACACACACCAGGTGTTTTTCATTTAAAATCAATCTGCATAGAAAGTCATCATAGAGAAAATTATCATTTACAAGACAAGATAGACTGGTACACCAGACTAAGGACCGAGTCTGTAGCAAAAAATGCCTTTCAAAATGTGAACACCTTATGTTTAGAGTCAAAGCAGAAAGCCCAAAAACATCCAACCTCTAAAATGAGTAACACTTCCTGCTTAAAAATAGCCAGAGGGAAGCGTACTCAACATTAATTACATGGCCAAAAGTCAAAAATTTGCCAGATACATCCATCAGAAAGAATGGCACTCAGAAATCAATAATGTAGCAGACAAGGGAGGCCTCGAGCCCTGCGCCACCATCTGGAAGTCTTCATTCTCAATCGGGCAGTTTGATCATTTGTTCCATCACCCATACCCTTGCTACAGTCATCATTGATGGCCCAACAACCCGCAACCACCGAGAAAACTGTCGCTGCGTTCAAAATGGAGCCTCCCGCCAAAACGTGTTTCACTATAGGTTCAAAATAACACAGGGAGATTAATCCCACATGCATGCCACGAAGACTCCCTCAGTACTTTAAAAGTATGGCCGCAAGCTTAATACGTGTCAAGCATTTTGCCGTGCTTGACACATGACCCTTCGCCAAAAGCCCATCGGCCAAACATATACCATCGGCCTACCCCGCAGATCTCCTGCTGACCTCAGTTGTCTCGCCGATGCCTACTCCACATTCCCTTCATCGGCCAGAAAAAACCATCGGGCCAGCTCTCCACACTCCCACCGATCTATCAAGTCTCTTCGATGGCAAACAAAACACACTTCATCGGCCAGACAACAACCGTCGGGCTAGCCAAAAACTCATCTACCAATAGCTCATGTCACACCGAAAGCACCGCCTTTGGCCAGACCTAGCACGAAGTCTTCCCGATGGCCAAACTCCTCGCTCCCATTGGCCAGACACACACCATCGGAGCAACTAAAAAAACACTGGCCGATACTCCATGTCACATCGACGAAGGCTCAAAACATACTCCGTCGAGGAGACCTGCACCATTGTCACCTCGACATGTCGAACACTAATATCACATTCGGCCAGACCTTCAACTGTCGGCCCAACATGAATTTCCCTCGCCGATGATATCGCTCACTCTGATAAGACCAAAATCATAAAACTTTGAATCGTTGAATCTTGAACCAGTTCAACCCGATGGTTCAAAAGAGAGGTTCAACCGAGAAGTTCGATGCCGAGGCTCAAACATAAAAAATACTCCCATCGGCAAAACACTTGACTGGCGGCCAAGAAACTCGAAGCATCGAACTATTGAACCTTGAACCATTGAGCAAAGGGTTCAAGTTCAAATCGGAAGTTCAAAGACAAAAAAATAAACTCATGCCGATGGAGAAAACATGATGGCACCTTCCTCAAGAACTGAGATGCAGATGCTGAAAACACTGAAGGGGTGCCAAAACATAGAACTTTTTTGGATATTTTGGGATGGTGCCTACATGAAAATTGCTCAGAAATTGACAGTCAATTCAGGCACCAACAAGATGCATGTCATATGCTATTGGAGAGGCCATAGCAGTATGATAGGAGTGTTGTCCATGATGGCCATGCAAACACATATTCCCTAACAAAGGATGGAGTTCATCATAAGTTAAAGCCCTTGAAGGACGTGGAAGAAAAGTTATGTAGTACTGTCAAAATTTTCTTGGTAGATGGTAGGAAAGTTTTGGAAGGTATGAAGCATGAGCGTCATTGCTTTGCATTGATTCCTAAGATCAATCAAGAGAAATGTGAAGATGTACCAACAAAAGTTTCAGATATGTTGGAAGAATTTTAGGACATCGTCTCTGATAATGTACCAGAAGGTTTACCACCGGTGAGGAAGATAAGTCATCAAATGGACTTGATATGAAGAGCCAGTTTGCCGAATAAGGCAACCCACAGAATGACCCCTATAGAGAGTGAAGAGCTAAATAGACAAGTTCAAGAGCTGTTAAGGAAGGGGTTGATAAGAGAGAGCTTAAGTCCATGTGCGGTACCTGCAGTACTAGCACTGAAGAAAGATGGAGAGTGGAGAATGTGTACAGATTCTCGAGCCATCAACAAGATCATGATCAAGTACAGATTTCCATTACCTAGAATGGATGACATAATGGATTGTTTGAGTGGAGCCAAGTCACAAAGATTGATCTGAAGAGTGGGTATCACCAGATCTGAATTAGAGAAGGAGATGAATGGAAGACAACCTTGAAGACAAAGGAGGGTTTGTATGAGTGGTTAGTTATGCCATTTGGGCTAACCAATGCACCGAGCACATTCATGCAGCTCATGAATGAGGTACTGAAAGAATTTTTGGAAAGTTTTGTTATTGTCTATTTAGATGATATTTTGATTTTTAATAAAACTTGGGATGAGCATCTGATGCATATCAGAAGCATTTTAGAGAAGCTGAGGGAGGAGAAGTTGCTAATTAATTTGAAGAAATGTAGTTTTGCAAACAAGGAGTTGGTATACCTAGGATTTGTTGTCTCAGAGGAAGGTCTTAAGATGGACCCAGAAAAAGTAAGGGCTATCATTGAATGGCCTACACCAAGGAGTGCTTCCGAGGTAAGATCTTTTCATGGTTTGGCAAGTTTTTATAGAAAGTTTATCAGGAATTTTAGTAGCATTTGTACACCCCTAACTAAGACAATGAGAGGGGATAAAAAAGAGTTTAGATGGACTAAAGGAGTAGATAAAAGCTTTGATACATTGAAGCAGAAAGTCATAGAGCAACCTATTTTGGCACTTCCAGATTTCAATAAGGTATTTTAGGTATATTGTGATGCTAGTGGCAATGCTATAGGAGTTGTTTTGAGTCAAAAAGGTAAGCCCATTGCCTATTTTAGTGAGAAGCTTAATGATGTCAAGAAAAAGTATTATGTTTATGATCAAGAGTTTTATGCAATAGTTCAGGCTTTGAAGAAATAGAGATATTATTTATTTCCAAAGGAGTTTGTTTTATATACTAATCATCAGGCTTTGCAGTATCCTAATAGTCAAGTTGAACCAAAGGCACTTAAAATGAGTTGAGTTTTTGCAGAGCTATACTTTTGTTTTAAAGCACAAGAGTGGGAAGTGTTGACACTCATTTTAACCAGGGGTTGATTTATCATGATCAGGAGGTTTCTTCATTTGAAGCCTTTATCTTCTTGCCCATTTTTTCTAAGTGTTGGACCTCCTCAGCATTTTTCAACTGCAGCATCATGTTTTCCTGAGGAGGAGGTCATCATCATCATCTTGTCTTCGTTGGTCTGCATCATCATGTTCTTCGTCGACTGGGTTTTTCATCGTCATCATCATATTCAGTCATCGGGTGATCTTGGTTAACATCATCCTGATGATGCTGTTGAAGAGTTCTAAGTGCGACCCGATATTCACTAGGGTCATCATATTTTGGAACGTCAGGATGATCTTAGTCAATATCATCCTGATGAGGTTGTATCACTTCTTGTTCTTTGTTTCTCATCCTGATGATGCTGACGTCATCCGTATATCAGGGTGATATTTTTCTTTCTGCCTATCTGCATCATGATATTCGCGAAGGAGGGGGTGATATTTTCATATCACCCGGATATATGTTTGTTCGAACATCATGATGATGTTGATATCAAGGAGATATCCGCCTGCTAGCTTCGCGCGTTATCTATTGAGGGTGATCTTTTCAAGCAGCATCATCATATTCAGTTATCGCCCCGATCTTATAGAGGAGCTACAGTGCAACCTGATATTTGAACATCAGGAGGATATTTCCAAATATCCGGTTGTCTTCTGAATATCATGATGATGTGAATATGATGATGACGTCATCAAGGTCCGCGGGGGTCATATTTCTAACACTGATCATCTTGAAGAGACCTCCTGATATTTACAAACATGATGATGACGTCATCCGGATATGAGGAGGTGCGCAGTAGGCGGATATGATGATGACGTCAGCAGGATATGATGATGACGTCATCAGGATGTTCATCGGCCAGACTTTTGTTATAAGCTCAGCAGGAGGATGTTCCTCCGAAGGATCAGGTTGTGCCGATTATCATGAAGGTTATATTTCAAATATCATGATGACGTCAGGGTGATATTTCGAACAACAGGATATCATGCTGCTGGAAGATGATGATGATGAAGTCTATACTAGTGTCGTCAGGAGCAAAAGCACCGACATGATATATGCTCATGACCTAGTATATAAGGTGTTATTGAGGTCATCGCGGGGTGCATGTGGGATATTGTTATCCTGCATTTTCAAATATCATGATGATGAGTCTCGGCGGGAAAAGCTTGCGATGGTCTGTATGATGATTTTTCCAAGGCCGCGGGTTGGTGCGCCATTAATGGCGATTGTTGCAGAGGTATGGGAGATGGCGTGGGTCGATCTTGTACCCGACTGGAGGTGTCAATCAGCGGGCAGGAGCGCAGGGCTCGAGAAATCTTCCTGTCTCCTCCCCTACCTGCTGCATTCAAGTTTGGGCGCCAATCCGGTTGTGTTTGAGCGCCATTTTCATGATACTGTGTATCTGGCGAGATTTTGGTCAACATTGTAATTAGTTGCTGAGCACCTACCTGGCTGTTATAAGCAGGTTGTGTTGTTCATTTGTGGTTGTTGAAAGTTGATGATTTTGGCTCTGTAATGCATGACAAGCTGATCTGGTTGCTCTGTACAGCTTACCTGTGAGTTTATGTATCTCTTGTTGTTTGTTTTTTGGCATGAACCCACTGATTTCATGATTAAACTTATATGAGAAATGCTGTTTGGCATGTGTTGTGTTAATTCTGTCTCCAGTATTGTATGTATCCTTCTTCTGAATCTGGATGTTTGGTAATGTTTAGATTCTAGAGCATAGAATTCCTGTGCTGAATGTCTGATCTTTTAACTTCTATTCAAGGGGTAGATTAAACTGTTTTCAGGTTGAACATTGGGAGGGATATACTGCAGTAGGGATACCATAAGTAGAGATAACCTAACACTTTGTATTGGGAGATGCCTGTAAGGCAGGTATCACATATATCCCCTTGAAATCCAGTTTTAGTTGTTTATGCTGATCATTCACAGGTGTATGTCTATTGACTCCAGGCCCTGGATAGGCACCAATCAGGCTTTGTTTTGTGTTATAACCATATCCAGCTTTGCATCCACACTTAAACTCCAAAGCAAAATCTAAAACCAACACTAGGACATTAGAGTTAGTTTAGGAACCTCAGTCCTCTGTCTACAACTGCAAATAGGCCCAAAGCTAGCCCCTTTGCCCTTATCTTTCAGTTTTGGTCTACTTACAGGAGGACTAATCTGCTTTCTGTCAACATCCCAGCCTTGCATGCATATCCTCATGGATGTTGAGTAGGGAATACCCCCCTAGGTCTTGCAGAGCCTGAAGAAGAAGAGGAGATAAAATATAGAGTCTATCTCCTATACTGTTGACCCCCTGGCCCAGAGCTCCTGTTGATCACTGATGGCTACCTTGTAGGGATATCTGGGAATAAGCATCCAGTCTGGGAAAAAGTCAACAGAAATTGGCGACTCCGCTGGGGAATGAGAAGTAAAAGTGCTATCTAATCATCTCCAGTGATATATATGTGACCCATCTGAGTCAGCAACAGAAGAAAACACCCTGGGGAACCTTGTGAAAGAACCCTGGTTTTCAGAAGAAAACAATTCCTAGCAATAGGTGGCGACTCCGAACTAATCTCCCAACCAGTCAAAGTAAATTTATATGCAGGGGAGAAGATCCCAACAAAATCCTCTATTTGAAGAGTTACCATTAACAAAAAGAATGATGTATAGAAGAAAGGGAACTGTCTCAGCTAGTCATGAGAGCTCCCCCAGAAAAAGTGATGAGGTACAAGATAACCCTAGGCCATCAGGACAGCATGCTCCTTATTTTTCAATTGCAGAAGCTGATATCCAAGGTGCATATGAGAGGCAACAGGGTGGTAGTATGAGAATGAGGTCAGAGGTGTTCCAAGAACGCCCTTTTCTAGACCCAAGTGAAAGGTTTGAAGAGGCAGAGTCTCTGAGGGATGATGAGGATGATGACCAGAATGGCATGAGACCATCTACCTCCAGACCTAAGGATGAACAATTGGCAGAAGAAATCAAAAGCCTAAGAGCAGAACTAGAATACCTACAAGCCATGAAAATCAGAGATGATATACAGCAGAAAGTGCAAGCCTTGAGAACTGCCCAAAATAATTCAGTTCCTACCTTAGAAAATGCAAATATGCAGAGACATCAGCAAAGATATGAAATGCAACATCAACATCATGATGACAGACAATATGTGAATGATGCTAGGATACCACTGAACAATGCAGGAAACCAAAATGCAAATAGAAATGTTAATGTTAATCAGCCAAACAGACAGCCCATGCAGTTGGACAGATTCAGGCAGCTGGTGTTTGATGGTATTCCTGGGTATCCTAACCCTATTGATAAGCATCTGAGGCTGCAAGTGCCTAAGTTTTCAGGAAACAATACAGTGTCAGGAGAAGATCATCTAAAGGCCTTCCAAAATGTCATGGATAATTTTGAGGTAGAGCATGAGGATGTTTTCATGAAGTCATTCATGCAATCCTTAATAGATGAGGCAAGAGAATGGTACAGGAATCTGCCTGACCGGAGTATATCATCATGGGATGATTTTAAGAGGATATTCAAGGAGCAATATGGTGATAAAACTGACCCTAGCTTCTTTGTAAATGAGTTCACCAGCATTACCAAAGGGTCAAATGAACAGGTTGCAGACTTTAATGCAAGATTTACTAAAGTGTTGAATAAATTGCCACATCATATGAGGCCAAATGAACCAATGTGCATAATTTTGTACATCAATGCCTTTGATGCAAAGACTGCATATGGACTGAGAGATAAAGGTCCTGCCACTCTCAGGGATGCTTTCAGGATTGCAGTAAATATTGAAAACAATAGGAAAGCATCAGGCAAGACAAATAGAAGGGATGATGTAAAAATTCTGCAGAATCCAAACAAGCCTCAGAACACTCAAGGTAGTATATCTGCTCCTGAAGATAAGATAGACAAACTGGCAAATGTTGTTAAGGACCTGAGCTATAGATTAGCTAGAAGTGAAAAAGGGATGGGTCCTGATAGGCAAGTCTATCAAAGACAGGAAAAGAGGCCATCATTACATGATATGCCTTATAACACCAATTGGCATGATGGTAAGCCTGTATTTTCACGTAACAACACAAATCAGAGGGCTCAACATGCCAAGGAAACTCCTGATCCCCTGAAGAAAACTATAAATATTGCTGATGATGCTCCGTGGTGTATAATCTGTCAGATGCCACATTCACAGTCACAGTGCATGATTGCCCAATCTTTGTATGATAATGCTACATCTTGTAATGAGTGCAATGAGCCGCATCATGTGCAGGATGATGATGTTAACATGATGTCCATAGGTAATGGATATACTCTGTATGGTGCTGATGAGAAGACAGATGATCAGGTTCAGGCCTGCCAACAGTCCCCATATGATGAAGATCATGAGGATAATTATGTGTATGCTCAGAACTCACACAATTTTCTGAGTAACCTACAACGACCTTCTGATGAGGAAATCAGAGCCTTCACAGCTGCAGCGGTTGCTTAGGTCAAGAGCAACTACAATCTCAGAGGTAAAAATCAGGTTGGCAGCCCACATCAGCCAGAAGATATTTCTGCAGGTCAGCAGATGCATGGTCATAAAGGAACTGAACCACAAAAAAGGCAGTGGGTAAATAACAAGCAGAACTTTAGATACAGAACAGGTCATGATTTCCAAGGACCAGAAAACAAAACCCCTCAGGCTGAAGATCAAAGTAGAGGTTCCCAAGACAGGAATGATGATCAGGGAACTATGAGAATGAAAGCTAAGTCAGCTCAGGATAAAAGCAAGATTGTGGAGCAAGCTACAACTGCTGTACAAAACTGTGCTCCATTTGATATAGCCCAGATCCTCACTCAGGTAAAGGTCTCTGTTCCACTTATCGAACTCATGAAAGTGGAAGAGATCAAGAATAGAACAATATCCCTAATCTCAGGGGTACCTTTTCAAGTTAAGCAAAATGATCAGACCCAGGGTGAGAAACAGGTCATGTGCAATGAAGAAGATGAGACTCCTGAAGTCTATTTAGGAATGACCATGACAAAGTGTCCTTCACAGGTGGAACCATTTTATGTTTCCCTGGTTGTAAATGGTAAAATAATTAGAAATTGTATGCTTGACTCTGGAGCATCCACAAATGTCATGCCTTTGGCTATCATGCAACAAACAGGATTAAAAATTGACAAGGCATGTGGAAAATGCTATGCAATGGATGCCAGAGAGGTACCAGTTATTGGAATCATGAAGGATGTGGATTTCAAACTGGCAGCATTTCCTGAAAAGAAATATAAGATGAATATAACAGTGGTTGACATCAAGCCACAGTATGGTATGCTGCTGTCAAGAAGATGGGCAGCACTAATAGGTGGAAGTATGCAGCTGGACCTATCATATGCCATGATTCCAATGAATGGCAGGGATGTCAAGTTAATCAGAGAGCAGAGATCATCAGAGACAGTGGAAGACCAAGAAGCAAATGAACAGGTATGCTTTGTGGACACTGACTGTGATAACTTCAGGGTTGTCTCAGATGATACAGAGGATGAAAAGAAAAATGTCTGCACTGAAGAGCTGGATCAGCAGGGGTTATGGACCATGTTTTTTGATGGAGCTTGTGCAAAAGAAGGTTCTGGAGCTGGAGTTGTCTTCCTGTCTCCAACTGGTAAGCTCCTCAAATCCTCTTTCTTGCTGAGGTTTGATTGCACAAACAATATTGCAGAATATGAGGCTTTACTTTTAGGCCTGAATATTGCTCTCAAACATGGAATTAAGATGTTAAGAGTATTTGGAGACTCTGAGCTGATTGTATCCCAAATCAGAAATAAGTATGCTGCAAAGAATAAAAGACTGAAACAATACAAGCATGCTGTTTGGGATACTATTGAGTTATTTGATGCATTTTCAATTGGCTGGGTAGAAAGGTCAAAAAATGTTATGGCTGATTTCTTAGCTAATGTTGCAATAAGGCCAGATGACATCACTCTGTCAGGTGTCACAGATATAGAAGTTAAAATTAGGTCTGCCATACCAGAAAACATATGCAGTTGGCAAGTTTTTAATGATGATAGGGATTTGCTGAAATTTTTGCACTGCATAGATGAGTATGAGAATCAACAGATTGATTTCCAAGCTTTTGTAGAGACTGTAAATGGAAAAGAGACCCTTGTGGGAAAAGAGATCATCCAGTTGAAGACTAACAAGATCCCTAGAGGGTTAGTGGCTTTGGAAAGAGCCTTTGACAGTAGAGACAAAATGGTCACAAAGACATCCCCCACAAATAAGGAGGATTTAGAAGAAATAAATTTGGGGACATCTCAGGCCCCTCAGAAAGTATATATTGGCAAACAGCTCAAACCACACATAAGAAATATGCTGATTGCATTGCTGAAAAGGTATAAACATGTTTTTGCTTGGTCATATGAGGACCTAAAAGCTTATAGAGAAGACTTATTCCAGCATGAGATCCCACTGAAGCCTGAAGCTAAGCCATTTAGACAGAGGCAAAGGCCTATAAATCCTACCTTAGCTCCCAAGATGCAGGAAGAACTCAAAAGGCTCAGGGATGCTGGAATAATTGTGCCCATCAGACATTCAACTTGGGTGTCTAACCTCGTCCCAGTCAGGAAAAAGAATGGTGATATTAGGCTTTGTGTGGATTTCAGGAACTTGAATGTATCCTCTTTGAAGGATAACTATCCATTGCCTAATATGGAAGCTATGTTGCAGAAAGTGACTGGTTGTGAACTCCTATCCATGATGGATGGATTTTCAGGATATAACCAGGTGAAGGTAAAAGAATCAGAACAGTATAAGACTGCCTTTACCACTCCATGGGGAACATATGTGTATGTTAGAATGCCATTTGGACTAACAAATGCAGGTGCTACATTTCAAAGAGCAATGGATGTTGCTTTTGCAGGGCTGATTGATTCAATCCTGGCAGTATATCAGGATGACCTGACTGCCTACTCAAAGAAAGAAGAGCAGCATTGTATGCATCTGGAGCAGATCTTCATAAGAGCACTAGAATATGGTATTTCTTTAAACCCAAAGAAGTGTGCCTTTGGAGTAGTTGAAGGAAAACTTCTGGGACATATTGTTTCCAAGGATGGAGTCAGGATAGATCCAGACAGAGTGGCAGCCATAGACAGGATCCAAATGCCAAAAACTGTGAAAGGAGTTCAGTCCTTCTTTGGACAGGTAAACTTTGTCAGAAGATTTGTTCCCAACTTTGCAGAGATCACGAGGAACATTTCCAAGATGATGAAGAAGGATGCAACTGTCAACTGGGAAAGGGAAGCAACAGAATCATTTCAGAATATCAAAGAGGCAATAAAGATGGCCCCTGTTCTTAAATCTCCTGATTTCTCTAGGCCATTCCAGGTGTTCTCATTTGCTTCCTTTCATACTGTAGCTGCATGTTTGTTACAGAAGAATGAAGATGGTTTTGAACAGCCCATCGCCTTCTTCAGTATGTCCCTGCAGGCCTCTGAATTGAAATATGACATTATGGAGAAACAGGCATATGCACTTGTTAGAGCCATTAAAAGTTTCAGACCATACTTGGTAGGGTCACATATAATTGCATATGTACCTCACGTTGCAGTCAAAGACATATTCACTCAGCAGGAGGTGACTGGAAGAAGGTGCAGATGGATAAACAAACTGCAGGAATTCAACATAGACATACAAGTTACTAAATTGATAAGAGGACAAGGACTAGCCAAGATGATGGCACAGTCAAACTTGGAAGCATGCCAAGTTAATGCAGTCCAAGATGAGAATGTAAGTGTATCAGGATCTGAATGGTACAAGGATATTGTCTATTATTTGCAAAATCTGAATTGTCCCTCCCATTTCAGTGACAATCAAAAGAGGACTCTGAAGCTACATGCAATCAGGTATGTTGTTGTTCAAGGTGAGCTGTACTGGAAAAATCCTGATGGTGTGCTGCTGAGATGTGTGGATAAGAATATGGCTAACAATATTTTGATTGACATGCATAAAGGATTATGTGGTGGCCATTATACTGCCCAAACAACAGCTCATAAAATTCTCAGGGCAGGATATTGGTGGCCCACTCTCTTTTCAGATGCACAGAGGTTAGTAAGAAAATGTGACCCTTGCCAGAGATTCTCAGGAAAGCTGAGATATCATGGTGCTTTACCCCTCAGAACTGCACCTGTGGATGCTCCATTCCAGCAATGGGGAATTGATTTTATAGGGGAAATTGCAGACAAATCAAGTGGGGGACACAGTTGGATTTTGGTGGCAACTGACTACTTTACCAAATGGATTGAGGCCATTCCAACTAAAAGAGCTACAAGTAAGGTGGTGACAGACTTCATACTAGAAAACATCATCATCAGGTTTGGAGTACCATCTAAAATAATCACTGATAATGCCATGTGCTTCAGATCAGGTGAGTTTGTTGATTTTTGCAACAGGTATGGGATAAGCCTGTCATATACGTCACCATATCACCCACAAGGAAATGGTCAAGCAGAATCAAGCAATAGGAGCATCATGAAAATTGTCAAGAGGATACTGGACAAGAACAAGAGAGCTTGGGATTCAAAGTTGAATTTAGCAGTATGGGCTGACAGAGTGACTGTGAAAAGGGCTATTGGGAAGTCACCTTTTGAGCTGGTATATGGTGCATCAGCTAGACTGCCCATAAACAATCTCCTACCAGTTTACAGATTCATTCAAGAGTATGATGAGGACATTGAAGATCCCATGACAGAAAGGGTGAATCAGCTGGTTGCATTGGATGAAGACAGGAGGAGAGCCCACCAGATCAATCTCAAAAGACAACAGGATGTGAAATATCAGTTTGACAGGAGAGCTACAAAAAGGAAGTTTCAAGTAAATGATCTGGTGCTCATTTGGAATGCTAAAGATCAGGAAAAGGGTAAACATGGCAAATTTCAGCCCTTATGGATGGGCCCATATCAGGTTTGCAATACTCATGGGGAGGATTCTTATTTCCTCCAGGCCCTAGATGGTGAAATTCTGGAATTGCCTGTGCATGGCCAATTCCTTAAGTTCTATTTTACATGAATATCTGGTTGCTGTGCACATTTGTAAAATATGTATGTAGTGTAAATGCCTTGTACAGCTCGCGTTTTTTGGCTTTTGGTCAGGTCTGCCCGGAGATCTGGTTCTCGCTGCAGGTTTTCACCTGCACGTCCCCATTCGGAGCCACTGTTGACACTCATTTTAACCAGGGGTTGATTTATCATGATCAGGAGGTTTCTTCATTTGAAGCCTTTATCTTCTTGCCCATTTTTTCTAAGTGTTGGACCTCCTCAGCATTTTTCAACTGCAGCATCATGTTTTCCTGAGGAGGAGGTCATCATCATCATCTTGTCTTCGTTGGTCTGCATCATCATGTTCTTCGTCGACTGGGTTTTTCATCGTCATCATCATATTCAGTCATCGGGTGATCTTGGTTAACATCATCCTGATGATGCTGTTGAAGAGTTCTAAGTGCGACCCGATATTCACTAGGGTCATCATATTTTGGAACGTCAGGATGATCTTAGTCAATATCATCCTGATGAGGTTGTATCACTTCTTGTTCTTTGTTTCTCATCCTGATGATGCTGACGTCATCCGTATATCAGGGTGATATTTTTCTTTCTGCCTATCTGCATCATGATATTCGCGAAGGAGGGGGTGATATTTTCATATCACCCGGATATATGTTTGTTCGAACATCATGATGATGTTGATATCAAGGAGATATCCGCCTGCTAGCTTCGCGCGTTATCTATTGAGGGTGATCTTTTCAAGCAGCATCATCATATTCAGTTATCGCCCCGATCTTATAGAGGAGCTACAATGCAACCTGATATTTGAACATCAGGAGGATATTTCCAAATATCCGGTTGTCTTCCGAATATCATGATGATGTGAATATGATGATGACGTCATCAAGGTCCGCGGGGGTCATATTTCTAACACTGATCATCTTGAAGAGACCTCCTGATATTTACAAACATGATGATGACGTCATCCGGATATGAGGAGGTGCGCAGTAGGCGGATATGATGATGACGTCAGCAGGATATGATGATGACGTCATCAGGATGTTCATCGGCCAGACTTTTGTTATAAGCTCAGCAGGAGGATGTTCCTCCGAAGGATCAGGTTGTGCCGATTATCATGAAGGTTATATTTCAAATATCATGATGACGTCAGGGTGATATTTTGAACAACAGGATATCATGCTGCTGGAAGATGATGATGATGAAGTCTATACTAGTGTCGTCAGGAGCAAAAGCACCGACATGATATATGCTCATGACCTAGTATATAAGGTGTTATTGAGGTCATCGCGGGGTGCATGTGGGATATTGTTATCCTGCATTTTCAAATATCATGATGATGAGTCTCGGCGGGAAAAGCTTGCGATGGTCTGTATGATGATTTTCCCAAGGCCGCGGGTTGGTGCGCCATTAATGGCGATTGTTGCAGAGGTATGGGCGATGGCGTGGGTCGATCTTGTACCTAACTGGAGGTGTCAATCAGCGGGCAGGAGCGCAGGGCTCGAGAAATCTTCCTGTCTCCTCCCCTACCTGCTGCATTCAAGTTTGGGCGCCAATCCGGTTGTGTTTGAGCGCCATTTTCATGATACTGTGTATCTGGCGAGATTTTGGTCAACATTGTAATTAATTGCTGAGCACCTACCTGGCTGTTATAAGCAGGTTGTGTTGTTCATTTGTGGTTGTTGAAAGTTGATGATTTTGGCTCTGTAATGCATGACAAGCTGATCTGGTTGCTCTGTACAGCTTACCTGTGAGTTTATGTATCTCTTGTTGTTTGTTTTTTGGCATGAACCCACTGATTTCATGATTAAACTTATATGAGAAATGTTGTTTGGCATGTGTTGTGTTAATTCTGTCTCCAGTATTGTATGTATCCTTCTTCTGAATCTAGATGTTTGGTAATGTTTAGATTCTAGAGCATAGAATTCCTGTGCTGAATGTCTGATCTTTTAACTTCTATTCAAGGGGTAGATTAAACTGTTTTCAGGTTGAACATTGGGAGGGATATACTGCAGTAGGGATACCATAAGTAGAGATAACCTAACACTTTGTATTGGGAGATGCCTGTAAGGCAGGTATCACATATATCCCCTTGAAATCCAGTTTTAGTTGTTTATGCTGATCATTCACAGGTGTATGTCTATTGACTCCAGGCCCTGGATAGGCACCAATCAGGCTTTGTTTTGTGTTATAACCATATCTAGCTTTGCATCCACACTTAAACTCCAAAGCAAAATCTAAAACCAACACTAGGACATTAGAGTTAGTTTAGGAACCTCAGTCCTCTGTCTACAACTGCAAATAGGCCCAAAGCTAGCCCCTTTGCCCTTATCTTTCAGTTTTGGTCTACTTACAGGAGGACTAATCTGCTTTCTGTCAACATCCCAGCCTTGCATGCATATCCTCATGGATGTTGAGTAGGGAATACCCCCCTAGGTCTTGCAGAGCCTGAAGAAGAAGAGGAGATAAAATATAGAGTCTATCTCCTATACTGTTGACCCCCTGGCCCAGAGCTCCTGTTGATCACTGATGGCTACCTTGTAGGGATATCTGGGAATAAGCATCCAATCTGGGAAAAAGTCAACAGGAAGTCCAACAGAGTTGTAGATGCTTTGAGCAGAAGGCAAAATTTGTTGACAGAAATAAAGATAGAGGTTGTTGGGTTCAATGAGCTCAAAAGTTTGTATCCTAAAGATCTAGATTTTGCAGAGGCTTGGAAAGCTTTTTTGGAACCTGTTACTTTGGACAAAACAAAATGGTTGGATTTCATAATCCAAGATGGCATGTTGTTTAGAGGAAGACAATTGTGCATTTCAAGGAGTTCCATGAGAGAGAACCTGATTAAGGAGAAGCATAGTGGAGGATTGGCTGGACACTTTGGTCGAGATAAGACCATTGCTATTGTTGGTGAAAATTATTATTAGCCACAGTTGTAGCAGGATGTGAGGAAATTTGTGTAGAGTTGTAGAGTATGTCAAATGACAAAAGGAACAAGTCAAAATACAGGGCTATATCAGCCATTACCTATACTAGAGAAGCCATGGGATGATATTAGTATGGATTTTATTCTTGGTTTACCAAGGACACAGAGAGGACATGATTCCATTTTTGTGGTGGTGGACAAATTCTTGAAGATGGTACATTTTATTCCCTGCAAGAAGACTAATGATGATGTTCATATTACAAAGTTATTTTTCAGGGAGGTGGTGAGATTACATGGTCTACCTAAGAGCATAGTTTCAGATCGAGATACCAAGTTTGTTGGTTATTTCTAGAGGACATTGTGGAAGAAGTTGAAAACAAATTTGAAGTTTAGTTCTGCATGCCATCCATAGACTAATGGACAGACTAAAGTGGTGAATAGGAGCTTGGGTAACCTGCTATGATGCTTAGTAGGAGATAAGCCCAAAGGATGGGATTTGATTTTACTACAGGCATAATTTGCTTACAACAATTCTATCAATAGGAGTATTGGTAAATCACCATTCCAGATTGTATATGGGAACAGTCCAAGAAATGCTTCAGAGTTAAGGAATCTAGACAAAGGAGAAAAGACAAGTGCCGAGGCTGAAGACTTTGTAGAACACATGAAGAATTTGCATGAAGAGGTGAAAAAGCACATTAATAAGATGAATATTCAGTACAAGGCTAAGGCAGATCAGAAGAGGAGATATAAGGAATTCTAGGTAGGAGATGAAGTCATGGTTCACGTGAGAAAAGAAAGGTTCCCAATTGGAATATACAATAAGTTAAAAATGAAGAAATTTGGACCATTCAGAATTTTGAAGAAACATGATTCAGGAAATGCATATGAGGTAGAGCTGCCGAGTGGGATCAACATTTCTCCTATTTTCAACATTGCTTATTTATCAAAATATCATGAAGGTGGAACAAATGATGGACCAATAGAAGAACAATAGAGTATTCTGGCATCTGCTTCAACAGAGGAGATAGAAGAGATCTTGGATAGCTGGTGGGTAGAAGTACTCAAAACAAGCAATATGAAGAATATCTAGTGAAATGGAAAGAAAGGCCTATTGAAGATTCTTCTTGGTTGTCTAAGACAGAGGTTGACCATTTGGGTTTTCCTCACACAAACACTTGAGACGTGACAAGGTCACTTTTCAAATTACCCTGGGTGTCTGATGCAAGATCATCCAATGGTGTAAGGGTAATCTTGCATCACCTAAAAAAGATGTGTTTCAAAATTGTTGATATTCTTTCCATTTCTTTTCAAAATTTGTGGTTCTAGTTCCATAATTGCTTGAATAATGATGTAGAACTTTCAATTTTTCCAAACTGCTAAAAATAGCAACCTACTATTTTTAGAAAGTTTGCATTTGGGCACAAATTGAAGTGTAAATTTACAGCAAGCTTCATAACGAAAAAATAAGACCTTTGGCGAAGGAATCACACAAAGATCATTTGCGAGATGAAAGATATTAAAGTTTTTGTTTCCTGAAAAATACCTGAAAATTATTCAAACTTAGGTTTGAGGCACTAAATGGCCCCGTACGAGCCCAAAAATGGCTAGAACATGCAGAACTAGTTCTTAGCGCGTAGAGCACTTTGCAAGATTTTTGACACATAAAACGGTTCATCAATCAGACACCTGGATCAAAAGTTATGGCTCCCGAAAGTTGACCTATTTGTGGAGGGAGATGCAAATTTTGAATTAGGTTGTTGGCCGCCAAAAAAGGCTATTAAAAACCATTTTTGGGAACCCTAGGCAGTAGTAGAGTGAAGGAGAAAAGTGTAGAGTCAAGAATAGGTGGGAAAATAAAAACCCTAGTTGATTTGGGGTTACAGAAGACAGAAGATTCCAGAGCCTGGTGAGGGTAGTTGTAGTGTGTTGCAGCTTATGGAGGATTGATTCCTCTTATTATAATTGAGCTTCTGTAATGTAATGAGTTGTCCAAATCAATAAAAGAAAGTTCTATTTTCTGTGTGCAATTTCTATTGTTGTGTGTTTTGTGATTTACCCCCTTCATCAATATTTATAAAAGCTCATTCTTTTAATATTTATATAAACAAAATCATTTAATATTCACTAATATAGAAAAAATTCCTATTCTTAGTATATAAGTACATGCTTTTCTTTAAAGGATACTATAGAATCGATTTAGAATATAAAGAAAGATTGCTTTCTATTTTTTTAAGCAGAACAGAATAATAGTAAAGGAAATTAAATTTTATACGGGCTTTTATTAAAATAGTTTATATAATTCCATGCAAAAATGAGAAAGCATAACCAAGTTTGACATGAGACTTTTTCTGAAATCAAATGGAGTTACATCAATGCAATGATGACAAGGTATGCACAAAATGGATTGGCTAAAAAGGCTCTAGAAAATTTCATGCAAATGTTATCAGTGATTGCAAAAAAAAATAAGATTCTAAAACCTGTGCGTAGTCTAGCAATATATATATATATACGACGCTTGGACGGTTGTGTGTAGTACTAGAACAAAAGATGGAAGACACAAGGGTTTACTAATACTTATAAATTTCCAACAAAAGGAACAATGAAGAGGTGCAAGTTACTGTAGGGTTATAAAGCATCTTTGTGAAAATATTCAAAATAAATATTCAAGACCCAACTATGGCACAAGGATAATAAGATGGCAGGATAACGTTCTATGTTTCTTTAAAATCATTCAATGTAGGGTGCTATAGAATATAACAATAGAGAAATGTCTGGTTGCATGTTTGTAATGACTTTAAAATTTGATCAAACAAGGAGCAATGAAGTGGTGCAACCAGGCAATCGTGGTAAGCATGTATGCAAAATGTAAAAATAGAGAAAAAACGTGAATCATATCTATAAAAGAAAACTCATCTCTAGAATTCACTAACATTTATCCATCAATATATTTATTTTTTCTAGATTGAAATCTCATACCAGTAATCTAATGTACCAAAATACTTATTGATCTTCCAAACACAATATACTTGAAATAAAGAAAACTTACATGTTTGTCTTGGATTTTCACAAGCATAGTAACTTTTGGAGAGGACACTACAACCATTTGCACAGACAAACCTTGGAATGGAAAACATCCCCTATGATAGAAGGATTTCCATCTAATGATAATGTCCTTCCAATGATGAGATGTGTGAGTCCTCCTTCGATGTCATTGATATACAGAGGAAGAGACTAGAAGTCACGTCCCATAATGAGGAGACATCCCTTAGACAACTATTCCTTCTGATTAGTTATTTCATAATCTTTGTCTTATGTTGACTTGTCTTTATTGTGGAATTTTATAGCCGTATAAGTATATAATTGCAATCGATTTGTTGTGGCATTACATAGCCATATAAGTTTTTGGTTTTGCAATAGTAGATGTTGTAGCATTTCATGGTTGTATGGGTATTTCATTAGCATCGACTATATTAGAAGTGTGTTTTAATCTATATTCCATTCCCCTTTAAAGTTGTCAACTCATTATCATGATTTTCCTTATTATTTTATGAATCATTGCACGATGGGGGTATAGATTATAATTAGAATTCATAAAAAGTTGCATTTTATTCTAAGAAGGAATCAAACTTAGTTTACAAGTGTAGATATTTAATCTGCATTTGATCATTCCATTAAGGTGCCATTTTTAGTTAAATGAAAATCTGTAATAGATTTCTTCTAAAGGCATCACTCTTAATTGAGTTCACAATGATAAAGTTGAATTGGATTCTTTTCTAAGGCGTCGACTCACTATCATAATGGTAAATCTGCACTAGATGTCCATCTTAAAGGCGTCAACTCAAAGTTATAATGTTAAATCAATTTTAGTTTCCATTCTATAAGACATTGACCCATAATAGAATGTTATTAGCTATTAAATCTACCCTTTTTAGGTGTCTTAATGTGTTAATATTTAACCTGTCATGAAGGCATTTATATTATAACTTAACTCCTTATTTATAACATAATTTTCTTTTATCATTTGTATAGATAGAAGTTGTGTAACAATTTTACTTTCTACTTGAGTAAGTACTGGTAAAGTATTAATGCATTCTTTGTCAAACTTGAGAAGTGATTGAGAATATATTCTCTTTTGGTCGCATTATGGCATATTTACATTTGTAGTATGAATATACCTTTTTAGGGTTCTTTTGTTTAATATTGTTGATAATTGTCAATCATTAATTAGACAACTTGCTAACTTTAGAGCATAGATATAGAGAAAGGCTCAGGTTGTTACTTAACTAGTTTGCTAAAGATTAACCGATTGAGTCTAGGTTATGAATCAGTGTTTAGAATCCTTCTCACTATGTTTTTTTTTGTACATGATTAATGGAAGAGGTTATACCTATTACTATAGATAAATTATGGATTAATTGTCTTCTTGAATGTAACTTGTTTAGAGACATTCAACTCGAAGCACACACCTAGATATATGTAGTTCATGAAGTATATGTGATACACGAAGTATATATGTAGGACACAAAGTGTGAAGCTTTCACGTAGATAAATGAAGTATGCACATGATTTACGTAAGTCACGAAGCATAAGTCATACATGTAAGTCACAAAGTATTTACTTTAATACAAGTAATACGTACAATATACATGGGAAGCATGAACCATATACGTGAAGCATGGATGTAAGTCCTCGAGTGTGAACTTGAACATACAAAGTCATGGAATATATACTTGAATACACGAACTCATAATATACAACATCAACTGCTTAACATCCTTAGTACATATCTTTAAATATCCTTTATTATTTTACCTTCATCCCCAAGTTCCAAGGCTAACTACCTGCACATCCAATGTGAGAATGGAGGGGCACTACATTAGAAGATCTTTAAAGGTATCTAAATCCACCAAGATGTGAGTGAAGGTTGTGTGCATGAAATTAGAAGAATCATTATCTATAGCCAAAAATTTGCCAAGTGAATCACCAATTGATTTGAAACGTGAATCAAACCAAAAGTGGAGAGGTAGATTCAAAAGATGAGCCCAAATAGGCATAATAATAAAGGATTATGTGGAAGGATTGAAAGAAGGGTGCCATGGTTTTAACATGAGAAGATGATGTCCCCAAGTCCAAAGTGAGCAAAAATAGCATTTCGATCCTCAACACTATCAAAAACCACCACGAAAAAGCCACCTGCATGGGGATAGATTTCAAGTTTTTTTTAAAAAAATAGGATGCCAGAATTTTGAGATCTATTGATGTAGATCTGGAACACTAGACCAAAAGCGATTGAACCTGTCAATCAACCTATTTTTTGCAAAGAACTCTTCATCTTTGACTATTTCTTTTTTAACATCATTGCTCAAGGTTATTTCTCTGGGCTTACCAGAGCATAGAATGGGTTTACTGCAATCAAATCGGCTAGTTGCATCCAAGTAAGCCTACAGGCCTGGCCTAGCCTGGGCACCTAGAGCCTTGGTGCCAAAGTTTCCCCCCACCATGCCACAAACAACAGAGCAACTAGGGTTAACCCTGTGAGTGGATTGGGGAGTAACTAGATGCCCAACCTTAACCTACCCTAGGTGCACCTTAATTTCATTGCCAATAGATAAATCTTTCACCGCATAGGAAAGGCAGGTATTCTTTTTTCCAATCTTGGCGGCATTCGATTGATGCTCTACTCGAGATGGGACACCCTTGGTAGAATCCCCCTGTTGTGGCATCAAAGTCTTAGTGAATTCCTCTCCCACATCGATGCGTCCATCATTAAGGTGCCTATGTGTGTCGAGTCATGGCCCAGAGTCCTTGGCAGACTGTGGAAAAGCAAGAATTGGTTCCCCATCCATCGAGAAAAAAATTGTTTGATACATGAGTTTTCCTTCAAATAGGTGAAGCTATTTGAAACCCTAACTTCAGGAGTTTTTGGCAATGAACCCATCGCCGCTAAACTCAAATTACATTAATTTATTTCTAAAAAATATTAGATATTATAATTGTCTAACTAGACAATTAATTTAAAATGAACATAAAATAAATAATTAGCTTTATCTATTTATTTTATTTTCTAATTAACCTTAAGAATTAATTATCAAATAAGTAAATAGATTTACTTCTATGCACTCAAATAAATTAATCAAGCTACTAATTAATTTATTTCTAATTAATTATTTATCTTAATTTAATCATTATTTAATTGCCCACACCACTGGATCATTTCAAGACACTTCAACACCAAGACCTAGTTCGCCTTCCCCAATACTTGCACCTATCACACAACATAATCTTGCCACACATACCTTAGTAACATTGTTAGAAAATAATATAATCATATAATCACCTTTATACAATTAATTATGGTAATAAAATCACACAGTGTGCACATAATGTATTAAATCAACACTTTGCACTCAATAGAAGTCAATATAGCTTATTGAATTTCACCATAGAATTGAAACATCATAAACTCACAAAGAAACTAGAAATGCAGGATGTTACATCCCCCCCTAAGATTAATGTGGACCCCAACATTATTTACACTTAGAAATACATTATATTAAGGTATAGCACTCAACTAAGCAAATTATACTAATCCAATGAACACACCATCACGGATTCTAAAATAATAAGTGACAAATCACCACATTCACATTGTTGGAGAGAATTCAAAACATAAATTCTATAAAAACACTCCCATGCAAAGAATTTACATCAAAGAAAAATCAATAAATACTTCTAAAAAGGTCCATAAAATCAATAATGTTTCATCAAAACATCACAAGAAACACAAAACTCACAATATCAACAAAATGGCCATGTCTTTCTTTATAAAAATCCATCAAACTCAACCATCAAACTAAAATAAAAGAGATCTCAAACACTTCAACTCTCAATCCTAAGAATTATTAAGAAAATTTTCAAACATAAATGATCAAGATTAAGTTCTGGTCCCAAAACTCAACTACTCTTTAAAGAGTCACCAATCAAATTCAAATTGAATTGACGAATAAGAAGAATTCAACTTGTCATCAATTTATTTTCCTCAAAACAATAAGAAATATAATTTTTAACAAAAATAACAATGATCTATTGGTCACCCAAAAACAAAGTGCACAAACCAATATTATTGTTCAAATTATTGGAACAATAAACATGTCATCAAAAAAATCAACAATAAGGTAAATAAACTCCAATATTCTTAAGATAATTTAAACACTAAATTAAAAAATCAAGGTTCAACAATAAACATATCAAATCACAACAGTGAGTATAATAGGCAATAATAAAAATATCATGAGCCACCAACATATGAATGCATAGAATGATGATGACATACATCGTCCATAGTGACATGACCCATGACACTTGGGCTTTCTTTTCACATGTACATTTATTACAACCATTTTCTTATGTTGACATTTTTTACTTATGACATATGGAGGACTACATTGATTTACAACACATATCTATTGACATTAATACATCTTAGGACCACATGTGTTGATTCTTACTAATTTTACCATTTATCACTTGATCCTTACACACTTATTGTATCATCGTACTTGGAGGACTCTGAAGAAAAAGTTGACAAAACAAGATATGACTTTGCACTTTCTTTCATGAATACATCTTATTTACACATCCTTTCACATTTATCTTTTGACACAATATGCATTATTGATTATCACATTGTGCTTATTGGGTCATTCAGGGTTATGTTACTCCATCATATGGATGATCACACATTGATTATGATCTTATATTTTGGTCTTAAATTGCTATATCATACTTCTAGAGTTACCCTTACTTCAAGATACCATGCTTCCCCCCATTACATTTCAGCTATCTTTGCCACATCTTTACATGTGGGAGGGAATCATGTCTTTGCCTTACATACTATGCTTTCATAAATGCATTTCTACACTTAGGGGCATTATGCTTTCCACTTACATATTATGCTTACTATTTTTATATCTTACATGGGGAGAATCATGTACTTTCCCCCATTATACAATGTTTGTGCCTTATTGCATTATCTTGCTAATGCAAGGGTCATTATCTTGATACACACTTCCATGCCATGTCCCACATTGGGGGGCATTAAGAGTTATGCCTTCCCCGTCACATTGTATACCCACATGCCTAGGCCATGTTCTAAGGTTCACACTAGGGGCCATCCCCATAATTCTAATTTCATGTCATACATTTATATCTTTGATCACCACTAGGGACTTATCACCTTACCTAAACCAATGTGTTCTTGTGCTCTTGGATGCCACATTGGGGGAAACATCACTATTCCTTGATACCATCTCCAACCCATGAGCTTATCACACTTATTATTTGAGCATGCACATTCTTATTACAAGATGTATTCCTTTACAATTATCACTTTACATGATTAAATGTTTACATGCTTAGCTTACATTTACTTTTCAAGTATTATTTTTTCCTCCTCTAATTACTTGTATCCTACAAAATACAATCAATTGTAAGGATTTATCATGTCACTAACACTCATGTTTAACTTTGTCAGACAATTATAGGTGCTTATGGAGACTAATCTTTATAAACTATGGAGAATACATGGTGATAGGAAAACCTACACAATAACACCTTGCAAGGTCCATTGCTTTACATGGTCCCCCTTTTGTATCTTTTGATGTTTCAATATTTACTTTGCATGCATGTTTATGAACGCTACATGCTTTGAGATGCATGATCATTCTAAGATTCACATACACCTAAAAGTGGAGGCAAAATTCAATGGTGTAATTTGCATACCCATACTATTTTTCATTTAGTTTTAAGCCCATTTTGAAGAGACAATTGGCAGTGAGCTGCCCCCTTGTCAATGAGGCGTTCAACGCTGACCTCAAGATTCGTGACATGGTAGTGAGCCTCTTGTGGATCTAGGTTAAGTCCAGTTTTTGTAGCGAGCGTTGATAGCTCGAGCTTTTGGCGCAATGGCAAATGATTCCAACAATTGGTATCAGAGCCATGGGTCACGGGTTGGAATCCCTCAGGTTGCATTGAGGGGGGGATTGTTGTCAGTGAGCTACCCCCTTGTCAATGAGGCGTTCAACGCTGACCTCAGGATTTGTGACATGGTAGTGAGCCTCCCGTGGATCTGGGTTAAGTCTGGCATTTGTAGCAAGCGTTGATAGCTCGAGCTTTTGGCGCAACGGCAAACAATTCCAACAGAGACCACCTTGATAAATAGACATATTGACAAATTGCATAATTTTGTGTAATATAGGGTATTTTCCCTATGTCATCTACTCATCCACTACACATATTTACATATACCTACCCCTTATCCCATTCACATGTTACATCATATACATTTTCTCTATTCACATATCTATTAAGCTCATTATATCCACATAATTCAATGTACTAATTTCCTATGTTGACTTGACCCATTTTTATGTCCAAGGTCATTTCTACAATTGCAAGGTTGACCCCATGGTCACAGACTTGACCCTTTCAAACTTTAAATTTTAACTTCAAATTTAATCAACCAATGCCAATATTTTTTCCTCCAAAGTTCAACTAAACACAAATTTGCATGATTTATTAATTTGTTCTTATATTTAAAGGCATTCAATGCAATCATCTTGTACATCCGTGATTGAGATCTACATTCACAAATTATTTGCATTACATATTTCAATTGAAAAAATAATAAGAATCCAAATCTACACAACCATTCCTAGGGGCATATGCATGACTAAAGGATATCATTTTTCAATTTCGTACACCAATTTCATGGTTTGACCTAAGATAACATGTCCCCTTATTACATAATGTCAACACTATCAATTTATAAATACCACTAGCCCTCAAATGTCAAACTAAGCAAAAGAAGATAAGATAAATCAAGCATAGTTAAGTGTAGAGTTTTACCAATTATCAAAGCCATATGTATCATAACCTCATCACAACACAAGTATCCAAACATACATCAAACAATAATTCAAATGCACAAACATACATAAAACAATAGCATACAAAAACATACAATTAGAACATCCATAACTCAAATAAACAAGTCACGCACATAAAACACACATAAAGAAAGTACATAAGACAAGCATATAATACAAGCACATTATACATTATACATTATAAAATCACAACAAAAAAGACACTCATATAAGATAAAAGCACACAGAATTTAGAACCATGACACACACTTGGTCCCCACAACCCATCAAGAGGGCATCTCCCAACTATGCAGTGTACCCAAGTGCCACTACCTTACATAAGACAAGAAGGTTAACTATACCACCATAGAGAACTCTACCCCAACCCCTCAGGGTAGAATAGCATGCACACTAATAAACAAGCTATAGGTCTTATCCTCAGAGATCTGCTAGCTACTAGTGATGGATGGAAAAAATAATGCATAAACAACATGTGGAACTTCTGCCATCAAGAGCACTAGAGATTTACGTGATGTGGTGCCTATAGTGAGGAAGAAAAAGCTCAATTCCTCAGCCACCTTTTAAAGGGGACAATGTCTTGATGTGTTGGGACCAAAGTAGAGAAGATGATGCCAGGATGTATCCACCCATGTCTAGGACATCTAACCTCTCCTACTCCTTTAATCTTGTCACCTCTAATGGAAATCAATATATCAATCATCCCAGCCCTTAGAATAATTAGGTGTTGAGAAGCTCTAGGATCACTTCCATAAACCACTTATTCATATGACCACCTCCCTACTCTGATGAGTAGAATCATGACACAAAGGATGTCACATAAATATAATAAACTATGAGACAAAGGATGTTACAAACAAATAGAAACATCTCCCCAAGGAGATAATACATTACCAACCCAAGATGGATTTACATGAGCATAAATAGGATAATCTCATCCCACACATACAATCAAGAAAACATTGCACACATAATAACACTATCCCAACAAAGAGATTCCACCCAAACTAAGTTGGGAAAATAAATAAAGGTAACAATGGAAATCAAACATTTTAACGATGACATAAAAAATGTCATACACAAATCCAACAAGGACTGTCAAACATAAGATTGCTATACTTAGATATATGGGTAGCATAGAGAATAAGTTCCAACTCATGCTCACACCCTCATAACTAGTATCTACATAACAATTTCAACATGCTTAATAAGAAATACAAAGTAAGCAAACCATGTTGGGAGATCACACATATACTAAACATGACTTTCATGCTAGCAACTTATATTTATATTGCATAAAAATAGTTTTCATTAAAATTGCTATAACTTCCTCAAAACATAACATTTTTCTAATTTTAAAAATACATTGGAAAAATAATACAAATATCTATAAAACTCAGAAAATATTTTCATAATAAATTTTATTAATATTCTTTTATAATGACAATATAATCACAATTAACATCATTCCAAAAATTGAAACAAAAATAAACAGTCACTAATTAATACATATCTCTGAATTCACAATTTAGGTATGGCTAAGTTTTTCTTAGGATTTCAAAAACTGAATTACTAACCTTTCCTAAAAATCTTAGAGAAACCCAGATCATAAAATAAAAGATAAAATTACAAAAAATTAAAGTTTATCCCCTAACTTAAAACCATATATCAAAAAATTAGAAAAACTTAAATCACTATTTAAAAGATATGTCTAAATTAAAATGGGTTTCTATTTTTCTTTTGAGCCTCTTTCCAAGTTTTCTATTATATTTTCTTCATATACAATAAATTAATATTTTCAATATTCTAAAGACCATATTCAAATCAAAAAAACCTATCAAATCTTTCTACTAATTGTAAGAATTCCCAACAAGTTTAATTCAACAAAATTCCTTTCTAAATCTTCTAAATCAATGAATCTACAATTTATTTAAATTTTTCTTTTTGCATAAGAAACATACAATCACAATTTCTTCACAACAAACCCTATATTTAGTTGTTAACCAAAGTAAATCATTGCTAAAACCTTTCATAACAAGAATCCTACCTCGAAGTGAAGGTAGGTTGTCATGTGATTTTTTGGGTTTGAGGATGGAGTGTATAGGCAGGAGCTCTGTGCAGTCCTGCGGCCTGTAGCAGGCCGCGGTCTGCATGTGTTTGTTCTCTGTTGCATGTGTTTTTTATTTGCAGATCAGGCTCTGTAGGGTTGTTTCCAACAAGGGGAGGGGTTTTTTAGCTTTCGAGGGGGTATTTTCTCTTGAGTGTGTGCGATGTTCGGTGCAGGTGTGGGGTACGAGGGCTTGAGGGGATTTTTAATGGTAGGGTTTGTGCCTTTGGGTGAGACGTTAGGAGATGCTACTATGTAGAAGTTGGTGATGGGTTTACTCATCCATCGCCTCTTGATGTTGGGGTTTTTAGAACTGGTGCTTTGAAATTGCAAAAGATAAACAAATGTTTGGAGAGAGCTCAAGTTCGTCCAAAGTTGGTGATTCAAACAGAGGCGGTAGCCAAGGACCTGGAGTATTATAGCAAACATGTTTTAATCTGCAAATTTATGGGATTGATGGTTTCTATGCCTTTCTTGGAACCCTAGATTCACAAGTCATGGAATCTAGAAGGTGATTTTGACATCTTGCTAGCCGTGAATAACTTTTTTCTAGTGGTTTTTCGTATATCTTTGATTGTAACAAGGTGTTTGAGGGAGGGCCCTACTTTTATAATTAATTTGGCATATTCATGAAGCCTTGGCATGTAGGCTTTAACTCAACTAAGGAGCTGCCCTCAAAGGTGCCGGTGTGGGTTTGTTTTCCTCAGTTACCGTTGGAATGTTGGAGACATGATATTCTGCAATCAATTGCATTGCTACTGGGGAAGCCTATTGGCCCGTCTCAGCAAACTTTGGAGAAGTGAATTTTTTCCTATGTCTGGGTCTATGTGGAGATTGATCTAAGCCAGCCTCTGCCAGATTCTATTGATTTGACTGTTGGGTCGAGCTCCTAGACTTAGCAGTTAGACTATGATACTTTACCTTTTAGGTGTTGATTGTGCCATGAGTATGGTCATCTTCAAAGGAGATGCCCTTGTGCCTTAGGTGATGGTGGTTTAGATAATGTGAAGGCTCCATCTAATCCAAGGGTGGAAAAGGGTAAAGCACCTATGCAGGGGATGGTATCAGATAAAGATGGATTTGTGTCAGTTAAGTCACGAAACAAGAATCAAGGTTAGAAGAGGACTCTTTGGGATCATCAAGAGGAGACTTTTAACAAGTTTGAGGCTTTGGATGAGTTAGTCCATGAGGAGGGGGTTTCTTCTAACATGCATATTGAAGCTTCTCCTCTAGTTGATCATAATTCTGAGTCTTTGTCTATCACTACCTCGGTCCTAGTTTGTGTGGTGGCTTCTGGGGTGGTGATGGATTCGGTTGCTCCTCCCCTAATGTTGGGATTGGTGACTCTTGTGGTTTGGTGGAAACCCCTATGGCCTCTTCAGCTAAAAGGGTGAGTTTAGTAGGTAGATCAGGTTTGGAAGACTCTGGTAAGAATAAATCCCTCTCTACTCCTCCTATCCTGGGTTTAAAGCAAAAACCCCTAAAAAAGAGTGCTCTTGATAAGCCCCAAAAGGTGGGGAGGAAGAAGGATCAAGAGAAAGTTAAGATGGTTGGGGAGAAATTGGTGGAATCTGGGTCAGTGGAGACATTGGATACTCACTTCTCTCACCCTTCGTGATGATTGTGTTATCATGGAATGTAAGGGGTATGAATAGCACCCCTAAACAAAAGGCTATTCGGGACTTGGTTAGTGCTCATTCTTCGAATGTGGTTTTCCTCTAGGAGACAAAGTTATCTATGGATGGTATGATGTAGTGTGTGTCTAAGATTTGGAATAGAGGTTTTTGCTAGTGTGTGGGTACACAAGGTAGCTCTACGGGTCTTGCTTGCATCTGGGATCCTCAGCAAATTTCTCCTATTTGGTGGCTCTCTAGCAGATTCTCCATTTCTCTGGTTGCAATTAGTATGGAGACAGGGGAAAGAATTCTTCTTTCTAACATTTATGCTCCAATAGATGTCTCTGGTAAGACTCTCCTGTGGTCTCATATCAATTTTCTGAGATCGTCGGATCCTTTCCTTCCCTAGATTATGGTAGGTGACTTCAATGCAATTGCCTCTAGAGGAGAAAAGGGGGGTGTGCCTCATTTGGACTCCTCTAATTTTCTAATGGATAATTTGGTTCGACTTCAGCTTATGGATATCAAACCTTTGAATGGCATGTTTACTTGGAATAATAGGAGGCTTGGGGATGATGCCATTTCTGAACAGTTAGACGGGTTTCTTGTTTCTAGTTTTTGGGTGGGTGACAAGTGGCTATCAAGTTCTAAAATTTTACATTGATGAGGATCAGACCATTCGCCGATCAAATTCTCTACTTGTTTGGTTGGTGGTCCTGAGAAATAGACTTTTAGATTTTAGCTTATGTGGCTCAGGGAGGAGAGTCTTCTTGACTTGGTTTCTAGATGGTGGACTGAAGGATGACCTGCTTTTGGTATGACTATGTACTCATTTGTGAAGAGGATTCAATATGTGAAGTATAAATTGAAACGTTAGAATAAGTATCAGTTTGGCAACATGTTTCAAAGGAAAAGGGTTGCCCAGGAGCACTTGGGTTCTATTACTAGGTAGATTCGGGATTAGGGTCTTGATGCGAATTTAAGCAGGCTAGAGGATAGTGCGATTAAAGACCTCCAGGAATGGGAGCTTCGTGAGGAATTTTTTTGGAAACAAAAGGCTCGTGTTGATTGGCTTTAGGAAGGGGATAGGAATACATCCTTCTTTCATAAATCGATGAAGGCTCAAAGACAAAGTAACTTTATTTCTTCTCTTCACTCTCCTAAGGGTTCTATTCTTTCTTCCTCTTCATGGATCTCTAGTAAGGCGGTTCATTTTTTCTTTGCTCTTTTTTCTGAAGATACCCTGCCTACTAGTGAGGAGGAAGCTTCTATCCTGGCTTGTATTCCTCCTCTGGTGACTATGGATATGAATGCTTCTCTTCGTAAACCTATTTCTTTGAACGAGTTGGAGAATGTGGTGTTTCAATTGAAAAAAGGGAAGGCTCCTAGTCTTGATGGGTTCCCGATTGAGTACTTTCAAGAATTTTGGGAAGTGATCAACCTTGATCTTTTGAAGGTGGTGTAGGAGTCTTTAAGTAATAAGAAAATGTTGTGAGTTGTGAATGCAACATTTCTTACTCTTATCCCAAAATGCGAGGTTGTTGATTCTCTGGATCTTTTTTGACCAATTGCTTTGTGAAATGTGGTGTATAAAATCATTAAAAAGCTAATTGCTGAGCATTTGAAGCCTTGGCTAGATAAGTTGATCTCAGAGGAACAAGGGGGCTTTGTTACGGGTAGACAGATTTTGGACGGAGTAGTTAGTGTGGCTGAGAGTATTCACTCCATGGCCTCTTCTAAGGAAAAGGCTATGTTTATAAAGTTGGACATGGTTAAAGCTTATGATAGAGTTAAATGGGGCTTTTTGATCAAAATTCTCAGAGCCTTTGGGTTTAATTTTGAGTGGACTGATTGGGTCATGAGCTGTGTGAAGACTTCCTCCTTTTTCGTTCTCATAAATGGGGAGTCTTTAGATCTGTTTGGTGATTCTAGAGGTCTTCGGCAGGGGGACCCCTTATCCCCATATTTCTTCATCTTGATGGTTGAAGGCTTGGGGAGATTCATTAAGTCTCATGTTATGGATGGGGTCATTCAAGGATGGAAATGAAGCAATTTCTTCCTCCTCAAACTCATCTTCAGTTGTCATTGATGTCAACATACTCTTGTTGCATTAATGATAAGGATTGGATGAACTGTTTGTTGAGGATATTGAGAAAATTGGTCATATCATGAACAATGAAGAACAGTGAAGACAATAAGGTAAAAGTCTAAGATAAGATAAGGATCAGAGGATGCATTTTAAAGGGTTTGTAGATATGTGTCTTAAGGTGATCCAGTAGAGATTTTAGAGATTTGCATGAAGATTTGAAGAAGTTGTGGCCGCTCAAGTAAAACCGGTTCTGGTATGTGTTCAGAGGTGACATAGTGATACAGATATATCCGGTGAGATCCAGAAATGCATTATCCTGTTCTGTGGATTTGATGAAGTGTTTAGGAAGTCCTTGTGAAGTGTCAACTTGATTGGTTCATGATCTGGAGGTCCGCAAGCATCTATTCCATTGTGACAGTGATGACAGACTGTGTTCTTGAGGTTCCAGATGAAGGAGATAAGGATTTCAGTAAGCAAATGTTGTGTGGATGTTCTTGGCGATTCAGGAAAGCTTGTGGAGGTCTTTGGATCATGTCTAGTTTGTGTTGGTGGTCCGCATTGGAGTTTGATCCCATAATTGAAGAGTTCTTCTGGATGATGATGTTCTTCTTGAGTCTGACTGACCAGATGAGTTACACATCCTGCGGATGTTCTTGTAGATGTTTGCTGACTTAGATGATTATTCCTAAGTCGATGTCTTGTATAAATAAGGAATTGTGAAGTCATTCCAAAGTGTATCTTGTGGAGATGAGAGTGTGGTAGTGAGGAGGAGAGCGAAAGGCAGAGAAGAAGTATTGGGCTTAAATGGAATTGATTCAAGCATGGTGAAGATGCTATTCTCTAGTTCATGTATGTGATACTTATTATTTTGTAGACAATGTGTCTCTTGTAGGCAGTGAGCCTCTTGTGAGCAGTGTGCTTAGGTAGTGAGCCCTAATTGGCATGTATCATTTTGTTCTTTCTATTCTTCTAACAGAGAATACAATCTTGGGTTAATCACCCCGTGCTTTTTCCCTTAACTGGGTTTTCCACATCAAAATCTTGGTGTCCTATGTGTTAATATTTTTCTACTCATGACTTAATGCATTATGTTTCCATAATTGATTTATCATTATGCTGTTGAATTACAAAGTGGATTTAAGTGTTTAATTAGAAGAAAGTTTTTAGACAACTGATTCACCCCCCCTCTCAGTTGTCTGCCCTAAGTCTAACAATTGGTATTAGAACTAAGTTCCTCTAAAAGAGCTTAACCGCTTGAGGAGATCCAGGATGTCGTCCTACAAAAAGGATAGTCTGAAGTTTGATGGAACCAATTTTAATCTTTAGAAAAGTCGCATGAAATGCCACTTGCAATGTATGGGAATGCAGTACTGGAACATGGCTTCAATGAAGTATACTCCTCCACAGGGTGACCCGAAAGGCCCTAATGAAAACACAGATGCTGAAAACAATCTACGAACTATAGAAGCCCTTCTAAGTGCATTATCTAATTCAGAGCTTTCAAATGTTGTTGATCTACCAGCTTCTTTTGAGATTTGGGAAAAACTAGAACTTCTGCATGAAGGAGACAAGTATGTTAAATGTGCAAGGCTATAGAGTCTGAAAGGAAAATTTGAAAATCTGAAGATGAGAGAAGATGAAAATATCACTACTTTTATGCCAAGAGTAAATGAGCTTGTTTGTGGCATTAGATGTGCTGGTGGAGTCTTGGATGAAGATGAGATTGTTGGCAAAGTTCTCAGATCCCTTCCTGCTTCTTATAAAATCAAGGCTGTTGCCATTGAAGAATTCAGAGCCCATACAACTGTCACAAGAGATCAATTGGTTGGTAAATTGGTTGCAATTGAAATGACCAAGTTTGGAGATGCCCCCCCAAAGATTGAGTCTGCATTCAAAGCCAGTGCCTCTATAAAAGGTAAACAAGGTTTGACCAGGGAGAGAACTCTTCAAGGAAACTATCATGGTATGAAAAAGAAAGAAAAGACCTGGAAGAATAAGAAGCAGAAATTGCTCAACTTGAAGCCCTTATTGCAAAAAGACTACCAAGAGGATCTGGTAAGTATGAAGGAAAATTATCTTTTAAGTATTTTAACTGCAATAAGATTGGTCATTTTGCCTCAACATGTCCAGAAAGATTTTCAAGGCCAAATCCTAACAGATCAAGGTTCCAAAAGAATTGTTACTATGTTCATGAAGGATATGATGAAGGAGTAACAGATGATGAATCAGAGACAGGAGACAAATCTGGAAGTGACTGGGTGTTCATTGCCATCAAGGAAGAAGATCCAATGCCCTCTGAATCTGTCAATCATAAAGTTGTAGAAAGAGCTATGGCTGCCCAAGTTGAAGAAAAGGATGATTGGGTCATTGACAATGGATGCTCTCACCATATGACAGGGGACAAAAATAAGTTCATAGATTTGGAAAGGTATGAAGGAGGAGTGGTAAAATTTGGTGATAATTCTGCTGGTAGAATCAGAGGTAGAGGAACTATTTCTTTTGATGGAAGGAACAAAACCGGTAATGTACTGTATGTTGAAGGATTGAAGCACAATCTTTTCAGTGTTGGACAATTGGTGGACAAAGGCTATGATCTCCGATTCAAGAATGGAAAATGCAAGATCTTTGAAAGTTCCAGAACAGAGATTGCATCCGGTACTCAAACAAAAGGTAATATCTTCCATTTAGTTGGTACTGGTAAAAGTTGTCTATTTGTGCAAATTGATCAAAGTTGGTTATGGCATAGGAGGATGTGTCATGTGAATTTTGACAATATCATCAAGATAAGCAATACTCAGGTTGTAAGAGATCTTCCAAAATTGGTGAAACCTACAAATAGTTTGTGCAAGCAATGTCAGTTGGGTAAACAAAGAAATCTCATTCAAAAGCAAGGAACAATCTTCTACCGAATTATTAGACTTAGTTCAAAGTGATTTATGTGGTCCGACAAGAATCAGGAGTGTGCAAGGTGATAGATACTTCATGTTACTAATTGATGACTATTCCTAGATGATGTGGGTAACTTTTTTGAAAGAGAAATCAGAAGCTCTTGAGAAATTCAAAATATTCAAGGCTATGGTAGAGAATGAAACCGGATTAAAATTGAAATGTATGAGGTCTGATAGAGGTGGAGAATTTACATCCGGTGAGTTCATAGAATTCTGTGAGAAACATGGAATAAAGAGACAGTTGTCTGCTCTTAGGACTCCATAGTAGAATGGAGTAGTGGAAAGAAAGAACCGGACCATCCAAGAAGCATCTAGAGCCATGATGATGGAAGCAAATATTTCTCAGATCTATTGGAGAGAAGCTGTCAACACTACAATCTATACTCTCAATCGAGTACAAATCATAAGCAATACTGGTAAGACTCCTTATGAACTTTGGTTTGGCATCACCCCTACTGTAAGGTATTTCAGAGTCTTTGGTAGCAAGTGTTACATTAAAAGAGATGAAGATCTAGGCAAGTTTGATGCTAGAAGTGATGAAGGAATATTCTTGGTTACTCTACTCAAAGCAAAGCATACCAGTGTTATAACAAGAGACTGAGAAAGATTATAGAAAGTACAAATGTGAAGGTTGATGAAGGAATTGAAAAACCCTCAAGGTTTCATGAATATGATGAAGATGATCAGAATGGTGCTCTAATTCAAGGAGCCCAAGCCCCTTCTAAAATTTAGATTCAAACTGATCCGGTAAATCAGGAAGAAGAGATGAGTTTTAATGAGCCTGATCAAGAATCAAAAGTGCAAGAAACTCCCAAAGTTCCCAGGTATGTAAGACTGAACCACTCTGAAGATCAAATCATAGGTGATAAGAGAAAAGGTGTACAAACAAGAAGAAGAATTGCTCAAGATTCAGAAGAGTACTGTATGATTTCAAAGATTGAACCTAAGACAGTGAATGAAGCTTGTAATGATGAAAACTGGACTAAAGCAATGGAGGAAGAGCTGACGCAAATTGAGAAAAATCACACTTGGGATCATGTTCCCAGACCTAGAAACAAGAATGTGATTGGAACCAAATGGGTCTTCCGGAACAAACTGAATAAAGTTGGTGAAGTAATCAGGAATAAATCCAGATTGGTCTGCAAGGGTTATTCTCAAATAGAAGGAGTTGATTTTGAAGAAACTTTTGCTCTGGTGGCAAGAATTGAAGCAATCAGACTATTTCTTGCTTTTGCTTGTTGCAAGTATGAGGTGAGCCATTGTTGTCATTGATGTCAACATACTCACACTGCATTGACAAGAAGGATTTGATGAGCTTTGTGCTGAGGATATTGAGAAAATTAGCCTCAGTCAGGAACAGTGAAGAACAGTGATGAGAAGAAGGTAAATATACTGTATAGGATGAGAACCGGAGGATGCGGATTAAAGGGTTAGTAGATATGAGTCTTAAGATGCTACAGTTAAGATTTCAGAGGTCCGCATGAAGATCTGAAGGAGTTATGGCTGCCGGTATAGAACCGGGTCCGGCAAGTATCCGGAGGTGACAGAGGATCACAAAAAGGTCCGGTGAGGTCCGGAATTGTATTATCATAATCTGCGGATTGGAAGGAGTGTTTTATATGTCCTTGTGATGTTTCATCCTGATTTGTGTGTAATTTGGAGGTCCGGATGTACCTCCTGCATTATGACAGTGGCGACAGACTGTGTTCTTGAAGTTCCGGATGAGGAAGACAAGAGATCCCAGTAAGCAGAGAAAGTGCGGATGTATCCGGACATTCAGACAGACTTGTGAAGGTTCTTGAATCATGTTTAAGTTGTGTTGTTGGTCCGCATTGATGGCAGAGCCCGGAATTGAAGTTATTCTTCCGGATGAAGTTATTGCTCTGTTTAGCCGACCGGATGAGTTGTTCATCCTGCGAATGTTCTTGTGATAGCCGACCGGATGTGTTATTCATCTTGCGGATACTCCTATGGTTGTTTGCCGACTTAGATGCTTGTTCCTAAGTCGATGTCTTGTATAAATAATGATTTGTGAATTCATTTCAGTGAAGTAGCGTGGATGGGAATGGTGTAGCGAAGAAAGGTGCGAAAGGCAGAGCAGAGATTATTGGGCTTAATTGGAACTGATCCGGACATGGTAGAGATGTCATTCTCCAGTTCAAGACTGTGATTTTTATCACTCTGTAGACAGTGTGTCTCCTTGTAGGCAGTGGGCCTCTTTGTGAGCAGTGTGCTCGGGCAGTGAGCCCTTATTGGCATGTGCCATTCATTTTTCCTTATTCTTCTAACAGAGAATAATTCTTGGGTTAATCACCCCGTGGTTTTTCCTTTAACCGGGTTTTCCACGTCAAAATCTTGGTGTTCAATGTGTTGATGCTTATCTGCTCTTGTGTTTATGTATTGTGCTTCCATGAATGATTATTTGATATGCTGCTAACTAACAACAGAGAATTAAGTGTTTGAAAGAGAACAAGTTCTATACAACTGATTCACCCCCCCCCCTCTCAGTTGTATGCCCTAGATCCAACAATTGGTATCAGAGCTGAGTTCCTCTGATAGGAGCTTAACCGCTTGAGGTGATCCAGGATGTCGTCATACAAGAAGGATAGTCCGAAGTTCGATGGAACCAACTTCACTCTCTGGAAAGGTCGCATGAAGTGTCATTTGGAATGTATGGGAAAAGCATACTTGGCTATGATTTCAAAACCATATATACCCCCACAAGGTGGTCCGACAACTCCTGATGAAACCACAGAAGCTGAAAACAATCTGCGGACCAAGGAAGCTCTTCTAAGCGCATTGAATGACTCAGATCTCTCGAATGTCATTGACCTACCAACTGCATATGAGATCCTAACTAAACTGGAACTTCTGTATGAAGGAGATGAGTTTGTCAAAAGTGCAAGGTTGCAAAGTCTGAAAGGGAAATTTGAAAGATTGAAAATGAGAGATGATGAAAACATTACTACCTTTATGCCAAGAGTAAATGAGCTGGTATGTGGAATCAGAAATGCTGGTGGAACTCTAGATGAAAATGAGATTGTCTGCAAAATCCTAAGATCCCTTCCTGCTGCCTACAAAATCAAAGTTGCTGCCATTGATGAATTCAGAGCCCACACAACTGTCACAAGAGAACAATTGGCTGGCAAACTAGCTGCATTTGAAATGACCGAGTTTGGAGATGATCCACCCAAGACTGAGTCTGCTTTTAAAGCCAGTGCCTATGTGAAAGGCAAACAGAGATTTGATCCGGGTGAAAACTCATCAAGGAAAATGTCATGGTATGATCAAGCAAGAAGAGACATGGAAGAAGAAGAAGCAGAAACAGCTCAACTTGAAGCCCTCATTGCAAAGAGACTACCAAGAGGATCCGGTAAGTATGAAGGAAAACTACCCTTTAAATGTTTTAACTGCAATAAGATTGGTCATTTTGCCTCAAGATGTCCGGAGAGATCTGCAAGATCTAATACTCACAGACAAAGGTTTCAAAAGAATTGCTATTATGTTCATGAAGAAGATGACAATGAAGGAGTAACAGATGATGAATCAGATCCAGGAAGCAAATCCGGAAATGAGTGGGTGTTTATAGCCATCAAGGAAGAAGATTCCTTGCTCTCTGAATCTGTCAATCACAAAGTTGTTGAAAAAGCCTTGGCTGCTCAAGTGGAAGAAAAGGATGATTGGGTTATTGACAGTGGATGCTCTCACCATATGACTGGTGACAAGAATAAGTTCTTAGACTTGGAAAGATATGAAGGAGGAATGGTAAAGTTTGGTGACAATTCTGCTGGCAGAATCAGAGGTAGGGGAACTATTTCCTTTGATGGTAAGAGCAAAACAGGTAATGTACTATATGTTGAAGGATTGAAGCACAATCTTCTCAGTGTTGGTCAGTTAGTGGACAAAGGCTATGATCTCCGGTTCAAGAATGGAAAATGCAGAATCTTTACAAGCTCCGGAACTGAAATTGCATCCGGTACTCAGACAAGAGGTAACATCTTTCATCTGGTTGGTTCAAATAAAAGTTGTTTGTTTGTTCAAATTGATCAGAGTTGGTTATGGCATAGAAGAATGTGTCATGTAAATTTTGATAACATCATCAAAATTAGCAATACTCAGGCTGTGAGAGATCTTCCAAAGTTGATAAAACCTACCAACAGTGTGTGTAAAGAATGTCAGTTAGGCAAACAAAGCAGAGTCTCTTTTAAAAGCAAAGATCAGTCTTCTACCGGATTGTTGGAATTAGTACATACTGATCTATGTGGTCCGACAAGAATCAAGAGTCTGCAAGGTGATAGATATTTCATGTTGTTAATTGATGATCATTCCCGGATGATGTGGGTTACCTTTCTGAAAGAAAAATCAGAAGCTTTTGAGAAGTTCAAAATCTTCAAAGCTATGGTGGAGAATCAAACCGGATTGAAACTAAAGTGTCTAAGGTCTGATAGAGGTGGTGAATTTACATCTGGTGAATTCATTGACTTTTGTGAGAAACAGGGTATAAGGAGACAATTGTCTGCTCCTAGGACTCCACAGCAGAATGGAGTAGTTGAGAGAAAGAACCGGACCATCCAGGAAGCTGCTAGGACAATGATGTTGGAAGCAAATGTTCCTCAAATGTTTTGGAAAGAAGCTATCAGCACTGCAGTCTACACTCTCAATCGAGTTCAAATCAGAAACAACACCGGTAAGACCCCCTATGAACTTTGGTTTGGCATCACTCCTACTGTGAAATATTTCAGGGTATTTGGTAGCAAGTGTTATATTAAAAGAGATGAAGATCTAGGAAAGTTTGATGCTAGAAGTGATGAAGGAATTTTCTTAGGCTACTCCACTCAAAGCAAAGCATATCGGTGTTACAATAAGAGATTGAGGAAGATGATAGAAAGTACCAATGTAAAGGTAGATGAAGGAATTGAGAAGCCTTCAAGATTTTATGAATTTGATGAAGATGACCAAGATAGTGTTCAAGGAACTCAATCCTCTCCGGTGAAACAGAGTCAGCCTGATCCGGTAAATCAGGAAGAAGAGTTAGGTTTAAATGAGCCTGATCAAGAAACAGTAGTACTGGATACTCCCAAAATTCCAAGGTATGTAAAACTAAATCACTCTGAAGATCAGATCATAGGTGACAGAAGCAAAGGTGTACAAACTAGAAGGAATATTGCTCAAGATCAGAATGAATGTTGTCTGATTTCAAGGATTGAACCTAAAACAATAAATGAAGCCTGCAATGATGAAAATTGGACCAAAGCAATGGAAGATGAACTGATGCAAATTGAGAAAAATCATACTTGGGATCTTGTTCCCAGACCTAGAGACAGGAATGTAATTGGAACCAAGTGGGTCTTCCGGAACAAACTAAATGAAGCTGGTGAAGTAATCAGAAACAAAGCTAGATTGGTCTGCAAAGGCTACTCTCAAATAGAAGGAATTGACTTTGAAGAGACTTTTGCTCCGGTAGCAAGAATTGAAGCAGTCAGATTACTTCTTGCATTTGCTGCCTTCAAAGATTTCAAGGTATATCAGATGGATGTCAAGTCTGCCTTCCTAAATGGTGATCTGGAAGAAGAAGTCTACATTGAACAACCAGATGGATTTCAATTGTCTGATAATAATGATATGGTCTGCAAGTTGAAGAAAGCTTTGTATGGATTGAAGCAAGCCCCAAGAGCATGGTATGAAAGGTTGGATAAGCATCTTGTGCAGATTGGATTCAACAAAGGTACTGCTGACAGCAACTTATATTTCAAAATTGATCATGAAAACATTCTGATTGTTGAAGTGTTTGTGGATGATATCATTTTTGGAGGTAGAGATAGTATGTGTAAAACTTTTGCAAATCAGATGAAAAGTGAGTTTGAAATGTCTATGCTTGGTGAAATGAATTTCTTCTTGGGTCTGCAAATTACTCAAACAAAAGAAGGGATCTTCATTTCTCAGACCAAATATGTGAAAGAATTGTTAAAGAAATTTGGTATGGAAGACTCAAAGCCTATGAACACTCCTATGGCAACCGGATGTAAGTTAAGCAAAGATGATGATTCTCCAAAGGCAGATCAGACAAAGTATAGATCAATGATTGGTGGATTGTTGTATCTCACTCAAACTAGACCAGATATAATGCAAGCTGTTGGTCTTGTGGCAAGATTCCAGGCTGATCCTAGAGAATCTCATGTTATGGCAATCAAAAGAATTTTTAGATACTTGAAAGGGACAGTTGAGTATGGTCTATGGTATCCTAGAGATCCGGATTTTTCTCTTCATGCTTACACAGATGCAGATTGGGCAGGAGATGTGGATGACCGGAAGAGCACTAGTGGTGGAGCATTCTTTTTGGGGAAGAGATTGGTTTCTTGGCTAAGCAAGAAACAAGATGCAATATCTCTGTCTACAACTGAAGCAGAATACATTGCAGCAGCAGGTAGTTGCACTCAAATCTTGTGGATGAAGCAGATGCTAAGAGACATCAAAGTTGAATATGAGGAGCCTATCACAATTTTCTGTGATAATTCAAGTGCAATTAATATTTCCAAGAATCCGGTATTGCATTCTAAGACTAAGCACATATCTATCAAATTTCACTTTTTGAGAGAACAAGTAAACAAGGAAGAAGTCAGATTGGAGTATGTTCCCTCCAAGGATCAGATTGCAGATATCTTTACAAAACCTCTTCCCAAGGACTCTTTTGAATATCTCCGGGAGAAGTTAGGGGTCATGGCCCCTCCGGTGATGAACTAAGATGCACTGATGTGCATCAGTCCGGTGGCTATCACAGTCATATCTTGTGATCCGGACTAATGAGGAGCTGCAACTAAGGGGGAGCAGCTGGTATTATTCTGATGCATGAGAGTTGCAAGTATGAGCCCTTTGCCATTGATGTCAAAGGGGGAGAGAAGACATGTGAAAAACAAGTGGTTGATGATCAAAGGGGGAGCAGCAAAGGAAGACATGTGAGGAGTTGTTGTTGATAGGGGGAGCTGTGACAGAAAAGAGAAGTTCTTGTCTTGATGGTTTTTCACATCATATGTTGCCATCAATGACAAAGGGGGAGATTGTTGCAAGTATGAGGTGAGCCATTGTTGTCATTGATGTCAACATACTCACACTGCATTGACAAGAAGGATTTGATGAGCTTTGTGCTGAGGATATTGAGAAAATTAGCCTCAGTCAGGAACAGTGAAGAACAGTGATGAGAAGAAGGTAAATATACTGTATAGGATGAGAACCGGAGGATGCGGATTAAAGGGTTAGTAGATATGAGTCTTAAGATGCTACAGTTAAGATTTCAGAGGTCCGCATGAAGATCTGAAGGAGTTATGGCTGCCGGTATAGAACCGGGTCCGGCAAGTATCCGGAGGTGACAGAGGATCACAAAAAGGTCCGGTGAGGTCCGGAATTGTATTATCATAATCTGCGGATTGGAAGGAGTGTTTTATATGTCCTTGTGATGTTTCATCCTGATTTGTGTGTAATTTGGAGGTCCGGATGTACCTCCTGCATTATGACAGTGGCGACAGACTGTGTTCTTGAAGTTCCGGATGAGGAAGACAAGAGATCCCAGTAAGCAGAGAAAGTACGGATGTATCCGGACATTCAGACAGACTTGTGAAGGTTCTTGAATCATGTTTAAGTTGTGTTGTTGGTCCGCATTGATGGCAGAGCCCGGAATTGAAGTTATTCTTCCGGATGAAGTTATTGCTCTGTTTAGCCGACCGGATGAGTTGTTCATCCTGCGAATGTTCTTGTGATAGCCGACCGGATGTGTTATTCATCTTGCGGATACTCCTATGGTTGTTTGCCGACTTAGATGCTTGTTCCTAAGTCGATGTCTTGTATAAATAATGATTTGTGAATTCATTTCAGTGAAGTAGCGTGGATGGGAATGGTGTAGCGAAGAAAGGTGCGAAAGGCAGAGCAGAGATTATTGGGCTTAATTGGAACTGATCCGGACATGGTAGAGATGTCATTCTCCAGTTCAAGACTGTGATTTTTATCACTCTGTAGACAGTGTGTCTCCTTGTAGGCAGTGGGCCTCTTTGTGAGCAGTGTGCTCGGGCAGTGAGCCCTTATTGGCATGTGCCATTCATTTTTTCTTATTCTTCTAACAGAGAATAATTCTTGGGTTAATCACCCCGTGGTTTTTCCTTTAACCGGGTTTTCCACGTCAAAATCTTGGTGTTCAATGTGTTGATGCTTATCTGCTCTTGTGTTTATGTATTGTGCTTCCATGAATGATTATTTGATATGCTGCTAACTAACAACAGAGAATTAAGTGTTTGAAAGAGAACAAGTTCTATACAACTGATTCACCCCCCCCCCCTCTCAGTTGTATGCCCTAGATCCAACATTGCTGCCTTCAAGGATTTCAAAGTATATTAGATGGATGCCAAGTCTGCCTTCCTGAATGGTAACTTGGAAGAAGAAGTATACATTGAGCAACCAGATGGATTTCAATTATCTGATCATGGTGATATGGTCTGCAAATTGAAGAAAGCATTGTATGGACTAAAGCAAACCCCAAGAGCCTGGTATGAAAGATTAGATAAGCATCTTTTAAAGATTGGTTTCAACAAAGGTACTGCTGACAGTAATTTGTATTTCAAAATTGATCATGAAAACATCTTGATTGTTGAAGTTTTTGTTGATGATATCATTTTTGGAGGAAGAGATAGTATGTGTAAGACTTTTACAAATCAAATGAAAAGTGAATTTGAGATGTCCATGCTTGGGGAAATGAATTTCTTCTTGGGTCTACAAATCACTCAAACAAAGAAAGGAATCTTCATTTCTTAGACCAAATATGTGAAAGAATTGTTGAAGAAATTTGGGATGGAAGACTCAAAGCCAATGAATACTCCCATGGCAACCAGATGCAAGTTGACCAAAGATGATGACTCTCCCAAGGCTGATCAGAAAAAGTATAGGTCAATGATTAGAGGACTGTTGTATCTCACTCAAACTAGACCCGACATTATGAATGTTGTTGGTCTTGTTGCTAGATTCCAAGCTGATCCTAGAGAATCTCATGTCATGGAAGTCAAGATGATTTTTAGATATCTAAAAGGGACAGTTGAGTATGGTCTGTGGTATCATAGAGATCATGATTTTTCTCTTCATGCATATATAGATGCTGATTGGGCTGGAGATGTGGATGACCGGAAGAGTACCAGTGGTGGAGCATTCTTTTTGGGGAAGAGACTGGTTTCTTGGATAAGCAAGAAACAAGAGGCAATATCTCTATCCACAAAAAACCAGAATATATTGCAGCAGTAGGTAGTTGTACTCAAGTTTTGTGGATGAAGCAAATGCTAAGAGACATAAGAGTGGAGTATGAGGAGCCTATCACAATCTTCTGTGATAATTCAAGTGCAATAAATATATCTAAGAATCTGGTGTTGCATTCAAAGACTAAACATATATCCATCAAATTTTACTTTTTGAGAGAGCAAGTAAACAAGAATGAAGTCAGATTGGAGTTTGTGCCTTCCAAGGATCAGATTCTAGACATCTTTACTAAACCTCTACCTAAGGACTCTTTTGAGTATCTCAGGGAGAAGTTAGGGGTTATTGCCCCTCCGGTAATGAACTAAGGTGCATTGATGTGCATCAGTCCGGTGGATATCACAGTCATATCTTGTGATCCGGATTGATGTTGGAGAGCTACTACTCAAGGGGTGCAGCTGCTGTGATTCTGATGAGTTGGAATTGCAAGTATGTGCCCTTTGCCATTGATGTCAAAGGGGGAGAGAAGACATTTGAAAAACAAGTGGTTGCTGATCAAAGGGGGAGTAAGAAAGGAAGAGAAGACATGTGAATAGTTGTTGGTGATAGGGGGAGTTGTGTCAGTAAAGAAAAGTTCTTGTCTTGATGGTTAAAATAGTTTTTCACATCATATGTTGCCATCAATGACAAAGGGGGAGATTGTTGCAAGTATAGGCCTAAACGGTGTTGTCATTGATGTCAACATATGCCTGTTGCATTAATGATAAGGATTGGATGAACTGTTTGCTGAGGATATTGAGAAAATTGGTCATATCAGGAACAATGAAGAACAGTGAAGACAGTAAGGTAAAAGTCCAAGATAAGATGAGGATCAGAGGATACGGTTTAAAGGGTTTGTAGATATGTGTCTTAAGGTGATCTAGTAGGGATTTCAGAGGTTCACATGAAGATCTGAAGAAGTTTTGGCCACTCAAGTAAAACTAGTTCTGGCAGGTGTTTAGAGGTGACAGAATGATACAGATAGATCTGGTGAGATCCAGAAATGCATTATCCTATTCTACAAATTTGATAAAGTGTTGAAGAAGTCCTTGTGAAGTGTCAACTTGATTGGTTCATGATCTAGAGGTCCGCAAGCATCTATTATGTTGTGAAAGCGATGACAGACTATGTTCTTGAGCTTCTGGATGAAGGAGATAAGGATTTCAGTAAGCAGATGTTGTGTGGATGTTCTTGGTGATTCAGGCAAGCTTGTGGAGGTCTTTGGATCGTGTTGGGTTCATGTTGGTGGTCCACATTAGAGTTTGAGCCCGTAATTGAAGAGTTCTTCCGGATGATGATGTTCTTCTTGAGTCTGGCCGACCGGATGAGTTACACATCCTACGGATGTTCTTATAGATGTTTGCTGATTGTGAAGTCATTCCAAAGTGTATCTTGTGGAGATGAGAGTGTGGTAGCGAGAAGGAGAGAGAAAGGTAGAGCAGAAGTATTGGGCTTAAATGGAACTGATTCAAGCATGGTGAAGATGTTATTCTCTAGTTCATGTATGTGATACTTATTATTTTGTAGACAGTGTGTCTCTTGTAGGCAGTGCGCCTCTTGTGAGCAGTGTGCTCGGGTAGTGAGCCCTAATTGGCATGTGCCATTTTATTCTTTCTATTCTTCTAACAAAGAATACAATCTTGGGTTAATCACCCTGTGGTTTTTTCCTTAACCAGGTTTTCCACGTCAAAATCTCAGTGTCTGTGTGTTAATGTGTTTCTGCTCTTGACTTAATGCATTATGTTTCCATGATTAATTTATCATTATGCTGTTGAATTACAAAGTGGATTTAAGTGTTTAATTGGAAGAAAGTTTTTAGACAACTGATTCACCCCCCCCCCCTCAGTTGTCTACCCTAAGTCTAACAGTTAGTTGGTAGCTTGCAGTGGTGGCTAAACAAATCACCAGTCTTGGAGAATTACTTGATTCTATCACCTTCTCTCATATCCCTTGGGAATGGAATAAGGTGGCTGATGAGTTGGCCAAATGGGCTTCTAAGAAGAATGGGACCTGGTTGGTGGATGCTTGGGACAGTTTACCTAGGGATCTTGCTCAAGATTTAGAGGATTTGGTTACGAATGATGTGAGATGTTGCATGACCACTTCTTGATTTCATGTTTGATGTCTCTAGGCCCATTTGGGCCTCTTGTTGTTTTTATGCTTTGTACTGCTCTCTTTGATTAATAAAGTTTTTACCCTCTTTTTTATTAAAAAAAAAGAATCCTACCTCAATCCTTGTAGCAATTTGGTAAAAACTATGGAGATGAACCAATCAATTCAAAAACCACAACAATACTTCAATTCTTCACAAAAAGCACTTCCAAATCCTTAAGATTAATAACTTATTTTCCTACTCTTCTAATTTGCATAGTAAAAATGATAACCCAAAAAGTAAGAATGAAAATAAAGCTAGTTCTCTTCTTTTAATAACTCTTCCTATTTTTCCAAAACCTAAGTAAATATAATATTATATTCTTAATAAAAGCAAAATAATATTAAAATATTTTCTTCTCTAATTCTATCCAAATAAAATAATTCAAGTTTTAAAAAACTAATATTGAAAATATAATTTTCGAATTCACAATATAAATAAATAAAATAATTTATTTTCTAAATTTTTCAAATAAACTTGCTCATTAAATATTAGTTTTCTAAATGAAAACAAGATAAGCAGTCTTTTATTTATTTATTTGTTTATTTCCAAAATCTAAAATAAAAGCTTGCACATAAAATATATTCCAATTATAATAATTAAATAATTAAAATATGAATTGGGGGGATGTCATGCCCACACTCGCCATGTGGTTATGACACGATAACCACATGTCATGTCCACATTTGCCATGTGGTCAAATGTGGTCAAATGTGGACATGACATGAATGACCAAAAATTTTCCCATCCGACTCTACAAACCCCCTCGCACGCAATATGCACACTCAATGACACATGCACACAACATAGTTGTCTCAACAACTAATGCGATGTGCATTGCTCGAAGGTGGGGAAAGTCAATCATAACGGGATGTTGCGACACACACTTCGCCATCCCTACGAAACGTAAGCCACTAAGGGGGTGTATGCCGCAAGGAGCGACACTAAGAGGGTTGGATTCTGTTTCGGATTCCAACCCTAGAGTCACTAAGATGAAGTGAGTCGATTTCAAAATAAATCAAAATCTAACCTTAGGTCCACTAAAGGCCTAAGAGTCAAAACATCTAAAATAATTAATTAACAAATTTTGACTCAAACCATAATCTAAAGCTTATTGAGAAGGAACAAAAATAATCGACTTAAAAATAACAATTAACTCTAATAAATCTAGAATAATCTCGGCAGCATAACAGGACAAAATGGAACTACTTACGGTAAATCCTATAGTGATTTTGGTAGCATAACGCCACCTCATCAACTACAGGAGGTTGCAAAAATCAAATTAAAATAAATTCCCTAACTTAACCCCTTTCAAAAATAAATAATTTAAATGCATAAATTCACTAATTTCCCTCCCAAACATTTTGAAATAAAATTAATAACAATAAAACTATATTTAAATTCGAAAACAAATCATAACCTTATATAAATCCTTTTCCCAATTTTTAAATCATAATAATTAAACATGACTACATCAATAGACACACATTCACCTACTAAGGTTTTATTTCCAATCATGAGGAACGTAAGGTAATTGAAAATGCAAGGTAAGGTTTAATTCATCCATTATATAAAGAGGGATAAATGTCATCACTAATAAGTACACAAGAATAGAAAGCAAGTAAATAAATAAAATAGGGTGTTTCTCACACACCCACTAGAGTCCAAAAGTTCACCCACACACTAAACTCGCTTAGCAGCATAATAGAACAAAAATAACCCCTCCCTAATCCTAGGGCACCAAACCCTAGATAGGGATTTATAAATAGACTAAAATTCCTATTTGCTCACATTCAAATCTAATTGTTTTCTGGTTGGATGTACAGGTTTTGAGGAAGCCAAGTAGATGGATGGTACCTCCCCAAGTGGGAGGTGCCATCCCAAGCATTGGAATAGCTTAATTGTTTTCTTATAATATTTCTAACATCCTACAAGTTGCACAATGGGTTATGTTTTACTAACATTTATTTTTGGTTTACTAAGCTCTTCTACTAGGTTTTCTTTCTTTTTCCTATGCACGGGATTAATTTGGTTGCAAGAGTTTAAGGAAAGTAATTTACTATTGATTAAAAAGAATACCTATGCCTTAATATTCTAAGTTTACATCATTCTAACTTTCTGGTTTTTTTTTAATATTTTTGGATAATGTTTTACATAGAGGGTTTAGAGTAAGGAGGAACACAGTGATGTAAATATATAACACATGTTGCATCTAAAAATAACACAAAGATACTTTAATCACACACAGAGGTATATTGTAGCATACAAGAAATAAAACATTGGAAAATGTATATAAATGGACACACACACACACACACTTCTAAAGGCTTATATATCTATATGAGCATCACTTGGCAAAAGAAAATAAATATACTTTCAAAGCAAGATTATGTATTTTTAAAATGCTACTCAAAAGGAAACCTATTTTATATGAGAGTTTTTTTTTTTGAAAGCAACATAGTAGTTTATTTCTTTCAAAGCTCATGCATGCATTTCTTTATTTCCTTCCCATAAACAAAATAACAATACAATGAGGTAGATTAGAGAGAAAAATATTTTTCTTTCAATACATAAAATGAAGAATATATATATATATATATATATATATATATATATATATATATATATATATATAATTAATTTCCATAGGCCTTCCAAAATAGATTACCAAGTTTACAAGTAGTAAGGGACTACAACACAAAGAGAACTATTACAAAACCCAAAATGAGGGTAGGGCATCTCAATGCCTTTAGTTTTACAAACTACAAAATACCACTATAAACAAGATTACTCTCCAAGTCCAACTTCTCCATTGCCACCAATGCACCTACAAAACACATAAGAAGGTTCACAATACCCATGGGAAGCTCTCCTCCCAACCTAGGCCTAAAATAGGCCACCCCCAAGCTAGGAGGCATTCCAAAAACCAAGGAACAAACCACAAGGAACAAGACACTCACATCATGCACATTAACACCCATCCAAGGCCAAAACACATAACTAACCCATTTTTAAAAATGGATTTGAAGGGTGAGAGAGTGGACTCACTCTACTCAAGGAGACCCACACTCTTAATACTCAAAATGCTCAATACTCACTTGGCCTCTTGCCATACTTCTCTTTTCACAAAAATAAGGCACTCATGCCATAAACCAAACTCCTCAAAGCTCCAAACAAAGGCCCTTGGCCACAAAACTATACCAAAAATAAAAGGGGGAAACCAAGGAGGTTCACATCCTCTCTCACCCAAGACTAAGGTGAGCTCTATCACATAGAGAGCTCACCCAACAACCGTTTAACCCAAAAACACAAACTACAACAATATACCTGAAAAAAAATCATAACATACATAGTTCATAAGCAAAAAAATAAGTAAAAACGCTTGAAGTATTGAGGAATACCTCTCAAGCTTCAAGGATGGAGGATGTTGGTGAAGAGATTTTCACAAGTCCTCCCAACTCCTTCCAAGATCTCCAAGTCCTCTCCCAACACAAGATTAAAATTTCCCCAAAAGAAAAGAACAAAAGAACCCTCATCTCATCAAAATGAGAGATAAATAAACAAGGCTCTCAAACCCTAATGGATGAGAAGTGACACTTGTCACCCTCTCCTCCATCCACATAACCCTCCTCATAACCCCACAAGAATGTGGAGGTGACACTTGTCACCTCCCCGTTCCACATAGCTACACATTCTCCCACATGTGTGAGAGCATAGGGAAGAGGTCCCATACATGTGAGAAGCTTCTAAAGCATGTGTAGCAAGGGTAACCTTACCCAAGTGGGTGAGGTTGGGGTTAAGTGAGATGGTGACCTTCCAACCACCTCTCACACTTCCCAAACTCGTCACTTGACTCAAGGGTCAAGTTTGGGTTACCATACAAGGTCCAAATCAAGTTTAAACATGTTAGGAATGGTCCTAGACCCTAGGGGTATGACCTAGGGTCAATATTTGACCATTAACAACACTTAGAAACACATAAAATCACTTAAAAGGGGCTTCAAATAATTAGCACTAAAAATTGTGCAAACCCAACATTACACTTTTTACAACACATCAAAAGATAAATTGAAAAGGGGTAAACCATACAAAATGTTATAAATCAAATACAACATAATCAACATTCTCGAGCACATATGACCTTAGTCCTACTTAGGACTAGGTCGGCTGAACAAGGGTATAACATATGGTTATTGTCCGACCTTCGATTTTCCATGGGTATGGTTTAAGTAACCTACACACTTCCATAAACCCATTAATAGCACATGGTAAAATAGCCAAAGCGAAGTGACAACATACATCACACACATGATCGCATAATTGCATATAATCAACAATAATAACCACATGCTAACATATATATATATGTCTCTCAGGTCATTCTCATTCACCACTATAATCACGATCTCATAATGTAAGATAAACCATCAATTTCACCATCAATACATATACCTATAATCATCAAATGAAATCATAGCATCTAAACAACATATCATCAAATGAAATCTAACATGAGATCTAATCATCCACAAGGCATAAACCATCTATCTAAACAACATAAGATAAAGTAATGAAGGTCTAAGTGTGGGATCAACAGTCCCCAAAATCCACATGTCCATAATGAAATCCATCACAATATATCGTAGCAAAAATATAAAAATCCAAATGAACATAGTTTGGGCAACTCCATAAAGGAGAGCCAACACAACACATCACACCTTAAACAGGGGTGCATACCTAAGAGTCTTAAATGTCAAGATCAAATCTTCAACTATCTAATCTAGTTTGAAATCTTAATGCTATTTTTGAATGAGAACGCAAGTGCATATTGTGCCAAACATCATCGTCTTTGTAAGGAACTTTCTTTTTCTTTTGCACCACTTTCCAGTCTACATTGCTTCCTTCTTCATTGTGATTTTTTGGAGCCAAATGGGGAGGCTGATATCATTCCCATTCATGGATCGATGTTCTTTTGCTTTTTCCTTGGCCTGTCAAATCACAACAATGAGTATATTAGGCAACAATAAAAAATATCATGAGCCACCAAATATAATTTTTGAATTCACAATTTAAAATAAATAAAATAATTTATTTTCTAAAATTTTAAAATAAACTTGCTCATTAAATATTAGTTTTCTAAATGAAAACAAGATAAGAATTCTTTTATTTATTTATTTCCAAAATCTAAAATAAAAGCTTGCACATAAAATCTATTTCAATTATAATAATTAAATAATTGAAATACAAATTGCATTAATATTTTTTATCTGTAAATTGTGACCGTAGGGGTCACTCCCATTTTACTAATAATGAAAATCCAAACAAACATATTTTGGGCAGCTCCAAAAAGGAGAGCCAACACAACACATTAGACCCTTAAACAAGGGTGTATGCCTAAGAGTCTTAAATTTCAAGATCAAATCTTCAACTATCTAATCTAGTTTAGAAGTTTAATGCTATTTTCAAATGAGAACGCAGGTGCATATTGTGCCTGACATCATCGTCTTTGTAGGGAACTTTCTTTTTCTTTTGCACCACTTTCCAGTCTCCATTGCTTCCTTCTTTGTTGTGATTTTTTGGAGCCGAATGCATAGGCTGATATGTTTGAGATGTAGAATTTCCATTCCTGTCCATGGATGGATGTTCTTCTAATTTTTCCTTGGCCTGAGATGAATCTCGTTGTTTTTCCATGTCATTCATATGCTCATGTGCTCCTTCTAAACTCTCAATAGTGTAATGATGAGGAGCAGCGTCCCTCCACCATGTGGCAGGGCAATCAGATTTAACTTTGGTGCTGAGGCAATTTGCAGTAATGTGGCCAGTTCTATAGCATCTTCTACAACGAAATGGTAATCCTTCATAATCCAATGGCTAGGTCTAGGTGCAACCATGTGCCTTTAAAATAATATCTACTGAAAGATCTTCAGAGGTATCTAACTCCACCAAGATGTGAGCGAAGATTGTGTGCATGAAATCAAAAGATAATTATCTGTTGCCAAAAAGTTGACAAGTGAATCACCAATGGCTTTGAAACATGAATCAAATCAGAAGTGGAGAGGTAGATTCAGAAGACAAACCCAAATAGACATAATAGTAAAGGATTTCGTGGAAGGATTGAAAGAAGGGTGCCATAGTTTTAACATGAGTAGATGTTGGCCCCAAGTCTTGAGTGAGCAAAAATAGTATTTCGATCCTTAACACTATCAAAAACCACCACGAAAAAGCCACCTGTGTAGGGATAGATTTCAAGGTTTTTTTCAAAATAGGCTACCATAATTCAGAGATCTATTGATGCAGATCTAGAACTTTGGGTCGAACATAATTGAACCTACCAATCAATCCATTTTCTACAAAGAATTCTTCAATTTTGACTATTTCTTTTTTAACATCATCGCTTAAGGTTATTTTTCTAGGCTTACCAGAGCATTAAATGGGCTTATTGCAATCAAATCAGCTAGTTGCATCCAAGTAAGCCTGCGGAACTAGCCTAACCTAGCTCAGGCACCCAGAGCCTTGATGCCAAAGTTTCCCCCTGCCACACCACAAACAATGGAGCAACCAAGGTTAATCTTGTGAGTGGATTAGGAAGTAACTGGGTGCCCAACCTCAACCTACCCTAGGTGCACCTTAATTTCATTGCCAGTAGATAAATCTTTCACTGTAGAGGAAAGGTAGGTGTTCTTTTTTCCGATCTTGGTGGCATCCAATTGATGCTCTACTTGAGATGGGACACCCTTGGGAGAAACTCCCTATTATGGCATCAATCTCAGTGAATTCCTCCCCCACATCGATGCGTCCATCATTAGGGTGCCTGTGTGTGTCGAGTCGTGGCCCAGAGTCCTTGGCAAACCATGGAAAAGCAAGAGTTGGTTCCCTCTTCTATTGAGAAAAAATATCTAATACGTGAGTTTAAAACCCTAACTTTGGGAGTTTTTGGCAACAAACCCATCTCCACTAAACTCAAATTGCATTAATTTTATTTCTAAATTTTTTTAGAAATTATAATTGTCTAACTAGATAATTAATTTAAAATAAACATAAAATCAATATTTTATTTTCTAATTAACCTTAAGAATTAATTATCAAATAAATAAATAGATTTACTTGTATGCACTCAAATAAATTAATCAAGCTACTAATTAATTTATTTCTAATTAATTATTTATCTTAATTTAATTATTATTTAATTGCCCACTAGATCATTTCAAGACACTTCAACATCAAGACCTAGTTCACCTTCCCCGATACCTTACCTATCACACAACATAATCGTGCCACACATACCTTAGTAACATTGTTAGAAAATAATATAATCATATAATCACTTTTATAAAATTAATTATGGTAATAAAATCACACACTATGCACACAATGCATTAAATCAACACTTTGCACTCAACATAAGTCAATAGATCTTATCTAATTTTACCATAGAATTGAAACATCATAGACTCACAAAGAAACTAGAAATGAAGGATGTTGCATCCTTCCCCCCTAAGATTAAGGCATAGCACTCAACTAAGAAAATTATACTAATCCAATGAACACACCATCATGGATTCTAAAATAAGAAGTGGCAAATCATCACATTCACACTCTCAAGAATTAAAAACATAAATTCTCTAAAAACACTTCCATACAAAGAATTTACATCAAAGAAAAATCAATAAATACTTCTAAAAAGGTCCATAAAATCAATAATGTTTCATCAAAACATCACAAGAAACACAAAATTCACAATATCAACAAAATGACCATGCCTTTCTTTATAAAAATTCATAAAACTCAAACATCAAAATCTCAAACACTTCAACTCTCAATCCATCAAGAATTATTAAGAAACTTTTCAAACATAAATGATCAAGATTAAGTTCTAGACCCAAAACTCAACTACTCTTTTCAAAGAATCACCAATCAAATTCAAATTGAATTGACAAATAAGAAGGATTCAACTTATCATCAATTTTTTTCCTCAACAATAAGAAATATAATTTTTAACAATAATAACAATGATCTATTGATCACCCAAAAACAAAGTGCATAAACCAATATTATTGTTCAAATTATTGGAACAATAAACATATCCTCACAAAACTCAACAATAAGGTAAATAAAGTCTAATATTCTTAAGATAATTTAAACACTAAATTAAAAATCAAGGTTTGACAATAAAAATATCAAATCACAACAGTGAGTATAATAGGCAACAATAAAAAATATCATGAGCCACCAAATTTTGTCACAACAATAAATATGACTTCACCAAAGGAAATAAACCTTTACTAATTAAAGTATTAAAAACACACGAGTATAAAAATAACTCAACTAAGAAGACCAACATACGAGGATCCTAAATCCTCCACCAACCATCCATAGGATGCCACATTCCCAAAAGGAATGACATTAACATAAGATAATCTCAATAACAAAAGATTTGCTACAAAAACATGATAACTTACCTCAAAGGTTCATAACATCAACAAAATTGCATTGCATAAGAAACTTTGAATTCCTCCCAACATTGATGCGTCCATCATTAAGGTGCCTGCGTGTGTCAAGTCGTGGCCCAAAGTCCTTGGCAAATTGTGGAAAAGCAAGAGTTGGTTCCCCCATTCGCTAAGAAAAAAATTGTCTAATACCTAAGTTTTCCTTCAAACAGGCGACACTATTTGAAACCCTAACTTCGAGAGTTTTCGACAGCAAACCCGTCTCTGCTAAACTCAAATTGCATTAATTTTATTTCTAAAAACTATTAGAAATTATAATTGTCTAACTAGACAATTAATTTAAAATAAGCATAAAATAAATAATTAGCTTTATCTAATTATTTTATTTTCTAATTAACCTTAAGAAGTAATTATCAAATAAATAAGTAGATTTACTTATATGCACTTAAATAAATTAATCAAACTACTAATTAATTTATTTCTAATTAATTATTTATCTTAATTTAATCATTATTTAATTACCCAAGGCACTTCAACACCAAGACCTAGTTCGCTTTCCCCAATACCTGTACCTATCACACAACATAATCTCACCGCACATACCTTAGTAACATTGGTGGAAAATAATATAATCATATAATCACCTTTATACAATTAATTATGGTAATAAAATCACATTATGTACACAATGCATTAAATCAACGTTTTGCACTCAACATAAATCAATAGAGCTTATCTAATTTTACCATAGAATTGAAACATCATAGACTCACAAAGAAACTAGAAATGAAGGATGTTACATCCTTCGCCCCTAAGATTAATGTGGGCCCCGACATTATTTACACTTAGAAATACGTTATATTAAGGCATAGCACTCAACTAAGCAAATTATATTAATCCAATGAACACGCCATCATGGATTCTAAATCAGTGACAAATCATCACATTCACACTCCCAAAGAGAATTCAAAACATAAATTCTCTAAAAACACTCCCATACAAAGAATTTACATCAAAGAAAAATCAATAAATACTTCTAAAAAGGTCCAAAAAATCAATAATGTTTCATCAAAACATCACAAGAAACACAAAATTCACAATATCAACAAAATGACCATGCCTTTCTTTACAAAAATTCATAAAACTCAACCATCAAACTAAAATAAAAGAGTTCTCAAACACTTCAACTCTCAATCCATCAAGAATTATTAAGAAATTTTTCAAACATAAATGATCAAGATTAAGTTCTAGACCTAAAATTCAACTACTCTTTAAAGAATCACCAATTAAATTCAAATTGAATTGACAAATAACAAGGATTCAACTGTCATCAATTTGTTTTTTTTTTCTCAAAACAATAAGAATATAATTTTTAACAATAATAACAATGATCTATTAATCACCCAAAAACAAAGTGCAAAGCAAATATTATTGTTCAAATTATTGGAACAATAAACATGTCCTCACAAAACTCAACAATAAGGTAAATAAACTCCAATATTCTTAAGATAATTTAAAAACTAAATTAAAAATCAAGGTTAGACAATAAAAATATCAAATCACAATAGTGAGTATAATAGGCAACATTAAAAAATTATCATGAGACCAAATTTTGTCACAAAAAAAAATATGACTTCACCAAAGGAAATAAACCTTCTACTAATTAAAGTATTAAAAACACACAAGAATATAAAGATAACTCAACTAAGAAGACTAGCATACAAGGATCCTAAATTCTCAACCAACCATCCACAAGATGCCACATTCCCAAAAAGAATCACATTAACACAAGGTAATCTCAATAACAAAAGATTTGCTACAAAAACTTGATAACCTACCTCAAAGGTTCATAACATCAACAAAATTACATTACATAAGAAACTCAAACAAACTATAGCATCACATAGGAAATTTCCATATTAAGCTTGACAATTCATAGCTACTAAACAGAAATAAAATTAGATCCACAATAGACATAAGAAAAACTCACACTATCAAAAAACATTCATATATAAAATCACAAAGGATTTGATCACCCAAATGCACATGCACCTTCATGTAGTTCTCAACATAAATCACATGGAATCCCTATCCACCTTTCACACAATTAATAACACACAATAATACGTAAGTCAAGCAAGGACCAATTTTTTTCCTTTTGTCTTGGATTTAATTAATGTTATCCATTCATTAAATTTCACACAAAATTGCCAACTAGGCCCAACAAAAATTTCCAAATTCCCAAGTTCCCAATGAATCATAAATTCCTCAATTCATCCTTAAAATTCTAATGTCCCTCCTTAACATTGAAAGATAGGCTACAAACCTCTTATTACTCAACTTCCTTCTTCTCACCAAAAAGTTGTTGTATTTCAAGAACACAATTTACACTCAAACTTCCCCCAATTCTACAAGTGAAGAATAGATCCACAATTGCAAACTTGACCTTGATCCCTAAACTCATCCCCACATAGAAGAAAGAGACTATTCTATTTTAATCCATAAGCAAATATCAGTCTGAAATTCCCTGTCTCATCTCAAAAAATACATCACAAATCTTAAAAAGCATTCCCCTAGATCATTTCTCTAGTTTTAGAGCTAAAAAATACTATCTATTCCAATTTTCATTTCCTAAAATAATTGTTGCAAAGTATTAAATTATCATCATTAATTAATCTAAGTTAATTGTACTCATATCTATACATTTAATCTGGACTAGCCTAAACTATCTTTAAGGAAATATTATTTTAATATTTTCCTTTACGGTATTAATAAATATTACTTATAAGGACCATTTATCTACAATAACATGCACATTGTATCCTCATAATAAAACAGCCATATTTTTCTTAATTGTTTTCAAAACTCTTATCATATAATCCGTGCCTAGGAAAAACCAATTTCTACAGTCTCCTCTTTGATTCATTTATCTTGCTATTCATTTAAATTTTCCATCTCCATCTATCACTCCAAATACCCTTTGCGTGAAAGGATGTTCCACATTATCAATGCAAATTTCTCCACTTCGGCGAACAAAGCCACACAGACCATTTGAATGCTGGATAAGTTGCCCCATGTTACTGGTCAGAATTCCACTAGGTTAAATGTGCACAATTAACTGCAGTCAAGGCCCCCACCAAACCCCCCTAAAAAATACCAAATGGTATGAGAATTTCACCATGCCATTCCAAAATCCCAAATTATATCTAAACTCTGCAGTTAATAAACATTGTTGGCCATCTAAAAGTCTAGAGATATACAAGATCCAAGAAATCATGCTTGTTGGTCATCCTCTATCCATCAAATCTCCCAATAAGATTAAGTCATGAAAAAATAATTGAGACAGCTTTTGAGGCTCCATTCAAGATTTCCAAGTTTAACTTCAGCACAACAAAGCATTCGTGAGAGATCGAAAAATGACAGAATGCATGTTTGAGGTTGTGATTTACTACTCGAGATCCATGTTTATTTAGGGCCATGGAAAAAAATACCATAACGCATTCCACTAGAGCATTTTACCATTCAGGATCAACTAGAGGTACAAAAAGAGAACAAATAACTACTACTGTATTTTAAATTTTATAGAAATACTGGAATACGATTGATAAGCTTTATAGAATTAACATATTTCCTCATAAGAGGGCAAAATCAGAGTGTAGCCGCGACTAGGAAAATTCCCAGCTAATAATAGATTCCTGCAACGCAGGTAATGTATGTCCTATACCTAAAAGAAGAATTGCTAAAATGCAACAGCTTTAAAAGTGCTGTCAAAGAGGCAAAATATGCTTGACAGCAAGAAAAATAAAAATAAAAATGCTGTACCAAAAAGGCAGGTTAGGACAACACCACCATGAGAACCTGTCAGTGAAAGCCTCTTACCAAACTGAGAGAATAAACTCGAGAGACATCTTGGCTGCACCGAACTAGAACTTGTACCAGAAGAATGTTCACAAGCTTCCCTCTCCCTCCTCTTATCTTCACCGCCAGCCACAATGTTGTTGGATTCTTGAACCAATCTGGCTCTCAATCCAGATGAGGCTGTATCCAATCTGGAATATTCAACAATTCCTTCGGAGGGCACTTTTTTCAGCGCTGTAGCAGTAACATTATCATTAATGGCTGGATGACTTAATGACCCAAAATTACTTGCATCCCCCGGGCCAAAAATGTGCTTGTCAGATTTCAAATTAGCAGGGAGCTCCATTGCAGAAGCTGGACTTCCAGGAATACAGCTCAAAATCTTTACGAGTAACTTAGAAGGTTTTGAACCTTCGTTAGGTGATGCAGGCAGTTTCCCCTCAGATGAGTTTGGTGCTGATGACTTCTTCCCTACCCCAAGTACCAAGGAAGGAGTTCCTGAATTAGCTAGGGATCCTCCAAATGTTGAATTCTCACCCAAAAATGCTGCTTGAGAAGGTAGTGCTTTAGGACTTTCAGATACTGAATTTACACTGTTGTGAAGAAGCTCTGACTCCACTACACATTCCTCAAAGCAAGCATGGTCACTCGTATTAGATTTGTCTATTTTCTCTGTGATAGACATAACTGGGAGAGAAGTCCCAGAGCTTGATGACGATAATGCCTGAAATTGTGTCTGGCATTTATTCAGACAAATGGTGTCATGTTTCACGCCTGTCTCAAATGCATTAAGTGACGTCCCAATCGTTTCTAAAGGTTCCTCATTCAAAAATTCAGACGGTTGTGGAAGTATTGATGTTAAACTGTGACTGACAGGCATATCAGCAGAATTAGAAACTAAACTGAAGTTTGTAGAATCTATAACCTCATGTTTTTGACACCAAGACAACTCTGCAACCAACAAAAAATATATTTATTATTTTTGTAGATCTTTTCTTGGTTCAGTATTCACTTATGAAGCCGAAGCCCTGAAAGAACAAATTTATTAAAATAATTAATTTCTGAAAGCTGCTCTAACTGCACATATGATGAGATTTACAAAAACTGTAGCATAAAGAGAGCTAATTTTACCATAGTTAACTTGCATAACAATGGGGAACTTCGACATATTTGTTGTTATACTATCTCGTTCCTCAATGCATATAAAACACCGTTAAAACTAATGCTGGGAAGGAGAATCCAGCTGCTTCTTGAATTGAATAATTGAATCCATGTACTCCAGATATTCCATAGCTCAAGAAGCAACCAGATTCTCCCTCCAAGCAGTAATGATAGAAAGGCATAGTAGAAATTTTGAAGGCCACAATAAGATGACTCATAACAAGACAACTAGGCTTCCAATGGTGTCAAATAAAGTTCTATCAATTACATACCATCCCTGCGATTGATCGTTTCACTTCCAGTTGCAGAACTTCCAGTCTGTGTTATGATCTGCACAAAAAATTAATCAGTAAGTGGTAGAGTGGCATAGATTTTCCCTTTCTTGTTCATAAAATGCACACCAAAATCAAACAGAAGTACAAGCACACAATTAGACATATTGATACACCACCGCAATAAGGGGGAACACAAAGGGCATCTATTACTGTTGCCACAAACTCTAGAGCGTCAGCTCCTCAGCCACAATAACATGGCCTTCATAGGCATAGTACATAATCATATATCAGCTAGAAGATTATCAAACTCTTCTATAATCAGGATTCAGACGCATCGGTCTAACATTGTTTAAACATCAATACAAAAAACATGCACATCATCATCACAGTTCTGAAGTTTCTTCTCACCTCTAAATTGCGGTTATGCTCACCACAACTATCTAACGACAGTTGTTGAATCTGTGGATCATACACGGAACCAATCTGATTCTCACCCAAATAACTTGATGCATAATGGATGTCTGCGGTTGTTGCATATTTTTCATTTGGTCCTGCTGAAGCTTCCATCTTATGCAGCTGCATGCGAACTCTTCTTTTGGATGTACCTTCAGATGACATGTCTTGCTCATAACTATGCAACACTGGACTGCGAGCTCGTAATTGGATTCCAGTACCTTCATTATCGAACGCACCCTCAAAGGAGACAGAAGAACCACAGTTCTCAAAATCATTAAGCTCTAAATAATCACCATTCAAGATGTCAGCATTGCTATCCTCGGGGAAATCGTTGTTGTTTGATGGGAACCATGCAAACTCAGGATGTGATCCTGAACCATTTGGCATCAAATCAACCTGAAAACCATCAAAATACTCGTACTGGGAGTCCTGAGATGCACGATGCACAATTTCCTCTAAGATCTTTGCTTCGTGAGAATACTCGTCCATTTCTTCACCAAAGCTTATATCAGCTGGAACTTGGGGGAAATCGTTGTTGTTTGATGTACCTTCAGATGACACGTCTTGCTCATAACTATGCAACACTGGACTGCGAGGTCGTAATTGGATTCCAGTACCTTCATTATCGAACGCACTCTCAAAGGATACAGAGGAACCACCATTAAAGATGTCAGTAATGCTATCCTCGGGGGAATTCTGGGAGTCCTGAGATGCATCATGCGCAATTTGCTCTAAGATCCGTACTTCGTCATAATACTCCTCCATTTCTTCACCATGGCTTATATCAGCTGGAACTTGGGGTAAATCGTTGTTGTTTGATGGGAGCCATACAAACTCACGACGTGATCCTGAACCATTTGGCATCAAATCAACCTGAAAATCATCGAAGATAATTATCTCTTAAGTTATCATTAAAGATAATTATCTCAAGTTCTAACACGTCAGAATTTATAGACAAACTGATATACCAGAAACAGGAAAGTAGCAGGTAAGAAAAGTGCATGTTCAATACGTGCTTGAAAAGAAAATACATTTGAACTTATATTAGTTGAATGTTGTTTCAAAGGTAAATCAAAGGAAGGATGAAGAAGTTGTTAAAACCTGGAAGATACATTACTTTATGGCAAACCATAAACAAATCGGAGTTGATAAAATCAGCATATCAGTAATATGTCAAATGAAACAACATATCATATGGACATCATTATTTGAAAGGAAGAAATCTTATATTACTATTGATAGATGGCAATAAAACCATAGCTGCTGCTCCTCTTCAAACTCTTATGTATAGACTGTGCCTTACATAGAACTTTATGACCCCTTCACTTCAAAGGACTCTTCCATGCCATTTATATAAAACTATAAATGATATTCCTCATAACCCATTTTGACTCATGACACTAAATACAAACAATAATCTAACACTTACAACAACTACAGAGCAGTCAATACGTCCACAAAAGATATGACTATGCAACACAACCTATTCATGACATCATAAGAAAATATGCATGATCAAACACCAAAAGGATATTATATACAAACAGAAAATAGATATTGTAAGTGTGATGAAGCTCCTCAAAACCCAACTCATATGAAAAATGAGTCTGGCACAAATGTTAGCACAAGATTATCAGGCCATTTAAGCTCAACAATAGAAGTACTGCAAAATGTTGATGTCCAAAGAAGACGAAGTTGGATTTATCAACACTTTGGATGGAGTTGGTAAGTTACTAGAAGTTACTGAAAAGAAAACTGAAGAATCAAAATTCAAAGGTAAAATAGAAGCTTTGAACCCACTACAAACCTGTTGAATGTCCTCCCCAGGTCGTACAGACAGAGAGCTTGAACTAGTCCCATCCAGGCACTTGCCTAACAACACACCAAGTTGAGAACCATCTTCTGTCATATATGGAAAACTTGAATTTGTTTGAATCTCTTCTAGTTGTTTTGACCTGTCTTCAGAGTTGTCTTTGTCGCAGGAGGGATTTCCATTTTTAGAAGATGAATCACACTTCTCAATTTCTGCACTTTGCCATCCTCCAATTTTTGCCGAAAGTTCATTATTTTTGAGAACATGGCATAATACAAAAGCATTCTGCAGAACCGAAGCAAATCAGGACCAAGAGTTGCTTTTCAATTTGCTAATAATAATGATAATAAATATCAAGAATATTAACATGTCAAAGTAATTTAAAAAGTATGTAGATTCTCAATAAGAGAAAGAAATTATAGATGTTGATTCAATTATGTGATCTCATTATAAGACTAGAAGTAGACATCAATTACAGAATTTCTCTTTTAAAAAATATGTGGATTCTCAATAAAAGAAAGAAATTATAGATGTTGATTCAATTATGAATTTATGTGATCTCATTGTAAGACTACAAGTAGACATCAATTACAGAATTTCTCTTTTTCTTATTCCTTTTTGCCATTTTGGAAAGGGAAATGGGATCAAGCACTGAAACCATCTCAGAAATCCAAGGTTGCTTTGGATTGTGTGAAAATAAACAATATAGCCTTTTCTTAGAAGTGGTTTATAAAGACTGCTCACTCATTGACACCCTATTAAAGACCAATGTTCCACTCTTGATTATTCTACCACCAATTGGTGCAGTAAAACTATGTCATGGATTATCTCAGCAATTTGTGTTGCTTTCACTAACGTGAGAGATTGACAAAAACAACCTTTTATTGTAAGCGATTCATTTGGCAATATGACCTTTATTAGAGGACTAAGCAAACCATCCTTATTTTCTACTTATCCCTTTACCATCTGAAAGGGAAAAGTAGGATTGCAGCATTTAAAGTACATCACAGAGAAATTCAGAAATTCAAGGCAACTTAGGCTTGTTGGGAAATATGAACAAAACAGCCTTTGTGGAAATAGGTTACTAAGGCTGGTAATTCATTTCCTATTTAAAGAGAACTTAGAATTCAAACAGGGTCACCACTAATCTCAAAAATTCATGTTGCTATGGCATGCGAAAGATTAAACATAATGACACTTATTAGAAGTGGATCATAATGGCACTTATTCATTTTCTCTTCTCTAATAGAACTAAACAAACCCGCCACATATAAGATTGTACAAGCAAAATACTTGGGCTGTGACCTGCACTATGAAAATAAATTTAAAAAACAGCAAGTACAAGTGCACATGAGTGGTCAAGTTTCTAATAAAGAACATCCAATGCAATTTTAATTCATATGTAAGTTTAGCTACCTTTTAGGTGCAAATTGTATTCATGCCATATCCTTGTGTATGCGCTTTTTGAAACCTAAAATTCATTTAATGTGACACTGACACTTTTACTACTGCAAAGAGCTAAATGGAACTTCTATATGTATAATTTTCATATTTGAACACGCCCATATGATTTATCATTTATATTATCCTCCTAGCAAAGCATATAGTGTAACTATAAGCTATACCAAAACACCTACATTCACCAACTTATATCACCAACATCATTAACTCGACATACATTCCTATCAAGATTTTAAAAAATGGATTCAAGAAATGGATACAACCAAATCAGAATTAAAAAGCAAGATGTTCAAGAATCAATTTGCTACTAATCACGAACAATTAACATTATGAATGCCCTTAGCAATGACTCACAAATCTTTGAAGAATGACAAAAGATCTATTTAGACCTTATCTTTGTAAGCCTTTTTGCTATGATGGGAAAATCCATAACATTAACAACATTAAATTGAATACAATTAATCAAAAAAGGATGCCTGCATGCAAGGTCCTGCCTTGCACAAATTTTCACCAACATTGGCATTTATGCAACAATTCATTTCTTTTTTTAAATCATGCATCTCTATGTAATTAAGTCAATGTTTTACAAAGCATAGGAGAGGTATGTGAGCATGTGCTTCTATGTATGTATTTATTAAGTCAATGTTTTATATATGCAGGTTTAGAAAAATGTTATAAAAAATCCTAATCTGAAAGGTTGATGCAAATTTATGTTGTCATGGTTTTTCCAGATAGCTCTTTACGTAAATTAGTGTGGACTCTGGAAGCTTTGATTCTCTAATAAATTAATCAAAATAATACCTGCAAACCAGCTCCTGTCTTGCATTCATTTTCATCAAGATGGTATTCATGCATCAACCATTCAGTTTTTTCTCCACGTGGAGGTCGGCCCTTGTAGAAAGCTAGAGTCTTCCTTACTCCTGTTGAAGTTGACCGAGAGTGAACCCTATGGTCCCTTCCTGTGGCTTTCCAATACCCGGCTTCAGTAGCCCTATAAACGAGTGAACCACTGGCATACTTTTTATCGCAAGGACTAAAAAAATACCACTGTTTATCACACTCTGGTAGGATAGATCTGTCTGCAAAATTGCAAAAGATTCACTTAAACAATGACTGATTGAACACAAGTTGCCAACTTTTACATAGACAAACAAGCATGGGCATTTGTGCAACGCTAAACATAATTAAACTTTTCAGAAAATTTGACATTAGAGGAACAGTTTATCTGTAAAATTGCAAGAGGTTCATTTCAAGCACAATTCATTACGTACTACTTCATGAACATTAATTTGATATATAAACTAGTGAATCATCGAGTCGCTATTTACCCCAAAGCTTGTTTTCTATTTTAGAGATAAATTTGAGAAAAACATAGTCATCATATGTACCAGTGTGGAAAACATTATTTATGCTTTCTGAATAGAAGGCATGTAATCAACATTAAAATTTAGTTGAACATTGGACACCGTGGAAGTCATTGCACTACAGTGGAAACCACAAATCACTCCATGGAGAGCAATAGATGAAATCTATTTTCACATACTACAGAGATTCAAGAGCTCTTTAGAGAATATTTTTATCTCATTTCCTTTAGCATAGGCTAGGATGATAATAATGTTACAATATGAAGCTTTGCTAAAATTTGGTTCAATATTATAAAAATCTGTTCAGACCTATGAGGCATTTGGTGGACTGATTTACTGATAGTTTTCTCACATAAAGATGATTAAGAATACTCAAATTGAGCCATTTGGCATGTCTTTTTAAGCCTCCTTAGCATGGCAAGTCGTACAAATTCAGAAGTCATCTCATGTAATATACATATCATATAGCTAGTTGTTGAAATAGATCTGTTATCAATCTGCCTTTTCTGAAATTAATTCTAAACCACACAGTCAGGGAATTACGTACATCCCTTCTCTGACCCATTGTAAACAAATACATTAGGTTATGACTGCTGAAAGCAATAACTAGACAGGACTTTGATAGGGTAGTTGGCAATTCGTACCAGTTGGTTGATGAAATGATCCACCCTTTACTTTGGTGAGCACATATGTTCAATTAAGCAAAATGTCTGGGGTTTGCCTATCATTTGATCTCTCTATTTGGTGTGCGTACACTGCTGAATAAGCATGTTGGGCCATCTAAGTTGGTCCAATGTATTGGCCTAAGTATCCAATTTGGATGTGTTTGGTCTTAAGTCAACGTGCAATGAAATTGTCACCAATCTGGTAAATAAGTAGCTATTGTAAATGGATTACAAAGGTAAGCTTATTGGGTTAAAATGTCTAGAACTACATCTAGTAGAATTCAAGGGAGCATAAAGGCATCTCTTTTATATTCCTTGAAAGGCCATTATGGTCAAACAATTTGGACTAAAAACAGTACTCTGCAAGCTAAAAAGTAGAGTTGACTCTGTCCTTGGGAACAAGTGATGAGATTCATACTTGGTAAAAGAGAGATAGAAGAATAAGAGAACGACTCATACTCCAGAAAGAAAGCTGTTTTACTAGTTACTGCATGTACCCAGGCTGTACTGTAGATGCAGTACCTGTACTGGGTACAAATTCCAGTCCGGGACTGTGAGTCATACCCAGGTACATTCCAGGTTTATCTGTGACAAAGCCAAGACCCACAATCCAGGACCATACCCAGGCCCCAAACAGATGAAAAAGTAAATAGAGTGTTGAGATAAATTTGTCATTAAATGTATCTTACACTATAGCATTGTGTTTAACAAAACTAGAAATTACAAGTTGAGTGGTTCTAAAGATGCAGAATGGGTAGGGTGGTAGACTGTAAAAAGTGAAACTACAAAAACTATGTACTAGTCTTGGGTCTGGTGTAACTTCTTGGGCCAGTACAAAGCAAAACACACTTGCACTCTAATCAACACAAGCTGAATACAAAGCAGCAGTTAGTGCCTCATCTGAAAAAGTTTCATTTCGGAGAATTTTAGGTGACATGATCCAGCAGAAGCAGCCAACATCACTTTTGTGTAAAAACCAAAGCAAAATAAAGTTTACCAAAAATTCAGTTATCCAGTTAGCTTTAACATCTTACATTGAATTAGCAATTATCAGATATGTTCTCTGTATTTAATTTTGCATATTTTGTGCCCTATATATATATATTCCTATTTAACCAAACAGAAAATAATGCAGAAAAAACAAAGATTTATCTTCTTGATAGCTAATGACAATCCACAGAAACAAGAATTGCTTACCATAACTTGCTGGACATCTCAGCATACAAAAATGAACCTGGGAATGAAATAGTATGTTGATTGGTGCTAGGACGTCCAGATTATAATCTGCTGTTGCCTGGTGATGATGGCTGCTGATGTAGGTTTATGTTCTTCCCGATTTGAGTGCAACACTAATAATTTCTCCTCCCAAGTCCTGCTTGAATATTGTTGCTGTAACTGTGATGAAGATGGCTGCTGGAGGGTGTCGCCCCCAGAACCTGCTGACTGCACCTGTGGGTTTTCGTCCCAGACACTACAATACTCTGCTGCTGCGTGCTTCAAAAGAAAGTTTGTTTTTATGATTTCCAAAAGATACCTTCTAATCACCACCAGCGCTACCTATAGACTCAGCTAAATTATGGGCATTATTCCCATGTTTATTGCTAAATAACCGACCAATTATTACCACGTTTGTTGTTAAAAAACTGACCATTCACTCCCCAAGATTCCAGGGAGGTAACTGAACGTATGACTCCTGAATTAACTGGAAGTAACTTCTGCAGCATACAGCCCAAAAGGAAAATAGAACTGCAGCGGTCCCCTTTATTTAAGGATGCTCTAATACTAGTTGACTGAGTCACATCCTAACTGCAACTAACTACTTCTAACTGCTGACAATGGACCTAGTTAACACCTGTTCCATGTCTGATGCAGCTGCCTAATGTTGGAACTTGGAATAGTACGGCCATACCCAACCGTACAAAATCCGAAAAAAAGAAATTGGCAAAGATCTGTACCCAGACCCAAACTAGTACCTGAACCGGAACTGGCAACTTAGCAAAAACAAATTCAACAAATTAAAAAAATGAATAAATAAACTTTTGAGGAAAAAAAAAATATTTCTCATTGCATGACAAATCCATGCAATAAAAATTCAAGAGAATCTAGAGACCTGTATTTCAAGAAAGCCTTCATTGTAATAGAAAGGAAATCATCATTTTAAAATTTAAACATAGTTTGCTACTCAATAACAACTATTATGTTTATTTTCATGTCCATGAAGCATAGTCATAAACTTGAACCCAAATACTCAATGCTAAGAGTAATAGTAGACCAGGAACTCAGAAAATCTTAACAAAAGTTTGACTCTGCTCATCTTCTCAGAGAATAGCATAATCAGATTCACTAGCACTTCACCAAATTGGGACTATGCCTACATCATAGGCAATAATTCAGCAAAGAGTTCACTTAAACCACCTAACAAAGAGTACTTTTCAACTTTCAAATTTGAGGTAAATTTGTCTTAAAAACAAGAAAAGAGTTGGCTCTTCTCATTTTTCTGGAAAGTACAGTAAATCTTGTAAGTTTCAGACATTTGGAAAGTGTACTGTGATTGGGAACGCCCAAATTTAAATTTCTTTGGATATATCAAGCAGTTTGTGTAAAGATGCTAACATCCAATAAAAGAAATGTAGAAAAGATCACAAAGACAAAAGATGTATGGAGGGTATCAATGTACCTAAATATTCAATATAACTCCAAAAGGACAAATCCCTCAAAATGAGAGTTGAACCAACCGATAGATTATACTCTACATGATACCTTTACAACGATATTAGTGTCCTGTGGATAACTACTCATCTAATAACAGTAGGCAGGTAAACCCTCAACCCATGTGTTAAACATTATCGATAAACTTAATCCACAAGCTATCCAATAAACCCAATATAGCTAGCCAAGGTTTACGTGCACCATATCTAGTGTATGATTGGTCACTCCATAACATCATACACAACATAATACCATGAGCCTAGGTCTATAATATGCCACCCCTTTATTAAATAAGGGTCTCTGCATTTAATATTTACCAAAATCTGATATGATATAGGCATCGCAGTCACATGATCTATACGCATCAATAACTCATAATGCTGAAAAGGTAAATGACCCCACCACACAAATAAAAATTACTAAAATTACTTGCATCTTCAATAAAAAGAATATTTCCCAAGCAAGGACAAATCCACTTAATACACATCAAAAATAACATAAACACTTAAATATGATATGTTACACAGAGTATTGAAGTTAAAGATGGCAAAACAAAAAGAAAAATGAAAATTTGTTAAATTCTTTGGGATGGCTAGGCATTCCTATACTTCAATAAAAAAAATTCAAGCATTGACTATAATACTTCACTTAGTGAGGGTCCAATAGAGAGTTCCAGAATGTTAGAACCTAATCAAATCATGTGATTGATCCCAGAATGCATTACAATTCTTTATACGACAAACAAACCTCTCTAAAATTAAAAAAACATATCAAAGATTGTCGGAAAGTTGGAAAATGTAACCGAACAAACCTCTCTAAAATCAAAAAACATATCAAGGACTGTCGGGAAGTTGGAAAATGTAACCAAACAAACCTCTCTAAAATCAAAAAACATGTAAGGAGTATCTAGAAGTTGAAAAATATAACCAAACAAACCCCTCTAAAATTTAAAAAAAAACATATCAAAAACTGTCCCAAAGTCAGAAAATATAACTAAGATAGCAGGGGTAGGTCCTGTACAGAAACAAAAGACTTTAACTAAAGAAGTGAACCCAACTAAGATAAACCCTATATGTAAAATAAATAGTGTCCTAAATATTACAAACACATCCTGTGGAGGAAGATCGATTTCCAACTAATCTGTATCCAAATACAAACTACAAAGAACATTAATGACTGTCACCCTCATCAACCAGCATAAATGCTTTTTGTCCTAAAACCTTAGATTATATAATATTACATTACATGTTTCCAACTAAAAAGTTTTTGGCGTCCTAACTACAAAATCTGACTGTAAACCTCTTTTGTTTTTGTATAAGGTGTGTAACTTACATGTTTCTCATAAAGAAATTGAACTAAGGTGACCCTTGACAGAGTACTAAGAGGTGGTTGCAGTCAAGCGGCCATTGCCTCCCCTAATCCCCTGCACATGTCTTATTCAAATATTAGTCATAAGATTTTGGGTAAATCTTGGCGTCTCCTTTCAAAATTGAAGGTTGTCAGTCCATTGACAAAACCTGTTTCCAACGGCCAGATACCAAACCCACTAATTAAATCAACAAACTATAACACAATACAGGAAACCTAATTTAATCAGCAAATAATCCCACAAACCAGGATGACTAATTTAATCGGCAAATTATCACACAAGGCAGGATGACTAATGTATAACAAAAACCAAGATGACTAATTTAATAAGCATATTATCCCACAAACCAAGATGCCAGAAAACACTTTAAGGCAGATATATATATCCTAACATTTTTAATTCTTTAGAAAGATCTAACATTTATTATTTATTTGATTGGTAAATGGATGGTTAAGACCATCCCCACCCGGAGTTATTAGGGAGTCACCAGCATGACTGGAAGACATCACCCAACGATGTGTAACCCAGTTGTCCTACCATTAACCACAGCCCTTATGCATATATATCTTAACATATTAGGAACAAGTAAAAAATTTAAAAAAAAAAAACATATTACAAACACTTTCAGGTGGATGTGTCCATCCAGCATATTATGCATAAATCACATCCACTGCAACCATATGAAAACATTATGCATATATATCCTAACATAAATTTAAAAAAAAAACATATTACAAACACTTTCAGATGGATGTGTCCATCCAGCATATTATGCATAAATCACATCCACTGCAACCATATGAAAACATTATGCATATATATCCTAACATATTACAAACAAGTAAAAAATTTTAAAAAAAACATATTACAAACACTTTCAGATGGATGTGTCCATCCAGCATATTATGCATAAATCACATCCACTGCAACTATATGAAAACACTGCACTGAGAAAATCTGGGAGCAAATTATTTGCTGGATGGACACCTCGCTCTAAGCTGAGTGTCTAAACCCCCAAAACCCCATGAACTAGTAAGATTTTGTCACAAAAAGGAATAAATAAACTAAAAACTGAAAAACTCAACACTAATTCAATAAAATTGTTTTAAAAACATTGCATACAGAAGCTCAGTCAGAAAATACAAATCCAACACATTTCTCAGAGCAAACCCCATGAAGCAACCAAATAATTCAAATTACACAAACTGCAAATTCAAATTCAGAGGAATCAGATTCTTAACCTGGCAGGTCCCAAGGCTCGCATTTGTAAACATCCACCTCAGGTATCACATCCAGTTTTTCCTTGAGGCCATTGTTTTTTCTCTTTAGAAAGTGAGATACGAGCTGCTCTTCACTGGGATTGAATCTGAAGCCTGTTGGCACAACTGAATCCATTTGTGCAAAGATGCCCACTTCAGAATCAAAAGAAACAATTCGAGGACCAGCTCAGTTCAACCTCGAGAATAATAGAAAAGGCTCGAATCTCCCCTATTATATATACTAGCATTCCATACTGATCGGATTTAATGGCGTGCCACTTTTAATTAATGGGTGTATGAATTTAGTTATTATTTATCTTTCCTAGAGAAAACCCTCCCTGAAAAATTAGCTTAGTGTTTACGCTAGGTAGTGTCCACCTACTCTGGTGTAAACAAGAGAATAGTATATTGGGACTTAGCTTAGGCTTTCCCTGCACTTTCGTTGGATACGACCATTTGACGAAGAGCAGTTTTTCCAATCAACAGTCGCCATATGTGAGCAAATAAAATTAAGTATTTCATCTTTACAGCATACATGTTAGACTTAGTGTCCAACGTGGGTTAAGGAAAAAAAGCTTGATTTAAATTGACGGTTGTTTGGATTGTTTTTTTTAATTGCCTTATAACATCTTTTTGGTCATGAGGTGCACTTTGTTTTATTTTATTGAAAGATAATGAATGAATAGGTTAGGATATGGTAATAAAATACAAGATTTTTTAATTGTATGAGGTTAAAGATTAAGTAGTTTATGGGATTAAAGAATGATAATAAAGTTGTTTTGTGTATTTTTTTAATGAATTTTGATTTGAAAGGTGTTTGTTTTTGCTTTTAAAGAATAGATAATTGTGTTCTTGATTTGGATATCTTTGTAACCCGACACTTTATAATGTAGTGTTGTTTGTCTCTATTAATTTTAAATTACAAAAATGGTATATTCTATTTATTCCACCTTTCAATCTAGTACGTAAGATGTCTGCGCTTTAAAAAAAAGATATTTATTATATTTTTTTATTAAGGTAAGCAGGGATTTTGAAAGGGCCCAGAAGAAAGAGAGATAGGATATTTATTATGTTAAATGTAAAGTCCTGACTTAATAAAAGATGAGATGGTTTAAATGTTTTTTGAGTTAATTTGAGATTGTTTAGATGTTTCTTTTAGATTAGACAGTTTAGATGTTTTTTAATTGGAGATTGTTTCCTGAATTTCATACAACCAAAAGAACGTTTAGATGTTTTTAGGTTTTTCAACAACAAGAAAATCTAGAGGTCGTTTACTTTTAACTTCTGCATTTTATAACAACTATAACCACGTGTTAACTTGGTACAAAAATATTTTTGCACACGTTTGCATTTATAACCACGAGCAAGACAATGTTGAGTTTTTCAACTCCACACGTTTGCATTTTATAACCACGAGCAAAGACAGTTTTGAGTTTTTCAATTCCACACGTTTGCATTTTATAACCACGAGCAAAGACAGTTTTGAGTTTTTCAACTCCACACGTTTGCATTTTATAACCACGAGCAAGACAGTTTTTAGTTTTTCAACGCTAAAAATATTTGTCGGAGGTTAACTTGGTTTTTACAAAAATATGTTTGCACACGTTTGCATTTTATAACCACGAGCAAGACAGTTTTGATTTTTCCAACTCTAATATTTTTACACCTAATTTACTTTTAACCTTTACATTTTATAACTTAATCTATATTTATTTCTCTCACATAAAATGAAACAATTTAAATATTTTGAGTTAAAGATAATTTTTCCCAAAATCATCCCAATAATTTACATCAAAAATTACACATTAAAATTTTTATCTCATATATAAATATTGCAATTTAACATTTCTAAATTGGGGAACTTGTTTTCCCTTGTCATAACATTAGGTATGTGAAGTTCCACGGCCATCAAATTCAAGCCCTAATTTGTAAACCTATTCAATATCTCCTTTTCCATATAATATTGTACTTTACAACAAAGATATTCAAATACACCCCATACGGCCATCAAATTCAAACCCTACTGTAAACCTGCCATGACAAAGGAAAAAATTCACCTTGGATTCAAATTGAAAAAAACACGAAATCTGCTGTTGAAAATGAACGAATCAAACGCAATTTACAGTTTTCGAGAGCCTTTGGTAATGTTTTCTCTGAGCTGCCATTTCCGCAATTAGCGCTTTTGAATCTGTGCGAAAATGTTGAAATAGGCATTCCTCACCTAAGCTTTAAGGGAATCAATCGATCTCGATTTCCCACAGACATTCATTTGGTCAAAGCATTAAATTATGTTTGTCCCGAGAAGAAATGATCTCACGAGCGTTCCTTGTCCCAAAGTGAACCGTTTTTAGATTTAATTGCAGAAGCTCCTTTCGTCAACCGATCTGGCAAAAGCTTATCTTAACCTAAATTCAAGATCGCCAGGGTTTGGAACCAGATTCCAACACAAACAGAATTATGGCGGTGATCTGTACGTGGTGGAAGAGAATTCAGCGGCACGGAATTCAATTAACGATGTTTGGGCGATCTGGTTGGCAGATTGCAGGCGTGAGCGTGAGTAGGTCACACGCCTATGGAAGGAGCGAGCAGCCTGGGCAGCACTCATCGTAAATAGAAACGAATAGCCTGGAATTCATTCATCGTCACATGATCGGTAATTCAAAAAGCTCAAATCATTACATCTGTTGTTATTATAAAGATTGTCTCTGGTTTTACGGATGTTCAAAAGTCTTCTGTTCTGTTCTATAAATAGAAATTATGATCTTGATTAATTTAAAATTTTATAGTCAATAAAATTAGTTTTTTGTTTTTATTTGTTAAAAATAAACATTTGTGCCTATGTGAACATGGTAGCACAGATCGTGAAGGAAAATATTGTTTTTCAAATGGGATTGTTATAGTTTCTTGGAAGTAAAAACTAAAAGTAAGAACACTAATGTTTTAGTGAAAATAATAATACTAATAATGATAAATGAGGGTTAATTATTTTTGAACTTTAAAAAAAATTGGAAACTATTGAGTTGAGATTGTATTAGATTAGAATGTATATGGAAACTATTGAGTTGATATTGTATTAGATTAGAATGTATAAAAAGATAAAGAGGAAAAAGAGATCCTATATTTTCTATGGTTTGAAATAGGTGTTTGAGAGTTGGAAGGAGAGAAGAAAATAATAATGTTGGGACCAAGTTTAGATTTTTGCATCTGTTATTGTATTTTCTGTGGTTTGAAATAGGTGTTTGACGGTTGGAAGGAGAGAAGAAAATAACACTGTTCGGATCAAGTTTAGATTTTTGCATCTGTTATTGTTTTGTTATTTTGTCCAGGACGTTAATGTTGGTGGTCGTGTTTGATTCGATATGCTCTTGTTTGTGCTGGCATGCTCATGTTGGTTTTGGTGTGTTAGCATCATTTGTGCGCATTTGAGTTCAGTACAAGCACAATGACATCCTTACGAGTGCAACACTATGCTCTATAATTTTTTGACAAAACCTATCTGTGACTAATATATTCCTCTATACCTTTCACCTACACTTGCAATTTCTAAAAATGGTGCTTAATGCACATTTGGGGACCAAGTTTAGATTTTTGCATTCTATTATTGTTTTGTCAAGGACGTCAACGTTGGTGGTCATGTTTGATTCCATATGTTCTTGCATGTGCTAGCATGCTCATTTTGGTTTTGGTGTGCTAGTGTCCTTTGTGCACATTTGAGTTTAGTACAAGCACAATGACATCTTTACAAATGCAACGATGTCCTCTATAATTTTTTTGTCAAGGATGTCAATGTTAGTGGTCGTGTTTGATTCCATATGCTCTTGTTTGTGTTGGCATGCTCATGTTGGTTTTGGTATGCTAGCATCCTTTGTGGGCATTTGAGTTCAGTACAAGGTCTATGACATCCTTATGAATGTAATAATAGCCTTTACAATTTTTTGACAAAACCTATTTGTGACTAATAGATTCCTCTATACCTTTCACCTACACCTACAAATTCTAAAAATGGTGCTTAATGCACATTTGGGGAACAAGTTTAGATTTTGCATTCTGTTATTGTTTTGTCAAGGACATCAACATTGGTGGTCATGTTTGATTCCATATGTTCTTGCCTATGCTAGCATGCTCATGTTGGTTTTGGTGTGCTAGTGTCCTTTGTGCACATTTGAGTTTAGTACAAGCACGATGACATCCTTACAAATGCAACGATGTTCTATATAATTTTTTGACAAAAGTTGTTTGTGATTGATAGATTCCTCCATACCTTTGACCTACACTTGCAATTTCTAAAAATGGTGCTTGATGCACATTGGGGATCTACTCTTAGTCAGTTCCCTAGGTTGATTCAGTAGTTAGATGAGGTAAGTTTGGAAGTGTTTGGTCAAAAGCCCTAAGTAATGGTGTAGGATGTTGCAACAAATGAGGACTACAACCTTAATGTTGGTGCTCTCTTGTGATGCCTTAGATCCCTATGAGATTTGTGTAGTCCTTGTGGGTCCATTCCTTTACACCCCTTTTTATAACCAAAACTAAACATTTTTTAACCATTAGAAGCAAAGTAGGGTTTAGGAACACATTGGTAAGGAACAAAAGGGATGAGTGGGCTTGTTTGACCCATAGGTATCCAAGAAAGATGCTAAAATAGTCCAAAGTGGGAACAATGTGGCACAATGTAATATACTCCTTGAGACTAATTTGGATAGGAAGAATGATGCAACTAAAAGTGTCGATGAAAGTACACCATTGAAACATTTAAGAGCAATGCCTAATACTGCATAAGCATCCTATTGTAGATGGTAATTGAAGAGGAATTCTTCAATGAAAATATTAAATTAACAACTTGGTTTAGTCAAAATCCCTCAAACCATTTTGATTGTCACTTTCCCTTCAACATATATAGGCTCGTGATATCCATTATATGGTATTTTTTAGAAGACAAAGTGACAAGAGGAGCAAGAGAAGCAAGGGAAGGTTGGGCCTCAAGAGTGCTAATAAAAGCAAAGATTGAAGAAGAGGAAACATTAGAAGCATTAGGAGTGGGGTCCTTGATGATAAGTTTAGAATGATCAGACTGGTGATGTTGAGAAATGGATTAGCATAAATCTCTAGGTTTTGGTTAGGAGGTCTAGTAAATTTATTGCCTTGATTGTTGAGACCCTCAACATGTAATATATTATTGTCAGTTAGGCCTTGCATTTTATGGCAAAGGTTAATGAACTTTTAAATGTCACAGCCATTCACTTGATGATATTCACAAAAAGCTTTAGCATCATAGCCACATGAGAGTATCATAGATACATCAGGGGGTTGATGGGAGGAAGTATGATAAGATTAAATAAATCAACTAGAAGTAGGTTGAGGAATATATGGAGGGGATCAAAAGGGTAAGTAAACTTGCTCAAGGATTATGGCTTGAAGGAAATAACATCGGTGGAGGTATAAGAGGGGGGCGGGTGCAAAAAGTTGGGGGGCCAAAAAGTGGCCAACTTTAAAAAAAATAGTAATAACGCGAGCGCGTTATAACGCGCTCGCGTTATGGCTTGGTGTTGCCGAGCCTACACCAAGCCATAACATGTTTGCGTTATAACGCGAGCGCGTTATGTGCTGCTTTATATAAAAAAAAGCAGCGTTCTATTTCATTGTTTCACAGCAAATTGCAAGAAACCCGCGGCTTGAAAAAAGAAAGGAGCGCGCTCGCATTATTTGAGGTCTAATCGTTAGCTATTTCTTGTTGACTCATTATCAAAATGCCGCCACAACGTCAGAGAAATCTAAGAAGTAAGTTTTATTTGCTTTCTTGTGTGAATTTGTTGCTAAATAGGTAGGTTAAAATAGTTTTTGATGTAAATTTTTTAAATTTACAAGAGTTGATAATGCACCTCCTCCTCCTCCTGAAAATCCACAAAATCCTCCAGCAAATGATCAACAAATACCTGCTGAAGAAGAACCCCAACCACAAACACCTCCATTTATTCCTGAATATACCCCTGGAACACAAGAAAATCTAATGGAGCAAATTGAAAATAATAAGAAACAAATCGAGGACATAATTGCAAGGTTAAAAGAACCTACAACTTCAACCTTGCATAGATCCACGCTTGCTCAATCCCTTGAATCTATGTTATCAAATGTAGATTCAATAAGAAAGCAAATCACTAGTTGGACAGAAAAGAGGAGAGAATTTAGAGAGTATTATGCTGACAAATTATCATATGAATAAGTGAAAAAGGAACAAATTACAAAACTCAACTTGTGTTCTATTTTCATAGACCCACGAACAAATGAATCTCTACACCTTACATGCAAGAGGTTCCCTATCAATTGGTGTAACAACCAAGCGATAAGGGACAATTTTGCGCAGAGGTGGTGGATGGTTTTTGACCATCCTCCATGCAACAATAATGAGGTCCCGCAATACTTTTTGAGGAAACTCTACTGCGAGTTTGTCAAAAATAAAGTGTCAAATTATTTTGATATGTAAGAGTTCTAGGGTAGAGGTAGGGGATTAGTACAAGATAGACCAGGGGCACGTGTTGACCCACAGCGGCCAGCGAGACGACCACTCGCCAGACCGGCCCATGAGCACATTTCTATCCCTTCCATTGTGAAGGAGTGTGTTGAGGTCGAGGCACTTCAGTCCATTAGTGCCTTCACCCAAACCATCTTACAGTATGCTAGTCCTGTAGCACAACGTGGGCCAAGAGAGAGTTCGACTACGGTTCCACCCCATACTTGTCAAATTTACGGGTCAGCATGTGGTTGTGACCCCATAGATAGTCATGACGCAGGTACATAGGCTACATCTGCTCAGCTGAGCAGATGGTGATGACAGATGCCCTTCTGAGTGAGACTTTTGAGCTTCATACTCAGGTAAATCTTAGCAAGTTCATTGAATTTAATTTATTAAATTTTATTTTTGAAATGCAAGATTAACTAATTTAGTTTGATGATTTTAATGAAATTTCAGGGTCATAGCATTGATGCAATTTTCAGTGGTTCTCCACCTACATATTACACTACATCATCTACTATTGGGGTATGTAACTAGTAAATAATTATAAATATTACATGTGAATAGCATCGTTATATGAATGGTATTCTAATATCTAATTTTAGATGTTGAATAGGTTAATATTAGAGATTTCACGGCAACACCTGCAAGTGGTGGTGGACTTCAAAGCTTCACAAAGGTAATAAAATAAATAGTTTAATGAATGAATTGTACTTACTAGATTTTTGTATGTGACTTGTGTGCTTTATTGTGTGTACTTCCATGTTTAGGTGAACGTGTGTGTATGTTAGGAGCCATGATTTGCATCACTATTATAGTTTTCATAATTGAATAATGTTGTTTTATTTCCAGATGATGCAGGTTGCGAAGACACCTCCTAATGTTCATAGGGTAATGGAGCATGGTGTGACCTCTGTGATTCATAGCTCCATGCCATTGACAGGGGTATAAGGCAGATTAGTAAATTTCAATTTACATTCATTGTTATAGTTGTTTATTTTAAAAAAATCAAAAGATTATTGATTTGAAGTTTAATTTCTATCTGGATGGTTTCTATAGGACATGACATCACCATAGCCTAATCCTGCTACTAAGGCAAGTGAGGAGACAGATTATATGGTTGCGGTAAGTGATTATTTTGTTAATGTTTCATTTTTTATAACATGTAATTTCTACATATTAATGTCTATACTTTTTATTATAACAGCTACATATGCAGGAAGAACTAAATAGGAGGAGCAACCCTTGGGTTCGTAGTAGACCACCCACATACGCGTCTCCATCCCCTAGAAGATCAAAGGCTGCCTGTGATCTATTCTCTTCACCAGCGAAAGGGGAATGACTTTTTATTGTGTTCCTTTGTTGTATGTCTATAGGGCATTTGTGGACATATATTTTGTATTGCATATAGTTGACATTGTATGCCTATATGGCATTCTTGTAAGCCTATATGGCTATTTTTTATGTATGTTATACTTATATCGATAGATATTGATGTATGCCTATATGGATATTTGATTAATACAAATCTTTTTTTATTGATGGTGTCCATCCTTGCATTATAAATCTACGTTTGAATGGATATTTGTAGATGGCTACTTCAAATATTTAAAGTCCAATTGTATTACATAGGATGTTTGTTGATCCAATAAACCAGCTATTGTTATTCAAGTATCACTTAAACCTCATTTTGGAACTAAAAGATAAAAGTTGTATTTAAAATAAAAATAAATCATCATGTTCAACAGGAAATATTTATATTCTTTATGAGTTGATTAATTGAAAATATTCAAATGAGTATGCTGATCCATATTCTTTATGAGTTGGTCAATTGAAAATATTTCTTAATTTCTTGTTATTATACCATATTGGGATGCAAAGAGTATGTTTGTTGTTTTGAATAAGATAGTCAAAATCATATGCTTATGAGCACCTGATGACCATTATGGTTATTAAATGTAATTCCTCTTGCATATAAGGCAAGGTTATGAGATTACATTGAGTCTTACCTAATTTTAGTATGCAACATAACATTGGGGCTATAGGCTTCTATAAGTCATCAACAATCAAGGTTCAAGGTTGTCATTGAAGTCAAAGGGTCAAGCTTGTTTGGCATTGATGTCAAGGTTGATGCCATGATGTTGATAAGGTGATACAATGATTCAAGGTAGGTGATGGTCATGAGGTGCATGATGTTGTGAATATGGTTTTCATGATATGGTCTCTCAATTCATGTTGATGTTGCACAAGACAAACATGGTTCATATGATGCAAGGTTCATGTTCATGGTGGATGTGGTTTTGTTCATGCAAGGTTTTGTTGTGAATATGGTTTTCATGATAAGGTCTATCTTAAAAGGTTGATATGATCTAAGGTTCATATTCATGGTGGATGTAGTTTTGTTCATGCAATAAGAAGTTAGAGAAGACACAAGCTTTTATAACCATAATCTTATTGATAGTTAGGGTTTGCATATTGGGCATTAAACCCTAAAAAGAATCTACTTTTCTTAAGACTTTAAAACCGTCAATCCTTGTCGTGTGTAAAGTGCACTTTTGTTTTAATTTAATATTGACTTATAATCAGAAGTTGCTATCACTTAAATCAACCTACTAAAGGGTCTTTAAGTCATTAGTTCACCGGCCCTTCAACCTAACTCAATCATTGTCTCTAGTAAACTCTCATAAGCTCAAGCGCCATATCATAATCGAAGGTCATATTTAATTGATATGAGGGCAGGAAAAAGGATTGGAAGGTCAATATTTAAAATAAATTTAGAATATAAACAATCATCTCTATGCAGTTGAATTTGATGGGCATGCCTTTATAAAAAGGTTAAAAGACAACTTTATGCAGGATATCATGGTATTTGTAGTGTTTGAAGATTGAAGACAAGTTAGTGTTTGTAGCTTGGACTGTTTCAGCATGTTTGGGTACGAAACAAGACCATGCCTAGCCTAAATGTACCCATCTAGATGCGTTGGAATTGTCGGTTTGGCCACACGATGAGAAGAATAAAAGTTACACCCCTTTACAACTTTACACTACCTCCTTTTGACGATTTTTGGGGTAGCAGAAAAACTTTCACCATAGACAAACACCTCAGAAATATAAAAAATTGAGAGAGGTTATTGTAGAGGGACCCTACATGATCACGTTGCCTCAGATGGAATGTATCTAAGTGACATGGTTTCCGAGTAACAACTCGTCAAAGATTGCTGCCTTTTTGCACTTTGGACTCTTCAGGGATATCACCGGTACAATGTAGCTCGGACTGTTTCGGCATGTTTGGATGCAAAACAGAGCCATGCCTAGCCTAAACGTACCCATCCAAACACGTTGGAACTATCAGTATGGCCACACGAAGAGAAGAACAAAAGTTACACCCCTTTACAACTTTACACTCCCTCCTTCTGACGATTTTTGGGGCAGCAGAAAACCTTTCACCACGAGCAAACGCCTTAGAGATATAAAAAACTGAGAGAGGTTATTGTAGAGAGACCCTACATGATCACTTTTCCTCAGACAAAATGTATCTAAGTGACACGATTTTTGAATAACAGCTCATCGAAGATTGCTGTCTTTTTGCACTTTGGACTCTTCAGGAATATCACTGGTACAATGTAGCTCAGACTATTTCGGCATGTTTGGGTGTAAAATAGGACCATGCCTAGCCTAAACGTACCCATCTAGACGTGTTGGAACTATCAGTTTGGCCACATGAGAAGAAGAACAAAAGTTACACCTCTTTGCAACTTTACACTACCTCCTTCTGACAATTTTTGGGGTAGCAGAAAACCTTTCACCATGGGCAAACACCTCAGAGATATAAAAAACTGAGAGAAATTATTGTAGAGGGACCCTACGTGATCTCTTTGCCTCAGACGAAATGTATCTAACTGACACAGTTTTTGAGCAACAACTCATCAAAGATTGCTGCCTTTTTACACTTTTGACTCTTCAGGGATATCACCGGTACAATGTAGCTCGGATTGTTTCAGCATGTTTAGGTACAAAACAGAACCATGCCTAGCCTAAACATACCCATCCCAATGCATTGGAACTGTCAGTTTGGTCGCACCAAGAGCAGGACGAAAGTTATGCCCCTTTGCAACTTTACACTACCTCCTTCTGATGATTTTTGGGGCAGCAGAAAACCTTTCACCACGAGCAAACACCTTAGAGATATAAAAAACCAAGAGAAGTTATTATAGAGGGACTCAACATGATCGCGTTGCCTCAGATGAAATGTTTCTAAGTGACACAGTTTTTGAGTAACATCTCATCAAAGATTGTTGCCTTTTTGTACTTTGGACTCTTTAGGGATATCGTCAGTATAATGTAGCTCAGACTGTTTTGACATGTTTGAGTGAAAAACAAGACCATGCCTAGTGTAAATGTACCCATCCAGATGTCTTGGAATAGTCAGTTTGGTCGCATCAGGAGCAAGACGAAAGTTACACCCCTTTGCAACTTTACACTACATCCTTCTGACGATTGTTTGGGCAGCAGAAAACCTTTCGCCACAGGCAAACGCCTTAGAGATATAAAAAACTAAGTGAGGTTATTGTAGAGGGACTCTACATGATCGTGTTGCCTTAGACAAAATGTATCTAAGTGACACAATTTTTGAGTAACATCTCGTCAAAGATTGTTGCCTTTTTGTACTTTTGACTCTTCAGGGATATCGTCGGTATAATGTAGCTCGAACTATTTCGGCATGTTTGGGTGAAAACAGGACCATGCCTAGTGTAAATGTACCCATCCGGACACGTTGAAACAATCATTTTGGTCGCATCAAGAGCAGGACGAAAGTTACACCCCTTTGCAACTTTACACTACCTCCTTCTAACAATTTTTGGGGCAGCAAAAAACCTTTCACCATGGGCAAACACCTCAAAGATGTAAAAAACTAAGAGAGGTTATTGTAGAGGAACCCTACATGATCGCATTACTTTAAACAAAATATTTCTAAGTGACACGGTTTTCAAGAAACATCTCGTCAAAGATTTTTGCCTATTTGCACTTTGGACTCTTCAGGGATATCATCGGTACAATGTAGCTCAGACTGTTTTGACATGTTTGGGTGAAAAAAAGGACCATGCCTAGCATAAATATACCCATCCAAATGCATTGGAATAGTCAGTTTGGTCGCATCAAAAGTAGGACAAAAGTTACACCTCTTTGTAACTTTACACTTGCTCCTGACGATTTTGGGGGCGACAGAAAACCTTTCACCATGGGCAAACACCTCAGAAATATAAAAAATGAGAGATGTTATTGTAGAGGGACTCTATGTGATCGCATTTCCTTAGAAAGAATTTTTCTAAGTGACACAATTTTCGAGTAACATCTTGTCAAAAATTGTTGTCTTTTTACACTTTGGATTCTTCAGGGATATCATCAGTACAATGTAGCTCGGACTGTTTCGACATGTTTGGGTGAAAAATAGAACCATGCCTAGCCTAAACGTACCCATCCAGACGCATTGGAATTGTCAATTTGGTCGCATCAGGAGCATGATACCAAAAATGTAAAAGTTGCTTTGTGCATCTTGACAACATTGACATTTTTTTGCAACAAGACTCAAACTGACTCCAAATGACTCAAAATGATTTAAAAACAAATGAAATGGTCTTAGAAGACCTTATTACATACAATTGCTTCAATCAAAACAAAATTTCATTTTTTGACCCCTATTGGAGGCATGACAACTTGGGTGCCCCTGCACCATTAGTGCAACTGAAGTCGATAAAGTTTTCCTATTAAGAAAAGAGCTTCCCTTAGCTTCAAGAAATATAAATATTCTATACTGACAAGGCCAACCACATGAAGGTGGAAGCTCATGTGGCCTCACCTAAGACCTAAGACACATGTAGTCTAGTAGACATAGGACACCTAAGACACCTATTTTCTAGTCTCTATCTGATGCAGAGGTTCAGGTAATGTTGTAGTAGGAATTCACTCTTAGATCACTTACCTCAAGAGGTTAACAACGGTGTATGTGAAGACAAAGCCTACATAAGGCTATTACAGAGATTGACCAAGCCTAGGATCACTATCTAGTGTCCTCTCAGGCTGTCAACTTCTCAATTTGGAGAGTCATTGCTCCATCCAACCTACTTGCACAATACACCCTTTCAAGGACTCACAACCTGTTACCACACCTCTACCAATAGTAATCACACATATTTGTCTTGACCATCATGAGACCTCTGACATAAAGATCACTTCATGCATCCTCTAGACAATAACAGTGGCAGCAATAAGACTGTTTTAGACAGTGTTTGGAAATAGGTTTAACCCTTCAAAACTTCAAAGGACCATTAATACTATATGCACACTAAACACTAGATATGAAAGACCAACCATCAACTCACATGTAGGCCACACTGTGATTAAAGGGGCAGAGGACAGCAAACCACAACTTGATTGTCCTATGACAGTACTAAATTGGCAATTTATCCATTATAACCTTTAAGAACAACAAATAGCCATTGTACTCCTATATCTATAGGACTCTGCACATCAAACTCCACATATATGTTCAGAGGACAGGAACAACTTGGAATTATTAACAAAATGATTAAACTCTATTCTAGACAGGCTTGTGGACAGCAATCTCCATGGACTGTCTCAAAACAATGTTAATAAGAAGAACATTCTCAATGATTAAACCTTCAATGACTTCCCAAAGGCTTCAAAAGACTATCAATGCATAATGCTTAACAAAATACCCCAGGTGAAAAGCATCAATTTTCCCACATGCAAAACCACATCGTACGGTATATGACAAGAGACAGTCAATAACTAAAAGACTGCCCTATGACAGTGTCTTGTATTTCTCAAGGTTAATCTTCAAAGAAACCAAACTCTCTGACCTTCCTAAGGATTATGCAGACCTAATACCCATCAAACCATCCAATTTGGATTCCTCATCTGCAGCAAACGTACAAGGCCGTACTCTGTCAGTATGAATTAGCAAATAGACTGTTTTTTATAACAGCAAACTATCTTTTCTCCTAGAACTCATTCTAGTTGAGGAATAGAGATGATATGTTTCAAACAAACACCTTGACTGGACCAGGAGGATGATGTGCAGACTTGCCTACCTTCTAATACACAAAGATCAACATCATTTGATCAAATCTTTCGCTGTTTTCTATCATTTCTGCTGTCTTCTATCTTTCTTGACTAACTAGTCACTGTTTGACTAGATAGAGACATGCCCAAACATTATGAAAGAAGGAGAACAACCTATCAACTAACAAAAACATGCAAACTATTCTAAATTCCTCCATCTCATCAAAAGATGACTGTTCACCTTCAGAAGACAGAGGAACAAAACTCCATTTTACCTCAAAACCCTAGGTAAGGAGGGTTTGATCCAATATTCACAAACAGGAGAAGATCTAACACCTCCAAATGTTTCAAAAGCTCAAATCACCTGCAAATGGAAGCCACGACCTAGAACTAAAGCATTGAAAAAAATTACTTCCCAAGCAATCCGTACTTGGCCATATCAAGACTGTTTTTATAGCAAAAAAATAGAAAAACATACTTTTTCTCTTAAAAAACTCCTTCTTGCTTTCTTATTCTTGGCATGTTTTTAACAACTAATGTATATAGAAGTTCTAAAAACTCTTCCTCTTCCCATTTGTCCGTACAACTGCCTGGGAAGGCAGAAAATCAAATGGAAAAGGCAGTTTTAATAAAAACAAAAAAGTTTCTAAAAGAGAAAAACCTATAAAATAGGTCTTTCAAACCTTCTAGTGGACTAGTCAAATAAAGTGGACTAAGTCCTTATTACAACACATCAAAAATGGCTTCTAAGCCCTTAGATAAAAACCAAAATTAACAAGGTCATCAAATATTATATTTGGAAAAAGAAATATAAATTGAAGCTCCTACACCACTATCTACCTAGTTGACATATCATATATACCTAAGACACAATTAGAGACACCTATTATCTAGTTAGAAACCAAGACACCTAGAGACACCTATATTTTATACATTACCTAGATTTTATACATTATTCTCAGGATCAACTTCATCCATCACTTAGGTCTAACCCCATGAAGCATAACATGATGATGTAAAAATGTGTATATGTGTACAAATATAGTAGCAAATAAAAAAAGACAAACCTTACAAATTAATGTGCATACTTACAACTCAATGTAACATGAATTTATAAAATCAATATGAATACTTACAAATTAATCCAATGAACCATCCGGGTCTGCTCTACTCTTTATTGTGTCAAATATTGCTTCATGGTCAGACTCACGCACCTTCCACAAGGTCTTGTTCAAAGGTCTACCCCGATACTGTATCAAATGAACATTGGATGCCACAACAAGGTTCCAGTAATGAAGAATCTTTCGATGCGTGTCAAAGTCCTAAAACAACCAAACATTAACACTCTTATGTGGGTACCTTCTAAGCCATGTTCCAGTGATAACCACTGAGCCTGTAGGGTATTTGATGTTTTCTCCATCTGTAATTGGGGCCTCCAATTTCTTTTTGGCCTCAACACAACAACATAAGTAATAATATGTTCCCTCTTCATTATCTTCATCTGCAATAACTGCATATACATGCCCTATATTGATATGTGTAGCAAATTACATGAAATTAGTCAACATTACAAAAACACTACAAAGTAAGATGACATTAGGAATTTTAAAAACTATGCAAATAGGTCATATATTACCTGGTTGAACTAGATCTGATATGTGGTCAAAGTCAACTAATGATTCCATTTGTGTTAGTTCTAGTGTCGTCGAGGGTCGATACGTGTCAAGTGGGGTAAGATAACTTAACTGCCATTCGTCAACCCACTCCTTTGACTCGCACTCATCCCAGGCTTGAATTGTACAGGAAAAACAAAAGCATGTCATTTTTTACGTATGGATACTTGGTGAACCTACAATTGAGCTTCTGAAAGAGTGCATCTCACTTGATCCTGTCAGTGTAGAATAGTCTTCATATGGTACAATGTTAGTATCATTTATCAACCAAAAAAATCTACGAACTGAAGACTTACCTTCATTACCTGACCCACGAAAGCATTATACCACTCGACGATTGATTTTACATCTATCAACTTTGCATTGTCTTTATACTTTAACTCTTCTCATGTTATGGCTCTTTTGATACATGCTCCTGCACCATCATGCTCCCCCTTTCCATGCTCGACCTCACAAAAGTTCCACATATGCTGAATACCTATAAAATTATGCCTCCTACTCAGCCAATAGAAATTCTGTGAGTTCTTGAATTGTGACGCACAGTTATTCGACCATATGATATGCTGACTGAACGATATGCCCCTTCTAGCCAAATCATTGTAGAACACTTGAAAGCAACCTTGCATGAACTCCGTAGAATGTGTGTGATCATCACTGATATAGAAATTATACTCCCTTATGATCTTTTTGTCATCCTCTGTACTATCATTCACATGAATGAATGCGATGTGCACAAATACAGAAACCTGTGTGGAGTTGTAATATTGTGATTGCACCTCACGTTGTGGCTGTAGATTGTAGTTCTCTGCAAAGTCCACGACTAAAACAATGCTACCAACCAGAAATGTGTCCTTGCATAACTTGAATTGCAAGTCCAACCATCGAGCTTTGTGGGCATGTCTTGCATACTCATACACTATGCTGTCACGAAATATAGGCATAAACTGATACACTGAAATCTTTTCAATAACTAATTCACACTTGTTTACTTATTTACCATTTTTTGTATTGTATGCCATTGTTTTATACTTGCCAAACTCTACTAGTTCATTTCCAACTGCATGTGTTCTTTCCATATGTTCACATATTGGCAAACATTGCAAGCCACCGCAATGATGACATGTACCATCCAAGCATAATTTCTTATAGAATATTTGACTTTCCTCTCTTTCACATAAAATTCTTGATATGAAGTCTCTTGAAGATGTTGGTAGGGCACGTATGGCACAACCCTGCAAAACATTGTTAGTAGGCAAATCTAAACATATAGACCTATAAACATCAAAATGGTTAGAAAATTCAATATGTAATCTACAAGTAGTGCGTGTGTGATTTATCTTGACATAGAAAGGTTTTAGCATTTCAAAATATATTTGACAAATTTTAATTTGAGGATACTTTTTTAGAAATTTACCATAAAACTGTATTTGAGTCTCATCCAAAAAATGCTTTGGATGTGGCTCACGGTTCTAACTACCGATTCTCCTTCTTACCACATCCCTTTGATTTGGAGATACCCTTGTGTAATTCTTCCAAAAGTCTTCAATTAGTGATCTCAATGCTTCAACAATTAGTTTATCTTTTCGTGGTAGTCTCCCCGAGAATGCCCATAATTCATTAGCATCAGTGTCCTCAATTCTTTGGCATCTTCCAATAGCTCTTGATAAAGTTTCCTATTAATTCTCAATTCTTGACTCGTCTTTCTAATGAGATGAGCTTTCCTCATTTGACTACTTATTATAGTCGATGTAATCACACACCGTGTTGCATTCCTATTTTTTGTGCATGAGGTGTTACCCACACTCTCATATGCACTCATTAGATTCTTGACAATAGATTTTTCACTTGAAGATTTTATACTTCGCATCATTTCAACGAATAGTTGACATCTTGCAGTTTCATTTAACTTTTCAAAGAACAATCTCCAAATCTTATGAGCATATCTTCTACAAGTGCATTTTCGAATCTTACCTTCCATTGGCTACAAAATATTCTCATCAATATCAATCAAATACTTTGGCTTTCTATGCAAAATTCTAGGTGGTGTTAAGTTAGGTAAATTCATCTCAACATTAAGAATTTTATCAATATTTAAATAAGATGGGCTAGATGGCATACCTTCGATTGAAGATGGAATAGATGACATACCTTGAGGTTGAGGTGGGAACGATGGCGTACCTCCTTCATCACATGTGAGTGATGATGTACTCTCAACTTGAGATGTGGTAGATGGTGTTCCTACATGTTGACTTGCAGTAGAGGACGTGTCTCCAACTATGGTATTCAAATCTCTCATAGCACGAAATTTTTGCATTCATTCTCTTTGTGCCGCCAATACCATATCTCTTTGTGATGGTTGTGGTTCCTCTTCAATTGGCATGTCTTCATTTATCGTGTCCAATTTCCTCTTCTCACAAAGTTCCCTCATAGCCACTGCTTTCTTTGCATTCTTAGCTTCTTTCGATTGTTGAGCTGCTGCTCATATGGACCAGTTAGGACTCGAACCTAGGACCTTCCATTTGCTGCTGGAGTGCTCTACCAACTAAGCTACTGGCCCCTTGTGGCTAGCCCATCGTCGATCCAGGTGTGGCTTACTTCCAACACCCCCCCTTAAGCCACACTGCAGGTGCTTGGGGCTCTTAGCCTGGCTTTGATACCAATTGTTGAGCTGCTGCTCATATAGACCAGCTAGGACTCGAACCTAGGACCTTCCATTTGCTGCTGGAGTGCTCTACCAACTGAGCTACTGGCCCCTTGTGGCCAGCCCATCGTCAGTCTGGGTGTGGCTTACTTCCAACACTTTCTCTTCCTGTGTTGGTTTAATTATTGATCGTTTCCTCGGCATGACGGAGAATTTATCTGTAGCATGATAAAGAGACCAATATTAGTTCCTAAGAAATGAATCCATACAAATAACTAAAACATATGTCATTCAACCCTTCATAGTAAATGTACATACAATCATCATGTAAAAGAGTAAATGTCACTCAACCAAAATAGGTACAAAGCATACAAAGAAAATTATTGTAGCCATACAAAGCATTATTGCACAATGTTATTGCAGCCATACAAAGCATTATGATACAAAGTTCACTTCTGTCCTAGATGAGGATAAGGTCAAAGGAGAGTCACCTATTGAGGCTACAAGTGAAGAGTACATGGGACTTCATGGTTGAAAAGGTTGAGGCAGACCCAATTTGACATGTTTGTTGTTACTAAGACTACTAGGATTTGGAATTGAGAAGGTGTTTTGTTGTTACTAGGGATACTAGGATTTGGGTGGCTTGTGAAGGAATAGACAACAATTGAAGAGTGTAGACTTGAGTAAGGGTTTAGAATGGTTGTGTCTAAGTTCCTAAGGGGTAAGAAGACCTCTAGTAGCCTTGTTAGGTTTTGAAGTATTGAAGACCCTCTTTGTGCCTTTGTATAGGGAGATTGCTTGAGAGGAAAGCTTATGAAATTTGAAGAAACTATTGGTATGATCCCTTTGGATTGAGTTGAACCCTACCTCTACATCACATACCTAGGATTGTCATAAAAATCATTAGACTAATCTCTGTAATTTAGGGTATTGAATGGTATATAGTCGATCAAGGTAACCACCATCATGTGCTAACAAAGGACAATTACAGAATTTTGAAATATTGTTGTGTCATGTGCATGTACAAATCATCATGAATAGGTGCATAAGGAATGTCCTAGCCCAAGATATGTGCATACAAATCATCATGTCATGTGCATACTTGTATGATCTTGGCACCTATTCATTTGTATTTTAACTTGTTAATATGACAAGATAATAGTGGGATTGTATTTTTATTATGTTGTAAGGATTTATTCTTGTATAGTTTGACATCATGGTATGTTAAGGTTTGTTTATTACATATAATTACTAAAGAGCCCTTGAGTGTAGAAAATATACATGGCATCATGTGAGATTTTAGGCTGCTTTCTTAATTGGGAATGTGTCTATTTTAAACATGTATGATAAAGCATGATAAAGTAATTCAAATAGAATTAAGGAAAATGTAAAGAACATGCATGTAAGGACTTGGCATACCTAAAAAATGGAGATTTGAATGGAGAGAGTACCCAATTATATAGTGTTTTTTTTCTTCTTGCATCAAACTCCTCAATAATTTGAGTTTTTCACCACTTGATTCATTTTCAATGTTAAATTGAATAACACTCAAATATAATTAGTAACAACAATATTATTAACCAATCTATAATGTTAAATTCCTAAAATTGAATCACAATTAACATTGCAACACTACAAAAATAGAAACATGAATAGATATATATCAAATTTGGTGTGAAAACTATGTTATTTCCTCCCTCTCAAAGCATAAAAGGTGGTGGAAAGATCATGCAAAGGTGGTAGAATGTGTAAAATGTGCATGTGAACTTCCCAACAACATGAAAGCACTTCTTTTTTGTCAGAACATGTGCATAATCAGCATGAAAATAGAGCATGTGGGACTGGATCATGAGGCTCAACACTTTTTTACCATTTCTATAGTAGGACAAAATGCGAGTGCGTTATAATGTGCTTGCATTTTGTCCTGCTATAGATTGATCCATAAATATTTGTACCTATCTCACCTTCGATAGCACCTTTACAATATCTCACCTTTAGTTCCATTAGCTCATGTTCTATATCTCACTTATCTCTCCCCCTCACCTCTCTACCTCTCCCCTCTCTATGTCTTTCAGTTGCTCCTTGTCTACCTCTCCATCCATCCTTAGCCATCTAGGTCTCACTTAATCCCAAACCCTAAATCTAGCTATCCCTATTCCTAAACCCTAAACAGGCTTGATACTATACCTTAAACCCTAATCCCTTATCCCTAAACCCTCCAACCCTATCCCTAATCCTTATACCCTCAACACTCTACTTTAACTCTAATCCCTCGACCCTCAACCCTATCCCTAAACCCTCAACCCTCAAACCTCAACGTCAAACCCTAATCCCTCAACCCATAACTCTAATCCCTCGACCCTCAACCCTATCCCTAAACTCTAAAACCTCAACCCTCAACCCTCAACGTCAAATCCTAATCCCTCAACCCTTCACTCTAATCCCTCAACCCTAAACCCTATCCATAAACCCTCAACACTATACCTTAAACCTTAATCCCTAAACCCTAAACCCTAAACCCTAATCCCTCAACCCTCAACTCTAATCCCTCATCCCTAAACCCTAAACACTACCCCTATTCCTAAACCCTCAACGGGCTTGATACTATACCTTAAACCCTAATCCCTTATCCCTAAACCCTCCAACCCTATCCCTAATCCTTATACCCTCGACACTCTACTTTAACCCTAATCCCTCGATCCTCAACCCTATCCCTAAACCCTCAACCCTCGAACCTCAACACTCAACCCTCAACATCAAACCCTAATCCCTCAACCCTTAACTCTAATCCCTCGACCCTCAACCCTATCCCTAAACCCTAAACCCTAAAACATCAACCCTCAACCCTCAACGTCAAATCCTAATCTCTCAACCCTTCACTCTAATCCATCAACCCTAAACCCAATCCTTAAACCCTCAACATTATACCTTAAACCCTAATCCCTCAATCCTAAACCCTAAACTTTATCCCTCAACCCTAATCCCTCAACCCTCAACTCTAATCCCTCATCCATAAACCCTAAACACTATCCCTATTCCTAAACCCTCAACATGCTCGATACTATACCTTAAACCCTAATCCCTTATCCCTAAACCCTCCAACCCTATCCCTAATCCTTATACCCTCGACACTCTACTTTAACCCTAATCCCTCGACCCTCAACCCTATCCGTAAACCCTCAACCCTCGAACCTCAACACTTAACCCTTAATTTCAAACCCTAATCACTCAACCCTTAACTCTAATCCCTCGACCCTCAACCCTATCCCTAAACCCTAAAACCTCAACCCTCAACATCAAATCCTAATCCCTCAACCCTAAACCCTATCCCTAAACCCTCAACACTATACCTTAAACCCTAATCCCTCAACCCTAAACCCTAATCCCTCAACCCTCAACCCTAATCCCTCAACCCTCAACCCTAAACGCTATTCCTATTCCTAAACCTTGAACGGGCTCGATACTATACCTTAAACCCTAATCCCTTATCCCTAAACCCTCCAACCCTATCCCTAATCCTTATACCCTCGACACTCTACTTTAACCTTAATCCCCCAACCCTATCCCTAAACCCTAAACCCTCGAACCTCAACACTCAACCCTCAACGTCAAACCCTAATCCCTCAACCCTTAACTATAATCCCTCGACCCTCAACCATATCCCTAAACCCTCAACCCAAAAACCTCAACCCTCAACGTCAAACCCTAATCCCTCAACCCTTAACTCTAATCCATCAACCCTAAACCCTATCCCTAAACCCTCAACACTATACCTTAAACCCTAATCCCTCAACCCTAAAACCTAAACCCCATCCCTAAGCCCTAATCTGCCAACCCTCAACCCTAATCCATCAACCCTCAACCCTAATCCCTCATCCCTAACCCTAAACACTATCCCTATTCCTAAACCCTCAACGGGCTCGATACTATACCTTAAACCCTAAACCCTTATCCCTAAACCCTCCAACCCTATCCCTAATCCTTATACCCTCAACACTCTACTTTAACCCTAATCCCTGGACCCTCAACCCTATTCCTAAACCCTCGACCCTCGAACCTCAACCCTCAACCCTCAATGTCAAACCCTAATCCATCAACCCTTAACTCTAATCCCTCGACCCTCAACCCTATCCCTAAACCCTCAACCCTCAACCCTCAACGTCAAACCCTAATCCCTCAACCCTTAACTATAATCCCTCAACCCTATCCGTAAACCCTAAACACTATACCTTAAACCCTAATCCCTCAACCCTAAACCCTAAACCTTATCCGTAAGCTGTAATCCATCAACCCTCAACCCTAATCCATCAACCCTTAACCCTAATCCCTCATCCCTAAACCCTAAACACTATCCCTATTCTTAAACCCTCAACGGGCTCGATACTATCCCTCAACCCTTAACCCTTAAAACTTGAACCCTAAACCTATCCCTACACCCTCAACACTCGACACTATATCTTAAACCCTAATCCCTTAACCCCCATCCCTAAAGCCTCAACCCTAAATCCTTAAACCTTCAACCCTAAACCCTATCTCTAATCCCTCTACTCTCGATACTCTACTTTAACCCTAATCCCTTGACCATCAACCCTATCCCTAAACCCTCAACCCTCAGCTCTCAACATTAAACCCTAATTCATCAACCCTAAACCCTAATCCCTCAAACCTACACCCTATCCCTAAACCATCAACCCTTAACACTGTACCTTAAACCCTAATCCCTATCCCTCAACCCTTAACCCTTAAAACTTAAACCCTATCCCTACACCCTAAACACTCAACACTATATCTTAAGCCTTAAACCCTCAATCCTTAAACCTTTAACCCTAAACCCTATCCCTAATCCCTCTACCCTCAACACTCTAACCCTAACCTAAACATTAAATGCTAATCTATCAACCCTAAACCCTAATCTGTCAACCCTAAACCCTATCCCTAAACTCTCAACCCTCAACACTATACCTTAAAACCTAATCCATCAACCCTAAAACCTAATCCCTCAATCCTCAACCCTAAACCCTATCACTAAACCCTCAACCCTTGACACTATATCTTAAACCCTAATCTCTCAACCCTCGACCCTAATCCCTCATCCCTAAATCCTAAACGCTATCCCTATTCCTAAACCCTCAACCCTCGACACTACACCTTAAACCCTAATCCCTTATCCCTAAACCCTAAACCCTATCCCTCAACCCTTAACCCTTAAAACTTAAACCATAAAACCTATCCATAAACCCTCGACGCTCAACACTATATCTTAAACCCCAATCCCTTAACCCTCAGCCCTAAACCCTCAACCCTCAATCATTAAACCTTCAACCCTAAACCCTATCCCTAATCCCTCTACCCTCCACACTGTACTTTAACCCTAATCCCTTGACCATCAACCCTATCCTTAAACCCTAAACCCTCAACCCTCAACCCTCAACTCTCAACATTAAACCCTTATCTGTCAACCCTAAACCCTAATCCTTGAACCCTAAACCCTATTCCTAAACCCTCAACCCTCAACAATATTCCTTAAACCCTAATCCATCAACCCTAAACCATAATCCCTCAACCCTAAACCCTATCCCTAAACCTTTAACCCTCAACACTATTCCTTAAACCCTAATCCCTCAACTCTAAACCCTAATCCCTTAACCCTAAACCCTAAACCCTATCCTTAAACACTCAACCCTCAGCAAGTTATACCTTAAACCTTAATCCCTCAACCCTCAACCCTCAACCCTAATCCCTCATCCCTAAACCCTAAATGCTATCCCTATTCCTAAACCCTCAACCCAAGACACTATACCTTAAACCCTAATCCCTTACCCCTAAACCTTAAACCCTATCCCTTAACCCTTAAACCTTAAATCCTAAAACCTATCCCTAAACCCTCAACCCTATACCCTCAACAATATACTTAATCCCTAATCCCGCAATCATCAACCCTATACCTTAAACCTGAAGCCTACACCCACAAACCCTCATCCCTAGACCATATAACCTCACCCTTATATCCTAAACCTCGAATATTGTGCCTTAACCCTATACTTAAATTAAACCTAAACCATATGTGCTCTCAACCCAAGTCACCCTATGCCTTATATACCCTCAATCCATATTGTAAACCCTAAACCCTAATCCCCACGCCTTACACACTTAATCTTATACACTCAACAACCTGAATATTAACCCTTACCTGTAACCCTCTACCCTCTACCTATTACTTAATCCCTAATCCCTCAACCCTCAACCCTCAAAGCTATACAGGCTCAAGTCCTTATATACACTAAACCCAAAACACTTACATACATACATACATACATATATACATGCATACATACATACATACAAAGATGCATACATACAAGCAAGCATACATGTACGTACATCAAGCATACATACATGTACATGCATACATACCTACAAGAATAGATATAAACATCCATGAAACATACTTATGAAATTTGAACATATCTCATTCAAAGGAAGACATAACGCGAGCGCATTATAACGCGCTCGCGTTGTGTCGAACTGGGAAAACACCGGCAAACATGCAAAAAAGCAAAAAAAAGCACAACATAATGTGCTCGTGTTATAATACGCTCGCGTTATATTGTGCTTTGGGAATCCGAAGCCTTGGTCTTGGGATTTTCTTTGGATTTCTAACCCAAAGGCTTGAAGTGCCTTTTCAACATCCACAGACGTGTTTTTGTAAATTCTACAAGATTTCACATAATTTTGTTCGTGCTAACCCTCAAATTTGCACGTGTTCAAGGTCAAACAAATCAAACACCTGGGTAATGTTAGGCTTTCTCTTAGCTATTTAACGATGTAATTTTTTTCACATTTTGACAATGCTAAGCCTTTCATCTTTAATTTCTTTTGTTTGTGTGTCTGGTTTTGGGCAAAAACCATTGTTTGGTCTTTTTTTCATTGTAAATTAACCATTCATTGAAATTTCAAAAAAATTACATATTTATAAACTAGACTCCATTTTACACATTAAAAAAAAGAAAAAATGATTTTCAATTAGTTTTCAAAATTTATAGGGGTAGCACGGCCAAAATTCTATTTTTTAGGATGTGTCCACTTTGAAAATTAGTAAAAAATCAAATATTCATCAAAAAATTATTAGAAAAATCAGGCATAAACTACATGTTGTTAGCTAATTTCTCACTAAAGTGATTTTAAAAATACCAAAAAAAAGTTAACCTTTTGAGGGAGCCACAAAACATGCTATGTTATGTTTTTTTGATAGAAACAACACCAATTTTTGTGGCTCCCTCTTTTGATCCCCTTAATCTATACCATTTTCAAAAAAATTAGTAGTTTAGAAAGTAGACTTAGAGCACTACAAACATTGTTTTGGTTGTATCTCCAAATTTTGAGTGTAACTATTCTCAATTTCTCATCCAAGGCCAGCATTTCCTGATTTTAGAAAGAAAGTGGCCACTTCATACCCCTTTTTGGTCCCCCATCTTCTTGCACTTACCCAAGGTCCACATGAATGACATAAGGTTTACTGTTAGATTTATTGAAAGTGAGGGAAGTGTTGGGTTTCTTGAAAGATGCTTTGTAGAATTTGGATGGGTGGGATGAAAAAAAATTAGAAGGTTGAGAAGCAGTAAAAGATGGACTATAACTTAATAGATTGGCATCTAAAGTCTTAGTTCATAGTCCCATAGACTTGTGCATGAATTTGAAAATGTGGCATTAAATTAAACCCAACTTTATTTTTAATTTGTGACAAGAGATTGTTAATGAAGAGATGTTGGATCTCATCATTAGGAAGCTAGCAGTGCATTTTGGCTAACAAGTATTATAATTTCAAGGTGAAGTCATTTGCACATTTGGTTAGTCCCTATTTAGTGTTTGCACTAGGCAAGATCAAAGAAGGTAAATTCCAAGCCAATGTTACCTTGAAAGTGTTGGACAAAGACATGAGCTAGCTTTTAATACATAGCCTTTAAATGTTTAAGGATAAAGTTTAGCTAGTAAACAATCATCATAGATAAATTCAATACATGTAGCATTAAATGACCAAATATAAGTGGTTAGGTCCCCTTTACCATTATACATTTCAAAGTCAAGGGCCACTAACCTAGTGAAAAAGGCATAAGAAAGGATTTCATGGGAGAGAGGATTGTGGTGGAGGTCAACAATATGTCTTTACAAGAAGAAGAGGGAATGCCATCTAAATTAGTTTGAAGTGGGGCCTAGTGATGGATGATATGTTTCAAAGCAAGATTAGGGTAGTTAATGGGTGGGAAATAGGAGGAACAAATGTAGGATGGATAGAGGTAGGTAAGAAAAAGGGTATAAAAGGGGATTGTGTGAGAACTTGATGGTAGGTGATGAATTGTGTAGGAGGAGGATAAGAAGAGTGAAAGGATTGGTGTGAGGGATTAGGATATGGGAATTTAGAAGGAAGAATATAAGGAGTAGTGGGAGGAATGGTAGTGGAGAAGGGAATAGCATAGGGATTAGGAAAGAGTGAGGGAAAAATAAAGGGGCAAATGGGGGTTGTGAATAGATAGGCATAGAAGCATTGAGTAAGTGGAGGGACAATTGTTGAGAAGAAGTGTGGAGGAGAGGGATGGTGTGGGAAGTAGGGTGAAGAATAAGAGGGGTGGTAGAGGAAAGAGAGGAAGCTCGAGAGTGGGAAGGATACACTTCAATCATGATTTGGCTAATTCCCTTGATGATGTTCATACCATAGGAGGTAAAGACTAGTAAAGTATGGAGGAATTCACAAGGGAGGAGGGATTTGTCCCATTCTCTAGTTTTTTGACCTCATCACAAAGGAGTTAGAGCTTAGTGGCAAGAGTTTGATGATTTTATTGTTCAATTATTCATAATAAGTGTCATGGTTAAAATTCTTTGCATTATTGAGGTTGTGGTAAGTGCTCATTTTCTTCGCAAGAGGTATTTCATTATGGGCCATGGTGGAAAATATATTAATTAGAGGTATGCTCTAATGAGATAGAAAAATAAGAATATGGAATACACCCTAGCTACTAGAGTTGGAAAAATAAGGGATGGTAGGGTAAGCATTTGCCTTAAATTGGTTGGTTTAAAAAAATGAAAAACAAGGTTGAAGCTTGATGTAGGAAAGATAAGTGTGATAATTAGGTAAAGATAAGGAATGCATGTAGATTAAGTGATTAGAAATCTAGAAAGAAGTGGGAAGTAGAAAGTGTAAGAAAAGAAAATGTGTTTATGTTGCGATCTTTTGTTTTAATTGTAAAGCTTCTGGAATCACTGTGTCTTACCTTTTTTACGTCAACGTTTCGGATCATACTCAATGATCCATCATCAGGACAAAAAGATGGAGAATGAAAAGTGGATAAGATTGCAGAGAAGGTTACCTAAAAAGGAGAGAGGGGAGGCACACAGGGCAAGGAATAGTAATAAAATATAAACCAAAATTAATAAAAGGAGATAGTAGAAAGGGGGTAGAAAAGGGGATGAAGGAAAAGATGGAAAACTAGAACAAGGGAAGAAAAAAGTGACTTCAAGAAAGAAGGACCACCAAAAGGAGAGGAGGTCAAAAACATGAGCATAAATAAATTTAAAAACCCCATAATTAAATAAATATTTTCAATAAGTATAGGGTGAAAAATAAAGAGAAATTTCTAATAGTTAAGGCAATACTAAACTAAATAGATAGAAAAGTAATACAAAAAGAGAAAAATACAAATAAGTATACATACTAAAATAATGTACATAAAGAATAAATAAAGAAACAAGAAACCAGAGGAAAATGAACATTATTTATATAAATAAAGAGAATAAAATTATTCCTAATTAAACCTAATCTAATACAAATAAAGAAGGTAAGGCTAAAATTATTCCTAATTAAACCTAATCTAAAATTATCATGGACTCTGGAAATATCATGTCTACAATCTTTTGTTTTGTTTTTATGTTTTTGTTAGTTTGGATAAGAAGGTTTAGAGAGAAGGTTACACGTGTTGGAATGTCAAGTTCATAAAATTTTAACTAAAAATAAGAGAACAGATGTTCTACTTTTAATTAGTAATGTAGTTTTTTTTCCTTTCAAAATTTAAATCTAATGACAACAATAAACAATGTCTAACAATGTGTTTTAGAGTTCAAAATAACTAGAAACTATGGAATTTATATTGTTCTAGAATATAATGCATAAAAATACAAGAGAGGGGAAACAAAGTGTCTGTTTTCTAAATTTTGAAGTAGGTGTTTGAGAACTAGAAAGGGGGACAAAGACAAGACTATTGGGATTAGGCTTGGATTTCTACATTATGTTACTATCATGTCAAGGATTTGAAAGTAAGTAATCATGTTTGGTTCCATGAGCTCCTATTTGTGTAAGTACACTCCTATCTAATCTGGTGTGCTAGCATCCTCTATGCATGTTGGAGTCTTGTATTGGCTTGGCAACATCTATATAGGTGTGGCAGTGTCCTTTGTGGAAAATTCTTATGCACCTTTCACTTGCACTTGCAATGTCTAAAACTAATACCTAACGCACATTTAGAGATCTACCTTAATCAAATCCCTCAGTTGATTTAATAGTTGGATGAGGTAAGATTAAATGTGTGTGGTCAATAGCCCTAGGTATTGATGTAGGATGTTGCAACAATGGAAGATTGTAAAAGAAGTGTTGGTTGATCGAGCTTGTGATGCTGAAGATCTCTATTAGGTCTATGTCTAATACTTGTGGGTTATTTCCTTTAAACCTCTTTTTATAACCTAGTCGTAACCTCTTTTTGACCATGAGGTGAATTAGGGCTTTAGGATATGAAAAGGCAAGTGTTGTGTAGGAAAAAGTAAACTTTTAAATTGAGGACACTAGTGTTGCTACTATCTAGAAGATAGAAGCACAACACAACAATGCCCAAGATGAGAAAAAGGATGAAATTGAGAGAGAGGTAGGTGTTTGGGTGTGGCAATGTTGTGAGATGGGGTTTTGAGGGTGATTCACACTTGAAAGGGATAAAAATAACCAAGTTTATACTTGCTGAAAGAAGGTGTTGAAGTGTGTAGAAAATAAGAGGGGAAAGAGCTAAGTATGCACCTTTTGAATCTCAATACCAAATGTAATCTTACAAGATTTATTTTCTCTTTTTGGAAATATATTATTTTATTATGATGAAGATGTTAGATAAAAAACAACTTTCCATAGTGAAGAATTTAAATATGAAGGCATTTTTATTTGTTGCGGATGATTTTATTGTACTTATATCAAAGAGATTATTTATAATTTTACTTTGTGTACTCTACATTCATAGCTTAAGTGAAAAGTGCACAACTTTACACTTTTCCCTCTCATTTTATGCCACTCTGCATGGAGGTCCTAAGTATATTGTCCTAGCACATCATTTTGTAGAATTTGGCACACTCACTAACCAAATACTTTACTCATCACTTAGAAATACCATTTTACCTTTGCTTGGATTAGTCTTGGTTCTTAAATCAGTACTTTCTTTACCCTATTCAAGACCACCCAAGTAGCATTGATCTTAAATGAGGTCTACTAGGGCAATATTGACCCTCTCACTTGCAAATTCAAATGTATTGTATCCCTAGGTTAATTCAGCTTAATGTTCCCATTATCCATCAATGTATTAAAATGGTGAACATACATAGAGATATTTGACTAAACCATTATTGCATAGCAAGATCTCATTGAAAAATATATATTTTATTTATATTTTTGGATGATTATTTCATTACAATGAAATGGATTTTTAAAGCCTTTGATTTTCTCATAAATACAACTAACTTCTTCTACGAGAAAGTAACTCCCAAACCAACTAACCTAATAAATATTTATTTATAAACTAACAATCAACCTATTTATTTATTATTTAATAACTATACTATAGAGTAAGATGCAATAAATCCAGCATTCCCCCCTTATTACATCAATTCAAACAAAGGATGGAATATTGCAAGGATTGAACATAGCAGCCCTTTTGGAAACCTTGATGGATTGACTTACTCAATTATCCACCTATTCTCCTTGCTCACTTGGGAAACACCAAACTGGATCTCCGAACTGTCAAATCTGCAAAATACTTGTGAATTGAGACATACTCAATTAGTCACAAGTAAAACACCAACTCTTAGAATATCTTCACACTACTCTCCCATCACAACACTATCACACTTCATAAGCACAAAGATATTACATGCTCTGATACCATATTAAAATGGTGAGCGTACACATAGATATTTGACTAAACCATTATTGCATAGCAAGTTCTCACTGAAAAATATATATTCTATTGATATTTTTGGATGATTATTTCATTACAATGCAATGGCTTTTTAAAGCCTTTGATTTTCTGGTAGATACAACTAACTTCTTCTATGGGAAAGTAACTCCCAAACCAACTAACCTAGCACACATTTATTTAGAAACTAACAACTAACCTATTTGTTTATTATTTAATAACTATACTATAGACTAAGATGTAATAAATCCAACACAATGTACATGCTAAAAAGTTTAAATTGTGTTCCTAGGACTTGTATGAAAGGACATCACTATTAGATCATTTGGATCATCATTATAAGTCATGCATCAAAATATACATAATCATGGGAATCCTCTTTCATAGCTCTATATTTCACTAGTCACAATAGTTATGTCAATTATTTTATCAACAATATATCAAAACTTTAGCTTTCATGCATTTGATCTACTACTCAAGCATTACTTACACTTTAGTCTCAAAAATTCATTACAAATTTTATACTACATCATTATCAACTACTTACACATCTATTTCGTACATTGAGCTTGGTGTGTATTCCAACCTATCATAAAATCATTAAATTGGTAAATGAGGCTTCATTGCAATAGAGGATGTATAAAGGATTCCCTATTTCCATAAGAAGTTCCAATGATGCTTCTCAACACCACCAAGTCTTTGATTTATAGGTACAAACACATGCAAACCCTTTTTTCATGTACTAAAGTTCTAAAGTTTTAGAATTCAGGGCTATACATATAGATTAAGGATGCCCTTGCAACCTCAATCCATAACACTACATAGTTTCAATTTTCACATCATGAATATGTCATAACCTTCTATCTCTAAATTTAATCTCAAATTCTCAGTTTTTTCTTTTTGTCACTATCAAGTTAGTCTCCCTCTCTTTGAGGTACACATCAATTTTAGTTATTTTATTCTTGTTTGAGTTCTAGATTCATTATTTTTAGTTGTGTGTCTAGATTCAACTCACTTATCTAGGCTGATTATTATATTTATTGCCTTATTTAATTAATTAACTTAGATATAGAGGGTGTTTTATTTCTTTACAAAAATGAAGTGTAAGTTTAAGTATGAAATATTGGTAGAGTTATTTTTTGTTTATTTAATAGATTGTTCAAGAAATTATGTAATTATGTTCTTACATTTATATATTGTTTAAATAAGTGTATATGTTAGCAAAGGTATCTCAACCTTGCATCCTAATCTTCAAATGTTATTTCTAGGCTATAGAGGTCATTTTTGGCCCCAAAATTACCAAAATAGGCCCGAACAAACTAAAGCAAGTTATGGTGATGTAGAGCTCTTTGAGATCTTTAATTTTAAAAAGGGCTCAATCAAGTTCCCAAATTAAAAGTTATGGCCTCCTGAAGTTAGGCTCCCACTTCAGGAATGTAAAAGCATCTATGATGCATAAGAGAACTAGAATAAGGAGTTACACATGTTAGCTAAGAACATTCACCAACCTATGACATGTCATTATGACTTTCATAAAGCATCTTTGGAGAGTTTGAATAAGACTGTAGCATCGTAAATTGTGCTTGCACACAATTTCACGCTCTACTTGGTACTCATTTTAGCATTCCCTTCCCTTTAACCTCTGTGTTGACCTCTTTCTGTTTGTCTAAACCTAAATTTGTAAAAGTGCCTTAATCCTAGCAATGGCCCAAGCTAGCATGACCTTTTAAGACCTAAAGTTGCTTGGACTGGAGCGCTAGGTGTGGACGTCTATGCCAAGTGCTAGCATCCCGATAGCATCTTCCAGTTCGTCAACTCATTTTAGGTGTGTTTTTACTTGCGCAATATTCCAAGATTTTCTACATGCCTATCCACACCCAAATGGCTCTTTGCCCAGCTTTTTTCCCTCCTTCCTTTTCTATAAAAACCCTTTCACTTTGCCATTCAAGAAACCACGAATTTTCACCGCGAAGCTTTGCTGAACTGATTACTCATTGTCATATTACTTGCACCATTGAATTTGCATGTTAGCTATCTATTGTAGGTTATTGATTTCATGTGATTCATTCCAATTCTTCTTGCACACTCGCACATGATTGCCATCCTCGAAGAATAAAGTCTCCTTGTTCTCTAACACGATAGCCTTCTAGTGAGTCTCTTGTAACCATCTCTTGCACATTGCATTCATTTCATTTGGATTAATGCTAGTCTTTATGATTTGAAGTATTTAATCATTTATCTTGAATACATTATTGTTTGTTACTACTCGCCACTATTCTAAACACACATAGAATACAAGAGCACACACTTTTTTATCATCATATTTACATCTGGTTGTTGTTAAGGTAGAAATACCAAAAATGGGGTTTGACTAAGGTAAACCTCTATATAGCCCAACATTTTTCCTTTTTTTTTGCAAGTTGAGAATTAAGTGAAGAAGGATCGCAAATGCATGAGTGTTTGCACATTTCTTTCCTTTCCTTATCTTTTCTATATTTCTAGTTAATTTTGTCAATATTCAACTTCTATACATTAATTTTCATCATCTCTGTTGTCAACATGATTTACTGAAACTCGTGTGAAACCGTAGACATACGGATTGTAGTTTCAGAGTCATATGGATTACAACACCCAACACAGATGTCCGTGTCAAGTGCTGGTGTCCTTGGCAGTGAACTCCAAATCTTGGTTCTAGGTTCCCCTTTATTTGTTATTTTATCTTCTAGATTAGTTTATGTGAATTTAATTCTCTCTGCTTATTTTCCTATTTTTTGCTATACTTAGTTTCATTAGTTCAGTTAGTTCATTTCCACTTCGATAGCAACAAAAGAATCCAACCCAGATAATATTTCTCTTCCTAATTGGATAGTAGCAAGATATACATCTTCGTCAGCTGGAATTCTAATGTGTGTGATTGAAGTTTGTTCTAATTAGCAATAATTTAGTTAGATTCAAATTTTCAACATCTCACAAAGATAAATTTCAAGCACCCAAGTTAGGAGGATAACTATGACATTGAATTTTCCTCTTCCTGATGATGGATCATTGTGTATGATCTGAATCGTCGATGCAAAAACACACACTGTTGAATCCAGAAGCTCTTCACTTAAAATAACTGATATGTTATGACAAATTATTATAAGACTTCCCTTGGGATTTGGGTGCCATTTTTGGGTGGTATTAGCTCATGGTTTTGTGATTCCCCTTCGATGGTTTCATGCATTGGTTCTCTATTTATTGGGTGCTTGGGATGGAGTTTATATAGTGTAATTTGTAGGAAATGTTATGTTGTAAGTATTACTCTAGATCTGAGTGTTGATGTTGTCACCTATGAAGGCTCCTTGCCTGGATTATATTGTAATTGATACTGTTGTTGATTAATTCATTGGTTCAGAGTTTGGAGGATTATTTTTTTCTAAAAGGGTTTTCCTAAGATACATCATTGTGTTATGGTGAATGATTTTATTGTGTTGTTTATTTCCTACAAATTATTTCAGATCACATTTTCTATTCATCTCCTCTTAGATTAGTGTAGGAAATATTTTTGCACCTTAGCTTCCTTTCTTTTGGTTTCAAAGCTTGATCAACTTGGGTCCTAAGTGGTAGGAACAAGGTTTTTTATACTAATTGTGGAGCATTGTTAATTCCCATTGAACCTAATGCAACTAAGGCACGCATGTAACCCAATGGATGGCCTCATCCTAAATCAAGCAACTCAACGAGTGAAGATATGCTACATTTAATTTGTCAAACCAAGGACATGTTTCTTGGTATAATGTCAGTACTATATGTACATCTAGAGAATTTTGGATGCTAAGTTGAGTATAGTTAGTAAATGGAAATTACTGTAATACTAGAAAAAGGAATTCAATACTTAAAATAAGAGAGCTATCTATAAGTTCTCAAAGTAATCTATATAACTATTTTTCAACTACATCAGAATAATAATTGAAACAAAATCAACAAATCTAATTCTAAGATCTAAACCTAATCACATATATCTAATACAAACAAGTGGTAGCCTACCGCAAGTGAGCCCTGACTTGGGTTGACTCTTCCTTCTTTTGATCAACTACTCAACCGAATCAATACATTCACTTATTCACCATAGATCAATAACAAGAATAATAGACAATCTAGAATAATACTCTGTTTATTGACCGAAATGAGAATCTGCTACAATCATCAGAAAAATCTATCTATTCTACATACGCTGGGTGAGACAAATATATACACCCTTTTACAGTCTATGCATTAATGAGAAATAATAGCTAACTAATCCACTTCCCTTTGTGTAAGGGGAGGGATCCTTATTATTGAAGAGTCGAAGTAAAACTAGGAAATAAAAATTGAACAATTAGAGAGGAGAATTTTGATTAGGACATTGGAAGGAACAAAATCATCCAAGAAACATGGAAGCAGTTATTCTTAAACTAGTTTCAACACGTTTCAATTGAGAGTAAGTACTTCGCCACTCGTTACGTATCCCTTCTTGACGTCTTATGAATCTCATCTTCATATGTATAGAAGGAACAAGTTGTTGTTGTTGTAGGAGTCAGTTTTTTAGCTGCAGGAACTCATTCAACTTAGCTGCCTTTGCTACAGGTTAGTGCTCTTAGTTGCTGCAGGAAGGATTTAGTCCCAGATAAATCTCCAATCGCCTCAGCTTTAAGCAAATCAATCGATCTCGATTTCCCACAGACATGCATTTGGTCAAAGCATTAATTTATGTTTGTCCCGAGAAGAAATAATCTCACGAGCTTTCCTTGTCCCAAAGTGGCAACCGTTTTTAGATTTAATTGCTGAAGCTCTTTTCGTCAACCGATCTGGCAAAATCTTGTTAACCTAAATTCAAGATCGCTAGGGTTTGGAACCAGATTCCAACACAAAACAGAATTCAGGCGGTGATCTGTACGTGGTGGAAGAGAATTCAGCGGCACGGAATTCAATCAACGATGTTTGGGCGATCTGGTTGGCAGATTGCAGGCGTGAGCGTGAGTAGGTCACACGCCTATGGAAGGAGCGAGCAGCCTGGGCAGCACTCATCGTAAATAGAAATGAATAGTCTGGAATTCATTCATCGTCACATGATCGGTAATTCAAAAAGCTCAAATCATTACATCTGTTGTTATTATAAAGATTGTCTCTGGTTTTACGGATGTTCAAAAGTCTTCTTTTTCTGTTCTATAAATAGAAATTATGATCTCGATTAATTTAAAATTTTATAGTCAATAAAATTAGTCTTTAATTTTTATTTGTTAAAAATAAACATTTGTGCCTATGGGAACATGGTAGTACAGATCGTAAAGGAAAATATTGTTTTTCAAATGGGATTGTTATAGTTACTTTGAGGTAAAAACTAAAAGTAAGAACCCTAATGTTTTAGTGAAAATAATAATACTAATAATGATAAATGAGGGTTAATTATTTTTGAACTTTAAAAAAAATTGGAAACTATTGAGTTGAGATTGTATTAGATTAGAATGTATATGGAAACTATTGAGTTGATATTATATTAGATTAGAATGTATAAAAAGATAAGAGGGAAAAGAGAGCCTATATTTTCTATGGTTTGAAATAGGTGTTTGAGAGTTGGAAGGAGAGAAGAAAATAATAATGTTGGGACCAAGTTTAGATTTTTGCATCTGTTATTGTATTTTCTATGGTTTGAAATAGGTGTTTGACGGTTGGAAGGAGAGAAGAAAATAACACTGTTCAGATCAAGTTTAGATTTTTGTATCTGTTATTGTTTTGTTGTTTTGTCCAAGACGTCAATGTTGGTGGTCGTGTTTGATTCAATATGCTCTTGTTGTGTTGGCATGCTCATGTTGGTTTTGGTGTGCTAGCATCCTGTGTGGGCATTTGAGTTCAGTACAAGCACGATGACATCCTTACGAATGCAACAATGTCCTCTATAATTTTTTGGCAAAACCTATTTGTGACTAATAGATTCCTCTATACCTTTCACCTACACCTGCAATTTCTAAAAATGGTGCTTAATGCACATTTGGGGACCAAGTTTAGATTTTTGCATTCTATTATTGTTTTGTCAAGGACGTCAATGTTGGTGGTCGTGTTTGATTCCATATGTTCTTGTCTATGTTAGCATGCTCATGTTGGTTTTGGTGTGCTAGCATCCTTTGTGAGCATTTGAGTTTAGTACAAGCACGATGACATCCTTACAAATGCAACGATGTCCTCTATAATTTTTTGACAAAAGTTGTTTGTGATTGATAGATTCCTCCATACCTTTCACCTACACCTGCAATTTCTAAAAATGGTGCTTGATGCACATTTGGGGATCTACTTTTAGTCAGATCCCTAGGTTGATTCAGTAGTTAGATGAGGTAAGTTTGGATGTGTGTGGTCAAAAGCCCTAAGTAATGGTGTAGGATGTTGCAACAAATGAGGACTACAACCTTAATGTTGGTGCTCTCTTGTGATGCCCTAGATCCCTATGAGATTTATGTGTAGTCCTTGTGGGTCCATTCCTTTACACCCCTTTTTATAACCAAACCTAAACATTTTTTTACCATTAGAAGCAAAGTAGGGTTTTAGGAACACATTGGTAAGGAACAAAAGGGACAAGTTGGCTTGTTTGACCCATAGGTATCCAAGAAAGATGTTAAAATAGTCCAAAGTGGGAACAATGTAGCACAATGTAATATACTCCTTGAGACTAATTTGGATAGGAAGAATGATGCAACTAAAAGTGTCAATGAAAGTACCATTGAAAAATTTAAGAGCCATGCCTAATATTGAATAAGCATCCTATTGTAGATGGTGATTGAAGAAGAATTCTTCAATGAAAATATTAAATTAACAACTTAGTTTAATCAAAATCCCTCAAACCATTTTGATTGCCACTTTTCCTTCAACATATATAGGTTCATGATCTCCATTATATGGTATTTTTTTGGAAGAGAAAGTGACAAGAGGAGCAAGACAAGCAAGGGAAGGTTGTGCCTCAATAGTGCTAATAAAATCAAAGATTGAAGAAGAGGAAACATTAGAAGCATTAGGAATGGGGTCCTTGATGATAAGTTTAGAATGATTAGACTGGTGATGTTGAGAAATGGATTAGCATAAATCTCTAGGTTTTGGTTAGGAGGTCTAGCTAGATTTATTGCCTTGATTGTTGAGACCATCAACATGTATTATATTATTGGCAGTTGGGCATTGCATTTTATGGCAAAGGTTAATGAACTTTTAAATGTCATGGGCATTCATTTGATTATATTCACAAATAGCTTTAGAATCATAGCCACATGAGAGTACCATATATACATTAGGGGGTTGATGGGAGGAAGTATGACAAGATTAAATAAATAAACTAGAAGTTGGTTGAAGAATATATGGAGGGGATAAAAAAGGTAAGTAAACTTGCTCAAGGTTTATGGCTTGAAGGAAATAACATCGGTGGAGGTATAAGAGGGTCCACATGACTGACATAAGGTTTACTGTTAGATTTATAGAAAGTGAGGGAAGTGTTGGGTTTCTTGAAAGGTGCTTTGTAGAATTTGGATGGGTGGGATGAAAAAGAAGCAAAAGGTTGAGAAGCAGCAAAAGATGGACTATAACTTAAAGAGATTGGCATCTAAAGTCTTAGTTCATAGTCCCTTAGACTTGTGCATGAATTTGAAAATGTTAATGAAGAGATGTTGGATCTCATCATTAGGAAGCTAGCAGTGCATTTTAGCTAACAAGTATTAAAATTTCAAGGTGAAGTCATTTGCACACTTGGTTAGTCCATGTTTACACGAGGCGAGATCAAAGAAGGTAAATTTCAAGCCAATGTTAACTTGAAAGTGTTGGACAAAGACATGAGCTAACTTTTAATACATAGCCTTTAAATGTTTAAGGATAGAGTTTAGCTAGCAAACAATCATCATAGATAAATTCAATACATGTAGCATTAAATGACCAAATATGAGTGGTTAGGTCCCCTTTACCATTATACATTTCAAAGTCAAGGGGCCACTAACCTAGTGAAAAAGGCATAAGAAAGGATTTCATGGGAGAGAGGATTATGGTGAAGGTTAACAATATGTCTTTACAAGAAGAAGAGGGAATGCCATCTAAATTAGTTTGAAGGGGGGCCCAATGATGGATGATATGTTGCAAAGAAAGATTAGGGTAGTTAATGGGTGGGAAATAGGAGGAACAAAGGTATGATGGATAGAGGTAGGTAAGGAAAGAGGTATAAAAGGGGATTGTGTGAGACCTTGATGCTAGGTGATGAATTATGTAGGAGGAGGATAAGAAGAGTGAAAGGATTGGTGTGAGGGATTAGGATATGGAAATTTAGAAGGAAGAATATAAGAAGTAGTGGGAGGAATGGTAATGGAGAAGGGAATAGCATAAAGATTTGGAAAGAGTGAGGGAAAAATAAGGGGCACACGGGGGTTGTGAATAGATAGGCATAGAAGCATTGAGTAAGTGGAGGGACAATTATTGAGAAGAAGTGTGGAGGAGAGGGATGGTGTGGGAAGTAGGGTGAAGAATAAGAGGGGTGGTAGAGGAAAGAGAGGAAGCTTGAGAGTGGGAAGGATACACTTCATTCATGATTTGGCTAATTCCCTTGATGATGTTCATACCATAGGAGATAAAGAGTAGTAAAGTATGGAGGGAATCCACAAGGGATGAGGGATTTGTCCCATTCTCTAGTTTTTTGACCTCATCACAAAGGAGTTAGAGCTTAGTGGCAAGAGTTTGATGATTTTATTGTTCAATTCTTCATAATTAGTGTCATGGTTAAAATTCTTTTCATTATTTAGATTGTGGTAAGTGCTCATTTTCTCCACAAGAGGTATTTCATTGCAGGCCATGGTGGAAGATATATTAAGCAGAGGTCTATGTCCTAATGGGATAGAAAAATAAGAATATGGAATACACCCTAGCTACCAGAGTTGGAAAAATAAGGGAGGGTAGGGTAAGCGTTTGCCTTAAATTGGTTGGTTTAAAAAATTGAAAAACAAGGTTGAAGCTTGATGTAGGAAAGATAAGTGTGATAATTAGGTAAAGATAAGAAATGCATGTAGATTAAGTAATTAGAAATCTAGAAAAAAGTGGGAAGTAGAAAGTGTAAGAAAAGAAAATGTGTTTATGTTGTGATCTTTTGTTTTGTTTTTATGTTTTTGTCAGTTTGGATAAGAAGGTTTAGAGAGAAGGTTGCACGTGTTGGAATGTCAAGTTCACAAAAATGTAACTAAAAATAGGAGAACTAATGTTCTACTTTTATTTAGTAATGTAGTTTCTTTTCCTTTTAAAATTTAAATAATAACAACAATAAACAATGCCTAACAATGTGTTTTAGACTTCAAAATGACTAGAAACTATGGAATTTAGATTGTACTAGAATATAATGCATAAAAATACAAGAGAGGGAAAATAAAGTGTTTGTTTTCTAAATTTTGAAGTAGGTGTTTGAGAATTGGAAGGGGGACAAAGACAACACTATTGTGATTAGGTTTGGATTTCTACATTGTGTTAGTATTATGTCAAGGATTTGAAAGTAAGTAATCATGTTTGGTTCCATAATCTCCTATTTGTGTAAGTACACTCCTATCTAATCTAGTGTGCTAGCATCCTCTATACATGTTGGAGTCTTGTATTGGCTTGGCAACATCTATATAGGTGTGGCGGTGTCCTCTGTGGAAAATTTTTATGCACCTTTCACTTGCACTTGCAATGTCTAAAACTAGTACCTAAGGCACATTTAGAGATCTACCTTAGTCAAATCCCTTAGTTGATTTAATATTTGGATGAGGTAAGCTTCAATTGTGTGGTCAATAGCCCTAGGTGTTGATGTAGGATGTTGAAACAATGGAAGATTGTAAAAGAAGTGTTGGGTGCTCTCTTGTGATGCCCAAGATCTCTATTAGGTCTATGTCTAATACTTGTGGGTTATTTCCTTTAAACCTCCTTTTATAACCCAGTCCTAACCCCTTTTTGACCATGAGATGAATTAGGGCTTTAGGATATGAAAAGACAAGTGTTGGGTAGGAAAAAGTAAAGTTTAAATTGAGGACACTAGTGTTGCTACTATATAGAGGATAAAAGAACAACACAATAATGCCCAAGATGAGTAAAAGGATAAAATTGAGAGAGAGGTAGGTGTTTGGGTGTGGCAATGTTGTGAGATGGGGTTTTGAGGGTGATTCACACTTGAAAGGGATAAAAATAACCAAGTGTATACTTGTTGAAGGAAGGTGTTAAAGTGTGTAGAAAATAAGAGGGGAAAGAGCTAAGTATGGACCTTTTGAATCTACAGTACCAAATATAATCTTACAAGATTTATTTTCTCTTTTTGGAAATGTATAATTTTATTATGATGAAGATGTTGGATCAAAAACAACTTTCCATAGTGGAGAATTTAAACATGAAGGCATTTTTTATTGTTGTGGATGATTTTATTGTACTTCTATCAAAGAGATTATTTATAATTTTACTTTGTGTACTATACATTCATAGCTTATGTGAAAAGTGCACACTTTTACACTTTTCCCTCTCATTTTATGCCACTCTGCATGGAGGTCCTAAGTATATTGTACTAGCACATCATTTTGTACAATTTGGCACATTCATTAACCACATGCTCTACTCATCACTTAGAAATACTATTTTACCTTTGCTTGGATCAATCCTAGTTCTTAAATTGGTATTTTCTTTACCCTAGTCAAGACCACCCAAGTAGCATTGATCTTAAATAAGGTCTACTGGGGCAACATTGACCCTCTCACTTGCAAATTCAAATGTATTTTGTCCCTAGGTTAACTCGGCTTAATGTTCCCACTATCCATCAATGTATTAAAATGGTGAGCATACATAGAGATAGTTGACTAAACCATTATTGCATAGCAAGATCTCACTGAAAAATATATATTTTATTGATATTTTCGGATGATTATTTCATTACAATGCAATGGATTTTTAAAGCCTTTGATTTTCTCATAAATACAACTAACTTCTTCTACGCGAAAGTAACTCTCAAAACAACTAACCTAATAAACATTTATTTATAAACTAACAATCAACCGATTTATTTATTATTTAATAACTATACTATAGACTAAGATGTAATAAATCCAACATTCCCCCCCTTATTACATCAATTTGAACAAAGGACGGAACACTACAAGGACTAAACATAGCAGCCCTTCTAGAAACTTTGATGGATTGACTTACTCAATTATCCACCAATTCTCCTTCCTCACCTGAGAAACACTAAACTGGATCTCCTAACTGTCAAACCTATAGAATACCTGTGAATCAAGACATACTCAATTATTCACAAGTAAAACATCAACCAACTCTTAGAATATCTTCACACTACTCTCCCATCACAACACTATCGCACTTCATAGGCACAGAGATATTACATGCTTTGATACCATATTAAAATGGTGAGCATACACATAGATATTTGAATAAACCATTATTGCATAGCAAGATCTCACTAAAAATATATATTTTATTGATATTTTTGGATGATTATTTCATTACAATGCAATGGCTTTTTAAAGCCTTTGATTTTCTGGTAAATACAACTAACTTCTTCTATGGGAAAGTGACTCCCAAACCAACTAACCTACCAAACATTTGTTTATAAACTAACAACTAACCTATTTATTTATTATTTATAACTATACTATATACTAAGATGTAATAAAACCAACACAATGTACATGCCAAAAAGATTAAATTGTGTTCCTAGGACTTGTATGAAAGGACATCACTATTAGATCGTTTCCAGATCATCATTATTAATCATGCATCAAAATATACATAATCATGTAAATCCTCTTTCATATCTCTATATTTGATTAGTCATAATATTTATGTCAATTATTTTATCAACAATATCAAAACTTTAGCTTTCATGCATTTGATCTACTACTCAAGCATTACTTACACTTTAGTCTCAAGAATTCATTAAAAATTTTATACTACATCATTATCAACTACTTACACATCTATTTCGTACATTGAGCTTGGTGTGTATTCCAACCTATCACAAAATCATTAAATTGGTAAATGAGGCTTCATTGCAATAGAGGATGTATAAAGGATTCCCTATTGTTGTAATGCCCCCTATTAGAACAATACTAAATTTACCCTAAGAATTCAAATAGCCCAAGTTTAGGGTTAGGGTTTCAGAATTACCATTTATATTACCTTCCAATTTGCATCATTCTTATGCCCTAATTCTGCAATCATAACATAAGAAACATGTATATACATGATATAGGTATAAAAACACGCCTCCTGAATTATTAATGTTAGATAAGATTTCCTTGCATTTAGATTCACAAACAATATTCCATTTATCCATTCAATCCACTCCATTATCGTGGGGATGACAAGACATTTATTGGCACATGATACCTCCATGCAGGCCCTTATGGGGGGCACGGCAGATCACATGTTTAGTTTCTCCATACAAGCCCTAACGGGGGTTTGGTAGGATCAAGTTGTCATACAAAGCCTCCATACAGGCCCTTACGGGGGGTATGGACGGGGTACAAATCAAACTTGCCAAACAAGCCTTAGGGGGGTATGACAGGACTACTTGCCTCTAGTCTGTTTGTCATTTCCCTCCTATGATGGGTTGTCATATTAAAGATAACAAAGAGATATTTATATGGATTCAAAGCTGACTTGTTCACAATATTATATATGATGCACCATAAATATAATGGCCTTGAATGTATTTTTACTTGCAGATCTGAGTCTATAATATATGAATGTCACAGTCTGCTTTTTATCTCCAAGTCGAATGCTCTTAATTTTTCTAATGCTTGCTTGATGGATAGATCTAATATTATATTTAGTGATATAGTGATCTAATGATCACTGGCTGATACAAGTCTGATATATATATTTCTTCTATTGTTATAATATATACAATCCCCTATTATTCCCTTATTTTCCTCATAATCTAGTGCCTACTGATATAAGGAGACTGTTATTTGTATATGTACATTATATTCTGTATTATTCAAAAAATATTTTATTCCTTATTCGATATCGCTTGTAGATCGAATTCACTTTCATATCCGTACTTTTATGATAAATTGAATCCTTATATCACTCATCAGGGGTGCCTTTGGTGAATAGTTGTGCCTACTCCTAGATCGCACATTTTAGTGGATCTATTACCTTTTCTTAATTGCTAGCTTTACTTGTATACACCTAAAAATGGCTTGAGTCGAATTAAATAAATATTTTAATATTTATTTTATTCTTATTCTTCTATCAATTAAATAAATATTCTAATTTATTTGATTGGTTCATTATCCCAAAATTAAATAAAAATCAATTTATTTAATTAATATCATCTAAATTCCTCTAATGTCTCATCTAATTAAATAATCCCAAAATTTTTAATTAATCATCTATCCTAAGTCTTAAATTCATAAATCCACATCACTTTCCACCTCACTTTACACCTCACCATGTTGCACACATAATTAAATATTTTTAATATTTAATTAGCTAATTACCCTCACCCACATGTCCTATTTATCCTCTAGTCATCCCTATTTCTTCTCCACATGTGTCCTATTATCTATCAATCACCTTTATGCTCAAAGACACTTGTCTTTCTAATTCTAGTTCATCTCTCACATTCCCACAAGTCAAGAGACCTTCTTCCATAATATGCTCATAGTTCTTCCACCTTTAACTCACAGGTCATTTGTGAGCACAATGACATGTGGCTCATGAATCCACTTATTCCTCTACCTTATAAATGTAGTAGGAACATTTCCCATAATTATCTCCCTCAACTCCATCTCAATCGTACACATCACAGATAATTCCTCCAGTCATGGATCTATTGACACTTGGACTTGGCCTCTCTTAAGCCTATAAAAGTAAGGTCCTCACACCCATTTTACATCCACTCAAGATTTAAAGCAATCTTATTTTGCAGAAATCCTACCAGCGTGCCTTTGGCAAAGTATCCTCATTGCACTTGTATAATCTCATTATCATCACAATCATCCAACCATGTCTCCATATCTCCATTATCCATCATCATAGAGTTGCATTGTTAGTTTAATCTTTATTGCATTATCCATCTACAGCCATTCTCCTATTGTCATCTACAACTGCAAGGAAGTACAACTTCTGAGAGCTCAAATCATACATAAGATCAATACAAGATAGGCAACAATGGAAGACACGAGGTAAATCGGGTTGCAAAGGTATTATCTTTTGTTTGCTTGCATTTGTCTTATTTCCATTGAAGTTATTAGATATTTAGTTGTTTAAAACTGTTGTTCCTAATTTCCATAACATTTTTGGCACCCACCGTGGGGCCTAGCCCTGTCTTTAATCTCCATTTGAGTGTTTTTATGAAGCAAGGCCCTCATATTATATGTGTAGAGTCTTTGATCGATCCATTTGCTAATTGTATTGCTTGCCCTTGAGGGCCGACATCTTTGAGGCAAGCCGCAGTCATCTTACAAGATATCATCTGAGATCTCTAGTCACAATTTTGTTAAGATGTAATCTTAACTCTTGCCATTCTCAAAGCCGTGGGCTTCATTTCATTTTTGTTTGTCAAATTTGGTCAAGGTTTTCTTTTTTTGTAGAGATCTTTGTTCATATTACAAAGCCGACCTCTTTTGTGCTTACCAATCGTAGATGCCACAAACTCTCTGCCTATCACCAAGTATTCATGGGGTCTACCATTTTTAGGATTGTTGTTTTTAGTCAAGTTGGATTTCATTGTCATGCTCTCCAAGCACCTTCATAGTCACCATTCATCTCTATCCAGACCGTCGTACACATATTTCTACTTCTAAGTCAATGTTGAGATTCCAACGTTAGTGTTTAGATCTTGAGGTCATTTTTTTTTTAGCTTCCAAGTGGTGCCATTCTCACAGCTCTATGCCCTCCATTCAACGACTTCTAGTTTCATTTCTGCATATTAGACTTCAAAGCATTGTTTCTTTTTTGTTACGGTCACATTTGTCCATGGTTTCTGCCTAGATCATGGTTGACTTCATGATGATTTGTTGGTTTGATGATTTGTATACATAACATGTTTGTATAATATGTTTGTCACTTATTAGAACTCCTGGTTCTGTTACAACCACCACTAGGAAGTGGCTCTCTAGATCTTCCAATTGGCTATTTCAGTTGCTACAACATACAGGTCTTCCACCATTATTGCCACGATCTTCATTCAAGTTGCAGGCTGACCCAACATGGATCATGGAGGTCGACATCTCTAACAATCCAGCCTCACCATCACCTAATTGTCAGTCCTCTCTGTTGTTCGGTGACTATATTCCAGCAGCTCATTCGCCCCAGTAAGAATCAAATTCAATCGATCCCTAAATTTGCTAGATAAATTTTTGCACTAACTTGTGTTGTAGGTATTTTAATCATCAAATGGAGGCTTTTAACACAATGATCTTGCAGGTGTAGAAGCTGGTTTAGTTATTTAGTTACATTATATCTTCATCTAGATTTAATTAGGGGGAAATAATTTGACATCTTCATGCAAATTTTCACCTAGATTTAATTAGGACGAATTAAATTGTATTGTTGCATACAACTTTCACATAGTCCCAACCTAGGTGGATAAAACTAAACAAATATTTCATTTCTATCTTGCACTACAACTCTCATCTAGCTTAAATAGGAGAAAGTAACTTGTTTAATTCTTCAACAACAATCTTCACAATAGTTTGTTTAGGAGGATAAAATTAACTATCTTTTCCAAATTTATTGCTATCTTGTCAATTTCTCGTGCTTGGTAGAGTAAAACACACTTAGTTTTAACTCTAGGAGGATTAAGAACCAGTGTATTCTATGTTTGAAAATGGTGATAGGACTATGCTCTCCCCTTTTTGGGTGATCAAAATGCCAAACTCATTGTTTTATTTGTGTAACCTTTAGAAGAGGCCTGCCCTTGGGATTGCATTTCTTCCAATTGGGACGACCTCGAGCGATAATGGGCTAAAGCCAAGCCACTTCCTAGTCGCTATAAATAAATTATGTTTGTGACAAAAGTCACAAACAACAGGTGTTGTTGTGTTATACCGACAAATGTTTCCCATAGTACCTTTGTGGTGCGTCAAAATTTGTTGAGCCTAACCTCTTCAGATTGGGAAGCCTCCATAATGGAGCGAATTGTTGCACGTATAACCACCCAACGGATGCCCACGCTAAAAAGCCCATTGTTTTAGAAATCCAAAAACCCCTATTTGTTGATGTAGGAGGTCGGACCTCTAAAGCCGTCCAACGTAATACACTCATTTAGTGTAGACAGAAAATCCAACTCTTCAGAGGGATTATAACTTGGTATGCATGAGAAGTGTGTGCACTATAGGGGGAGCCAGTGTTAGTTACTAACTGTTTGCCTTTATGTAAGTGGCTGGAGTAAAATCCAAGTTAGAATTTGACAAATATTGCCCTTGCCATCCTTAGGATTGTACTTGTTTATTTTTATATTTTATCAAAAATTGTATTAAAAAAAAGAAAATCATGACAACTTCTTGTTTACTGTGTTTTCTGGCAATAACTTGGGTCAAAAATAATACCACAAACTTTAGAGCATCCTAGGAAAACTTCCACAAACAAACCAAAACTGACAAACTGAAACAAAAAGCAAAATTTCTGCAGTCTTGCACATACACAATAGAGAGCTATTTTGTACATTTTGAAATGAAAGTGAAACCATTTCTGGATACTCTTTTTGCTCTAGTATACACTTGGAAAATAACTTCAACCTTGCAGACTCACCTTCATACCATTTTCACAACATCACCTTTGCATACCACTATTTTGCTGTCCATACCAAACCAAGATTTCCATCTAGGCATTATTGAGACTCTACCAAATTCAAACAAAATCTAATTAGTTTCATAACATAATCAATCATCCTTCACCTCGAAATTGTGCTAGTGTAATCTTGATAAAAGAATAGTCTATATCAATAGTGTTGATCAACTATCCCTATTTTGACTACCTTTTAGCTCAAGATCACATTGTTTGGACAACATAGATCAATATAAAACCTTAGCAAAATCTTATCAAAAACATATCCAACCAAATTCACCTACAAATCATTTCATACCAAAACATCAAACCAAGTCCACCAAGTCTCACAATCCAACTTCACCCACATCTCAAACTTGCATGGTTCAAACTAGTCCCAAGTAAAACAAAAGCAAAACATGGGTTCCGTTCACAATGGTGGCAATGATTCTGATGAAGAGAAAATTAACCAAGATGAAATCCTTAAACACCTCCAAGATCCAAAATTTCAAAAGATAATGGATAGGGTCGTTGCCAAAGATCCTCATAAATATTTTCTTATGCTAGCTCAAAAAGGAGCCAAGTTGCCCTCAGATTTTGATGTCTCAAATCTAAGAGAGATCAACTCCTCAAATGAAGTCGAGTCTTCGAAAGATGGCTCCAAAAATGACAAAGATGCTTCTAAATCGGAAAAGGCTAAGGATACACTCAATCCCTTGGACACATTAACAACACAAATCCAAGCCTTCTAAAAATAGTTGGTGAACATCCAAAGTGGGACAACCACAAAACACTACTCCCTTGAGGATATCTCACCTTATCCCTTTGATAAATCTTTGCTCATGATACCTTTTCCCTCAAGGTTTGAGGTTCCAAAATTCGACAAATATAGAGGAAAAGGTGATCCAAGAGATCGTATAAGGGAATTTAGTGTTGCATGTCTAGAAGTTACACACAATGAAACATATCTTATGCAACTATTCCCAAGAAGCTTAGGAGGACAAGCTATGGAGTGGTTCTCTCACCTACCTGTCAACATCTGCACTTTTGATGAACTAGTGGATAAATTTGTCACACATTTCTCATACAATGTCAAACATGAAATCTCCATGTTGGACCTTTGTAATAACAAGCAAAAAGGGGGAGAATCCTTCGCCTCTTTCCTACAAAGATGGAGACAACTTGCAAGCAAGTGTCCCTACCACATATTAGAGAAGCAAATGATAGAAATGTTTGTTCACAATCTATCCATGGAACTAAGCTATCAAATCCAAATACAATGTCCAACTACTTTTAGTAAGGTCATTAAAATGGGGCTACTCATCGAGAAAGCATTGATAGCAAAGGGGTAAATCAAACTCTATAAGAACACCCCTAGTTCAAGTAATAACATGGACAAGCCAAGGTTTTGGACCAAAAACAAAAACATTATAAATGATGGGGTTCTTGATGCTAAAAATGTGGTACCAAAACAACCAATCTTTAATCTATCAAACCCACAAAACAACACACCATCAAACAAACCTCAAAACAATGAACCACAGTCCACAAACTTTCCTCCTTGTCGAAAGTTTACACCATTAGGGGAATCAATTGAATCAGCCCTACGAAATCTCATATCAAACAATCTCATAACGCTTCCAACAGTGCGAGATTATGAACCAAAATTTAAATCCTCTTGGTGGAAAGACTCAGACTTTTGCGAATATCATATGAGCAAAGGTCACAAAACTAATGACTGCCAAAGACTAAAGAATATCATTCAAGACTTGATTGATCAAAAAGTAATAAAAATTGATGGACATGTATCTAATGATGACCATTTGGCATTCAAGAATCTGCTTCCCAACTATGAGAAGGGAGGGTCTTCAAATCAAAACAATAACAGTGGTAACAACACCAACTATACAAATGTGTCATATGATTATGTTGTTAACCACATATATGAGAGTGACTCACATATAAATGTGATCACTATAAATAAAAAGCTTGATTGTAAGGTAACCACTCGTGGTGGAAAGGTTACTCTCCAAGGGGTTTCATCGAAAGCATCCTCCACATCTAACTAATACAATGTCCTTGACCAGCTCCACAAAACACCGGCACATATATCCATTTTGGAGCTTTTGCATCTATCTCCATCTCACAAAGCCATCCTTGAAAAAGCTCTCTTGGAAACTACCGTCCCAACCAATCTAGCTAAAGAGCAATTTCAGGCCATGGTAGGTCATCTAACTACACCCCATTTCTTATCCTTCATAGAAAAAGATGATATCTCTATCACCCAACCACACAATGCATCCCTCCATATTGAAACCTTCATCCATAAGCATAAAATAAAATAGGTCCTAATAGATGGAGGGGCAGGTTTAAATATCTGCACGTTAAAACTAATCCTTGCATTGGGGTTTTTAGAGAATGCCATTGATCCTAAAAATAAAATTACCATCAAGGCTTACGATGAAGAAGAAAGGACATCAAAAGGAACCGTTGTTTTGCCAATCAGAGTGGGACTGGTAGTGAAAGATGTGGTGTGTCAAGTGCTTGACATGGAACTAGCATATAATATTCTCCTTGGAATACCTTGGATACATGCAATGAAAGTCGTGCCATCCACCTACCATCAGTGTATCAAGTTTCCTCATAATGGCCAAGAAATCACTATCCAAGGTGATCTTGATCCATTCCAATATTGCAATTCCATCCAATCCAAGCCCGAAGTTGTAATCCCCACCAACCATGCAACTTCCTCCTCTTCAGCTCGTATTGACCTAGCCTCACTACCTTCTACATCCAAGACATCCGAACTCAAAGTCAAGCTCAAATATAAAGGGCTAGGAGAGTATACCATTGAGAAAACCTTTTGTATCACACGATTACCTCTTTCACCCAAATCCACCCATCCCTCTACCCATACACCAACAAGGGATGTGATCCAAGGGCTACTAGCAAGGAGTCAACCACGTCACCAAATTCCTATTCCTAAACCTACAAAAGACTCTTCCAATGACATGTCCAATCCTACAACCCCATCATATAGTCCACAACCCCTTGAGCCTATTGAAGAATCTCCACCAATGAATCCAAGTCAAGATCCATCATCCCTTCATGTTGATAATGCTCAAGAGCATGTCAAGCCTATCCAAGATCCTATCACTTCTATTCAAGTAACCCAAGAGGTATGTCAAGAACCTAATCCTACGCATGTGAAAACATTTTGTCCTAGTCTTAATCAAGATCAAATCACTTTCACTCCACCCATCCATAACATTTATCTTTTCCATGATCAAGATATTACCTATGAAGAGCTATCCATGAGCAACTTGACCCTATACCTATCCATGAGAAAGAAATCCAACCCATCCATAACCTATATCTTTTCTATAATCAAGATATTATCATTGATGAAGAACCTATACATGAGCAAATTGATCCCATCCATATCACACTTAATCCTATCTATGATCAAAATCCCATCTATGATCAAGATCCTATCTATGATCAAGCGAACCATGATGATCCTCTTAGCCAATTTTATACATTCCATGGTCACGAGCTTATTACCCCATCTATCCATGATCCCATAACCATCCATGAGAAAGAAACCTCCATTACTCCTATCCATCCTCCCCCTAGTCCTATCCATTATCCAACAACACCCACTTTCCTTAATGAGACACTTGCCTCCCAAGTGCACATAGATGATCAAACCAATACCTTGAATCCTAGTGCACATAATGATAATCAAGATCCACATGATCCACCACCATCCATTATCGACCATGTTGGAAATTCCCCATCATGTCCCCTTGGTCTCACTACCTTCATCCATGAATGTTCTTCCTTAGGAGAGCAACAACCATTATCTACCACGTCAGCTTCCCCATCAAATAATGAGATGACATCTAGTGTCCAAATCACCCATAACCCCATTGTCCACCGCATACTCCAAAATATGAACTATCAAGGTAAAGGCTTAGGCCTTCATGAACAAGGTATTTTGGAGCCTATCCATGTCAAAGTCCCTTCACCCTCTTATGGCCTTGGTTATATTCCCTAAGAACAACAATCTCAAGATGTTGGTACTTCCTCCATTCCTTCTAAATCCACCCATTCCCATCGCACATCCTATCATATTCCCAAAACATATTCCACCTCCCTCATCCTACAAGTGTCAAAAGCATGTGACCATACACCTTCCACCATCCAATTTACCTCCACTACTTCCAACTCCTAACATCCCTCCATCCATTTTACCATCACTTCTCCCAACACCAAATCCATCCATCTACATATTCCCTCACATTTCGAATCATGACTGACAAATGCACATATTGTCTAAACATGAAGCTTCCACTCATTCCACCATACCCATGGGATTAAAAAATAAACATTGGGATGTCTCCTGTTATAAAGCCAAAAACCCTAAAGGTCCTAATGCCTTAGGGTATAAATGCCAAAATTCAAAGCAAAATCCATCTAAAATGCTATCCAAGCGCATACCTCCAAAAGCGAAGTCTAATTTAACTAAAATAGTTTGGGTACCTAAGCAAAAAAGAATGAAATTCAAATGAAGCATCCACATCTCAAAAATCCCAACAATCCCCTTCCATCCAAAATCCCCATTCCATTCAAAATCCCAAAAATCCCACGAGCAAAACAAAAAGCATAAAAATACTAAGTCTATGTGGGTACCTAAGTTACTACGTCACTCATCTCCTAAGACAACATTGCCATTGCTTCCTACACCACCTTCCCATCAAAATCTTCAATGTTTAACATGGTGTGTGCAACCGTTGGTCATGATGCCTTTCCATACCTCCATCACCCCATCATTCAACTATTATCCCACATATCTTCCCCATCCTGTTCCTATTGTCCATGTTTTTGCATAAGCCTTCCATCCATGCTTTTGCATAAAGTCCTTCATAATCCACTATCTACCTAATCCATCACCCTTTCATGCAATCCCATACCAACATCTATGAGCATAACAACACTTGACTTGGTCCATGTGATGGCATCCATCTCTAGTGGGACTACCACCTTTCAGGAAACTAGACATTTGAGTCCCTCTCGTCCATATTCCACCTATCCAAATATTCACAAAAAAAAGGAAGAAAAATCCATTCATCCAATGGTGAAAACCACCCTTGGTGCCGCCTTAGATAAGTACCATGATGAAAACCTGGCAAACAAGCATCATGTGTAGGTTGATCTTCTATGTCATTTACCCTTGGGAGCACATTGTCCAATTGACCCTATCATTTTCCATCCTATCTTACCATACCATCCTATCATCCTTATCCTACATATACCTATCATATTGAGTCCATTTATCCTCCATTCCTCTTTTGATCTTGATAAAGATATGGGGGCAAAATGTTGAAACATGCTTTGGAAAAATTCTTGATATACCTTATCTTTTTCAAAACAATCAAATCCTATCATCCTCCTTCGTCATAAGTGTTGTCATGTCAAATCTTGAGTTATTCCTATGCGACATAGTCCTTGGAGATCACATCCTTGTTTTCTTCCGCGTGCATCCATTCTATCCCTTATCACCCATCCTTTTATCCAATTGTCAATCATACAAACTCCAATGCAAGGGAATAAAAAACAATGTCAGTAATAAACTACTTCCTCCATCTTTTAGGATTTCAGTCCTCATTCATCTTTTCCTTCTGCATCCATCAAATCACATAAGGATACCTATCATGGCTTGTTGTTCGCTCGCCTTGTCACATCAGGTTGTCCATCCATTCCTTTGTGCATCTTGTCATCCATTATAACTCCATCATTGCTACCATTATCAAACTGCATCACCTCTGAGCTATCACGTAGGCAAGGCCATTATTGATGAGCCCCCGAGGCTTCCCATCCATTCCATCCCTTATCACCCATCCTTTTGTCCATCCAATTCCATCCAATTCCCACCCTCTACGTCTTAGGTCCACATGGTCTACACCTTGAAGTACGTTGCCTCTACGTCATCATGTAGGCAAGGCCATCATCGATGAGCCCCCAAGGCACTAGGTCAGTCCCTTAGGTCCCATCACATCATGTCTACTATCAGTTAATCCCTATGTTTCATCCATAATAAATCGATCCTTTACTTGACTGGGGGCACAATCCTCAACCTAGTTGGAAAATTGGATTTTTGAGTGTCATATGCTCAGAGTATAACAATCAAGATAATGATACTATCACCAAGACCGCATGCAACACTACAAACAGACCTTTTTCAACAAAAACTTGACGCAAGACATTAGCCTATATCAAACAAACAATGCGCATAAACTATCAAGAGGACTCTATCTATGATATTGCAAGAAAACATATCTATGGAAAGAAGTTTTGATGATTGAAGTTTAAGTCTTAGGTCTTGATTTTTGTTATCATGTTTTCCTAGGCTACTCGAGGTTGTCTAAAAACTAGAGCAGCTATGATGGAGGCATGATCATTTTCATTTGTTTGTTGTCTGTGGATCAACCTTTAGTAATGTGACAACTTGTCTAAGGACATGATCAACAAAAGATCATCAAGGGCGTTATGAGTCTAAGCATAAAAAAGTGCAATCCTTGTCTGTTGATACACGCAAGAAATACTTAGGTCATCTAGGTTCAATTTTGACTAGATGCTTGTATTAACTTGCTATATCAAAATCCATGTAAGAGATACTTAGGTCATCACGGTTTACATATACCTAGATGCTTGTATTTTCTTACAACATTTTAAAAGCTCAATGATGAAAAAATACTTCAAATACTTGTATACAAGATGACAAAGCCTCATTTGTGCATGTTAGGTTTGCATTTCATTTCATTTATAAACATTTCATACATATCATTTTCCAAGTGGCTTAAGATCCAAGTCCTTTCTTTATCTACATTCTCTTTATCTACTTACCCTTTTCTCTCTTTTCATTTCAAGAGCACACAAATTGTCCTCTCGAGAGGGTATCATCATCATCATTCATCTTATTTGTTAACTTACCATTATCTTTCCTTGTCACCCTCGCTCTTGAGTGATTGGGGCATCACCAATCACCAATCCAATCATTCATCTGATTATCAAATCAATCCAACCAATCGAAGCAATGATCCAACTGCAAGTCCATCCTTAATCCATACCAATCAAGTAAATCAATCTTGTCAAATTATCCAATCGCAAGCAATGATCTTGATCCTAATCTTGTTGTAAACTAACTTAGTTAATCAATCAATCGTCATCATCAGTTTGATATGTCTTTCCCACATCTTTGAGTTGATCTAGGGATACATCATTCCCTGCAATGCAAAACACTATCATCAATCATTATCCATTAATCATTGGTTTACAGCTTGATAGGGGCAGTACCTTGTTTGTTCTTGAATCATTTGTGCATACTTGCTTGCTTGCTTGTGTGTGTTATCATTCTATCTTGCATAACATGTCATTCAACTCTTTCATCCATCTCTTATCTTGCATCCTCCATTTTAGCTATCCTTTATCATTCTTGTTCATTGTGAGATTGTTTGTTATCTTTTTTCCAAAACCTTCCAACCCAACCAATCTCTCGAGAGGGTATCCTATCATCACTAAACCTAAACTAGGGGCAAACTGGGACATGCATCATAGTCAGAAAATTTTTATTCTTTGAAGCAACGTGATAAAACACATTGCATCAAAGAGGGGCAAAATGTATACACCTAAAAATGGCTTGAGTCGAATTAAATAAATATTTAATATTTATTTTATTCTTATTCTTCTTTCAATTAAATAAATATTCTAATTTATTTTATTGATTCATTATCCCAAAATTAAATAAAAATCAATTTATTTAATTAATGTCATCTAAATTCCTCTAATATCTCATCTAATTAAATAATCCCAAATTATTTAATTAATCATTTATCCTAAGTCTTAAATTCCTAAATCCACATCACTTTCCACCTCACTTTACACCTCACCATGTTGCACACATAATTAAATATTTTTATTATTTAATTAGCTAATTACCCTTGTAAGGAAATGTGAGCATCTCATAACGTATTTCTAAGAACAGCGGTTTCTTTGACAGATTTAAATTCTTTTCAATTGCTTCAAAAACACGCACAACTATGCCATTAAAGCAGAAACTTACATAGAACATTTCCAACATTGACCCTTAGAGGAAAGCACAAGCGAACATTAACTAGTTTCAACAGTAAAGACATTAAACATGAAAGACAGAACAAGAACACAGATTTACGTGGGGAAAACCCTTACGGGTAAAAAACCCCACACTCCAAATCACAAAGCCATTGTATTATTCAACAACCAAACAGTTACAATACATGTATAGGCTCATAGACTTTATAGGAGATTAACATCTTATTCCTTCTGAAGAATATCTGACAATATAACCCTGCACAAAGTTCTCCAGCACTCAGTTGGTTCTTCATACTGTTATCGTGCCGAAAATAGCACATAGTATAGAACTTCACCTTCTCAGCCAGAACCCTTTCATCTGAACTCTATTTACACTCTCTCCTTAGTCCTTTTACATATTGTTGACATATTGCATACAACAGACAGCATAGGACTTCACAGAAGAAGAAGAACAAAGTTTTCCAGATTGATCGCACCATCACTATCTCTCTCTCACTCTCTCCATCGATTCCCAATTGCTTTTAGCAATCCAATCGACTCCTCATGCAACTGACCGTTCGTTCCAACTGCCCAACATCGCCAAACTGTTTGCTGTCTTCCAATCATCCAAACTGTCTAACTGTTCGCATATCCGTGAGAAACTTTTATTCCCACATGCATCAGTCATCGGTTATTTTTCTAGTTTACATACTCGACCACTCGGTAAGACTATCATCGGCACTTTTGCCACCAATGACGCCCATCTAACCTCATCGATATAACCCAAACCATCAACCAACACTCCATCATTCACTCCGACGGTTCCATGTCCCACCAATACCAAGCCTTCACTCTTCGTCGGTGTGACCTCTACCATCGGCCCAAACACTTTATGCTGCTCCGACATAAGTTCTGACGCTAATGCCAAACTCCATCGGGGTAACTTAAGACTATCGGAGCTACAACCATGAGCTAAGCCGCTGACCTAACTCATGCCGATAGGCATATGTCGTTGGTGAGATCTTGCGTATTGGCCAAAGGTTCATTACTACCGCCGATACAAGAAAGTCTGCTCGATAGCCCTCCATTGGTGTAACATAGCGTAACACATATCAGTTGAACCTGACAAGTGAATTTCAAGCCTTTCATCGGGGAGACAAGATCATTGGAGTGATGTCTTCAGCCAAACCCGATGGCTATAGTTAATCCAATGGACCAATGAACCACTGCCGTCGAACCATTGAACCAATGAACCAATGCTGCTGAACCATTGAACCAAGGAACCTTTGAGCTATTGAACCTGTATTCTGAGTCACTAGTACTCAACATTCTCCCACTTGACAAAGGAATTACAGGAAACCATCAATGCTCCAAGTCATAGAACCAAGCTGATACTACCTCTAGAAACAAGATAGACCATCAATTAGAACAACAATCAGAAAGCTAACTACTCCCATCCAACTGAACCAAAAAACCCACTTGACTAAAAATAGCACACACAGCCAGTGCTAAAACATCCAATCACTCATACCTTGAAGGTATGAACATTAGTAGACTCATTCCACCTACACATACACCCATCAACTACAAATATAAGCTCCATGTGTCAACCAGTCAAAAGACCAAACACATCCAAGAACTCCCACTACATGGTTAATGTAGATCTGAAAAAATAGGCATACTAAGTCTACCAATAGCATAACACAGAAGGTGTAATCATTATGTAGTACCAAGGAAAACATCCACCATGATATACAAAACCTGTAATCAAATAGCCTGCAAGAACAACTCCTCACCACCAGTCCAGAACTCTCCCAAGTTATCCACACCCAACAAAAGAAAAAAGATAACAGAACTTCCATGTCATCACCCAAGAACATAAGTGAAACCACATGACCACAAACAGTGATCATCTCAGCTCCAATTAAACCTCAACCAATGTAGTGTGAAACAAACCATCCAAGAAAATAACCAGGACCGTAGAGAGTAACTCTGCACATCATATACTTGTAGACAGTCCTTCTACATACACCTCTAAATGCCAACTGTGTCAAGTATGATCTCCTCTCAAGTAATAAACTACCGAGTAGACCAAAAGTGGGGAAGGAGAATGTTCTTCCAAGATATCCAAGTTCCAAGGACTTTCTCCAAGAATAATCTCCTCTAGATCTTTGTTGAACTCATGTCCAACCAAGGTAAAGACTCCTCGGACTTCCTACTGCAAATTCTGATCAAGCACAACATATACAGTCTCACCTTATTCTCCATGTATCCATGAGTACCTACAATCAATCACCTCATGCTAAACTCCAACTACATCACTACAACACTATGAAGTAATCAAGCAAATGATAAATGTACCCAAACATAGAGAAGTTACCAAACCACTGTCAAAGCTCCAATCATCTGAATCAAGAACTTATCATGACATCATGATCTTACCATCTCCCTTAGGAGATTCCATGCTTCAGGTGAACTTAACCAAAGTCTCAAGAGCAACATATCATGCCAAAACTCAAATGCTTAAACAAGAGTATATCATGACATGAAACAAACCAAACTCTAAACCAACATCACTTGTCAAGTACCACCGACACCTCAACCAAGGATTTCATGAATCCTCCATGACTTCAAGATGTTACTCATTCTCAAATAGTGCCCCTGCAAATGCGAAAGAACCCTTCTGCAGCAATAGGATCAAAGAGCTCCTCCTAGTAACATCTGCAACACTAAAGAAGATCATTCACCACTAAGTGATGAACATACAGTCAATGCTAAATCTCCCACTGAACTGTAACAACAAAGCTTTCCAAGCATCCTGACCAAACATCTCCTAATCTGAAAATCCTCCACATTAACATGTCCATGTGACAATAAAACCAAGTGACACCAAGATCTCCAAACCAAGGAAATAAACTATCATTTTCAATAGCTTACACAAACCTGTGTATTCAAGCTATACATGACATCATGATACACATGTTACAGGTCTCCATAACCAACTATTCAGATACTCTACAACATCCATCCTCTCATCCTGAAATAGTCACACCAATGCACAAGTGACCACAGACAAGGCCAGCTAACAAGTCTGCACAATCAAATAATCAATCTTGTGGATATAGACCGTCCACTTCCAAGTTATCCCACTGCAATCAATAGGCTGTACACACCTAAAAACTGCATAACTCATAGATCCAACTATACTGAAACAAGCAAACTTACTATTGCACTAGAAACTGCAAAACTAAGATCTCAAGGAATAAATAACAATGTAGACAGCATGACTCAATCACCAGATTACTTATAAATCTGATTCACCAAACATGTCCAAAACCATAACACCATAGTTAAGAAACCAAAAGCATTACCACAGAAATGTTGAGTGTCATATCACATACCAACACTCCCATGCAGAGAAAGGATTTCACCTCCTCACACCATGCATAGAGCATGCATGCAAAACTGCAACTATATCATCCAGCAACACCCCAAAAGCCAGGGTCTAGAATTAGCTTAACTGTAGCTTCACAAAACCACAAGTTTTTCTTTTGACCATATAAAACCTACAAAACCATTGTGTTTGAAAAACACCCATGCACATCCATACCCACTTCACATCTGGAAGACCCAAAAGTCTGCAACATAAACTCCATAACAGTTAAACTAGAATAATGGATCATCATGAATATGCATAACCATAGATTTTAAGGAAAAACCATAAAACCCCTCAAATCCAATAAACATGAATCTGAGTCATGCAAGTACAAAATATCCAATTAAGGAAACAATAGTTAAAGAGCTTCAGGCCCACTTGTAGACCAATCCCTCAACCACCAACATGCACATGCATCCGAGAGAATTATGCTATTACAGAAGCTCTCAGACCACCTAATGATCAACTCCATAGCCTACATGCAATCAGGAAATTATGCCTTCCAATATTAGGAACAAAACACCCAGCATAAGCACAATACTCCATGGTTGAGCAGTAACACAAACTTCTTCATATCATCAGAGAGCCTCTCACACAGAAACCCAATATGAAAGTTACTGCAACAACATAACCACAAAGAAAACCCCATGCAACAGGATTAAATACCGTCAACTAAGAGCCTTAGGCCACATCATGACTAGCTCCAGTCTCTTCATCTTCACCATCCTTCAAGTGCCTATTGTAACATGAAGACAAGATTAATTGCAAGACTTCCACTCAAACAAGGATCAAACAAACAAACATTTCCTTTAGATTTCCTCAAGCCTTTCACACTAAGAAATCATCACAGAAGGAATACCCAGACCTTATACACCAGGAACTCTTACATGCAAACACATGCATCACACAAATGTATAAATGTGAGCAACAAAGCAGATCCCAGAAGAAGGCTCTGATACCACTTGTAAGGAAATGTGAGCATCTCAGAACGTATTTCTAAGAGCAGTGGTGTCTTCAACAGATTTAAATTCTTTTCAATTTCTTCAAAAACATGCACAACTATGCCATTAAAGCAGAAATTGACATAGAACATTTCCAACATTGACCCTTAGAGGAAAACACAAGCAAACATTAACCAGTTTCAATAGCAGAGACATTAAACATGAAAGACAAAACAAGAACACAGACTTACGTGGGGAAAACCCTTATGAGTAAAAAACCCCACACTCCAAATCACAAAGCCATTGTATTATTTAGCAACCAAATAGTTACAATACATTTACAGGCTCATAGCCTTTACAAGAGATTAACATCTTGTTCCTTCTGAAGAATATCTGACAATATAACCCTGCACAAAGTTCTCCAGCACTTAGTTGGTTCTTCATACTGTTATCGTGCCACAAATAGCACACAGTACAGAACTTCACCTTCTTGACTAGAACCCTTTCACCTAAACTCTATTTACACTCTCTCCTCAGTCCTTTTACATACTGTTAACATGTCGTGTACAACAAACATCATAGGACTTCACAAAGAAGAAGAACAGAGTTTTCTAGATTGATCGCACCATCACTAGATCTCTCTCTCACTCTCTCCATCGATTCCCAATTGCTTTTAGCAATCCAATCAACTCCTCATGAAACTGACCGTTCATTCCAACTGCCCAACATCGCCAAACTGTTCACTATCTTCCAACCATCCAAACTGTCTAACTGTTTGCATATCCATGAGAAACTTTTAGTCCCACATGCATCAGTCATCGGTCATTTTTCTAGTTTACATACCCGACCACTCGGTGAGACCATCATCAACACTTTTGCCACTGACGACGCCTGTCTAACCTCATCGATATAACCCAAACCATTATCCAACACTCCATCATTCACTCTGACGGTTCCATGTCCCACTGATACCAAGCCTTCACTCTTCGTTGACATGACCTCTGCCATCGACCCAAACACTTTATGCTGCTCCAACATAAGTTCTTATACTGATGCCAAACTCCATCGGGGTAACTTAAGACATGACCATGAGCTAAGCTGATGACCTAACTCATGTTGATAGGCATATGTCATTGGTGAGATCTTGCGTATCGGCCAAAGGTTTATTACTGTCGCTGATACAAGAAAGTCTGCCCGATAGCCCTCTATCGGTGTAACATAGCATAACACATATTAGTTGAACCTGATGAGTGAAGTTCAAGCCTTTCATCGAGGAGACAAGATCATCAGAGTGATGTCTTTAGCCAAACCTAATGGCTATAGTCAAGCCGATGGACCAATGAACCACTGCCGCCAAACCATTGAACGAAGGAACCATTGAACTAATGAACCAATGCTGTCGAACCATTGAACCAAGGAACCTTTGGGCTATTGAACCTGTAATCTTAGTCACTAGTACTCAACAAACCTCACCCACATGTCCTATTTATCCTTTAGTCATCCCTATTTCTTCTCCACATGTGTCCTATTATCTCTCAATCACCTTTATGCTCAAAGACACTTGTCTTTCTAATTCTAGTTCATCTCTCACATTCCCACAAGTCAAGAGACCTTATTCCATAATCTTCTCATAGTTCTTCCACCTTTAACTCATAGGTCATTTGTGAACACAATGACATGTGGCTAATGTTGTAAATATGTGCCTAAGTGGTGTTGTCATTGATGTCAACATATCCTTGTTGCCATTGGTGTCAATTGTATCATATTTTGCTATATGTATAGAAGACCAGACTATTGAGGATATTGAGAAAATTAATGACAATCAATGCATGCGGATCATATGACTATATAGAGGATTGTCAAAGGTTGCTTTAGTTAAGATTTGGGAAGTCCGCATGAAGATTTGAAGAAGTTATGGCCATTTGAGTAGAACCAGATTTTGCAGTATTTAGAAGAGACAATGTGACAATAAGTTGATCCGGATTGCTCTGCAGTGAAATATTATGGTCTGCGGATCTGAAGGCATGTTTGGGAAGTCAGTGTGTAGCATCAGCTACACTGGTTCATGGTTTGGAGGTCCACAAGCTATCTTTCTAGTTTGATAGTCATGACAGATACTGTTCTTGAGGTTCTGGAGGAAGATACATATGATTCTGGTAATATGGTTTAGAGTGAATGTTATTGGTGAATTCAATGTGCTTGTGGAGGTCTATGGATTGTGTGGCTACTATGTTGGATGTCCGCATTGAGGTTTAAGCTTGTTGATTGAAGATTTCTTCTTTGAGGTTGATGTTCTTCCCAGTCTTGGCCGACCAGATGTTTCTGACGTGTTGCGGATGATCCAAAGAGCATTTTATGAAGCATGGTATGTTAGTGGAGAAAGTTTCATGTTCCAGTTATGCTTGGCCAACAGTGTAAAGATCCGCATTAAGTTTAGCCGACCTTGTTGATCATTCCAAGGTTGATGAAGTGTATAAATACTTATTGAAGAGTTGTGGAAAATTATCCTTGTAAAAAATGAATTAAATCCGAAGAAGGGATCAAAAGCAAAGCAAAGAAGAAGAAGAGCGAAGGGAGTATAAAGTGGAGAGTCAGTGAAGAAGTATTTGAAGATTGAAGCAGAAGTTTTGTGAGCACTCAAAGGGACTGATTTAGGCATGAATGTAGATGTTATTTCTCAGTTCATTATCTCTGTGTAAACCATAATTTCTTATAGGTAGTGAGCTCTGGGCAGTGAGCCCGAAGGCATGTGCCTTCTATTTTATTAAGTACTTTTAATAGGGTACACATTCTTGTGGGTTAACCCCCACTGTGGTTTTTCCCTTAACCAGGTTTTCCATGTTAAAACTCTGGTGTTGTATGTTCATGTCGTTTATGCTCATATGTTGATTTATGCTTAATTGTTTACATCATTAATTTGGTTGAAAATTAAGAAAGAAGTTTTGAAAGTTGAGAAAAAGAGTAAAGATTTAGGGACAACTGATTCACCCCCCCCTCTCAATTGTCTGGACTATTTCCAATAGCTCATGGATCCACTTATTCCTCTACCTTGTAAATGTAGTAGGAACATTTCCCATGATTATTTCCCTCAACTCCATCTCAACCATACACATCACAGATAATTCCTCCAGACATGGATCATTGACACTTGGACTTGGCCTCTCTTAAGCTTATAAAAGTAAGGTCCTCATACCCATTTTGCATCCACCCAAGCTTTAGCAATCTTATTCTGCAGAAATCCTACTAGCATGTCTTTGGCAAAGTATCTTCATTGCACTTGCATAATCTCATTATCATCACAATCATCCAACCATGTCTCCATATCTCCATTATCCATCATCATAGAGTTGCATTGTTAGTTTAATCTCCATTGCATTATCCATCTATAGCCATTCTCCTATTGTCATCTTCAATAGCAAGGAAGTAGAACTTCTGAGAGCTCAAATCATACATAAGATCAATACAAGATAGGCAACAAAAGACACAAGGTAAATTGGGTTGCAAAGGTATTATCTTTTGTTTGCTTGCATTTATCTTATTTCCATTGAAGTTATTGGATATTTAGTAGTTTTTACTATGATTTAGAAATTCAATCACATTACTAATCAGTGTTGTCCATAATCGTTGTTCCTTAATGATAACCATTGCCTTAATCATTTCAATAAATCTGTTACACTTAATTTAACATGATGGCTACCTATATAATAATGAATGATTGTTCATTAGAATGTCATCGTAGCATACTAATTATGATAATCATTGTAAACTAACTGTTCCACTGCCATTCTTTTCATATTAATTGTTTTCCTATGTATAACTATATTGATCTTATTCAATAGTCATTACTCATTTGCATATTATCTTTGACTGTCTATTTATAATTATCACTGACCTAATACATATGGTAACTAAGTCATTTTGTCTTATATGGGGCACTTCCTTGTGAGAGAGTTGATCCCCTTATTATAAATGGGATATCACAGTCCAACCCGCCCAAAATTGCTTGTCCTCAAGCAATTAGACCTATGATACCTCTAAAACCATCGATCTCCTCAAAGAATTGTTGTTAGTATTCTTGTCTTAGTTCCATTGTCCTCATTGTTCTTTAAGATCATAATGTTTGATGATGTTCCCTAAATGACAAATATTTTTTGGTTCATGTGTTTGTATTTTCCGATATCCCTCAACAATAAGCATTGGTAACTAATGATAAGTTTTCTCTTGTCCTTAGAGAGAAGGACCCAAAAGACATCTTGATCTTTGATCCCAAAATTCAATCTTGTACTTGTCATCTTGTAGTTTACCCTATGTTCAAATTCAATGATCATGTTTTGGGGAACAATTGATTATATGATGTCATTTGTGCAAGTATTCAAACAAGGTTTGTGATAAGCTAATTTCTTATGAGGAGTTTATTGGGTTTTGAATCACTTATCTTAGCCAGATATCTATTATACCTATACATACAAATTGCTACAATAGTTAGTCATTATTTAGCAAGTAATAGGTTTTACTCTAATATTCAATTTTGTCCTATTTTCCAATTCCATTGGGGGTTTTATCCTCCTCTTTACATATCTCTATGTTTTGGTACTAAATTTGTTTTCTCATATTTTGGGGAAAGCATTTATTTATTTAGATAATATCAATTTTGGTAAATGAGAATGATCCTTACGTAACAAATTTGGTATAACTGGATGAGTATCACTTACGAACCTAATACTGATATCCTTGATCTTTAATCATGAATGAGGGATTACTCTTAAAAGAAGAAGACCCTTGGATAAAATGATCTACCCTAAATGTTACATGTAGAAAAATAAGACAAAGTTCATTAGATCAATGTTATAAGTTACAAGGTAGATCATATGATATGGGCTGGATTGTCTCATCTTTGTTTCAATGAGAGTAGATTTGATGTTTAAGTTTGATGAAGATATCTTATTATAAATTTCCCCATTTATTTAAGATCTTTCTCCCCATTTGTGGGTTCCTAGTTGTCTTCATTATGTCCCCTCAAAATTTTTGTTTTGGATTTTAACAGATTGACCTTCCTAGGTAGATATGATACCTTAGTGGTCCTAAGTTTCAATTGAACTCTTTAATGATGTTTGGATATCTTTCTTGGATGAAATGCCCTTCCCCCTTTTTTACCTCGTAAAGTAATCTTAATACACACATACATAGATATACGTAATGATGCATATGCGATATGTAAGACATGAAGTATACCCCTAAATACATGTGAGGCATGAATCATACATGAGTACCCATGATACATGAAATATAAGCATATGAAGTATACACACACAAATATCATACATGTCATACACAAAGTGCATAATACACAATGTATATGACGCATGAAGCACAAACATAGTGTACACAAGTATACGCATGTAATACTTGAAACATATAGCATACGCTTGATACATACAAAATATACACATGTAATACACAAGCATGAAGCATACACATGTAACACATTAAGCACGATTCATAAAGTATATACGTAGGACGCAAAGCATGAAGTACAATACATGTGAATACACAAAGTATATGCATGAACATATGTAGTACATGAAGCATGAATATACGTAAGACATGAGATGTGAAGCACATACATAAATACACGAAGTATGCACATGAGTCATGTAAGTCACAAAGCATACACATGAATGTACATACACAAGTCACAAAGTATACACTTGAATATACATAAGCCATGGAGCATATAAGTCATACACCTGTATATACGTAAGTCATCAAGTATATGCTGGTCACAAAGTATACATACATAAGTTGCAAAGTGTACAAATGCACGCAAGTCGCAAAGTATACACATGAACACCAGTAAGTTACAATGAATACAAGCAAGTCACCAGTATTCACTACATACAGGAAGCTTGAACCATATACGTGAATGCATGTAATGCATGTCATGAAATACACTTGTAAATACACAGAGTAAAAAATGTGTAATACATGTAAGCCACAAAGTATGAATACACAAAGTCACCAAGTGCACACACGAGTCATAAAGTGTTCACATGAATACACATAATTCTCAAGGTATGACTACAAGTCACAAGGTATACACATGAACGTATGTTGCAAAGAATACACTTGAATACACTCAAATACAAATACAAGTCATAGAGTAGATACTCGAATACAAATACAAAGTCATAGAGTAAACACTTGAATACAAATACAAAGTCATAGAGTATACACTCGAATACATAGTCATAGAATATACACTTGAATACAAAGTCATAGAGTATACACTTGAATACAAATACAAGTCATAGAGTATACACTCAAATATATAGTCATGAAGTATACACTTGAATACAAATTCATAGAGTATACACTTGAATACACATAATTCACAAGGTATACACTTGAATACACTCAAATACACATAAATCATAAGGTATACCCTTGAATACACTTGAGTACACATAAGTCACAAGGTATGAATACACATAAGTTGTATTAATACATGTAAGTATACCATCAGACAACTGGGATAGAGATTTGGTGCATCCCATACTACATCGTGGATCCTTCCACCATCCCTAGGTCACCAAGTATACACAACAAGCATGAAACATACACGCAAATACATGTAATGCACAAAGTATTCATAGGATGGCAGGAAAGATGCTCTGATACCATGTGTAATGTCCCCTATTGGAACAATACTAAATTTACCCTAAGAATTCAAATACCCCAAGTTTAGGGTTAGGGTTTCAGAATTACCATTTATGTTACCTTCCAATTTGCATAATTCTTGTGCCCTAAATCTACAATCATAACATAAGAAACATGTATATACAAGATATAGGTATACAAACATGCCTCTTGAATTATTAATGTTAGATAAGATTTCCCTGCATTCAGATTCACAAACAATATTCCATTTATCCATTCACTCCACTCCATTATAGTGGGGATGACAAAACATTTATTGGCACATGATGCCTCCATGCAGGCCCTTATGGGGGGCATGGTAGATCACATGTTCAGTTCCTCCATACAAACCCTAACAGGGGTTTAGTAGGATCAAACTATCATACAAAGCCTCCATACAAGCCCTTACGAGCGGTATGGACGGGGTGCAGATTAGACTTGCCCCCAAACAAGCCTTAGGGGGGTCTAGCAGGACTGCTTGCCTATGGTCTATTTGTCATTTCCCTCCTATGATGGGTTGTTATATTAAAGCTAACAAAGAAATATTTATATGGATTCAAAGTTGACATGTTCACAATATTATATATGATGCACCATAAATATAATGGCCTTGAATGTATTTTTACTTGTAGATCTGAGTCTATAATATATGAATGTCACAGTCTACTTTTTATCTCCAAGTTGAATGCTCTTAATATTTCTGATGCTTGCTCGATGGATAGATCTAATATTATATTTAGTGATATAGTGATTTAATGATCACTGGCTGATACAAGACTGATATATATTTCTTCTACTATTATAATATGTATAATCTCTTGTTATTCCCTTATTTTCCTCATAATCTAGTGCCTGCTGATATAAGGAGACTGTTATATGTATATGTACGTTATATTCTATATTATTCAGAAAATATCTTATTCCTTATTCTATATTGCTTGTAGATTGGATTCACTTCCATATCAGTACTGTTATGATGAATTAAATCCTTATATCTCTCATCAGGGGTGCCTTTGGTGAGTAGTTGTGCCTACTCCTAGATCATACCTTTTAGTGGATCTATTACCTTTTCTTAACTACTAGCTTTACTAATCGGTGTTGTCCATAATCATTGTTCCTTAATGATAACCATTGCCTTAATCATTTCAATAAATCTGTTGCACTTAATTTAACATGATGGTTGCCTAGATAATAATGAATCCCTATTCATTATAATGTCATCGTAGCATACTAATTATGATAATCACTATAAACAAATTGTTCCACTGCCATGCTTTTCATATTAATCGTTTTCCTATGTATAACTATGCTAATCTTATTCAATAGTCATTACTCATTTGCATATTATCTTTGACTATCTATTCATAATTATCGCTGACCTACTACATATGGTAACTAAGTCATTTTGTCTTATATGGTTGCAAGGGAGTCAGTCCCCTTATTATAAATGGGATATCACAATTGCCATAAGAAGTTCCAATGATGCTTCTCAACACCACCAAGTCTTTGATTTGTAGGTACAAACACATGCAAACCTTTTTTTCATGTACTAAAGTTCTAAAGTTTTAGAATTCAGGGTTGTACATATAGATTAAGGATGCCCTCACAACCTCAATCCATAACACTACATAGTTTCAATTTTCACATCACAAATATGTCATAACCTTCTATCTCTAAATTTAATCTCAAATTCTCATTTTTTTTCTTTCTGCCACTATCAAGTTAGTCTCCCTCTCTATGAGGTACACATCAATTTTAGTTATTTTATTCTTGTTTTAGTTCTAGATTCATTATTTTTAGTTGTGTGTCTAGATTCAACTCCCTTATCTAGGTTGATTAATATATTTATTGCCTTATTTAATTAATTAACCTAGATATAGAGGGTGTTTTATTTCTTTACAAAAATGAAGTATAAGTTGAAGTATGAAATATAATTTGGTAGAGTTATTTTTTGTTTATTTAATAGATTGTTCAAGAAATTATGTAATTATGTTCTTACATTTATATATTGTTTAAATAAGTATATATGTTAGGAAAGGTGTCTCTACCTTGCATCCTAATCTTCAAATGTTATTTCTAGACTATAGAGGTCATTTTTGGCCCCAAAATTACCAAAATAAGCCTTAACAAACTAAAGCAAGTTATGGTGATGTAGAGCTCTTTGAGATCTTTAATTTTAAAAAGGGCTCAATCAAGTTCCCAAATTAAAATTTATGGCCTTCGTAAGTTAGGCTCCCACTTCAAGAATGTAAAAGCATCTATGATGCATAAGAGAACTATAAGAGGGAGTTACACATGTTAGCTAAGAACATTCACCAACTTATGACATGTCATTATGACTTTCATAAAACATCTTTGGAGGGTTTGAATAAGACTGTAACGTCGTAAATTGTGCTCACACATAACTTCATGCTCTACTTGGTACTCGCTTTAGCATTCCCTTCCCTTTAACCTCTATGTTGACCTCTTTCTACTTGTCTAAACCTAAAATTGCAAAAGTGCCTTAATCCTAGCAATGTCCCAAGCTAGCATGACCTTTTAAGACCTAAAGTTGCTTGGACTGGAGCGCTAGGCACGGAAGTCTGCACCAAGTGTTGGCATCCCGATAACGTCTTCCAGTTTGTCAACTCATTTTAGAAGGTGTGTTTTTACTTGTGCAACATTCCAAGATCTTCTACATGCCTATCCACACCCAAATAGCTCTTTGCCCAACTTTTTGCCCTCCTTCCTTTTCTATAAAAACCCTTTCACTTTGCCATTCAAGAAACCACGATTTTCACAACAAATCTCTATTGAACGGATTACTCATTATCATATTACTTATACCATTGTATCTGTATGTTAGCTATCTATTGTAGGTTATTGATTTCATGTGATTCACTCCTATTCTTCTTTCACAGTCAGACATGATCGCCATCCTCAAATAATAGAGTCTCCTTGTTCTTTGACGTGATAGCCTTCTAGTGAGTCTCTTGTAACCATCTCTTGCACATTGCATTCATTTCATTTGGATTAATGCTAGTCTTTATTATTTGAAGTATTTAATCATTTATCTTGAATACATTATTGTTTTTCACTGCTCGCCGCTATTCTAAACACAGAATACAAGAGCACACACTTTTTTATCATCATATTTACATCTGGCTGTTGTAGAAATACCAAAATTGGGTTTGACTAGGGCAAAATTCTATACAGCCCAACCTTTTTCCTTTTTTTTTTGCAAGTTGAGCATTAAGTGAAGAAGGATCTCAAATGCACGAGTGTTTGCACAACTCTTCCCTTTCCTTGTCTTTTTTTTAATTTCTAGTTAATTTTGTCAATATTCAACTTCTATACATTAATTCTCATCTCTGTGGTCAATAGGATTTACTGAAACTCGTGTGAAACTGTATGCATACGGATTGTAGTTTTCGAGGTCGTATGAACTATAACACCCATCACAGACCTCCATGCTAAGTTCTGGTGTCCTTGGCATTGAGCTCCAAATCTTGGTGTTAGGTTCCCTATTATTGTTATTTTAGCTTCTAGATCAATTTCTGTGAATTTAATTCTCTGTCTCTACTTATTTTTGTGTTTTCTGTTATACTTAGTTAGTTTTATTAGTTTAATTAGTTCATTTCCACTTTGATAGCAACAAAAGAATCCAACCCGGATAATATTTCTCTTCCTAATTGGATAGTAGCAAGATATACATCTTTGTTGGCTGGGATTCTAATGTGTGTGATTGAAGTTTGTTATAATTAGCAGTAGTTTAGTTAGATTCAAATTTTCAACATCTCACAAAGACAAATTCAAGCACCCAAGTTGGGAAGATAACTATGACATGTTATGACAAAATGTTATAAGACTTCCCTTGGGATTTGGTTGCTATTTTTGGGTGGTATTAGCTCATGGTTTTGTGATTCCGCTTTGGTGGTTTCATGCATTGGTTTATCTATTTATTGGGTGCTTGGGATGGAGTTTATATACTATAATTTGTAGGAAATGCTATGTTGTAAGTATTACTTTAAATCTGACTGTTGATGTTGTCACCTATGAAGGCTCCTTGCCTAGATTATATTGTAATTGATATTGTTGTTGACTAATACATTGGTTTAGAGTTTGAAGGATGATTTTTTTCTAAAAGGGTTTTCCTAAGATACATCATTGTGTTATGGTGAATGATTTTATTGTGTTATTTATTTCCTACAATTTACTTCAGATCATATTTTCTATTCATCTCTTCTCTTAGATTAGAGTAGTAAGTATTTTGGCACCTTAGCTTCCTTTCTTTTGGTTTCAAAGCTTGATCAACTTGGGTCCTAAGTGGTACGAACAACACTTTTTATACTAATTGTGGAGCATTGTTAATTCCCACTGAACCTAATGCAACTAAGGCATGCATGTAACCCAATGGATGGCCTCATCCTAAATCAAGAAACTCAATGAGTGAAGACATGCCACATTTAATTTATCAACCTAGGGACATGTTTCTTAGTATGATGTCGATACTATATGTATAGCTGGAGAATTCTAGATGGTTAATTGAGTATAGCTAGTAAATGGAAATTACTGTAATATTGGAAAAAGGAATTCAATACTTGGAATAAGAGAGATATCAATAAGTTCTAAAAGTAATCTATATAACTATTTTTTAACTACATCAAAATAATAACTAAAACAAAATCAACAAATCTAGTTCTAAGATCTAAACCTAATCACATATGTCTAATACAAATAGGTGGTAGCCTACTGCAAGTGGGCCCTGACTTGGGTTGACTCTTCCTTTTTTTATCAACTACTCAATTGAATCAATGCATTCACTTATTCACCATAGATCAAGAACAAGAATAATAGACAATCTAGAATAATACTCTATTTATTGACTGTAATGAGAATCTGCTACAATCATAAAAAATCTATCTATCCTACATACACTGGGTGAGACAAAGATATATGTTAGAAATATAAGAAGTGCAGAATTTAAATAATAGTGAATTAGCAATAAAAGCACAAAATAGACAACACAAATTTACGTGGAAAACCTGGTAATGTACCAAGAAAAAACCATGGGCAAAGATCTCTCAATTTTATTCTCAAAAGAAAATTTGCAGTCACAAAACTTTTCTTATGCCTTAGGATTCAATCTCAACAACCTTAAGTAGTCACAAAAAAACACATGCAAAAACTGATCAACTCTAAAGATAGATCTCCATGCATAAAAGCATGAGTGGCACTTTCACATGCAATTTTGCATGGTGTACACGTGAAACTGGCCAAACAATTTTTTTTGACTCGGCCATGCCTTCGGTGTGCATGGGGCTAAGCCCAACCCCCCTGCAACCACCTATCCAACAACCTTTCAGGTTTCCATTTCTTGGCCTTCGGCCCCACCGAGTAGGTACCTAGGTCACTAGATGAGATCTCATGTTGACTGCTCATTACTGCTGGAATAAGTCAAACTGACTTCACATTTGAAAAATATACACCCATTTACAGTCTATGCATTAATGAGAAATAATAGCTAACTAATCCAATTCCCTTTGCATAAGGGAAGGATCCCTTATTATTGAAGAGTCAAAGTAAAACTAGGAAATAAAAATTGAACAATTAGAGAGGAGAATTTTGATTAGGACATTGGAATGAACAAATTCATCCAAGAAACATGGAAGCAATTATTCTTTCTTAAACCAGTCTCAACACATTTCAATTGAGAGTAAGTACTTCACCACTTGTTACATATCCCTTCTTGACGTCTTATGGATCTTATATTCATCTGTATGGAAGGAACATGTTGCTGCTGGACACCTACCTGTGACTACATGCTTTGTTGTAGGAGTCAATTCTTTGGCTGCAGGAACTCTTTCGACTTAGCTGCATGAACTATGCGGCCTTTGCTATAGGTTAGTGCTCTTAGTTGTTGTAGGAAGAATTTAGTCCCAAATAAATCTCCAATTACAAAGATCATTGTAAATGCACTTTTCACACTACATATAAATATATGAAAACAACTATTTTAACCGTGTAACATCTATTAAAACAACATATAATTAATATAGTGCTTTATCCAAGTATTATATAAAGTCTTGGTTCAAAAAGGATGAAAGTGTCTATTGGAATGTATCTTAGAAACAGGAAAGACAGAGATTAAAAAGATAATAATAAGGCTCATCATCACCCCCAACTTAAAGAGTTGATTGCCCCCAAGCAACTATGGCTTGGAAATATACATGAGGGAAATTTTTCTGTAGTCATAGGGGTCCACATGTCCTTCTCCTTCTTTAAGAAGAATGCTTTATGTCCTTCAATCTGCTCCCATCTTTCACCCTATAGATTCTACTACCACTCCAATGAGGAATTGGAAACCAAAGAATAGGTGCTTGGAAGGCAAGTGGTAGCCATGTTAATCCATTTGACCTATCCATATTGATATATGTGTGCCCCTACTTATGGCTGCATGAAATTTATACATATAATGTGGCTCTTTCCTTCTTAGCTCTATTTTAAGCTCTTGCCACCTTACTTTACTGAAGTCAAATGCTTCCTTCCCTATTTTCTACAAGGTTTCCTGATATAGTGTATAAATAGTCTACTTGTCATGATGAAGCTTTCTGGGCATAGTTGGATCTTCTTGCATTTCAATCCATTTCTCTACAACATAATTGGGGTTATTTTCTTCCCCTCTGATCTGTAAGGAAATGGACTTTTCCTACTCCTTGTAATTTGACATTTGTGTCCCCATTCTATGTTCATTCTGTATGAAAGAAATACGTTCTTTAATCTGCACATCCCCCATGTAAAGGTTTAGGTTCCAAGATAGATTATAGGGCACAACCATGTTGTGTAGATAAAACTCACAAAGTTGATTCTAGAGTTCAGCAGAGGATGTTCTAAAGATCTAAAAGAATTTCCTAACTATATCAACTTGAGGTGGGAGATCACCAAAAATTTGCATAAACTAAAAATTAATAATATTTCCTTCAAAAACAATGCATAAACTCTAGAAGGTGGCCTACATTGCACAATTTGACTTGTCAAATCTGCCATAGGTTCCATTCTCTATTTCAACTTACTGATTTCTTCATCCTTTTCACTTAATTTCTCATTAAATTTTCACTCCATTTCCTCCTCTTCTTTCCATTTCTTTTTTATCAATTTGATTTCTTCATCCCTTCTCCATAGTAAGTATTCCAAGGAAGGTCCATCTATTTGTTTTGCTGCAAGTTGCTTAGAAGGAGTGGCTAAAGTGGAAGGATTGTCCTATTTCTTAAGCTGAGTAACAAATAATACTTGTTCCCCAGCTCCCTCTATTTTCTTATCCATCTCTTCCATTTCCAATTGAGTTAATTTGTCTAATTCACCACCATTCTACTCATTGGATTTCAGTTGTTCTTCTAGCTACTTATTGGCTCTTAGTTGTTCTTCCAGCTGCTTACTCAACTTGCTTATTTTCCTCAGAGCAGCTTGCAACTCATCCTCATCCCATGTTTCTATCTCTATGGGGATCATTTCCTTTCTTATATTCAGATCAACAAATTTTGAGGAAGACAAGGTAGAGTCTCCTTCAAGGTCAAACCCTAGGCTACTTGACGTGTTGGTTTGATCCCTACTGACAAACATTTCCTCCCTTTTAGAGTCTATGTCAGTCTCTAGGAAAATTGCTTTAGGTGATGATGTAGTAGCCTTAGTCACCACTCCTTTAGTTCTAAGGTGATGAGAGTGCCTTGGCTTCTGTGTTTTTGGAGTGGGGACCATTTTTTATTTCTTTTTACTTGCTTTTGGTGGAGAGGGAGATGCTTTTCATTTTCCTTTGGATTTGGAGGAAGAAGGGGTAATTGTATCTATAGCTGAGGATTCTTTTTATATATGTGGAACAGTTTCAAACACAGACAATAGTTTTCTTGCTTAGATAAGATAGCTTTGGGCATGGATGATAGGGTTCAAACATAGAGGGCAAAGTCTTAGGTGCAGTTGACAAATTTTCATGCACACATGTTACTATAGCCTCATGTGGAGATGTTGCAAGATCCTCAGGGGAAGTTACAGGGCCAAAGGTTGATGCTATAGGACCTTCGGGAGGGGTTGCATGCATGTGGGAAGTGGCTGCATGTTTAGCTAAAGATGCTATGTGCTCCTAGGGTATATTTGCATGTTCTTCTCCCATACCCTCTACCCTTTCTGCCTATATGTTTTCTGTTTGTGGCACATGGATATGCCTTACTTTGATCCTCCAATCATGTGGCCCTACATCTAACATTTCCCTAATACGATGAAGACTGAAAAATGTCTCCCAAGATGCATTAGGAAACTACTCATTGAAGCTCTTTTTTACCAACAATTGAATGAGGCTATGGTGTGACAATGCAGTAGTTGTGCTTTTTTGATATTATTTCACCATTCTTTTTAATAAATTAAATAAGAAATTGGGAATGTTTACGAACCTACCATATCATAGATGGCTTAACAATTTGAAATGTATAGTGTAAATGAAGGATTGCCTACCTTTACAAGTAAGATATTTGATGATGTAGGTGGCTACCTGTGCCCATCATGGTGGTAGTGGCAGATGCCTGGTTCCTTGTGAAGAAACCTCAAATTATTCTTCGGCCTTAGCAAATTAGTTCTTGGAAGCTATTGCATTTTACCTTTCTGGAAAATTCTCACCTGCCGCAAGAAGCCCTATAGATTCTGCTATGGATACTTCCAAAGAATTTATCTTTAACCCCTTTACTAGCGCTTCCCCATTGTTCCAAGTTCTTGTGAAATCAATTGCAATTTCATTATTAAACCCTGCTAACCTTTATAAATAATTCATCCACCCTGCCTGTTGGAAGATGGGAAGGCATTCCCCATCATTCAGTAGGAATGTATGGTCTGTAGGTTCTCTTCTCACTAGCTCACCTCCCATCCTTATGTTATTTCAAATTCAGACAATTTCTAGACATTTTTTTTAAATTCAACAATTTATATATAGGTTCTAGACAATTTTCAAACATAGACAACTCTTAGACAATTCAACAAGCTAGCTAGGGTTAAGTTTGGTGGCCTAAGAGTCTTGTGTTTTTTCTATTTGATATCTACAACAAATGTAGGCATTATTTAAACATTTAAGTTCAAATTGTGTTGCATGTATACAAACATTATGGCTTGTGAGGGTAATGAGGTAAGGATGAAATATTGTACAAGTAATCTGGTACTTGTGCAAGCTAGTGAGTGATTGATGAGATAGTGAATGAGCTGACAAGACTACTACCCCCCAACTTAGTATAGCACATGTCCTCATGAGCTATGTGGATAGTAAACAAAAGGAAAGGGAATGATGACAGGGTGAGTGGAAAATTAAATGGAGAAGCATGTTATTAATTATAAAATGCAATAATGAACATGGCATGAAAAATAATTATTAACAAATATATAAAGTGTGAGAAAAGTAGTTACAAAAATCTTATAGGCATGAAAATAATGGATGATGGTGATGGGCGACAACGGAGGAATTAGAGGCTGGTGTGATCATACCCTTTATTGTTGTTAGAAAATGATGATGTGGTACATGTACTTTTATTGATGATGCGACAACATGCTAATGTGGATATGGACTATTGTTGATGATGCAGTGATATCGACAGTTGTTATGAGTTGCTGTAGGATCATAAACATGAGGCATGAGTGTAGGATCAAATAAGGTAGATGATGTAGGAATGCAGGCGGTGGATGTAACAATAATGGATATGGAAATGTTGTCTATAATATGGTTGGAGACACTATATTAACTTGAAGGTGAGGAGCTGCAGGACAACATTAAGGTTAGGTTGCAGGGAATGTTGAATCAGGGATACTTCTAGAACACATGCTACAAGTCCCTCAGAGAGTGGCTACATGAACATATGCTACAGGTCTCTTGGAGAGTGGTTACAGGATCATATGCTGCAGGTTCTTTGGAGAGTGGCTGCAGGAACATATGCTATAGGTCCTTGGAGAGTGGCTATAGGGACATATGCTACAAGTTCCTTGGAGAGTGGCTGCAAGAACATATGCTACAGGTCCCTCAAAGAGTGGCTACAAGAACATATGCTATAGGTCCCTTAGAGAGTGGTTGTAGGAATAGAAAGACTGACGAAATCAAAAGCTAATGAAGGCCTCCAAGTGAGGGGCAGAATTATTATGGAACCAACAGTGCCCAAATGGGTTTTCACTATTGGTTTTTTTAATAAAGAATAGAAATTATACCTAATTTCTAATAGGGTTTGAGCTAGAAGGCTCATCCTCTATCATTTCATCAGGTACTAGTGATCACATTCCTTTTTCATGTACTAGACATGTTGAATAAATTGTGCCTTAGTGAGTGGCTTCTTGTAAAGTTTTAGACAATGACCATTGACCATTAGTGAAAATCTGACAGGGTCAATGGTGACTAGTTTTACTACTCCATTTGGAAAAACTTCTAATTTTTCATATGGCCCTAGCCATCTTGTTTGTAGCTTACCTTTATGACCTTTATATCTTGAATCATATAACAATACCCAATCACCTTGCTGAAATGCCCTTTTTTTGATAAACCTATCATGCCATTTTATCCTCTATTTCTACACAATATCAGTATGATGAAAAGCTTTCTTTCTTAGTTCATCCAATGCATTCAGTTGAGTGATCCTCTATTTTTGTGCCTTTGAAAGATCTATGCCAAGTTCTAGTGTTATTCTCAAAGTTTTATGTTTAAGCTCAATAGGTATTACTATTGTCTTACCATATACCAAATCATAGTGTGTGAACCTTGTTGTGGTCTTCCATGTTGTCCTATAAGCCCACACTGCTTCAGAAAGGCAATTAGCCCAATCTTTATGGTGTAGAGCTAATTTTTTTGTCAGAATGGCCTATATTTCCCTATTTGTAACCTCTACTTAGCCATTAGATTGAGGATGGTAAGGTGTAGACTTCTTATGTCTAAGTGCATATTCTTTAACAAGCACAACAATCAACTTAGAGGTAAACTTTGGTCCTTAATCAATAACAATTTCTTTAGGCGCTCCATACCTGGTGAAAATTTCTTCATAGAGAAGCTGCTACTTTTTCATCTCTTGCATGTGTAAGAGGCTTGATTTCCACCCATTTTGTCAGGTAATCAATGCAGACCAGTATCTATTCTTTGTTGTTGGACCTTGGATCAATAGGACCTATAAAGTCTAGACCCCATTTGTCAAAAGGTTCTTGAACTAGTTGAGGCTACAGGGGCATTTCATTTGTCCTTGTTGGACTCCCCATTCTTTGACAACGGTCACATCTCCTGGTATATAAAAATGCATCCTTATGCAATGTTGGCTAATAGTATCCAACTTTTAATATCTTGAATGTTGTCCTCTTTTCTACAATGTGTCCTCCACAAGGTTCATCATGGAAAGATTTCAAAATATCATAAACCTCATCCTCTCTAATACACTTGCACATGATGTTATCAGGGCTAGTATAAAAGAGATATCTAGAAATCCAAGAGTATGGGAGACTCTTCTCTACCAATTGGTGTTTTTCCCTTGGTGAGAAATGAGGTGGTGTTCTCTCTACAACCAAATAGTTAGCAATATTTGCATACCATGAAAGTTACATAGTTAAGGCAAACAAATGCTCATCTAGAAATGAATTATCTATAATAGGTTCATTTGCAATAAGGGTTTGCCTAGAAATGAAGTCTGCTACTATATTAGCTTTACTTGGTTTATCTATTATGGTGACATCAAATTAATGTAGTAGCAAAAACCACCTTACTAACCAACCACTAACTATAGGTTTTGACAAGTTGTCATTTAGACCTAACACTTTAGTGGAAAATGTATTAGTTTTGTTGACCGGGTTGTGTCCAAGGCTATCTACAATAGGATGTAGGTTTAGACATCTCATCTTAGCAATAATTTTTCTAGATTTTTAGGAAAGATTTTATAATATAAACCTAACTACAAAGCATATAAACTTAAGCTATAAAGAATATAAACTTTAAATTATGAATTGAATGAAACATTCTAATCTAGGAAAGTAGGAAATACTTCAAATCTAAATTCACACTATCAACTTATATTGAACTCCTGAACTAGGCAAAAGCTCCAGAATTTCTCTTTATAAAAAGTAACTCCAAAACTCTAGAAATTACAAGACAACACACAAAACTCTAGAAATTACAACCATGGATTACACTTCATTGAAAGTAACTAAATACAACACCATGTAGGTTAATATTAACACCATTCTACCATAACGTCATGTAACAGAGGATTATAACATTTCAAAATAGAACAATATAGAAACAAAACATAAATGATAACAAACACATTCACATAACATCAAAGTACTTATCTTTTTCTATTTCCTTCGAGTGGCCAACTCTTCAAAAGTCTTTTATCAACTCAAATCACATTCACCATTAACAACTTTAAAATTCTAATTCACATAAACATCATTCAGTAAAGCTATTTTGACATAGAGCAATTTTTTATTCAATTCATTCAGAATATAATAGTTTGAAATAAAAAAGATAATCTATATCACTTCCAAAATCCTAGATACTAGGGGTGGCTCATCAATGCCACTAAAAAGTCTTAAAAACAAGATAGCAGAAACTAACTGAACAAGCTATCTTTTAAATGCAATACAATAGAGGCTCTGAGTGGAGCTTTAAATGTTTTAATTTGTTTTCTAAATAATAGAATGATAAATAACTGTTAAGTGGTTAGATGGTACTAAATGACTGAAGTCTTCAATCTCGAGTCCCTTGAAATTCTGATGCCCTAGACTTATGACACCGTTGACTCCAATTTGCATTTATATCCATTCTTCCCACTTCATTATATTCAAAAACCTATAGAAGACACATAGATCTTTTCACAAAATGATATCAATAGTAGTAATAAAATCTAGTCAATTCAAGAACAAAGATTTGTACAATACTCTTTCAAAATAGACAATTATTGCTCCTAAGACTAATAAATTGGCATAGGCTTGGGTTAGCTAATAGCACAAAAGGGGTAATTAGGCTGATACAAAGATGAGGTTATTTGTACCTCATCATTCCTCCCCCTCTTAAGAGTGAGCAGGTCCTCCTGCTCTTTGCTATGAATGCTCTCTCTTCTTCTTTGCTTCCCTTTTCTTATTTAGCCCCTCAAACAATACACTAAGGTCATATGCGTCACCTGATTCTAGATCCTGATGGTCATTATACTTAACAAACCCTTTGTGTAATTTTACTTTTACTTTCCAAGTCTGAAGGTCCCCTAGAGACTGCTCTGAAGTGACAAACTACGAGTGGAGGTAGTAAGAACAAAGGAGGTTTGTATCTCATGCCAATCCATTTAGTTTTGAGCTATTGTAGTATCTTTGCTAGTGCTTCTGCTCTCTTGTAAGACCATCTCAAGTTAGTAGGGGAGATCATCTCTCTTCTCCAGAAGCAATTAGTTATTATCTCTCCTCTTCAAGTACATCAGAAGAGGACTATATATGTCCTCACATGCATTCAATGCCTTGTTGAAGTCCTCAAAATAGATCCTAGGGCTGTCATTATACTTTTCTTTCTTAGATTCATATTTCTTTGTCAATTTAAATTGCTTCTTGAATGCATGTCTTATGATAGGAATGCCTCATGAGAAGGCTAACTATTTTCTCTGCTTGCAGATACTCTTGAGTTCTCTCATGCCAACTAATCTGGTTTTGCAGGTTAGATAGAAAGGCCCTGAGCTAAACTTCTCCCACAAACAGATTGATGAAAAAGTCATTATGTTTTTCTAAAATCAAATTATGAATAAAGAATTCACACAACAAATTTTGTTCATTAGGCGGCAAATTTTTTAAGGTTTCTAAAAATTGCTTATTATACGAATCATAAGGAAGATTGCAGGAAATTCTGAGTAGCTTCCATCTCAAAGCCTGTTCATTTAAAAACATAGAATACAGTCTAGAAATCTTTATAAAGGCTAATAACAATTCTCCTATCTTGCATGCCTCTATTTTTGCCTCATATAGCCTATCAAAAGTTTCTTTTAACAAGAGTAACTCCTTTAATCAAGCATTCTCCACTCCATCTTGTCTTAAAAAGTAACATCTTTCAATCCATTTTCTTAACAAGGGAGGTATATGAACCTGAAACCATTCCATCTTTGTAGGCTCTATTTGGATTCCATGGTTGGTTTGGTTTTTAACTCATGCAGCTCTTGTTCTAATTCTACAGTTTGACTGAGGGCTGCATTTAATTCCTGTTTATGATTTTCTTTCTTTTCTAGAAAAGCTTCGAGGAATTCTATGAAATTGTCAATCTTTTGATTTTCCCATCTTTATTAGACAGGGTTGCCAGTTGTCCTTGGTTTCTTTTCTTCAGATAGTTCCAATTGGGTTTGTAAGATTGAGATGAGTTCATCTTTCTGTTGCAACTTAGTTTCCAAATATCCTACTTTTTGTTCTAAAGATTTATTCAATTACTATACTATTTCTTCCTTTGATCAATGCTTTGTTTTTGTACAAAAATCTGCTCATCACTTTGTTGTACCTGATTTCTTAATTGTATAATCTCCTCTTTCAATTTACTCAATTCAATTTCAATTTGACTATGCTCTACATTATCTACATTTGTTGAAAAGGGTGACTTAAAAACTTCTATGTTTTGATCAAATACATTTTCTTCATTTGCCTCTTCCTTAGGGCTTTGCTCTGTTTCACCTACATTCCCTGCTAGAGGTGTCTGTTCACTCAACAAGTCTGTCTCAGGCTAATTTTGTTCCCCTAACTCCTCTTGTTCTTTCCCAACTGGACTAGTTTGTTTCATGACTTTTTCTTTGTTATCTTTTCCTAGGGTCTCACTCACACTCGGTTGTTTGTCATGCCTCTTCCTTTTTGGAATAAGAGGGTGTTCAAATGTGGCATAAAAAACCTACATCTACAACTAGCCTTTTACTTCTTCGTGGAGGAGGGGGCCTCTGCAATCTTTGCTTAGGGTGCTGGTTTCTAGCCCTAGGTGGACTAGTTTCTTGCTCCTCTCCAGAATCAATAACTTCTACATTCCTTTGTGTTTCTAAAGCCTCTGGAATATTGTGAGCCCTAGGGGAATTATTAGTTTCTGAAGGGTGTGGAACATGTTCTGGTGCTTCCTCCTCCAGAGTCCCTTGGGTTTGTTGGGGTTTAGGAGAAGGTTCTTTAGGGTTTTTTGTGACCATACCAAGAGATTTCCCTCTCTCAAATGATTTTGCAATTGTTGGGGTTTCAAATTTCGAAATACCACTTATCTATTTTTCTTCTCTTTAAGAGTTGGTGCTTGCAAATCAGGGTAATTAGGCCATGGTGTTTCAAGGGTCCATACCCAACATTATATCTTTCTACCATATTGATTATAGAATTGAACACGAGGGAAGGGATATTGATTCTGAGTTTAGGTTGCTTGGCGCCATGGTGCAAATGAATGAGCAAGTGAAAAGGAGGCTCTACAATGGTGGCACATTAGCCATCACAGGTGAAATATTTAATAATCTAGGCTACTATTTTTTTCTAGGGTTCTAAAATTGACATTCTTTGGATACCCTTTTTTTGACCCCTAGGACCTATGACCAATTGAGGTTGAGGTTCCCCTTCTCGAATAAAGAGTTCTATCATTTTCTGATAAGGAATGTTTGTTTCTTCAGCCAAATATATACCTTCATTTTCAAGTCCAGAAATATCATAAATAGTTTGGGCACTTACCTTGAATTTTCTCCCTCGTACTATGGAATGCCCTTCTGTGAAGTTATCGACAAATTATTTAACTAATTCTAGGTTGTAACCCTCAAACTTCTTAATAAAATTTATCTAGCCTACCACCTGGAATAGTTCTGTAATGTTCTACAGAGCTAGGATTTTGTCCACAGAGGGTGGTTCTAATTTTTGCTTTGCCTCCATGTTAACTATCTTGCAATTGCCCTCTGAATTGCTTACTGAACTGTATGGTCCTTAGCTGAAACAATGAAATACTAGGCTTGCTGAACTACATTACCAGCTGAGATTAATGGAATAGTGAAGTTATAGCTAGTTACAAATTTGTTAGAATCAATGAAGTAAAAAGGTGACATGACGTATTTTCAAATCAGCATGCCAACCTGGACTCCCTACTCATTATTACTTTCTAAATATGCAGAATAAAAGTGCCGCCATTTTCCTCATTTGAAGTGCAGTTAACATGAATTTCTTATTTTGGGAAAAGGGGAAAAATGTCCCAATTTATTAAGTCCTAATAATAATTTATTGCCTAATTAAGAAATAGTTTATACTTACCTCACATCCATAAGTCTACTTGAATCGTTCCACTTTTGCTAATGACAAGAACACATTATGATTTTATGCATCATTAATGTGAAACTTTTGTTGGGATGGTTAATAATGGTTCAATGGATTTATTGATGAGGTTGATGATGTGGGTTGGGGTGTTTAGCATTATGACTTCCAAGTGGCCATAATAATAATTATTTATTATGATAGAGGATGGTAGCATAAGGAATTCATTTTAATGAATTCCATGGTACAGAGGTATTGGATGGCAGAAAATGGTATGAGCAGGTGTGGCTAAAAATTCTGAAGTATTTGTGAAGGGCTAGAAAGTTTCAGAGCATTGGTGATGGATGCGATTGAAATAGACATAGAAGGAACAAATCAATGGAGTTCCAGAGCATCACTGAAAGATGCAGCTGGGATGCATCAACAAGGTTCCAGAGCATTGCTAAAAGATGTGGCCAGAATGAAGGAACAAAGTTCTGGAGCATCGCTGAAAGATGTCACATGAATGAAGGAACAAAGTTTCAAAGCATTACTAAAAGATGCTGTTGGAATGAAAGAACAAAGCTCTGGAGCATCATTGAAAGATGCAGCTGGAATGAAGGAACAAAGTTCCAGAGCATCATTGAAAGATGCGACTGGAATGAAGGAACAAAGTTTCGAAGCATCATTGAAAGATGCAGCCAGAATGAAGGAACAAAGTTCCAGAACATCACTAAAAGATGTCACTAGAACGCAACAATAAAATTCCAAAGCATTAAAGAAAGATGCAACCAAAACTTAACATGACCAGGAATGAAATTCTAGAGCATCAGTAGAGGATGCTACCGAACTTAGCACGACCAGGAATAGAGTTCCAGATCATCAGTGAAGGATGCTACTGAAACTTAGCATAAACAGGAACAAATTTCCAGAGCATCGGTGAAGGATGCTACCGAAACTTAGCACAAACATGAACAAAGTTCTGGAGCATCGGTGAAGATGCTACCGAAACTTAGCATGAACAAGAGCGAAGTTTTAGAGCATCGGTAAAGGATGCTACCAAAACTTAGTATCAATAGGAATGAAGTTCCAGAGCATCGGTGAAGGATGCTACCAAAACTTCGCATGATCCTCAGGAAAATTATTGCAAAACAAGACTAAAATTTAGATAATTAACTTGAAGTATACAACAATTTAGACAAATACTCAAGAATTTACATTTTTTTTGGTTAGAATTTATTTATGTATCTTTTACCAAGGTAGATTTGATACATTGGTCCCCGCCTTGCATTTTTACCATCTTTGTAAACTCTTCTTTTCTTATAGGTTTTGGTAAAGACACAATCTATGACCATTAACTACAAGTATTTTAGTGTCACCATCTATGGGTTTGAGTTGCAATGCTCCATTTTGAAACACTTCAGAAATTTCATAAGGTCCCAACCAGTGAGTCTAAAGCTTACCTTTTTGATCTTTATATCCAAAGTCGAATAGCAACCTCCAATCACCACTATGGAATTTTCTTTCTTTTATATGCTTGTCATGCCATGCCTTTTTTTGTTGTTGAACCAATTTGGTCTGGTGGATGGCTTCAAGGTGAAGTTCATCAAGTTCACTAAGTTGTAGGACTCGTTCAACTTGGGCTCAATCAAGGTCCAAACCTACTTCCGTTGCTATGCTTAGCATTTGTAATTTGAATTCAATGGGTAGGAGAGGTTTCTTTCCAAAAACCAATTCATAGGGAGTAAGACCGGTGGTCGATTTCCAAGTGGTGTTGTAGGCCCAAACTGCCTCGTACAGTTTTTGAGCCCAATCCTTTCTTCCTAATTAAACTATTTCTGTGAGGATGTTTTCAAGTTCTTTATTTGTTACTTCCACCTAACCATTTACTTATGGGTGATAAGGGGATGATTTCTTACAACTCACTTGGAAATGATCAATGACTATAGGTCTCCCCACTCGTTGACATTCATCACAATGATAGATAGTTTTTAACATATTTGTGCATGGAGGGCCAGTAGTATCATGTGCCTAAGATTTTATGGGAGGTCCTTTTCACTAAATAATGACCTTTGGAGGGGTCATCATGGCATGCTCTTAGTATATTGTATGTTTCATATGATTTGATGCAGCGGCGTAAAACCAGATCAAGTCCGCTTTTGGACAGTATCTGGTTGATCCATTTGAACTAGGCACTTTCTCTGATGAGATATTTCTTCTATTTTGATTTAAAGTCTGGTGGAAACTCAGAGGTGGCTAAATAGTTGGCCATGTCTACAAACCAAGGCATTTTAATGGAGATGGAAAATAGGTTTTCGTCTAGAAATTCATCTTGAACAGGGTCACATTCTCCATTGTCTTGTTTAATCTTGGATAAAAAGTTTGTTACTATGTTAAACTTCCCAGGTTTGTTAATGATAGTTATGTTGAACTCTTGGAGAAGTAGTAGCCATATGATTATTTTGCCATTCACCATAGGTTTATTCATTAGGCACTTTATGGTTGAATGGTATGTAAAGATAGTTACCTTGTACCCTGTAATGTAATGTCATAATTTGTTGATTGCATGAACCACAACTAAGAATTCTTTCTCCGTAGTGGTGTAGTTCCTTTCGGTGGGAGTTATATTCTTACTGATAAATTATATAGCATATTTCCCTCCATTTTCATCTTCTTGGCCTAAAACTGCCCCAATTGCATCATTGGACGCATCTGTGTACATATGGAAGGGAAGGCTCTAGATAGGTCCTTGTAATATTGGAGCGGAGGTAAGCTTTTCTTTAATGATGTCAAATGATGTTTGACATTCCATAGTCCAGGAAAATTTTACATCCTTTTGAAGGAGGGAGATCATAGGAGCTACAATTTTACTGAAGTTTTCTATGAACCTTTGGTAGTATCCAGCATGTCCTAAGAAACTCCTGACATATGTTTGGTTTTTTGGGGTTTCAAGTTTTTGTATTACTTTGATATTTTTAGGATTGACTTTTATCCCTTCTACTAAGATGTGATGTCCAAGCACTATCCCCTATTGCACCATGATTAGACATTTCTCATGACTTAAGGATAATTGATTATCTTCACATCACTGCAATACTTTGTCTAAATTTTTGAATGCTTCGTCAAAGTAGAGCCATATACCGTGAAGTCATCCATGTAGACTTCCACACAATCATTTACAAGTTTAACAAAGATTGCTAAAACAACCTTTTGGAATGTTGCAAGAGTGTTACACAATCCAAAGGGAAGGACTCGGTATGCAAATGTTCCCCAAGGACAAGTAAAAGTTGTTTTGTCTTGGTCTTTTGCTGCTACTTGTATTTGGTTGTATCTGTTGAACCCATCTAAAAATGAGAAATACTTCCTCCCTGCTAAGTTATCTAGGACTTGGTCTATGAAGGGTAGTGGAAAGTAATCCCTATAGGTGGCTTTGTTGAGTTCTCTATAATCTACACAAACTCCCCATTTCCCATTTTTCTTTGGGACAACCACCAAAGGCGAGACCCACTTGCTGTCAGAGATAAGGTAAATGAAGCCTACTTGTAGGAGTTTTTCAATTTCTATTTTAATGATATCTCTAAGTGCAGGGTTAAGTTTGCATTGTGGTTGACAGACTGCCTAACATCTTCAGTATAGATGTGGTGAGTACATACACTAGGATGTATTCCTCACATATCTGTATAGTCCCAAGAAAAAGTTTTCAACCTATTCACCAACACATCAAATAGTTTTAGCTCATCTGTTTCTATTAACCAACTATTGATGTTTAGGGTTTTCCCTAGTAATATCATGATAGTTTTCATTCCTAGGTGGTTATAAGTGACAGTATAGACCTTGCTCATTAATGTATTGAGCGAACAACTATGTGGTATGATCTTATAGAATCTAGTTATGTCCTCAAAGAAGTGATCTATTTTTGGAATGATATTAGCTAGTGGACAAGGAAGTGCTGCAAGGGGGTTCTGGCTACTGTCATGTGCATTTTCTATATCATCAGTTTGGGTTGGCTGGCCTAATATTTCCTCAATCTCTGAAACTTCTTCATCACTTGAATCTATAGTGATACTTCATATCATTTTCTAGTTCATTTTCTAGCTCTTCCCCATGTTGTTTAATAACTACCATTGCAAGTGAGGCCAAGTTTTCCTACATGCCAGGGCAGTTTGATTCATCTACCAAAACTCACTTGTTTATAGCAGGTTGAGGAAGGGGATACAGGGACAAATGTTTGCTGTTAAGGCCATTTGAAATTATCATACCTCCTGCTTTGCAGTCAATTTTGGTTACAATAGTTGCCAACCAAGGTCTTCCTAATATCAAAGGATAACTGTCCTTGGGGGTGTGTGATTGAATCACTTAGAAGTCTACTGGATATTCCCAATTTTTGACTTTGACAGGGATATTCTCTAGGACTTCTTTGGGAACAACTATAGATTGGTCTGCCATTTGTAAAATGGTCGTTGTGGGGTGCAAATTTGTAAGTTCCAGTTTCCACAATCATAACATTAATCACTGCCCCTAAGTCTACTAGTGCATTAGGTATTTCTACCTCATTGATTGTCACAGTTATAAATGGGCTACCTGGATCACCATATTTCGAGGGGAAGGATTTCTCCAGCTAGAAGTTTAGCCAAATATCCATCTATTTGAACTATGTTAATTTGTTTCTTCTTCCTCTTTGGTATTTTTATGCACAACTATTTAACTAACTGGTTGAGTTCAGGAATCTAATTGATTGGTTGTAATAATTGTATCTCAATGAGGAGCTATTTAATTTCCTTTATTAAAGTGGTTTCAATTGGCAAAGTCATTTTAGGAGGAGTCTTCAAAGAGACTTCTTTAAGACACTCTGAAAAAGGTGCTTGGGGCCTCCTTTTCATGTGGGGATCATTCTTCAAAAGGGGTGGTGAGTGTTTGTCACCAGTTTTCTCTAGAGGTAATTCTGGAGATTTATCTAGAGATCCCTGAGAGGATGTCAAAGGTGCTTTAGAGGAATTTCCTTGGATTCTAGCAGGTATACCCTGGTTACTTTCTATGGTTTGCTTTGAAGGTATAAAAGTCATTTTTGTTCCTTTAGTGGGCACCTCATTTTGGTCTTCCATAATTTCCACAATAGTAGGTTGTTGGAGTGTTTTTCCTGACCTTAACTGCAGGTTCCCACAATAAATAGCATTAAACCTGACCATGTTTTCTTGTTTTGTAGTATATATAGGTGCAGTTTGACGGTTATTCTTCAGATTCACAATAGGATGTGCTGGCAGTTGGGGTTGATTAACCTGCTCATTTTGTTGATTATTTTGGGGAGTTGGCAGGAGATTCTGTTGTGGGTTTGACATTCACCGTGGACCATGATAAAATTAGTTTGAGGGCTGATTCCATTATGGTGTAGGATTTTGAGGGTACCATTGTTGTTGAGTTTGATTTGCCCATTGAGGATTTGTCCAGGACTGGTTCATCCACTTTGGGGGTCCCCAAGGATAAGGTCCCTAGTTAGGTGGTGTTGGTGGCCAAGGTGTCGCCCACTGATTCTTATTCCAATTACTTTGAGGCCACCAAGGTGAGTTTGAGTTTTGACCATAAGAGAAATTTCCTCCTGGTCTTTGGCCCATATAATTGACTTCTTCCTCTGTTTGAGAGGACCTTTTCTTTAAGTTTTTAATCGCATTGAGTATCTCACATTGGTCAGTGGCATGGTTTTTCTCACAAATTTGACAACTGTCAGCTTTATCTAAGGGACATTCCCTTAGCAGATGCTTATTCCTACACTTGGGACTGTAGATGGATAAGGTTTCAAGATTATGTGGCTTGCCCTGTATCCCATCCAAGGTGATGTTCAATTGAACAAGGATATCAGTTTGTAGGTTCACTATTTCTTCTCTTAGTTGACTAATTTCATTTGATCCTCTCATTAGGCTAGACTTGTGGATTCCTCCTTGAGTTCAAGAAAAAATTTCTGCATAACTTAGAGATATCTCCAAGGTCAAGTTTGGTTGCATCTCTGTTTGCCATCAAATCTAATCTTCTTCAGGTGTCCTCATCAAGACCTTTGAGAAATATGGTCTTGAGGATTTCTGGGCTCATTGTTTCTTCTCTACAGTGTTTTACTAAAAATATGAACCTATCTAGGAAGTCCTCTAGGCTCTCATCTTCTTTTGTCTCACTTTAAACAGTTCCTCCTTCCTATCACTGACCCAACAATAGTTCTGATATTTTTCCAAAAAGATAGTTTCCATATCATCCCAAGTGGTGATTGATCCTAAGACCAGTCCCATGAACCATCTCATTGCAAAGTCTCTCAAGGTAGAGGGAAGCAATTTTAGTTTCTAGTTATCTATTTTGTAATCATAGGTATGACACAGTACTTTAAACTTGAAAAGAAACTGGTCCAGGTCCTCAAATTACAAACCTCAAAAGGTTGGTAGGATAGAAGGTGAATGTTCTACATTGGTGAATCTTCATCTGGATTGAGAGCAATAGGATAAGTTAATGTTCGAGCTACTCTCCTACCATTTTGGTTATCATCATCTTGGTTGTTTCCTAGCCTCCTTCCACTTTGGTTATTGAAAGGGTTATTATTGTTCTCAACCATTAAGTGGAAAGGAATATTTTCCTCCCTCAATGTTTGTGGTGGTGGCTGAGTATTTGAGGTGTTTTGAGAAGTCTCAAGTTGATCCTTATCGATCAGTTCATATTGAAAAAGTTCTTTAGCTAAGACTTCTACCTCGTTTGATTCGGTTAGGGCTGCCATTTGGGGGTTTTTGCTACAAATCTTCCGTGTGGACCACTTTTCCTGACCATGCAGAAAAAGAAGTTTAACAAGTGTTTTTTTTACTAATAAGAGGTATCCTAATGTTCTTGTAATAACACAATGAAGGGTCCCCAACAACGACACCAAAAAGTGACAGGATATCATTTAGACCTAACACTTTAGTTGAAAATGTAGCTAGGGTAAAAATTAGGGTAAATGCATAAACAACAATAATGAAACCCTAAAGCACAATGGAGTACAAGATAGCATAGAAATCAAAATGACAAAGCAAACTGAAAATGAATCTCTACACTAAGCTTGGCTCTCCTCCATTACTATTCTCAATCTTGCATAGGAATGCAATATATCGAAGGATGAATGTTGATTGCTCACTAATTCAGCAGCATAACATTGGCATGAAGATGAATGATGGATGAGAATGGAGAATCATTTCGACAGCATGAGGCTACTTGAAACGCCTTGATCAAATGGGTTGGTTGAGGGTTGATTTATAGGAAGTGAGTGATTTGAATGAAGGGCTATGATTGAAAGTTGGTGTCAACGATGTGGACGGCTAGGATCGAATAGGGTTTCCCACTCCATGAAGAGTTGTAGTCATGTGAAAAGTGTAGGGAGGACCTAATTTAAATAATGTTTTATTTAAATTAGTGGGACATATGAAGTGTATTAAATGAAAAATATACTATGTGACATGTGTTTGATTGTGGTGAAAGGTGAGGACTAATTCAAATATTTTATTTGAATTAGTTGGAAAATGGGAGAGGGAAATTAATTAAATAGATAAGATTTATTTAATTAATTTGCTAGTGGGATAAATGGGATTAGGACAAAATGTCACTAGTAGGACATAGACAATTTTGGGCGTCTACATTTTGCTCCTCTTTGAGATGATGTTGCGAATGTTGTGACAAAGAGAAGTAACATCATTTCAAAGAAGCTAAGGTATGGATAGAAGAAAAGGATGATGATGTAAGGATATGATGATGAAGCCCTCTCAAGAGGATAGGCAGGTTGGACAAATGCGAGTAGGCTCTCAAAATGAAAGGGATTGGTCAAGGAAGATAATAGAATGGATAGAAGAAAGGAATGATACGTTATGCTACAATGAAGGTGAGCAACCATGAAGTTTGATATAGCACTAGATGTTATGCACCAAGGTATAAGGACCAAGGTGACGATGTGTCTTGTGCACCTAGCATAATACAACCTTGTCTAAATGTATGAGGAAGAAAACTTAGAGCATTAAAGTCCTAATCCACAAAAAGGTATGATGTGACCTTAGATGCAAAGGTTAATGCAAAAAGCTATTCCAACATACACAAGATATGAATATTAGCTGGAATGATAAGGATTTGATTCAAATGCAAGGTAAAATGATAACACACACAAGAAAGCAAGCAAGCATGCACAAATGGTACAAAAACAAGCAAGGTATTGTCCCCTGTCAAGCTGTAAACTAATGATTAAGTGATTGATTTATTGATGATTATTGATGTCTGGTTTTAGGAAATGAAACATGTCGTATAAGATGCTTGGTCTAGTTTTGATGATGCAACATCTTGTATAAGACAATTGATATGATATGATTGACACTAGTGTTGTTGGCCATGCAAATCAACACCAGGATTTGATTAATTGATTGATTTGGTTTACGTTAAGATTAGGATCAAGACCATTGATGTAATTGGATAATTTGACAAGAATGATTGACTTGATTGGTATAGATTGAAGATGACTTGCATTTGAGTTTATTGTTTGGATTAATTTGATTTGATGAATGATTGAATTGATTAGAAGAAGTGATTTGATTTGATGATAACTTTGATTCGAATTGATTGACTTGATGGAATTGATTGATTGGAAGAATTGATGGATCGAGTTGGATTGATTTGATTGAAAGAATTGATTTGATTAGAAGAGTTGGATTGATTTGATTGAATGTACTTGATTGAGTGATTTGACGAATTGAGTTGATGATTGGATTTGGTGAATTGGATTGATTTGAAATGGATTGAGTTGATGAATTGATGATTAGATTTGAATGATTTTATTGCTTGAATTTTTATTAGATATTTGATTTTTTTGTCTTTTGGAAATATTTTGATTTTTTTTTGGATTTTGACATATTTTGATTTTTTTTTGGATTTTGACATGTTTTGATTTTTTTTGTATTTTTGAAAATGTTTTAATTTTTTTCTATTTTTGAAAATGTTTTGATTTTTTTGGATTGTTTGAAATGTTTTGGTTTTTTTGAATTTTTTTGCATGTTTTGAAATAGCATTGGAGTATATTCTGAATAGCCTTTGTGCAAGGAGGTAGGTGGGATTGGATGAATAAAAGGATGGGCAATAGGATGGAAAGTGCATGATAGGGCTATGTCACACAAAGGAGCTAGGATGTGATCTCTAAAGACTATGTTGCATAGGAATAACATGCCCCATTCTTGGTGGTATGCTTAAGATTTTACATGACAAAGCTTATGGAAATAAGGCAATGATATGTTTGGTTGGAAAGGATGAGGTATATCAAGGGATATCCATAACATGTGTCAACTTTTTGCCCCCATATCTTTATCAAGATTAATAGGAGGAAGGGAGGATGAATGGATAGATATATGTAGGTGGGTGTAATGGCTAAGTATGGTAAGATGGTATGGAAAATGGTAGGTTGGAAAGGATATGATGGGATAGATAGTTTGGATGAGACAACATGCCCTCAAGTGTAAGTGACATAGAAGATCAATTTACACATGACGCCTGTTTGCAAGGTTTTCGTCATGGTACTTATCCAAGTCACCACCAAGGGTGGTTTTCACCGTTGGACGAAGGGATTTCTCTTTACTTTTTTTTTTTTACTTTTGTGATTTTTTGATTTTTTGATTTTTTGAATGGGATAGGTGGATATGGATAGGAGGGACTCAAGTGTCTAGTTCCATGAAAGGCGATAGTCACATTAGAGATGGATGTCATCACATGGACCATGTCAAGTGTTATCATGCTCATAGATGTTGGTAGGGGATTGCATGAGAGTGAGATGGATTAGGTAGATAATGGATTATGGAGGAAACGATAGTTGATTATGATGTGGATTATGGAGGACTTTTGCAAAAGGATGTATGAAAGGTTTATCCAAAAGCATGGACCATAGGAAGGTGATGGGTGAAATATGTAGGATAATAGATGAAAGAGGGGGAGATGGAGGTATGTGGAATTGATGTGGAATCGAAGGGAACCATGACCAATGGTTGCACACACTGTGATAAACATTGAAGCTTTTGATTTGGTGGAGTAGGAAGCAATGTAGATGTTTGCTTATGGGATGGTTGATGTAGGATTTTACGTACCCACACAGACTTAGGATTTTCATGATTTTTTCTTGGCTTGTGGGATGAAGGAATTTGAGATTTTTGAATGGAATGGGATTTTTGGATAGAAGAGGATGGTTGGGATTTTTGAGATATGGATGCTTCATTTGTAATGACCTCTTTTGCTTAAGTAACCAAACCATTTTAGTTTTTGACTTTTGTTTTGGAGGTATGGGTTTAGGTAGCCTTTTGGGTGTATTTTGCTTTAATTTTTTGCATTTGTACCCTAAGGCATTAGGATCCTTAGGATTTTTGTCTTTATGGGTAGAGGCATCCAAATGTTTGTTTTTGAATCCCATGGGTTTGGTGGAAGCTTTTTGTTTAGATGATGTATGCATTTGTTGGTCATAATTAGGATTGTTAGAGGACTTATGGATAAATGGATAAGGCGATTGAATGATAGGGATATTAGGTGTTGGAAGCAATGGAGGTAAATTAGATGGAGGGATATTAGGAGTTGGGAGTATTGGAGGTAAAGTGGATGGTGGAAGCTGTATAGTCACATGCTTTTGACACTTGTAGGATAATGGAGGTGGAATGGCAATGTATGTTTTGGGTATATGATAGGATTTGTGGTGGAAAGTGGTGGACATAGGAGGTATGGAAGAAGTACCAACATCTTGATATTATTGTCCTTGGGGTGTGTACCAAGTCCATATGAGCGTGGAGGGACTTTGACATGTATAGGCTCCAAAATACCTTGTTCATGAAGGCCTAAGCCTTTACCTTGATAGTTCATGTTTTGGAGTATGTGATGGACAATGGGACTAGATGTAATTTGGACACTAGACTTGAGTTAATTATTGGATGGAGAAGGTGAGGTGGTGGACAAAGTTTGTTGTTGTCCTAAGGAGGAACATTCATGGATGAAGATGGATAGACCAAGGGGATATGACGGATTTGAAATGGGATCGATAGTGGATGTGGAAGGATCCTTAGGATCTTGATTATGTTCATTATGCTTACTAAGATCCAAGGTATTGGTTTGATCTTCTATGTTTTCTTGGGAGGCAAGTGTCTCATCATGGGAAGTGGAAGTAGGTGTATCATGAATAGGTGGAGTGATAAACTCTTGACCATGGAATGCATAAAGTTGACTAAGAGGATCATCATTGTTTTCTTGATCATAAGTAGGATCTTGATCATATATGGGAGCTTGATCATAGATAGGATTAAGTGGGCTATGGATGGGTTGAATGGAGGTGATTTGATCTTGATTAGAATGGGGGCTTGATGTTTCCACGTGCTTAGGATTATGCTCTTGACATATCTCTTGACTTTGGGTGGAAGTGGATGTGGGAGACTCATGAAGTGGATGACAAGATGGAGTTGAATGGATGGACATGATGTTGTAAGGTTCTTTGGTATGGTCAAGGATAGATGTTTGACATGGAGATGGTCTATTCCTTATTGGTAGCCAATGGATCACATCCTTCGCAAGGGTATGGGTGGATGAATGATATAATGGATGGGTAATGAGGGTGGATGGTGTAGGCTTATGATTAGGATTAGGTGTGGAAAGATCCTATGGTGGAGGAATAAAAGGGATGGAAGGTGTGGTAGACTTAGGGTTTGGACTTTGATTAGATGGAAGGTCAAAGGGATTGAATGGATTGGTGGATTTGGGCAACTCCATAGGTTTACTATTATAATGTTTGAATTTAGGGTGTGGGGTTGATGGAGGATTAGATGATGGTGAGGGTAATGAAGGGTTTGATGGATTAGAAGGTGAAGGGACCAATGGATTAGGACTAGAACATGGTGGCTTTAGGATAGACATTCGATTGGATGGTGGTATAATATACTTATAGGTCCCACAAGCTAGAGTGGTGTTCCCCTTGTCAAAGGTAGTATTAGAACTTGAAGGCACTTGATCTAGTTTCAAGGGGTGACTTAGGCTCACCTGTTCTTGTTGTGAAGTGAATTGACATGTTGATGAGGCATTGACATGGAAAGAAGTGGGATAGGTTGATGTAAGGTTGACTTGATAGGTGGATGGCTTAGGTTGGTATGAAGTGGAGGGGGATGATGATGGAGGTGACACATACAATTTGTTCATGAGACTTGGATCACTACTAGAATTTGAAGGAAGGCCACATTGAAGTATGACCTCAGGTCTAGGATTTGTCTCATCATTAGGATTAGAGGGAGGGCCTCCTCAAAGTATGACCTTAGGCTTTAGTTTTGTCTCATCATTAAGACTAAAGAGATGGCCTTCTCAAAGTATGAACCTGGGCAAGTAGGATTGGGCATAGGCTTGCTAAGGATTAGGACCATTTTGACTAGTGATTGACTAAGACTAGGATGATAATGATGTTGTTTGATTAGGATAATGCCATTAGAATAATGATTAGGATGAGATTGATTGGATATGTGAGTAAGTGCAAGAAGATGGGGGGCAAAAAAGGGGTCTTAAGTGGCCACTTTTTTTTTGAAATCAGGAAATACTGGCCTTGGATGAGAAATTGAGCATAGTTACACTCAAAATTTGGAGATGCAACCAAAATAGTGTTCGTAGTGCTCCGACTCTACTTTCTAAACTACTATTTTTTTTGAAAATGGCATAGATTAAGGGGTTCAAAAGAGGGAGCCACAGAAATTGGTGTTGTTTCTGTCAAAAAAACATAACATAGCATGTTTTGTGGCTCCCTCAAAAGGTCAATTTTTTTTTGGTATTTTTAAAATCGCTTCAGTTAGAAATTAGCTAATAGCATGTAGTTTATGCCTGATTTTTCTGATAATTTTTTGATGAATATTTGATTTTTACTAATTTTCAAAGTGGACACATCCTAAAAAATAGAATTTTAGCCATGCTACCTCTATAAATTTTGAAAACTATGAAAATCATTTTTTTCTTTTTTTAATATTTGTAGAATGGAGTCTAGTTTCTAAATATGTAAATTTTTTGAAATTTCAATGAATAGTTCATTTACAATGAAAAAAAGACCAAACAGTGGTTTTTGCCTAAAAAATGGACACACAAACAAAAGAAATTAAAGATGAAAGGCATAACATTATTAAAATGTGAAAAAAATCACATCGTCAAATAGCTAAGAGAAAGCCTAACATTACCCAGGTGTTTGATTTGTTCGACCTTGAAACACATGCAAATCTGAGGGTTAGCAAATTATGTGAAATCTTGAAGAATATGGAAAAACACGTCTGTGACTATTCATAAGGCACTCCAAGCCTTTGGGTTGGAAATCCAAAGCAAATCCCAAGCCCAAGGCTTGGGATTCCCAAAGCAAGACATAACACGAGCACGTTATAATGTGCTTGCGTTATAATGCGCTCGCGTTATGTTTTGCTTTGCATTTTTCCTTTTCCACAAGTCTGTTGTTTGTCATGTTTGACATTCATGAGGGTTAAGGGATAAGGGATAGGGTTGGAGGGTTTAGGGATAAGGGATTAGGGTTTAAGGTATAGTATCGAGCTCATTGAGGGTCTAGGAATAGGGATAGCGTTTAGGGTTTAGGGATGAGGGATTAGAGTTGAGGGATGACGGATGATAGATTAGGGTTGAGGGATTAGGGTTTAGGGATAAGGTTTAGGGTTAGGGTTTAAGGTATAGTGTTGAGGGTTTAGGGATAGGGTTTAGGGTTGAGGGATTAGAGTGAAGGGTTGAGGGTTTAGGGTTTAGGGTTTAGGGATAGGGTTGAGGGTCGAGGGATCATAGTTAAGGGTTGAGGGATTAGGGTTGAGGGTTGAGGTTCAAGGGTCAAGGGTTTAGGGATAGGGTTGAGGGTTGAGGGATTAGGGTTAAAGTAGAGTGTGGAGGGTGTAAGGATTAGGGATAGGGTTGGAGGGTTTAGGGATAAGGGATTAGGGTTTAAGGTATAGTATCGAGTCTGTTGAGGGTTTAGGAATAGGGATAGCATTTAGGGTTTGGGATGAGGGATTAGAGTTGATGGATGATGGATTAGGGTTGAGGGTTGGGGGATTAGGGTTTAGGGATAAGGTTTAGGGTTGAGGGTTGAGGGATTAGGGTTTAAGGTATAGTGTTGAGGGTTGAGGGTTTAGGGATATGGTTTAGGGTTGATGGATTAGGGTTTAGGGTTGACAGATTAGCATTTATGTCGAGGTTAGGGTTAGAGTGTCGAGGGTAGAGGGATTAGGGATAGGGTTTAGGGTTGAAGGTTTAAGGATTGAGGGTTGAGGCTTTAGGGATGAGGGTTTAAGGCTTAAGATATAGTGTCAAGTGTTGAGGGTGTAGGGATAGGGTTTAAGTTTTAAGGGTTAAGGGTTGAGGGATAGGGATTAGGGTTTAAGGTATAGTGTTGAGGTTTAATGGTTTAGGGATAGGGTTTAGGTTTGAGGGATTAGGGTTTAGGGTTGATGAATTAGGGTTTAATGTTGAGAGTTGAGGCTTGAGGATTGAGGGTTGAGGGTTGAGGTTAAGGGATAGGGTTAATGGTCAAGGGATTAGGGTTAAATAAGAGTGTCAAGGGTAGAGGGATTAGGGTTTAAGGTATAGTATCAAGCCCGTTGAGGGTCTAGGAATAGGGATAACATTTAGGGTTTAGGGATGAGGGATTAGAGTTGAGGGATGATGGATGATGGATTAGGGTTGAGGGTTGAGGGATTAGGGTTGAGGGATAAGGTTTAGGGTTAGGGTTGAGGGATTAGGGTTTAAGGTATAGTGTTGAGGATTTAGGGATAGGGTTTAGGGTTGAGGGATTAGAGTGAAGGGTTGAGGGATTAGGATTTGATATTGAGGGTTGAGGGTTTAGGGTTTAGGGTTTAGGGATAGGGTTGAGGGTCGAGGGATCAGAGTTAAGGGTTGAGGGATTAGGGTTTGACATTGAGGGTTGAGGTTTGAGGGTCAAGGGTTTAGGGATAGGGTTGAGGGTCGAGGGATTAGGGTTAAAGTAGAGTGTGGAGGGTGTAAGGATTAGGGATAAGGGATTAGGGTTTAAGGTATAGTATCGAGTCTGTTGAGGGTTTAGGAATAGGGATAGCATTTAGGTTTTAGGGATGAGGGATTAGAGTTGAGGGATGAAGGATTAGGGTTGAGGGTTGAGAGATTAGGGTTTAGGGATAAGGTTTAGGGTTGAGGGTTGAGGGATTAGGGTTTAAGGTATAGTGTTGAGGGTTGAGGGTTTAGGGTTGACAGATTAGGGTTTAGGGTTGATAGATTAGCATTTAATGTTGAGGTTAGGGTTAGAGTGTCGAGGGTAGAGGGATTAGGGATAGGGTTTAGGGTTGAAGGTTTAAGGATTGAGGGTTGAGGATTTAGGGATGAGGGTTTAAGGCTTAAGATATAGTGTCAAGTGTTGAGGGTGTAGGGATAGGGTTTAAGTTTTAAGGGTTAAGGGTTGAGGGATAGGGATTAGGGTTTAAGATATAGTGTTGACGGTTGATGGTTTAGTGATAAGGTTTAGGTTTGAGGGATTAGGGTTTAGGGTTGATGAATTAGGGTTTAATGTTGAGAGTTGAGGGTTGAGGGATGAGGGTTGAGGGTTGAGGGTTGAGGGTTGAGGTTAAGGGATAGGGTTAATGGTCAAGGGATTAGGGTTAAATAAGAGTGTTGAGGGTAGAGGGATTAGGGTTTAAGGTATAGTATTGAGCCCGTTGAGGGTCTAGGAATAGGGATAGCGTTTAGGGTTTAGGGATGAAGGATTAGAGTTGAGGGATGATGGATGACAGATTAGGGTTGAGGGTTGAGGGATTAGGGTTTAGGGATAAGGTTTAGGGTTAGGGTTGAGGGATTAGGGTTTAAGGTATAGTGTTGAGGGTTGATGGTTTAGAGATAGGGTTTAGGTTTGAGGGATTAGGGTTTAGGGTTGACAAATTAGGGTTTAATGTTGAGAGTTAAGGGTTGAGGGTTGAGGGTTGAGGGATAGGGTTAATGGTCAAGGGATTAGGGTTAAATAAGAGTGTCGAGGGTAGAGGGATTAGGGTTTAAGGTATAGTATCAAGCCCGTTGAGGGTCTAGGAATAGGGATAGCATTTAGGGATTAGGGATGAGGGATTAGAGTTGAGGGATGACGGATGACGGATTAGGGTTGAGGGTTGAGTGATTAGGGTTTAGGGATAAGGTTTAGGGTTAGGGTTGAGGGATGAGGGTTTAAGGTATAGTGTTGAGGGTTTAGGGATAGGGTTTAGGGTTGAGGGATTAGAGTGAAGGGTTGAGGGATTAGGATTTGACGTTGAGGGTTGATGGTTTAGGGATAAGGTTGAAGGTCGAGGGATTAGAGTTAAGGGTTGAGGGTTTAGGGTTTGACGTTGAGGGTTGAGGGTTGATGTTCAAGGGTCAAGGGTTTAGGGATAGGGTTAGGGTCGAGGGATTAGGGTTAAAGTAGAATGTGGAGGGTGTAAGGATTGTTATGCCTATCATATGGCAGAGCATCTGACAAGTCTTGCAGGAAATAGAAAAAGTTCTCCCTCAAAAACCTTGTGGTCATTCAAGTCTGAAGGGGAAGGTTTGGAAAGAGATGTGATCAATGCAAAGGATGTGATCAATCTATAGCAAGACAAAACACGAGCGCGTTATAACGTGCTCATGTTTTGTGTTGCTATAGAAATGGTAAAAAAGTGTTGCTCCCCGTGATCCAGGCCCACATGCTCTATTTTCATACTGATTCTGCACATGCTCTGACAAAAAATAAGTGCTTTCATGTTGGAAAGTTCACATGCACATTTGACACATTGTACCACCTTTGCATGATTTTCCACCACCTTTTCTTCTTTGCCAACTTGAGGAGGAGGAAATAACATAGTTTTCACACCAAGTTTGATATATATCTATTCAAGTTTCAATTTTTGTAGTGTTGCAATGTTAATTGTGATTCAATTTTAGGAATTTAACATCATAGATTGGTTAATAGTATTGTTGCTAGTAATTATATTTGAGTGTTATTCAATTTAACATTGAAAAGGAAGCAAGTGGTGAAAAACTCAAATTGTTGAGAAGTTTGATGCAAGAAGAAAAAAACACTACATAATTAGGTACTCTCTCCATTCGAATCTTCATTTTTTAGGTATGTCAAGTCTTTACATGCATGTTCTTTACAATTTCCTTATTTCAAATTGAATTTATCATACATGTTTAAAATAGACACATTCCAAATCAAGAAAGTAGCCTACAATCTCACATGATGCCATGTATATTTTCTACACTTGGGCTCTTTAACAATTATGTGTAATAAACAGACCTTAACATACCATGATGTCAAACTATACAAGAATAAATCCTTACAACATAATAAAAATACAATCCCACTATTATCTTGTATTCATTTCTTAGGAACTAATATTGGTCTCTTTATCATGCTACAGACAAATTCTCTGTCATGCCAAGGAAACGATCAAGAATTAAACCAACACAGGAAGAGATAGAAGCTAAGAATGCAAACAAAGCAGTGGCTATGAGGAAACTTCATGAGAAGAGGAAATTGGACATGATAAATGAAGACATACCAATTAAAGAGGAACCACAACCATCACAAAGAGAACAAATGAAAAAACTTCATGGTACGAGAGATTTGAATACCATAGTTGGAGACACGTTCTCTACTGCAAGTCAACATGTAGGGACACCATCTACCACATCTCAAGTTGAGAGTACATCATCACTCACATGTGATGAAAGAGGTACGCCATCATTCCCACCTCAACCTCAAGGTATGTCATCTATTCCATCTTTGATCGAAGGTATGCCATCTAACCTATCTCATTTAAACATTGATGAAATTCCTAATGTTGAGATGAATTTACCTAACTTAACACCACCTAGAATTTTGCATAGAAAGAAAAAAGTATTTGATTGATACTGATGAGAATATTTTGTAGCCAATGGAAGGTAAGATTCCAAAACGCACTTGTAGAAGATATGCTAATAAGATTTGGATATTGTTCTTTGAAAAGTTAAATGAGACTGCAAGATGTCAACTATTCATTGAAATGATGCTAAGTATAAAGTATAGGTCTATCATGAAGATTCTTGGGTTGAGAACATCAGAGGCTTCAAGTGAAAAATCTATTGTCAAGAATCTAATGAGTGCATATGAGAGTGTGGGTAACACCTCACGCACAAAAGATAGTAATGCAACACGGCGTGTGATTACATCGACTATAGTAAGTAGTCAAATGAGGAAAGCTCGTCTCATTAGAAAGACAAATCAACAATTGAGAATTAATAGGAAAACCTTATCAAGAGCCGTTGGAAGATGCCAAAGAATTGAGGACACTAATGCCAATGAATTATGGGCATTCTCGGGGAGACTACCATGAAAAGATAAACTAATTATTGAAGCATTGAGATCACTAATTGAAGACTTTTGGAAGAATTACACAAGGGTATCTCTAAATCAAAGGGATGTGGTAAGAAGGAGAATCGGTAGTCAGAACTGCGAGCCACATCCAAAGCATTTTTTGGATGAGACGCAAACACAGTTTTATGGTAAATTTCTAGAGAAGTATCCTCAAATTAAAATTTGTCAAAGATATTTTGAAATGCTTAAACCTTTCTATGTTAAGATAAATCACACACACACTACTTGTTGTTATAGGTTACATATTGAATTTTCTAACCATTTTGATGCTTATAGGTCTATATATTTAGATATGCATACTAACAATGATTTGCAAGGTTGTGCCATATGTGCCCCACCAACATCTTCAAGAGACTTCATATCAAGAATTTTATGTGAAAGAGAGGAAGGTCAAATATTCTACAAGAAATTATGGTTGGATGGCACATGTCATCGTTGCGGTGGCTTGCAACATTTGCCAATATGTGAACATATGGAAAGAACACATGCAGTTGGAAACGAACTAGTAGAGTTTGGCAAGTATAAAATAGTGGCATACAATACAAAAGATGGTAAAGAAGCAAAGAGGTGTGAATTGGTTATTGAAAAGATTCTAGTGTATCAGTTTATGCCTATATTTCGTGACAACATAGTGTATGAGTATGCAAGACATGCCCATAGAGCTCGATGGTTGGACTTGCAATTCAAGTTATGTAAGGACACATTTCCAGTTGGTAGCATTGTTTCAGTTGTTGACTTTGCAGAGAACTACAGTCTACAGCCATAGCGTGAGGTGCAATCACAATATTACAACTCCACACAGGTTTCTATATTTGTGCACATCGCATTCATTCATGCAAATGATAGTACAGAGGATGACATAAAGATCATAAGGGAGTATAATTTCTCTATTAGTGATGATCGCACGCATTCTATGGAGTTCATGCAAGGTTTCTTTCAGGTGTTCTACAATGATTTGGCTAGAAGGGGCATATCGTTCAGTCAGCATATCATATGGTCGGATAACTGTGTGTCACAATTCAAGAACTCACAGAATTTCTATTGGCTGAGTAGGAGGCATAATTTTATAGGTATTCAGCATATGTGGAACTTTTGTGAGGTCGGGCATGGAAAGGGGGAGCATGATGGTGTAGGAGCATGTATCAAAAGAGCCATAGCACGAGAAGAGTTAAAGTATAAAGACAATGCAAAGTTGACAGATGCAAAATTGATTATCAAGTGGTGTAATGCTTCCATGGGTCCAGGTAATGAAGGTAAGTCTTCAGTTTATAGATTTTTTTGGTTGATAGATGATACTAACATTGCACCATATGAGGACTGTTGTACACTGACAGGATCAAATAAGATGCACTCTTTTAGAAGCTCAATTGCAGGTTCATGGAGTATCCATACATGAAAGATGTCATGCTTTTGTTCTTCTTGTACAATTCAAGTCTGGGATGAGTGTGAGTCAAAGGAGTGGGTTGACAAATGGAAGTTAAGTTATCTTAGCCCACTTGACACATATCGACCCCTGACGACACTGGAACTAACACAAATAGAATCATCAATTGACTTTGAGCACATATCAGATTTAGTTCAACCAGGTAATATAGGGCACGTATATGCATCTAATTTCATCTAGTTCAATCAGGTAATGTCATTTTACTTTCTAGTGTTTTTGTAATGTTGACTAATTTCATCTAATTTGCTACACATATCAATGTAGGGCACGTATATGCAGTTATTGCAGATGAAGATAATGAAGAGGGAACAGATTATTACTTATGTCATTGTGTTGAGGCCAAAAAGAAATTGGAGGCCCCTATTACAGATGGAGAAAACATCGAATACCCTATAGGCTCAGTGGTTATTACTGGAATATGGCTTAGAAGGTACCCACATAAGATTGTTAATATTTGGCTATTTCAGGACTTTGACACGCATCGGAAGATTCTTCATTACTTGAACCTTGTCATGGCATCCAATGTTCATTTGATAAAGTATCGGGGTAGACCTTTGAACAAAATCTTGTGGAAGGTACGTGAGTCTGACCATGAAGCAATACTTGACATAATAAAGAGTAGAGCAGACCTAGATGGTTCATTGGATTAATTTGTAAGTATTCACATTGATTTTGTAAAGTCATGTTACATTGAGTTGTAAGTATGCACATTAATTTGTAAGGTTTGTCTTTTTTTTATTTCCTCCTGCATTTTTACACATATACATATTTTTACATCATCATGTTATGCATTTTTGGTGTCCTGGTCTTGATGTGACCAAACTCATAACTCACCCTACTTCCTCTAGAAACCATTTGATGATCTCTCCAACACTCTGGATCCAGGGCACCCAATCATGATGATGACCTATATACCATTCTCCCAAGGCGCTCATAATGAATGAAAAGAAGACCAAGGGTGCCCAAGCTTAATAGACTTATTTCTTTCAATTTTGATGATCCAAACTCTTGCAAAACGACATCCACTTTCATGCCTTTAGATCTTCCTTCACATATAGGGCGCCAAATCCAGTTGAAAAATCTACATAAGGGTGCCAAAATGGATGAAAGGAGACATGAAATGTGCCTTAGGACTCCATGCTAAGGTTTGAGCCATTAAAGTCTCTTGATATTAGGCGCTCATGATGATGAAACTTAAAGTTTTTTTCTTTCCTAGGCGCTCATCTAAGATGTTTAAATGATAAGGAGAACCTAGACCTCTATAATGTACATTGGGCACCAAAATCAAGGTGATTTTAAGTCACTTTGAGTCATTTGGGGTTAGTTTGAGTCTTTGAGTCATGTTGCAAAAAAGTGTCAATGTTGTCAAGTTGCACAAAGCAACTTTTACATTTTTGGTGTCCTACTCCTGATGCAACCAAACTGACTATTCCAACGCATCTGGATGGGTACATTTACACTAGGCATGGTCCTATTTTTCACCCAAACATGTCAAAACAGTCTGAGCTACATTGTATCGATGATATCCCTGAAGAGTCCAAAGTGCAAAAAGGCAGCAATCTTTGACAAGATGTTACTCAAAAACCGTGTCACTTAAAAACATTATGTCTAAGCAACGCGATCATGTAGAGTGCCTCTACAATAAACTCTCTTAGTTTTTTATATCTCTGAGACATTTGCCCGTGGTGAAAGGTTTTTTGCTGCCCCAAAAATTGTCAGAAGGAGGCAGTGTAAAGTTGCAAAGGGGTGTAACTTTCGTCCTTCTCCTGATGCGACCAAAATAACTATTCCAACACATCTGGATGGGTACATTTATGCTAGGCATGGTCCTATTTTTCACCCAAACATGTCGAAACAGTCCTAGCTATATTGTACCGACAATATCCCTGAAGAGTCCAAAGTGCAAAAAGGCAACAATCTTTGACAAGATGTTACTCGAAAATCATGTCACTTAGAAACATTCTGTCTGAGGAAATGCGATCACATAGAGTGCCTCTACATAACTTCTCTCAGTTTTTTATATCTCTGAGACATTTACCCATGGTGAAAGGTTTTCTACTGCCCCAAAAATCGTAAGAAGGAGGCAGTGTAAAGTTGCAAAGGGGTGTAACTTTCATCCTGCTCCTGATGTGACCAAATTGACTATTCCAACGCATCCGGATGGGTACATTTATGCTAGGCATGGTCCTATTTTTCACCCAAACATGTCGAAATAGTCCGAGCTACATTGTACCGACGATATCCCTGAAGAGTCCAAAGTGCAAAAAGGCAGTAATCTTTGACGAGATGTTACTTGAAAACTGTGTCACTTAAAAATATTTTGTCTGAGGCAATGCAATCACATAGAGTGTTTCTACAATAACCTCTCTCAGTTTTTTATATCTCTGAGGCATTAGCCCGTGGTTTTCTGCTGCCCCAAAAATTGTCAGAAGGAGGCAGTGTAAAGTTGCAAAGGGGTGTAACTTTCGTCCTGCTCCTAATGTGACCAAACTAATTGTTCCAACGCGTCTGGATGGGTACATTTACGCTAGACATGGTCCTTTTTTCACCCAAACATGTCGAAACAGTTTGAGCTACATTGTACCGACGATATCCCTGAAGAGTCCAAAGTGCAAAAAGGTAGCAATCTTTGATGAGATGTTACTCGAAATCTATGTCACTTAGAAACATTCCGTCTGAGGCAACATGATCATGTAGAGTGCCTCTACAATAACCTCTCTCAGTTTTTTATATCTCTGAGACATTTGCCCATGGTGAAAGGTTTTCTGCTGCCCCAAAAATTGTCAGAAGTAGGCAGTGTATTAAGTCAAGATGAAAGCCTATTCACTCTAGGCGCCAATCTCAAGTTGCACAATCATGAATGGGCACCTAGAGCAATAAGGCACTACATCATGGTTCCACAACCTTTAAATGGTGCCCAAGCATGTAGGAGGAATTTTCAAGGAGCCATAATGTTTTTGAAACTCTAAGGAACTAGTCCAAAGACTCTATGGCACCATCTTGATACCATTGAGTCAACTTTGGAACTCAAACATATTGAAACAAGGTCTAGGAAGCTAGGCGCCATCTCTTGCCAGTTCAACCTCTCAGATGCGCCAACATTGGAAAGACTCTTAATGAGCACCTAAGTTTGAATTGATCTTGTGATTGAAAGTTTGGTGATGTATTGGTGTAAGATGATCTTCAGTTGAAGCAATCTAAGTTCCAGGAAGGGTTTAGAAGTTATCAACCTCTTCACTAAGTTAGGCGCACTTTACAAGCTTTCTTACCCAAGAGTTGCACCTCATTAAGACAAGGTGCATCTTAACCTCCGGAACTTTTCCAAAGAAGCGCTTCAGTTTATTAGCACATTTGGACCTTGTTTTGCATTCTGAAAGAGAAGGCGCACTTTGGAGGCATTTCTAACCCAGATTGATGCCTAGGTATAGTCATCTCTCTGGAGCATTACAATGTGTTTTAAAATGAAGGAGGACATTTCATAAGTTGGGGAATTGATCACTAAAGACCTTGGAGTGTTTGAATTACTTTAAGCAAGAAGGCGCATTTCCATGGAGTAGCATACTCTAGATAGCGCCTAATGCCATCAAGGTGCAATTCCACCCTCACTTTGGTGCCTATCATTAAGAAGCGGCATTGGGCATTCCTTGAACAGTTCTGAGTATTTGAAGTTCATGAAATCACCAAGGAATGTTGGGCGCCATGTGTATCCTCAACAAGCTTGAGTTTGCACCTAGACAAGTTGGCGCTTATTCATGTTTTAACTTCCCTCTTGAAGCGCCTAACTTGGGAAAAAGTTATCTTGTTGTTAGTTAAGTGTTTCATGTGTTTTGGAGACTCCAAAAGACTTCCTCTTGCTAGGCGCTCTTCTTGGCAACTACAACCTTCAACTGGTGCCTAGATCCTGAAGAAAAACACTTGCAAGTGTGGGCACACTTTCCTTGTGATGGAGCATCAAACTGGCGCCTAGAAATCATAATACATGAAGTGAGCGCCTAGGATCCTATTGGTCCAATAGGTGGTTTTGGGATATGTGTCAAGTCATTAGATTAGGTTGCCAACTCAAAATAATTTTCATGCACTTAGACTTCAAGGTGCCAAAACTAGTAGGAAAATATTTGGGGGGAAACCACACTGACAAAAGTTGGGTAAATTTAACCTTTGAGTCTGATTAGGCTCCATATAACAACAATATTTATATCATGTCCCTTTGCTTTATGAAACAAGCAGTATGTGTCAAGTCATAGGGATAACACTATGGTCCTTAGAAATTTCTTTGTGACTTTTTATAAGATTATCTACTATTATGTGGATGCTTGATAGTATTATCCTGATCCATTGGCGAGCTTAAAATTTCATCAGCCGATAGGCCGATGCGACCATGACACTGTTTGATTTCACTTCTAACAAACATCCCATCATTGACTCTTATCGGTCAGACAGACTGCTATCAGTGACTTTATATCCTTTCACACCAATGTCTTTGTCACTCCGATACGAGACTCTAAGTCCCTTGCCTATTGGTAGGACTTAATACCCTCGGCACACTCAAAAACTATTCTGCTGACACACCGATCTCACCAATGACAACCTTCAGACCACACCCGTCAGTGAGACTCCAAACATTGGTGAACTCTAATCTCATTAGGCTGATACACTGATGGATTTTGATTGTCGGTATGACCCCCTTCATCGACGAATCTCTCAACTACTCTTCTGATGCGCCGATGGGATTATCTTCTAATACACCGATGTCTTTGACTTTGAACCACACTCGTCGGCAAGACAGACCACTATCAGCGAAACCTAACCAAGGTCTACCAATACGTCGATACGACCAACTCTTGACATCGATATAAGGTTCTTTTGAAGGCAAAGGGCGCCTAGGCTTATGGGGCTCAATTTGATGTATTTATTGAAAGCTCAAGGTGAATTGATGCTTATTGAAAATGCCACTTAGTCCTTCATTTGCATTCTAGGCGCCATTTCCTATTGACTTATATACTCCTCCTCATGCTAGTGTGCCATAATGAAGTGGTTTAGACAATAGGTGCGCTTCACTTACTAGAGGCTTGTTCTCCTTCCACCTTAGACGCACTTTTATGGTGGAACAAGTGTCAATGGGCACCTTGTCTTAAATGAATGCTCTCTCTAAGTTGGGCACCCTTTTGAGGCTTTATGAGTTACAAATTGCGCCTTAACCCTTCATGCTTGTTGCTCAATGTTTGAATGTTTAAGAAAGTCTCCTTTAGGCACTCATCTTAATGACTTTTTCTTAAGGCGCAATCATCCTAATGACTTGGATATTCATCCTAGTGTTTCAGGATATCAGGCTACCAGACTTAGTCATTTTCAGGATCTCAAACATAAAGAATAACATGATGATTCATTTTTTGTATTGCATATAGTTGACATTCTATGCTACTCATAAAAAATATTAATATTTTCTGTTCAACATGATGATTCATTTTTTTTTAAATACAACTTTTATCTTTTAGTTCCAAAATGAGGTTTAGGTGATACTTGAATAACAATAGCTAGCTTATTGGATCAACAAACATCCTATGTAATACAATTGGACTTTAAATATTTGAAGTAGCCATCTACAAATATCCATTCAAACGTGGATTTATAATGCAAGTATGGACACCATCAATAAAAAAGATTTGTATTAACCAAATATCCATATAGGCATACATCAATATCTGTCGATATAACATATATACAAAATAGCCTTATAGGCTTACAAGAATGCCATATAGGCATACAATGTCAACTATATACAATACAAAATATATGTTCACAAATGCCATATAGGCATACAACAAAGGAACACAATAAAAAGTCATTCCCCTCTGGTTGGTGAAGAGAATAGATCACGGGTAGCCTTTGATCTTCTAGGGGATGGAGACGCGCATGTGGGTGGTCTACTACGAACCTGAGGGCTACTCCTCCTATTTAGTTCTTCTTGCATCTTTACCTATTACAATAAAAAGTATAGACATTAATATATATAAATTACATGTTATAAAAAATGAAACATTTAACAAAATAATCACTTACCGCTAACATATAATCTGTCTCCTCACTTGCCTGAGTAGTAGGAATAGGCCCTGGTGATGTCATGTCCCATAGAAACCATCTAGATAGAAATTAAACTTCAAATCAATAATCTTTTGATTTTTCAAAAATAGACAACTATAACAATGAATGTAAATTAAAATTTACTAATCTGCCTCATACCCCTGTCAATGCCATGGAGCTATGAATCACAGAGGCCACACCATGCTCCATTGCCCTCTGAACATGAGGAGGTGTCTCCGCAGCCTGCATCATCTAGAAATAAAACAACATTATTCAATTACAAAAACTGTAATAGTGATGCAAATCATGGCTCCTAACATACACACACATTCATCTAAACATGGAAGTACACACAATAAAGCACACAAGTCACATACAAAAATCTAGTAAGTACAATTCATTCATTAAACTATTTATTTTATTACCTCTGTAAAGCTTTGAAGTCCACCACCACTAGCAGGTGTTGCTGTGAAATCTACAATATTAACCTATTCAACATCCAAAATCAGATATTAGAATACCATTCATATAACGATGTTATTCACATGTAATATTTATAATTGTTTACTAGTTACATACCCCGACAGTAGATGATCTAGTGTAAAATCTAGGTGGCGAACCACTAAAAACTGCATCGATGCTATGACCCTGAAATTTCATTAAAATCATCAATTTAAATTAGTTAATCTTCCATTTCAAAAATAAAATTTAATAAATTAAATTCAATAAACTTGCTAATATTTACCTGAGTATCAAGGCTGAAAGTCTCACTTAGGAGGGTTTCTGTCATCACCATCTGCTCAGCTGCAGATGTAGCCTGGGCACCTACATCCTGACTATCCATGGGGTCATAACCACAAGCTGACCCGCAAGCCTGACAAGCATGGGGTGGGACCCTACTCCTCGCACTATCTCCCACCCACTATGTGCTACAGGACTGGCATGCTCTATGATGCTCTGGGTCAAGGCACTAATGGACTGAAGTGTATCGACCTCAACACTCTCCTTCACAATGGAAGGGATAGAAACATGCTCATGGGTTGGTCTACTGATTACTCGTCTCACTACCCGCTATGGGTCAAGACGTGCCCCTGGTCTATCTTGTGTTGACCCCCCACCTCTACCTTGGAAGTCCCGCATATCAAAATAGTTTGGCACTTTATTGAGGACAAACTCGTAGTAGAGTTTCCTCAAAAAGTATTGCGGGACCTCATTATATTGCATGGAGGATGGTAAAAAACCATCCACCACCTCTGCCCAAAATTGTCCCTTATCGCTTGGTTGTTGCACCAATGGATAGGGAACCTCTTGCATGTAATGGTTAGAGGTTGATTTGTTTGTGGGTTTGTGAAAATTGAATACAAGTCTAATTTTGTGATTTGTAATTTTTTCACATCTTGGTATGACAGCTTGTCTGCATAATAATCTCTAAACTCTCTCCTCTTATCCATCCAACTAGTTATTTGCTTGCTAATTGAATCTACATTTGATAACATAGATTCAAGAGATTCAGCAAGCGTGGACCTATGCAAGGTTGAAGTGGAAGGATCTTTCAACCTTGCAATTATATCTTCAATTTCTTTTTTGTTGTTTTCAATTTGCCCCATTATATTTTCTTGTGTTCTAGGGGCATGTCGAGGAATGGATGGAGGAGGTTGTTCCGCAGGTATTTTCTCCTCAGGATTTTGTGGATTTTGAGGAGGAGGAGGTGCATTAACATTTCCTAACAATTAATGAAATATACATCAAAAAACAACTCAAACCTACCTATTTAGAAGCATATTCAAACAAAAAAACAAATAAAACTCACTCCTTTGGTGTGCTTGACGTCATGGCGGCATTTTGATGACGAATCAACAAGATTTTGGTGTTGAATTGTCTTTTCCAAAACGCGAGCGTGCTTCCTAGGGTTTGCAAGCCGCGGGGATAGAGGAGAAAAATAGAAATGAAATGAAATGACAATCCTTTTTTATTTATTTATAATAGTTAATAACGCGCTCGCGTCATGTATGATTTTTTTTTTAAAACCATTTGGCCACTTTTTGGCCCCCCATCTTTTTGCACTTACCCATGTGTCACGTCTCATTTTTATGAACAATATAATTATTCTAGTGTAGTGAACAATTACTATGATTGACTTTCACCTTAAGTATATTGCATGCTTGAAGGTAATCATTATGAGTTATATTGATGAAAATTGGAAATTGTTTTAAATGTTAAGTAATATTGATGTAAATGCAATGATTTGCTTTGGCTATGTTTTGGAGACACTACCCTATTAACGCCAAGTTGAGTGCAAATGGATGTAGGTACTCGTCAAAGACAAGAGCATGGTTGAGGTAGAGGTGTTCTAGCCACTTGGCAAGAACTGATAGATGGATTACCCTGATGCAATCACACACATCACATAGTTGCATATGCATTATCGAATGACTTTTATTGCATTAATGTATGGTTATTAATTGTTTCCGAATGCATGATGTGACTACTTAAAATTAATGTCTTTTCGAATGATATTTAAATGATGTATTGAAGTTTATTTAAATAAATAAGGAAATATATATGATTGTATTTTAAATATTATAGATGTTTGGAAGACAATATGTTCCATAAAAATAAATAAAAATATATTAAATTATATATATTAAAATATGCAATATTGTATTACATTTCTCTTCTTGATTATTTAATTTGATCTATTTAAATAACAATAGTTAAATTATTTAAAATAGCATTATTACATTTAGAAATTGAATAAAAAGAATTGAATGTTTTCTGTCATTCATGCGATAGTAAGTTGCAAGGAAGATATTAATTAATTGTTTAAATAGCATTTTATTTTTTATCTATTGGTCGAATTATCATGCAAAGTAAAAATACCCACTTCAGTTTCTAAACCTAATTGGAGGGATCACCAAAAATAAGAGGAAATTTGTTATGTTAAAACAAGGGGATCTGAGCAAAAAGGATTACCACGATTTGGCAGTAGCATAAACTAGTTTTCCTGAGTGACATAACCAAAGGAGAATTGCAGGCTGCGACAGGAGAAAGAAGGAGAGGCAATGACAACAACTACAAATTCTTCATCAGTTGACATCTTTATTACCAGGTTTTTCTTCTTTATTTAGTTTACGTTTAAATGGCGTGGCTATGGCTGTCGATAGATGTTTTTATCTGCTTGTATATTGGGCGACTATATTTACTAAGCTCAATATTTGTTTTTTCCTAAGCCATCCTCCTCTTGTATTTACCTGGGCGACTTGTAATATCCCTTTCTAAACCAGATCGACCTGTATGGGTCATCCCTCCTTTCTAGCCGCTTATCTTATTTTTTCATGTTCATTATCTTCTTCTGGCCACCTGGTTTCATGTTGATTGTGCTTTTCATGTGGCTATTTTGACTGTTCTTGGGTGATTTGTATAGATCGACCCATGTCCTTTTGATATCTCTAGTTTCTCAGACTAAACACAAATGTTATTTTTCATCTTCCTTCAATTTTGACTAAAACTCATGTCGATCTACATAATGGTTGATCTGCTCAGTATTTAGATTAAAAATTAGAATTGTTGATAATCGATTTACCTTCCTTTGTTTTGACTGCCTAAAACCTTTGCAATTTCCTCTATGCTATGCATAAGTAGGCGTTATTCTTGTGCTTGGAATGATAAACTGATTGAAAACTATAAATCAAACCCCCCAGATCATTGGTATAAATTTCCTGTCAAACATTTTATGACTGTATTCTATCATATTGGCTGAATCAGTGTTTGATTAGGAAATCGACCTCTTAAGGTAGACAAAACTATTAACTTTCTTGTAGCTTCATTTTTAGTCTTATTTTGTTGTAGCAAATCCATTGATATCTCTGTATACTGAGAAACTAGCTTCTGTAGCTATCTTTTATGATTGTCCATAATTTCTAAATTCTTGTAGTTCTATTTAAAACTTGTTGAAACAATATGTCGATTCAAAACAGAGATAGTAGATTGCATTATTACTTTCCTATGAATGCTGATGCTGAAAACCTATTACATTATAATCATACTAAAACTAGATTAAACCATGTTCTGTGTTCTTTTCTTTTTTTCTGCAACAATTCCCGTCGTAGTTGCGACAAGAAGACTGTTTGGTTGTTTTTGGACTTCCTATCATAGTTTTGATAATAAGTTATTTTGATTGATTTGTGAACTTATTTAGATAAATGGACTGAGATAGTTCTTGTCACAATTTTGATAGTAAGATTGCTGAAAGCTATTAGGATGAAATTATAACTTAGAATGACTTTTGTAGGAAGATTGTGATCAAACTTTGGATTAAATAATATATCTTTTTGATGTGCCTATGAGTGCAATTGTGTAAACAAAGATGAATGATTTGATCGGAAAAGTGTAATTCCTTGAATTTTGTTTGGGAAAAGGGAATTTTAATGATTTATTGATGAACTTTGATGCTTTTTATTATTTATTTCTTGCTTCTTGGGGAAAGAAGTAGATTTTCACCTAGGAATGTTTGTGTTACTTTTGGGACTAGGATGCCAAATGTGGATATTCAGAGATGGTTTTTCCTCTTTTCAGGAATTGACAAGGTTACTTAAATAATTAGATCTAATCAGAATAACATTGAAATAGATGTTTATTGTCTAGAAAACTTATTTATTGATATCTCTGCCACATCCTATTATGAGACAATTTGCTTTTCATTATTTAGAATTGCACATTTAGACATCAGGGTTGCATCGGGTGTTCCCTCCTACAGTTGTTACCAGGTAGCTAGACATTTCATGCAGGGCTCGGTTTCCTTTATTTCAGGAAGGGATCCAGGGAAGTGTAAATACTTCATGGTTGGGTGGAAAAACACCTAAGCTATGTTCCCATCTCTCAACTTGTAGGTGGTGGAGCACTTGGTTCGTGTGGTTAGAGAGTGTATTGATTTATTTATTGTTGTTGTACATGATTATTATACTTGATTGGATGTATTATGACATGCTTGCCAATGTATTTATGTATAATATTTTATAGTGCTTGTTACCTGGATTAAGCACATGATTATGTAAGATTTATTGACTTTGAGATTCATATTTATGAGATTATGCTTATTTGAGACATTGTGATTAAGTAGGTTAATTACACATTTTTATCTTTAAATGTTGTATTTAAGCAGATTATTTACTTCATTTTATTTTGGTTATTGCGATGTTGTATTTAAGTGGATTATTTACTTCATTTATTTTTGAGTTGGCTTAAATGCTTTTACATGACTTGTGAGACATTACAATATGTAGAATGATTATGATAATGATTAGAATGTGATTAGGATGAAGTTGATTGGACTAGAATGAAGATGATGATGTGTAATGATTAGGATTTTGATTACTTAGAATGAATGTGTTGGCAAGAATGTTTAGATGTAGAAAGTGTTTGTGTTTGTGTTTATAGCTTGATTTGGCAATTTACAAACAAATTATTTCACATGTACACACATGAATCACTCACGCAAGACACATATGCAAGTTTGACTTTGAAATTTAAATGTGATGATTAAGAAAACACTTGAAGACACATCAACAACCCTAAGACTAGTCAAGTGGGTTTGGCCAAATAGGTCTTAATCTAGGTTGCACAAGTTGACTAAGGATGTCCCCAATAAACTTAAGGTACGAGAAACCCAATTTCATGAAATGAAAGCGAAATAGTGCCAAACAACCAGGGGAAAGGGGTAACCCACCCTTCACCTTCACTTCCCCAAGGTATAAAGTTCTTGGGGGCTTAGCCCGAATGATAAGATTTCAACTTCCAAGAGGGTGTATTCAATTCACATCTCACTATTTAGACTCCACCAAAATGCTAGAGTTGAGGTCATCCCTTGGAGTGGTGTGTCTCCAAGAAGGCCTCCTAGGAAGGGTATGACAAAAGCAAACCAAGTGGGTGTTTTTGATCTCTAAGATCACCTTGCAGTGCGAGGAGAGAGCATACACATGCACACTAGATTTACACTCACAACGTAAATTCCCCTTAGAAATGAAATGTGTGGTGTGAAAGTGAATGGATGAAAGGTGTTTTTGATTCTCAAGATTGCGTGAAGGACATGAGAAGAGCATACACACCTTTAATGACACTCAAGCTCACCAAGCAATGCAAGCACTTGTTCCTTTTAAATCCAAAGTCAAAATGTGTGATGGAAGATAATGGTTTGTTTTAAGCCCACTTTAAATGTGTGAATGAAGACAAGAATTTGTTTTAGAGCCCAAAATCCAAATGTGAGAGCAAATAAATGTTCTTTTTATGCCCAAGTGTGTTTGCAAACAATGACTATGAAGAAATGAAAAGAGATGAAAGATGAATGGAGTGCACCTAAATATTTTTATCCTTAAATCTACTATTGTGACTGATTCCAATGCTGCTATAGCTCCTTAGATTCACCTAGAAGCCACAAAACCGAGAAAGAACAAGTAAACTTGCAAACAAATGCATTATATGAAAAAGAGAAAATCTAGTAAAAATCTAATCAAGATGAATAGCTACAATAGACTGAATATCATGAACAAAATCTAGATGAAATTTTGTGCAGTTTTAAAAAAATTTATGAAAAATGGATCAATTTTGCAAAAGTTATGTGTTTGAAGTTCAAAATTAAGTTTGACTTTGACTATAAAAAAGTTTGATAAAACAATAGTCACTTGATAATGACTTCGCCATAGCATAGCTAGGTGAACTAGCTTCGCAATGCCGCAAGTTTCACGAAAATCTAACCTATTTTGACCAAGTTATGAAAGTTTGAAAAAAATTGCATATTAGGGCACGAGGATGAAAAGAGGACAAGCCTGACTATTTGAAGTTGACTGCTAGTGGTTAATGTAGGGTCTGGTCACATGCTACAGTTAGCACCGACGGCTTAGTCTAGCAGTTAGGCTCCAGTGGCGCCCCTAGTTTCCCATATGACTAGGGGCTGAGGAAAGGCAAAAAATAAAAAAGCCAATGAAAGGGGACCGATAGGTGAGCGCTCAAGTCATGAAAGTGACTGGGGGCTAAAGAAAGGTGGTCAACCTATTTGACCATGTACGGTGAGTCGTGTAATGGGTAGATAGCTTGTAATGGGTGGATAACGAGTTGTACAATGGGTAGATGGCAACAATGGTTTTAGTGATGTGTTTTATACTAGGGGGATGGATGGTAAGTTGGAGATGGAGTGGCAGACAGGGTTCTAAGACTAGCAGCAGAGGGAACGAAGACTAGGAAATGGTAGAGGATGAATTTCAGAGTCGACGGGGGATTTCACCAGTGGCAATGACTGATTGAAGCTGATGGAAGTAGCGATAATAGGGTTTCAAGTGGTGGTCAGAGATCCTAAGGGGTGTCAATTGTATTCTTGGTGGTGGTCAGGTGGATTTGGATGGGGATTAGGGTTTACAAGGCAATGACGGGGGAGGTTTAACGGAGGCAATAGCGTGCATAGATGGCAGTGACCTGAACCCAAGGTGGTGATGCTAGGGTTTTAGGCAGTGATCGAGTGGTTAGAAAGTGGTGGTGGTGGGCTTGAACACTAGTGGTTCTAGGGTTTTCAAGCAGCAATGGAAGGGTTGAAAATTGGTAGCGCAGGGAGTTTAAACTAGGTACTCGTTAAAACCTGCAACCAAAGCTTTTCAATATTAAACTTGTAACAATCAACATCCATCATTCAACACAAAATATTTAGCCACGGAAAAATCAGAATGGAAAACTAGTAACTTCGACCCAAGGCCCCTGCGCAAGTGCCATACAGGTCCGTACGGTATGACCCTATAACAAGGGCCAAAGTAAAAAAAAATTCAAAATTTTTCTGGCGTTGAAAAATCAAGTGTTATATGTCATTTTTCGCTTGCAAGGCATCTCAGACGCAACGGTGAGGTTCATTTTAGGCTTGGAAGTCACCTGCAAAATTTGAGTTCCTAAAATTGACAGAAAAATATTAGATTTGCAAAGATTCACGTTGGGTTCACCAAATGTAGCTAGGATAAAAATCAGGGTAAATGCACAAACAACAATAATGAAACCCTAAGGGCACAATGGAGTACAAGATAGCATAGAAATCAAAACAACAAAGCAAACTGAAAATAAATCTCTACACTAAGCTTGGCTCTCCTCCATTGCTCTTCTTAATCTTGCATAGGAATGCAAGATATTGAAGGATGAATGTTGATTACTCACTAATTCAACAGCATAACATTGGCATGAAGATGAATGATAGATGAGAATGGAGAATCATTTTGACAATATGAGGCTACTTGAAACTCCTTGATCAAATGGCTTGGTTGAGGGTTGATTTATAGGAAGTGAGTGATTTGAATGAAGGGCTATGATTGAAAGTTGGTTTCAACGATGTGTACGGCTAGGATCGAATAGGGTTTCCCACTCCATGAGGAGTTGTAGTCATGTGACAAGTATAGGGAGGACCTAATTTAAATAATGTTTTATTTAAATTAGTGGGACATGTGAAGTGCATTAAATGAAAAATGTACTATGTGACATCTGTTTGATTGTGGTGAAAGGTGAGGACTAATTCAAATATTTTATTTGAATTAGTTGAAAAATGGGAGAGGGAAATTAATTAAATAGATAAGATTTTTTTAATTAATTTTCTAGTGGAATAAATGGGATTAGGACAAAATGTCACTTGTAGGACATAGACAATTTTGGGTGTCTACAGAAAATGTATCAGTTTTGTTGACCGGGATGTGTCCAAGGTTGTCTGCAATAGGAGGTAGGTTTGGACATCTCAGCTTAGTAATGGTTTTTCTAGATTTTTAGGAAAGCTTTTATAATATAAACCTAAACTACAAAGCATATAATCTTAAACTACAAAGCATATAAAATTTAAACTATGAATTGAAAGAAACATTCTAATATAAGAAAGAAGGAAATACTTCAAATGTAAATTCACACTATCAACTTATATTAAACTCCTGAACTAGTCAGAAGCTCTAGAATTTCTCTTTATAGAAAGCAACTCCAAAACTCTAGAAATTGCAAGACAACACATAGAACTCTAGAAATTACAACCGTGGATTACACTTCACTAAAAGCAACTAAACACGACACCCTATAGGTTAATATTAACACCATTATACCATAACGTCATGTAACAGAGGGTTGTAAAATTTTAGAATAGAACAAGGAAACAGAATTAAATGATAACAAACACATTCAAAGAACATCAAAGTACTTATCTATCTCTATTTCCTTCGAGTGGCCAGCTCTTTGAAAGACTTCTATCGACTCAAATCACATTCACCATTAACAACTTTAAAATTCCAGTTCACATAAACATCATTCAGTAAATCTATTTTGACACAAAACAATTTATGATTCAATTCATTCAGAACATAATAGTTTGAAATAACAAAGATAATCTATATCACTTCCAAAATCCTAGATACTAGGGTGGCTCATCAATGCCACCAAATAGTCTTAAAAATAAGATAACATAAACTAACTAAACAAGATGTCTTTTAATGCAATACAACAAAGGCTCTGAGTGGAGATTTAAATGTCTTAATTTATTTTCTAAATAACTGCTAATGGTAGTAAATGAATGAAGTCTTCAATCCCCAGTCCCCTGAAATTCTGGCGCCCTAGACTTACGATGCTGTTGACTCTAGTCCGCATTTATGTCCATTCTTCCCACTTCATTATATTCAAAAACCTATAAAAGATACACAGATCTTTTCACTAAATGATGTCAACATTAGTGATAAAATCTAGTCAATTCAAGAATGAAGATTTGTACAGTACTCTTTCAAAATAGACAATTATTTCTCCTAAGACTAATAAATTGGCATAGGCTTGGGTTAGCTAATGGCACAAAAGGGGTAATAAGGATGATACTAAGATGAGGTTATTTGTACCTCATCAGTTTTCTTCATAAGATATCATATGGTTGCATGATCAGTGTGAACAAAGATAGGATATCCAGTGATGTAATGTTTGATCTTGTTGATTGTGTAGACTACAACTAGGAGTTCTTTCTCAGTGACAGTGTAATTCAACTCTACCGCTTGAAGGTTCTTACTGATAAACTATATGACATACTCCATTGAATCTTCCTTTTAACCTAAGACAACTCCTATAGCATAATCAGATGCATCAGTATGTATATGGAAGGGTAGTGTCCAATTTGGTCCTCTTAACATAGGTGTGGTAGTCAAGGAGTCTTTTAATGACTAAAAAGCTTCTTGAAATGTAGGTGTCTAATTAAATTTAGTATCTTTAGTAAGTAGAACAAATAATGGTGTAGTTGTTGTTGGTCTCCTACAATGATTTAACAACTAAGCCCATAAAGCTGTGACTCAGAGATTGGACATCTAACCTGGATAGCTGTCTTAATCACTATGAAGGTGCATTTAACTTGTCAACCCAAGGACATGAACTTGAAATGGGTCAGCATAGTATGTGCACTAGGAACTCCAAAGTAGCCACATTCATTCTATAGCTAAGAAAGACATAATGCTAAAAGTAAATTGCTTGGAAAGAAATAACATAAGTGCTGAACATCAACCAGCAACTATTCTAAGCTGAAATGCATGACAAAAAATAAAAATCTGGGCAAACAAATAGAAAACTACTCTGTCTGCTTTGGCTGCAGGAACATACACAGAATGGAATTCTAGTGGCTGCAGGAACATACAGTGCTAGATTTTAACTAACTGCTTAACACAAAATAACAAATAAACTAAAGGATTGAATGCTCACCAAGTGGGCCCCCTTGGATGAGTATCCCTTAAGACAAATGTAAACTCAGAGATGTGAACTTATAACTTCATTTTATTCATTAGAAAACATGAGTACAGACAAGCAACCTAACTGTATTACTGAAAAATTTAATAATGCGAGTACAACCTTAGATTAATCAACCCCTTAGAAGGAGCATCTGAGTCTTATTTATAGAAAGAAAAACTACAAACCAACTACCTAGCACGGTGGTCAACTCCAATAGATTAGGAGGACACCACTTTAGGGAAAGCATAGAAAGTGGAGAGGAGGTTATGCATGCATGGAATCTGGTCAAGCATGTTCATTTTGACACAGATCTAGCACAACAGTAACTCCTATATTCGCTCAACAAGCAATTAAGACCAATTACAAGGTGGTTATCTTCCCTCCATTTGACATTTGAACGACCACCTTGTTGACTTTGATGTCGAGTGACCAACTGACAGAATCTTCCTCGATTTTATAGGCTGCTAATTATATCTGCATAACAATATTAGTACTCACAATAATTGCATATATGTAACTATCTTAGAGTAACATTCATTAATCCACATGTAAAATTAACATAGATAGTTCATATAGCATGTCAATGTCATTAAATATTATAGGAAATAACCCATGCCCAATATCTATGGTTTTGAGGAAATATCATGAAAAGATCAAGATCTAGGTACCAAAGTCCATGATAACTACAACAAATGGATAACAAATTCAAACAAAATTGAGTCATAAACTAGACTCATCACTCTCCCCAACCTAAGACTTTGTTGGTCCTCTAGCAGAGGAAGGGTTGTTCTTCTATTTGGTCAATGCCCTGAAATTAGCAATTGCCAGCTGTGCTATATAAGTTTTTGTAGTGCGTGAATTAGGATCCCAACAGAACCCTTGCTGTCTATCTGATCTACTCCATCTCTGTCTCTCTTCAGCAATATCATACTAGTAGTACCTAAAATTTGTCATAGGCCATAATAGGATAGGTGTTTGGAAAATTAAGGGAAGCCAGAATTGCCCCTTTATCCTCCCAATCTACATATATCTATCTACTCTTTTACATGCTGCAACATAGTTCTACAGAGAGTCAGGCTCTGTTTGTTTTAGTTCATCAGTCAAATTGTTCCACCTTTGTGCCAAATATCCCTTCATAGATTCTCCTATAGTGTTTTCTACCTTCTCATATTCTCTGTAAACTGCTTCTCTCTCAGATAGGATTCTATTGCCATAGCTTGGTCTATAAAGCATTCTATGCCAATCATGGAAAATGCCCCCTGGATTTCTTGATTCAGCTATGATGGACAGGGGAATGTTGAATTATGTTTTCCTATAAGCCCTGAACTATTGTCCCCAACTAATCTCATTTTGTATCCAAGACATAAATGCCCTTAATTGAACATCCCCAACATACAACAAAGGATTCCAATCATGATCTTGGGACACCGCATAATTATGTAAATGGAATTCACACAACAAATTATTCATTTCAGGAGGAGCAATCTAATAACATTGAAAAATTCAAGAGGAGTTTCAATGGAATGATTTAAACTTGAAACAATCCTTGCTAGTTTAAAAGAAAGACACTTCTCCTTCAAATACAGAGCATAGACCCTTGGAGGAGTCATGCACTCTAATACCTGAGGCACTAAGGATGCCATATTATCCACTCTCTCCTTTAAAGTCACAATTTATGCGTTCTTATCTTCAATCTCTTCATCTTTCTTTTGAACTTCTTCCTTCAGCCTGCGTTTCTCCTTTTTCCATTCTTCTTCTCTCCTCTACATCTCATTCCATAAATTCATAGCTACCATATGCATTGAAAAATCAGAGGGCCTGTGTGTTCCTACCAAAAGTTTTCCTGGAACTAATGGTTGCCCTTCATATAGCACTAACTACAGGGTTCCTAAATGTTCAACCAATTCCAGCTAAAAGGCCTCTTACTGTAGGAACTCTTGGTTGTCTTCATATCCCTGACTCTTCATTTGTTCAGTGACGGCAACAAGGTCTGCCAATGTTACATTTGTTGCTTCCTCAAATATGTCCTTTTCTTCAACGTTCACATGCCCCATTGGGGCCTTTATATCTTCTGGTGACATTTCTTTAGCCCTAGGGCTTCTCTATGGAGGCACACCAAAGGCTAGCCCGGCAGGTCTTGATTTTCTAGGAGGGCTCTCATATTTTTCTTCAGTTGTAGGAAGAATAGTGTCAGCCTTCCGTTTCTTAGAGCTTGGCACTTCCTTTCTTGCAGGTTGCTTTTTAGCTTTAGCCTTTTTAATTTAGGCCTCTTTCTTTTGTGCCCTAGTTCAAATTAGGTTGCCAAGAGGAACATCATCATTAGAATCTGAAGAAGAACTCTCTTTGTCTGAATGCTCTACCTCAAAAGAACTAATCTCTATAGTTTGTTCAGTTGCAGGAGGGTTTACACCAGAAGTTGAGGTTCCAGGAACAGCTTCAACATAACTCACTCTCCTCCTAGTCCTACAAGGTTGAGGCACAACTATAGGTCACAAATGCTTTGGTCTAATTTGATCAATATTTAGGAATTCTTCCCAAGTCATATCAGACACATCATGCAGAGACTTTTCAACTAACAATTTGATCAAACAATGGTGGGGAATAGAATTAGCCCTACCTTTTTGGGTCTCGGCTGCCATGATTCAGAGAAAGTGGTATAGCACGTTTGGCACATTCATTCTTCTCCCATGCCTTATATGATTCAGAAGTTTAAAATGCACAGAATGTAGATTTGACTGACGACCTTCACAAGTAATGTACCTCACAACATGAACAGCTAATTACTTCCATGGCTTAGGCAAAGAGGTTCTCTTGGCTCCCTGTTTGTCCACAATTAATGGAGGGTCACCAGGTTCTATAAATTCAGCCCTAATTGACCTGGCATCTCTAGAAATAGGGTAATTTTCACTGTCAACAGGCAACCCTATAACTTCTGTAATCCTTTCTTCAGTAGCCAATACCTCTAAACCTTTTACCATGGCCTTACCTTCAGATAATGTCTAGGCAAATTCCAATGTAACATCTTCATTAAAACTATTTAGCTTTAGGAAATAATCTAACCACCTGTAATTTCTAAACTCAACCTGGTTGGGTGCATCCTACAGTAATACTTCATGAACAGAGGGTTAATTTCAAATTAATCCACCTCCCATTGTTTAACTATCTAAAAATAAACAACCACTTTGCAAATTTTTTCTTCCTGCAATCTTTATCTGAAAGCTAGACTTCGCCTTCTTGCAACACTGTTAAATTTTCAACACCAATGTCATCTGAATTTTCCTTATTTAGGAACTCAAGATTATGACAAGACTAGTAAAGGTAGTAAGGAGTAATCAATGAAGGCTATCACCTCACACTTGCGAGCCGTCATCTCACTCAGAATTCAAATCAACTCAATTTTAAACTTTGTTGATGTGCTGGCATAAACCAACATGGACTAACACATGGACATGGTATTCACACTCCCTGCAACCTAAATTTGAGCATGTGTCCTCACATGTGGAATTGTGATGCTTGATTTGACAGGGCAGGGAATAATTGCATGCTATGGAGAATATTGACATTAATTTACAGTAATTAAATGAATGTACTAAAAGATAAGTAAGATATAACAAATTGATGCACATGTACCTTGATGTTTGGAAGACTAGTTATAAAAATGATGGAGAAAGTACCGGTCACCTTTTAAGAAATTCATTGAGCAATGAATGAAAGTGGAGCGGAATAAAGTGAGGTGGATGAAGTGAAATCATGGCAACATGACAGAAGAGAGAATGATGGATATGGATGGGCAAATGGGTGAATGAATGAAGTGGACACCCACAAAAGTGGAAGTCTTTATAATGACAAGTGTCGTACCTTGGTTAGTCAGAAGGAGGGACACTAGGTCTACTGCCTTTGGCTGTAGGAAGTTCAGGAGTTGCATGCTAAGTGAATTAATGTAGGAATTTGCCCTTCAAAGTTGGCTTGTGATACAACCTGAGGTGATGACCATTGACGAGCAACTTAAATTTGACAGGGTCAATGGTGGTGAGTTGAACAGCACCATTGGGGAAAATTTCAGCAACCTCATATGGTCCTAGCCACCTTGCCTACAATTTTCATGCATTATCTTGAGACCTTGAGTCATAGAGCAGTGCCTAGTCACCTGGCTAGAATTTCTTGTCTTTGATGAATTTGTCATGCCACTTTATTCTCTGATTCTGCACTACCTCTGTGTGATGCAAGGCTACTTTCCTCATCTCATCCAAAGCATTGAGCTGCATGATTCTATCCTTTTGTGCCTCAGAGATATCCATCCCCAAGTCTATTGTAGTCTGAAGAGTCTTGTGTTTGAATTCAATGGGCATCATAGCTGTCTTGCCATATAGCAACTCAAAAGGGGTGAAACTTGTGGTTGTTTTCTAGGTTGTCCTATAGGCCCAGACAACTTCTTGGAGTCTGTTTGCTCAATCCTTCTTATGGATAGCCATAGTTTTGGTCAGAATGGCTTCAATTTCCCTATTAGTCACCTCAACTTGTCCATTGGCCTGAGGGTGAGAAGGAGTAGATTTCTTGTGCCTTATGTTGTACTCATTGACTAGTGCTGCAACTAGGGTTGAGGTGAATTGAGCTCCTTGATCAGTCACTATCTCTCTGGGAACTCCATACCATGTGAAAATTTCCTCATAAAGAAATTCTGCAACCTTGTTATCTCTTGCATGCTTCATGGCCTTAACTTCTACCCATTTGGTTACATAATCAGTGCATAATAAGATATAGGATTTACCATTGGATGGAGGATCAATGGGTCCTACAAAATCTAATCCCCACTTATCAAATGGAGTGATCACTAGCTGAGGGTAAAGGGGCATCTCATTAGATTTGGTTGGCCATCCCATCCTCTAGCATCTGTCACATTTCCTTGTATATCTCCCTACATCCTTGTAGAGTGTTGGTTAGTAATAACCTGTATTTAAAATCTTCATTATTGTCCTCTTGGCTGCAAAATTCCCTCCACATGGTTCATTGTGGCATGCATGCAAAATATCATATGTTTCATCATCCCTCACACATCTATGCATGACATGGTCTAGTTTAGTGTAGAACAAACATCCAACAATCCATGAAAAAGGAAAAGACTTTTCAATGAGCACCCTTCTCTCCTTTGGAGAGAAATGAGGAGGGACTCTCCCTGTGACCAGATAATTAGTTGTGTCAGCATACCAAAGTGTTTGCACAGTGATTGAAAACAAGTGTTTCTTTAGGGAAAAAGTCATCAATGACTTGGTTGTCCTCTGATGTAGTCAACCTTGAAAGAAAGTCTGCAACAACATTGGCCTTCCCTAGCTTATCCACAATGGTAATGTCAAATTCTTGCATTAGCAACACCCATCTTGCTAATCTACCTGATATCAAGGGTTTGTTCATGAGATACCTAATAATGATCTGTGTGCACAAAGATTTGATAGCTTGTTATGTAGTACCTAATTTTTTTGAGGGATAGATTACTACCAGCATTTCCTTTTTTGTCACTGTATAATTGAACTCAGCTCCATGCAAGTTTCTACTGACAAAATAAATAGCATGTTCAATGGCTCCTTCTTTCTACCCTAAGACTGCTCCTATGGTATAATTTGATACATCAGTATGGATGTGGAAAGGGAGCTCCCAATTGGGCCCTTTGAGTATAGGAGCATGAGTTAATGCTGCCTTTAAATCAGAAAATGCCTTGCTATAGTCTTCATTCCACTGAAATTCAACATCTTTAGTGAGAAGAGTATACAATGGGGCTACTATTTTGCTGAAATCCTTGATGAAACATCTATAGTACCTTGCATGACCCAAGAAGCTTCTGACATCTTTTTTCTTTGCAGGAATGAGCAGATTGATTATCACTTCAATCTTTGTTGGGTCTACCTAAATTCCTTTTGGAGAGACATAGTGGCCAAGCACTACTCCTTCCTACATCATCATGAAGCACTTTGCACTATTCAGGGACAGATTATGGTCTTCACATCTCTCCAAAACCTTCCCTAATTTTTCCAATGCCACATCAAAAGTAGCACCATAAGTAGTGAAATCATCCATATAGATTTCCATGCGATCATGTGAGTTATCAGAAAATATGCTAATGACTGCCCTTTGGAAAATTGTAGGTGCATTGCATAAGCCAAATGGAAGCACTGAGTAGGCATAAGTCCCCCAAGGATAGGTAAAGGTTGTTTTCTCTTGGTCCTCTATTGCAATCTGTATATGATTGTAACTGTTGAACCCATCCAAGAAGGAAAAGTACTACTTTCCTGCAAGTGAGTCCAATACCTGGTCTATGAAAGGAAGGGGAAAATGATCCTTTTTGGTGGTAGAGTTTAATTCTCTATAATCAATATAAACTCACCATTTCCCTCCCTTTTTGGGCATGAGAACTAGAGGAGACACCCACTGTCTATCTTAGATTGGGTAGATAAATCTTGCATCTAATAGCTTCTGTAATTCTTCTTTGACAATCTCTCTTAATGTAAGGTTGATTCTTCTTTGTGGCAGTCTTACTAGTGTACGATCTTCCTTTATGTAAATCCTATGGGTGCATAATGTGGGATCTAGTCCTTTCATGTCATGGTAATCCCATGCAAAGGCATTCTTGTGTTTCTTTAACAAGTTTGTCAAAGATAGTTGGTGCTCTTGAATCAATTTCTTGTTAATATTTAGATATCTTTCTTCTAAAATCTCCACTTGAGTTGTTAACTCTACCATAGTTGCTTCACTAATGCTTGGTACCTTTATTTCTTGTGGAAGCAATGTATGAGACATACCTGTTACTGTAGGAAAAGTAGGAACAAGTGTCTTCACTGGATCAGCAGAATGAGAGGATGATGCTTTCTCTACTTCACAATGATTCTGAATTATGTTAGAGAATACCTCATCTTCCTCTTGAAGCTACATGAAAGAGCTTCTACCTAACATCATAAGTTGTACCACAGAATTAGCTTCCTTGGCCTCTTCACCAACATGTGGCCAAATAGGATTATCCATATCATGAGCTAGCTGTGCAGGTGGGTAAAGATCAACCTTTTTAGTGCTTCTCCCATCAGAGATGGTCATGTCTCCTGACCAACATCCAATATAAGCATCAGTTGTGGCTAACCACGGCCTTCCTAGAATGATGAGATACCCTCCTAATGTAGCTTTAGAGGAAAGTAACATGAAATCAGCTAGATATCCTCATGAGTCCAAGGATACCACAAGGTCCTCTACTATCCCATCAGGTTTAACAGTGGAACTATCAACAAGATGCAGGACAATAGGAGTAGGTCTCATGTTTGCAATATTTAGTTGCTGCAGGATATCCTTGGTCATTACATTTATTGCTGCTCCCAAATCAATTAGAGAATTCCTGATTTGGATCCCATTTATAACAAATCCTACCACAGGACTCCATGGATCATTATATTTGGGAACAATCACTCTCCCAAGCATGATGTCAGCCAACTATCCCACCACATGAACCATAGTGGGGTCTTTCCTCTTTCTGCCTGGCTTCTTAAGGCATGCTTCCTTGATTGCTTTGCCATATATAAGAACATCTTTTATGCCCTAAAATAGAGGGATCTTGACACATACATGTTTCAACTACTCTAGAATGTCAAAGGTGGGTTCCTCTTTCTCTTCCTTTTGTTTCATAGTTTCCAACCTTTGTGGAAATGGTGGTGCTTGTGTAGTCTACTTGGCTAGGACTAGTTCAGGATTTTTAGGTGCATTTGGATGAATGGGGGCATTTAAAGGCTCCTCCTCCTCCTCAATAATCTCAATAATAATGGGTGTGGAAGGAGTTTCCAAGGTAGTTCCTGAATGCAAGTGGATGTCACTTACACTCACAGCATATGCAGGGAATAGATTTGGATCAACAGAGTATATCGACTACTGCTGTGGTCTATTATTTCAGTTAGGTGAGGGCTAAGCTGGTAACTGAGTAGGTTTAGGTGCATTTGAATTGGAACTAGTAGGAGGAGGCATTATAGCAGGTTGTTGGGGTTGAGAAGGTGGGTGGATGTAATTAGTTGTCTGATTTGGCCATTGTTGTCCTCCCCTCCATTAAGCTGTTTGCTGCTAGTTTCCTAGAGGTGACTGCCAATTCCCCTGAGGTTGTTGCCATTGGGGTGTAGGGTTTTGGTAATTTTGCCAAGTGTTTGGAGGGTTATTCCAAGGCTAAGGTGAATATCCTCCATAGTTGGATGGAGATGGCTGTTGCCATTGGTTACCAGATGCATAAGTATTGAAATATGGTCCAATAAATCATAATGGATCTAGTGGCATACCTTGTCTTGGAGCCCATGGCCTCCTTTGTGCAACATAGTAGATTTGATCTTCTTCAACCTAGATTGGCTTGAACTCAGGTGGAATCTACTCACTGTCAATATTAGCTACCATCTTGCATCTGCAGTCCCTCTTCTTTTGTCTGCAATGAGGACAATATTCTGCCAACATTGCCTCTACCTCATCTTGCTTCTTCTTTGCTTGAAGTGTGTCCATCTAGGTGGCCATATTATTTATGATATATTGCTTAAAATCAGATAGTAAGTGAGTTATATCCACCCTTGAAACTCCATTGGTAAGGGTTTTGCCCATAAGGGAATGGTAACCTCTTCCTTTCTTCATGGCTACTCTGGAATAATTCTAGCACATCTTCTTAATATGCTCCCAAGGCACTTGGGTAATATCTCCTCCTCCTATTAAATCCAAGGCATTTGTACAATGCTCAATTATTCCTCTAAGGAAGAGTAGTTTCTGAGAATCCTCATTGAGTTTATGATGAGGAGATTTTTGCAAATAAAATAGGAACCTTGAGATGTAATCCTCCAAACTTTCACCCTCTTTCTGCTACATTTTGAAAATATCATCTCCTCTCATATCTCCACCCCTATAGTAGTCTTTATACTTGTCAAGAAATTTCTCTTTCATCTCATCCCAAGTATTGACAATATCACTACCTAGACCCATAAACCATCTCAGTGCAGCAACTTTCATGGTAGTAGGAAACAACTTAAGCCTATGAGCATTAGTGGTGTAGTCATGGCTTCTATAGAGGTTATCAAATTCAAACAAGAAGGTGTCTGGGTCCTCTATTGCAAGTCCATAGAACTTGGGGAAAACTAAAGTAGGGATATTCTTGAGGTTATCCACTTCATTTTGATGAGCAATAGGAAATGGAAAGGTTGGTTGATTGGGTCTATTTTGGGCAGCCATAGCTACTTGGCTGATTATCAAAGCAAATGGATTGTCAATCAAGTTTTGGGCAGCTTGTTCTTCAGAGGATGTTTTAGAACTATTCAAATTGAGGAATGCATCAGGAAAAGGATTCTCTTCTTCTTCTTTAGCTAGGTAGTTTGGATACTCAACTAAGCTGTCATCAGGAATAGGATCATTAGGAAGGAATCTCCCTAAAGCATCTCTTCTCCTACCTCTATTCATGCAATACACACTCAATATTAGCCAACTCACACAAAGAATGTTGTGAACAGATTGTGGGTCATTACTTCCTAAATGAGGGGTAGACTAAGGGCACACTTCAAAAATACTTCTGCAAGAAATAATACTAAAAATGACTCCAAAGATCTTCCTAGTTTGACACCATACCTGACAATGGTGCCAAAAATGTTGGTCTCCTACAATGATTTAACAACTAAGCTCATAAAGCTATGACTCAGAGATTGGACATCTAACCTGAATAGCTACCTTAATCACTATGAAGGTGAATTTAACTTGTCAACCCAAGGACGTGAACTTGAAATGGGTTAGCACAATATGTGCACTAGGAACTCCAAAGTAGCCACATTCATTCTATGGCTAAGAAAGACATAATGCTAAAAGTAAATTGCTTGGAAAGAAATAACATAAATGTTGAACATCAACCAACAACTATACTAAGTTGAAGTGCATGACAGAAAATAAAAATTTAGGCAAACAAACAGGAAACTACTCTGTTTACTTTGGCTATAGGAACAGACACAAAATGAAATTCTAATGGCTACAGGAACATACGGTGCCAGATTTTAACTAACTACTTAATAGAAAATAACAACTAAACTAAAGGATGGAATGCTCACCAAGTGGGCCCCCTTGGATGAGTATCCCTTAAGACAAATGTAAACTCAGAGATGCAAACTTATAACTTCATTTTATTCATTGGAAAACATGAGTACAAATGAGCAACATAACTGTATTATTGAAAAATTTAATAATGCGAGTACAACCTTAGATTAATCAACCCCTTAGAAGGAGCATCTGAGTCTTATTTATAGAAAGAAAAACTACAAACCAACTACCTAGCAAGGTGGTCAACTCCAATAGATTAGGACACCACTTTAGGGAAAGCATAGAAAGTGGAGAGGAGGTTATGCATGCATGGAATCTGGTCAAGCATGTTCACTTTGACACAAATCTAGCACAATAGTAACTCGTATATTAGCTCAACAAGCAATTAAGACCAGTTACAAGGTGGTTATCTTCCCTCCATTTGACATTTGAATGACCACCTTGTTGACTTTGATGGCGAGTGACCAACTGACAGAATCTTCCTCAATTTAATAGGCTAGTAATTATATCTACATAACAATATTAGTATGCACAATAATTGCATATATGTAACTATCTTAGAGTAACATTCATTAATCCACATGTAAAATTAACATAGATAGTTCATATAGCATGTCAATGTCATTAAAGATTATAGGAAATAACTCATGCCCAATATCTTATGGTTTTGCGGAAATATCATGAAAAGATCAAGATCTAGGTACCAAAGGCCATGATAACTACAGCAAATGGATAACAAATTCAAACAAAATTGAGTCATAAACTAGATTCATTACTTGTTTTGTTGAAGTCCTTTATAAATATACAGTAATAGCCTGCATGGCCAAGGAAGCCTTAGACATCTTTTTGTTTTTGTGGTATTGGTAGATGAGTGATGACTTCTATTTTGGATGGAACTACTTGAATACTTGCTAGTGAGGCATAGTGCCTAGAACTATGCCCTCTTCTATCATCATATAACACTTTTCATTGCTAAGGGAGAGGTTATGGTCTTGACATCATTGTAAGACTTTTTCTAGATTGGCTAAGGCTTCAATATATCTATTACCATGAGCTATAAAGTTGTCCATGTAGACTTCTATACAGTCAAATGTAAGATTAGAGAAAATGCTAAGCACTACCCTTTGGAAAGTGGTAGGTGCATTACATAAACCAAATGGGAGGACTGCATAAGCATATGTGCCCCAGGGATAGGTAAATGTCATTTTATCTTGGTCCTCAAGCGCAATCTTGAGCTAGTTATTGTTGTCACTTGGATATACACCCTAATTGAGTTATCCACTCAGCTATCTAGTGAAACATGGGATCATTTCAAAGTTGTGGGTGATCTATGACTGAAATGAACCTCCAGAGAGGACTGGTTCCCTTGATACTTCACCTATTTCACCTAAAATGACTTAAACTAATGTTGTTTGCAAGGAAAAGGGGGAATAAGATAACATAAACTGAACTCTAACCTATGGAGGTGATGCACCAAATTGAAAATAAGACATGTACTATTGTTTTGAGGGTAAGTACACAAAGATGAGGGACCAAAATGGGGTCTTAAGATGCCACCTTTTTATTTCTAAAATCAAGAAACATGGATGTTGGATAAGAAATTGAAGATTGCTACACTCAAAATTTGGAGATGGAACAAAAACAAGAGTTGTAGTGCTCCTAATCTAGTTTCTAAACTACTAATTTTTTCCAAAAATGGTTGAGATTTAGCGGTTCAAAAAGGGAGAGCACACAAATTGGTTTTGTTTTTCTCAAAAAAAACATAACATAGCGTCTGGTGTGCTCCCCCTAAAATGTTAATTTTTTTTTAGTATTTCAATAATCACTCTAGTGAGAAATTAGCTAACACCATGTAGTTTATCCCTAATTTTTTTGATAATATTTTCATGAATAATTGTTTTTTTAGTAATTTTCGAAGTGGACACATCCTTAAAAATAGAAATTTGAGCATGCTCCCCCCCTAAAATTTTTGAAAACTAATCGAAAATCTTTTTTTTTGAGTACATGTAGAATGGAGTCTAGTTTTTAAAAATGTAACTTATTTCATTTTTTGATGAACGGTTAAAAAAAGTCAAAAATACTAGACACTGGTTTTTGACAAAAAATGGACACACTAACAAAAGAAATTAAAGATGAAAACCTTATCATACTCAAAATGTGAAAAAAATTATATAGTTAGATAGCTAACAAAGAGCTTAAGATTATGGTGGTATTTTTTTGAGTTTTCATTGAAAAAAATCCCATCCTGATGGGGAGCATGCTCTAGATTATCTCTAGATTTTGCTAAAAACTGATAAAAACATGTCAAAGAAAGCTCAGCATAACGCGAGTGCATTATAACACGCTCGTTATATGTTGAGCATGTTTGGCTAGACACATGCCAATTGCATTTGCTTGAAAGTTTTTAAAGCCTTTTCAACAAATCCATTTTTTGCATATCTTGCAATCATTGCATTCCATTACAGAATATCTCTTTGATGTGTTACATCATACAATTGACATGCCTCGTCTATGCTTCCACACTTTACATACATCTCTACAAGGGTAGTTGCACTTCTATCATCTCTCTCACTCTCTACTTCCCTCCCCTCTCTACATCCTACCCTCTCTCTAAGTCTTTGCTTCCCTTCCCTCTCTACCTCCTACCTTCTTTCTGACTCTCTTCTTCCCTCCCCTCTCTACCTTCTACCCTCTCTCTGACTCTCTACTTCCCTCCACTGTCTACCTCCTACCCTCTTTCTGAGTCTCTGCTTCCCTTGCCTCTCTACCTCCTACCTTCTCTCTCACTCTCTTCTCCCCCATCTCTACCTTCTACCCTCTCTCTCGCTCTCTACTTCCCTCCCCTATCTACCTCATACCCTCTCTCTCAGTCTCTACTTCCCTCCCCTATCTACCTCCTACCCTCTCTCTCTCTTCTTCCTTCCCCTGTCTACCTCCTACCCTCTCACTCTCTACTTCCCTCCCATCTCTACCTCCTAGCCTCTCTCTCACTCTCTACTTCCCTCCCCTCTCTATCTCTCCTCATCATTCTTCCCATCCAATGAAATTTCATAAATTATCTTGTTTCCATTTCATCATCCCAATTTATATCCTCTTCCCTCTTTGCATGTCTTGGTTTTCTTGTTTCCATATTCTTTGTCGACATGGGAGAGGAGAGGGAGGAAGAGGGAGAGAGGATGGAGATGGAGGGGAGAGAAAGGGGAAAGAAAGGGTGATAAGGAGAGAGAGAGAGTCCTAGTTTTCTTGTTTTGGAGAGAGAGAGAGGGTTGATCAGGTTTATGAGTTTAGGGTTTCTTAAGTTTAGGGTTTAGTGGAATTATTTAAGGTTTAGGAGTTTAAGGTTGCTCAGGTTTATGGTTTAGGGGTTAGGTATTAAGGGCATTATTTAGGTTATTGGGGTTTTGGGAGAGAGAGAGGTTTAGGGTTGCTCAGGTTTAGGGGCATATATAGGGTTTATGAGTTTAGGGTTGCTTAGACCTTTAGGGGCATTATTTAGGGTTTATGAGTTTCTAGGGTTGCTCAAGTTTAGGGTTTAGGGGTTAGGGTGAAAGGGGAATTATTTTATAATTTCCCTCCAATCCTCCTAATCTTAACGCATTAGTCCACCCATCTCCTAATCCATCAATCCCTATCATCCATCCACCATATAACTCACCATCTAATCCACCATCAAACATTCTAAGCTCTAATCCATCAACCCATGAACACTTGAATTTTTTTTCCATAGACTCTTTACAAAATCCAAAAATAAAAGCAAAGATATGGAGCCATCCAAATCCACTAATCCAATTTCATCCCCCTCTAACACTCCCAATCCTAATCCATCCCCTCCTATATTTATTCACTCAATCCTAATCCTAACCCCGCAACATCTTCCGTCATTGTCCATAAACTATATGCATATCCTAGTCCATCAACCCATGAAGCCATGAAGGATGTGACCCAAGGACTATTAGCAACGAATCTAAGAACATCATGTACTCAAATTCCTATCCTTGAGCCTAACAAAGAACCTCCTAATAACATGTCTACTACTCCAACACCATCATCCACTCCTATGTCTATCCATTTCATTGAAGAGTCTCCTACCATAAGTCCAAGTCAAATCCCATCATGTCTAGCCATGTTGTCAAACATCCAAAGATTATTGATCCCATCCAAGAACCCATCACATCCATCTAAGAAACCCAATAGCTATGTTAAGAGCCTAGTCCAAAGCATGTGGAAACACCAACCACCCATCCTAATCAAAATCTAAACATCCCATATAATCCCATCCTGGATCCCTTACCATCTCATGGTCAACCCCTCTACATTGATCCCATCATTGATCCTCCAACATCTCCTAGTTAACCCCCATCACCACCTCTTATTCCCCAATCCAATGAATATCAATGCATCCCCACTTACCCTATCCATATCTAATATCATGTTATCCATGCTTATCCTCCCTGTGATCAAGATATTATCTATGATCAAGATCTTATCCATGAGCAAGTAACCCACATCACTCCTATCCATCATCCCATTAGCCCTATCCATCATCCCAAGTTAGTCCTATTCATTATCCATCAATATCCCATGATGAGACACTTGGTCCCCAAGAAAATATACATAATCAAACAAATAACTTAGATCCTATCAAATCACATCCCAATGAGGATGATGATAATGAAGATCCAATAATTCTACATCCATTTCCCATTGATACTCCATCATTCCCTATTGAACTATATATTTAGGGGTTTAGCCTTGTTGCTCAAGTTTAGGATTTAGGGGTCAGGGGCATTATTTGAGGTTTACATGAGTTTAGGGTTTCTCAAGTAAATAAGGTTTAGGGGAATTATTTAGGTTTTAGGGGTTTAGGGATGCTTGAGTATAGGGTTTAGGGTTTAGGGGTTAGGGGTTTAGGGTTGCTCGAGTTTACGGGTTAGGGTTTAGGGTTTAGAGAGAGATAGAGTGAGGGGACCAATAGAGATTGGGAGAGATAGGGAGATAGAGGTTTAGGGTTGCTTCTAGGGTTTATGGTTTAGGGGTTAGGGGTTAGGGTTTAGGGGCATTATTTAGGGTTTAGGGTTTATGGTTTAGGGGTTAGGGGTTAAGGTTTAGAGGTTTAGGTTAGGGTTTAGAGAGAGAGAACTGATAGGGAGATATAGAGGAGACCGATCTTGGGAGAGATATCTCTATCTCCTCTATCCCTCTCTCTAGCTATATCTGCCTCTCTCTCTCTCTTCCTGTCTCTCTATCTTTCTATCTTTCGATCCCCTCTCTCTAACTCTATCTTTCTCTCTCTCCCTCCCTCACTATCTCACTCCCCCTCTCTATCACTCTCCCAATCCGTCTACTTCAAATCTACCTCCCTATGTCTCTGGACATCTCTTGATCTCTTTCCCTATCTCTATCTCTCCACATATCCCTATCCCTTAATCTATCCCTTGCTACCTCTCTCTCCCTCCCTCTCTATCTCTCTCCTCCTCTCTATCTCTCTCCCCATCCCTCTACCTCTTGAAATCTCTCTCCCTATGTCTCTAGAAATCTCTCCATCTCTTTCCCTAGCTCTATCTCTCCCCATAACCCTATCTCTTAATATATCTAGTTGTGTCACACTTTTAGCCAACTTATCAGCACAAGTGAATTTAAGTATTTCTAACTAAAAAATAATTTTGGTCAAACATATGATCTTATAAGATTCATTCTAGCTAAGTTAGATATGTTGACAACTTTTCCAACTAAAATTGTTGGCTAAATGCATATGTAGCACCACAAGGAGGCCAATTTACCAAAAAATAAAATTATTTGAAAAACTTGATATTTCAACTTCTACTTGTGTAAATAATACTTTTTAAAAAATATAAAAATACCCTTTTGAAGATCTATAAGTTTAGTTTTCAAAAAAAAAAATAATAGTTTAATTATTATTTATATTTTTCTTTTTATTTTTACTAAAAGTGGGTTATCAACACAAAACATTAGGTCAATTACCATGTCAAGGAAAAATAGTAAAAATTATTAAAATAATTGAAAAAAAATATGATGCCCTAGATAAAAGAATCTATATCAAGATGGTATATTTTTTTTCTATTTTAGATAAATAGTTAATATGAAAGTTGACATTGAATGGAAACAACTACGTTATAATACACACACATTTTAATATTTATTTAAAAATATATATATTTATCAAAATTGGAAAAAAAATGTATCCATGCCCTAAAGTTTCAAGTTATAAATACAGACAAAAAATATTGAAGAAAAAAAAAAAAAATTTACTATATAAAGATTGATGTCTCATATAACTTCATTTTATCAGCAACTAAATTATAGTGTCAATTTATTAAAAACTATATTCACATAATTTTTTATTTTTTCAAAAAAATACAAACATAAAATATACTAAAAAATAAATACTTTATTAGTTTACATCATTTCAAAATTCAAAGCAGATGTCACTTTTTAGTGATTCAAGTTTAAAAGTTGGATCAATGTTGGTCATTTCCTTTATAAAAGTGTGACATAGCTGTGTACTTTTACACCCCTCTCTACCTCTCTCTCTGTATTTCCTTATCTCTCCCTCACTAGATCTATCTCCCTATATCTCCCCTCTCTTATATCTATCTCTATCTCCCTTTTTATCTATCTCTCTCCCTCGCATTCCAAGGGGTTGACAGAGAGAGGGAGAGAGGTGTAGAGAAAGAGAGGCAAATATAGTTGTAGAGAGGGAGGATAGAGAAATAGAGAGAGAGAGAGAGAGACTCCCATGTAGATACAAGGTTACATTTGTCCCTCCTAGTATAGACAAGTTCTATTTCATGAACCACATGGATATCTGAGTCTAGGGACACTCTTGGACCATTACTTGATTACCTATTTGATGCACTACATGCATAGTTACAATATATTTTATGTGAGAGCATGACATCCTAGACCATGATTTTGGCACCAACATTGAGGAGGTTATGGTTTTTGCATGCATAAAGCTTAATGTTTTCATGCTTCCCAGAATGCGCTCACATTCTAACGTGCTAGCATTATGGGAAGCATGAAAAATGGGAAAAAAACATGTGGGATCCATGATTCAAACCCTACATGACTGTTATTCCTACTTTTCATGCAGTATATCGGACAAGAAAATGCTTTTCATGTTGTTTGACATATTAAGAATCATTTTTAGATCAATCCACCACCTTTTTTGTTTTTTCAATGTAGAAGAACTAATTTTGCATGTTTTTGGAGAAAATTTGATTATTTAAACCTAAAGTTTCATGTTTCATGTGTGATATTGTTCAAAGCTAATTACCATTGATATATAGATTGATTTTGATGATATATGTTTGTTTTTCCATAAATTTCACTAGTCCTATTCTAGAGTTATATAGAATTCATAATCAAACTTTCAAAAAAGAAGAATTTGAGGATTTTGAAGCCATATTTTGGAGAATTGGTCAACTTCAATATTGAATTCTAAGGTATGTTCAAGTTATGTTCATTTTAATTCACTTATATATGTTCTTATGTTCTTTATGTTTTTATGTCTTTATGTTCTTTATGTTCTAAGATATGTTCTTTAAATATGTTTTCATACTTAGTCAAAAGTTGTTGACCAAAACACATGAACCATGCATGTATGTCTTCATACATTGCAACCAAAATCAAACTATGGCTTGCAATAACAAAGACAAACTCGAGTAATTGCTTCTTATCACTTTGATACCTCAAAACATTCTCTATAAAATATATACATGCTCTCAATTATCATTACATGCACTCCAGCACTATCACATGTGCCCTTGCACTACCATACATGCTGTAGAAACTCACTTAGCTCATGATGCAATAGTGAGTTCTTCACCAAGCATCTTGCAATTGCTACCATAGCAACTATTGGTTGTAATAAATCTCCATGCCATAGCACAATGTCCAGCCTATCTCATCATTATATTCTTCTTCCTTCTCATCTTCTCATCTTCTCATCATTATATTTTTCTTTTATAACCTATCTCTCCATTTATCCTTCAATTATCTCGCGATTGCCAGGTTGTAATGCACCAGTTTACTTATGAAACTCCAAGGGTTTGATCATTCTTATTTTGGACTATTGTTCAAACAATGTCATGTGATATTCCTAAGGTTACAATGACTATCCTATACATTTATGATTCCTAGAAAACCCCTTGTTTACACCTTGACAAGATATCAAATTATCTTCATACCTGGTTTGATGTTCCTATTGACTGTCATGATAGTCCTAGTTATGTTGATAGTCCATTTAATGTGCTTGACAATTCTAATCTGTATATAAGATCAGTCCTTTTCATCATGTTGTCATCTCTTACCTTGTGAATAGATGCCTTGACTATTGTTTAGAAGAAAAAGTCTATGGCGTTGTCTCGAGATTCTAAAAAAGTTCACAAACACAATTGATTCTAGAAGTTATATACGACACCATAGACTTTTAAAAGTTTTTTTTGTCAAATAAAACTACCAATCATGTCACATCATCATCTAATCTTATCATCCAAAACATAATTGTGATCTAGCATAAGGGAAAGAAATTGATCATAAAAATACATTTCCTAATTTTGGATGAGTTTTTGTAGCACTAGTTATCTCCTTAAGCTTATACACCTAGAGGATTTAAGAGTTTTTGTGTTGTAGACAATATCCAAAACTTTTCATTGGATGAAACAACATCACACAATTGATATCTTCTAGCTTATTACCAACTATGGGAATGGTGTTACAGTAGCTTCATGTCCACTCTCATGCATCGTATATTTGAATGATACTTTCTCATTGGTATACACTTTGATGGAATCCTCATTTCCAATACTACAAATGATCAAGGGAATCATAATTCATGAACCAAAGTTGAATTTGTTCATCAACATATTCCATAAAAAAACAAAGTTTATGCATAATTGGAAGGGGTTCTATAACATGTCATTATGAAATTAGTAGAACTATAAATTTACTCTTAAGTTTCTAGTCATGAAAATGATAATTAAGTCAATAGACAATCCTACAATGTCTTACTTGTGGAACCATGGATCACATACATGTGTGCTAGTATTGGTTTGCAATAAGTGTGGTTGAAAATTAACAAAAAATATAATAATATTAACATTTGTGTTGTATGGTACTCAAACCTTCATGGGCAGGGTCTTGTGCATCTTAGGCTAATAATTTGTAAAACACAAATGAGAGTATGATTTTTCAATATTAAGGCATTTGTGGTTCACCACTAGAGTTCACATTTGTAACCACTTGTCATTGTACTCTTCAAGCATAAAATACCAAACTCATCATTGTTGATCTTGCAACCTCTCTTTCTCCACATGAGAACTCTCATTATGATGTGACAATAGTCTTCTATGTTTATGATGTGACAATCTGTGGTTGTTTGTAATAGTCATATAGCACAATTTGATAGTCTTTTCCCTCAACATGACCTCCATACTTAGTAATTTGTCTATCATTGTTTATGGTAATATTCACATATGGGATATACTCAAAATATTATAGTTTAGGACAACTTGTCATCATGAAATAGAACTCTGCCCTAAATTTCTGCACCTTGTTATTCCTAGAAAACCCCTCCTTTACACCTTGACAAGATATCAAATTATCTTCATACCTTGTTTGATGTTCCTATTGACTGTCATGATAGTCCTAGTTATGTTGATAATCCATTTAAGGCACTTGAAAATTCTAATTTGTATATAATCAGTCCATTCATGGCCTCCAAATAGCCCTTCAAATCTCTTTGTCATAAATCACACGACTTGCAATGCCCTTCCTTAATCATGGCTGCTTATTGCCACCCTTTCTACTATTTTGTTGCCTTCATGTATCCTCTTGATCTCCTTCTTAGATCTTATGTACACCTCACAACCATGAAACCAACTTGTACCTTTATTACAAAACTAATGCACTTAATATTCCTCTTGATGCCTTAACGATTCTCTGATCACCTTCATCCACCAATATCAATCATTTGGATACTCTTTAGTCCCAGTTGACTACTCTATCATGTGAGAATAGAGTACATTGTGATGAACAACAATCATTTTGTGCATGGGTTGGTAAGCATCTAATTGTTATAATAGTCTTCTCCAACTATTAAAATACCCCTTGTAAGCAAAGACCATAATTACCCTCTTATTAAAAACACATTCCATATTCAATGATGAGGGTTTTATTCTCTATACAAGCACTATTTATCCTTTTGACAGCATGGCAATCATATTCATAGGTCATGTGATAAAATCTTTTGGTAAAGGATAACCTTAGGGTTTCTATAGCAATCATAGAACTCATGATTGTTCTTGCATCTAATGTGACACCATTTCAATGTTGTTCATGATAACCTTATAGCATAAAGACAGATCCAATTGTTCTTATGACTGATATGATATGATATTGAGAGGACAATCATAATCTAATTTTAACACAATATTCAAAAGTTGCATGAAGGCTGATTAGTCATTTATGACTGTTATATCATTGTTGATCAGTCATTTATGATCATTATATCATTATTGATCAGTCATTTATGACTGTTATATCATTTATGACTATTTTATCAATGCTGATCAGTCATTTATGACTATTATATCATTGCTAATTAGTCATTTATGACTATTGTATCAATGCTGATTAGTCGTTTATGATTGTTGATTAGTCATTTATGACTATTATATCATTTATGACTGTTACATCAATGCTGATAAGTGATTATAAAAGTTCTAATTATCATTGTCTTATTCATCATTCTTGAAAAATCATCATCGTGCTAAGGAAATGAGCAAAGACTCTAACAACAGAAGAGTGTGAAGCTGAGAATGAGAGGAAAAGAGAAAGAATGAGGTGAATTCGGGAATGTAGGAAATTGTCAACCATACAAGACATTCCACCATTGCCAATTGAAGGGGGACATGACACATCTAATGAAGCTAAGAGAGAGATGGAATTGGTGGCACAAAGGGAATGAATGCAAAATCTCCATGTAATGAGGAAAGTGAATCTCCAAGTTGGAGGCACTCCATCATCCATAGGTCAAGTTGAAGGAACACCAACATTATCTTCTTGAATTGGAGACACTCCATCTTTCACAGGCGAAGTAGAAGGTACATCTTCATTTTCTTCTCAACTTGGTGGCATGGCATCATTCACACGTCAAGTTGAAGGTACACCATCTTCTCCATCTCAACTTCAAGCCTTTTCATCTTTTTCATCTCCAATTGAAGGTACATCATCTATCCCATCTCAAGTAAATATTGAAGAAATTCCTAATGTTGAGTCAACTTTACCAATTAAAATGCCTCCTAGAATTTTGCAAAGGAAGCCTAAGTTTCTAATCGATATCAATGAGAATGTGTTGAAGCCCATGCAAGATAAGATTCCCAAGCACACTTACTAGAGATATGCGAATAAGATATGGAAATCATTCTTTGAGAATTTAAATGAAACCAGAAGATGTCAACTATTTGTTGAATTGATGAGAAATCTAAAATTTAGGCCCACGATGAATATTATTGGTGTAAGAACATCGGATGCCTCAAGTGAAAAATTAATTGTCAAGAATCTAATGAGTGCATATGAGAGTGTGGGTTCCACCTCACAAACTAAGGATATTAATGTCACACGACATGTCATTACATCGACAATAGTATGCCAACAAACAAAGAAAGCTCGTCTCATTACAAAGACAAGTCAAGCATTGAAAATAAGTAGAAAAACTCTAATGAGAGCCGTTGGAAGACGTGAAAGAGTTGAGGACCTAAACACCAATGAATTGTGGGCATTCTCTGGGAGACTCCCATAGAAATACAAAGTTGTTGAAGCCTTGAGATCCCTCATCGAAGAATTTTGGAAAAATAACACAAGGGTATCTCCTAATGCAAGAGATGTTGTGAGAAGGATAATTAGTTGTCGAAACCATGAGCCACATCCAAATCATTTTTTAGATGTGACTCAAACACATTTTTTTTAAGAATTTTAAGAGATGTATCCTCAAGTTAAAATTTGTCAAAGATATTTTGAAATGCTAAAACCTTTCCATGTCAAAATAAATCACACATGCACTACTTGTTGTTGTAGATTACATATTAAATTTTCTAACCATTTTGATGTTTATCGGTCTATATGTTTAGATTTGCATACTAACAATGTTTTGCAGGATTATGGCATACATGCCCCACTAACATCTTCAAGAGACTTCATATCAGCAATTTTATGTGAAAGAGAGGAAGGTCAAATATTCTATAGGAAATTATGCTTGGATGGCACATGTCAGTATTGTGGTGGCTTGCAACAAATGCCGATATGTGAACATATGGAAAGCACACATGTGGTTGGAAACGAACTAGTAGAGTTAAGCAAGTATAAAATAGTGACCTACAATACAAAAGATGGTAAAGAAGCAAAGAGGTGCGATTTGGTTATTCAAAAGATTCCAGTGTATCAGTTTATGTCTACATTTCGTGATAGTATAGTGTATGAGTATGCAAGGCACACCCATAGAGTTCAATGGTTGGACATGCAATTCAAGTTATGCAAGGACACATTTCTACTTGGTACCATCATTTTAGTTGTTGGCTTTGTAGAGAACTACACACTGCAACCACATAATGAGGTGCAATCATACTATTACAACTCTATGCAAGTTGCTATATTTGTGCAAATAGCATTTATGTATGCAGAAAATAGTATAGAGGATGACAGGAAGATCTTGAGGTAATATCATTTTATATTAGTGATGATCGCACACATTTTACGGAGTTTGTGCAAGGTTACTTTTAGATGTTCTACAGTTATTTGGCTAGCAGGAGCATATCATTTCATCAGCATATCATATGGTCGGATAATTATGCATCACAATTTAAGAATTCGCGGATGTTCTTATGGATGAGCAAGATGCATACAATAATTGGTGTTCAACATATGTGGAATTTTTGTGAGGTCGAGCATGGAAAGGGAGAGCATGATGGTGCAGGAGCATGTATCAAAAGAGCATTGGCACGAGAAGAGTTGAAGTACAAAGACAATGCAAAGTTGACAGATACGAGATCTATTGTCAAATGGTGTAACACTATAATGGGTCTAGGTAATGAAGGTAAGTCTATAGTTCATAGATATTTTTGGTTGGTTGATGATACTAACATTGCAAAATATAAGGACTGTTGTACATTTACATGATCGAGTGAGCTACACTCTTTTAGAATCTCTAATGCAACTTCATGGAGTATTCATACGCATCATATGGCATTCTTTTGTTCTTCATGTACATATGAAGCTTGGTATGATTGTGAGTCAAAGAAGTGGGTTGATGAATGGTGTACAAGAGGCCTAAGCCCGATTGACATGTATCGACTACCGACAACACTACAAATGATAGAGATTGAAACATCGGCTAATTTTGACCATGTTTCAGATCTAGTACAACCAAGTATTATTAGCATTCAAATTTAATAAAATTCAATATGGCATCTTATTTTGTATTTTTTCTTGTATTGTTGAAGTTATATTCATCGAACCGAATGCACGTATTAATGCAGGGCATGTTTATGCAGTTGAAGATAATGAAGAAGGAACAAATTATTATGTGTCATTGTGTTGAGGCAAAAAAGAAATTAGATTCCCCTATTATAGATGGAGAAAACATCAAGTACCCTATAGGATCAGTGGTTGTTACTGAAACATGGCTTAGAAGTTACCCACTGAAGAAGTCTGATGTGTGGGTGTTCGAGGACTTTGACACACATAGGAAGATTCTTCATTATTCTAACCTTGTTGTGGCTTCAAACATTCATTTGATCAAATATGGGGGTAGACCATTGAACAAGACCTTGTGGAAGGTTCGTGAGTCTGATCATGAGGCAATACTCGACACAATAAAGAGTAGAGTAGACCCTGATGGTTCATTGGATTGAAGTAGTGGAATGACGGAAAGGTATGCTAGTTTTCTTTGCTATCCTCATTTCACCTTGTACATTTTAGATACTCATTTGAGCTAAATAGTGCAATTGCATTTGCATTCAGGATTTTAGTATGATGGAGGTAGGCATAATCCTTATGAAGTTGCCTTTGGATGGAAAGTAAGGTAGGTTTTCATGATTATTTCACGATGATATGTCCTTTACTTTCTATTTCATATTGAGTTTTAATGATGTTACTATTTCATAATGAGTGTTAATGAGTTTTAATGAAAAACAATTCATAGTAGCAGTAAGGGAAACCTCAATTGATTCCCTACAAGACATTGGATCAAGTGAGAACACCTTTATAGTATTGAATTTCCAACTACCAGAAAGGTATTATGACTGAGTTTGTAGGATAGTCATGTCCTAGAGCCAAACAGATGGTGCCAAAACATCCAGGTGCATGGGTAAATGCTTGGGGGGATGTCTTTTTGGTGGCAAAGCCTCATGGTCGTTCTTGGCTATATCAAATGCAGACAATCTCTTAAGAGTCCTAAGGAAAAAAATGTGACAAACTTTGGATCGATTGTTCCATCAAACTATGACACCTAGGAACATCTTCTTTGCATGTATAGGTGGATGTCAGGTCCACCTACAAACACCTACCTCAATTTTGCAAGAACCAATTTTGTTTGCCTATGGTGGCAAGGAATGCACACTTCTAAAATGCTTCAATTTCATGCAGTGGAAAGGTGGTAGGAAGGACATTTTGCATTCCATAGGTCATGGGGTTGAATGGACTTTGCCAAAACATCAGGATGGGTGGGTAAATGCCAGGGGAGGTCTTTTTTCATGTGCCAAGTGCCCCAGTCATTCAAGGTAGCATGCTACCAGCAAAGTCCCTTAAGATCCCTAAGATGAAAAAACTAGCAAACTTTGACGAAGCAGTTCTTAGAATTCGTGGTAGCTAGGAATGTTTTGTTTGGACCTACAGGTGAATGCAAAGTCTATCTACAATAACCTCTCTCAATTTCGGTTAACTCCAGTCCTTTTGACCATGCTGAAATCAAACGCATTCTTGCAAAATGCTTCAGTTTCATGCATTGGAAAGGTGCTAGGAGTGATATTTTGCATTCCATAGGTTGTGGGGCCAAACAAACTTTGCTACAATGCATTGGGGTGGGTGGGTAAATGCTAGGGGAGGTCTCATTTCATGTTCCAGGCATCCTAGTCCTTTAGGGTAGCAAGCTATTGGTAAAGTCCCTTAAGATCCCTAAGACGCAAAAACTACCAAACTTTGACGGAGCAATTCTTAGAATTCGTGGCATCTGGGAACATTCTGTTTGGACTTGTTGCAAGTATGGGCCTAACCAGTGTTTTCATTGATGTCAACATACTCCTGTTGCATTGATGTCAAGGATTGGATGAGTTGTGTGCTGAGGATATTGAGAAAATTAGTCCTATTAGAAATAGTGAAGACAATGAAGCTCTATGAAGTGAAGATCCTAGCTAGATGAAGATCACAGAATGCACATCAAAAGGTTTGTAGATATGTGTCTAAAGATGATCCAGTCAGGATTTGAGAGGTCCGCATGAAGATTTGGAGAAGTTATGGCCATATGAGTAAAACTAGTTCTGGTAGTTGTTCAGAGGTGACAAAGTGACACAAATAGGTCCGGTGAGATCTAGAAATGAAATATCTTGTTCTATGGATTTGGTGGAATGTTTAGGAAGCCAGTGTGAATTGACAACTCAATTGGTTCATGGTCTAGAGGTCCACAAGCATTTATTCTAATGTGACAGTGATGACAGACTGTGTTCTTGAGGTTCTAGATGAAGATGCGAATGATTTTAGTTAGCAGAAGTGGTGTGGATGTTCTTGGTGATTTAGGCAAGCTTGTGGGGGTCTCTAGATTGTGTCTAGTTCATGTTGGCAGTCCGCATTGAAGATTGAGCTCGTAATTGAAGATTTACTCTCGGGTGATGGTGTTCTTCATAATCATGGCCGACCAGATGTTTTACACATCTTGTGGATGATCTTGAATATGTTCTACAAAGCATGGCGTGTTCCTCAAAGAAGATTGAAGTCCCAGATATGTGTGGCCGACAGTGTGGTGATACGCATGAAGTCTTTGTAACAAATCAAGTTGTATTTTTGTAACTACTCTATAATAAAATAAAGTATGTTGTGCCAACTTTGATGATTATCCCAAAGTCAATGTCTTGTATAAATAATATTTGTGAAGTCATTTCAAAGTATCCTTGGTTAAGATGAAAAAGTGGTAGAGAGAAGAAGAGCGAAAAGCAGAGCAAAAGTATTGAGTTTAAATGGAACTGTCTCAAGCATGGTGAATATGCTAATCTCTAGTTCAAGTATGTAATATTTATATTATTCTGTAGACAGTGTGTCTCCTGTAGGCAGTAGGCCTCTTGTGAGCAGTGTGCTCAGGCAGTGAGCCCTAATTGGCAAGTGCCATTTTGTTTTTCTTAATATTTTAATAGACAATACAATCTTGGATTAGTCACCTCATGGTTTTTCCCTTAACCAGGTTTTCCATGTTAAAATCTTGGTGTCATATGTGTTAATGTGTTTCTACTCTTGAGTTATTGCATTATGTTTCCATGATTGAATCATTGTTATGATGTAGAAATATAAGAAGGATTTAAGTGTTTAAAGAAAATAAAGTTTTTATGACAACTAATTCACCCCCCCTCTCTATTGTCTGTCCTAAAACCAACAGGACCTACATGTGCATGTGGGGTCCATCCACAATAAACTCTCTCAGTTTTGGTCAACTATAGTCTGTTCGACCGTGCCGAAATCAAACACATTCTTGCAAAATGCTTCAGTTTCATGCAGTGGAAAGGTGCTAGGAGTGACATTTTGCATTCCATAGCTCATGGGGCCAACCAAAATTTGCCAACGCATCGGGGTGGGTGGGTAAATGCTAGGGAGGTCTCGTTTCTTGTGCCAAGCATCCCAGTCGTTCCGGGCTGTAAGGTACCAATAAAGTAGAAAGTTGCTAACACTAAAATTTTGCATTCCACAAGCATTGGGAGTGAAACATTCCACAAGCATTGGGGGTGAAATGATTGCGTCAACACATTTAGGTGGGTAGGTAAATGCTAGGGGAGGTCTCATTTTGTGTACCAAGTGTCTTAGTCTTTCCAGGCTACAAGCTACCAACAAAGTCGAAAGGTGCTAAGAGTGACATTTTTCATTCCATAGGTCATGGGGTTGAATGAACTTCACCAACATGTTAGGGTGGGCCATTAAATGCCAGGTGAGGTCTCATTTTGTGTGTGAAAATCACCAATCATTCGAGGCAGTAGGCTACCGGCAAAGTCCCTTAAGACCCATAAGACGAAAAAACTACCAAACTTTGACGGAGTAGTTCTTAGAATTCGTGGTAGTTGGGAACATTCCATTTAGACCTATAGGTACACTAGGGTCCATCCACAATAACCTCTCTCAGTTTCGGTCAACTCAAGTTCGTTTGATTGTGCCAAAATCAAGCACATTCTTTCAAAATGCTTTAGTTTCATGCAGTGGAAAGGTGCTAGGAGTGATAGTTTGCATTCCATAGGTTGTGGGGCCAAACGAACTTCACCAATGCATTGGGGTGGGTGGGTAAACACTAGGGGAGGTCTCGTTTTGTGTGCCAAGTGCCCCAGTCATTTGGGGCAGTAGACTACAGGCAAAGTCCCTTAAGATCCCTAAGATGAAAAACTGCCAAACTTTGACGAAGTAGTTCTCAAAATTCATGGTAGCTAGGAATGTTCTGTTTGAACCTAAATGTGTACGTGGGGTCCATCCATAATAACCTCTCTTGGTTTCGGTCAACTCTAGTTAGTTTAACCAAACTGAAATCAAATGTATTCTTGCAAAATGCTTCAATTTCATTTAGTGGAAAGGTGCTAGGAGTGACATGTTGCATTCCATAGGTCAGGGGGTCGAATGGAATTTACCAATGCATAAGGGTGGGTGGGTAAATGCCAAGGGAGGTCTTGTTTCATGTGCCAAGTACCCCAGTTGTTCGGGGCAATAGGCTACAGGCAAAGTCCCTTAAGATCCTAAGAGCAAAACTGCCAAACTTTGACGGAGCAGTTCTTGGAATTTGTGGGAATTGGTAATGTTTTGTTTAGACCTACAGGTGCATGTGGGGTCCATCCACAATAACCTCTCTCAGTTTTGGTCAACTCCAGTCCATTTGACCATGTCAAAATCAAATGCATTCTTACAAAATGCTTTAGTTTCATGCAGCAGAACCTTGCCAGGTGCCTTATTTTTTATATGCTTGTCATGAGACCAAACTGACTGTGCAAGCACGTCAGGGTGGGCAGGTAAATGTTAGGGAAGGTCTCATTTTGTGTGCCAAGTGTCCCAGTCATTCTGGCCTACAAGCTACTAGCAAAGTGACTTTGTCGATAGCATACAACACAAGATGATTGGGACCCTTGGCACACAAAATGAGACCTCCCTTGGCATTTACCTACTCACTTTGATGCATTGGCGAAGTCTGTTTGGCCCTACGAGCTATAAAATGCAAAATGTCACTCTTAGCACCTTTCAAGTTTGTTGGTAGCTTGCAGCCTAAAATGACTAAGACACTTGGCGCATGAAACAAGACCTTGCCTAGAATTTACCCACCCACATGAACGTGTTGGCATAGTCAGTTTGACCCCACAACCAATGGAATGCAAAATTTCAGTCTTAGCAACTTTCTAGTTTGTCTATATCTTACAACCTGGAACAATTGGGATGCTTGGCACATGAAACGAGACCTCCCCTAACATTTACCCACCCACCCCGATGTGTTGGCGTAGTTGGTTCAGCCCCACGATGACCAGAACAAAAAATATAGCACCTAGCAACGTTGTACTACATGAAACTGAAGCATTTTACAAGAATGCGTTTGATTTTGGCATGGTCAAACAGACTGGACTTGACCAAAACTAAGAGAGGTTATTGTGGACGAACCCCACATGCACCTGTAGGTCCTAACGGAACATTCCTAGTTGCCACGAATTCTAAGAACTGCTCTGTCAAAGTTTGGCAGTTTTTGCTCTTAGGATCTTAAGGGACTTTGCCGGTAGCCTACTACCCTAAACGAATGGGGCGCTTGGCACATGAAACAAGACCTCCCCTGGCATTTACCTGCCCACCCCAATACGTTGGTGAAGTTTGTTTGACCCCATGACCTATGGAATGCAAAATGTCACTCCTAACACCTTTCCACTGCATGAAACTAAAGCATTTTGTAAGAATGCATTTGATTTTGGCACAGTCAAATGGACTAGAGTTGACCAAAACCAAGAGAGGTTATTGTGGATGGACCCCACGTACACATGTAGGTCCAAACAGAATGTTCCATCTACCACAAATTCTGAGAACTGCTCCATCAAAGTTTGGCAGTTTTTGTGTCTTAGGGATCTTAAGGGACTTTGCCGGTAGCCTGCTACCCCAAACGAATGGGGCACTTGGCACATGAAACGAGACCTCCCCTAGAATTTACCCATCCACTCCAATGTGTTGGTGAATTTCATTTGGCCCCATGACCTATGGAATGCAAAATATCACTCCTAGCACTTTCCACTACATGAAACTGAAGCATTTTGCAAGAATGCGTTTGATATCGGCACGATTAAACGAACCGAAGTTGACCAAAACTGAGAGAGGTTATTTTGGATGGACCCCATGTACACCTGTAGGTCTAAACATAATGTTCCCAATAGCCATGAATTTCAAGAACTGCTCCGTCAAAGTTTGGTAGTTTTTTCATCTTAGGGATCTTAAGGGACTTTGCCGATAGCCTACTACCCCGAACGTTTGGGGCACTTCACACACAAAATGAGACCTCCCCTGGCATTTACCTACCCACCTTGATGTGTTGGCAAAGTCCGTTCAACCCCACGACCTATAGAATGCAAAATGTCACTCCTAACCCTGAGGATTCAATTAAGTAGTCCTTAGGTTGATATGACCATTCTAAGCTTGACATATGACTACTACCATTTTCATATAACTGTACATTTATAAAATGAGTGTTCTAAGATTTTTATAACAACCTTCTCTGTTTTGCTAAGACAACACTATCCTAATATGTGTTGATAGTACTAAAATGTGAATAATGGTATGATGATTAGTAAATACTCTTAGGACCTTGATGGCTATCCTAGCAATCATATGACTAGTTTTTTAATTACTAGATCCCCCCAAATGGAAGCTTTTCTTGTTAAATGGATATATGGTTGTCCATATATTATATGCTAATTCATGATTACATGCTTGTCCATAAGTGTATTGTGTCATAGTTGGTCTATTGGCCTTGCTAGGATTGTGTTTATGTGGGAATGACATGATTGACTTGATGGAGCTGTCTTCCCTTCTTAATTTAGGATTTCTACTCTTTGATTACCAACACAACTGTTTCTTCATTATGACAGTCCTCTTCTTTCTCTCTTCTACACCCCCTACTTGTAGACTTCACATTCATAATGCCAGAGTATAACTATCCTCTAGGAATCTTAGAATAATGACTTTGATACATGATAGTCAACCTAGGGCTATCTTTGATCTTTGTATGACAAACACCTAATTAATTCTAGCTACTTGTAGTACCTCTAAGCATCTCCTATAATATCACCAAGTTCATGACTAGTTTATGCATACATTGCCACCAGTGGAGGACACATTTCAATGCCTAAAACCTTAATCTATGCCTGCACATGTGTGAACAACATTTGAAGATGTATGTTATCCATTCTACCTGACTAGAGCCCATATTTCATAAGGTTTTCTGGGCAAAATACAAAGAGATAATGGACTGATCCATTGTTGTATTGACTATGACAGCCATGATTAGAGGTCAAAATACATTGCATTTACATAATTTCATGCTATTTACATGATGATTAACCTATTTGTGTGATTAACCCTAGTGTCCATGATAGATCAATGATAGCTCGATGATAGATCAAATAGATAATGGTGAATAAGGGATAGATCAATGATAGTTCAAATAGATAAGGGGAGGTAGCATGATGTCTCCCAATATGGACATAGGATCAAAGAATGATATGACCAATAAGGATCAATACTAAACTCTCAAAATAAGATTAAAAAGTGTTGGATGATAACATGTATACTCTATAAAGTACATATTAAAAGATGATATTATAAGATAAGATATAGTAATATGAGATCATGATATTTAAGATATACCAATGTAATATCATAAGGCATGGTATATAAGATATAAAAATGTAGGATCAACGATGTAAATTCTCTAAAATAGAAAAATATGTCAATATTTGATCGTAAATGCTCATAATAGCTAGGTAGAAACAATGATAAGAGATGGACCATAGAAAAGATGCTCAATATAATGATAGACCATGAATGTTCTAAGAAGCTAGAACCTCACTCAATATGAGTATATATTGGATAATGCTTTAAGAAGTTAGATCAAATAGTGTAAGAACATATGTAAAGCAAAGAGCCATTAGTATCATTGGATATGAAACCAAGGATCAAAATATTAGATGTAAAGGATTGAGAGAAAGTAACAAAGAAAAAACATAATTAAGTAGACAAGACAAGATAAGACAATGTAAAGATGCAAATTGAGTGCTCTCGGCCAGTGAGGGGGCAGTTTTAGAAAATTTTGATTTTCTCCCAATTCCACCATTCAAATCCTCTAAAACTTGGTGGAAACCATATGCAGGTATATACAAAGCTACCAAAAGATTTCATAGGTTGGTCACACATGCAAGTTCCATTTTGAGAAAGCCCTACTCTTTTTGGCCTAAAAAGACCCTATTTAAGTGTATTTTTGAGATCTATTGTGTTGGGTGAGTGATATTTGCAAGGGGAGTATTTATACATGTTAGATATGTCCACTTACACCTTCCCTATTAATATTAGGGCCTGAGCAATCCATTTGGTCTCTATTGTTAGAAAACAGTCCCTAAAATAAGCCTAATTTGACTGTAATAGTCCAAGTTTTATCTATTCCGTACAAAACAAGCCTACCTATGTTTTACATATGTTTAATAAGGCATAAAAGGGTATCTAAATCAAGTCTTAGATATCAATTATCAAGTGTATTAGGGTAGTTATTACATAAAAGGTCTCTGAGAAGGGCTACAAGCTCCTAAACCACTTACAAAGCAAGTACATGTTATACTGATCATAGAGCTCTGCCCATGCATGGATAAGGTTGATATAGTGAATTTAAGCATTTATGAGTGTTTTCAAACCATGGTGAATTTATATAAGTCTTCCAATCAAGATTTGGTTTTGTTCTAGACCTAGAGTGAAGCTAGTGTGAGCTAGTGGGAGATTGAATTGCTCAGTTCATTGCATGAACATATCAAGTTGAGATCATATATTCTATTGCATGATTATAGAAAAGATATATGTCATATTAAAGGTCCATGAAGGTTAGAATTCATGTGAATAATGAAGGCATGATATGTTGTAAGAAAGTGTTCAAGGTAAAGAGCCAAATTGATGTGAGTATGGTTGAGCTAGGATGGCATCAAAAGTATAAAGGATATAGCAATTTTGTCAAAATTGCAACTACCCTATGAGACATGTATGCAAAGCGTGGAAGCATAGACAAGGCTTGTGGATTGTTTGATACAACACCACAAAGAGATGTCCTCTCATGGGATGCAATGATTGTAAGATATGCAAAAAATGGATTTTTTAAAAAGATTTTAGAAACTTTCAAGTAAATGCAATTGGCACGTGTAAAGCCAAATTACACAACCTTTTCCAGGGTCCTCCCTATCCATACACCAAAATAGGATGTTTGGAACATCGTATGGACAAACATCAAAGCATAAAGGATATAGGAAATTTGTCACATGTTGTAATTGTAGCTGCCCTTGTAGACATGTATGCAAAGTGTGGAAGCATAGAAAAGGCACATGAACTGTTTGGCATGATGCCCTAAAGAATTGTCGCTTCATGGAATGTAATGATTACAAGATATGAACAAAATGGATTTTTCGATAAGGCTTTAGAAACTTTCAAGAAAATGCAATTGGTGGGTGTAAAGCCAAATTCTAAAACCTTTGAAATGGTATCTTTGGAACACAGTATAGACATCCATCAAAGTATAAATGATATAGCAATTTTGTCAAAAGTTGTAGTTGCAACTACCCTGCGAGACATGTATGCAAAGTGTGGAAGCATAGACAAGGCATGTGGACTGTTTGATACAACATCACAAAGAGATGTCCTCTCATGGGATGCAATGATTGCAAGATATGCAAAAAATGGATTTGTTGAAAAGACTTTAGAAACTTTCAAGTAAATGCAATTGGCACTTGTAAAGCCAAATTCTACAACCTTTGCCAGCATCCTCCCTATCTGTACACCAAAATAGGATGTTTGGAATAGAGTATGGACAACCATCAAAGCATAAAGGATATAGGAAATTTGTCACATGCTGTAATTGTAGTTGACCCTGTAGACATGTATGCAAAGTGTGGAAGCATAGATAAGGCATGTGAACTATTTGGCATGATGCCCCAAAGAAATGTCACCTCATTGAATGCAATGATTGCAAGATATGAACAAAATGGATTTTTTGATAAGGCATTAGAAACTTTCAAGAAAATGCAATTGGCTGGTGTAAATCCAAATTTCAAACCCTTCGAAATGGTATCTTTGGAACACAATATAGACATCCATCAAAGCATAAAGGATATAGCAATTTTTTCAAAAGTTGTAGTTGCAACTACCCTGCAAGACATGTATGCAAAGTGTGGAAGCATAGCTAAGGCATGTAGACTATTTGATACAACACCGTGCAAAGAGATGTCCTCTCATGGGATGCAATGATTGCAAGATATGCAAAAAATGGATTCGTTGAAAAGACTTTAGAAACTTTCAAGTAAATGTGATTGGCACGTGTAAATCCAAATTCCAGAACCTTTGCCAGCATCCTCTCTATTTGTACACTAAAATAGAATGTTTGGAATAGTGTATGGACAACCATTAAAGCATAAAGGATATAGGAAATTTGTCACATGCTGTAATTGCAGCTGCCCTTATAGACATCTATGCAAAGTGTGCAAGCATAGACAAGGCATGTGAACTATTTGGCATGATACCCCAAAGAAATGTCACCTCATTGAATGCAATGATTGTAAGATATGAACAAAAATGATTTTTTATAAGGATTTAGAAACTTTCAAGAAAATGTGATTGGCGGGTGTAAAGAAAAATTCCACAACCTTAGCCAGTATCCTCCTTGCCTATGCCAAAATGGACATCCATCAAAGGATAAAACATATGGGAATTTTTTTGGATGTTGTAGTTGTAATTGCCCTTAGATACATGTATGCAAACTGTGGAAGCATAGACAAGGCATGTGAACTGTTTGGCATGATGCCTCAAAGAAATGTCACCTCATGGAATGCAATGATTGCAAGATATGAACAAAATGGATTTTTTGATAAGCCTTTAGAAATTTCAAGAAAATGCAATTGGTGATTGTAAATCCAAATTCTAAAACCTTAGAAATGGTATCTTTGGAACACGATATAGACATCCATTAAAGCATAAAAGATATAGGAATTTTGTTAAATGTTGTAGTTGTAAGTACCCTGCAAGACATGTATGCAAAGTGTGGAAGCATATACAACAAACGTGAATTGTTTGACATGATGCCTCAAAGAAATGTTGTCTCATGGAATGCAATGATTGCAAGATATGCACGAAATGGATTTTTGATAAGGCTTTAAAAACTCTCAAGCAAATGCACAAAAGTAAATTTCAACCAAACATAAATTTTGGCACATCTAAAACCAAATTGCACAACCTTATCCAACTTCCTCCTTGCCTATGCCACAATGGGATCTGGGGAACATGGTGTGGACAACCATCAAATCATAAATGATATAGGAATTTTGTCACATGTATTGTATTTGCAGTTGCCCTTGTAGACATTTGTGGAAAGTGTGGAAGCATAGACAAGGCATGTGAACTATTTGAAACGATGCCTCAAAGAAATGCACAGTCCCATATAATACAAGGATTGCAAGATATGCACAAAATGGATTATTTGAAAATAATTAATAAACTTTCAAGCAAATGCAATTGGCACGTGTAAAACCAAATTCATGTAATGATAATTGATCATCATATTAAATATTTAATATAAACAATCATATACATAATGTCATGAACATAACATCTAGTTTTTATACAAATCCATATAGGCATGTCCAAATAAATCCATACAGGCATATATTAAAAAATATTCATTGGTAACATACAAAAGTATGTATACAAGGCCATCTAGGCATACAAAAAATGTCCCAAAAACTAGTTTCCTATGGACTTTTATGAAATAATCATTGGCCCTTGTTTGACCGTGAAGATGGAAAGCCAATTCATGATTCATCCTCTCTCTGTCGTCGAGTAGACCTCTTCGACAGAAGTTCATCTAGCTCCACCTATTAATACAATCAAACAATATGCACATTACTATAGAAAATGTACATGAAATATATAACATCACATATGTAATCAATCACTTACCGCCATACGATGATCACTCTCCATCATCTAGTCTCTCTCTTTGTCCGTAGTTGGATGGGCTAGAGTTGTGACCTCCTATGAGAAGCATCAAGAAGCATAATTGACTAAACATAAATATCATTTATGTACATCAAATGACATGAGATAAAACAAGAAATACAAAATTATGACATTTTCATATTGTTGGCTCATACCTCGGTCAAAGGATTTGAAGACATCATGGCTACAACAATGCCTACCTGCGTTGACTCGCGAAGATGAGGAGTCTCCATATTCAACATCTGAAAATCAAGTTCAAGATTATTCGACCAAAATAATAACATTATTTTAAAAATGCATAATGATTAGAAATAGTTAAATTTACCTCCATATAAGTGGTGGATTTGCGTCCAGGGGACCAAGAAAACTATGGAGGTGTCAGTGACTGTTGAAATCATCAAATTGTCACAAAATAATATTACCATTGACATATCTACAATAATTATGATCATGTGATAAATTACATACCTGCTAACTTGACATGCTCTTGTAACCCACCAATGGATGGCTAGTAGAGGCAGGATGAAGACTCTGACCCTGGAATTTCATTGCGCAGATAATTACATACATTATTTTTTACTTATAATATAGATAGTCATATAAAATTAATTACAAATTTCAAATAACAATATATTAAATCAAGATGAAACTTGTAAAAAATTACCTGAGCATCAATACCAAATGTATGCTGTAAGAGATTGTCGGTGAGAACAATCTCATCCAATATGGATGCCTCCATCAATGGATTTTGCCCCTGTGTCATAGCATCCTGTTGAGAGTCCTACCATGCATCCCGTGTCCCATAATCACATAGGTTCCCACATGAATTGCACAAATGTGGGGACAAATGACACCTACTTCTCTCGCCCTCATCGACCTGGGTAAGATCATCAGCATGCTATGATAGAGATTGCGTGAGAGTAGTCAATGAATGTAATGTCTCCACCTCAACACTCTCCTTCAAAGTCAAAGGGGGTGACCTATGTTCTGGCCTCAACAGGGGTATAGGTACATAGTTTTCATCTCACTAAGCCCCATCTCTATCTTGGGTAGAGCTACCACCTCTACCTTATTACTCACGAATGTCAAAATAATTAGGAATCTTCTTGAGGATGAACTCGCAATAGATTTTCCTCAAGAAATATTGTGGCACCTCATCATTCTTACATGGGTGCTCATTGAAGACCATGTACCATCTATCCAAAAAATTTTGGTATATTTCTTCATTCCTACACCAATGAATAGGGGATCGTTTACAAGTTTCCTCTAATCTTTGGCTAGTTTTGGGATTAATAATGTGTGCACATAATTGAGATTTTGTAATGTTTTTATTCTTCACTTGTTCATATGACAATTTGTCGGCATAGTATTGTCGACATCTCTCCCTGTAGTCTTGAAATTTAGTGATTTCTTTTGTCACCGAATCGATGTGGGAAACAATCTTCTCTAGTTACTTCGCAAGTGCTCTCCTACAATTGGTGCTTGCACTTGGATTGTTTAGCATTTGAATAAGAGTTTGAAGATGTTTATTGTTTTCTTCTATTATCCGTAGGTAGTTTTCTTAACTATCCCTTACATTGTGAGGACGTGAAGGTGGGTTTTTGAGGGTTTGGAGGGTTTTGGGCGTTGTTTTCACCCTCCTCAACTGAATTTAGGTTTCTCTCACCTCAATAACTATAAATGCAATATAAAAACTAATCAAACATTGAAAAAGTCAAAAATTCTTCTCAAACTAACAAAAATTAGTCAAACCCTACCTTCTTCAGCTGCTAGACCCTCCAAATTTGCTTCAGGACATCTTTGGCGGTGAGGTGGCATCATGAATTTGTTGTTTTCTCTCTTGCACTTGCTTAGAGAGACTTCCCTTAAACTTGATTGCACTTCTAACACTATATTTTGTAGATTAACTCATTTGGATGTGGGTGAATGACAAGAAAATGAGTTTTTTTGAGTTTTAAGTAAAGGCAAAATGTGTTTTGGACCAAAAAGTCCCATTGTGGCAAGTTTTTTGTCCCCCATCTCTTTGCATATACCCTTGACACACAATTTATTTCAATAGATAAGTTTTCTCATGCACAACTCAAGTTTTGAGAAGTCTATACATTAGTATTTTATAAGAAAGTTTGTTGTTCTTGAATTTTATTGAAGGAAAATCAAGTGTTTTCACAACTAAAGACTACTAAAACTAATAACATAACCTATGACCTGCATAAACCATTTATATTTTTGCATGAAGGTGTTTGAGAATGAAACATAATTCAAGGATGTTGTATATTTTATCACAAAAATTACATCAATCAATCATAATAACACACAATTAAGAATATATGAGAAGGCAAATAACTAATTTTATTGATAAAAAGGCTCTTACAGTTGTATAGAAGTCTAAAATTGAGTTATTTCTATAAAAATATTACAAAAATGTATTATTCTTCAATAATATCTGAGTTACAATGCCTAATGCTCATGAAAAATTACTAGAAAGAACTAACTCTCCTAGCCTAGGCATCCCATTCTCATGCTGGGTCAAACTTTTTTGGGCACCCAAGAAGACTCTTACATGCTGCTGACTCCTGAAAGCTTGTTAGAAGGTGTTGGGAAATGATGTGGTTGACCTTTTCCAGCCATGTATGCTACTCTTGAGCCTCCTAGATGCTTGGAAAGTGTTGGAACTGCTTCATAACTACCTTCAAGTCCACCTTGCACAATGATAGGACATGTGCTTCTATTGTTTGAATGAACCAAGACTTCTTTGGGGTGTTTAGAAAGAGTTTGACTTGATAAGGAGTCTTGAAACCACCCATATTGTCCTTTTATGAGATGGAAACACTCCTCATTGCATTTATTACCCATGTAGGGTCTTTTCCAGGATTAAAATTACCTTCAGGTGTTGTTGAACTAAATTTGCATCATTTTAAACCTAAGTGGAAACTCCATTTCTCCATCATCGTCCTTGTTGAAATACACAATGTGTATTTCAACCAGTTCCCATTTTGCAAGGATTCTTAGGTGCTGAAACCCCTCTATCATGACTAAGTGCCTATTTATGGAGTTGGTTACCCTATCAACACCTTTCAATGTCGCATCGATGTGTCATGTAGCTTGTCAATGCCTTAAGTGTTTATTCATTCTCCCTGTCCTTCTATCTTTTCTCAGACCATCACTCCATTCATTATACATGATGTTTAAGGCTATGACTATCTTGGTTAGAGCACTATCATGATCTATCTCAGATCCCTTCAATCTTGCATCTTGATAGGTGTCTTAACTCTCTTTGGAGATCTTTAGGCTCTGTGACAGTCCTGGACCTTTGTCAAAACTTTATCAATGCTCTTTTACCCCTGTCAATGTCTTCTCTTGGTGATGACCTTTCTATCTCTTTTAATCACTATCTCTTTGATCATCATAATGGCCTCAAGGACTCACTCTTCAAGTGTCTTCAACATATCTATATTGTCTTCCAAAACTCTGTAATGAAGATCTAAATCCTTGAATATCTTAATGAAGATCTTGATGAAAGACAGTGACAATCTCCCTTTGACTATCTTGACTAACCCTTGTTCATCTGTATACTCTATATCTTCATCTCTACATACAATAATCTAGGGTATAGTGTTGACTCTCAATATATTCTCATTATTTTAGTCCTTGTGGATTGACATGTTCTTTCTATACTCTTGCATGATTTAAACATTTCCTTGGTATGCCCCTGATCCATGATATTATATTAGCCCCTTCTAGTTTTCTTGATATCTAAAGTTACTGGTGATGTTAATTATATTACCTCCGCATTTAGCATTAGTACAGGAGACAGACCTATGTATTCCTCTAGATTCATTTGATCTTCCTATTTCAACTTGGACACATTTTTGGAGTATTTTACACTCCCTAATCCTATCGCATACCCTAACTAGGGCTTGATAGACCACAGAAGGTGTAAGGTGTAGATGATACATGAATTCATCAATAGACCTCTTTTCATTTTATTCCATAGTATTATGTCTTTATGCCCATTTCTTGGTACTAGTAGCTTTCTTACATGCAGTACTGCCTATGTTTTGGCATTGTCTTGCTCCCTTAGTGTCATGCTTAACATTCTTGAAAATATAGTGGCAATCTCCATGTCTTCATACCAATAAAATACTTCTTACAACATTGTGATCATAGATCTAGGGTTTCTTGTACCTATCACAATCTATTCCATGGTGCTGTGCTACAGGGCCTCTAGGATAACATCTACCATACTACCCTATCTTAACTCTATCTCATTTACTTGCTCACTATCAAGGTGTCTCTGCCCTCTTGTAGCTATCTACACTACCTTATAGGCTATCCTTAGTATGCACTGCATAACATTCCCTTGATCCTTTGTGTTTGTAGACATGTACCTTTATGCTTCACATCTCTTAAGTAGAGCATGACAGTCTTGTATACAATTGCATATGATTAGAATAAACATGTATTCACTTGTATAGGTATTCCAAAGCCTTAAAGCTTTAAGATACTTTCAGAAGGTCATGCATGCATCTAGTATTTTCATAAGTTTCCTTTAATCCTTGACATACCTCATCATAGGGAAAATGGAGTATAGAGGACTCTCATTAAGTCTCTAATCTTTGCTACCTTTGTTGTCTTTGTCAAACAATGTCATGATCCTTTAAATAATCCTATGAATTCCCTTTTATTATCTTTTAGACCCTTAAACAGACTCTAAAGACTATCTTGATCACATTTCACAAACCTCTATACCCTTCTAAATTGTCCTACTCACATGATAATTATTCCTTGTACTCCTTATGCAAGGTGAGAATGGAATAGAGCATTGCAAACCTTATCATTGATGTATAGACTCTCACAGAGAAGTATAAGGCCTTCTTAGAGCCTTGAAGAATATTATAGAACTCTGTTGACATTTTCTAACCCAAACAATGACTCCAATGAATGATAAAAACATGTTCTAGATGTCGTTAACTTAACATAGGTCTTTATGTAAACCTTCATAACTAAAACCTTACCTCTCACAGACCTTTATTGCTTGATAAAGTCTTGGAAATGTTTGACAGGCCTAATCCTTACAACTTTTAAGTCTCTGATCTCCTCTTTGAACATGTTTTACATGTACTCTGAATCCTTATGCTTACTAAATACATTCAACTGTAAGGTCTCTGTGAATAGATCTTTGTTAGGTCTTTTAGACCTATGTATCTTGACTTTCTAGGACCTTTTTCCCCCTTAAACATCTTCATAGAGTCCTTTATATCTTCCAGAGCTCTTGAGACCATATAGAGATCATTTGTTGTTTCTATTATGTTCATTCATTATATTTGGAATAGGAATCCTTACATCTAAACACATCAACAAATAAATCCTCACACCTCCACTACAATGAGCCTCATGGCTCTCCAAAGAGATTGCACTATCTTCCTTTAAACTCTGTGCCTTTTCCTTGATGCTCATCCCTTTGTTTGACAATGCTTCATGATTCAATATGGACTGAGACTTGTAGTGTGACATTTGGAACTGATACTCACACCCCAAAATCTTATTCCACAAAGATTTTTGAGACCACTGGTAACTCTCATGCATGATACCTTGCAAAAGAACACAAAACCCTAAAGAAGATGATACAAAATAAGGAGGTAAACCCTAACTCAACCCTAACTAACCCTTAGACCACAACTATAACCTAATTTTGGTTTTGAAAATGAATTCCCTCCAACATTTATGTGGATTTTGACAAGAATAAGGATATGTTGGAGAGACTTGACTTTCACAACAAACTATAGCACTTCCAACTTTGACATTTTGGCTTATAGAACATACTCTTTTACATTTAAAAGGAGTCTTTGACATTTGAAACATTACAACCATTGAGTTTACACGTAAAATCTCTAAACAAAGCTTCTAATGACCATTATGAAAAATGAAATAATCAAAGACTTCATCACCTTAAAAATTGACCTAACTAAATTTGACTCTCCAACTAGGACTAAGGACTTATTAACACGTTCCAAGACATCCATACTTGTTGATTTGGGCCACAAGGTACACATGAGTAACAATTATATCCATTGAATCCATCCAAAAAGGAAAAGTATTTCTTTCCCACTAAGGAGTCTAGAACTTGGTCGATAAAAGGTAAAGGAAAATGGTCCTCGTGTGTGGTAGCATTAAGTTCTCTATAGTCTATACAAACATGCCATTTTACTCCTTTCTTTGGCACTATTACTAAAGGAGAGACTTATTGACTATTTGATATAGAGTTTATGAAGCCAGTTTCCAATAGTTTTTTTAATTCTTCTTTGACAATGTTCTAGGCTGTAGGATTCATCCTCCCTTAGGGCTGTTTAATGGGTTTATAGTCATCCTTGATGTAAATATGATGTATACAAAGGTTTGGATCTAGGCCCTTCATGTCATGGTAATCCCATGCAAAGGTTGTTTTGTGAGCCTACAATATAGAAATCAGCTCATCTTGTTGCTGCAGGGTGAGTCAGTTTTTAATGCTCAACATTCTATCTAGAGAAATTTTAACTTATTTTATTAAACATTGGATGGAGGATACATTTGAACATGAAATGTTGAGGTGACAACTATGGGGTAATAAGTGGTGAAACATGTTGATATCAGAATCATAGTTGGATGAATGTTTTGCAAGAAACATGTTGTGTAATGAAAAAGATACATAGGTCAACCAGTTATCCAGCAAAGGGTCTACCCCATAATTATTTTGCATTATATTTGTAATCATAGTATCGTCATTCTTAGTAGTGATCAAAGGGATTCTCTCTATGGTCATAAGTGTTTGGATGGAATACTAATCATTGTCTTTAGGGTCCGGCCAAATGGATCATTTAAAATTAGAAACGGGTTGGGCTAGAGGGTACAAGACCAATTTCTTTGTAACATTTCCATTGGAAATTATCATGTTACCTAACCTGCAACCAATGAAGGCATTAGTTGTTGCTAGCCATGGGCGTCCTAAGATAAGCAAGTATCCTCCCAAGTGAGCCTTTGGCTATAGGACCATGAAGTGAGTAGGGTATTCTCAGGAATCAAGTGTGATGACCAAATCCTCAATGACCTCCTTAGGTTTAACTGTTGATCTATTTACTAATTGTAGCACTATAGGTGTTGGCCTTAAGTCCAACAATTATAGAGTTATCATGGTCTCCTTGGTCATAACATTAATGGTAGCACCTAGGCCAATCAAGGTATTCTTTATGAGGGTGTCATTGATATGCACATCTACAAATGGGCTTCTAGGGTCTGCATATTTTGGGACAACTACATTGCCCAACATGATGTAAGCAAGTTGTCCAATTACAGTGATAGTTTGTAGGTCCTTATGTCTCTTTCTTAGCTTTTTAAAGCATAATTATATCATAGTCTTGGTATAGATGGGCATGCCTTTAATAGCTTGAAACAAGGGAATTTTAATGTAGGTCCATTCTTTAATTGGCCAAGGAAGTCAAATTTAGGTTCAGGTTCCTGTTTCTATATGTATAATGTCTTAGGGAATGGGGGTTGTTTGGTCTCAATTTATGCTTGTGATGCAAGTTGGTTAGGGTCCTCATTTTGGTTATTGAAATGTAGGTTAGCATCGCCAAAATTTTCCTCATCTTGAAGTTCTATGATGAGCGGCAAAGTTTGTCCAGATAGCATTTTTCTTGATCGCAACTGAACATCGCTAACTTCAAACACATAGGCTAAGTATTGAATAGCTTTGTTAGCATAAGCTAGTTGAATAGGCTTGTTGTTAGGATTGGGTGCAAGTTGAGCAGGTAGTTGTGTTGCTCTTGGTAGTACAGGGGCAGATGCAACATTATTTGGCATAAGGGCTAGTTGTTGAGGCAAAGCCTACTATGGCTACAGGTAACTAGTATTGGGGTTGAGGCAAGGCTGATTTCCTCACCATTGTTGTGGCTAGGGATTTTGTTGTGTCTGCCATTGCTAGTTATGTGTTTGAGGGTCATATGGTTATTGTGGCCAAGTCCCCTAATGTGGGGTCTGACACATTTAACCAAGGTTGAGGTGGCATGTTGTTCCAAGGTACATTGTACCAATTAGAAAAATTTGAGGAAAAACCTAGAAATGAAGTATTATAAGACAAAGGGTCTTGAGGCATACCATGTCTTTACTACCATGGTTTGCACTAGGCCAAGCAAAATAATTGACCATCTTCATCTTCTAGGGTTCAAAAGTCTATCTTCTCCTTTTCTTCTAAAATGCTAGCTCACCTCTTGCACTTACAATTACCCTTCCTTTATCTGTATGAGGACAATACTCTACCAATGCTACTTTTGTTTCATCTTGATTTTTCTTCACATGTAGGGTGTCCAATTGGGTTGCCAGATGATTTATAATGTCCTACTTCATGTCCTTCAGAAGGTTGCTAAGTTCAACATGAGAGCCACCTGCGGCAATCTTGGTGGTGGATAAATCTCTAAGGCCATAGGTCTTCTTCATGGTTGATATTGAATAATTTCTGCAAACTTTAAAAACGTCATCAAATGAGACTTGAGAGATGTCACCTCCTCCTATTAGGTTTAGAGCATCCATGTAGTCTTTGTTTACTCCTATCAGGAATACCAACTTGAGCAACTCCAAAGAGAGCCTATTTTGTCGTGACTTCTGTAGGCATAATAGGAACCTTTCTACATAATATTCATGGGGCTCATCCTCCTTTTGTGACATTCTAAATATGTCATTTCCTCGCATATCTCTACCCCGACAATACTCCTAGTACTTTTGTAGGAATTTATCCCTCATAGTTCTCTAATATGCTACAACATCTCTGCCTAATCCCATGAACCACCTTAAAGCAACATCTTTGAGGGTGGTTGGGAAGAGCTTTAATCTGTGAGCATCAATAGTGTAATCTGATGCAGGACCATCTAGTTTCACGTGTAATCCTAATCAACCAAAAAGATTTTCTTTAGTTTCTTGTTGTTTGTTTTGCTGCAGGAGTTCCTACAGGAGTGAATTAATCAATTTCAGGAGAATTTTACTAAAGATTTTGGCCAAGTGATGAATTGATCTTTAAGAAGGCCCAAATGGGTATTTGCATCTCAAATTTGGGGAAGATTCGATCAAAATTAGTGAAGTTATGGCAAAGAGGAACTCTTAATGGTCACTAGACATCCTGTCAAGACCATTTTCCCCACTGATGGAGATTTCACTCCCTACCAGATTTGTGGGCCTCCAAATCTCTACTGGATATATCTAGCAGCCTCATTTTTCCTGCTGGGCACTTTCCAACCCTTAGTGCTAAAAATTGGCCTCTCAGGATAGCGCTAAAAATTCTCACCAACAAAGGTTAACATGCTTAGCGCTAAAAACATGGTTGACTGGATTTATGCTAAAACATGTTGTCACTATACTTTGCACCAATATCTAGTGACACTAGATATCTGCGCTAGCATTCGATAAGTGAATCTATAAAAGTCCCATCGAGAATGTTAGAAGATCCCAGTACTAAAATGGAGCCTCACTGCACATATCCTATGATGACCAAATCTCCTGCTTTGTCCAGTAAGGGTCAAATCCTCCGCTTATCCAGTCATGGCCTGAAAGCCTGCTGCTTTTGCAAGCTAATGTCTGGTCAACCTGCAAACCCCCGCAAAATGCAATGTTTGGTCAACCTGTAAACCCCCACAAAATGCAATGTCCAGCCAACCTACAAATGCTCGTAAAACGCAATATCTGGTAAGGGTTGATATCCCCGCAAACCACACAAAAGGTGAAAAATTTAATTTTTAACATCCTGTACAATCATTCCAAGGGTGAATGGGGATCTGACACGTGTCATGAGCATGTAATATGGTCAGTGGCCACCTTAGGGGTCTATAAATATGTGGATTTTGTACAATGAAGGCAGATTCTTGTTGGTCAACATCAGTAGTATGTTTTTGAGCTTCCAAAAAGTTCATGAGATTGCAAGATTCGTTTGATCTGAATCTTGGAATGTTGTAAGGCTGAGGCCAGTGCATATGTGATGTAAACTGTACTCCTGTTGTAATCCTTCTCTTGCATATGAATAAAGAATCATTTTTTTTTGTTGTTTTGTGTTAATCATTCTCATTGCTTGATCTGGTAGCTTGACAAATCCCCTAGATCTTGAGCTGCATTGAGTGGTATTAGAGCTAGGTTTTGTATTCTTTGAAGTTGTGGGATTATTGCCTAAGGGATCCTAAGGAGATTTTTGTAGGCTGAGTGAAGAAGAGACCTATAACTACAGAGGATCTGTAGACATGGCACACTGAGTAAGACGAAGGAGAGGACCACCTCAAAGAGCTGGAGATGTAGCATTGGTAGAGATGTTGAGAGGCATCACAACTAGATTGGATGCAATGGAGAGAACACAACTTAGAGGAGTACCCATAGCAGATGTGAGTGATACTAAGGAGGACAAGGTCGGTGAAGAGGAAGTAGAAGAAGGAGAAGATGGATATGAGAGGAGGTTTATGAATGCAATGACAAAGATTTCCAGTAAACCCCGTGTTGAGTTACCTAGTTACAACGGTAATCTGAAACCAGATGAGTTGATAGATTAGATTTCAGAGATGGAAAAGTTTTTTGAGTTGGAGTCTATTGAAGACCCTAAGAGGGTAAAACTTGCAGCTTCAAAGCTGAAAGTACATGCATCTCTGTGGTGGGATCATGTGCAAGTTGAGAGACAAAGAAAAGGAAAGGAAAAGATTAAGACCTAGGAGAGGATGTTAACCAAGTTGAAGGAAAAATTTCTGCCTATTGATCATTAGATCACCATGTTCAAGATGTTGTAGAACCTTAATCAAAGGGAGAAAAGTGTGCAAGACTATACTGAAGAGTTTTTTAGATTGAGCATCAGGGCTAGTCACATTGAGTATGATGTCGAGAAGATCTCTAGGTATGTAAATGGGTTGCATTATTTGATCTAAGATGAAATTAGCATGGTTAGAATTACCAGCATAGAGGAAGCCTATCAATTTGCATTGAAGGCAGAAGAAAAGATCTCGAAGATAGAATACCTCTAGAGGATGAGGTAAACCCTCCAAAGGAAGAGGGTAGTCAAATTCTGGATGTGGATCTCAGGATAAGCAAGGAGAAATAAGTTCTTCTCATGCCAGTACCCAAGGAGGCAGAGGAAATTTTGGAAGAGGAAGAGGGTTCAATGGAACATGTCTCAAGTATGGATAGGCTGGACATAAGGCATTTGAATCTCCTCAAGTACAACAAAGTAGTGGCAAGGGAAAAGAGACTAGAGTCCATATAGCACAAGCTAAGGAGGAGAGTGTGGCTACTGTAGCCTCACCAAAAGTTGGAGAAGAAGCTAAGGATGGAGAATCCTTGATGATGAGGAAAGTTCTTCTAACACCAGAGAAGGTATGAGACGAACCAGAACAATGAAGAAATTTGTTTAGAACTAGATGTAATTCTGGAGGGAAATATTGCAAGGTCATTGTGGATAGCAGCAATACTGACAATTTTAGTGTTAGAAGAAATGGTCGAGAAGTTAAATATGAAACGGTTGAAACACTCCACTCCTTACAAAGTCTCTTGGATGCAAAAGGGACATCAGTTATTGGTAAGTGAACAATGCCTTGTCAAATTTCATATTAGAAATTACAAAGATGAGATAATGTGTGATGTTATGCCAATGGATGCATGCCATCCTCTGTTGGGAAGACCTTGGTAATATGACAAGCAGGCCATTCATGATGGCAAGAGTAATTGCATTACACTCAAGAAGGATGGGGTTGAGTATGTGTTGAATCCTTTGAAGGATAAGGATGAGGATGTTAAGAGAAGCAATATGGTTTGTCTAGTGAGTGGAAAATAGTTCCTAAGGGAAATAAAAAAGGAGGTCTGTTATACCTTCCTACCTCAAATTGCAGAATGTATGACAGCTGAGAAAAGGGTAGAAGTTCCCACAGAGGTCCAAGAAATTTTGAATGAGTTCGATGACATACTAATGAAGGACTTACCTGATGGATTACCTCTAACTAGAAGCATAAGTCACGACATGGATTTGATACTGGGAGCAAGCTTTCCAAACAAGGCATCATATAGGATGACACCTATGGAAAATGAAGAGGTGATTAGACAAGTGCAAGAGTTGCTGGATAAGGGACTGATTAGGAAAAGTCTCAGTCTGTGTGTTGTACCTGCAATACTGGCACCTAAGAAAGATGGGAAATGGTGGATGTGCATTGATTCAAGGGCTATAAACAAGATAACCATTAAGTATAGGTTTCCATTGCCTCGTATGGATGACTTGATGGATTGCTTGAGTGGAGCAAAGTACTTCAACAAGATTGATTTGAAGAGTGGATACCACCAAATCAGAATTAGAGAAGGGGATGAATGGAAGAGAGCATTCAAAACCAAGTTTGGACTGTATGAGTGGTTAGAGATGTCATTTGGGTTGACAAATGCACCCAACACCTTTATGAGATTGATGAATGAGGTAATGAAGCCGTTCCTTGGAAAATTTGTCATAGTTTGTCTGGATGACATTTTGGTTTTTAGTAAAACAAAGGAGGAGCATTTGCTGCATCTTAGGGTAGTCTTACAGAGGTTAAAAGAAGAGAATTTGCTGGTAAACATGGATAAATACAGTTTTATGTAGAAAGAACTAGTATATTTGGGTTTTGTAGTGTCTGAAGAGGGGTTGAAGATGGACCTTGAAAAGGTTAAGGCAATATTGGATTGGCCTTCACCTAGAAACATTCTTGAGGCCAAAATTTTTCATGGCTTGGTGAGCTTCTATAGGAAGTTCATTAGAAATTTTAGTGGAATATGTGCACCAATCACCAAAACAATGAAGGGTGCTAGGAAAGAGTTTCAATGGACAATTGCAGTAGAAAAGAGTTTTCAGTTGTTGAAGAAGAAGGTGACAGAACATCCAGTGTTGGCATTGCCAAACTTTGGCAAAGTTTTTCCAGTAGATTGTGATGCTAGTGGTAGTGCAATTGGGGGAGTGTTAAGTCAAGAAGGTAGACCCATTACCTACTTCAGTGTGAAACTCAATGAAGCAAAGAGGAAATACTCAGTATATGACCAAGATTTATATGTTATAGTGTAGGCCTTAAAAAAGTGGAGACATTATTTGCTATCAAATGAGTTTGTGTTGTATATCGATCATCATGCCTTGTAGTACATCAATAGTCAAGGTAAGTTAAACTAGAGACATATGAAATGGGTGGAGTTCTTGCAAAATTATTCTTTTGTCTTGAAACATCAAAGTGGTAAGTCAAACCGGGTAGCAGATGCACTTACTAGAAGATGTTTATTAATGAATGAGTTAAGGGTCAATGTTGTTGGCTTTGATGCAATGAAGGATTTGTATCTTGATGATCCTGATTTTAAGGAAGCCTGGGCAGTTAGTAAAAGTCCAGTAGAGGGAGATGGGATGCCTTGGTTGGAATACTTTATCCAAGATGGCTTGTTGTTCAAAAGATAGAAATTATGTATACCTAGAGGTTCAATGAGAGAAAACCTAATCAGAGAAAAGCATCGTGGAGGCTTGAGTGGACATTTTGGAGTAGATAATACAGTGGCACAACTGAATGAAAGTTATTTTTGGCCTAGGATGAGTGCAAATGTCAAGAGACTGGTACAAGGCTAGAGGATTTGCTAGCATGTTGAGCACGACAAAATATGGGACTGTATCAACCATTGCCTATACCCGATAGACCATGGGAGCATATAAGTATGGATTTTGTTTTGGGATTGCCTCAAACATAGAGAGGTCATGATTCCATTTTTGTTGTTGTGGATAGATTTTTGAAGATGGTTCATTTCATACCATGTCAGAAGACTAGTGATGCGTGTAGGAGTCCAGGATAACACTGAGAGGGGGAGTGAATCAGTGTTGTGTAAATTTTTAAATCTTTTTGCAAACTTTAACTTTCAAGACATAAGGAGAGAAAGATATCATTGATTTGTCAAACACATGTGCACATGACTGAGAATGAAGAAGGAGAACAAAACCTCATGAGAAAATAATAAACATACACACATACAGATGAAAATAATATGAGACATAACACAAATTTGCATGAGTGGAAAACCCTCCTAGGGTAGAAAAACCACTCCAAAACTGCCTCACTAGCTTAATCTTGAAAATATTTTTACAAGCCTCACTGGTTGATGCGAGTGTCTCACTGACAAATGGTCTCACTAACCTACAAGCCTCACTGGCATAAATAATCACCATCATTAAAACATAGAACTCTGTGTGCAAGAATTGATTGCTAATCAATCTGATTTGCACCATTATACAACCTTTGTTTCATTATACACCCTTATACCTCCTATTTGATTTTCAAGTCAAGACCATACAAAATAACTCCTTTTACACATCTTTACAACACTCTTATTTGTACAAATTTGATTCACCTGATGCATATTCACTTGCATTTTATCTTCATGGTTCAATCTGTAAATTTATTGCATGATGTCTTCATACTGTGTTTGATCCATTCTTGCACAAACATAATCTCACACACAATATCATGATTCATCTGTAAAATATCTTCAACACTCCGTATTGATCCACATTACCACACACACAGACCAATGTACCTAAAACATCATTATATACAAATTTAATGACCTTTTACATTCTCTCTTCTCCTAAAAAGAAAAAAATGACATGACCGTTCATATCTCTCTTTTCTCTGTATTATCAATTCAAAAATCAATTCATATTCTTCTACAAAAAGATCATCTAAAAAACAAAATACTCCTATACAATTCATTTTTCTCTCTTCTCCAATCTATTCATCTTCCCCATTAATCTCTTCAATCTTTGATATTCTTCAATTAACTTTTCATAATTTGATCTTTCTTATCTTTGCCCCCAAAAAAATTTCCTCCATTTGAATTTATTTCTCAAAAAAAAATTCAATCAATTTTGCCCTGCATCCAAAAATATATCTCCACAAAAAATTAATTCCAAGAACTCTTCATATTCCTCTGAATATTCATTTCCATTCCATCATAAAATATTCAAATAAACTTTCTCCCGTGCATCACTGTTATCCTGCAAGATCATCTATTGATCATTCTCTTTGAAATCCTTCTCACTGCAAAATAAATATTGAAACTTCTTCAATAAATTTCTCCAAAAAAAAATCTTCACTTTCAATGGCATAGAGAGAATTTAGAAAGAATTTTCCAAAAAAATTGCTTTTAAAAACATCACTCATCTCCTATAAAAGCTCCTTGAAAAAACTCATATCCATCCTTAAGCTCCCAAATCTCATGCCTTTTAAAAGGCAAATAAAATAGAAATTTTAAAAAGTTTCCTTAAAAAAAACTTCTAAAATCAATGCATAAGATGTGCCCCAAACTTTATAAATCTTTTTAGATGCTTTTTCATCGAATAATATATTCGGTGCTCTTCAAAACATCTTTAATGGTCTTCAAAAATTCAAACAAAAAAACCACTCCAAACATTTACTTTCTTATGAAGTATTTGAGCATCTAAAGCATTCAATGCTCTTTTAAAGACCATTACCTTGACCACCGGTATTGCTAGGAGAAAGGGGCCAATCCCCTATGAGTTTAATGCACATAAGTTATAACTTAAGTTATAACCTACTTGTTATAGTAGGTCATCAAACCAATAGAACATAAAGCGCAAATATTAAGACATGTTTGTTTAGGATATAAAGACATATGTGTTTGTGTGTTTGGAGGCTAATATCTCAAGAGACATCATACTAAAACCTTGTATATATCCAAAATTGAGGTAGTCCTTAAGACAATTTAGAATAGAAAGATTGATGTAAAACACTAAGTTTGATGCAGAGAACACAAAGTGGTCTAAAATGATATGCCATTCTGACTTAAAATTCATGCCTTACACTACCCACATAATGCATAAAATGAAGTCACCATTATATTACTGTGTCACATGTCTACCAAATGTCCAATCAATAAGACTGAGACTTCCTGATTTGGAATGACAACCCTTCCTTTGAAAACCTTGTTTCTCCTATCTGTAAGATAGCATGACAACAATCTTTGAATCAAGTAAACCAAGTGAATTCCTAAAATGAGGCCATAAATGACATCAAACAACAACTCAAACCATCAATAGTAAACAACTCAATATCTTGTGTGCACTGCATTTTTTGTCATATACTGCAGCAACATCCTTGAAGGGACTACACTATGTGAAAGATATACACTTATCAAATCAACCCAACTAACAACATCATAATTATGAACACCATAATGATCTAAAACAATAGCATTAAGGTACACTATGATGGCAACACATAGATCCTAAACTGACATCATAAACCAACTGATCCTTATGCAACACATCTAATGCTTGCACTCACCACCATGTCAACATCATGTGAACCAAAGAACCAACATTATGTCAACATCAAGTTACAAACCTCATCAAGTGAAGATGCATGAAGAACTTAACTTTTGTACCATCAACTCAATATCATACCTTGCTTGAATATGAACATTCATCATGCATGTGAACCTTTGAAGTAATCTTAAAGAATCAAGTCAACCAAAGACACACCATTGTCAAAAATATGAACTGCATAACAACTCAAGCATGAATATCTCTTTGATCAACAATGACAGCTAACTCAGCATCAACAACACAACACCTTTTTGACATCAATGACAACCTATCTCCATCAATGCATCGCACATAGCTACATTGTTTTTCAAAGAGGTAGTCAGATTGCATGGATTACATAAGAGCATAGTTTTCGACAGGGACATGAAGTTTGTTGGTCATTTTTGGCATACATTATGGAAGAGAATGAGCACTAAATTAGGATTCAGTTCAGCTTATCATTCACAGACTGATGGACAAACTAAGGTTGTGAATAGAAGTTTGGGAAACTTATTGAGGTGTTTGGTGGGAGACAAACCACATCAATGGGATCTTATCTTGGCACAAGCAGAATTTGCTTACAATAATTCAGTGAATAGAAGTGCAGGAAGGAACCCATTCCAAATAGTTTATGGGTATAACCCAAGAGGTGTTGATGAGCTCTAAGATAGTACAGATTTGAATAGGAAGAGTACTGTAGTAGAAGATTTTGCAAAATACATTCATTAAGCTCACAAGGAGGTGAAGGGACAGTTGGAGAAGAGTGCCAAGAAGTAGAAGGAGTATGCTGATGTGCATAGGAGGGAACAAGAATTCCATGTAGGAGACTTATTTTTGGCACATTTAGGGAAAGAAAGGTTTCCATAGGGAACATATAATAAGTTGAAATTCAAGAAGATAGGTCCATGCAAAGTGTTCAGAAAGTTTGTTGCAAGTATGTGCCTAATCGGTGTTGTAATTGATGTCAACATATCAATGTTGTCATTAGTGTCAATTGTGCTCTTGTTTTGATGCTTGCTTATTTGCCTATGTAACTATTGGAGATAATGAGTAAGTAATCTTGAGAAAATTTGCTCTCCCAATGGAAATAGTGTGTTGAAGAGTATCTATGTTTACTGAAGAATAGTCAAGTAGATTGCTCTGCATTTCTTGTAGATTAAATATCTTTGTCTGCACATTGGAAGTTATTTAGAGGCATGTCTGAAGATGTTATGTTCCAAGTTTGAGCCTCCGATATGAAGATTTGAGTGAGTTATGTTCACTAGAGTGACAACTACTTTTTCTATATATTTGGTGGTGATAGGGAGAATGTATTATGCTTCGCATTCCTCCGCATTCCTCTGCATTTAAGTATTTTGGTCTGCGGTTCTGGAATTAAGTTTGTAATGTTGTTATATGCCTTCAACTCTAATGGTTCATGATTTGGTGGTCCGCAAGCAATCTTTTGCTTATGACAATGGCTGACAGTTATGTTAATGTGCTTTGGTTTGAAGAATCTTATCAATAAAGTGATTAGAGGTGGTGCAAAAGTTCTTGATGATTATAATGTGCTTGTGGATGTCTCCTGATCATGTTCCTATCTTTTGATTGGTCTGCGAAGAGTAATTTGGATCATGGAGGAAGACTGTTCCTAGAAGACTTAGTGCTAACACCAGTCTTGGCCAACTTGGTTGTTTTCACTACTTGCAGAGTTGCATTGAAGATTGTGGAAGCATGTCATGGTGTGGAAGACTGCATTTGAGTCCTAGCTAAGGTGTATCATGATCCACATACATCTTTTCCTTAGCCAATCTTGTTTAGATCCATACCTATTTCTTTGTATGCTTGTAATGCTGACCTTGGAGATTATTCCTGTTGGAAAGACACACTGCTAGGTATATTAAGTATTGTCATTAATGGCAACCAAGTCTCTACTACACATACGCATTGCTTAATTTACCCATACTGGAAATTAGATTAAAGATTTGTCCAAGTTCGGGAAGTCAAGAACAGAGTATGTGACAGGGTCCGGATCTCTCCGGTGAAAAGTCATAATCTGTTGCGGATCTGAGAAAGTCAGAAGCATTGTTACAATAATCTAAATCTAGAGTTTTGGCCTCCAGTGATGAAGGACCCAAAAGATATTAGCTTCTGAGTATCAGGTTTCAGTTTGACAAGAACAAACAGAAGAAGACTAGGCTGACCTTGTGAATGATATTAATTCTGGATGTATAAAAGTTGTTTATTGGGTAATTGGTGATGATCAGTCATGGTAGCTGACATGATTGATGATTTGCAAGTGCAAGTTTTGGTCTACATCTCATATTATGTATGGATCTAGCTGAGAGAGTAGAGTACTCAACAAAGTTCTAAATGTTCTTGAAGCCGACTAGTAAAATGATTGTAGATCATGTTGCAGATATATATATTCGATGGAATTGGATGATTTTGGTGTGTTGTGTTGTGACTATGGTGTAATTGTGAAAAATAGCAAAGAAGTAAGAGGAGCAGAGTAAGGATGAAGTGTGTCAAGTCAGTTTTCTATGCTTAACTGGAACTGAACTACATCATTGATAGATGCTAAATATCAGTTCAAATTTATTGTAATTCTCTTCCTATAGGCAATGAGCTCTGGGAAGTGAGCCCAAATACATATGCATTCCCCATTGTAATACATTTAATAGAGTATAATCTTTGTGGGTTAACCCCCACTGTGGTTTTCCCCTTAACCGGGTTTCCACATCAAAAATCTTGGTGTCAATTGTGTTATTTATGTTTCTGCTCATGTGTTATTGATTAATGCGAAATGTTTATATCATTGATTTGATTATAAGTTGTAAAGGAAGATTAAAAGTAGAAAAGTTTAAATTGTGTGACAACTGGTATTAGAGCAAGGTTCCTTTGAAAAAGTTTAACAGCTTAAGGAAGATCTAGGAAGGTAGTAAAAATGGATGAATATAACCTTCAAGGGTAACTTAATCTTGCCCTAGATGATCTTGAGCAGTCCAAGGCACAAGTTCAAGAGTTACAAGATAACCTCAAAAAGGCTAAAGACTTCATTGAGATTTTAAAAGAAAAATTGAGCAAATCCAATGCAAAAGGAAGGGAGCAACCTCTTCAACTAGGAAAGCATTATGAAGACAAGACCCTGAAAGAGAAGACAAAGGAATGTGAAAAGTTAGCTAAAGAAGTTGTTCTCCTAAAACATGAGATAGAAACTGGGGTGATGAGACGAACCAAGGAAATTGAAGATAGGAAGAAAGCTGAAGAAGAGATGAATCAAAATCTGAAAGAGAGAACTGAAGAATGATGCAGATCGGATGGAATAGCTAGTCTCCTAGAATCTAATCTACAAGAAAGTAGAAATAATGAAAGAAAACTTGAGAGATAGATTATCACTCTTAGACATGACCAAGAAATTGCAAATGAGTATAATTAGAAGTTCAAGATAAGCTCAACTAAACTTGAAGCACTAATTGAAGGTCAGAAAAAGAATGATGACAAGCATGATCTTGCGTATGAGAAAGGTGAAAGCTCCAGATCCAGACGAAGAAATTTTCAACCAAGGAATAGGAGAATAGAACTAGAAAACCTCTAGTAAGACAACCTAATGCTCAAAAATATCCATCATTCAATGGAAATCATTTCAATTGCAAAAAATTTGGTCATATAACTACTCAGTGTAGAAACAAAGTAAATCAAAATGATCTATCCTTCTCTGGTCAATGATTCAAGTGTAAGAGCTATGGTCATAGATCAAATGAATGCAGAAGTATGATAATGAATAATGCTAACAATAGAGGAATTAACAATTCTTTCAATGGTCACTATTTTGTTTGCAATGGGTTTGGACACATGGATAATTAGTGCAGATCAAGAGGAAATCAAGTTTATATGAAAAGAAATGTTGTGTGCTTTAATTGCAATAAATCTAGTCATATTGCAAGATTCTACAAAAATAGGAACAATGAAAAAGAGGTCTGGTAAATAGAAAACTGGATGAGCAAAAACAAGACAGAGGCAAAAGAAAAATTGATGTGAAAGAGATATGGAATGAAATGAACAAGACTTGGGTAAAGAAAGATACAATAAACAATGGTGATGGGTCCGCACTGGAATCAGGTGCTGACAATTCCTCCAGGAATTAAATCAGAAGCTCTGGCTCAGGGGGAGCTGCATTGAACATCAAATTCCCCTAGTCAGTAAGTGGGTGCCTAAATCTAGCACAATAAAAGATAATATTTTGAATTGGTTCAGAACCTTTGGAAGGATTTCTGGAAGAAAAGATGTTGATATGAAAACTTGCAGAGTTATTCATGAAGAACTGTAAAAAATAGAGTAACCGGATATAGTTAGGGCAACACATTTATTACAATGCCAAATTAGGTTTTGCAAAAGATAAAAAGTCACTTGGTCACTCATTTGAATCACTTTGCATTAAGAGGAAACAAGAAGAAGAGCATTCGAGCTGTAAATCCAAAGACTAAGGCATAAAGAGCGAATTCAACCAGCAACTGATCAACCCTAACCCCGTGGAAGAAAAAGGTACCTCTCTGTAAAGCTTTGAATTTGAAATTTGTTGAGATGGCTACCCCTCATGTTGTTGACATTACTGAAAGGCCTTGACCCAAATTTAAGAAGCATCCTCACAAATCAATAGAAGTCGACCTGTTAGGTTCTTTCTCAAGTGTTCTGTATGGTGTACTACATGTTGAAGACATTAGGGTTTATATTCATGCAAACATAGATGAATTTGGAGATTCAAGGTATGTAGACTTGTTTGAGAAACAACTCAGGGATGAAAATCATGAACTTAAACCCGAGTATAAGGCACTACAAGATAAACACTTTATTTAGATTATGGGGTTTCCAACATTTGATGAGGATGAATGGGTCTGATATGTTTTGAGTCAGATGCATGATGAATTCATTTGGTTGTTAAAACCATTCAAAGTTACCAAGGATGTTATCAGAATTGTAACCAAGTTAAACTCAACTGGTGGATTACCCATGCTGAAAGCTATGAAAAACTAGACAGTGACGGATGCTACCGGTGCCAAGTTTGATGGAAGGACAATGACCATCAATGATATTATAGAACCGGATGTCAAATTCACCTCCATGGTGATTGGGTACAAGATTTACCACTCGAGCAGAGAAAATTTTGTTTTTAGAACAACCATATATGTTGTATACAAGATACTAAAGGAAAATACTGATTATGACTTGTGTGAATTACTACAGAATCAACTGATTAAGAATTTAAACAAAATTAAGAAAGATAAGAAAAACACTTTCAAGTATGGTACATTGGTTCTATGTCTATTATTTTACTTTATGAATGAGGTACCTAGGGTAAAAGTTGTGCACTAGACTAAGGATGAGCCAATTGCCATTTAGATCAGAGATCATCTTCATAGCATTGGTGATTTCAAAGCTTAGAAAACTACAATATGGGGTTACTTCAAGAATTTTTAGAGTATGATGCATTCAAGGGAAAGAATCCCTAAATCAATTGTTCAGAAAGACAAAAATGAAATATGCTTCATGGTTGACACTGATCAATGTCTAATGGAAGCTATAGAACCAAGAATAGTATGGATAATGCCAATGGGTTATAAGGTGGATAAGAGAGTTTTGGGCATGTATGCTCAGCATCTTCTAAGCAAGCCTAAAGACACAATAGTTGAAAGATTTGGAACATATGAGGAGCTGAGTTTAAAACTGCATACTGAGCTCAAAGAACCTAAAACCAATAGGAAAGTAAGAAAAGAAGTTGAGAAATTGGCTGAAAATTTGGGCCTAACTAAGGAGGCTATGAGGAAATTTAGAGAAAGAACTGAAAAGGTTGAGAAAGAGAAACAAGATAAGAAACAAACAAGTGCTCCAGTGGAACCCTCTTCCACTTCAAGAACTACTAGGAGCTCTGCTGCTACCCCTACTCCTGCTAAGACTACAAAACTGGAAGTAAAATCATCTGAAAAAGGGGAGAAAAGGTAGAAAACAAAAGCATCCCGGACCTATGAAAGCATAAGAGAAGAAGAAGAAGATACAGATTCTGACATTGAAATCAAGGAACTAAAGGCCACCAGAACAAAAGCTTCAAAAGTAACCAAAGAAAAGTCCTCCGGAAGCAAAAGGGCTAGTAAAAAGCAAAAGACAGAAGCATATGAGGAATATGTTGAGAAGCCCACACTTTAACTGGAGGATGTGATAAAGTCAGTCACTATAGATGGTAATCTAAAACTCATGATTGAATTCTATGATGAATACAATGATCTGGATAAAAGGTGTTGGAGGAAGCAACTATTAGATATCTGAACATCTACAACAAGGTACTGATTGAGATAACTTTTGAGTTACCACAAAGTTTAGCAAATATTTTGGAGTTGAGAAAAGAAAATGCCAAGAGCAAGGACATGGAGATCAGGGAACATGAGCTAATAAATTTGTGTCCTTAGATTTCACCTGGTCAAATAGATATGATATTCAAGGAAGTCATTTGTGTCCTCAGATTTCACCTGGTCAAATAGATATGATATTCAAGGAAGTCAAAGATGACTTTAGAAGAAAAAAGAGAATGAACTAACTCATGCTTGGAGAAACAAGTGAAATCATTGAAGAAACTCAAGAAATTCTTTTGAAAGCATTGAAAAAGCACAATTTTCCCATAGTCACAGAAGACGTTCTGGATGGTGAAGAGAACATCATCAAGTAGCAATCTAAGTTAGGTGAAGCCTCTATTGTAGAAATGGAACAAGTATATCAGGAGGATACAAAAATGTTGGATAAAGTAGTTGATGTAGGAGATACTCCTAATCCACCTGATCTGTCAGGAAAAGAAGATAATATTACTACTTCACAGAGCCCTCTGGATCTGGTAGCAAGTAGTGAACAAATAGGAAAGAGTCCCTCTGTAGAGAACACAGAGAAAAGTAAAGCAGAGAAAGAGGAAGAAAAAGGAAAGAAAGATAAAGTAGAAGAAGATGGTGCAAATGTTGAAGCACCTAAAGCAGATACTGAGAAATCTGATGAACAAAAGGATGGTTCAGAAAATGATGTAAGAGGCATTGCAGATGTAGTGAAAAGTCTTCTTGAAAAAGAAATGATTGAGCTTGATGAGCCTGAACTAATCCAAGGTCTAGCCAATCTAGATGCTCTCTCTCCAATTCAATTGATGAAAATAGCATCATTCACCTAAGTAAAGGCTAGAGAGAAGATGTTAAAGTTCCACATGGAGGACAATGAGCTACTGGGGCTTGCAACCAAAATTTTGGAAAAGTTAATGCCTTCCTACCAGAAGAGTCCATCTGATTCCCCCTCTGGACAACTAAAAAATCTTGTAAGTTCTATATGTACATATTTTGATTCCTTTGAAAAGTCTGCTAAGGCAAAAGTTTAGAAAGAATTCTTAGATAAGAAATTTGGTGAATTAAAGAACCTGATAGGAATGATAGAAGAATACTTGGTATTAGCATTAAGAGTATTTAGAATGCTCTAAATGATGGAAGTGATATGTACAAATTTTGTCTATCATGGCCCAAAGTTAGTAAGGATATTGAGAAAAAGATAAAGGAGCAAGAACAAAAATTATCAAATCTTTCTCAAAATTTTGATCCTCTAACAATTTCTTTTATAAGTCAAGAATATCAAGTAATCAGCCTGACAGATGAGATAAAGAGGCTTGTTAAAGAAAAAGGTAACATTATGAAGAGAATGTGTGAGCTCCGAGGATTGATTTCACCTAAGTTAGAAGCCGTGTTTAATGCCCCATTAGAAGCTCAGACTGCACTTCAGACAAGTAATCCTCTGGATCTGACAAAGGTAGAAGCATATGCATTTTTGTTGAGTGGACACATCTCAATTTTGGATGGAATGAAGGGAACTTGGGCCTCTAAACTTGTGCAATTGAAAAATAGTTTTGCAGACATTCTCAAGTTCATGTGAATATAACTTAATGATTACTTGTACATATGCAGCATTATACATAGAATTTTTGGAGAATTTTGGCTTATGGACCCCACCCTTTGCCATTGATGTCAAAGGGGAGTAAAGAGCAGTGAAAAATGAGGAATCCAACAAAGGGGGAGCATTGGAAAGAAGTATGAACAACAGTATGGAGCAAAAGCAAAGTGGGAGTTATTCTGACACTTAGTCATTTTTCACTAAGTGTTTCCATCAATGCCAAAGGGGGAGATTGTTGGAAAGAGACATTGCTAGGCATATTAAGTATTGTCATTGATGGCAACCAAGTCTCTACTACACATCCGCATTCCTTAATTTACCTATACTGGAAATTAGATTGAAGATTTGTCCAAGTCCTGGAAGTCAAGAACAAAGTATGTGACAGGGTCCGGTATCTTGGTCCGAATCTCTCCAGTGGAAAGTCATAATCTGCTACAGATCTGAGGGAGTCACAAGCATTGTTAGAATAATCAAAATCTAGAGTTTTAGCCTCTGGTGATGAAGGACCCAAAAGATATTAGCTTCTAAGTATCAGGTTTTAGTTTGATAAGAACAAACAGAAGAAGACCAGGCCGACCTTGTGAATGATCTTAATTCTGGATGTATATAAGTTGTTTATTGGGCAATTGGTGATGATCAGTGATGGCAGTCGACATGATTGATGATTTGCAAGTGCAAGTTTTGGTCCGCATCTCATATTATGTATGGATCTAGCCGACAGAGCAGAGTACTCAACAAAGTTCTAAATGTTCTTGAATCCAACTAGTAAAATGATTGTAGATCATGTTGCAAATATTCATATCTGATGGAATTGGATGATTTTGGTGTGTTGTATTGCGACTATGGTGTAATTGCAAAAAATAGAAGAGATAAAAAGTTTAGATGTTACCAGAGCAATAAGAGGAGTAGAGTAAGGATGAAGTGTGTCAAGTCAGTTTTCTATGCTTAACCAGAACTGAACTCCAGCATTGATAGATGCTAAATATCAGTTCAAATTTATTGTAATTCTCTTCCTATAGGCAGTGAGCCTTCCTTTGAGCAGTGAGCTTTGGGCAGTGAGCTCGAATGCATGTGCATTATACTTTTAACAAAGTATAATCTTTGTGGGTTAATCCCCACCATGGTTTTTCCCTTGACCAGGTTTCCACATCAAAAATCTTGGTGTCAAGTGTGTTATTTATGTTTCTGCTCATGTGTTATTAATTAATTCTAAAATGTTTATATCATTGATTTGATTATAAGTTGTAAAGGAATATTAAAAGTAGAAAAGTTTAAATTGTGTGACAACTGATTCACCCCCCTCTCAGTTGTCTGGACCTAATCCAATAGTTCCAATCGTTGATGAATGTAATGCCGACATTGATGCACATTCCAAGGTTGATGAATTGTATAAAAACATGTAATGTAGTTGTGAAAAAGATGTCCTTGTGTGAAAATGAAAAGATAAATAAAAAGGTGTAATAAGAGCAAAGTAGAGGAGTTATACTGTGCTTCAAAAGAACTAAACTTAGGCATGGAGTAGATGCTACCAAATCAGTTCATCAACCCTTGGCAATAAGCCCTAACTTTTGTAGTGAGCATTTTGGGTAGTGAACCCTAAGATAACTAGCCTCTATTTTTTGGTATTGCTATAACATATTTATTTTTGTGGGCTAACACCCATCGTGGTTTTTCCCTTATAATGTTTTCCACGTAAAAATATGGTGTCTCATGTGTTGATTACGTTATTGTGTTGAGTTTCTTTTTCCATGCCTTCATGATTAAATCTAAATAATAGTGAACAAGTGTTTGATATGTTAATGTTCATAATTGGTCATAGTTTTGGAGAAAACTGATTCACCCCTCACTCTCAGTTGTCTGGTGCATTTCAACAATTGTTATCAGAGCAAAGTTCCTCAGAAGTAAGCCTAACAACTTGAGGTAGATCCAGGATGTCTTACAGGAAGGAAGCTCCGTAGTTTGATAGAACATATTATGCTCTTTAGAAGGTACAAATGAAAATCCATCTCCTTTGTCTTGGTTATAGAATGTGGAAAGTAACAGAGACAAAGTATACCATGCCTTAGAATGGTTTAACAACTGAAGATGAAATCAAAGAATATGAGTTAAATATAAAAGCTAGAGATGCTCTATTAAATGCCTTGCCTAACACTAAGTTGATAAAGGTCATGGATCTGGAAACTACTCATGAAGTCTGGGAAAAGATGAAAAATATGTATGAAGGAGATGAGTCTATAAAGAGCACCAAATTGTAGGGCCTAAAAGCAAAATATGAGGGTTTAAAGATGAGCGAAGATGAGAACATAACAACCTACATGCAAAAGGTTGATGAAATTGTCAATGAATAAAAGGTATGGGAGGAACTATTGATGAGAAGGAAGTTGTGATGAAAATTCTTAGGTCATTACCTAAGTCCTACAATCACGAGGTAGCTATAATTGAAGAAGTAATGACTGTGCAAGAAGTCATTAAGGATCAGTTGCTAGGAAAGCTTGCAACTTTTGAGATGAGAGAGTTTGGTGATGCTCTGCCAAAGATTGAGACTATTGTCAAAGCTAGTACTTTAGATAAGACCTCTAGAGTTGAGAAGTACAAGATGGAACCTAATGATGAGCTTGATGAAACTGAAGACAACTTTGTTGATAGACTACAAAGAGGTTCCAATAAGTTTAAAGGCAAATTACCTTTCAAATGTTTTACATGTGGTAAGGTTGGTCACTATGCTTCTAGGTGTCCTGAGAGAATTGAAAGGAATAGAAAAAGATTTGAGAATAGACCTAGGGTTCCAAATAAATGCTACTATGTTAGAGATCTTGATGATGAAGGTGTGATGGATGATGAATCTGATGATGCTAGTACTAGTGCAAATGAATGCTTGTTTATTGCCATTAAAGAAAAATATGTGTCTACTAATCCTCCTATCTGTGTGAAGGAAGAAAAACTAGTGGAAGAAAGTGCTTTGGTTGTTCAGGTTGAGAAAGATAAGGATGAATGGATTATTGATAGTGGATGCTCACATCACATGACTAGTGACAAAAGTAAGTTTGCGAGTTTGAAAAAGTATGATGGAGGTCTGGTTAGGTTTGGAGATAATGCAGCTGGTAAGATTTGTCGAAAATGATCTATTTCATTTGATGGAAAGCACAACACTGACTATATGTGAAGGGTTTAAAGCACAATATTTTGAGTGTTGGTCAGATGTGTGATAAAGGTTATGATCTAATATTCAAATATAATGGGTGCAAGATCATGGAAAGCTCCAAAATAGTGATTGCTACTGGTAAGAAGACTAAAGGTAGCATTTACCAATTAAGAGGAACTAATGATTATTGTTTATTGGCTCAGACAAATGAGAGTTGGTTCTGGCATAGAAGGATGTGTCATATCACTTTGATAATTTGGTGAAGATAAGTTCAGGATAGGTTGTGAGAGATTTACCAAAGCTTGTGAAACTTGTCAATACCATTTGTAAGGAATGCCAGTTGGGGAAGCAGACAAGAACAAGTTTCAAGAGCAAAGATCAATTTTCTACTAGTTTGCTAGATCTAGTGCATACAGATTTGTGTGGTCCTACAAGGGTGAGAAGTCTACAAGGAGAAAGGTACTTCATGTTGCTTATTCTAGAATGACTTGGGTCACTTTTCTAATAAACAAATCAAAAGCCCTAGAAAAGTTCAAATCCTTCAAGGCAATGGTTGAGAATGAGATAGAACTAAAAATTAAATGCTTGAGGTTTGATAGAGGAGGTGAGTTCACATCAAGTGAATTCAACATTTTCTATGAAGAGCAATGGATAAAGAGACAGTTGTTTGCACCTAGGACTCCTCAGCAAAATGGATTTGTTAAAAGAAAGAGCAGGATAGTTCAAGAGGCTGCTAGGACCATGATGAAGGAAGATGATCTACCAGAAGTTTATTAGAAAGAAGCTATACATATTGTTGTCTACATTCAAAACAAAGTTCAAGTCAAAGGTAATGGTACTAAAACTCCTTATGAGTTGTGGTATGGAAGAATTCCTATAGTGAAATATTTTAAATTTTTTGGAAGTAAATGCTATATTAGAAGGGAAGAAGATCTAGGCAAGTTTGATGCTAGGTGTGATGAAGGAATCTTCCTTGGATACTCTACCAAGAGTAAGGCCTATCAGTGCTACAACAAAAGGTTGAAAAAGATTGTTAAGAGTGCTAATGTGAAGGTAGATGAAGACAAGGAAAGAACATCAAATCTAAGTGGCTATGAATCAGATGAACTTGATGTCACAGTAAATAAGAAGAAAGATGAACAAGAAGATAGTCAAGATGAAGACAAAAAGGCTCTAGAAAATGTAGTTAAGACTCCCAGGTATGTAAGGATCAATCATTCTGAAGATCAAATTATTGGAGACAAAAGCAAAAGGGTATTGACAAGGAAAAGAGCTGCAAAAGAATAAGTGAATTACTGTTTTCTTTCAAAAGTTGAACCAAAAACTCTAAATGAAACTTGCAATGATGATAATTGGGTAAAGGCCATGGAAGAAGAGTTGATGCAGATAGAGAAGAATCAAACTTGAGAATTGGTTCCTAGACATGCTGATAAGAATGGATTGGAACTAAATGGGTCTTTAGGAATAAGCTGAATGAGAATGGAGAAGTAGTTAGAAACAAAGCAAGGCTAGTATGCAAAGGATATTCTCAGATTGAAGGGATAGATTTTGAGGAGACCTATGCTCTTGTGGCAAGAATTGAAGCAATCAGAATTTTTTTGGCATTTGCAACATTCAAATATTTCAAAGTGTATCAGATAGATGTTAAGTCTACATTCTTGAATGGTGAGTTGGAACAAGAAGTCTACATTGAACAACCAGAAGGATTTATGTTATCAGACCAAGATGACATAGTGTGCAGATTGAAGAAGGCCTTGTATGGACTGAAGCAAGCCCCCAAAGCCTGGTATGCAAGGTTAGACAAGTATTTGTTGCAATTAGGGTTTAGTAAAAGCACTGTAGATAGTAATCTCTATTTCAAAATCAATAATAATCAAATCCTGATTGTTGTAGTCTTTGTTGATGACATTATCTTTGGAGGCAATGAAGGTATGTGCATGAAATTTGTAGGGGAAATGCAAAATGAGTTTGAGATGTCTATGTTTGGTGAAATGAATTTCTTTTTGGGTCTACAAATTACTCAATCAGATAAAGGAATATTTATTTCTTAGTCTAAGTATGTGAGAGAGTTGTTGAATAAATTTGGGATGGAGGACTCTAAACTAGTGTGTACTCCCATGGTGACTAGTTGCAAGTTAAGCAAAAATGATGAATCACCTAAGACTAATCAGAAAAGGTACAGATCCATGATTGGAGGATTACTTTATCTAACTCAAACCAAACCTAATATAATGCATGTAGTTTGTCTTGTGGCAAGATTTCAAGAAGATCCTAGAGAATCACATGTGATGGCAGTTAAGAGAATCTTAAGGTGCTTGAAAGGTACATCAAATCATAGCTTATGGTATCCAAAAGATAATGATTTCACTCTCAGTGCTTATACAGATACAAATTAAGCCAGAGATGTTGATGACATGAAAAGTACAAGTGGAGGTGCTTTCTTCTTGGGTAATAGATTGGTTTCATGGTTGAGCAAGAAGCAAGATTCAATATCCTTGTCTACTGTAGAAGCAGAGTATATTGCAACAACCTATTGTTGGACTCAAGTGTTATGGATGAAGCAGACTTTGAAGGACATAAGAGTTGTGTATGAAGATCTAATTGTAATCTTTTGTGACAATACAAGTGATATAAACATTTCAAAGAACCCAGTGATGCACTCAAGAACAAAGCATATATCTATAAGGTATCACTTTTTGAGAGAAAAGGTGACAGAGAATGAAGTAAAGATGGAATGTGTGTCTACAAAGGATCAGATTGAAGATATTTTCACTAAGCCTCCACCTAAGGATACTTTTGATTATCTTAGAGAAAAGTTAGGGGTTATTACCCCTCCTGATCTGAACTAAGATGCATAGGAATGCATCAATCAGTGGAGCCTAGAGCCTCATTAACTAATCTAGATTGATGTTTTGAGAGCTACCTCTCAGGGGGAGTAGCTAGATGTTACTGACATGAGTTCCTGATAATAAGCAGTAAGTTTGATAATAGAGAAATTTTAGTTTGATCAGAGCAGCAGAGTACAAGTATGTGCCCTTTGCCATTAATGTCAAAGGGGGAGAGAAATCATGTGAAAAACTCAGGGGGAGAAAGAGTGCAGACGTATAAAGAGAAACGGGGAGAATCTTGTTGTGATGGTCTTTACAGTTTTTCACATCATATGTTGCCATCAATGACAAAGGGGGACATTGTTGCACGTATGTGCCTAATCAATGTTGTCATTGATGTTAACATATCAGTGTTGTCATTGGTGTCGACTATGCTCTTGTTTTGATGCTTGCTTGTTTTCCTATGTAACTATTGGAGATAATGAGTAAGTAATCTTGATATTAAGTTTCCATTGGAAATAGTGTTTTGAAGAGTAACTAAAGAATAGTCCAGTAGATTGCTCTGCATTTCTTATAGAATAAATATCTTTGTCTGCGGATTGGAAGTTATTTAGAGGCATGTCTGAAGATGCTATGTTCTAAATTTGAGCCTCTGGTATGAGGATTTGAGTGAGTTATGTTCACTAGAGTGAAAACTATTTTTTCTGTATATTTGGTGGTGACAGGGAGAAAGTATTATGCTCCACATTCCTTTGCATTTAAGTATTTTGGTCTACGGTTCTGGAATTAAGTTTGTAATGTCGTTGTGTGCCTTTAACTCTAATGGTTCATGATTTGGTGGTCCGCAAGTGATCTTTTTCTTATGACAGTGGCTGACAGTTATGTTAATGTGCTTTGGTTTGAAGAATCTTATGAATAAAGTGATCAAAGGTGGTGTAGAAGTTCCTAATGATTATAATGTGCTTATGGATGTCTCTTGATTGTGTTCTTGTCTTTTGATTGGTCTGCGAAGAGTAGTTTGGATCATGGAGGAAGACTGTCCTTAGAAGACTTAGTGCTAACACCAGTCTTGGCCAACTTGTTTGTTTTCACTACTTAAGGAGTTGCATTAAAGATTGTGGAAGTGTGTCGTGGCGTGGAAGATTGTATTTGAGTCCCAGCTAAGGCATATCATGATCCACATACATCTTTTCCTTAGTCAATCTTGTTTAGGTCTAGACCTATTTCTATGTATGCTTGTAATGCCGACCTTGGAGATTGTTCCAATGGTTGATGAATGTAATGCCGACCTTGATGTACATTTCAAGGTTGATGAATTGTATAAAAATATGTAATGTAGTTGCAAAAAAGATGTCTTTGTGTGAAAATGAAAAGATAAATAAAAATGTGTAAGAATATCAGAGAAGAGGAGTTATACTGTACTTCAAAGGAACTGAACTCAAGAATGGAGTAGATGCTACCAAACCAGTTCACCAACCCTTTGCAGTGAGCATTTTGGGTAGTGAGCCTCTATTTTTTAGCATTGCTATAACATATTTATTTTTGTGAGCTAACACCCACCGTGGTTTTTCCCTTATAGGGTTTTCCATGTAAAAAATCTAGTGTCGCATGTGTTGATTATGTTATTGTGTTGGGTTTCTTATTTCATGCCTTCATGATTAAATTTGAATAACAGTGAACAAGTGTTTGATATGTTAATGTTCATAAGTGGTCAAAGTTTTGGAGACAACTGATTCACCCCCTCCCTCTCAGTTGTCTGGTGCATTTCAACAAAGTTCTCATCCAATGATTATGAGGTCAAGTTACCAACAGGAATAGACATCTCATCTATTTTCAATGTTACTGATCTATATAAGTTTTATGAAGGAGGGACAAGTTTACAAGGGGGTAAACATTCACATTCACCTGATTCACAAGGGTGGATAGATCAGTTTCCTAAAAAGAAGATAGAAGAAGTGGATAAGGTGATTGACTCCCAAGTGGCTAAGAAGACCAGAGGAAAGGAGTTCATGGACTATCTAGTCCAATGGAAGAACAGAGTTGCAGATGAAACTTCTTGGCTAAGTGTTGTAGAACTAGTCAAGTTTGGGATTCCAGTTCTAGACTTACCAAATTGTTCATGATTTTTTAACTCATGGAATATTTTAGTTACCCGACGTGTCTGATGTAGGAGCATTTGGGTTCACGTGCAATCCTCATCAACCAAAAATATTTGCTTTACTTTCTTGTTGTTTGTTTTGCTGCAAGAGTTGCTATAGGAGTGAATTGATCAATTTTTAGAGAATTTTCCTAAAGATTTTGGTCAAGTAATGAATTGATCTTGCAGAAGGCCCAAATGGGTATCTACATCTCAAATTTGAGGAAGATTCGATCAAAATTGGCAAACTTATGGCAAAGCGAAACTTTTGATGGTCACTAGACATTTTGTCAAGACCATTTTCCCCACTAGTGGAGATTTCACTCCCTACCAGATTTGCGGGCTTCCATCTCTCTACTGGATATATTTGGTAGCCTTCATTTTTCCCACCAGGCACTTTCCAACCCTTAGTGCTAAAAAATGGCCTCTCAGGATAGTGTTAAAAATTGTGCTCATAGGATATATCCTATTGCACCCAAAATTTGTGCTTATCCACTACCTATTGAAATTCCCACCGACAAAGGTTAACATGCTTAGCGCTAAAAACATGCCTAACCAAATTTGCGCTAAAACATGTTGTCACTACACTTTGCACCTATATCCAATGACACTAGATATCTGTGCTAGCTTTTGATAAGTGAGTATGCGCTAAATACTTAAGGCACCAGACTAGCACTAAAAACACCTTTCACTAGACATGTCCAGTTACCTTCAAAATCCCCACCAATCTAGTGCAAGATAAAAGTCTCGTCAGGAATATAAGAAGAGCCCAACGCTAAAATGGAGTCTCATTGCACATATCCTTTGATGACCAAATCTACCACTTTGTCTGGTAAGGGTCAAATCCTCCACTTATCCGGTCATGGCCTGAAATCCCGCTGCCTTTGCAAGTCGATGTCCTGTCAACTTGCAAACCCCCACAAAATGTAATGTCTGGTCAACCTACAAACCCTCACAAAATGCAATGTCTGGGAAACCTACAAATGCCTACAAAATGCAATATTTGGTAAGGCCTGATATCCCCGTAAATTGTGCAAAAGGTGACAAATTCAGTCTTTAACAGCCTGTACAGTCATTCCAAGGGTGAATGAGGATTTGACACATGTCACGAGCATGTAATATGGTCGGTGGCCACCTCAGGGGTCTATAAATACATGGAATTTGTACTATGACGGTAGATTCTCCTTGGTCAACATCAGTAGTACATTTTTGGGCTTCCAGAAAGTTCACAAGATTGCAAGATCTATTTGATTTGAATCTTGGAATATTGTGAGGTTGAGGCCAATGCATATGTAATGCAAAGTGTAATCATGTTGTAATCCTTCTCTTGCATATTAATAAAGAATCATTTGTTTTGTTGTTTTGTGTTAATCATTCTCATTGCTTGATCTAGTAGCTTGACAAAGCCCCTAGATCTTGAGCTACATTATAATCATAGCTATGACAAAGCACATCAAACTCAAATAGGAAGGTGGACTAGGATCCTTTGTAATTAGATCATGAAAGTTTGGCAGAGATGTTTTTCATGGCGGTTTCTCCTTCCTGATGAGTGATTGGGAACCCAAAGGTCACTGGTTCAGCATGATTCTCCACTTTTGCATCAACCATTACGTCATGATACCACATGGCAATATCCTCTAGGTCTACAACTTCATCATCTGCTTCTATTGTCTCTTCTTGGCTCAAATCTGCTTGGAAGAAATCTCCCTAGGGGATCTCTCCTCCGTTGCATGCAATGAGATAATAACTGCTTCCCTATACAATGTTAGTTGATAATTTGATATTTGATTTGATATCTAATAGTCCTATATGTTGAAACAAAATTTTGTATGCTAAGAAAATAGGAATAGTATTCAAAACCTAGAAATTATAAAACTTGATGCCATCCCCGACAGGGATGCCAAAAATGTGGAGCATTGTCAATTCCTACTCAACCTAATGTAGCTAAGGCATGCATGTAACCCAATGGATGGCCTCATCCTAAATCAAGCAGATCAATGAGGGAAGACATGCTACATTTAATTTATCAACCCAGGGACGTGTTTCTTGATATGATGCCGGTACTATATGTACATCTAGAGAATTCTAGATGCTCAATTGTGTATAGCTAGTAAATGGAAATTACTATAATACTAGAAAAAAGAATTCAATACTTAAAATTTAAAATAAGAGAGCTATCTATAAGTTCTAAAAGTAAACTATATAACTTTTTTTCAACTACATCAAAATAATAATTGAAACAGAATCAACAAATCTTGTTCTAAGATCTAAACTTGATCACATAAATCTAATACAAACAGGTGGTAGCCTACCGTAAGTGGGCCTTGACTTGGGTTGACTACTTCCTTCTCTTTATTAACTACTCCATTGAATCAATGCATTCACTTATTCACCATAGATCAAGAACAAGTATAATAGACAATCTGGAATAATACTCTGTTTATTGACTTAAATGAGAATCTGCTACAATCATTAGAAAAATCTATCCTAGATACACTGGGTGAGACAGATATATACACCCTTTTATAGTCTATACATTAATGAGAAATAATAGCTAACTAATCTACTTCCCTTTGTATAAGGGAAGGATTCCTTATTCTTGAAGAGTCAAAGTAAAACTAGGAAACAAAAATTGAACAATTAGAGAGGAGAATTCTAATTAGGACATTGGAATGAACAAACAAATCCAAGAAACATCGAAGCGGTTATTCTTTCTTAAACCAGTCTCAACACGTTTCAATTGAGAGTAAGTACTTTTCCACTTGTTACATATCTCCTCTTGACATCTTCTAGATCTTATCTTCATTTGTATGGAAGGAACAGGTTGTTGCTAGACACCTTCTAGTGACTGCATGTTTTGTTGCAAGAGTTAGTCCTTTTGCTGCAGGAACTCTTCCATCTTGGCTATAGGAAATTTGTGGCCTTTGTTGCATGTTAGTGCTCATAGTTGTTGCAAGAAGGAGCTAGTCCCAAAAAAACTCCAATCATAAAGATCATTGTAAACACACTTATTCACACTACATTATATATGAAAACAACTATTTTGACCATGCAACATCTATTAAAACATCATATAATTAATATAGTGTTTTATCCAAGTATTATATAAAGTCTTAGTTCAAAAAGGATGAAAGTGTTTGTAGGAATGTATCATAGAAATAGGAAAGATAGAGATTAAAAAGATAATTGTAGGGCTAATCACTAATCTTGTTTTGAGAGGGAACATGTGCAAAGGTGATCTTTATTTTAGGGAAGATGGTAAGAATTTTTAGACTAAAGATGGAAAATTTTAGTTGCACTAACTTTGAGCTATGGATGCTCAATATGGAAGATTTCATCGAGATCTATGGGCCACAATATCCAAATCCAAACCAACTACAATGTCACTGAATGATTGGGCAATGTTGGAGAAAAAGGTGAGAATTCTTATCCAACTTTGCTTGGTAGATTATGTGTTATTGAATTTTTATGAAGAATCCACCACAAAATCTCTCTAGGAAAAATTGGGGAACCTGTATCAGGCTAAATCCCTAGTTAATAAGATTCTTCTATGGAAGAAGTTGTACACTTTGAGGATTGGTGATGGTGATTTTGTAGTTGAGCACCTGAATGTGTTCAACACAATTATAACCTAGTTATAATTTATGGGTTTGAAGATGAAAGAGGAAGACCAATGCATGACCCTTTTATGTTCTTTGCCAAACTAATGGGAAAACCTAGTAATGGATAGTGGAAGAACTATCACAAAACTACTACTTGATGAGATCATTGTTACTCTTCTCTAGGAGGAGATGAGAAAGGCTACTGAATCCACCAAAGAGGCCTTGGTTGTTCATGGGAAGTCTAAATAAAAAGACAAGAAGAAGGACAAGGGTAGATCTAAATCTCGTGGGAGATCTAAGTCTCTTGGAAAGTCCAAGGCAAGATATTATTATATATGCTATGATGGTGATGTTTTAAAGGACTAGAATTTAGTGGATATATAGGGTTATGTGGATTCAAATTGGATAAAGGATGTTGGAAGTAGAACGTCTCTCAATGGATACATATTTATCTTATTTGATGGTGTACTAAGTTGGATGAGTAAACAATAGGTTGTTGTTACCTTATCCATAACATATACAAAGTACATGGTATCTATTCATTCCTATAAGGAGACCATTTGGCTTCTAAGATTGTGTTTGGATGTTGGCTTGCATTAAAAAGTAGTTAGAGTTTATTGTGATAGTTAGAGTTCCATCATCTTGGTAAAAAACATAAACTCTCATGCATGAACAAAGCACATTGGTGAATATCATTTTATTCATGACATGGTGGAATATGGGAGGGTATTACTAGAGAAAGTTAATACTTTGGAGAATGTTGTGGATACTTTGATAAAACTAGTTATCATTAGAAGTTTAGGTGGTATAGTAAGTCTATGGGCTTCTCAACCTCTATCAAATAGTTGGTAGTTTTGATATTCCCTTTGCTTTTGCAAGGTGTTCAACAAGTGGGAGAATATTTGGAAAGGTGTCTCGACCTTGCATACTAATGTTCAAATGTAATTTCTAGGCTATAGAGGTCATTTTGGCCCCAAAAATTAGTAAAATGGGATTTTAGTAGCTAAAGCTAATTACAATGACATGGAGCTCTCCAAGATCTTAAATTTAAAAAATAAATGGGCTCAATCAAGTTCCTAGATCAAAATTTATGGCTTCTATAAGTTAGGCTCCCAATTTATGAATGTAAGAGCATCTATAATGCATAAGAGAGTTGTAAGAGGGAGTTACACATTTTGATTGAGAACATTCACCAACATATGACATGCCATTATGACTATCATAAAACATCTTTGAAGGGTTTGAATAAGACAAATTGGAGTACCCAAGTTCGGAGGATAACTATGACATATTATGACAAATCCTAATAGGACATTTATTAGGATTTAGGTGTTGGAATTTGACTAAGAGATTTGGGTCTAGGTGTTATTAGCTCATGATTTTGTGAATCCCTTTTTGTGGTTTGATGCACTATTTTATCTATTAATTGGGTGCTTGGGATGGAGTTTATATAGTGTATTTTGTAGGTATTGTTGTGTTGTTGGTATTACTCTAAATTTGAGTGTTGGTGTTATCTCATGTGAAGGCTCCTTGCTTGAATTGTATTTTAACTGATATTGTTGATGATTAATACATTGGTTTAGAGTTTAGAGGCTAGATATTTTCTTGAAATGGTTTTCCCAAGATACATCATTGTGTTATGGTGAATGATTTTATTGTATTTTTTTTTTCTTGCAAATGATTTTAGATCATATTTTTTGTTCATCTCTCCTCTTAGATTAGTGTAGGAAGCTTTTCCACACCTTAGCTTTCTTTTAGTATAAACTTATATTTTTGAGATATAACTTGGTATATAAGATTTATTATACAAGCATTTAACAAGATTATTATTTTATTATATATTTTTAGAGAAAAATAACACGCCCTCTACATAAATACCTAAAGGGACAAACACATTAAGTGTGATTGAACCCTCTAAATATTTAAAGGGTTGAGTAATGATAATATAGATAAAGTAGAGTTGAGTTTATTGTTAGATCTATATCTTTTGGTTGTACAAGGGTTTGGGTCATTTCAAAAACCCACCTTTACCTATTAATAAAAATAGATGAAGTAGCTAATAGAGAATGTAAATAAACATGTGCTAAATTAAAATGAGAAGGATTGGAGTTTTACAAACATTAAGATGAAATTTACCTAATGAGATGTGATAAAAGAATGATGAATGAGATCTAGTACTAAATTATAGATTTGAAGGTTGAGATGACTGAATCATGAGTAACTAAATGTCTAGGATAGAATCAACTAGCAATTTCATCCTTTGAATATGTGATCATGTCATCTATGAAACTAAGCCTTTGATACCTATAAAAAGTGTTTTCTAGGTGCTATTTGAAGTAAGGAAACAAGGGTTGGTGCTAAAGAACACTATTGTGCTTACTATGCAAGGATTGAAGTTCTAGTTCCTTGAGCCTTAGTCAAGCCTTTTGACTGAATTAAGATTATTGATAAAAGAAAGATAAGGGTGGCAATGAATGATAATGTGTGGATGTTAGTGAATTCCACTAAGTTGATCATTGATTTTGGTAATTTTCTAGTTTAAGTTGATGTTCAATGACACTTGAGAGTGTACTTTGAATCTGTGCCTTAACTATAGATGTTGATTTATGTAGATAATTTGATTGTTTGATGACATATAATAGAGAGTGACTAATGTACCTACAAAAGGAGACACAATTTCTATACTTTTTGTCAAAACTTTTTATTTCTACTCATTTCATCATATGTGCAAATTAAATAGGACGTTGTATTTAAATACACAACCCTAGACACATGAATTTCAAATTTTGGGACCCACACCAATGGCCAATGTTCATATGCTAGGATTGTTGGCCTTGGAATGCAAAAAAATAAAATTTTAAATTAAAGATCAAGGTCACACAAATAATCTTATCCATGAAACATGATTGTCTATATGATATGTGAACTTTTGGGAAATGGATCAATTGTTGGTTTTATTACATGTAAACCTTAAGGGGGGGTGTTAGAATAAATATAAGGTTTACATATTTATGTTAGTTTATAGTTTATATAAATAAAACAATGTTAGTTTATGGGTTAATTTTCGGGAAGTTTGGGTGGTTGAGCTATCTCAAAGGCTTTATAAAGCCAAATGTATGCAAATTTAAATCAGGGAGAAATATTAATATCATAATCTGCAGTTTTCATTTTGATGCTCTTCCATTTTCTCAATATGGTATTAGAGTGAACAAATTTTGAACCTGTGTGGAAAATCTGGAAGGTTGTAGTATGAAGTTTGAAATGAGGCAAAGCGTCTCAAACATGGCATAGCAATCATCCATGTTGGGCGTTGAAACCTACCTCTTGTTGTGTTGTTGTTGTGTTGAAAAACTCTTTTTTATAATTGTTGCTGCATTGAAAACCTCATAAGGAGGTGCAGTCATGGTGGAAACCCGTGTAGTTTGAGAGGTTTGTTTGCTACATTGTGTAAGGTGAAGATTTATTTCAGAGAGCTTGGAAAAAGGAGATTTTTAGATGAGACTAAGCCATGGTCTTGGAGATGTTTAAGATTGTAGTTGCAGATGTCTTGGAGTATTTATCTGTTTGCTGTTTGATTTATGGTGAATGAATACCTACATGTGGAGGAGTATACAATGGCAAAAGGTAATTAAAGTTTCTTTATTTTTACTGTGTTGATTTTCTTAATGCAAAGATATGGAGGTTTAAGGAGTTTGTCATAGTGTAATATGCAAATCTAAATTCTTGGAAAATGGTATTATTTAAATGTTGTGGAATCAACAAACTCAAATGTTTCTGAATCTATTTGACTTACATATAAGAAGAGTCACATGAGAGAAATACCACAAAGGTTTTATGAGTTCAATATATCACTAAAACCACATGCTATTGAATGAACATTTGTTGAAAGCATATTGAGATTTGTGCATAAGGCTATGTGATTGAGGATCTTGCGTATATAATATTCTTGTTAAGATGCTTATATTGTTTAGGCAAGAATGTACAAAGGATGTGTTGACACTCATTTTGACCAGGGGTTGATTTGTCATGATCAGGAGGTTTCTTCATTTGAAGCCTTTATCTTCTTGCCCATTTTTTCTGAGTGTTGGACCTCCTCAGCATTTTTCAACTGCAGCATCATATTTTCCTGAGGAGGAGGTCATCATCATCATCTTGTCTTCGATGATGATCTGCATCATCATGTTCCTCGTCGACTTGTTTTTCAACGTCATCATCATATTTCAACTGTCGGGTGATGTTTGCTTATTATCATGATGATGCTGCCGAGCTACAGTGCGCCCTGATCTGCTTGCGAGGGTGATGTTTCAAAGTCTCCAGTGATCTTCCATTTATCACCTTGCGCGAGCATGATGATGATGTTGCCTATTCTTTGAATTGCTCGACCTAACTTGTTTTTTCCTAAGGGTCGTGTTCATCATCATCATATTTCCAGTTATCATCCTGCTGCTTGTGGAGGTCATCATATTTTCTGCCTTCATGATATTTCGCCGGGGTGATATTTTATCATCGGGTGATCTTGGTTAATATCATCCTGATGATGCTGTTGAAGAGTTCTAAGTGCGACCCGATATTCACTAGGGTCATCATATTTTGAACGTCAGGATGATCTTAGTCAATATCATCCTGATGATGTTGTATCACTTCTTGTTCGTTGTTTCTTCATCCTGATGATGCTGACGTCATCCTTATCTCAGGGTGATATCTTTTTCTCTGCCTATCTGCATCATGATATTCCGAAGGAGGGGGTGATATTTTCATATCACCCGGATATAGGTTTGTTTGTTCGAGCATCATGATGATGCTAATATTAAGGAGATATCCGCCTGCTAGCTTCGCGCATTATCTACTGGGGGTGATCTTTTCAAGCAGCATCATCATATTCAGTTATCGCCCTGATCTTATAGAAGAGCTACAGTGCAACCTGATATTTGAGCATCAGGAGGATATTTCCAAATATCTGGTTGTCTTCCGAATATCATGATGATGTTAATATGATGATGACGTCATCAAGGTCCGTGGGGGTCATATTTCTAACAGCTGATCATCTTGAAGAGACCTCCTGATATTTGCAAACATGATGATGACGTCATCCGGATATGAGGAGGTGCGCAGTAGGCAGATATGATGATGACGTCAGCAGTAGATGATGATGACGTCATCAGGATGTTCATCGGCCAGACTTTTGTTATAAGCTCAGCAGGAGGATGTTCCTCCGATGGATCAGGTTGTGCCGATTATCATGAAGGTTATATTTCAAATATCATGATGACGTCAGGGTGATATTTTGAACAACAGGATATCATGCTGCTGGAGGATGATGATGATGAAGTCTATACTAGTGTCGTCAGGAGCAAAAGCACCGACATGATATATGCTCATGACCTAGTATATAAGGTGTTATTGAGGTCATCGCGGGGTGCATGTGGGATATTGTTATCCTGCATTTTCAAACATCATGATGATGAGTCTCGGCGGGAAAAGCTTGCGATAGTCTGTTTGATGATCTTCCCAAGGCCGCGGGTTGGTGCGCCATTAATGGCGATTGTTGCAGAGGTATGGGCGATGGCGTGGGCCGATCTTGTACCCGACTGGAGGTGTCAATCAGCGGACAGGGGCGCAGGGCTCGAGAAATCTTCCTGTCTCCTCCCCTACCTGCTGCATTCAAGTTTGGGCGCCAATCCGGTTGTGTTTGAGCGCCATTTTCATGATACTGTGTATCTGGCAAAATTTTAGTCAACCATGTAATTAATTGCTGAGCACCTACCTGGCTGTTATAAGCAGGTTGTGTTGCTCGTTTGAAGGGTTGTTGAAAGTTGATGATTTTGGCTCTGTAATGCATAACAAGCTGATCTGGTTGCTCTGTACAGCTTACCTGTGAGTTTATGTATCTCCTTTTGTTTGTTTTTGGCATGAACCCACTGATTTCATGATTAAACTTATATGAGAAATGCTGTTTGGCATGTGTTGTGTTAATTCTGTCTCCAGTATTGCATGTATTCTTCTTCTGAATCTGGATGTTTGGTAATGTTTAGATTCTAGAGCATAGAATTCCTATGTTGACTGTCTGACCTTTTAACTTCTACTCAAGGGGTAGATTAAACTGTTTCCAGGTTGAACATTGGGAGGGATATACTGCAGTAGGGATACCATAAGTAGAGATAACCTAACACTTTGTATTGGGAGATGCCTGTAAGGCAGGTATCACATAGATCCCCTTGAAATCCAGTTTTAGTTGTTTATGCTGAACATTCACAGGTGCATGTCTATTGACTCCAGGCCCTGGATAGGCACCAATCATGCTTTGCTTTGTGTTATAACCATATCCAGCTTTGCATCCACACTTAAACTCCAAAGCAAAATCTAAAACCAACATTAGGACATTAGAGTTAGTTTAGGATCCTCAGTCCTCTGTCTACAACTGCAAATAGGCCCAAAGCTAGCCCCTTTGCCCTTATCTTTCAGTTTTGGTCTACATACAGGAGGACTCATCTGCTTTCTGTCAACATCCCAGCCTTGCATGCATATCCTTATGGATGTTGAGTAGGGAATACCCCCCTAGGTCTTGCAGAGCCTGAAGAAGAAGAGGAGATAAAATATAGAGTCTATCTCCTATACTGTTGACCCCCTGGCCCAGAGCTCCTGTTGATCACTGATGGCTACCTTGTAGGGATATCTGGGAATAAGCATCCAGTCTGGGAAAAAGTCAACAGGATGAAAGGTAATTGGCTGAAAACTTGTGAGTTAATTTAAAAGGTAGTTTTGCACTAGAAGATATAAGGATTTGTTTTGTTAAACTTAAATTTGTAAGGTTAAGTTTATAGTGAAGAATTGAATTTGTTTAAATGGAGAAATCATATATTATTCCTAAATTTGAGGGTTATGAATTTCATACATGGCAAGTCAAGGTGCAACTTGTTTTAATAGAAAAATATTTGTGGGATATTGTGAGAAGAATTATTAAAAAACCACAAGATGTTGATGAAGCAGTGAAATGGATATTAAAAGACTATAAAGCTACAACATTGATTGGCCTTGGGTTGTCTGATGCACATTTGCAACATATTGATCTTTCAAAAACTTCAAAAGAAATATGGGATGGTCTTAATTCTTTATTTAGCTCGCAAACTTAAAGTGACAAGATGACACTCCAACAAAACTTTTTGGGCTAAAGATGAAAGAGGGTGAAAGTGTTGTACACCATATTAGTACATTTCACTCACTTCTTAATTGACTTGCAGGTATAAAAGCTACAGTTGATAATGACAATGCTAAAGCAATCTTACTGAATAGTATGCCTTCAAGTTTTGATCATATCATTTTTACATTAAAAAAAATTAATCCTAGTTTGGAAACTGTGATTTCTTCTTTGATTGATGAGTAAATTAGAGTTACTAAAGGTCATTCAATTATTGATGAAACTGCCTTATTTGTAAAAAGCATAGAAATTCAATAAAGAAGAATAAAATTTTTAAATGCTACTAGTTTAATCAAAGAGAACACATTCTATTGAATTGCATGCAACGTGCTAGAGATCTTATTGGTGGCAAGTTAAATATAGATAATGCTTTGACTGCTTCTGAAACTAAAAAAGAAAGATGTGATTTTGCAATCCATGATCAAGACTCACCTCAAAATGACAATGAGGAGGAGTATCTTTACTAAGAATTAAACAGGTTCTATTGGAGGCAGGTCTTTTGTCATCCCAAGCTAGCTTCTCACTCAAGGGTGATTCATTGTATGAGAAGCACATTTTCCATTTGTGTCCCTTCATGGAGCAAGGGGGGCTTGGCAGTGCTTGATAGAGCTTGGTAGTTCTTGATAGTGCATAACAATACTTGTTTGTGGATTTTGGAGTTGGTCTAAATCTAGAAATGAAGGTGTGTTACTATGGATTTTGGAGTTAGTCTCAATCCACAGTTGGTTGGATTTTGTACTATGAATAGTTGAGTGAGTCTCAATTCATAGTCGAGGTTGGTGATTTGCTTGTGAATAGTTGAGTGTGTCTTGATTTAAAGTATTTTGGAGGTTTGACAATCAGGAGATCCATTGGTGAGTTCAATTTGGTGTTTCCTGGGTGAGAGGAGAATTGGTGGATAATTGAGTAAGTCTCGATCCATCAAAGTTTCTAGAAGAGTTGTTGTGATCAACTCTTGTAGTGTTCCATCTCTTGTTCGGATTAATGTAATAAAGGGGGAATGTTGGTTTTATTACATGTAAACCTTAAGGGGGGTGTTCGAATAAATATAAGGTTTACATATTTATGTTAGTTTATAGTTTATAGTTTATATAAATAAAACAATGTTAATTTATGGGTTAGTTTTCATAAAGTTTGGGTGGTTGAACTATCTCAAAGGCTTTATAAAGCCAAATGTATGCAAATGTAAATCACTAAGAAATATTAATATCATAATTTTTAGTTTTTGTTTTGATGCTCTTCCATTTTCTCAATATCAATAGGGTTGTGAACATGGAAAAGTATCATGTCTAAGTGATGGATCATGTCTTGGGTTAGTGAATGCACCAAAATGATCAAATCATGCATCTAAGACATTGACCTAAATTGGCATAGTGATAGAGTGGAAATGTGTTGTTGGTCATGATGTTAGTCATTCGCAATCATAGAATAAAAGTTACTCAACAACCTTTACTCATCTTGAAAGATACGATGAATTCAAAGAATTCATGATCCCAAGTCTCCGTTGATTAGGTCTTAATCTACTGACGTTACTCAGTGGTTGATGTGTGTTGCTGTTTTCCATTCAGGGGCCTTACGTGTTTCTGCACTGTTCATCATCATCATCTTCAAATATCTTGCTCTGGATGTTCGCTCTGCATAAGTCTCCAACAATTCTACCTCTGCACTGTAAATTTAGTCAAATAATGTGCATACAGGCTGATATTTGCATGATTTCTACCATTATTTATGATTCTTTGCATGATATTTTCAATACTACATGCATTTAACCAAATATGCTAAGGATCTTCAGTTACCTACGAGATTTCAGCATATTTCACTGTTTCTGCTTGTTATTTATCATGATTTGCAGTTATGGTGATGAATTAATGAAATTGAAAAAAGGAAAAGGGTTAGAGAGTGAGATTCCTAAAATTACTGGACTTAGATCACTGATTCACATACAAGCTCCCATACTTGCAATGAAAAGAAGGAAAACTAGAAATCATACTTCACCAGGACATTCCACAAATCCGCATGATCTAGTGCAAAGCTTCAAAGGAAAGTTGACAACAACATGTAATGAAATGAAAGCGCTTCCAGTTGAACACAGCATTCACCAGTACATATCCAGAAATCAACAAGAAGATTACATAAAATTTACAATCGGGATGTAATCTGGAACTTCATATTCATTCAGTATGCTCAAGAACAGGTACATTTACAGTGATCTGAAGAAAGAACCTTGACATTTCAACAATTCTATCCTCATTAGTCTCAGTAATCCGATCTCCTAATTGATTCTACAGTAATTGACTTTTGCGCCAGATGCGTCTGTGTATTCTAATGTATTCCTCCTTTTAAAATGACAAGCTCTGGATGTTATATAGAACAACTGCCAGAAAATAGTTACAATGATCCAAGGATCAGGATCCTCTCATAACAAACAACGGCCCAGATGAAAAGCACATGCTTCGTCAGTTAGCAAATGTACAGCTGGCACAGAATATTCCAGCATCTTCAACTTGATTCGGCCTCCAGCTGGCGAACAGCATATTTGACAATATCCTCCTCATTTCTGGCTCATGTTGACTCCATGCGCAACTTTGTAATGCTCAGCTTCAGCAGCATTATCATGATTTCAACGTTCAGCTTCAGCAGCATCATGACTTCAATGTTCAGCTTCAGCAGCATCATGACTTCAATGTTCAGCTTCAGCAGCATCATGACGATTTCTTGCAAGTAAACAGACAAACATTAAGTTCATCATCATCATGCTAAACAACAGGAAATAAACGCTTTATTAAACAAGTCCCCAAAATGTGTAGCATACGATTTTCAAATCACTGGAAATTTATGCACTAAATGCATAAACAGCATAAAAACAATCAGGTCAACCATCGTTGACCAAACATCAGGCAGTCGGCCCTTTCGAATTTCCATCGCTTCATGCTTTCCCGCCCATTTTCATGTGTATCGGGCCCAAAATATGATGATGATGACCCCAAATTATACAAAGAAATAATCGCCTTTCAACCATCCTTAGAATCCGGCTTTGCATCATCATCATATTTGCATCGGCGTGACTACATATGATCAGGGTGACAATTTTACCTTAGGCCGACGGCAACAGTTATACCGACGCCAAAAATCGTGATGATGACCAACTATATATCTTCAAAGTGGCCGCAGGATATCACAAAATATGATGATCCTCCTTTCCTAATGCTCTGATGAAAAGCACATCAGGATGTTTTGCTCTTGCACATTCGGGAAAGAAAGACATCGTCATCATCATCATGATGAAGACAAACAGGAGGACTTGGAAAATGATCCTGCCGCTGAGGAAAATCATGATGACGTCATCGTCATCATCAGGCTTCAATAAAATGCAAAGGGATGACGTCACCGTCATGTTTCGTTAAAATCAGGAGGTAAATGGAATATCGGGTTCCCTCTAAGGAAGATGATCAGGTCATGAAAGCAGTATGACCCCTTTTCGGCCAAGGCAATCCGCTCGAAAGGTCAGGATGATGAACATCATCATCATCATATACGCACTGGGTGATCAAAAATATGATCCTGCCGAAAGTCCTGATGACGTCATCAGGATATCCGGGGCTTGTGTTAATCTTCGAACATGACGTCATCGTCATCATCATATTGGTGAAATGGATCACGCCTTGGAAAATATCTTGCCGAAGGACAAAGGTGATGGTGACGTCATCGTCATCATCATATTTGCAAAAGGTTATACTCGTCGGCAGGATGATATTACGAACTGTTGGGAGAGACGAACAAGATCATGATGATCTTGTTCAACATGACTTAAGAAATGAAAATCACCCTCCGCTTCGAAAGATAAGGTGATCATCATGATCACGCAAAAGGAGGTCAGGAGGATATTAAGAAATGTCGGGTCTCGAAATATCATGATGATGTTGATCACCAAGACTGTCGTGCGCGCGCAAATTATGCAGATGGCAGATTTCTCTAAGTAAGGTGATATTATAATATCAGCATGATATTATAATATCGGGTGATGTTGGAATATCATGATGATGCTCGCAATGTTTCTAAGGTTACTCGACGGGTAAAACACACTAGCACTTAAGATTGACGTCCGGATGCTTCGGGACTGCATGATTTTTATCAGGCGATAGAGTAAGATCATGATGATGACCTTTGGCGACACAAAAGACCGCCCGACGGGAAAGGATTAATACGACTTAAACTTGACGTCCGGATGTTTCGACCTCAGGATATTATCGGGGGGCTTTCCAAATATCATGATGATGATGTTCATATAGCAATTATCAGGTTTGACCAAAACTTTGACTGCTCACAACTCCCTCATATGGACGAATTTTCAAGTGATGCAAAAGGCAAACCTGCATGGAATTTCAAGCTCTTTCTAACCATGAAGTTATAGAAACAAAATATGAACTTTGACAAACTAACCTCATGATGATGACCTACCTCATCCTGACCTTCATGATGATGATGCACCTGACTTAATTTTTACCAAAACCGCCAGAAACAGACAACACAAGCCAAAACAAAAGCTGGGTCCCTGTTTTGCCAAGTCAAAATGGGGCGTGTTGTGTAACCACACAACAACTTGCCACCAAAGAAAACAACAAAATTCAAATGATTCAAGTGATGTGATCACATTCATCTATAGTATTCTAATTCCTTCTAAATAAAATCATCATGATCTTTGAATGATAAAGTTTCATTATGGTGATAAAGCTAACAAAGGATCAGGTGTGTGCAGATGATTAATTATCCTCATCTTGAAAGCAAGTTGAAAACATAAGTAACTGGTGTTAAACTACATAGTTGGAGATCATCCCTCATAGCCAACCTGGATAGAGCCTTGCTGCCAGCAGGTGTCTATAACCCCGGCAAGGTTATCTATACAATCTCCCTAAGTAGAGCCCCACTGCCAGCAGGCGTCCATAGCCCCGGTAGAGTTACTTAGATGGCCTAATTTTATTTTGTTTCTGATTTTCCTTTAAAAATTTTAAATTTGATATCATCATGTCTGCTCATTTGTACAAGGTGTAGTCACTTGCAGCTTTAGGTTGGAGATTGTATTGGTAGCCAGGGAGTCCCTTTAGATTTTTCACTTAACACCTATACTCATATCTTCAACAAACCCAAGGCTGTTAGGTGTTTCATTGTGTTTGATTCACTTTGGACAAGAAAAAGTACCCTGATGAAAAGACATCATAAACCTGATCATGAGTATTTATCAGAATGAATTACAATCTATATCTAAATCTGATCTCATCACTTGAATCCTAACAATTTAGTTATTTTCTTAGGTGATGAAGTGCATCATCCTGACTTACCAGAACAAGGTCCCAACCAACAAAACAACAACAACAACAAGCAAACATTGTACAAACAACTATACAAATATACAATATGATACACAAGACTGCCATGAAGTCACTCAGGCCTGGAAATAATGTTTGAGGAATTGTCCATTGACTGGCAACGGGACATCCTCACCTGTCAGGTTCTTAAGCCTATAAGTGCTGTCTCCTAAAATTTCAGAAATCTGAAAGGGACCTATCCATAGTCTATCGAACTTACCATGATCACCTTTCCTTTCATGGGCTTTATCCCACATCAGGACTAAATCTGATATCCTGAAAGCTTTAATTCTGGCTCTCTTGTCAAACCAGCGTTTGACAACAGCCTGATGTTTTGCAAATTGGTCAATTGCTTGGCTTCGTTTTTCTTCCAGATGCATCAACTGAAGCAACCTGACTTCTTGTTTATTATCTATGCCTAGATAGTCTTGGGCAAACTGCAGAGTAGGAATTTTCAAGTTTACAGGGAGGATAGGATCTACCCCATATACTAGCTGGAAAGGTGAGTTTCCTAATGCAATTTTCATTCTAGTTCTGTCTACCCATAAGGCATATTTCAGAAATGAATTCCATTCCCTGGGATTTTTCTCTATCAATTTTCTTATGATACTCAGTAAATTCTTATTGGTGGATTCTGCTAATCCATTTCCCTGGGGATAGTAATTGGATGAGAACTTAAGTATGATCCCATGATCAAAAGCCCAACTTGACAATTTAGTGGAAATGAAGGCAGAACCATTATCACTTACCAATGCATAAGGAGTTCCATACCTGGTGACAATGTTGCTTTCCAGAAATTTAATGACATCATCAGCAGTACAAGTTTTGCTGCTGATAGCCTCAGTCCATCTGGTACAATAATCAGTAATTGTTAGGACATACCTCTGGCCTGAAGAAGACGGAGGATTGATTGGTCCTATGAAATCCATGCCCCATTGTGCAAATGGGCGCTCTTCCATCACTGGCTGCAATGGTTGTGCAGCATATTTTTCTCTGTTGGCAGCAACCTGGCAAACATGACAACATTTAACATGATCAGCTGTGTCTTTAAAAATTGTAGGCCAGTAATATCCTGCTCTGAGGATTGCATGTGTTGTGGCCAACGCTGATCCGTGGGCAGTTCCAAACTTGTCATGTAACTCTGTCAAGACTTTATTAGCTTCTGGTTTCTCTAAGCATCTCAAGTATATCCCTTCATAATTCTTTTTAAACAGGGCTCCTCCCTTCATCATATATTTCTGGGATCTCATCTTTAAGGCTCTTCTCTGTGAAGCCTGCATCCTCAAAGGACATCTTCCAGTGATCAGGATGTGCCTGATGTCTGAATACCATTCTTTATTGTCTTTCTCATCTATCACATACTGCTGACTGATGATGTTTGGATCAGTTTCAGATATCATCTGGCTCAGAGCCTGTCCTCGTACTAGCTTCATGGGTGTGATCTCCATGTCATATTCTTGTAGTACCGTAATCCATTTGGCCCTTTTTTCACCAGGTTCACTCTGCATCAGCAGCATCTTTACTGCTGCATCTGGTACCACAGCAATCACTTTGCTCCTCAGTATATAATGTCTGAACTTTTTTACTGCTCTGACTAATGCAAGAGCCTGTCTTTCAACATCTACATATCTCAACTCAGCATCCCTGAAAGGACAGCTCATGAAGGCAATTGGTTTCTCTTCTTTATCTTCATTTCTTTGAGTTAACACTGCTGCAGAAGTATGTTCTGAAGCAAATGAGTAGATGTAGAAATCTTTTGTATAATCTGGACTAATGAGGACAGGAGCATCCGAAATGGCCTTCTTTATATCTTCAAAAGCAGCTCTGGCTTCTGGTGTCCAGTCAATTTGTGCATCTTTTTTCAACATGGCATTCAGTGGTCTGACAATCTCAGCAAAGCCAGTGATGAACTTCCTCACAAAATTTATCTTACCAAAATAAGATTTAAGCTCCTTTTTGCTTCCTGGAAGTGGTAATTTCATAATAGATTCCACCCTGTCAGGATCAATGATAATCCCATCTTCTGTGATCAGGTGGCCTAGTAACTTTCCTGTTGTGACCCCGAATATGCACTTCTTGGGATTCAAAGATATTCCATATTCTTCACACTTCTTTAGCACACTTCTGAGATCAGCAACATGATTTCCCCTTTCTTTGGAGAACATTGTCAGGTCATCCATGTAGATGACTATACATTTTCCTATTAAGCCTCTGAAGGCTATGTCCATTGCTCGCTGGAATGTAGCTCCAGCATTTATCAATCCAAACGGCATACGTCTATATGCAAATATCCCCCATTTTGTGGTGAAGGCAGTCTTTAATCTGTCAATTTTATCAACCATCACTTGGTTGTATCCTGAAAAACCGTCCAAGAAGGACATCATCTTGGCTCCATTTACCATCTGCAGAACTTCATCCAAAGAGGGCAAAGGATAGTTATCCTTTTCTGATGCTCTGTTCAGGTTCCTGAAATCCACACACAATCTGATGTCTCCATTCTTCTTCCTGACTGGTACCAGATTTGCCACCCAAGTGGAGTGCCTTACCGGAAATATTATCCGGGCATTTAACAATTTCTTGACTTCCTCAAGGATGATGGGCTCAAGCAGAGCATTGACTGGCCTCTGCTTCTGTCTGAAAGGTTTTGCATCTGGCTTGAGGGGTATAGTATGAGTTATGACAGAAGTGTCATACGTCTTCAGCTCGTCATAAGTCCATGCAATTACATGTATATAATCCTTAAGGGCTTGAGTTATTCCATCTAACTCTTCAGGTGTACAAACCTTACCCAACAAGACATTCTTCTTGTCATCAGCTTGTCCAATATTCACCTGTGAATATTGACCTCCATCTGCCTTAGGCAGATCCTTATGCTTGAGCATATTATCCAGATCAAAGGCTCTTTCTAATTCAATCATACCTTTGGGAATTGTGTTGCCAGGCAACTCTAAAATCTCATCTTCTTCCCAGACATGATCTTCCATACCATTTTCATCTATGATCTGAGCTTCAAATACATCTCTGTTTGATATGAAATCCAGGATGTGCTGATCATCATCAAACACTTGGAGATTGGTCACATTGTCAGGTACCGAAGGTACTGACACCAATTCTACTGCAAATCTCTTCAGACCAGATATAGACAGTGGTTCCAACGTACTGGCGGCCTGAGCAAGTGCATCTGCCCTTTGGTTCTGTTCTCTTGGCACGTGAACGAGGTTGAAGGCATCAAAGTCTTCAATCAGGTCCCACACACGATGTCTGTAATTTGACAGCTTTCTGTAGTTACAAGAGTAAATTCCTCTTACTTGTCTCACAACTAGTTCTGAATCTCCAAAGACATGCAGGATCTTCACCTTCTTCTTATGGGCAAACAACAGTCCATGAATCAGAGCTTCATACTCTGTGACATTATTAGTGCAGGGGAACTGTAATCTGTAAGCTGCTAAATGGGATTTCCCTGATGGATCAGTAAGGTCAATCCCTACTCCAGAACCTTGCTTAGATTTGGATCCATCAAACCTCAGGATCCAAGGCTTATCTTCAGCGGGACATTTATTTGAACTTTCCTTTTTCTTTGCAGCTCTGGCTGCTGCTCCGCCTGATATCCACCTTAACTTAGGTGTGTCATCTTCAAGCTTCTTCTTTCCTTTATCTGATGAGCCTGATGGCTTTTCTGTTTTCTCTTCAATCCTAGCAGGAGGATGATGTTCAGCACATACAACTGCATGCTTCTTCAAAATGTGCAAGCACAGTGAGCAAGTGGTTTCTGAGTGAGGCGCCTCATGCAGCCTACACCAACTTTTGATTAAAACCTCCTGGGGAGATCTACACTGTTGTGTCATTTTTTTAATTTCTTTGACCAGAAATTCTTCGAACTTCGTCAGGTCACTGCCTTTATCCTCATCAGACAACTCGTAATCCGGTTCCATGAAGCAATCACTACCAGGAGTGATCTTTTCCTTTCTCGCATCATTTGTCTGATTGGACACCAGGATCTCTTCTGTTTTTCGGATATGATCCTCATCAGGATCCGTCGACTCTTCTGTTCCTGCAGAAGACAAATAAAAATTAGTATCATCATCATCATCAGATGTAGCACTCACCTCGGAATATGATGATGATGCTTCACTATACGTCTGCTCCAGCATGATCATGTCTAAGCATGGTTCGCAAGTCTTTTCCGAGTGTGCTTCTCCATGCAATCTACACCATCCGTCGATCAAAATATCATTAGCAGGTATATTTAATAATTGACAACGTTTTATCTGAGTAGATAAATGCATCTGAAAATCCTTGAAGCGATCTATTTCATTCTCATTATCAGGATCATTATTAAGTTCTACGACTGGCATATCCTCATGATAATCATCATCATGATGATGATGAACATCAAGCATCAGGACCTCTTCTATTTGGATAGTTTGCGGCCTGATGTGATAAACTCCAGGTTCTACGTTTACATACATGATCTCATTTGTTCTGTTATATTCTGTGATCATATGTTTCATCCTAGGCTCAGCATCAATCCTGATCTGATTAGGTATACCTTTCCATGGCAACCACATGTGACTGAAGTCTGTGGACATGTATCCGTTAAGCGTTTTAGACCAGTCCCGGCTAAGCAACATCCCATATGTATCAGGTATGTCAACTACCTGAATGTCAATGTAATACTGGATCCTAGGATCAGACGCTAGCTGCATGTGAATATGAGTGAGTTCTCCTACGACACTTACTTCTGTCTTGTCCAGTTGAGTGACCTTCTTTAATGATTTAGCAGGATGCAGTCCTAATGCGTTGCATATTGACAAAGGCATAACATTAGTTGAGGCTCCTGAATCAACTAAACAGTTGTGCAAATTCTTACTGAACATTCTTATGGTGAGGAGAAACGGAGGTGATTCAGTTTTGTCTCTGTACAAGGTCATGTGAGAGGTTTCAGCAGCTTGGACTGTGGCTGACACTTTGGGCTTGACAGTGCTATCTTTAGCAGTATGGTCTCTGCTATTGGATTGACTCGAAAGGTGATTATCCTCTTTAGAAGCAGGATCATCCAGCGACTTCATGAATGCCCTTTTGATGGCAGGAGTTTTCAGTAACTCAGATAGGGACAGGCTGATCTTGATTTTCTTCATTTCATCAGCCAAATAGCTGACTAACTTGTCAGACTCATGAGGTGCATTTGCAACTTTTGTTACTGTGTTTTGAGGAGACAAGTACTGAGCATTCACCTTAGGGAACCCAGGGTTATTGCTAGCCTTAGGATCAGGGGGTGTGTTGAAGTTATTTGGAGGTAGAGATGATGTCAATGGACCGGCAGGTCTATTGGCATTACTCCTCAGGTTATAATTGTGCTTACCAGGGTATTGCTGCTGGTATGCATGTACTTCCTCATGCTCTCTTGTAGGTTCATTTTCATCCTCAAAAGGGAAGACATAATTTGCTTCAAAGGTTAAGGCAGATTCTTCACAGGTCTGATTATATTCCTGATGAGGCTGATTAGTGTATGTTTCCAGCACAAAAGCTGAGTCATATCCACAAGGAACTATTTCATTTCCTTCTGCCTGAGGTGGATTTCCAGAAGTATTAGACACTTCAGTCTGAAAGATGCTGGCAGCAATCCTAAATTGTGGACAATCTAATTCTGCATGTGCATTGGTGTTGTGAATCCTGCACCAATTGGTAAGGGCTGCTTCAGCAAGATTGACTCTAGTAGTCTGTTTGGCTTCACCAGGAGGCTGATTGTCTAGGGGTGATGGTAATGAACCATTATTTGGCCTGGAGTTCCACACTCTAGGCTGCCTAGGAGGATTATTGTTATTTGCAGCACTACTGTTGAAGTTATTGTTGTATCCTCTGTCAGGGTAATTTGGTCTGTCATTGGAATAACTCCTATTCTGACCTGACTGTGAATAAAACCCTTGATTTCTCAAGTGTGTTACTTCTGTGGTGAGCTTTCTCAACTGAGCAGCAATTTCTTTGATTTCCTCTTTCTCCTCTTGAGCTTTGGCCACTACATTTTCAGGCTGAGGCTGGAAAAAGGAAGATCCATGGTTATTATGAGATAGATCTGTACCCTGAGGTGTCTGAGTATGTGCAGGATATTGTGGCAATTGGCCATTTCCATTAGGAGGAGGCATGATACTCAATGGAGCTACTTGTAAAGGTGCAGGCATGATTGCTGGGGGCATCACTGCTCCATTTGGATATTGTGCAGGATATTGCGAAGGATAAGCTGCAGGATACTGTGCTGGATATTGTGACTGCATGCCAGGCAAAGCAGGGAATGCTATATTTGGAGTAGGAGCAGGTATCAACTGTTGATTTACCTTGATAGCTTCTTGAAAAGCTCCTGTCAATGTGGTGATCGCAGGATGTGTTCTCCTGATGAACATGGCGGTTAACGGATCCAGGGCTGAATAATAAATACTTCTGGCAGCATCATCAGCCACCACATATGGGGTAACTAGCTTGGACAACATTTTCTGGAACCTAGCATTGAAATTTGCAATAGGTTCATGCTCCAATCTCTTAATTGTGGCAAACAGGTGGTAATTCATGGATGGATCAATAGGGACCTTGAATCTGTCAAGAAAGGCCTTCTCTAAGACAGCCCACGAACCTACAGAAGATTGACCAAGACTGATGAACCAATTATAAGCCTCTTCCCCTAAGGAAAAAGGGAATAATCTGCACACCACATCCTGATGTTCTATTCTGGCTCTGCAGCAAGCTTCTTTAAACGTCCTGATATGATCATCCGCATCCTGGTAAGGATGGTATTTTGGACAAAGCTTGTCCGGATACTTTGGTAACTCATGATACGCAGTAAAGGTCAATGGTGATTCTGCTGCAAAGAACGACATTGCAACCTGAGGGGGCTGAACTGGTGGTGCAGTTGGCTGAGGTTGGACTAAAGGTATACCCTGAGGTTGAACAGGAGGTGTCACTGGTATACCTGAAGGTATTTGCAAACCAACAGGAGTTATAGGGGGAGGTCCTGGTGAAGCTCTGGACGTACTAGACTCTGGAGTATGGTGGACGTCTACAGTCCTAGGTCTAAAACCTCTAACAGGCAATTCTTCGAAAATTTCACTATGTCTAGACCTGGTATTTATCCTGTGAGCCAGGATTTCTCGATTCGGAGGCCAATTAGCTGAAACTTTGCAAATATTGGCTGGATTCCACCGGACGAGGTGATATTTGCGGTCAACTTGCAAATCAGACTGAATATTTACGCGATATTTGCGAAGATACTGCAAATATGACAGGATATTGGGATATTTCGACCGGTAGCACCAGATCTCGCGTGTCTAAGGCTCAAATTCTCAAAGCTTGAACAAATTTATGCATCTTTGGCCAATATTTAGTGAATTTAAAGAAATCTACTGTAAAGCTTGCAATATTTATGTGAAATTTGGAAATCTTTACACAGAATGTGCAAACACAAACTTGTCGCAGCAAATATTTATGCAATTTGATGAAATTCACAAATGATCTGAAGTTACCTTACTCTGAGCGTCATCAAACCTGAAAGTACTGATGATGAACGTGATCTTCCGGACTCATGCCCTCCTTCTAGCGCCAATTTATGTTGGTCATGATGTTAGTCATTCGCAAACATAGAATAAAAGTTACTCAACAACCTTTACTCATCTTGAAAGATACGATGAATTCAAAGAATTCATGATCCCAAGTCTCCGTTGATTAGGTCTTAATCTACTGACGTTACTCAGTGGTTGATGTGTGTTGCTGTTTTCCATTCAGGGGCCTTACGTGTTTCTGCACTGTTCATCATCATCATCTTCAAATATCCTGCTCTGGATGTTCGCTCTGCATAAGTCTCCAACAATTCTACCTCTGCACTGTAAATTTAGTCAAATAATGTGCATACAGGCTGATATTTGCATGATTTCTACCATTATTTATGATTCTTTGCATGATATTTTCAATACTACATGCATTTAACCAAATATGCTAAGGATCTTCAGTTACCTACGAGATTTCAGCATATTTCACTGTTTCTGCTTGTTATTTATCATGATTTGCAGTTATGGTGATGAATTAATGAAATTGAAAAAAGGAAAAGGGTTAGAGAGTGAGATTCCTAAAATTACTGGACTTAGATCACTGATTCACATACAAGCTCCCATACTTGCAATGAAAAGAAGGAAAACTAGAAATCATACTTCACCAGGACATTCCACAAATCCGCATGATCTAGTGCAAAGCTTCAAAGGAAAGTTGACAACAACATGTAATGAAATGAAAGCGCTTCCAGTTGAACACAGCATTCACCAGTACATATCCAGAAATCAACAAGAAGATTACATAAAATTTACAATCGGGATGTAATCTGGAACTTCATATTCATTCAGTATGCTCAAGAACAGGTACATTTACAGTGATCTGAAGAAAGAACCTTGACATTTCAACAATTCTATCCTCATTAGTCTCAGTAATCCGATCTCCTAATTGATTCTACAGTAATTGACTTTTGCGCCAGATGCGTCTGTGTATTCTAATGTATTCCTCCTTTTAAAATGACAAGCTCTGGATGTTATATAGAACAACTGCCAGAAAACGGTTACAATGATCCAAGGATCAGGATCCTCTCATAACAAACAACGGCCCAGATGAAAAGCACATGCTTCGTCAGTTAGCAAATGTACAGCTGGCACAGAATATTCCAGCATCTTCAACTTGATTCGGCCTCCAGCTGGCGAACAGCATATTTGACAATATCCTCCTCATTTCTGGCTCATGTTGACTCCATGTGCAACTTTGTAATGCTCAGCTTCAGCAGCATCATCATGATTTCAACGTTCAGCTTCAGCAGCATCATGACTTCAATGTTCAGCTTCAGCAGCATCATGACTTCAATGTTCAGCTTTAGCAGCATCATGACGATTTCTTGCAAGTAAACAGACAAACATTAAGTTCATCATCATCATGCTAAACAACAGGAAATAAACGCTTTATTAAACAAGTCCCCAAAATGTGTAGCATACGATTTTCAAATCACTGGAAATTTATGCACTAAATGCATAAACAGCATAAAAACAATCAAGTCAACCATCGTTGACCAAACATCAGGCAGTCGGCCCTTTCGAATTTCCATCGCTTCATGCTTTCCCGCCCATTTTCATGTGTATCGGGCCCAAAATATGATGATGATGACCCCAAATTATACAAAGAAATAATCGCCTTTCAACCATCCTTAGAATCCGGCTTTGCATCATCATCATATTTGCATCGGCGTGACTACATATGATCAGGGTGACAATTTTACCTTAGGCCGACGGCAACAGTTATACCGACGCCAAAAATCGTGATGATGACCAACTATATATCTTCAAAGTGGCCGCAGGATATCACAAAATATGATGATCCTCCTTTCCTAATGCTCTGATGAAAAGCACATCAGGATGTTTTGCTCTTGCACATTCAGGAAAGAAAGACATCGTCATCATCATCATGATGAAGACAAACAGGAGGACTTGGAAAATGATCCTGCCGCTGAGGAAAATCATGATGACGTCATCGTCATCATCAGGCTTCAATAAAATGCAAAGGGATGACGTCACCGTCATGTTTCGTTAAAATCAGGAGGTAAATGGAATATCGGGTTCCCTCTAAGGAAGATGATCAGGTCATGAAAGCAGTATGACCCCTTTTCGGCCAAGGCAATCCGCTCGAAAGGTCAGGATGATGAACATCATCATCATCATATACGCACTGGGTGATCAAAAATATGATCCTGCCGAAAGTCCTGATGACGTCATCAGGATATCCGGGGCTTGTGTTAATCTTCGAACATGACGTCATCGTCATCATCATATTGGTGAAATGGATCACGCCTTGGAAAATATCTTGCCGAAGGACAAAGGTGATGGTGACGTCATCGTCATCATCATATTTGCAAAAGGTTATACTCGTCGACAGGATGATATTACGAACTGTTGGGAGAGACGAACAAGATCATGATGATCTTGTTCAACATGACTTAAGAAATGAAAATCACCCTCCGCTTCGAAAGATAAGGTGATCATCATGATCACGCAAAAGGAGGTCAGGAGGATATTAAGAAATGTCGGGTCTCGAAATATCATGATGATGTTGATCACCAAGACTGTCGTGCGCGCGCAAATTATGCAGATGGCAGATTTCTCTAAGTAAGGTGATATTATAATATCAGCATGATATTATAATATCGGGTGATGTTGGAATATCATGATGATGCTCGCAATGTTTCTAAGGTTACTCGACGGGTAAAACACACTAGCACTTAAGATTGACGTCCGGATGCTTCGGGACTGCATGATTTTTATCAGGCGATAGAGTAAGATCATGATGATGACCTTTGGCGACACAAAAGACCGCCCGACGGGAAAGGATTAATACGACTTAAACTTGACGTCCGGATGTTTCGACCTCAGGATATTATCGGGGGGCTTTCCAAATATCATGATGATGATGTTCATATAGCAATTATCAGGTTTGACCAAAACTTTGACTGCTCACAACTCCCTCATATGGACGAATTTTCAAGTGATGCAAAAGGCAAACCTGCATGGAATTTCAAGCTCTTTCTAACCATGAAGTTATAGAAACAAAATATGAACTTTGACAAACTAACCTCATGATGATGACCTACCTCATCCTGACCTTCATGATGATGATGCACCTGACTTAATTTTTACCAAAACCGCCAGAAACAGACAACACAAGCCAAAACAAAAGCTGGGTCCCTGTTTTGCCAAGTCAAAATGGGGCGTGTTGTGTAACCACACAACATGTGTTAGGTGTATACACCTAAAAATGACACAAATCATCCTAAATAAATATTCAAAATATTTATTCCATTCTTCTACCAATTAAATAAATATTCTAAATTTATTTAATCGATTCACTATTCCATAATTAAATAAATTCAATTTATTTAATTAAAATTCTTCTAAATGTCCTACACAATTAAATAATCATAAATTATTTAATTAATCCAAATTCCTCTATCCTAAGTTCTAAATTCAAAAATCCACCTCACCTTTACACCTCACCTTTCCACCTCACCTTGTCCACCTCATCAGGTTGCACATGTAATTAAATATATTAAATATTTAATTACCTATTTTTCTCTCACCCACATGGCCTATTTCTTCTCAAATCAGAGGTTAGTTAACTAATCAATCAAAAGTGTTAACTAACCTATCAATTGAGTTAATCCCTCAATCAACCCAGTTCACTGGTCAATCAATTCAGTCAGTTCCATAATCCACTCTTCTAACTGATCAATCAAGTCTGTTAACTGTTCAGTCAATGGAGTTAACTCTCCAATCAATTTTGTCACATCCCCTCTTTCATGATGGAGCTGGGACACTTGTCACATTTCTACTGGTTGCACATTCCTCAACCATTCTCAGCCGTTGATCTTCATATCTTCTCTCAACTATTGATTCTCATTCTTCTGAGTCTATAAATGAAGCTTCATCCCTCCATTCTAATCATCCAGGCTTTTGATATTGTTACTCTGTAGAAATATCACCAGCGCACCTTTGGCACCCTTTTACCATCCACAAGTTTGAGATCACATACTTGCCTTGGAGCTCATCTTCATTGCATATCACCATAGCCATTTACCATCGACTTCCTACAAACAGCTAAAAGAGTGCACTCTCTGAGGGCTCACTTCATCTGCAAAAGGATAGTTGTAATAGGCAAACAACCGAAGCATTGATTTCAGGGAAGGTTTGCTTTGTGTTATTCATTGCTATTTTCGTTCAATCTTTCTTGTTATCTTCTATTCTATTGATGTTTGGGTCTTCTATAATTCATTTGATTGATTCATGTTTTACCCTTACATTTTTGGCACCCACCGTGGGGCCTTTGCCCCTTTATCTCATCCAAATCTGAGCTTTTTGAAGGCAGGTTCCGTACTGGTCACACACAGACACGCACAGGTTACTTCGGTGCATTTGAACATTTCTACGGTGCATATATCCTTTTCTGCAGTGCTTTTATTCTTTCTGCGCTTCTGTGTATTCTTACTGCGCTTTTGCGCACTGTTACGGTGCTTCTGTCATTATTGTGCATATATTCATTTGTGCTACGCTTTTGAAGACTGTTACTGCGCATTCATTCTTTTTCACAGCGCATACGTGCAATATTACGGTGCATTCATAGTTGCTGTGCTTCTGTTGATTATTTCTGTGCATCTAATCACTGAAGCTGCGCTTCCGTAATAGACTGGGATTTTAGTACTTTTCTAGGGGAATTTGCTAACGCTAACCTTTTTGCAGGTGTTTGCTAGAGCTGTTTTGCAGGATAGGTTCAGGTTTAGTTCCATGTAGTTGCATCTAAATAGTTCACATTTCACTTTCTAAGAGATAGTAAAATTGATGTTCATTCAAATCCTCATCTAGCTCTAATTAGAGAGAAAGTAACTGGATTATTTCTTGCTTGCATTGCAACACCTTCCAAGTTATTGCTATTTAAGTTTAAAACTAAACTCACCATTGATCTTGAGGTTAAAATGAACTATTGCTATGTCGTGAGACCAAAACTTCAAAGTTAACTATCTTGTGCTACGCGGTTTAAAACTGAACTCACCATTGATCTTGAGGTTAAAATGAACTATTGCTATATTGTGAGACCAAAACTTCAAAGTTAACTATCTCGTGCTACGCGGTTTAAAACTGAACTCACCATTGCTTTCTGGGGTTAAAACTCAACCAATGCTATCTTGCTAAAATCACTTCAAAGTTCTGTGTTTGAGTAGATTAGCCCATTTAGTTTTTCACTTTTAACTAGGTTGGATTAATCAGTGTATTCTGTGCTTGACGAATGACAATAGGTTTATGCTCTCCCCTCTTCTGGGTGATCAGAGTGCCAGACTTGTCATTCTATTTGTTTAACCTTTAGGAGGGGCCTACCCTTGGATGCACACTTGTCCAAGTGGGAACGACCCTGAGTGGTAACAGGCTAACGCCAAGCCCTACCAAGCCACTTAAAATAAATTGTGCTTGAGGTGAAAACTTCCTGCAACAAGTGCTGTTATGTTACACCGACGGCCAACCTCCCCCAAAACCCTCTCAGGCGCAACCCTTTGAGGCTAGGAGACTCCATAACGGAGAGTAGTGCCACCGCACGTGTAACCACTTGAACGGTTGCCCACATTAAATACCTCTTGTTCTAGTGGCCCAAATCCCTTATAATCTATTTCTCGCCTAAGATTTTTGTGCTTGCTTTTGTTCAGTTTAGTCCAAAATAGAGTCGAAAAAAACTACAAAAATAATGAAAAACTACAAAATATTCTTTGTGTTTGCTGTGTTTTCTTGCTGTTAATTCATAATATCAGATCAGGAAGACCTTTTCCAGCCAAAAATACCAAAAATAGAAGAACAATCCAAAAATTTTGCCAAAAAATCAGAGCTGCGCATATACTCCTTTCTGCTGTGCATTTGTAGCGACTTACTGCGCCTTTGTAATGACTTGCTGCGCATATACACTGTTGCTGCGCATATACACACTATTGCTGCGCATTTGTACTTAACCAAAGCTGCGCTTATATTGAGACTTACGGCGCATTTGTCCATTTCTGCTGCACATTTGTTTCGGCGCATATATGACAGTGAGCACTTGCCCTATTTTTGAGAAAATATTTTCACTTGATTGGAGCACCCATTTCAGCCTAGTTTCACTTTCTGAGGTCAGATTCAACCTTGCAATCAGTCTTCATCCGTTTCACCCAAGTCTCTCTCTTTCGTCAATCGTCCCATTCACTTTCTGTCCAAATCCCTCTTGTCCCAAAGTTAGTTGGTCCCATACCAATTCAACATAGGTCCTTTTTTCATGTCATTAGTGAATTCACGTAAGCCTAGTAGGTCACAGTACCTTTGCTAGTAGTCTTGTTGAATGACTAAGCCCTACATAGTAAAACTGGTATCGACTACCCTTACTAGCGGCTAACGTCTTGTGTCAACCATCTTACTTGAAGTCATTAAGCGAGAGAATCCTTTGTCCAAATCTTGTCCTAGGTATCCCATTCACAACAGTCTCAGTCGGCACCTCGCCAAAATTTCTAATCCTGGTCTACTTCATCCCACCTCCCCTTGCATGGTTCTTACTCGATCCCAGTATAACAAGCAAATTGAAATGGCCAACTCATCTGATCACCTCGCCCCACCACGTGGTGGTGACGAAGAAATTTCTCATGAAGAATTAGTAGTGCACATCCAAGATAGAAAATTCCAACGCCTGGTAGAGAGGGTGCTCCTTGAAGACCCCCATAAATACTTCCATCATCTTGCTACTCTCAGAGTCAAACTCCCCGTAGACTTTGACATAAGCTCCATCATGGAAAATGTAGACAATGATCATGAGCGGAGATGTGATGATCATGAGAGAGGCACGAATGACACAGTCCTGCATGCAAATGATAGAGGAAAGAATCCCATAGATCAAAATGCTCCTATGGAGGATGTGAGACAACAAATTGAAAGTCTAAAGCAAGAAATATCCAACCTTAAGACTGGTACAAGTTCCAAACACTACTCTTTGGAAGATATAGCTCCATATCCTTTTGACAAAAGTTTGGTCATGAAACCCTTCCCCTTTCAGTTCAGAGTCCCAAAGTTCGACAAATACAAAGGGAAGGGGGACCCTAGAGATCATATCTGGGAATTCAACGCCGCATGTTTAGAAGTAGCTCACAACGAGACCTACTTGATGAGACTGTTCCCAAGATCCTTAGGTGGTCAAGCTATGGAGTGGTTCTTGCGCCTCCCACCAGGAATCAAAGCTTTTGATGAACTTGTCAATAAATTTATAACGCACTTCTCTTACAACATAGAACACGAGGTATCTATGCTAGATCTATGCAACACCAAACAAAAGAGTGGTGCGTCATTCGCCACCTTCTTACAATGATGGAGACAACTAGCTAGTAAGTGTTCTAATGAAATACCTGAGAAGCAACTATTGGAAATGTTTGTCCACAATTTGAATACTGATCTTAGCTATCAAATTCAGATACAATGCCCTACATCATTCTCAAAAGTCATCAAAATGGGCTTATTCATCGAAAAGGCTATGATCACTAAAGGAGCTATCAAGCTATACAAGGACATGCCTAATTCCAATTACACAATGGATAAATCAAAGTTTTGGACCAAGAACAAGAATGTGGTCAACGATGGGGTAGTTGACGCCAAGGCGGCAGCTCCTAAACAACAACCCATATTCACTCTTAAGGGAGAAACAAACAATCGTGCACTCAACAAACCACCCTCTTAGCCTAGACCTTGGTTCTATTCAAATCCAAGAAGAAAATTCACACCGTTGGGTGAGTCTCAAGAATCTGCACTACGAAAGTTGTTGGCTAACAACGAAATTTCTCTACCGCCAACAAGTGATTATGAGCCTATAGTCAAACCTCCCTACTGGAAGGACACAGACTATTGTGAATATCATCGAGGAAGGGGGCATACAACTAACAATTGTATCCGCCTCAAAAATGTCATACAGGATATACTGGATCAAAATCAGGGAGGGACACAACAGCATACCTCCAATGAAACTCATGTGGCCTAGAGGGATCCACTTCTAAATCATAACAGGCCATATAACAACCACAACAACAACAACAATGGAAACAACAACAATGGCAACAACAATAATTGCAACCGGCCAAATCAGAACAGTGAGACGAGTAATGCTAACTATGCAAGTGTTCCATTTGACTACACCATAAACTGCATTTCTGAACATATTCCGCAGGTCAATGTCATCTCACCCAACCAACAACCAGGACCTAACCGAACTGGTTGTAGTATAATTACCCACAGTGGTAAAGTCACACTCAATACCGTTCCTCCAAGGTCATTACCATCTCCATCCACCTTCCGTCAGTACAATGTCATCGACCAGTTACAGAAAAGTCTGGCTCACATTTCCATATTGGAGCTATTGCGTCTATCTCCTTCTCATAAAGAGATTCTTGAGAAAGCCTTAGTGGAAACCACTGTCCCCACTAACCTGGCTCAAGAGAAGTTCCAAACCATGGTAGGCAATCTGACATCCTCCAATTCCATATCGTTTACTGAGCAAGATGACCTTTCTGTATCTCAACCCCACAACACCCCTCTGCACATTGTCACATTCATACACAAGCACCGCATCAAGAGGGTTCTCATTGATGGGGGTGCCAGTTTAAATATTTGCACATTGAAGCTAGTCCTTGCACTGGGGTTCTCTAAATAAGCAGTTGATCCAAGGAGGAAAATTACCATTAAGGCATATGACGAGGAAGAAAGAACCACAAAGGGAACGGTTGTCCTACCCATTCAAGTGGGACCGATAATCAAAGATGTGGTGTGCCAAGTCCTTGATTGGGAGCTTGCTTATAATATCCTACTAGGGAGACCATGGATCCACGCCATGAAGGCTATCCCCTCAACCTATCATCAATGCATTAAATTCCCGCACAATGGCAAGCAAATCACCATTCATAGAGACCCTGACCCCTACCAACACTGCAATTCTTTCCATGCAAAACCTGAGTGTGTCATACCCAACAACAGAGCCTACATTTCCCCTACCCTGCAACAGGACCATACCACTGAAGCTTCCTCCTCAAGACCCAAACCACTGAAACTTACCATAAAAGAAAGTGGCATGGGGGAATACTCCATTGAGCACAGCCTCAACCTTGCCACGATGCCTTTGTCTACTCACTCCTTTGGCCAACCCAAACATCCACCCAAACATTTTCCAAAGCCATCTGCTCCTCCTGTAGCTCCCGCAAATCCCTTTGTAAAATTGGGGACATTATCTGATGAAATAGAGGAGCGAGATCTCCTGCAATGGCTTTATGCTGAAGAAGAAAACACACCCCAAGAACTGCCTAGACTCCCTACAGAACTCTATGGGCGGAGTGAGACTATTTTGCACAGGATGGGGTATGAAGGACAAGGCCCCATAGGCCTCAGAAAAGAAGGAATCATTGAACCTACACAACCTTCTTCATCCTCTTCGGCTAGAAACACAAGTGGCCTAGGATACAAAGGCAAGGGTAAAGCCAAGGAAAATGCCTGCCTTGTGGAGACAATCCAAACACTCCAAGTGGACAGCGACACAGATTCAGATGACTCAAATGAGTATGAGTGGGATGAGCTAACAGAGCACTCCTACGATGACAAAGAGGTTGACACCATCCAAACTCTTAGCCCCTACCATGAGGGACAAACGCAACGGGATAGACCACTGGAGTCTGATTTGCCCACCCCTGAGATTATGGCTTTCGAGGAAAGTTTAGATTCCATTGCGATAAATAACTTGGAAGAAAGTACCACCCTGAACACTACCCCTGCCAATGCCCATAACATTTCCATTCACACCATCAATGAATCAGGTCTCTCATCTGACTCCCTTCCCCTCTTACACCCTGAGCTTATTGACTGGGATTTGCAAGGAACCCCCCAATTAGATATGTTCCAGAACGATGATGCTTACATTGATTATATGGAACTTAGGGACCACTTGCCAAAAGGATATCATAAAGCTAGTTTTGCTATCGAACTAAATACCGTGGCTTACTTCGGGGAGGGTGCCAAGCCTTCCAGTCGCAAAAACATCAAGATCAAAAATGGATCTGATAGTGAAAACCGCCTTGCGGCAGTGTCAAATCACAAAATAGTAAAAAGAAAGGATGCATCTGATGGTGAAAACCCAACTGTGGCACCTAACGATGGAATGCTTGACACTCTCCCTAGTGATATGTACCAAGAAAGGTCACAAATTGTGGTGGAGCCGACAGAGCCCGTGAATATTGGAACCGAAGAGCAGCCCAAGATTATCCACTTTGCCAAATCTCTCACACCACCAGAGAAAACCAGGTTTGTACCATTCTTTAAGAAGAAGAGAGGCAACTTTGCTTGGTCATATGCAGACATGCCAGGTTTGGACCCAAACCTAATTCTACATCATTTACCATTGGATCTAGGGGTGAAACCAGTAAAGCAGAAGCTGAGAAAGATGCATCCTCATATAGCCCTTTTGGTCAAAGAAGAACTCAAGAAATTGCTAGATGTGGGGTTCATTAGAGCCATAGATTACCCAGAATGGATATCTAATATTGTGCCAGTGTCTAAACCAGATGGCCGGGTTCGACTATGCAATGATTTTTGAGACTTAAACAAAGCATGCCGCAAGGATGACTTTCCATTGCCAAACATCGATATCATAGTCGACCTTACTGCAGGACATACAATGCTATCACTCATGGACGGATTCTCAGGGTATAATCAAATCAAAATAGCACCAGAAGATCAACACAAAACAGCTTTTACTTGCCCATGGGGTACCTTTTGCTGGAATGTCATGCCTTTCGGGCTAAAAAATGTAGGTGCTACATATCAACGGGCCATGACAACTATATTCCATGACATAATGCATGTAACTATGGAGGACTATGTTGACGATATCTTAGCAAAATCTCTCACAAGGGACTCACACCTGGATGTCCTAGAAAAAGTCTTTCAATGGTTGGACCAATTCCAAGTCAAACTGAACCCGAAGAAAAGTGTGTTTGGGGTAACTTCAGGCAAGCTGCTAGGCTTCATCATGTCGGCAAATGGAATAGAGGTAGACCTGGCCAAGGTTAAAGCTATAATGGACATGCCACCACCCAAGACTCTAACTCAGTTGAGATCCTTATAGGGCAAGCTGCAGGCCATCCGCAGGTTCATATCACAGCTAGCAGACAAGTGCCAACCTTTCTGTCACCTCTTGCATAAGAACATTCCATTTAAATGGGATGAGCGGTGCGAAGAGGCATTCAACAAGCTAAAGGAGTACCTTATGAATCCTCCCATAGTCATGCCTCTGATCCAAGGAAAACCTTTAATTCTCTACATATCTGCTACACCCACTACTCTTGGGGCCCTTCTAGTGCAGCAAGACTACGAGAACAAGGAGAGAGTTATATACTACATCAGTCAAACCTTAGTGGGCTACGAGTTGCAATACTCATAGGTAGAACGATTATGCCTGGCGGTGGTTTTTGCTTCACAAAAACTCTGACATTACATGTTGGCACATCCTGTCAAACTCATTATCAAGATCGACCCACTGAAATATCTTCTCAGCAAAGCAACTCTCATAGGTCGACTAGCAAAGTGGGTTATGCTTCTTAGCAAATATGATATAGAATATGTGGACAGAAAAGCCATCAAGGGACAAATCATCGCTGACCAACTAGCAGATGCACAGTTACAAGACAACAAGCCAATGCAGTTTGAGTTTCCTGATGAGTCTTTATTCACTCTATCAACATCTCCTTGGAAACTCTACTTCGATGGGTCTTACACCAACCATGGATTGGGGGCAGGTATCCTGTTTATCACCCCCCAAGGCGACACAATTCTGAAGTCCTACCGGCTGTTATTTCCATGCACAAACAACATAGCAAAATATGAAGCCTTGGTAATTGGTCTCAAGATAGCCACTGAGTGGAAAATCCAAGCACTATATGTCTACAGTGATTCTTAGCTTATCATAAATCAGGTCAATGATGAGTATCAAACCAAAGATGAGAAGCTCATCCCATACAAACGGATGGTCGACGACCTCAAAGAACACTTTGGGACCATCTCCTTCAAGCAAATACCTAGGATAGAGAACAAAGCAGCAGATGCAATGGCTACCATAGCCTCTCTTCTAGAAATACTAGAATATGAGTCACGGTATGAGTTCTTAGTGGAAACCATCCGGCAACCAGCTTATGATCTCCTTGAAACCCATTCCATTTGCCTCCTGGTCTGATCTGATTCACCTTGGTATGGTAAGACTTACACTTACCTCAAGGACAATATTCTCCCACCGAACCTCTCTTCCAACCAAAAATGCACTTTCATCCGACAAGCCTCTCGTTACACCATCATAGCTGATACCCTTTACCGACGTGGTCTGGATGGTACTTTGCTCCGTTGTTTAGAACAAGAAGAATCCATAACTGCCTTGCAAGACGTACACGAAGGGATCTACGGAACACACTCCAGCGGTCCCTCCTTAGCCAAGAAACTCATGCGTTTGGGTTATTACTGGCCAAACATGGAAATGGATTCGTATCAGTTCGTCAAAAAGTGCAAACAGTGCCAAATACATGAGAACCTGATCCATGCACCTGCTTAATAGTTGAGACCTTTAACGACACCCTGGCCCTTTTGCCAGTGGGGACTTGACCTTGTGGGAAAGATACACCCACCCTCTTCCAATGGCCACAAATTCATCATAATCGCAACTAAGTATTTCACAAAGTGGATTGAAGCCGTTCCCCTAACCACCATCACAGGAAAGCAAATTTCCTCTTTCATTCTGAATTACATTATCTGCAGATATGGCATCCCTTCATCCATCATAACAGATAATGGAAGACCATTCAAAAATTAGGATGTCCAGGAACTCTGTGAGCGTTTCAAAATCCAACATCGTTTCTCCACTCCATACTACCCCCTAGGTAATGGCCAAGCTGAGGCATCAAACAAAACCATTCTGAAAATCCTAAAGAAGACTGTCAATGAGGCTAGCCATGATTGGCATGTCCAACTCAATCCCACTCTGTGGGGCCTACAGAACCAGTATACGCACTCCCACAGGTGCTACACCCTTTGCCCTTGCCTATGGTTCAGAAACCATCCTCCCCATTGAGGTTGAACTACCATCCCTCAGGGTGTCGTTGAAAGGTCTCATATCTAACGAAGAATACAGAGTCTCTAGGTTACAAGATCTAGAGCTGCTAGAAGAAAGGCGCCAGAAAGCCTTCGATCATCTTAAAGCATATCAACAGATGATGTCAAGAAGCTATAATCACAAGGTTCACCCAAGATGCTTTAAGGTTGGGTACCTAGTTCTAAAAGAGAACCCTCGCAATCAACACGAAGAGAAAAGAAAGGTAAGTTCGAGCTTAACTGGCTTGGACCCTATGTGATTGTAGCTGCTTACGGATCGGGGGCATATCAGTTGGCCACTTCAGAGGGTGAGTTGTTCGATGATCCAATCAACAGCATGCACCTTCGCCGGTTCTATACCTAGGAGAACCCCAATGCAAGAGGGCACAATAAAATCAAAAAATCCAAAAATAAAAAAAAGTTGAAAAGAGAAAATACAAAAAAAAAAATCAGCAAAAAATAGAAAGCATACAAAAAAAATCGTCCTTTGGTGAAAACCTGGCAAACAGGCGCCTTGGATAGGTATCATGATGAAAACCTGGCAATCAGGCATCATGTTACTTTCTAGCTTCTCGTGCAAATAAAAGCAAGTGGTGAAAACCTGGTAAACAAGCGTTACTTGTGATAAACCACCTTCTCCATCTTTGGGAATCCAATCACCTTGAGTCCATTCTTTCTCCATTTGCCCCATTCGACCCATATCTATCCCACAAATAAACACTTGACAGTTACCTATCATGGCTTGATACTTTCCTTGTGGCCTTGTCAACCAAGGTTTTGTCCCATATCGTCTCCTCAATGTGAGCCTAGCATAGGGTCTCTTGTCAGTGTCCATGGTCCAAGTCCGTGAACTACATTGCCTCTGTGCCGTCACGTAGGCAAGGCCATTATTCTAATGCACCCCCGAGGCTCCCATGGTCCCATTCATCCCCTTTCTTGTCTTCATTCTTGTCGTCTTTCTTCTAGTCCATCCATGGTCCATTAGGGTTTACCCCGAACTACGTTGCCTCTGCGTCGTCACATAGGCAAGGCCATTTAGCAATGAGCCCCCGAGGCACTAGGTCAGTCCCTTAGGGTCCGTCTCTCTAATAAGGATTGTGCAATCTTCTCACCAAGCAAGCAAATGCAAGCAGAACCCGCGCCTCAAGCAGAAATCTTGACTATGAGTATCTTAACCTATCCGATGCAAAGCAAATACCCAAGGTCTTCTAAATGATTTTATGCAGATTAGGGAAAGAACTAAACACATATCAACGCAAATATGCTTTGTAGATCAGAAACATGGTTAACAATTCGAGTCCTGATTTTTGCTATCATACCTTCCTATGCTACTCAAGGATGCCAAAAGCTAGAGATGCTATGATGGGGGCATGATTATTTTCTTTGTTTTCTATTTGTGGATTAAACTTTAGTAATGTGAGGCCTTGTCTAAGGACATGATCGGCAAAAGATCATCGAAGACATCAAAGGTATAACATGAACGGGGGCAATCCTTGTTTGTTGAAACGCAAGAAGTACTCAGGTCATCTAGATTCAATTTTGACTAGATGCTTGTATTAACTTGCTAAATTACAATCCATGTAAGTAGTACTCAGGTCATCTCGGTTCAATTATACCTAGATGCTTGTATTCACTTACAACATTTCCAAAAATGTAACAAAAATAAATCGCCCAATGATGAAATAAAGCACTCCAATAGCAAAGCATCCATCCTATATCCATTTATACATCCATACCATACCCCATGCAATAAAGATCCAACAATGCAGAGTATCAATACAAATACATGCTTGTGAGTCCTTCTATCGAGTCTTTCTTCTATCAATCAAATTCTATCTATCATCATATCTTTCATCTTTGTCCAGTCAGTCTAAGCAATGATCCAAATGCAAGGTCCATCATTAATCCATACCAATCATGTCAAGTCAATCTTGCACAAATGATCCAATCACAATCAGGGGTCTTGATCCTTGTCTGGTTGTAAGCCAACTCGATCAGTTAATCAATCAATTGTCTTATACAGGATGTTGCATTGTCGAAATTAGACCAATACACGCGTCTTACAAGACATGCTTCATTTCCTGAAACCAGACACTATCCTTCATGTTGCTCTAGGGATCCATCATTCCCCGCCATGACAACACGCCTACCGTGTTGGTCTAGGGATACATCGTTCCCTGCCATGACAACATTGTTGTATATCGTTATTAGTATATCATTGGTTTACCACTTGACAAGGGCAATACCTTGTTTGTTCTTGTGTCATTTGTGCATCCTTGCTTGTTTGCTTGTGTGTGTCATCATTCCATCTTGCATCATGTATCATTCGACTCTTTCTTCAACTGATTTCTTCATTCTAACCTAGCTTCCCTTCGTCTTCGTGAGATTGTCCATCTCACGCCTCCTGCCTTCTTCCTGTTCAATCTCTTGAGGGGGCATCCTATCATCATTAAACTTGTACCAGGGGCAAACTAGGGCATGTATCACTATCAGACTATCGATTTCTTTGAAGCAACACTGTAAACTGCATTGCATCAAAGAGGGGCAAAATGTATACGCCTAAAAATGACACGAATCATCCTAAATAAATATTCTAAATATTTATTCCATTCTTCTACTAATTAAATAAATATTCTAAATTTATTTAATCGATTCACTGTTCCATAATTAAATAAATTTAATTTATTTAATTAAAATTCTTCTAAATGTCCTACACAATTAAATAATCATAAATTATTTAATTAATCCAAATTCCTCTATCCTAAGTTCTAAATTCAAAAATCCACCTCACCTTGTCCACCTCATCAGGTTGCACATGTAATTAAATATATGAAATATTTAATTACCTATTTTTCTCTCACCCACATGGCCTATTTCTTCTCAAATCAGAGGTTAGTTAACTAATCAATCAAAAGTGTTAACTAACCTGTCAATTGAGTTAATCCCTCAATCAACCCAGTTCACTGGTCAATCAATTCAGTCAGTTCCATAATCCACTCTTCTAACTGATCAATCAAGTCTATTAACTATTCAGTCAATGGAGTTAACTCTCCAATCAATTTTGTCACATCCCCTCTTTCATGATGGAGCTGGGACACTTGTCACATTTCTACTGGTTGCACATTCCTCAACCATTCTCAGCCATTGATCTTCATATCTCCTCTCAACCGTTGATTCTCATTCTTCTGAGTCTATAAATGAAGCTTCATCCCTCAATTCTAATCATCCAAGCTTTTGATATTGTTACTCTGCAGAAATATCACCAGCGCGCCTTTGGCACCCTTTTACCATCCACAAGCTTGAGATCACATACTTGCCTTGGAGCTCATCTTCATTGCATATCACCATAGCCATTTACCATCGACTTCCTACAAACAGCTAAAAGAGTGCACTCTCTAAGGGCTCACTTCATCTGCAAAAGGACAATTGTAATAGGCAAACAACAGAAGCATCGATTTCAGGGAAGATTTGCTTTGTGTTATTCATTGCTATTTTCATTCAATCTTTCTTGTTATCTTCTATTCTGTTGATGTTTGGGTCTTATATAATTCATTTGATTGATTCATGTTTTACCCTTACATTAGGTTATACACTTTTCTAGTTTATAGTTTGTCCCCACTTTAGTATGTGTGCAATAATATGTGAGAATACATGCCAATGTATCAGTATATAGAAAAACAAGTTGTGATCAAAAGAATATCATTTTTTTGAATTCTAGAAAATATGAACCTTTGAAGCAGATGTATGTGTGACATGTACAATACATAATGATCCCTTAAGTTTATATGTACTACAAATGGGTGCACATAAATTAAGGAAATAAAGAAAATAATTGACTAAAATAAAGTATTATCTTGTAAATTTGAAAATTGAATACGGAATATGAATAATGTTATGTAGGGATGAGTAGAGAATGCATATCTAGAGTGTACTTACCTATGTGATTGAATAATGTATTGAAATATTCCTTAACTATTCTTTCACAATAAGAGCAAGGATTGAAGCATGTGAACCCTATAAAAAGGAAAAATACTGTACCCCCCAAATGGCAAGATCAAGTGAAAGCATGTGATAATGATAAATATGTAAATAAGTAAAAATATTTGTTGCATATGGGTAAAAATGTGAATAATGAAAATCCAATGTTATACCTCATTGGAGTGGCCCATAAAATTCTATGGCTTCACATGGTTATAGTGGTAGATCATTATTGCAAAGTGTTTATTTATAAACAAACATCATGATTAAGGATGACACCTTTGATGTTATTTCTTGCAGGCTATGTCCTTGTTTTGGATATGTTTCCATAGACATGTATTTTCTATTGCATTGATAATGATCATGAGGATGCATATCTAAAAATGTATCATTTTCCACTTTTATCTCACTTTTGTTTGTTTGGCATACCTTTGTTTCTAAAGTAATATGCATTAGAGTGCTAAAATCAACCATCATCCCACCACATGCTATGCCATTGATGCTCACTTGTATGTATACCTCTCCCTCATTGTCATGTTGTTTTATGTTTTCATGTGTAATATAGTCATGTGATGAGATAGCTTCCTTTTATTTGTGATGTTATTTATGACTAGGATTGAAAGGATCCTCCTTACCATGTTGAGGCATTATGATTCTATTTACTTTTCCATCAATAATTTATCTTGAATTTTATGCTTTAGAGTGATACATCTACCTATAGATAATCACAAAAATATATAGCATCAAAGTGTTTTGGGAGACACTTGGATCTATAAATTCACTTAACAAGAGGTAGAGTGATGAGATTGTGTTGCATAAGTTGTTATAATTCTATGGGGAAGATCCTCCAAGATAGTGAAATTCCTAAATGCTTTTGGTTTTCCTTGAAGAACTTTCTTATGAGATGTAGTAATGACATTAACATGATATGTAGTCTCATCTAAAATAGGAGGATAAGTATATGGGACATAATGATAATCATACTCATGATGGTATCCAAATATGATGCATGATGTGTACTAGGAGATGCATTATGGAAATCTAATAATAATGTATCATGTGAAAGCATAGTTATACCCATTGTTGCAAGGTGTGTGCCCTTGGTCTCCTTGTGTTGTGTAGTGCAATGCTTGGGTTCATGACAAGGCTTAACTACTTCCCATGGATTCATTAACTCTAGTGGTTGTATCGGGCATTAATAGGTCGATCTTTTGGTGCAATGGCAATCATCTTTGCAACAATTGGTATTAGATCCTGGGTCATAGGTTTGAATCCTTCACATGAGCTGGGGGATTGTTGCAAGGTGTGCACCCTTGGTCTCCTTGTGTTATGTAGTATAGCACTTGGGTTTGTGACAAGGCTTAACCACCTCCCATGGATTCATTAACTATGGTGGTTGTATCAGGCATTAACAGGTCAATCTTTTGGTGCAATGGTAACCATCTTTGTAACACCCATAAGACCCCCTAATGAGTCACTGCTAGAGGTTGAAAAAGGAGAAGTATGAGGAGAAAAAACTCTAGGAAAATTGTTATCATGTTCAACAAAGGCACAAGGAAGATCAATTAATGCACTATAAGAAGATTGTGAGACATAAAACCATAGTAAAGTCTCATCAATTAAAGTTTCTCTAAACCCATATATTAGAAAAACATCATCATGCATGTGATCATAATATAAGAATATGAAGAATCTAACATGTAAGAATGCACTTGTATCTCCACTAAAACCATCAATCATGGGATGTCTAATGATATGTACACTATAAATCATAGGATCAAAAACATCATGATAAATTGAAACATTTGTATCACTAGAATTTGTTACTTGTGAGGAGTGATTATTATTTTAAACCATAACAACATCTTGTGACAAGGTAGAGCATAATCGTCAAGTACTCATGCCTTGTGAAGGTATTCATTAGATAAGTCATCAAGAGACAAGGAAGAAGCAACACCATCATTAAGTGTAATAACATCATCACATGAATCATGAACCTTAGATATATCCATGGAAGTTAGGGTGAAGGTACTAGATGCATGCAGTATTAGATCACAAATGATATTTGTATACTATTTACATGAACTATACTATCATCACATAATAAAGTGTCAATAGGGAAAGTAATTTTACACGAGGGAGAAAACATGCAATGCACATCATATAAGCAAGCATCATGGATTTTGTCATTAGGTATGTCAAGAAATGAAAGAAATGTTTTCAAAGGTAAAATATCACCATGAGTAATGGAAAGCATATGATCATCATTAGTCTCATGAAAACCACTATGACTACTCATAAGAGGAGTAGAACTAATATGAAGGTCATAAAAAGTTAAGTGAGTGCATCTAAAAGGGAAGGGAAACAAACAATGCTATGAAGGATGAATGATCACATACCCAATGAAATAATTCCTCCATAGAGAATGTACCACCATTTTTGTGGTATAAGGGCATGATATCACCAAGGAATAAAATTGTAAGAAAAAATCCAAATCCTTGAGACATGCATGGATAGAAGCCAAAGGCAAGAGTTTGTGGGAATTCACATTGAAGGATGTAGCAATCAATAAACAAAAGAGGATGGAAACACCAAGCTTGGTCAAAACTCTAGGTGAAAGGAAAGTGTAAACAATGACAATACAAACTAATTTTAGATGCAATCATAAATATGAGATCTAAAATAAATAAATAAAGTGAAGAAGGCGAAACCCTAGGGGGTGTAGAATTTGAAAGGTGGAAATCCACTAAGGGCCAAATCATCAGTGAAGAACTAAATTCATAATGAGGAATCAAATTTGGAAAATAAGGGGAAAAATCAAAGAATGCATATCTGAGACACAAAACATTAGAAGATCTAACTCTAAAGGATAGATAGGAAAGTTACAGGTTCACCAATTTATGTAGAGAAAAATAACACAACCTCTACATAAGTACCTAAAGGGGGAAATAAATAAAGTGTGATTTAACCCTCTAGATATTTAAAGAGTGGATTAATGATAGTATGGTTGATATCTAGATAATAGATAATGTAAATAAACATGTTCTAAATTATAATGAGAATGATTATAGTTTTGTATACCCTGAGATGAACTTTATCTGGAGATGTGATAAAAGATTAATGACTAATATTTGAACTAAAGGTTTAGATGAGTAAATCCTAAGTAGTTGGGACATAATTGCACTAGCAATTTTATCCTACAAATCTAAGACAATGTCTTGTAAAGCCATAATCCTATCTTTTAAAAGTATTAAATGCCCACAAGAAGTGCTTTATTGGTACCATTTGGGGTAAGGATTTATATGGGGTTGTGCTAAAGAACAATGTGGAGCTTGTTATGCAAGGATTAAAACTATGGAGTTCCTTGTGCATAAGTCAAACCCTATGATTGAAATAACAATAATGATAGAAGAAAGATAAGGTTGAAAATGAATGTTGATGTGCGGATGGAATTGAATGTCGCTAAGTGGATCATTGAATTTGTTGATTTGATAATGTAAGATTGGTGCAGTCATGGTAGAAGGGTTCATAGAATGAACTGTGTGGACTATGCAGCAAGAGTAAACACAATGAAAACAACTCAAAGTAATAAAGAAAATGCAGATTCAGTCATTTAGTATATCACAGAATTCAAATACAATCTAGCTGGTAACATGTGGGCTTACAACTGGGCTCACGAGCCTGATTACCTACATGCGCAAGATAAAGCTTTGAAGCTCCTTTGCACAAAATCTAAACTAAGGATTATGAATCAATTGCTAACTACTTTCCTAAGGATCTATTACATCATTATATATCATCTCCAGACCAATAGATTCCTCTGCATTGGCTAAGGAAGGTCACCAACTCCCATGAAGAGCTATAACATGTTCATAGATATGTCAGACCTAAATGCATAGAACATGCCCACAAATGAATGGAATAATGTGCGGACCTTTGAGAAGGGTCGGCCATGAACCAAGGATCATTGAATGATGTGTCATTAGGATCTGCAAATCAAGAAATGATCCGCAAGCCTTCTCCTACAGCTGATTTGTCTAAGACTGCTAGGAAGCTCTGCACTGAGAAAACAGTTGATCTTCTGATAGCGATATCTTTCCAACTGATCCAATGCTCTGAATTCTTGACGATGTAGATGAATAAATGTAGATGCTAAGTCTAGATCCACAAGATGTGAAGTGCTAATACCAGACCACAAGTTGAAACTTCTTCCAACTGAACTGCCTGAACTGAACTGAAAAATGAAAGAACTGAAATGCAAATGTTTTTGGTTGATGCAAGATTGCTCTTGAACCAGGGATACTCCTGCATCAGACATCTGGGGTTATTGAAAAATTGAGTCCCTCACTTTGTTGGGGCTAGGGGAGAACCAAGACGGTCCACCTCAGCCTGAGAAATCCAAGATGAATCTTCTTCCAGTCTGCCTTTCCACTTCACAAGATATTCTTTGTATTGTCTTCCTCTAGTGTTGCATCCAACTCTGCTATCCAAAATGTCTTCTATCTACTCTGGTGCTTTATGTGGTAACTGCTTCTTCATGTCTTCTTTCATGCTGTCACTGAACTTTGCTTCATGATACTGATAAAGGTTTGCAATGTTGAAAATAGGTGAAATACCCAATGTCTCTGGTAGCTCAACTTCATATGCATTTTCTGAATCAAATTTTTTAAGTATCTTACAAGGTCCAAACTTCTTCATCTACAACTTGTTATATGTCCCAACTAGAAATCTTTCTTTTCTCAAGTACACCATCACCTCATCTCCAATGTCAAATTCCTTATGTATTCTCTTCTCATCAGCCTTCTCTTTGTACTTACTGGTCATATCCTCCAAATGCTTCTTCACCTGACTATGCACTATCTTCATGTGATCTGCAAATTCTTCTACTTCTACACTTCTCTTTTCCTCTGTATTGATGTCTCTCAATTTGGCAACTCGTCTAGGGTTCACTTCAGTAATAATCTCAAAAGGTGTTCTTCCAATACTCCTATTTACTGAATTGTTGTATGCAAAATCTGCTTGTGAAAGAATCATATCCCAACTTCATGTCTTCTCTCCAACCAAACATCTCAACAAGTTTCCCAGACTCCTATTCACTACCTCTATCTGTCCATCAGTCTGTGGATGAAAAGCTTAACTGAACTTCAAATCTATCTTCATCTTTTTCCAAAGTTTCTTCCAAAAGTATCCAACAAACTTTGTATCTCTATCTGAAACTATACTCTTAGGTAATTCGTGCAATCTCACAATCTCCTTGAAAAATAGGTCAGCTACATGTACTGCATCAGTTGTCTTCTTACAAGGTATGAAATGAGCCATTTTGAAAATCTGTCAACCACTACAAATATTGAACCATGTCCTCTCTATGTCTTAGGTAATCCCATTACAAAATCCATGCTTATGTCTTCCCAAGGTCTCTCCAGTATTGTCAAAGGTTTATACAATCTAGTGTTCTAACTACTCCCTTTTGCAACTTGACAAACTCTACAACTCTGCACAAATCTTTGAACATCCTTACGTATCTAAAGCTAAAAGTAGTTTTCACTCACCAAAGCCACTTTCTTATCAATGCCAAAATGTCCTACCAATCCACCACTATGCTTTTCTTTGATCAAATTATCCCTCATTGAACTTCTAGGTTTGCACAACTGACTTCCTTTGAACAACATATCTTCTTGAATGAAATAGTCTAACCACTTACTCCTATCTGTCACGACAGGTTCCTTACATGCTTTCCAAGGTTCTACAAAATTAGTGTCTCCCTCATACATGCTCTTTAATTCATCAAAACCCAACACTTCAACTCTCATTTCTATCAACAAGTTTCTTCTCCTACTCAATGCATCAACAACTTTGTTTGATTTTCCACTCCTATGCTTCAACACAAAAATATAACTCTGCATGAACTCTACCCATCTCATATGTCTCTGATTCAACTTACCTTGACTGTTCAAATACTGCAAAGATTGATGATTTGTATACAACACAAACTCCTTGGGCAACAAGTAATGTCTCCACTTCTTCAAGGCTTGAATTATGGCATAGAACTCTTGATCATAAACTAAATATCTTCTCCTTTCATCATTCAAATTTTCACTAAAATATGCTACAGGTCTACCTTCCTGACTTAATACTACTCCAATTACATTTTCACTTGCATCACAATCAACTTGGAATACCTTATTGAAATCTAGTAATGCCAAAATAGGTCACGCTGTCAATTTCTACTTCAACAACTCAAAACTTTTATCTGCTCCTGACGTCCACTTGAAATATTTTTTGTCACCTCTCATTATCTCTGTCATAGGGTTACAAACTGAACTAAATTTTTTTATGAACTTCTGGTAGAAACTAGCCAATCCATGAAATGATCTAACCTCTCCAATGCTCTTTGGTGTAGGCCATTTGACAATTGCTTTCACTTTCTTAGGGTCCATCTTCAATCCTTCCATAGAAATCACAAATCCCAAGTACACTAGCTCTTCCTTCTTGAAACTACACTTCTTGATGTTTATCAATAATTTCTCTTCTCTTAGTCTTTGCAAAACTTGTCTAATATACCACAAATGTTCTTCTTTTGTCTTACTGAAAATCGGAATATCATCTAAGTACATAATTACAAACTTACCCAAGAATTTCTTCAATACTTCATTCATCAATCTCATGAAGGTACTCAGTGCATTTGTCAATCCAAAAGGCATGACTAACCACTCATACAATCCTTTATTTGTCTTAAAAGCAGTCTTCCACTCATCTCCTTCTCTGATTCTGATATGATGCTATCCACTCTTCAAGTCTATCTTTGTGAAATATCTTGCTCCACTCAAACAATCCATGATATCATCCATCCTAGGTAAAGGAAATCTATACTTAACTGTGATCTTATTTATTGCTCTAGAATCAGTACACATTCTCCATTCTCCATCCTTCTTAGGTGTCAAAACTGTAGGTATTGTACAAGGACTCAAGCTTTCCCTAATCAAACCTTTCCTCAACAACTCTTGTATCTATTTGATCAATTCTTCATTCTCTTTTGGTGTCACTCTATGTGTTGCTTTGTCAGGAAAACTTGCTCCCGGTATAAGATCCATGTGATGACTAATACTCCTTATAGGTAGCAATCCTTCAGGTACATTATCTAATATGATGTCTTCAAATTCTATCAGCAACTCTCTTATCTTCTCCAATTGTGATTCTTCAGTCTCCTTAAATATTTCAGGCATCTTAGGAATCAAGGCATAACACATATTCTCATGTCTCAAACCATCCAGAAATTTTCTTCCATCTACCAAACATATTCTAGCATTCCCACATACTTCACTCTTAGGATCATCTTCTAAAGGAATCAAAGTAATTCTCTTTCCATTTGTTATTATAGTATATGTATTCTTTCTCCCATCATGTATAGTTTTTCTATCATACTGCCAAGGTATACCCAACAAGATATGACAAACATCCATAGGCATAATATCACACAAGACTTCATCATGGTAAGATCCAATATGAAATTTCACCAAACATTGTTCACTCACTAGTATCTTATTATCATCCTAAATCCATGCTATCTAATAGGGCTTAGGGTGTTTCAATCTTTTCAACTTCAACTTAGTCACCATCTCCTCCGAAACTAGGTTATTTGAACTACCACTATCAATTACAACTTTACAACACTTACCTCCTGATTTGCATCTAGTTCTGAACAAGCTTTTCCTCTGTGGTGATTCCTCATCTGTCTCTATTTGAAATAGTGATGTCCTCGTCACCAATGACTCTCCTTTCTCAGGTTTTCCAACTAAACAGGGATCACTTAGTTCAACAGGTTCTTCTTCAACATAGGCTGCTCTTCCAGGACTTGCTATCCTCTTACTTGTACTACCTTGATTACACTCAAATGCCCTGTGTCCTTCACCTCCACACTTGAAACAAGTACCTATGAATGTCCTCTTATCAAATCTTCTACCTTCTGTTATGTATCCTTCATTCTGGTATGCACTAGGGTTTCCTCTCTGGTAAAAATTTATGTCATCTCTCTGGTAAGCATTGTTATCTCTATCGTCTTTCCTAAATGGGTTGTCAAACTTGTTCTGCTCCACAAATGATCTACCATATCTAGAAAATGTTCTTGCTCTCTAAAATTTATGTCCTCTGCCTCTCTACCTCTGATCATGCTTCTTATTCAGCTTCTCTTCAACTTTCAGGGCAAACTGATATGCTTCTTCTTCAATGTTCAATCTCAGTCCATTGATGTATCTAGCCACTTTCTCCTTGTTTGCTTCACTATGTCATGTCCTTATGATCATTTTTTGAAATTCTTCAGTGTACTCCTTCACAGATTTCTCTGTTTGTCTCAGGTTTTGCAATCTTTTCAACAGTTCCAACTCATAGTCAGCAGGTATAAATTGATTCTTCAACTTTGTCACCATCCGGTCCCACTTTGTAATATTTTTTTTCCTCTTCTGTTTCTTTCCAACTGAACTTCTTTCCACCATATAGTAGCATGTCCTTTCAACTTTGTTTTTGCAAACTTCACCTTCTCTAAATCTTCCATCTCTTCATACTCAAAGTATTCTTCCATGTCATTTATCTAGTTAATCAACTCTTCAGGGTTCAAATTACTAGTATAATTTGGCACATCAACTCTAGGTCTCTTTCCAATCTTTTAAATAGCTCTCAACATCTTTACCTGATCTGATTCTTCTTCTTCATTACCTTCTAGGGTTTCGCCAGTTTGTTCAACAGATTGAAATTCTTCTTCATCATCACTTTCAACATTAGGTCTAGGTGTCAATCCTCTTCACCTATCTTCTTCAATAGCATCCAAATGAATTTGCATTGTTCTCATCAACTCCATCATCTCATCCATTCTATTAGCTATTGTACCAATAGGAGGAACTCTTCGCGGCTGTATCTTCCTCAGATCAAGTGCAAACTGCCTCAAATTTGATGATCAGGCTACAAGCGACAACTGCCTCTTGATCAATAATCAGTTGCGCACAAGTAACCTACCTTGGATCAGTGATCTACCCACAACAAGATCTTACAGAATCGCCTTCTCCAATTTGCTCAAAAGAATCAAACTTTCGCTCTGATACCACTTGGTGCAGTCACAGTAGGATGGTTCACAAAATGAACTATCTAGACTGTGCAGCAAGAGTAAACACAATAGAAACAACTCAAAGTAATAAAGCAAATGTAGATTCAATCATTCAGTATATCATAGAATTTAAATACAATCTGACCGGCAACATGCAGGCTTACAACTGGGCTTACAAGCATAATTATCTACATGCGCAAGATAAAGCTTTGAAGCTCCTTCGCACAAAATCTAAACTAAGGATTATGAATCAATTGTTAACTACTTTCCTAAGGATCTATTACATAATTATATATCATCTCCGAACCAATAGATTCCTCCGCATCGACTAAGGAAGGTCACTAACTCCCATGAAGAGTTGTAATGTGTTCACGGACCTAAATGCATAGAACACGCCCGCAAATGAATGGAATAATGTGCGGACCTCTGGGAAGGGTCAGCCATGAACTAAGGATCATTGAATGATGTGTCATTAGGATCCACAAGTCAAGGAATGATCTGCAAGCCTTCTCCTACAACTGATTTGTCTAAGACTGCCAGGAAGCTTTGCACTGAGAAAACAATTGATCTTCTGATAGCAATATCTTTCCGGTAACTAATCCAAATGCTCTAAATTCTTGATATGATTTAGCTAAATGAATGTGCATGCTAATTCTAGATCCACAAGATGTGAGGTGCCAATACGAGGCCACAAGCTAAAATTACTTTTGACTGAACTACCTGAACTAAACTGGAAAATGAAAGAACTGAAATGCAAATGTTTTTGGTTGATGCAAGATTGCTCTTGAACCAAGGATGCTCTTGCATCAAAGATAATGTGTGATGATACTAGAGAGTGTACTTCAAATGTATGCCTTGATAATGGATGTTGATAGATGTAGACAAGTTGATTATTTAGTGATGTATGATAGGGAATGATTGATGCACCTACAAAAGGAGACAAGATTTTGATACTTTTTTCAAAACATGTTCTTTTTACTCATTCCTTCATTTGTTGAAATAACCTAAGATAATGTATTTAAACAAATAACCCTAGACACATGAATTTGGAATTTTAGTACCCACATTGATGAGTAATAATCAGATCATGGGATTGTTAGCCTTAGAATGTGGAAATTTGAAATTTAAAATCAAAGGATGAGATCACACCAATGATCCTATCTAGGCAATAGGTTCATAATTGTGATTGTGTCCAGGATGTGTAGACTATTAGCAAATGTGTCAACATGGTTGTGAATAGGGTAAAGTAGCATGTTTGTGTGATGGATTAGTTCAAGTCAATGAGTACACCAAAATGGTCAAATTGTGCACTAGAATCATATATCCATGACATCAAACCAAAGTGAAATTACAAAACTAGAGTGGAAAAGTTTTCAAGTTTACACCTTTTTTCTCTACATTATTATATATTGTTAAATGAAGTGTATACCCTTAACTTCCTCTAAATTGAATACATTAATTTTGTTGGAGTAGCCAAGATCACTTGCAAAATCAAGAACACTTCCATAAAGTTGAATTACACAATGAAAGCCAAATAACTATCAATAAGCATAGGAATGTGGAGCATAAACATATATTAGCCTCACTTAGTAAATTACATATAAATGCCTTATTATATAGGCATGTATGAGGCAATCCACCTTCCATGTGGATTGACAAGTGCCCCATGATGTGGTAATGTATGTCTAGACAAGTGTCCTATAGGTGTCAACCTTTGGAACACTTGGAATGTGCAAACCAACAACCTTTTGACCAAGTCGTCAACCTTGATGACAAGTGTTGGGTGACTACAAAAGTGCCTTTTGAGGTGAGATGGAAGGTATTCCAACCTCAAAAGGTATGCACATGAGGTTTACCAAACAACTAGGTAACCTCTAAAGGTCTAAAAGGTTGCACATTTAGTTAGATAAGATGTTATCTAACCTCATCAACCTAAGTACACTTAAGCTAAAGTGAATTGATAAATTATTCACTCTAACAAATTTGATGTACTAGACCTCAAATTTACCTTCCTCCACTTTATGTGTGAAAACCCTTTTGTTTACTTCCTCAATAAGATAGTTTTTGCATCTACTTTATATATTTTTCAAGGGATTCTACAAATTAAAAACATGGTACCCCTCGTGTAAGCTTACCTCATATTATAATAGATCCAGACATTAATTATAACATGTCTATAGAGATGAAATGTGCCTACTTAGCAATTTGTCCTCTTATTTAGCACTTATTGTTAGCCCCCTTTTTAATAAACATTATGCAATGACCTGTTATGATCATTTTGGCACAACAACTATACTAATATTGTAACCCATTTCACACTTAGCCTTTCTCCACTATAAAATAAGGGTAAATTTTTTAAATGTTTCACCAAATACTTTAACTTTAATAAGTCCACTTGAGTAAACCTAGTACTCTTTGAAATGAAGTTTTTGAGAGGTTTAAAGATAATATTTTAATATGTCTTGAAGTTCATCTTAGCCTATCCTAATCATGAATAACAATCATCATGCCAATGATTGTGCAGGTCACTAATATACTTCATCCAAACAAAACATTTATTCTAAAATATTTAAGGGACCTTTCACAAATAGGGAAACCAAAAAGATCACTTATAGTCAACCACACTTTAAATCAAAAGATAGTTTGGGAGGATCAAAATATACCCATTTGAAAACAAGGGAGGTACCATAAACAAAAACAAAACAACAACAAACTAACAACCTCAAAAAACATAAGAATAAAACAAAACTATTTACAAGGACCATGCTAGATTTAATAAACTAATATAGTCACAATATGAGGGTATAAGAAGGATTGTCCAACTTTGCAACTTACAACAAAGGTTCAACCCCAATAACCATAACTCACAAGTAAACACACATTGAATAGACAACTTGTAAGATTATCATTGAATAATAACCACAAAGTTTGTCGCAAACAGCCTTCTTACATTCCAAGCCACAACCATTTAATTACACCAAGATTAATAAAGATTACAAAAATGGATAGTTGCCACTAGGCTTCCTACATGAAAAACACTACACTAAATAATAGAAACACCAATTCCAAACTTATTACATACAACCATCTAGTGAATTCTAATATAATATAACCAAAGAATTTTCATCACAGACTTGTCAGATCAGTTGCAGCTTGCCACATGGGCTACATCATAACCTAATAGAAGTACTCAAAACAATATTCATACATGCCTCATTAGATATATTTAATATTGTATCCCACATCATATTATTAATCTCCACACTCTATCACTTAGATCTCACTCCCTCACTGTCAAACTTACCTTCTTCACCACTAATATATCCTGATCTTCTTCACTTGTTTTCTATCAATTCAAAACTTCTTATTTATACCATCCTCAAGATCCTCACATGACTGCATTGGCCTCAAGTTGGTGCAAAGCCCAAAATGAAGTGAAATGTTTTGCTAACTAAACATAACAAACTTACAAATTGCAATGGTCTAATGGTGAAGACTCTCTACGCAACACATCACAAACCTTCACAATGGCTACTAGACACCCCACAAATATTCTCTTTTGGCACAAACCCAAAATAAACTCTTTGCAAAAGAAAAATCTCTAACAACTCACAATGTCAAACCATAGTCACTCTGCAAGCTAAATAACCAACCTCCACTTATCCAATCAACCTCAAACTTTAACTACATATACACGAACAACATATAAAACCTATACCACAACCATGAAACCCAATTCCAACATGCAATGAAATGTGCCACCATTTACTATTGCAGAATGCTAACCACAAACATACATCCACATACAACTATCAAATTAGACTATAATTCTTATTTCCTTAGACATGACACCATATTCTCAAGGTTCCCATCATGCTCCTACATCATAAAGAACTTGCAATTTTAAATCACCTTACAAATAATAACAAAAATATGACAAAAATCCAAAAGCAATCAAAAGATAAGAATTACAGTATTCCAATATCTATATTCAATTAAATGTGTAAATGAAAGGAAAGAGCTACAATAGCCTTAGAGTTTCCAAATTTGATGAGGATAAGGATAAGGCAAAATCTTAAAAAAATAGAGGGGTGACCTCTAAGTTTTGAAATCTGATAGAATAAAGAAAAATAGAATATTATCATGTCCTACCTAAGTAATAAAAAATACATTACCTAAGTAAATTTAATATAATAGGTGCAATAATTAATTACAACAACAGACTAAAATACTTTAGACATTTAAATAATATTTGAAGAAGTGCCCTTCGTTAAATAATGAACAATGAGACATCCTCTCTAGAGCAAAACTAAATCATAAATCATAAAGTCTTTTACTTAGGTTCTTTTAACAAACTATCTTTTTATACCCTTCAATGTTTACTAAAAAGTGTAGAGCAATGTCTCTTTTCTCTTCTAAATGTAACAAATTGAGTAATCTTGCCACAATCTTATAATAAGTTCTTATGTAGTCTTTAATGAATTGCAAGGTAGAGACCTTGATGTTTGTTAGAAAAATAGGATCTTGACCATAAACTAGATGATAAAGACATATTCCTATAGAAGTTTTTATTTTCATTCTATCAGACCATAATCCATTTTTCAACATGTGTCAATCTCTAAGATTTTTGTTTAACATTTTCTCAATTACTTCAAACATAATTTTATTTGTAGATTTGACTACTCCTGATTCCCTTGAGGATAATAATTAGATGAGAATTTTAGAATTACCTTGTTTTCATGGGCCCATTTGGTGAAATGTAAAGAAAAAGTGAGAGCATTGTCATATACCAAACTATAAGGCATTCCAAACTTGATTATAATGTGTTTTTCCAACAACTTGATCACCATATCTATTATGTAGTTCTTGAATGCTTGAGCTTTAGTCCAATACATATAATAATATATTATTGTCAAAATAAACTTGTGGATAACTGTAAAATTAGGATTAATGGTACCAATAAAATCCAATCCCCACTATGCAAAAGGGTGAATTTTAATTACTGGTAGTAGGAGCATGAAAGGATTTCCCTCTTTGTGGACTGAAACCTAGTAAAATATGATACTCTTCATACATGCAAATGTGAATCTATAAAATATATGGCCAATAATATCCAACTCTTAATATTTGATGTGCAGTGGTGTTGCCAAATCCATGTCGATCCCATATTTATCAAGAAAATCTTTCAAGACTTCAGTATCTTCCTCTTTATTAACACATCTAAGATAAATGATTTCATAATTATTTCTATACAAAGTGCTTGACTTTATTATAAATTGCACTTTGGATTCACAAGGCTCTAATTTGAGTGGAATTGAGGTGGTTGGAACACTTCTTATTCAACAAGTGATAAACTAAATATTTGTACCAATGATCATTAGTGATCTCTTCTATAATATAATTTTGGCATGATATTTGTGGATCAACATCAACTATAGTGTTGCCCAAATATTATCCTCTAACAATCTTCATGAGTTGAATTTGTATATCAAACTCAAATTGCAAAATTCTCATCCACTTACCTTTGCATTCTCCCCATTCACTTTGCATTAGCATAGCTTTCACAGTTGGATCTAGAACTATTGAAAAAACTTTACTACATAATATATAATGTTTAAAGTTATTCATATCTTTAATTAGAGAAAAATATTGTTTATCAATCATGGGGTATTTGACTTTAGCCTTTATAAAAGGTGAACTCATAAATGCTACTAGTATTTCATCACCATTCCTTTCTTTTGAGATAAGACACCAAGAACTGAGTATTCTAGAGCAAATGAATAAATATAAAATGATAGTGTGTAATTAAGGCTAATAAAAAATGGAGTGTTCATAATTGCTTTCTTGTTTTTTTAAAAGAAAATTGATCTTTTGGGGTCTATTCAATCCTAGCATCTTTCTTAAACATAGTATTCAAAGGTTAAACTATTTTAGCAAAATTAGAAACAAACTTTCTAACAAAATTAATTTTTCTAGAGAAAGATTTCAACTTCTTCTTGGAAGTGGAATTTCAAAATAGCTTCAATTATTTTTGGGTCAACAAATATACCTCTTTGTGAAAAAATATGGCCCAAAAGTTTTTATTTTGTAATTCCAAAAATATATTACTTTAGATTTAATGACATTCCACGTTTTATTCATCTTTGCAACATTTTTCTTAAATCTTCTACATAATCCCCATACATTTTTAAAATATAGTGAGATTATCCATATAAATTATGATATGCTTACCAATAAGGTCATCGAAAGCAATATCCATATCGTGCTAGAAAGTAGCACCTACATAGACTAGACCAAAAGACATTCATCTATAAGTAAAAGTTCCCCACTTAGCGGTGAATGCAATCTTAATCTTATCTTTATAATTTACCATAACTTTATTATATCCTAAATAACCATCCATCAAAGACATCATCTCAAAACTAATTACTATTTGAAATATTTCATCTAAGGATGGGAGTAGGTAATTATACTTTTCTAATGCTTTGTTTAATTTCTAAAATTAACAAAAAAAAACACATTTCACCATTTTTCTTACAAATATGAGTCAAATTAGTGACCCAAGTAGAATGTCTAATTGAAAAATAATGTGGATTGATAAAAACATCTGTGCATATTTAAAAAAAGGGGCTTCAACAAAGTACTTATGGGTCATTGCCTTTGGCTTAAGGGAAATAGTATGAGTACTTATAGATTATCATATACCTTTAAATCTTTGTAACTCCATACTATTACATCCATACAATCTTTCAGTGCTTGTGTTATTCTTCCCTTCTCTTTTTCAATACAAGATTCTCCTAAAAAGATATTCTTAGGATCTCTAATATCTCAAAGATTACAAGCATAAATTAATCCTACTTCAAATGAAATTGACTCTCTTTTATGACTTTGATAATCTTTGTCAAAAAGATGTTCCACTGGGATCATGCCTTTAGGAATAGTATTTCTTTTTAGATTTACCATGCCATATTCATCTATCTCTACATCATCCCTATCTTCCTCATTTATACTTTGGGACTCAAATATACTAGAATTAGTAATGAAATCAATAATATGTTGATCATCATTGAATATTTGAAAGTTATTTATATCATTTAAAATCAATGGGGTAGAAACCAACTCTACTAAAAATATTTTCATCTTAGTATTTGCCACTAGTTTGTGTGTACTTGTCGCGATCGCTAAATAATATGATGTATGATTATTCTTCAAAGAAATAGTTTGGATATTAAAAGTGTTAAAATCCTCAATCAAGTTCCAAACATGACTACAATAATGTGATATGCACATGTCATTATAGGAATATTGACTTATAACTTTACTAATCACCAACTTTAAATCTCCAAAAACTTATAGATATTTAGCTTTCCTTTTTTATAGAAAACTATAGTCTATGGATCCAAACTTCATATTGAACAACATTATTTGTACAAGAGAATTGTAACAACGAAGCTGTAAGATTAGACTTTCCTCTAGGACTAATCAATTCAATTCTAGCACCTAACCCCTTTTTTTAACTTCAATCCATGAAATCTCAATGTCCACAGATGATTTTATATTGTCTTCTTAATTTGTGGAGCAAATGTATTATTTTTATATTTTTATGGACTTCAACAGTATAAATTCCAAGTTCAATTTCTACATACAAGACTTCATTTGTGTTAACATACCTGGTTATTAATTTTTTCATTTTGCGCTCTCATTCTATTCGGATCTAATTTTTAAGAATGTGCTAAGAAAGACACATATGTGAGAAATTAGTTGCCAATATCCCTTGTTTTTTTGTCTAAATTTTGCTAAGCAACATTCCATATGCATATAGGATATTTACCATTTTGCATGTCTATGTATTGTTGTGTTCTCATATCAAAAGCAAGTTGCATATGAATATGATTAATCTCTCTTATGATATTCACTTCAAATTTGTCCAATTGAACTAGTAGTTTGATTTAGCAAAAGTTAAACCTAATTTCTATCAAATAGAATAAAACATGACATTACTAAAAGCACCTAAATCAACAAGATAGTGGTGTAAGTTTTTACCAAATATTCTTATTATTAATAGAAAAAGGAGGAACTTCATATTTTTATATAGAGAGCTACATTAATTAGCAACCTTATTGGTTTCCTTTTGATCTTGAAGAGACAAAGTTTTAAACAATAACTCCTTTGGTTCAATTAGCTGAACTAAATCAAACAAGGAAATATTTTCCCTTGTTTTCTTAGGATCTTCAATAGTACTATAATCATATTTATTTTGTTCAAGAGTATTTTTAGTCTTAGGAGGTAGTACATTAACTTTTGATTTTTGTAATGAATTTATTCCTTTTGGAGGAACTAGGTTGTTACTAGCATTAGGATTGAGGGAGTCAAAATAACATTTGGTGGTGTGGAATAAGTTAGTGGTTGTTTTCCCTTAATCCAAAAAGAATAAATATTACCTTTTTGAAATTGTTGAAAATATTGGATCTCTTCAAGTTCACTATCATTTTCTCTTAGAAATTCATGTCTCATTTTCTCTTAGAAATTCATCTCTCTATAACCAATGTAGTCCTAGGATTTCTATCATGATTTCTTTGATTTTCAGTTTTAGGGATCTCTAACTCTAGTTTATTAATTTCTTTCTAAACTATGTCTAATGCCCAACTAAAATTTAGGGAAATTGATTTCTCCATGCTATGTAATAGAGTGAATCTTGCACTAATTAGGCAAAGCAATGTCTACTAAACTAATGGAGGCTTCTAGATTAATGTCTGATCGATTTTAATTATCTATAGGAGTGTAAATATCTCCATTGTTAGGTTGTGTGTTCCATTGTCTATTTTTTCTATTAAAATTAAAATTTCTAGGTCAATTATTATTCATTTCCTAATTTTGATGGACTCTTTTTTGCAAAGCTAACATATCATTGCTTAATTTCTATCCCATCCTTAGTATATTGTCTAATTTAGAATTTGAAGTAGATGGTAAGATTCATTTAGGTTGACTAATCACATTATTTATAAATGCATAAGTGTTTAAGAACTTAGGAATAATTTGTTGAGTGTTTTGTGAAGCTATTTTCTATAATGGACTAAGATTCAAGATTTGACTCTTATCAGGGTATAAAGCACCAAGAATTTGGTTTAACATCAATGTTTGCTAAGCAGGTTGGATGGAGGAGAATGTGAGTAACCCTACATGTGTGTGAGAGGTGGCATTTTGTTGCAACAATAGGATGTCGTGGTCCAAGAGATGTTGTAAACCTCTACTAACATGACAACGTATTGAATGTTGAGTGTGATGGGAAAGGGATTTCCTTGATAAACTTTAAATAAGATAAGAAGGAAAATGGGTTGCCATTGTTTGCTTAGCTGGTTGGAGTCAATTTTTTTGTAAATTAAAGGAACTAAAATCCTTGAGGATGTTATTAGGGGTAGGGTGAAGAAAATGAGAACAAGGTAAGGTTGTCTTCCCCTAGGAGGACTCTTGGGAAGGCATTAAAGTGGTACTAAAAGTTCTGCGTAAAATGAATTTAGTGGATGGGAGACAAGAAAAAATGCTTTTTTCTAATAAGAATGTAAAAAATAAGAAGGAAAAGTGCGCCTAATATGCAAATATCATGGCTCATAACTATTAGATGAACATAACTCAAAGGGATTCAAATAGAAGGCCATCATTTAGTAGGGTAAAGATAGAAAAGATGTTGGTTTTGGATCTTGGAGCGGAGGTGCAAGAGAATTTGGTACATTACAGTGAGATCGGTCTCATTAGTAGATTTAGTTCATTGTGGTTGTCTCTTCCTTTAAGTTGAATTCATAGATAGAACAAAATTGATGGTTGTGATAGGTGAAAGTTAGGTTTAGCAGATCGGACAAAGTCATGAAACCCTAACCCTACCATCATCAAGGAATCTAATCTAAATGAAATCAAAGAACAATGCAATTCAAGCATAACATCACCTAGACCGTGCGATTCCTTGTTTGAGGGATGTGGACTGCTTCTTCAACAATGAACAATTGCAAAGCTGAAAGCTGCCATGATGGATGATAAAAGCTCAAATGAATGCTCAAGATGCTCAAGATGATAATGTAGGTGCTATATAATTGTTGGATGTCTCATATGGAGTGAGAGGGTGTTTATATAGGACTTAGCCAAGATCAATCAACGGTGGAGATTCAGAGGCTATGTGAATGGCTAGGATTGAAAGTTACTAAATTTAGGTTCCATTAGTTGTGCATGTGAAGGATATGAATGAAAGTTGTCTTACAACACATGATTGACTGGACAAGTGTTGGAATGTGATAAAAGATGAGTGTTTAATTCAAATAAAATATTTGAATTAGTTGTAATATGAGTTGGATATTAATTAAATAAATAAAATTTATTTAATTAATAGGATAAATGAATAAAATGGGATAAGATATGATGTGGAAATTAATTAAATAAATAAAAATTATTTAATTAATTAGGATGGGGATAGGATATGATTGGGTTATGATGTGGAATTAATTAAATAAATAAAATTTATTTAATTAATTAGCTAAGTAGGATGAGGATGGGATTTTAATTAAATAAATAAAATTTATTTAATTAATTGGCTTGATGGATAATGATGATTTAACAAGGTGTTACTAGACATGGACAAAGTTGGGACAAATTTGGGTGTCTACAATGGTCATTTTTGGAAGCTCCTATTTTCATTACCCTTACACACATGGCTTCTTTGTGATGGTTTTTGATTCTGTAGAAGATAGGAACAAGGTTCTAGAAAAGGGCCATGGTTTGGGAGAATTATTTTTTATATTTGAAGCTATGGTTTCCCAATTTCAATCATTTTACTAAAAATTCCACCATCTTCCATTATGGGTAAGACTTCCTAACGTTCCCCTACATTTTTGGTTACATTCGACATTAAATAATATATGTAATACTTTAGGAAAATTTATCGCTTTATCTCTAGGAACATATAGGAACTCTTTAACAACAACAACTAGGATACTTGTAGAAATGGATTTGAGTAATGGTCTACTTGAAGACATTTGTTCGAATTAGGAAAGGAAATCTAGAAGCAACTAATGGATTTTGAAAAGATATTGTCTAGAAGTTGGAAATATTTTTAGATAGGCATAATGTTGATGAATGTAAGAAATCAAAAGGGAATTTTGGTAATCTCCTTGGTGGAAGGGTGCAAGTCTACAACATTAACTTGTTGGATTCCCTTTAGTCCTTACCTCAGATAATGTAGAGAAAATAGAAGAGTCTCTTGAAGTTAGAAAGGTTGTTTTGAGGCTCAAGATGTTGAGGATTCTAATTTTGAGAAGCAAGGAGGAAATGTTGAAGAATGGGCACATAAGATAGAAGACCAACATTAGCTTGACGAAGATTGACCCCTAGGTTTTGGGATTAATTTTCATAACAATGTGTGAGAAGATTTTAAAAATGTTGGCAATGGCTTACATGAATTTAGAAGAATGTTTGGACTTGCAAGTCATTTTAATGTGTTGCCCAAATTTTTGCCTTGGTATCTTCTTGTTGTATCCTTGAGTTGATGAAAATTTGGTCCTTTTTGTTTCTCCCTTTGTTTGCCCTTCCCCTTGTGAAATTCTTCACTAAGTTAAGCATTTTGTTGCCTTATCGGCAAGTTTGTCTTTTTCCAAACCTCATTGGCAGATTTGCTAGTTAGTGAATCGGTCGATGTAGCAATGAGGTATTCCCTATGTTATTGGCTTTCTTCTCTTAGCCTTGTCTTTCCCTTGATCTTTTCTCTATTGGCCAATTTTTAAGTTCACTAACCCTTTAACTTGTCGATAAGGAGTGTCTCTTTAAAAGTTCATAGTTTCACCAATGAGCTAAAGGGTTAAGTTTGAATCATATCGGCGAGTTTTGAAGTTCACTAATTGTTAGTTCATCGGCATTCTAGTTTGTCAATGTCTTAGTCTTCCAACAAATGGTTTAAGATGAAGTTCTCATTGATTGAAGGATCACCAAAGTGTTTGTTTTGTGAATTGGTGAGTTCACCAATAAGTGAAATCGTCGATGAATTAAATAACTTAAGTGAAGGCTGCCCAAAGTCAAAATTGATGAACCACTTAACTTGCAAACTTTTGGTTCGTAGAGAGGAGGTTCACTGATGGTACATTTCTCCGATGATGATTCTCACTAATGGCAATTGTCAGGTTCATTGAAGATGCTCATCGAAGGAAGACAAGGAGGTCACTTGTGACTAAAGTTCGTGATCAAACATCTTTGCTGATAACATAAAGGTTAGTTCTCACCAATGATAAAGCAAAGAAAATAGTGATCATCGATTTTAAGAGTTCGGTAAGGGGAGATTTCACCGAGGAGTTCGTGAGTTATATTTTCCACCGATGCTTCATGAAGAAAAGTTGCAAGGTGCATTAATTGTAATGCCCTAATTTGTTGGTATAAAAGAAGTGTTTTAGACTCATTTTAAACAATGTTTGGAACTTGATTTTCACACTGATGCTAAGGAAATGCTCCCACATCTAAGTTGGGCACAAGAATTGCGACAATGACCAGGTTAGTCATTCACAGTTTCCACTCTTCCTCTCTGCTATATTGTTTACTTTGAAGTGTGCCTATGGGGTATACCGTGCATTACCAAAATTTTCATGAGTACTACCATTGTTTTTCAAAATTTCCTAGGAAACTTTCTCGCCCTCACAACATATGTGCACTCGTCGAGGGTGACAAATTTTTTGATTTGGTGGTTGATACAATTTTCCAATATGAAGTATAAATACCAGGGGTTCAATGTGGCATTCATAATTCAAAATGATTTATCTAGGAACAAGGACACTGATTTGGGGCATGCAGATCTAAAGGATTTTTGGGCTAGAATGAGCAATAATCCCAAGTCATCCATTGCTGAGATAACCTTCTCCTATGGACTCACCCATGCAGGAGGATTTCCACCTATCATTTAGTGCCCTAACCTAGTGCTTTCTTGCATTAAGAAGTATCACACTAAAACAAGAGAACTGATCGTAGCTAACGACATTGTGGTAGTCAAACTAAATGCTAAGTCTATCAGTCATACTTTTAAGTCTCCCACATGGAATGCATATACCGACATGTCTATGGAAATTGGGTAGAACTACTACTCGGAGAAGAAAGATTGGTGCCTAAAAAGCATTGCTAAGAACTGGCTCATCAAGAAGAAGGAAAAGTCTCAAGTTCCCAAATTGCTACAAAGAGCTTGTTTTATAGAGGATATATATGATATGATCACATTACTGCTCAAAGTAGTAGAGGATGATGATGCAAGATCATTTGAGAAGTGGATGTGCTAATTCATCTTGGTGATATGTAGTGAATCACAATATGTGGACTAGGCCAAACTCATCAGTGATCACCTGCATGATCAGTTAACCAATTTTCATAAGAAAAACTAGTTCCACATGTGCTCTTATTTATTTTACATGCTAGAAAGAACACAAGTAGTGTGGCCAGATTTAAAGACTTATGGAGTCTTCACACAAGATACTCAGGTGTATGACTACTATCCCCAACTTCAGGAAGAACATGGAAATAAATATTACAGGAGAGTTAATGGCAACTTCCTCATGTTTAATGTAAGGAGAATACAGGGGAAACCTAAGATTAGAATTTCACCTAAGGCTTTTGATCTTGTTATGCAGTTTGGGAGTTTCTTCATTCAATTTGATAGATTCACTTATGTGAGGATTGGGGTTTTTGAGCATGTCCCATACAAACTCCCCATATATACCACAAATTTCATGATATTCCTCAAAGTTTGTAGACAAATGGCCCTCGCAAGTAAAAGATATCATGACTACAAGAAAGGAGGGTATTCTTTCCCTATGAAATTAACTCATTTTACTTGCAAGTCACATTAAGATGCAATAAATGTTGACATAATTCTTTCAAAATTCAATTTTCACTTGTTTGTTGCTAGAGCTTATTTTGACAAAAAGAATTTTGTAAAGGATAATTTGTACACTCCACTATTGCATGAGCATCAACCTCACCTTGAGGATTATTGGGAAGATTGTTTGGATGCGCATCAAGTCAAAAGGAGAGATTGGATGAGGCTAACCATCGATCAAATAAGGGCATTCAATCTAGGGCAAGACCTCCCTGATATTATTGATGATAACTCTTATATGATTGATGAAAGATATTATGTTGAAATGTTAAGATCTCTACCCAAGTTAAGGTGGTCTAAAAAAGAGATTATGGATATTTACACTAGGTCTTCTTTTGTTTTGGATAAATGTAAGAGGTGGTTGAAATCAAAGGTTATTGGCCACACTATAGAGAGACCTCCATCAGAAGGTCAAACTTCAAAGGGGTAGAAACCTATTGTTGGGTCCACCTCTCAAGGACCATCTCCAATGTATATCATACAAGGTCCAAGGAGACCTCCAAGAAGAGGAATGATGATGGAGAAGATGACTCATACAAAGAAAATAAATTGAAATGCCAAAGAAAATGCTAGAGGTTAAAAGGGGTCCTAGGGTTGAGGTAGTGGAAACATAGGAGCCTACACATGGACAATAGTTGGGAGACCAAAGTATCCCACCTTCTCCACCACCTCATGGTAATGTGTCTATACCTCCTACTCTGACTCCTCCACTAGTTTCTTAAAATGTGAGTTCCACTCCACCTTCTCCCCCATTACAACAACAAGATGTACACAATGTTCTTCCAGATTTTGTGCTTGATGGTCAACTTGTCTTGCCATCAACTACATGGCTAGGAGAAGCTGTTGGAAAGAAGAGGAAGTACACTCGAATGGTAGATCCAGGTTTTGATGTAGTATCCAGGCTACTCAAAGTAGATGACCAACCTAAGAAGGCTAAGAGAATATCTTGGTTGATGGTAGATCCCTTGAAAAAAGCACTAGTTTGTAGAAATTGTTGAGATTATGACTGATAAAAATGAAGAAGTTTCTACATAAGATTTCAATGTTAGTAAAGTTGATTTGGGCCCTCCCACGATAGACATTGATATTCACAATGCCAAGGTGTCAGTTGAGATTTTGGCTAATAGGTTAGAGGAGGAAAGGAAAGAAAATGAGTTATTGGAAGAACATGTTGAGATGTTTACTTCCTATATCAATTCCATTATTGATACCACCTCCCAACCTCTGGATGCTTCTATTGACACTCCTGCAAAGGCTCCTCCCAAATGGGTAAGTTTTGATGTGTTTGATCAAATCAACAAATATCAATCCTTGGGAAAAGCAACTTAATCTTGTGTAGAAAAGGTAACACTTGAGGGATTGCTTTATCTCAAAGAAGTAATCCAACTATATAAAAATGTGTCAGCTAAATAGAAGGAGGTAATCGCTAAAATAAAAATTGTTAAAAGAGAGGAGAGCTTGTTGATGGTAGTAACAAGGGATTTGCAAAAGATAATAAAGGTGGGAGTACTAGTATCTTAATACCTGAGAATATCATTACCAAGCCTGAAGAAAATGAATTAGTGAAATGGTTGAGTGCTATTGATTGGAAGCTATTGATGGTCAAACAATGTTTGAATGATTCACATAAGATACTAAAAGATTAGAAGTCGTATCTAATGGATTTTAGAGGCAATTGTGTAACCTTAGGAGTGGAAATTATTGATGAGAATGAAGCAAAATTACTTGATATAGGTATTGTTATGAAGAATTTCAAGAAAATGGTCATAGAAGAATTTAATGATAAATCTACCATTGATGGGGGAACAATCAAGAAGATTTGCATATTTTCTTTCCTCACATCCTTTAAGAAAGAGATCAGTGAACTTCACAAAAAATTTGAAAAGTCAGGAAAAATTATGGCTATGTGGAAAACTCATTTGAATATAACAATACCAAATGGAAAAGAGAATGCCCCTTTTGTGACCAAATTCAGGAGCTTCAAGGCAAAAATAAATGCCTCTCAAGCCAAATCTCCATCTGAGGATCAAGCAACCGAAGTGGATCAGGGTGACCAAGGCGACATGAGCAATCAAATGGACTAAAATAAAGAAGGCACGGGTGACAAAGATGCACTTGTTTAATATTATTTATTTTATTGCAAACAACTTTATAAACTAAACTTTATTTCATATACTTTGTAATATTATTTTATTGGCTCTTTCAAGAAGCCATCGCATATAGGATGTTTTCTTTTTCAAACTCTATATATAGTCCTATGGGACATATGAGAAGGATCTTTTGGTAAACTTTATTTTTGGTGATTGATCATTTAGTCTATTTTGTAATTTTGAAGTAGGTTTTCAGATGTTTCTGTAGACTAAAATAAATAAATTGATAATGAATATAGAAGGTGGTGGACTTTGAGCTATATTTTTTATTATGTATGTTCTTCTTATGTTGGATATGCGCCTATTTGTTATTGGAATAATATTTATCTAGTTGTGTAAATATCACTGATCACTGTCACTTTATGATGGCTTGTTATTTGAATATTCTTCTCTTATGTTAAGAAATTTAAATGGTGATTTGTGGGTTATTTAATACATTCAGTTTTGGATTTTTGTTAGTGGTAATTGTTGTTAGTATGCACAGGACAACTGAGAGGGAGGGTGAATCAATTGTGTATTAAAACTTTAAAACCTCAAAGCAATTCCAAACATCAACCTCTTATTATGCATTAGCAGAATGTAAACATATGAAGCATCAATGTAAACACATTCAAACGCATAAGAACACTAGATTTACGTGGAAAACCTAAGAAGGGAAAAACCACGGTTAGGATTAGCTCACATATATATGAATAGAAACACCAAAAACACATAGGCTCACTACCAAGGGCTCACTTCCCAGAAGAAAGGCTCACTGCCAGAAGGACTCACTGTCCAGAAGAAAGATTCACTACTAGAAGGACTCACTGTCCAGAAGAGAGAAGAATAGAAGAAGACTATTACAGAGAGATTTACTATCTCAAAAAAATAGGAGAAATCTACCACTGCAACTTTATGCCATCCACAACCTTCGACTCACTACCTCCAGCAACTTCAAGGAAACTGAAATGTAGACACCTTCTAGTCACTGCATCTAGGAGTCATAGACATTTAATCTTGCACTGAATTCACCACCCTTGATTTAGATTTGCATCATCTTCTCTACATGATCCATTTCAAACTTCATCTTGCATTTATACCTTCCACGAACTAAGACATTCTCAATTAGGTCAGCCTTAATGCAACATGTCCACCTCAAAATGTACAACACCAAATAGGTCAGCACCAAACACTTCCGTGGTGGAAAGAAGTGAAGGTGGACCATGCCAAGGGTTAACTAGGACTCAAATCTGTATCATCATGTTGTCCATCACATCCACAATCCACAAGGTGCCTCCGCAAATAGGGCTAGAAAGCCAGGTTGACCAAACCTGAGCTGATGACCACATCCACTCTTCTCCAAGTCTAAAAACATCATTTGGACCACAAAGAAGTATTCCAAAGCGTCCTCACATCCTTCCAAAATATTCAGCATCATCAAAATCTGCTGCAATATTGCCACAACCACTTGAAATAAAGAATGTCTTCATTTTGCACATTAGGATACACTACTACTGAACACCAACACAAGAACTGATCATGCAGAGCACCCCAACACTAGAAACTTCAAGGGAAGGTAGATACAAGTACTATAAATATATTTCCAGATCCACAGGACAAGAAACCTTAATGCGAAGAAATGTGAAGCAATCTCATTTTTCCCAAACAACCTTCTTCACAGTCAAATCACTATGTTAAACACATCTTCCACTACCATACAATCCAGAAATTGAAACTTTGGATATAACAACTCTAAACATCTCTGATCATCACTTCCAAACCACACAAGCATATCTTCAACCATAAAGAAATGTGGAGCATAATACCGAACATACCTCTGTCACACTGCACACCTTTTTCTTCAAATTTTCTCAAAAGCACTTGGAAACCAAGTGAACAATTTGTTAGAGGTTGACATCAATGACAACACCAGCAAGCTTCCAACAATCTCCCCCTTTGTCATTGATGGCAACACCAACTCTTTGAAACCATCAATAATAAAAACAATTAATCGGCAGTTATGTAACCTGTAGTACTCCCCCTAACTAGACCAAATCTTACTCTTCATACACTTTTCTACACAATCTTTCCTATAAAATGGTTTTTTAGTCACTTTAACTGTCTCTGCCTTTTACATCAATGGCAAAAGGCAACATTTGCAACACCAGCAAGCACTTGCTCTTTCTCTACTACTTTCACTTTTTTGCACTCTCCCCCTTAGGGGCATAAGATATGCTCCATCTGACTGCACCAACCAACTCCCCTTGAGAGGTAGCCTAAAGCATCAGTCTAGGACCAGAATATATCTTGAAATGCTTCCTGGATAGATGCACACACTTATGCATCTAGTTAAAAGGAGGGGAAATAACCCCTAACTTTTGTCAGACATACTCAAAAGTATCCTTAGGAAGAGCCTTTGTAAAGATATTTGCAACTTTATCCTTAGTAGGCACATATTCCAATTTCACCTCATTCTCTGCAACCTTCTCTCTTAAGAAGCGATACCAGATTGAAATATGCTTTGTTCTTGAATGCATTACCAGATTCTTTGAAATGTTGATAGCACTTGTGTTATCACATAAGATAGGAATAGGTTCATCATATGATACTTTGATATCCTTCAATGTCTACTTCATCCACAACACCTATGTGTATCAGGATGCTACTGCAATGTCCTCTGCCTCTGCAGTAAATAATGATACTGAATCTTTCTTCTTACTCAACCATGAAACTAGTCTGCTTCCAAGAAAGAAAGCACCACCACTTGTACTTCTATCATCTATACATCCTGTCCAATCTACATCTATATATGCAATCAAGGAGAAATCAATATCCTTGGGATACCATAAGCCAAAATCTGTAGTGCCTTTCAAGTATCTAAATATCCTTTTCACTACTGTAACATGTGATTCTCTAGGATCTTATTGAAATCTAGCCACAAGGAAAATTGCATGTATGATATCTGGTCTAGTAGCAGTTAGGTATAACAGTCCACCAATCATTGATCTGTACTTGCTCTGATCAACCTTAGGAGATTCATCATCTTTGCTTAACTTACAACTAGTAGTCATGGGAGTACATACCGGTTTCGAGTCTTCCATTCCAAACTTCTTCAACATTTCCTTAACATACTTTGACTATGAAATGAAAATACCTTTTTCTAATTGACTGATTTGTAATCCAAGAAAGAAATTCATTTCCCCACACATTGACATTTCAAATTCTTTCTGCATTTCTTCTGCAAACCTCTTACACATACCTTCATTTCCTCCAAAGATTGTATCATCAACATATACCTCCACAATCAGGATTTGATCTTCTTCAACTTTGAAATACAGATTGATGTCTACAGTGCCCTTTTTGAATCCTTGTTGCAACAAGTACCTATCCAACCTTGCATACCAAGCTCTAGGAGCCTGTTTGAGTCCATACAATGCCTTCTTCAATTTGCAGACCATATTTGGATCATCTAACAACTGAAAGCCTTCTGGTTGTTCAATATATACTTCTTCTTCCAATTCTCCATTCAAGAATACAGATTTCACATCCATTTGATAAACTTTGAAGTCCTTATGAGCCATAAAGGCTAAGAACATTCTAATGGCCTCCAATCTTGCCACTAGAGCAAATGTTTTCTAATAATCTATTCCTTCCACTTGTGAGTAGCCTTTACACACAATCCTAGCCTTATTTCTAGCTACTTCTCCATTCTCATTCAATTTGTTCCGAAAAACCCATTTAGTTTCTATTACATTTTTGTCTACTGGTCTTGGGATAATTTGTTGGGATAAGTTGCCATTAACTTGCAATCCTAACCAATTCATGTGTCTCCAAAGTTCTTGGAATGTGTTCCTAACACATTAAGACTTTGAGAGATTAATTATTTATTAATTATATCACTTTAACTTTTGCAATTAAGTTCTAAATGGATAATGCCAAACTTGGGCGCCCACTTTGAGATGGGAGCCATGAAGACTTTGTTGATTTCTCCTAAGTCGTAAAATAGAGTTTGATAACTCCTAGTGAGTGGGAGTTAGACTTGGTACTTATTTTTAGACTTGGAGTTGTGCTTTTTTATGTACATGAGTGGATAATGTTGAGACACCTTGCATGGCTATAATGTTGGAGTTAACTACAATGTTAGAGATGCATGAATTGGATATTGCCTACATGTGGTCAGAATAGCTTGCATGTACTTGCATGTTATTGCATATTGCTCATATGGACTTGCATGTTGTTACATGTCACCTGCATGATGTTGCATGTCACTTGCATGTACTTGCATGTTGTTGTATGTCACTCCTATGGACTTGTATGACCTTGCATGTTGTTGCATGTCACTTGCATGTGCTTGCATATTGTTGCATGTCATTCCTATGAACTTTGTATGACCTTGCATGTTCTTGCATGTCAATTATATGACCTTGCATGTAGTTGTATGTCAGTTTTGTGAGATTACTTGCAAAACACTCCAACTCTAGAAACTTGTAGGATGGTACTTCTCAGTGATTCAGGAAATAGGCATCAGTTGCATGTTGTTGAAAATGCTTGCATGTCAGTTGCATGTCAATTTTAAGATATTACTTGCAAGACACTCCAAGTCTCGAAAGTTGTAGGATGGTACATCTGAGTGTTTCATGTAATGGGTATCAGTTGCATGTTAGATCTGGTGTTTGCATGTCACTTGCATGTACAAAACAAGATATTTCAGAATAACCTTGGGGACATCAATATTGCATGTTGTTTACGTGAAATTGATGTGTCTTAGTCACTTCAGTTATCAGAAACTCATTGGGCAAATATGGACGCCCAAATGGAGGAGTTTCTGATGTTGCTTTTATTTGGTGATAAGTTTGATGTTGGGACAACTATATTTATCCATCTTGGGTGCCCACATCATAAAGGGGCAGTTAACTCAAAGCTTGGACTTTGTTTGAGTTCAATCTTCTCAATTTAAGTGAGCTTGATTTTTGCATGAGCTTTGGAAGCTATGTTATCAATTATAATTTATTGTAATTTAAGTTTCAAACTTTTGAATTAAAAGAGGGTTTTTGATTTAATTGTAAACCCCATAAATTTTCCATAGAGTTGATTTGAGGAAAAAAGACTTAGAAGAAAAAGAAGCTTTTTTGTGAAGTGCATCAAGGACTTAGAGAAATTTCAGTATTGAATGTAATATTTTCAAAGAGATTTAATACAAGCAGGAAACATCTTTGAATGTGGAGTTTTTTCCTGAAAGGGTTTCTCCACATAAATATTGGGCAAGTTTTTTCTCTTCTCTTCTCTTCTACATTGGATTGAATGTGCAAATCAATTGTTCATTAATTGTTACCGATTAATCTTTATTTCAACTTTACATACACAAAACTTTAAAGTTTATAGCAGCAGTTCTACCTTCATTTTCAACATTTGGTATTAGAACTAACGGTTGTGTAGAGTGAGGGACACCTTTCTCTTAAAGTGTTGAAGGTTTTTTGGCTACAATGGGAGCTTTGTTTTGTTGTTTTTGCAGATCTGTGAAAAAGATTGTACACAATGGGTTCTACCTCTCGTATGGATATTGAGAAATTTAATGGATCTAGCTACAAGATGTGGAAATTGAAAATGGAAGATCTCTTAGAAGAAAGAGAACAATGGGTTGTTGTTTCAAATGAGAAGAATCCATCTATAACTATGTCTGATGAAGAATGGTTGAAACTTGATAAAAAAGCATGAGGAACCATAAGGTTTTGCCTTGCAGATGTTGTCCTCTTGAATGTTTCCATTGAAGCTACTGGATATAAGCTATGGAAGAGGATAGGTGATATTTATCAAACCAAAAGTTTAACTAACAAGTTATACCTCAAAAGACAATTGTATTCATTAAAAATGAAGAATGGAGATTCTGTTGCAAACCATTTGAATGAATTTAATTTGATTTTAAGTCAACTTGCATCTATAGGTATTAAGCTTAAGGAAGAGGATAAATGTATCTTATTACTATGTTCTTTACCAGAATCTTGGGAAAATCTAATTGTTGCTATCAATGGTAGTGGTACAGATCCAAAGATGGACAGTCTCATTGCTACACTTCTTTCAGAAGAAATGAGAAGAAAATCTAAAAATGGTGGATCCCAAGATGCTTTACATGTAAGGGGTAGAACTAAGGAAAAGACACCCAAAGGAGATAAGAAGAAGGGTAATTCTAAAGGTCATTCAAAAACCCCATCTAGTAAAAGCAAGGTAAAATGTTGGAATTGTGGCAAAGGAGGACATGTGAAGAAAGATTGTAAGAGAAAGAAAAAGAGCTCAGATTCTTCCACTGAAAAATCCTCGGAGGATGGTGACAATGATGCATTAATTATTTCAGCTAACACAATAAGTAATGATGCTTGGCTTATTGATTCAGGTTGCTCCTACCATATGACTCCCAATAAGAAGTGGTTCTCAAAATATTCAACATATGATGGAGGTGGAGTTTTCCTTGGTGATAATAGTACAAAACAGATAATTGGCAAATGAAAGGTAAAGTTGTATTTCAGTGATGGAAGGGTTAAAACCCTTTTTGATGTTTTGCATATTCCAGGACTAGCAAGAAACTTACTTTCTGTATCAAAGTTAAATGATTTTGGAATGAATGTGACATTTGATAAGTCTGGTTGCAGGTTGGTAAGAGGGAATTGGATGGTTGCTAAAGGATCTCAGATGAGAAACTTGTTTAGATTAAATGTATCTACTTTGAATAATTCAACCAATGTAACAGACACTGAAAATACATGTACGTTGTGGCACCATAGATTGGGCCACATCAGTGAAAAAAGTATTAGGACCATTATTAATAAAAAAAATTGGTTGATGGTATTTCAGATTATTCTATTGGCAAAAATGATTTTTGTGAGCATTGTGTGTTGGAAAACAAAGTAGATCTTCATTTCCTAGTGGAAAAAATAATGCAAAGAGTTTATTAGAGATTATACATTCAGATGTTTTTGGACCTGTGGATGTTGAATCTTTTGCAAAATCTTGATATTATGTCGCATTCATTGATGATGTATCAAGATACATGATGACGTATAAACAACCTCATTCTTATGATGAGCTAAATACCCCTTATTGTTCTTGCCAACCACCTCAACCATGCCAATTTGTTTATTTTTTAGAAGCAATAATTGTCTACTTTTTATAAATGGTGTATAAATCTTTATTTCTTAAATTGATTGGAATTAGCTCACTAATGTTGATATAATGGTATAGACTTTGAGTAATTGTGTAGGGCTTATGCATGGCCTATGAAAGGAGTGGACTTCAAGCGGTTGAAGTCAGAGCGTTGGAAGTTGGGGCACCAAAAATTTAGGCATGCATAGTGGAAGACTTCTTTTAAAGCATTATGTTATTTTTGTTAAGACTATTTTAGACTTTACAACTCCACTCAGAGCCTTTATTATGTTTTATTTCATGAACACCAGTTAGTTGTAATTATGTTTAAGACTTTTTCAATGGCATTTACCCGCCATTTACAAATTAGGATTTTATAGTAGTGAGTATATATATGTAGTGGTCAAAATGAAGACAGATGGTTATGATATATTTTGGATACTATTCAGTTATGTTTTCTATGTTATTATGTAACGCCTCGCCATGAACACCTTAGAGAACAACACATCCATGCTATACAAACAAGATATATATAGTTTTTTTAATGATAGAAATAACAAAGTAATGTTTAACAAATCAATACACATCATTAAACTATCAACTTGTTGCTCTAAAGTTCCATGGTTGCATTACTTGACAAATCAAATAACATAATCTAACATACATCATTAACTAACCTTAGTAGATCATTCTAAATCTATTACATTAAATGAATAAATATTTAATCTCCATATCATGGCATCAAATAAATAATCAACATGATCAGGATTACATGTGCATCTACAAAAGTCTATACATATGAGTTCATCATTACATCATTACAATTTCACCTTTTGATTACATCTGAATACATTCATTATGCATTGACTGATACACAGGCAAGTACATGAATACAATATCTATCTCCTCAACTGGTACAAGCTCTGATGTCTGATACACAAGATACATCCTCCTCGCACATGAACAATGACAAGGGAAAAACCAATGGATATAAAAGCTCTTCCACCCGACCATGTGGAACCCTAAGTTCCACCCCCGAGCTAGGAGTTAACATAAGGTCCCACTGCAATAGACAATTAGGTAGACCATAGATTATAAGGAACAAGGACAACACTTGACTTCAACAACACAAGTCAACAACTCAACAGCACTTCCAGAGGCAAACACAAAAAAATGGGAGAGTACAACTAGGGAATGCTAGTCTACAGGAGGGAGGAGTGTCATCACATGGCTTGTCATGGGTTGTCCTTGTAAAAGTTTAGTTTTATAGTTAGGAAATATTTTAGTCCTATTTTATTTTTACCAAATTAGATTGTTTTTGAGATTTCAATTTTATTTACCTAAGACATCTCAACACTCTTCAAAAATTAAATTTTCAATTATTGGAATGCAATTTGTCTATACAACCAATACCTAATTAACAAAAAAAATTACAACTAAACAAATACTATATACAACCAATAGCTAATCAACATTACAACTAAACAAAGACTATAATAACAACACTACAAGGCAAGTACTGGCCACTACCTGGCACTTGTTTAAGTAATAATAGGAAGTACTTTTAGACAACATGATTTTAATTATTTTAATTAATGTAATATTGTGGTTTACTAATAATTTTGGGTGCATTCATTTAATAAAAGTATGTAGTTTAGCTCCATTTAATTAGTTAAGAAATATTTTAGTGAAATTAGGTTATTTATGTGTAGAACCCTAAAGTATAGTAATAATACTAATCTTTTATAATTTAAAATACATTAAAATATTGTAAGTTTGAAGAATAAAATAAAAAATATAATTAAATTCATGATACTATAGATTTTAAAGTTTTGACTAAATAAAATAAATAATCTAATTACATAAAATAAAATCTGTAGAATACTAAAAACTAAATTAAAATTATATTACTTTTAACTAATGAAGCAAAACATTAATTGCCATCCATTTAGGCATGACTTAACTAGTGGGAGACAAAATTTGTGTTCATAATTTGTTTACTTGCCACGTACTCCCTTCAAATCAAAATTCTCTCCGCGTTTATAGTTTTTTGTTGCACTCTCCCGAGAGACAATCCGCAGAGAAGAGGTCATTTTTTTTTCAGCCAATGACAATACAGATAAATCATTTCTAAATATTTTTTTGTTAAAAATTTATCATATTCACATAGGAAAAGTACAAATTTAAATCAAATTTGTCCGACAAGAAAAATAATCCTATCTTTTGATTGGTTTGCAATCAATAGATTAATAACTAGATAAGTTGAACTCATTGCAATAGTACCAAGAAGGCAGGTACTAATAAATGGAACACAATCCGCATTCATCCAAAATAAAATGCATAAATGAAAGGCAATCCTTATGATAGCGTATAGCATAAATAATGAGATGAGTGGAGCGTATAGATTATAATGATTTTAGGTAAGAAATAAAATTACTAACACAATTTTTTTAATATTTTAATTTGAAGCATTACTTTGCAACTATAAACATCTAGCCAGCATTTCAATTTGCAAGAATAAATATCTTAATGTGAGCTGAAGTGGAGTGCAAATAGGAAACAAAGAATCACTTTCTGTGGAATGGTTTTCAGGCAACATTATATGCACACGGTTGACCTACTTAGCCGCATTGGCTATCAAAAGACACCCTAAACTTTATGTTTAAAATACCTGTTAAATCCATGCCGACTGTAAGGATGCATATTCTCAGTGGCTATAAATCTCATATGAATATAGGCTTAGGAGTATATCAGCGATTCTACTCTATGATTTGGATCCTAAAAACATTGCACGCCTCCAGTTTCTCTATTAAACGCCTATGCAAAAAAGTGGCAGATATGGTGAGGTTCGAAAGGTTAAGGAGATTGATGAAGGATAGAGGAGTTATCTAATACTATAGGTAGAAATAAAGCAAGATCTACGATCCTTGCCAACATCATTCTAGTCTATACTAGAAATGAGCACTTTAGAACAGTGTATGGCATCCATCAATGCATGCTGGAAGAGGGATCAATTTTAGATATTATAGTTGGAAATGCTTTGGTAGGCCTACGTGCAAAAAGTAGAAATACAAACAAGATGCCTCAACCATTTGACAAAGTGCCTAAAAGAGAAGATCTATATCATTCATTCAACCCTGAGGAAGGCATCAAATACCTATTTTTCCCCAAAGGAAAAAAAACCATAAAAAGGAAAATGCTGAAATAGCTGAAAACAAGTTCTAAAAATCTATTTAGAGATGACAAAAAGGAAATCTCACAGATGCTATAACCTCAGAAATCACACAAAATAGATTTAGTGATAAAAATTTTAGGGGCTTTCAAGCCAAGGCAATTGGCAAGATTTAAAGACTTTAGAATCAACCAAAATTGGTCAAACCAGAAATAAAATAGATAACAATGGAACCTAATTTCCTTTCGCTTGGCTGGCTGTAAGTAGAATGTTGTTCCAAGCTTCACTCCTCTAGCTCTCCAATCTCCTTCTGTTCCTTCCCCCAAAAATTATCTCCCATCTATTCTCCCTATTTCTCTTTAGAAAGAGATCCCTAAATTCTCTAGAACCTTCTTCCTCCACCTTTTTTTGGAACTCGACACATGATCCTATGCCAACTATTTCCACCTTTCTCCCTCACAAATTGCCACTGATTAAATTTATCATATTACAAGGTGACTTTTATTTTATTTATTTCAATGCTTACAATGTTTTTATTTTATGACAATTTATAAATTTATTTTTATAGTCATTTAACAAATCATATATTTGTTTATTTATTTTATCAATTTACAAATCAATTAAATTATTTATAACTAATAACCACCTTTTCAATTTTGGTATTAATTTTATTTACAACTATACAAAATAGTTTTATTTTTATTTTTATTTATTTAATTTTTAATATATATTTGTTATATAACAACTAATAATTATTCATAAATCTCTTTAATAATCATTAATCAAATTTATCTATTTATATACCACAATTAACCAATCATAAATCCTACAATTCTTAACATTACTGGACCATCAAGCATCCAGAGAAAGCAAGACGGCAACCCATAGAGACAAACGAAACTAACGACAACGACTAGGGACCCTATGCTAATTCCCATCAACAGTTCCATTAGCTAGGGCACGCTCAGACTTGCTAGTTCAGGTGGAGTCGATGCCCGGTACCTACAGCCTACAACAAACCACAAGGTTAAACATATATATATACAAACATGAAGTCATGCACACAGTGAACAAAAATCATAGTGTGGTAGGGTACTCAGACATGAGTAATGCAACACTGTTCTGTTCACATAAATACATCAACAATTAAGTATTCAGTTGTCTACAAGAAAGTAGAATAATCAATTACAATATGATCTAGTATAACAATTACTGTTTAAGCATCATAGCCATGATTAAATATCACATTAAACTCGGATATAACATTAATCCATAACATCCAATATGTCCATCAAACTGTAAAGCATAAAATACTAGAAATCAAACATCATCATATCAATAGGTCCATAAACAACTCAACATAATAACAGAGAATCCAATGTCATGATGTCTAATCCTACTATGAATACTATCAGTCTAACAGAAGCAAGGTGAGGGCACTATATATTACACTTTTATGAAATGAATGAATGAATATCACTAGTATTGTTCTGAGTAATTTGTTCTTAGTAATGGGAGTACTGTGAATGGATTTGCTTTGAAGCTGCTAAAGTACCACATGTGATTTGAACTAATAGTAAGAACGCCCAAGTGCTGGCCACTCAAGGGATCATAGAGTAGATAAGTATTTTTATTGTTAATTTTGTTATTTCTATTATGTGCATGTTATGTTTAGATAAATGTTATTCTGTGTTTAGTTATGTTGTGTGTTCTTGCAGGTTGTGTTTTTTTAAGTTACTGATCTCTAAATTTTATTTACTTGAATTTTTGGAGCATCCACTATTTTCGTAAAACTGTTGTTAGCTATTGATTAAAAGATGTTAGGTGTGCTTTCAGTTAGTAGTTAGTTGTTAGTAGTTAGTTGCCTTCATTTTAGTTCCATAGTTAAACTGCAATTGTTGATTTTTAGATAGTTTACATGCTTTCTAGAATAAGGATTTGAATTCTTTCTATCTTAAATAATTTCATGCTTTTCAGTTTAATTTCTATTTTCAAACTTTACAAAAATTCAGAAAATCTGCACTAAGTGAGATGTCCAAAATATCCCCTATTGCATACAGTCTTTGGACACTTCCCAGTTGACATAATTGATATATTTTTCAACTAAAGTGTTAGGACCTAATGACAACCTGTCAATACACTTGGACTTATTTTATGAATGCAAAATCTAAAGTTTTCACTAAGTTTAAAGAATTTAAGGCCTTAGTTGAGAAGCAAATAGATTGTAAAATAAAGGTGTTGAGATTAGATAATGGTGGTGAGTATTGTTCAAAGGAATTTGATGAATTTTGTAAGCATGCAGGTATTGTGAGATAGAAAACAACACCTTATACTCCCCAACAAAATGGGGTAGCAAAAAGAATGAACCGAACCTTAATGGAAAGAGCTAGGAGCATGTTAAGCAGTGCTAAGCTAGATTAGTGTTTTTGGGTTGAGGCTCTAAGTACTTCTTGTTATTTAATCAATAGATCTCCTTGCTCTATTCTTGAAGATAAGACTCCTTATGAAATGTGGTTAAAAAGAAAACCTTTTGTTTCACATTTAAGGATATTTGGTTGTGAGGCTTTTGTTCATGTGCCTAAAGAGAAAAGAACTAAACTGGATCCAAAAGCTCAAAAATGCATCTTTGTAGGTTATGGTGAGAATGTAAAAGGTTACAAACTTTGGAACCCTCTAACCAAGAAAATGATTTTATCTAGAGATATTATTTTTAGAGAGTTTAGAGCTTATGAAGGTGAGGAACAATCAAAGGAACAAGAAAAAGGAAAAATAGTGCATTTTGAAACAATTACAAATAAGCAGGAAGATGCACATGTTGAAGAACAACTAGATGAGTTTGGGAATGGAGAGGAAGAAGAGAGTTTAGGAAGTTCAGATAATGATGTTCAGGATGAGCATACAAAAAAACATACAGAGCCTCTTACTCCTACTATAAGAAAATCCACAAGGCAATGGAATCCAATTGACAGGTATATCCCTCCTAATTTTCGTTGTATATTTTCTTTATTGAGTACTAATGATGAACCTAGATCTTTTAGGGATGATCTTTCTTCAGAAGAAAGTGAGTCTTGGTTGCAAGTTATGCATGAGGAAATGAATTCCTTGGACACTTGTGACACTTGGCATCTTGTGCATTTTCCCAAAGGAAGAAAGCCCATTGGTTGTTAGTGGGTTTATAAAAAGAAAATTGGTGCAGATGGTAATCTGGAAAGGTACAAGGCTAGATTAGTAGCCAAGGGCTACTCCCAGAGAGGGTGTTGATTTTAATGAAATTTTCTCTCCAGTTGCTAAGTTAACTTCTATTAGATTCCTTTTGTCTATTGCTGCAAATTTTGATTTTGAGATAGAGCAAATGGATGTTAAAACTGCTTTCTTGCATGGGGATCTTGAAGAGGAGATTTATATGAGGCAACCTGATGGTTTTTTTTTAAAGGGAAGGAAGACTTGGTTTGCAAATTGAAAAGATCTTTGTATGGTTTGAAATAGTCACCTAGAATGTGGTATCAGAAGTTTGATGCTTTTGTATTGAAAGTTGGTTTTGTTAGAAGCAAAGATCATTGTGTTTATCTTAAGATTATTGATGATCAGGTTCTAATTATTGTCTTGTATGTTGTTGACATGTTGTTTATTGGAAACAACAAGGAAATGGTTAGAGAGATTAAAACCCAGCTTTGTAACTCTTTTGATATGGACTTAGGGGCTGCAAAATACATTCTTGGAATGGAGACCAACAAGGATCGTGTTCACAAAAAACTATGGTTAAGTCAGAGTAAGTATGTTGATACGATTTTGCAAAGATTTAATATGCATGATTGCAAACCAATTAGCATTCCTTTCCCTGTTGGTACTAAGCTGAAATTAGACATGTCCTACCACTAATGATGCTTTTGAACAGATGTTTAATGTTCTTTATGCTAGTGTTGTTGGCAGTTTAATGTATGTAATGGTTTGCACTAGACCAGATATTGCACAAGTAGTGGGAGTTTTAAGTAGGTTTATGTCTAACCCTGGTAAAGAACATTGGACGTATGTTAAGAGGGTGTTTAGATATTTGCAAGGAACTTCTGATTATTTTTTGTTTTATCATGGTATTGATAGTGTTGATAGATTATTCGACATACAGGGTTTTGTTGATTCAAATTGGGCAGGTGACTTGGATAGTCGAAGGTCCACAAGTGGATGTGTTTACTTTGTTTGGAGCTGCGGTAAGTTGGATGAGTAAGAGGCAACCCATGGTTGCTTTGTCTACTATAGAAGAAGAGTATATGGCTGCTACACATGCCTCCAAAAAGGTAGTTTGGTTACAGAGACTTGGGAAAGGTATTGGTTTTTATTATAGGATAGTAAGACTTAATTGTGATAGTTAGAGTGCCATTTGTTTAGCCAAAAATCCTATGTATCATGCTCGTACTAAGAATGTTGATGTTCAGTATCACTTTGTGTGAGAAATGGTTGAGAATGGTAAGGTTTTGATTGAAAAAGTTGACACTTTGGTTAATGTTGCATATTATCTTACGAAGCTAGTTACTACAGATAAGTTCACTTGGTGCAGGAAGGCCATTAGCCTTGATCACTGTACTTGATTTAGAGTTTGAATTATATCATATAGAGTTATTGCAACGTATAATGTTAAGTGGGAGAATGTTGGGATAAGTTGCCATTAACTTGCAATCATAACCAATTCATGTGTCTCCAAAGTTCTTGGAATGTGTTCCCCAACACATTAAGACTTTGAGAGATTAATTATTTATTAATTATATCACTTTGACTTTTTCAATTAAGTTCTAAATGGATAATGCCAAACTTGGATGCCCACTTTGAGATGGGAGCCATGAAGACTTTGTTGACTTCTCCTAAGTCTTAAAATAGAGTTTGATAACTCCTAGTGAGTGGGAGATAGACTTGGGGCTTATTTTTAGACTTGGAGTTGTGTTTTTTTATGTACATGAGTGGATAATCTTGAGACACCTTACATGGATATAATGTTGGAGTTAACTACAGTGTTAGAGATGCATGAATTGGATATTGCTTGCATGTGGTCAAAATAGCTTGCGTGTACTTGCATGTTGTTGCATGTCGATGCACGTTATTACATGTTGCTCATATGGACTTGCATCTTGTTGCATGTTGTTGAATGCCACTCCTATGGACTTGTATGACCTTGCATGTTGTTGCATGTCACTTGCATGTGCTTGCATATTGTTGCATGTCACTTGCATGTTGTTGCATGTCATTCCTATGGACTTGTATGACCTTGCATGTTCTTGCATGTCAGTTATATGACCTTGCATATAGTTGCATGTTAGTTTTGTGAGATTACTTACAGAACACTCCAACTCTAAAAACTTGCAAGATGGTACATCTTAGTGATTTAGGAAATGGGTATCAATTGCATGTTGTTGAAAGTGCTTGCATGTCAGTTTTAAGATATTACTTGCAAGACACTCCAACTCTCAAAAGATGCAGGATGATACATCTTAGTATTTCAAGTAATGGGTATCAGTTGCACATTAGATCCAGTGTTTGCATGTCACTTGTATGTATAGAACAAGATATTTCAGAATAACCTTGGGGACATTAATATTACATGTTGTTTGCATGAAATTGATGTGTCTTGGTCACTTTAGATATCAGAAACTCATTGGGAAAATATGGACTCCCAAATGGAGGAGTTTTTGATGTTGCTTTTATTTGGTAATAAGTTTGATGTTGGGATAGCTATATTTAGCCATCTTGGGTGCCCACATCATGAAGGGGAAGTTAACTCAAAGCTTGGACTTTGTTTGAGTTTAGTCTTCTCAATTTAAGTGAGCTTAATTTTTGCATGAGCTTTGGAAGCTATGTTATCAATTATAATTTATTATAATTTGAGTTTCAAGCTTTTGAATTAAGAAGCTTCTGCATTAAAAGAGGGTTTTTTATTTAATTGTAAACCCCATACATTTTCCAAAGAGTTGATTTGAAGAAAAAAGACTTAGAAGAAAAAAGCAAAAGTTTTTGTAAAAGACTTAGAGAAAAAAGCAAGAAGCTTTTTTGTGAAGTGCATCAAGGACTTAGAGAAATTTCAGTATTGAATTTAATCTTTTCAAAGAGATTTAATACAAGCAGGAAACATCTTTGAGTGTGAAGTTTTTGTAAAAGACTTAGAGAAAAAAACAAGAATCTTTTTTGTGAAGTGCATCAAGGACTTAGAGAAATTTTAGTGTTGAATGTAATCTTTTCAAAGAGATTTAATACAAGCAGGAAACATCTTTGAGTGTGAAGTTTTTTTCCCAAAAGGGTTTCTCCACGTAAATAAAGTGCAAGATTTTTCTCTTCTCTTCTCTTCTCTTCTACATTGGATTGAATGTGTAAATCAATTGTTCATTAATTGTTACAGATTAATCTTTATTTTAGCTTTGCATACACAAAATTTTAAAGTTTATAGCAGCAGTTCTACCTTCATTTTCAACACAATTTCCCAAGTCTATTTTTTCTCAATTTGCATCAATTCTTCTTCTATAGCTTTGATCCAGTGCTCATATTTGCATGCTTTAGTCACTATTTTAGGTTCTATTTTAGACAATAAGCACACATTTACTTGTTCATCTACCATAGCACATACTTGGGGGTCTTAGGAATCCTTTCTGGAGCATATTCTTCATTATCTTGCTTCTTCTTTTGCTTTTCTTCTTCTCTGCAAGGGAACTCATCAGATTCATATCCTTCTATTAGCACTGAACTTTGATATGGTTCTTCATCCACTTTGACATTTGTACCTTCCACTATTGTTTTTAGCTTCTTGTTGTAGCACCTGTAAGCCTTGCTGGTGCAGGAGCACCTAAAAGAATACCTTGGAGCAAGAAGACAAAACATGACCATGGAAGGAACCTATGGAACAAATGAAGTCAATTGGGACACCTTACAACCAATTATGGCATGTTGCAATATTCAAAATGATGTAATAGTTAAATGTCCTGAGGGTCCTGGTAAGGACCCTAGGACCAAAAATGATGTAAGTTGGGCCAATAGTGCCCCTAGTGTCAAATATAGGTGTCCAAGGATAGGAATAAGGCTTAATGAACCTAATAAAATCAAACATAGTGAATCAATAAGGTAGAAGTTCATTAAATAAGGAAAAAATTCACTAAACCAAAGTTCAGAAATTCAAATTTTTGAATTATGCATTTGGGCGGGAAAGTCAATTTGAGTAGTTTCTTTGTGGTTAAACCAACTCCAACCGATGGGGATTGGTTAAGGAAGTTAGAACAGAAGTTATGTAAGCATGCCAAGGCATTTGATGTACGGACAAGTATCTTGGAGGCTTGTTTTTGGTATGGCAGGCTAGGAAATAACAGAAATTTTAGTTTTCTTGCATTTTTCCTTCTCATTTCTGTTGATTCTTTGGTTGTTGGTGTTTGGCAAGTATTTTAGATTCTCATCTGACAATAATAGACCCTTTTCCATGCTTTGAGAAGGTTTTATAGATAGTTCATTACTGTTTATACTGACTGTCATAAAAAACAGCAAACTGTTCTGTGTGTTTTGAGAGGTGGCAATGTATCTTTGGGCCTTCCCATGAATGTATGACCTTGATTCTAATGGGATAGGTCCTTTATAACATGTATACTATGATTCTTTAACCTTTGCAAGGTAGGAGGAGTTCAAACTAGAAGGTGATCACCATTTGAAGTCAAGGATTGCTTGTGGAAGAGCATTGAAATGGTGGCATGGTTATAGCAGCTGGAGATCCGTCTTAACAAGGTGACTTTTTTATGATTGTTATTGTTTAATATGGTCAAGGACATGGTGTTAGACCTTTGAATGAGGTCTGGAAGTGATTAGAGGTGGGAGATCTAGCAAGCCCTAGGTTTTGAGGCCTAGAAATGAGGTTTTTGTATTTCAAACCTTAAATGTGCAAACCACCTGATAAGACCTAGAAAATCCTTGGTTTTGAACCCTTTCCTAAGAATTTTTTTAGGTTTTAAGTGTGTGGGACAAGTTTTTCATAGGGTTCCTTTGTAAAATGGTCAATTTAGGCCTTGTAGGAAGGCAGCAAGGTGTTACAACTGTCATATTTGGTCCAAAACAATAGTAGGTGAGTTTGGGATATGTTTTAGAATGTGATAGAGGGTATCCAAATCAATCATTTTTTTTAGAGTGTTTTGGGAAAGTTGAGAGAAAAATGCAAATTAGTTGCTAAACATGGCTACTAGGATTAGGCCTATTCAAGTGGAATTGTCAAGAACCAAGCAAAATGGTGGATGAAACCTATTGAATCTTGTTGGTTGGGGTAGGTTGAGACCCTAGAAGGTACAATATTTCATCTAAGAAGTTGGAATCCAAATTTGAGCCCTTTGGTGGAGTTTAAGGCAACGAAAAGACTAGTAAGTCTTAATGGTTGAAGCCCACTATTGTTTCAAACCTTTTGATCTTGTCAAATTAACCTTGGAGACCTGACACCTCTGCATCACTTGCTCTTTGTGGAATATCCAAGGAAGATTCCTTCATCTGATCTTCTATCAAACTTTCCCAAGTTTTATTCATCTCTCCTAATGTAGCACTTGCTTCCAAACACTCTAAAATATTTTACAGTAGGAGTTCTTCCATACCATAGTTCATATGGAGTCTTTGAAATTTTGACCCTTGCTTGCACTCTAGTTTGTATGCAGACTGCAGTGTGAATAGCTTCTCTCCAATAGATATCCAGTAGATTTGCTTCTTTCAACATTATCCTTGTTGCTTCCTGAAATGTCCTATTCTTTCTTTCCACAACTCCATTCTACTGAGGAGTTCTAAAGGCTGACAAATGCCTTTTTATTCTTGTTGGCGAGCAGGATTGTACTTGTTATTCAGATTTGTGAAGCTCAGTAATCCTATGTAACATGGGATCAAACTCAAGCTATGGGTGACCTATGGTGAGCCTAAACCTCTAGATTATGGGTTGTTTCCCTTAAAATATTTAATTAGATCTATGACTTTAGGTGTGAAAAAAGGGTTAAAAATGTCTTCTGAAAGTACTAAAACTGTAACGTAAAAATAGGGTGATGCACCTAAAATTGATTTAAAAGTTGGCAATCTAACTCACAATAGATCTCAAAAATATATATCCACACAAAACCACTTTCAGTAATTTCACCACAAAAATAATTCTAAGGGAGGCTGAAAAGACTTTCTTCTTGAAGGAAAAGGATTTTTCACAACAAAAAAGAAATTTCTCCAATTGCACAACCTAAGACCTCTGATTTTCAAAGCTATCTAACACATGCAAGAATAAATGAGACAATGATTTTAAAGGTTTTGATGTTTAAACACAATAAAATCTCATCAAATCATTCTCAAAGCTATATTAATGGAAAGGTAGACACTTGATTTGGCTAAAAAATAAAGGAAATAATTTGCATAAAAAGACAAAGTATAGAACCTGTAACATGTAATCTCTATAAATCTGCAAAAGTGAGTTACAAAACCTTCTTTCTCTCTCAAAGTGTAAAGAGCAAAAAGGGTAAGAACTTGAAAAACATAAGTTTTTCATACAATATATAATCTGCTCTCTCCAAGAGACCTAGAAAGGTCAACTGCAGTCAACTGCCTCTAAAAATAAGCTCTCCAAATTGATCCACGAGAAAACAATGAAATCCTTAAAAATAAGGGCCAAAACTATCCCAAAATGAGAAAAAATAGCTCCAAATTGCTCCTCTCTATGTGTTTGACCAAAACGTTCACTAAAACTCTCTAATTTGTCCTCCAAACCATGCAAAAAGACTCCAAAGCCTTCAGTTAACACAACTCCTCCATTTTTGTATGATTCTGTATTGCAAATGATGTGGGCAAGAAATAAAGTAATTATGAGATAATTACTCTATTATGAGTTACACTTTGCCATATCTCTATGATTTTACAACTTGTGACAAAATAATAAAGTAATTTATAAAATATTACTTTATTACTTGTTTACATTTATTTTGAGTTGTAAAAACATGTAAGAATGAATGAAAAGAAATCAATCCCTTATCTCTCCCTTTTGATTTACATGATTTGCACGATTGCATTAACAATGATGCCAAGAAAACTAGGTCATCATGCATGCAAAAGATAAAAAATATTCCTCCCCTTATGTCTCCCATGCAAAAATAGATCATCTCATGAAAAACAACACCTTATTTCTCCATTCAATCACACATCATACATATGTATACAACCTTATTACTCCATGCATAGAAGAAGAACACACATGCATCATAAGTGCATACAAGGTATAAAAATATACCACCTTATCACTCCATGCATATCAACATGATATTTACCCAATGTAAATCCATGCATATTCTTTGACTTCATAATGCAATTATTACCTTATCCCCATTTATGCCTTTCTTCATACCTTTGAATAATTACCTTCACTAACTTTAATAATCATATGTCCTTTGGCAAAAATGAATATAAGGCATTTGGCCTTGTCTTCATGTTGTCGATCCTTAGGGGAAAAAAGAAAAAAGGCTTAAGCCTTACCTCGACATGATTTTTACATTTGACTTTGCAAAGAATATTAATGAAAAGACAAAAGGGATCTCAGCCTCACAGGCCCTTGTGGCTTGATCATTAGGTCTTAAGACTTAACAAGTCTTGACCATGACATGAGATAAGGTAATGATTTATCTTTTTGGAAAGTCAAAAGAAAAATGAGAAAAGATGAAGCCACCATCGACCAAAAGGAAGTTTCAAACCCTAACTCATCATTTTGATGCTTGTCATTCACTTGAGCTCTCACTATGTTGACTCCATGCTCAGCTAGGGTTTGATGGTATTCTCACTTTTCTCTACAACTCTTGGGCTTACTCAGTCAATTTACTCTGCATTTTTTGTCATAAGAATGAAAGGTGAGCTCTCTGTGTAAAAAACTAGGCCATTTTCTTTGATTTTCTATGACTATATCTTCATTTGGGCCATGGCCATATGGTTTTCTAAGCATTTTATGAGTTCTGTATTCCATTTTCTCACTGTGGTTTCTTCATTTCTCTGTATTCCTCCTTTCTTGGCATCGATCTCCTGCACTTTTGAGGGTTTTAAAAACAATACATAGGCCCACGGCCTGTGGCTTCTCCTCCATTGCAAATCACAAGGTAAGGTCCCATTCTTGCTTCACCATTTAGATTTCTTTTGATTGTATACTTTACTCTTGGCAAGGGTTTTGAAGAAATGACATGGGTATGTTACATTTTTTGAAGGAAAGGTCCTTCCTGGTCATGACCATGACTGTATTTTCTTTTCTTTGACATGGGTATGTTACATTTTTTGAAGGAAAAGTCCTTCCTATTCATGGCCATGACTGTATTTTCTTTTCTTTGACTTCTTTCATTTGCAAATATGAAAATATAAGGGTTTGAAAAATATGTTATATGGGTTTTCACTTTTATTGCAAAAAAAACATCTCCTCTAGTCATGGCCATGCTATACTCCTTTTGTATCTTGATTTCTTTGAGAAAGAAAAAGAACCCATGAAACCGTTTAACTTGCATCATTTTTGAAAGGTTACTCTGGTTCATTTAGCATAAGAAGAAACAAAACCCTCTGTAAATATGAAGAAAAACCACAAGGGTTTCAAAAAAATGATATGGGTATTGCAAATTTATTACAGAAAATTTCTTCTTGGCAATGACCTGTAGCTCTTCTTTTCTCTGTGCATATATTTCCTATAAATCCGCTATTAGATGCATTTCTGAGTGTACTCTTTTGTTTTAAAAGTTTGGCTTATCCTTATTCTTTGTCTGCAATTTTGTATAAAAACCCCATATGGGTTTTGCTCTGTGTTGGGACTTCTTTTATCATTTCTCTGACTGTCACTTCATTATGCAAAAAGTGATAAGGGTTTGCAAAAAATAAGCATTCAGGTGACAATACAAACTGGGCATCATTATTTTGTATATGCAAGAAAAAAAAGACACATAAAACCCCTCATTCTTTGTTTACAGATATATCTCATTCTGTATCTTGATGTATGAAAGAAATGGTATCTTGTGAACACTGTATCTTTTCCTTCTTTGCATCTGGTACATTTGAAGTAGCAATATACTCCAATGTTTATGCTTCTTCTCCTTCTGCACGACATGAACATTCTGAACTATTTCTTCTATATGCTACCTCCTGTAGCTTTATTATTCATGACTGTTCCCTATATATGATGTTCCATTTTAGCATAAGGATGCTATGTCTATATGTTGTTCCTTTTTAATCAATGTGTAGCTGTATCTTTTATACTGATAGATTTGTACTTCCTATCCTTCATGCTATTTGTTCATTACCCTTCTTTGTACTTCTTCATATGAGCATGGCTCATGATGTCATGATAACAACATATGATGGCAATATATGATGTCCTTGATGCTCTTGCTTATTCAATTCCATAGCATGACCATTCTTTCCTATTTTGTATGACTGTACCTATTGATAATTCATGACTACCACCTCACACCTTATTTAAAACAAGAATGGAACAGTACCTTATGTTTCTACAATGTATCTTGGAACCTGGACATGAACACTATTCATTCTTTAAAACAATTGTTGCTCCTCTTCTTTGCATCCTGTAATAGTATCTTTCATTTGTTGATGTTACATTTCAGAGCCTCTGTCAGTTAAGATAAGGTTTAAGGTCTTTTTTCTGGTATCTGTTACTGAGTATGACATAATGCATACCTTTTCCTATCCTTGAAAAAGTTGATACATTTATGATATAAAATCACTGCTCATTCTGTAGCATGTGTATGATGAAGCATTTTGAAAATTGATTATCTAATCTTGACAAGTTCTTTTCTGAAGTGAGCATAGTTTATAAGAGCAACTGATCTTCTTCACTTCTCTTATGATGACTTCACTCCATTTGCTATGTTGATTGTTCCAATACATAACATCTCTTGAATAGTGTACTTTATTTATTGCAATCTAATGTCCTTCTTGGGTGAATAAGAAGGAAGCATGCTGGGATCTACCCTTGTGGTAGCCACATTTTCTCCACATGCTTTAATGTCTTCAAATCAACAACATTACTTTTCCTATACCTGCACAATGAACAAACAAGTTAGCATAAAACATACCTCTTGAAGTTGATTGATCTCTCTCATGATGATCTAATTTATTGCACATGTCTGATTTAGATCCAATCACATTAATGCATAATATTTGTAAGTTTTATATGTTTGTTGATAAAGCATATGATGAATCTGCATATCCGGAGCTTCTAACAGGACTTTTCTCCAATTTTGCAGGTCCACTATCCTGTTTAGGAGCATAAGATGAAGAAATGAAGATCAAGCTGTGAGATAGGAGAGTCAACCTTCAATAAGGCAATGATGGATATCCATTTTCCTCATGTGTTCTTTTTCTTTTCCTTTATCCACAGATGTATAGCTTGCACAATGTTTGCATTAGCTCAGTTTAGTCACTCCCATGGTTTGTGTGGGAAACATTTAAACATTTTCTTAAATATGATCAGTTACTTTACCTTATGCAAATGATTTGTGTATACTTGATTTTTGAATCAAATGCATAGGATAGAACAACTGAATCTGATTTGAACATTGTTTAAACATGATAATGAAATGATAGCTTATAAATATTTTCCTTCACATTGAATTGTGATATTTGAATAATTCAATCACATCATAACTGAAAGATAAAACTTGTTAGATACATGTCATTCATTGAATGTCTGATCTCTTATCATTTAGATAAAACTTCGCTTGTAGGGATGGTTTGACAGTTCTGATTGGACTATCACATTATCTTGACAAATGATCCTTTGTTGATCTCTTGCCAAGATATCATGCATTCAACTGATTTATCATACACTTAAAAATTTTCTTTTATTCCCTCTATGACAACTGCAACTCAGGCCTTTCTAAATTAGGTTTGAACATAATTTAGTAACATTTTTTGGCGACCTCTCAGGGGTGTTTCCCTAGTAAACAAAACAGAACCAGTAGCCTTGCAATTCCATTGGGCATATTAGTCTTTTTCTGCCTGAAACTTTGAAAACTTCTTGTAACTCAAACTAATAGAAAACTACAGCAGCAAACTGAAACTAAAATTGAAACTATTCTAACCTATTTAAGACATGGCTAGAAAAATGTACATATGCACTTCTTGGAAAACAAAAACAAGACTGAAACAAAATGTGCAAAAGCACTTATTTGCAGCAAAAAGTTGTTTGTCTAGTAACATAACTTGAGGTGAATCCCATTGACAGGGACTAGCAACAACTCTCCATCTAACCTTGCAAGCTGAAATGCATTGTGTTGCTTGCATTCTGTAATGATGTACACGCCATCCCACATGGCATCAAACTTGGTGTGCTTACCAGGTTTGCTCTTTAATTCATCCCATTTGAATACCAAATCTCCTTCTTTAAAGATTCTTGGCACTGCCTTTCTGTCAAATGTCCTCTTCATTTGGGCCTGATGTATCTCTAAGGTTTTTAAGGTGTCTTTTCTAATTTCTTCCAACTCCATTAACTGTGCACGTCTTACCTCCATTGGTTGTTCCTCCAGCAATTCCAGCTCTTTGATGTAACTTAGAGTTGGTAACTCCACTAAAATTGGTAGTTTGGCTTCTTTTCCATAAGTTAGAACATGTTGGCAAGAGACACTGTTAGGCATATTAGGTGTTGTCATTGATGGCAACTAAATCCATCTTACACATCTGCATTGTATCATCTATTCATACTAGATGTCAGATTGCAAATTTGACTAAGTCCAGATAGACAGGAACAGGGCATATGACAGGGTTCAGCATTTTGGTCTACATTTCTCCACCGGTAATCATGTTGTGCTACAGATCTGAGGAAATGATAAGGGATGTTAGGGCTACCCAAATCCAATATTTTAGCCTCTAGTGATGAAGGGATTGAAAGTTACATGCATCTGAGTATTGGGTTCTGATTAAACAGTTTAGTCCGGTGAAGAACAGGCTGACTTGGTGTTTGATCCTTGTGCGGATTGAAAGAAGTGATTGGTTGAGTAATGTATGAGATCCAGTGGTATTAGTCGATATGTGTGATGACTTGAATACATAGGTTTTGGTTTGCATTGATGTTTGTGCATGGATTCAGCTGATAAAACAATGATCTTGAAAGTCTTTAAGTTTTCTTGAGGCCAACTGTAGTTGATGCAATTTCATGTTGCAAATATATATACTCAATGAATGCGAGCATTTTGAGGCATGGTTGTGTGAATATGAAGTCAGAGGTGCGAAGGGTGACAGTATCAAGTGTGAAGTAGAGATCTGATCCTCTAATTATCACATAACAGTGAAATAGGGTAGAAAAAGATGAAGTGTGTGAAGTCAGTGTATTGAGCTTAACCAAAACTATAATTTTGCATTGTTAGATGCTATTCTTTAGTTCAAACATTCCAGTGAACTTTTGTAATTGATTTGTAGGTAGTGAGCCTCTTTGAGCAGTGAGCTCTGGGTAGTGTGCCTGAAGGCATGTGCCTTTCCATTTGTAAAATTTTTAATAGAGTATAAATTTCTTGTGTGTTAACCCCCACCATGGTTTTTCCCTTAAATGGGTTTCCACGTAAAAGTCCTAGTGTTCATGTGTTGTGATCTTGTTGTTTCTATTCTTGTGTTCATGCTTCTTTCTTTTGGATGTATGTGGTAAATTATTAAAGGAACAAAGTAATAAGTTTTGCAGAACACCGATTCATCCCCCCCTCTCAGTGTTCCTTATTTTCAACAATTGGTATCAAAGAAAAGTTCCTTAGAAGAAGTTTAACAACTTGAGGAAGATCTGAGAAGGTGTTTGCAATGGGTTCTTTCAAGCATTCTGATGGTATCAATCAATAACTTCAAGTAGCCTTAAATGATCTTGACTTGTCCAGAACAGAAATCAGAGATATGCAAGAGAACCTTAAAGATGCTGAAGATTTCATTGAGACCTTAAAAGGACATATGAACAAATCTAATGAAATGAGAAAGGAGCTACTTCATTAGCTAGCAAATCAGAATGAAGACAATGACATGGATGAGGCCCTGAAGGAGAAGACAAAGGAATGTGAGAAGTTAGCAAAAGAAGTTGTCCTAAAACATGAGATGGAATCTGGGGTGATGAGGCTATCCAAGGAAATTGAAGAAAGGAAGAAGACTGAGGAAAAATTGAATCAATCTCTAAAAGAAAGAATAGAAGAGTGATGCAGATTGGACAGAACAATTGGTCATCTATAATCTAATCTACAAGAAACTAGAGATAATGAAGATCAACTTGAAAGACAAATTGTCATTCTCAAACATGACCTAGAAGTTGCAAATGAGTACAAAGAAAAGTTTAAAATAAGCTCAGCTAAACTTGAGGTGCTTCTTGAGAGTCAGAAGAAGGCAGATGATAAGCATGGTCTAGGATTTGAGAAAGGAGAAAGCTTTGGATCTAGTCAAAGAAATCTTGAAGCAAGAAATCAAAGAAGGAATCCTAGAAGACCCCCGGTAAGACAACCTATTGCTCAAAGGTATCCATCTTTTAATGGCAATTGTTTTAAATGCAATAAGTATGGTCATAGAGATAATCAATGCAGAAGTCAAGTGAATCAAAATGCATCATCCTTTTCTAGTCAATGCTTTAATTGCAAAAGGATAGGTCATAAGGCTGAGGAATGTAGAAGTGGATTAAGGAATCCTCCTAAGAACAAACAAGTTTTCAATGGAAGAGGTTTTACTTGCAACAAGTTTGGGCATATGGCAATGCAATGCAGATCTAAACCTGGTCCAACATGTAATTGTCAGAGAAATAAGATTATATGTTTTAACTACAACAAATCTGGACACATTGCTAAATTTTGTAGAAGCAAAAAGGTGAACTCACAGGCAGGAAGAATAGAGCAGAAGATGGATAAAGGCAAAGGCAAACTAGATGTGAATGAGATTCAGAAAGAAATGAATAAAACATGGGTGAAGAAAGATGCAAAGAATGAAGGTGATAGGTCCGCACTGGAATCCAGTGCTGATAATTCCTCTAAGAATTGAAATGGGAGCTCTGGCTAAGGGAGAGTTGCATTGAAAATCTAATTCCCCCTGCTAGTAAGTTGGTACCTAAATCTGGCACAATGAATGAAGATAAAGAAGCCTATTACAGATCTGTTGAAGCAAATTCTAGAAGAAAAGAAGCTAATGCGATTGATTGCAGAGCAATTGAAGATTGAATGTATGCAGAAACAGTATAACCGGATGTATTAGGGAAGAATATTTATTACAATGAAGAATTAGGTTTTGTAGAGGATAAAAGATCATTCATTCAAATACTTGAATCACTTTGCATTCGAAGAAAATAAGGAGAAGAGTGCCTGAGCTAAAATTCTAGAAAATTGAAGTGCGAAGAATGAATTCAACAGCTAACCCTAAATCCATGAAGAAAAAGGTATTTCTCTGTGAATCTTTGAACTTGTAATCTTTGAAATGGCTACTCCTCTGGTTGTGAACATCACTGAGTAGCCTAGGCCAAAGTTTAAGACACATCCTTTCAAATACACTGAAGTCAATCTAATGGGAGCATTTTCTGGGGTTCCATATGGAGTTCTGCACATAGAGGATATTACGGCTTATATTCACGTGCCTCTAGAGGAGCATGGTGACTCAAGGTTTGTTGATCTATTCTTGAATCACGTAAAAGGTGATGATTTTGAGCTTAAACCAGAATACAAATTCCTGAAAGATAAGAAGTTCATACAATTTGTTGAGTTTCCATGTTTTGTGGAGGACGAGTGGGTCCGGTATGTCTTGAGCCATATCCATGATGAGTTTCTATGGTTGAATCATCCTTTCAAAATCACAAAGGATGCAATAAGGGCAGTTATAGGACTGAATTCAGCTGGTACCTTGCCTTAGTTGAAGGCTGTGAAGAATCAAGAAGTCACCGAGGCAACCGGATCAAAATTTAACAAGAGAGCCATGACTATAAATGACATAGAGGATCATGGGGTCAGATTCGCATCAATGGTGATAGGATACAAGATATATTACTCTAGCAGAGAAAATTTAGTTTCTAGAACAACCATATATGCTACATATAAGATGGTAAAAGAAGGTGCAAACTATGATCTTTGTGAACTGTTGTTGAACCAGCTTGTGGAGAACCCAAGCAAGATAAAGAAGGACAAGAAGTACTCATTCAAGTATGGTACGCTAATCATTTGTCTTTTCTTTTATTTCTTGAGTGAGCTCCCTAGGAATAAGAATATATATTGGCCCAACAACTAACCGGTAGCAGTCCATATTAGAAATCATTTGAGTTGTTTGGGTAGTTATGATGCACAAAAGACTGCACTTTGGGGATTCTTCAAGAATTTCTAGAGTATAATGCAGGCTAGGGAGAGAATACCTAGAGTTGTGGTTGAGAAATACAAGGACATCATTTGTTTTATAGTTACTGTTATCAATGCAAAATGGAAGTAGTGGAGCCTAGAGTTGTGTGGATCATGCCCATGGGGTATGAAGTGGATGGGCATGTGTTGGAACTGTATGCACAACATTTGTTAAGTCAGCCTAGGGATCTAGCTAAAGAAAGATTTGGAACTTATGAAGAAATTTCACAAAAACTGCATATTGAATTCAAAGCTCCTGAAACTAAAAGGAAAGTAAGGAAAGAAGTTGAGCAGTTGGCCAAGAATCTAGGCCTTACTAAGGAAGCTGTGAGGCAATTTAGGGAAAGAACAGAAAAGGTTGAGAAGGAGAAGTAGGGTAGGGAACAGAAAAGTGTTCCGGCATAACCTCCTTCCAAGTCAAGGTCTACTAGGAGTACTAGTTCAACCTCCGGTGCATCACCTTCTCCTGTTGTAGAGAAATCCAAAGAAAAACCTACTGGTAAGGAAGGAAAAAGAACAAAAGCTATGGCCAAGAGGTCATATGTCAGTGTGGAAAAAGAGGATGAAGAAGAAACTGACTCAAATGATGGAGTCAAAGAGATGAAGGCCTTAGGAACTAAAGCTGCCAAAGTATCTAAGGAGAAGCCCTTCGGAAGCACAAAGTCAAGAACAAGGCATAAGTCAGAGGCTTGTGTTGAGAAGCCAACTCCTTCTGTGGAGGACATCGTTAAGACAACCACTATAGATGGAAATTTAAAACCAATGACTAAATCCTATGATCATTATAGTGATGCTGACAAAAGAATTTTGGAGGATGCTACTGTAAAATATTTAAATGTATTCAACAAAGCTCTAGTGGAGATTTTGGCAAAAATCCCTAAGAGTTTAAGAGACATTCTAGAATTAAGAAAAGAAGTTGCTAAAGCAAATATCTAGAGCTAAGGGAACATGTAATATCCAGTCTGTGTCTAGTGATCTCTAGAAAAGAAGAAGATAAGATTCTCAAAGAAGTCAAGAATGAATTTAGAAGCAAGAAGAGGATGAATGAGCTGATGATTGGAGACATTGATGAAGTTGTTAAAGAAACAGAACAAATTCTAAAGAAAGCATTGGACAAGAATAAGCTTTATGTGGTTATATAAGAACTAGTTCATATTGAGGATACGTCAGTTTAGAATGATAAAGAACTACAGAAAAATGAGCAGCAAACTAGAGTAGATGATGTCTTCATTCCAAAAGAAGAAACATTGAAGAAATGATGAAGGAAGATCAAGAAAAAGAAATTGATGATAGAATTGATTCCTCCACTCCATATGTTGAGGAATTTGACAATACTGCCACTGAGGATCCACCAAATCCTCTGGAAGATAATATAGAAGATATTTTTGAGATACATAAAAGCTAGGTTGCTTTTGATAATGATGTAGAGAAGGCAAAAGCAAAGAAAAAGAAGTAAAATGATGAGCAAGACAATAAGGTTGACTTCAAAAAGGGAGAAGATGGAGGCCTTGAAGAGCTTAAATCTGTAACATCATATTGGGCAAGAGACACTGCAGAAGCAGTGAAAGAAATTTTGGAAAGGGATAAACAAATTGAAGAAGATCAGGATATAATACAAGGACCAATCAATTTTGATACTTTGTCACCAGTGCAGAAGATAAAGTTAGCCTATTGCATAAGCTAAGGCCAGAGAAGAAATCCTAAAGTCTCATATAAAAGATAGCAAGTTGCTTGGTCTTGCATTTGAGATTTTGGAGAAAATCATGCCCACATTTCAGGACTCTTCAATATCTCCCTCCAGCCAGTTGAAAAATCTAATAAACTCTATAAGTTCTCATTTTGAAACCCTAGAAAAGTCAACAGAAGTTAAAGTCAAAAATGAATGTAATGAGAAGAGGTTTGTTGAAATAAAGAAAGTAATTAGTTATGATAGATCAGGGCTTGATACTAGTGTAAAGAGTATTCAAAATGCCCTATCTGAAGGAGCAGAGATTTATAAGTTTTTCTTAAACTGATCTAAAGTTGTTGAAGATATTGAGAAGAAGATTAAGGACTTAGAGCTCAAATTGTCTAACATTTCTCAGTCATACAGTCCTTTAACTGAGTTTGTATCTACCAAAGAATACCAAATAGTAAGTTTACAGAATGAATTGAGTGACCTGGAGAAAGAAAAAGTTAAAGTTTTGGGCAAATTGGATGAGCTCCAGGGACTAATTTGCCCCAAATTAGAAACTATGTATGATCTACTGGTAGAATCCCAAGTTGCTGCTGCTACTAGTGATCCTACTAATCTTCAAAAGGTAGAATCATAGGCATTTTTGTTCAGTGGGCATATATCTGTTTTGGACAGCATTAAGAAGAACTGGGGCAATGAATTGACATGATTGAAAAACATTTTGGTGATATCTTTTTGCTGATGAACAAGGCTTAAGGACTGTGTGCTCATATACGGAAGTATGTACATAAAATTTTTGCATGAATTTTGATATGTGGATCCCAACCTTTGACATTGATGTCAAAGGGGGAGAGGAAAAGCAGTGAAAAATGAAGAATTAATCTAAGGGGAAGCATTGAAAATCACAGCTGTATATAGTAAGGGGGAGCTATTCTAACACTTAGTCATTTTTCACTAAGTGTTGCCATCAATGCCAAAGGGGGAGATTGTTGGCAAGAGACGCTGCTAGGCATATTAGGTGTTGTCATTGATGGCAACTAAATAAATCTTACACATTCGCATTGTATCATTTGTTCATACCAGAAGTCAGATTGCAAATTTGTCTAAATCCAAATAGACAGGAACAGGGCATATGACAGGGTTCAGCATTTTGGTCCACATTTCACCACCGGTAATCATGTTGTGCTACGGATTTGAGGGAATGATAAGAGATGTCAAGGCTACCTAAATCCAAGATTTTAGCCTCTGATTATTAAGGGATTGAAAGGTACATGCATCTGAGTATTGGGTTCTAATTAAGCAGTTCAGTCCGGTGAAGAACAGGCCGACCTGGTGTTTGATCCTTATGTGGATTGAAAGAAGTGATTGGTTGAGTAATGTATGAGATCTAGTGGTATTATTTGACATGTGAGATAACTTGAATACATAGGTTTTGGTCTTCATTGATGTGTGTGCATGGATTCAGCCGACAGAACAGTGATCTTGAAAAAGTCATTAAGTTTTCTTGAGGCCGACTGCAGTTGATGCAATTTCATGTTGTGGATATATATACTCGATGGATATGAGCATTTTGAGGCATGGTTGTGTGAATATGAAGTAAGAGGTGTGAAGGGTGGCAGTATCAAGTGTGAAGTAGAGATTTGATCTTCTGATTATGGTAGAACAGTGAAATAAGGCAGAAAAAGATGAAATGTGTGAAGTCGGTGTACTAAGCTTAACCAGAACTATAATTTTGCATTGTTAGATGCTATTCTTCAGTTCAAATATTCCAGTGAACTTTTGCAATTGGTTTGTAGGTAGTGAGCCTCTTTGAGCAGTGAGCTCTGGGCAGTGTGCCCAAAGGCATGTGCCTTCCCATTTGTAATACTTTTAACAGAGTATAAATTTCTTGTGGGTTAACCCCCACTGTGGTTTTTCCCTTAACCAGGTTTCCATGTAAAAGTCCTGGTGTTCATGTGTTGTGATCTTGTTGTTTCTGTTCTTGTGTTTGTGCTTCTTTCTTTTGGATGTATGTGGTAAATTATTAAAGGAACAAAGTAATAAGTTTTACAGAACACTGATTCACCCCCCCTCTCAATGTTACTTATTTTCAATAGAACATAAGGTGAATTACCTATTTCTCTCTTTGGAGTTATTCTATCATCCCATATGGCTAATTTCAACTTGTCATGCGAAGATCTCTGATTTTCATCAACTATTTTCTTTATTATCTTAATCAGATTTGTGTTAGTTGATTCTGCTTGTCCATTACCCTGAGGATAATAATTGGACGAGGTATTCAGAAATATGTTATTTTTTATAGACCAATCAGAAACTCTTAAACCAATCAATGCTAAAGCATTGTCAAAAATGATTGAATCAGGGATACCAAACCTGGATACTAAGTCTTGATAAAATTTGAGAATAGAAGTCTCATTTGCTTCATTTAATCCAACTGCTTTAGTCCACTTTGTGAAGTAATCTGTTGCAGTCAGTATCCACTTATGTCCTTGACTGGATGGTGGATTGACTAGACCAATGAAGTCCAAACCCCACTTGTCAAATGGTTATTCTACTTGAATTGGATGTAGGGGCATGGCTGCAACCTTCTATTTACCTGCAAAAACTAAACATTTGGTGCATTTTTTTACCCAATCATGTGTATCTTTAAACAATTCTGGCCAATAATAACTACCTCACATAATTTTTAGAGCTGTTGTTCTTGGTGCAAAGTGACCTCCAGAAGGTCCTGTTGACGCCTGAATTGACTGGTAGTTTTTTGAAAAATTTTCATTCAGGCACTCTCCCTAAGTATCCAAAAAATGCTCTAAGTAACGGACCTCCTCAGTATTTTTCAGCTGCATCATCATATTTTCTTGAGGAGGAGGTCATCATCATCATGTTTGTTTCCATGAAGGTCAGCATCATCATGTTCTCCTTCGACCGGTTTCTCATCGTCATCATCATATTTCGCTGTCGGGTGATGTTCGGGTTTTATCCTGATGATGCTGACGAGCTACAGTGCGCCCTTATCTGCTTGCGAGGGTGATTCTTCAAAGTCTCCGGTGATCTTCCATTTATCACCTTGCGCAGGCATGATGATGATGTTGCTTATTCTTTGAGTTGCTCGACCTAACTTGTTTTATCCTAAGGGTCGTCATCATCATCATTTTTCAGTTGTCATCCTGCTGCTTGCGGTGGTCATCATATTTTCTGCCTTCATGATATTTCGCCGGGGTGATATTTCTATCATCAGGTGATCTTGGTTATGATCATCCTGATGATGATGTTGAAGAGTTTTAAGTGCGACCCGATATTCACTAGGGTCATCATATTTCGAACGTCAGGATGATCTTAGTCAATATCATCCTGATGATGTTGTATCACTTCTTGTTCTTTGTTTCTCATCCTGATGATGCTGACGTCATCCGTATATCAGGGTGATATTTTTCTTTCTGCCTATCTGCATCATGATATTCGCGAAGGAGGGGGTGATATTTTCATATCACCCGGATATATGTTTGCTCGAGCATCATGATGATGTTAATATTAGGGAGATATCCGCCTGCTGGCTTCGCGCATTATCTACTGGGGGTGATCTTTTCAAGCAGCATCATCATGTTCAGTTTTCGCCCCGATCTTACAGAGGAGCTACAGTGCAACTTGATGTTCGAACGTCAGGAGGATATTTCCAAATATCCGGTTGTCTTCCGAATATCATGATGATGTTAATATGATGATGACGTCATCAAGGTCCGCGGGGGTCATATTTCTAACAACTGATCATCTTGAAGAGACCTCCTGATATTTGCAAACATGATGATGACGTCATCCGGATGTGAGGAGGTGCGCAGTAGGCGGATATGATGATGACGTCAGCAGGATATGATGATGACGTCATCAGGATGTTCATCGGCCAGACTTTTGTTATAAGCTTAGCAGGAGGATGTTCCTCCGAAGGATCAGGTTGTGCCGATTATCATGAAGGTTATATTTCAAATATCATGATGACGTCAGGGTGATTTTTCGAACAACAGGATATCATGCTGCTGGAAGATGATGATGATGAAGTCTATACTAGTGTCGTCAGGAGCAAAAGCACCGACATGATATATGCTCATGACCTAGTATATAAGGTGTTATTGAGGTCATCGCGGGGTGCATGTGGGATATTGTTATCCTGCATTTTCAAACATCATGATGATGAATCTCGGCGGGAAGCGGTTGCGACTAGCTGTTTGATGTTCTTCCCGAGGCCGCGGGTTGGTGCGCCATCAATGGTGATTGTTGCAGAGGTATGGGCGATGGCGTGGACGGATGTAGTACCTGATTGAAGATCTGAATCCCTAGGCGGCGGCGCAAGGCTCGAAAAATCTTCCTGTCTCCTCCCCTACCTGCTGCATTCAAGTTTGGGCGCCAATCTAGTTGTGTTTGAGCGCCATTTTTCATGATACTGTGTATCTGGCAAAATTTTGGTCAACAATGTAATTAATAGCTGAGCACCTACCTGGCTGTTATAAGCAGTGTGTGTTGCTCATTTCAGAGGTTGTTGAAAGTTGATGATTTCTGGCTCTGTAATCCAAAACCAGCTGATCTGGTTGCTCTGTACAGCTTGATCTTGTGAGTTTATGTATCTCCTGTTGTAGGACTTGGCATGAATCCACTGATTTCATGGTTGATCTTGTATGAGTAATGCTATCTTAGCATGTGTTGTGTTAATTCTGTCTCCAGTATTGCATGTATCCTTCTTCTGGATCTGGATGTTTGCTTATGTTTAGATTCTAGAGCATAGAATTCCTATGTTGAATGTCTGATCTTTTAACCTCTGCTCAAGGGGCAGATTAAACTGTTTTCAGGTTGAACATTGGGAAGGGTATACTGCAGTAGGGATGCCATAAGTAGAGATAGCTCAACACTCTATATTGGGAGATATCTGTAGGGCAGATATCATGTGTATCCCCCTGAAATCCAGTTTTATCTATTCATGCTGATCATTCACAGGTGTATGTCTACCGACTCCAAGCCCTGGATAGGCACCAATCATGCTGTGTTTTTGTGTTATACACCATGTCCAACTTTGCATCCAAATTCATATCAAACCATTTCATACTTCCACCTGTTAGTTGTAGGAGTAGGATTAGGAACCCCCTGCATGCTCTCATACCCAACCAGACATCATGTCCAAGAATGTTGCCAGCCTTGTGATCTATCATACAGATCTTGGTCCATACATGAGAGTATTCTGCCTGTTGTTGTCAAGTTAGATCCTTCTATCTTTGAGCTAGTCAAGGTTATATCTTGAGTTATAGGGATACCCCCCTTGGTGCGGCAGAACCAGAAGTGAAGGGGAGGAGCTCACGCAACCTCCTGTATTCAGTTGGCCTGAATCTGCCTGTGCATTAGAAGTGGCAAACCCTAATGCTGATTCAGAAGAAATGTCAACAAAAATGGCGACTCTGCTGGGGATGGACTAAAAAAAAAAATGATATACTTGTGGCCCATCCGAGTCACTAACAAAATGATGCTCTGCTGGTGGAATGAACCTGGAAAAGTAGCTTTCAGCTATTGAAAATTTTGTCCTCTCTGGAGAGGTGGCGACTCTGCAAAAAAGATCCAAATGCACATGAAAGATAGATGTATGTTATGAGAAGGAAAGATGTACATATTTCTGCATCTGTATGAGAAAAGGTACCTTGTTACTTCCCCTTTATTTGCTGTTTTACTGCATAGGTTAGATGCCAGGGGAAGCCTTAGGTCTTAGACAGACAAACAATGTCTAAGAGTAAGATTTTTGTGAATCCAAGTATGAATTATCCCATACTCAGGGGTGAAATGTTGGATAAAGGAATAGAAGAGATAAGAAATAGGTTGATATTCTTAGAGGCTGAGCAGGCCCAGTTAAAAAGCAGTAACCCTGTTGTGTCTGCCTGTCAGAAAGCTAAACCTCCTGTCAGCCCTTTTGATCCTTTGTATGACCAACTGGATTTGTCATGGGTGGATTATAGAGTAGAAACTATGCCTGCTAGGATATATTGTCAGATGCCTAGATTTAGTGGTCACAATGTATGTGATGGGAATGCACATATCCAAAATTTTCAAAGTTTTATGGGAAAATATTCATTCAGAGATGAGGATATGTGGATGAGGTTTCTTGTTAGGTCCTTTGATGCAAAAGCAAAAGACTGGTATTTGAGCTTTCCAAAGAGATCCTTTGCCTGTTGGGATGAACTTGCTGACTGTTTCAAAGAAGAATTTGCAAAAGAACCGGCTGATCTTGTTGCAGAATTGATGAGAATCAGAAAACAAGATGAAGAGCCATGTGTTGATTTCAGTCATAGGTTTGCAGTAGCCCTTTCACATGTCCCTGAAAGTTTCAGACTTGATATTTCAGCCTGTGTTGGCATATTCTTTGAAGCTTTTGAGGAGGGCTTTAGTGCAATACTGAGGGATTTCAAGGTGACAAGTATGCAGATGGCATACAGGTTCATAGAAAAGATAGAAAAAATGAGAAATGTGTACCTGCTGAAACCCCTGTCCCCAGGCTTTGGTGTGAATAATGGTTATGAGGCTGCAAATGACCAAATGATTATGGCATCATGTGCAGATAAAAATGAAAATAAAAGCATAGAGGTTGAGACTGCTGTGTTTGAACATAATGCTAACAATACTGGTCAACTGGATTGTTTACCAGTTGAGGATGCCAGTGAAAGGACTAATGAGGATTCCCATTACAATGATGAGGCATCTGACCATGAAAAAAATAACGAGGTTGTGGACAGCAATGAGCAATTTTTAGAATGGACCTGTGGAGATAATTGTGAGTATTGTACTCAAGACAGAGAAGATATAAGCAAACAGAGAAGTAGTCCTATGTGTGACCCATTGCCTACCCTTCAAACACATGGAGATCATGAAGGGCAGTCAGAAATTGAAATAAGTGCTAGTTTAGAGCATGATTGTTTTTCATTTGATGGCTGTTTTGCTTATGACACACAGGCTGATACTCCTCCACAGAGTGAATCCATTGATGATGAAGAGGTGTGCTCTGCTGCCCATGAACAAATGGCATACTATGATGAAACTGATGCACCTGGGCCACCCATTTATGACACATGTGGTGATGAGGATCTGTCTGAGTATGGTGAAGATCTAGACACTATTTTTGGCTTGGATTCTGTTTCTCATCCTGATGAAAGAGGAAACAACATACATCAGGTAAGTGATTGTAAAAATGTGCCTGATTGTAAAGAGGTGTCAGAGCCTGATCTTTTCCAGCCTGGTGTACCAGATGGTTGTGTACATGATGTGCACAATTGTGATTTTGAAAGCTTTTCTTTTGATATGCCAGCATATAACACAATGAGCCCTGATCTTCCTAGTTGTGTGGTGGACTCTGAGTGTTTCCTATTTGCAGTCCAACTAGGAGATCATTTTACAATGCATACTGCTGATGCAGATGATGATAAGTGTTACATACCATTTGAGCATGCATTGCCTGAAACATTCTGCACCCACATGTCACATGATGCTGAGGGTTATCTGCACAGGGGTGATAATGACAAGCCAAACCAGAGGATTGAATATGCAGACGACAAGATTTGTTTGTGGGTGGATCTTTGTAGTATCTCCAAGCTTGACCCAGTGCATGCAGATGAAAACAAGATATTTGACAAAGGGAGATACATGTTTTTCTTTTCTTGGTGGCCTTAGGCCATCAAGTGTGTTTGGTGATGCAGGTATTTGACTCTGTGCCCAATGGATAAGGGACTGGTCTGCATCCCAGAGATCTGGGGTTCTCGCTGCAGTCTTTCACCTGCACGTCCCCAGACAGAGCCACTGTTGACGCCTGAATTGACTGGTAGTTTTTTGAAAAATTTTCATTCAGGTACTCTCCCTAAGTATCCAAAAAATGCTCTAAGTAACGGACCTCCTCAGTATTTTTCAGCTGCATCATCATATTTTCTTGAGGAGGAGGTCATCATCATCATGTTTGTTTCCATGAAGGTCAGCATCATCATGTTCTCCTTCGACCGGTTTCTCATCGTCATCATCATATTTCGCTGTCGGGTGATGTTCGGGTTTTATCCTGATGATGCTGACGAGCTACAGTGCGCCCTTATCTGCTTGCGAGGGTGATTCTTCAAAGTCTCCGGTGATCTTCCATTTATCACCTTGCGCAGGCATGATGATGATGTTGCTTATTCTTTGAGTTGCTCGACCTAACTTGTTTTATCCTAAGGGTCGTCATCATCATCATTTTTCAGTTGTCATCCTGCTGCTTGCGGTGGTCATCATATTTTCTGCCTTCATGATATTTCGCCGGGGTGATATTTCTATCATCGGGTGATCTTGGTTATGATCATCCTGATGATGATGTTGAAGAGTTTTAAGTGCGACCCGATATTCACTAGGGTCATCATATTTCGAACGTCAAGATGATCTTAGTCAATATCATCCTGATGATGTTGTATCACTTCTTGTTCTTTGTTTCTCATCCTGATGATGCTGACGTCATCCGTATATCAGGGTGATATTTTTCTTTCTGCCTATCTGCATCATGATATTCGCGAAGGAGGGGGTGATATTTTCATATCACCCGGATATATGTTTGCTCGAGCATCATGATGATGCTAATATTAGGGAGATATCCGCCTGCTGGCTTCGCGCATTATCTACTGGGGGTGATCTTTTCAAGCAGCATCATCATGTTCAGTTTTCGCCCCGATCTTACAAAGGAGCTACAGTGCAACCTGATGTTCGAACGTCAGGAGGATATTTCCAAATATCCGGTTGTCTTCCGAATATCATGATGATGTTAATATGATGATGACGTCATCAAGGTCCGCGGCGGTCATATTTCTAACAACTGATCATCTTGAAGAGACCTCCTGATATTTGCAAACATGATGATGACGTCATCCGGATGTGAGGAGGTGCGCAGTAGGCGGATATGATGATGACGTCAGCAGGATATGATGATGACGTCATCAGGATGTTCATCGGCCAGACTTTTGTTATAAGCTTAGCAGGAGGATGTTCCTCCGAAGGATCAGGTTGTGCCGATTATCATGAAGGTTATATTTCAAATATCATGATGACGTCAGGGTGATTTTTCGAACAACAGGATATCATGCTGCTGGAAGATGATGATGATGAAGTCTATACTAGTGTCGTCAGGAGCAAAAGCACCGACATGATATATGCTCATGACCTAGTATATAAGGTGTTATTGAGGTCATCGCGGGGTGCATGTGGGATATTGTTATCCTGCATTTTCAAACATCATGATGATGAATCTCGGCGGGAAGCGGTTGCGACTAGCTGTTTGATGTTCTTCCCGAGGCCGCGGGTTGGTGCGCCATCAATGGTGATTGTTGCAGAGGTATGGGCGATGGCGTGGACGGATGTAGTACCTGATTGAAGATCTGAATCCCTAGGCGGCGGCGCAAGGCTCGAAAAATCTTCCTGTCTCCTCCCCTACCTGCTGCATTCAAGTTTGGGCGCCAATCTAGTTGTGTTTGAGCGCCATTTTTCATGATACTGTGTATCTGGCGAAATTTTGGTCAACAATGTAATTAATAGCTGAGCACCTACCTGGCTGTTATAAGCAGTGTGTGTTGCTCATTTCAGAGGTTGTTGAAAGTTGATGATTTCTGGCTCTGTAATCCAAAACCAGCTGATCTGGTTGCTCTGTACAGCTTGATCTTGTGAGTTTATGTATCTCCTGTTGTAGGACTTGGCATGAATCCACTGATTTCATGGTTGATCTTGTATGAGTAATGCTATCTTAGCATGTGTTGTGTTAATTCTGTCTCCAGTATTGCATGTATCCTTCTTCTGGATCTGGATGTTTGCTTATGTTTAGATTCTAGAGCATAGAATTCCTATGTTGAATGTCTGATCTTTTAACCTCTGCTCAAGGGGCAGATTAAACTGTTTTCAGGTTGAACATTGGGAAGGGTATACTGCAGTAGGGATGCCATAAGTAGAGATAGCTCAACACTCTATATTGGGAGATATCTGTAGGGCAGATATCATGTGTATCCCCCTGAAATCAAGTTTTAGCTATTCATGCTGATCATTCACAGGTGTATGTCTACCGACTCCAAGCCCTGGATAGGCACCAATCATGCTGTGTTTTTGTGTTATACACCATGTCCAGCTTTGCATCCAAATTCATATCAAACCATTTCATACTTCCACCTGTTAGTTGTAGGAGTAGGATTAGGAACCCCCTGCATGCTCTCATACCCAACCAGACATCATGTCCAAGAATGTTGCCAGCCTTGTGATCTATCATACAGATCTTGGTCCATACATGAGAGTATTCTGCCTGTTGTTGTCAAGTTAGATCCTTCTATCTTTGAGCTAGTCAAGGTTACATCTTGAGTTATAGGGATACCCCCCTTGGTGCGGCAGAACCAGAAGTGAAGGGGAGGAGCTCACGCAACCTCCTGTATTCAGTTGGCCTGAATCTGCCTGTGCATTAGAAGTGGCAAACCCTAATGCTGATTCAGAAGAAATGTCAACAGGTCCATCATGAAACTCTTCCAAAATTTTCTGAATCTAATCTGGCTCTACACATCTTAGTAAAACACCATTAAAATCATTTTTATACAAGACTCCATCTATCATGGCATAAGGAATTGCTTGCAGTCTATAGTACCTCCTTTTTGATCTATCTAGACCTTCAGGACAATCTTTAGTATGCAGATAATGAACCATTTGTTGCATCCAACTTGCAGGTGGATCTAGGATAGTAGCTATTTCTTCATTTTGTAGCACTATCTCAGCTTCTCCTTTAGGTTTAGTGCCATTTTCTTCATGTTATGCAAGCTGCTCACATAATCCTTTGCCTTGGACCAGCTTTGTAACTTTAATTTGGATACCATATTCCATCACTTTTTTATCCATCTTGCTCTCTTATCATTTAGATTTTTACTAAGCAAGAATTCTTTTATTATCGGATGGGCAACCATCAATTGTATTCTATTATTTGAAAGCATGTGTTTAAACTTTTTTAGGCTTCTTATGACAGCTAAAAAATGTTTCTCAACAAATGAATATCTTACCTCATAGTCATGTAGAATTTGGCTGAAAAAAGCTACGGGCTGCTCTAATCCTTCCTCATTATGCTGACAAAGCATAGCTGATATGGTGTCAACACTACCAAATGCATACAAAATAAAATCTTTGTTAAAATTTGGATTGATTAGTGTTTGGGCAGCAGCAAGTGCCTCTTTTATCTCTTAAAAACTCTATTTACCTTCCTTTGTCCAACTAAAAGAAGTATTTTTCTTCAACATGGTTGTAAGGGGCTGCAATAATGCTACTATGTTTGGGATAAACCACCTTACAAAGTTGATTCTTCCAAGAAATCTTTGTAAGCCTTTCTTATGCATAGGAAGTGGTAATGCTAATATTGTAGAAATTCTTTCAGGATGAATTGATATTCCATCTTTTGACACTATGTGTCCTAAAAGCTTTCCTTCATGTACTAAAAAAATACTCTTTTTTGGGTTGAATGAAACCCCAAACTCTCTGCATTTTTCAAAAATTAGTCTTAAATGATGAAAGTGATCTTCAGCTTTCTTTGAAAACATAGTTACAGCATCTAAATACACAAGTACAAATTTATTTATAAGACCTTGGAAGGCCATATACATTGCTCTCTGGAATGTTGCACATGCATTAGATAATCCAAATGGCATCTTTCTATAAGCCATTGTACCCCATTTAGTAGTGAAAGTAGTCTTGTACTAATCTTCCTCTTTCACTAAAATTTGATTGTATCCTAAGTATCCATCTAACAAAGAAAACCTCTCTAATCCTTAAACAACTTATAAGATTTGTTCCATTGATGGTAATGGGTAATGGTCTTTTAGAGATGCTCTTTTAGGTAATGGAAATCAACACATAATCTAATTTCTCCTTTCTTTTTTCTAACAAGAACTAAGTTAGAAACCCAAGATGCATACTTTATTGGGAAGATTATGTTACCTTCTATCAACTTGTTTAATTCAGTTTTCATGAGCACCTCCAACTTTGGCTTTAATGGCCTTTACTTCTGTCTGACTAGTTTTGCCTTGGGTTCCAACTCGATTATGTGTTGAGCTAACTTAGGGTTAAAACCCTTTAGATCTCCATACTCCTAGGGAAATACATCACTAAATTCCTGACAAAGTTGAATATATGCTTGCTATTCTTCTTTTGTACACACTTTTCCAAGTTTAAGCAGCTTATCTTTAAATATCTCAATAGGCTCATAATGTTCCTATTTCACTGATAAGTTGGCCTTGTCTCTTCTTACCTAATCATCAGTATTAAATATTGACTCTAAGGTTACCAGACCCTTAGGCAACTTATTTGACTTTAACTTTAGTATCTGATCATCATATTACTGTAGCAATTTCTATTGATTTCCTGCAAAAAACTCAGCTTCTTCCATCAGAAAGTTAACAATTTGCTCATCACTATCAAAGACCTGCCAACTTGTATTATTGTCTGGCACGGATGGTCTCATAGCAACCTTAACATAAAGAGGAGTATGAACATTTTTCATTTCTATTCGAATATCATATTCAGCTCGAATGGTAGCTAGTTTATTAGCCTGTTTATTATCAGTTCTAGGTATAGATATCAGATTAAATGAATCAAATTCTTCTATCATGTCCCAAACTCTATGTTTGTACAATTTCAGCAAATCATTTTTGGTAGCAACAATATTTCTAACTTGTTTTACCACTAATTCACTATCTCCAAAGACTTTAAGGCACTTAATATTTTTTTTTCTAGCCCACTCCAATCCATGAACTAAAGCCTCATACTCAGCTGAATTATTAGAACAGCTAAAAGAAAAATAGAAAGAAGAATAATACCTTTCACCTGTGGGAGAATCTAGAACACCTCCTCCACTAGCACCAATTTTACTTCTAGAACCATCAAAATAAAGTTGCCAAACATTATTTTCAGATTCTACAATTTGCTGATTGTCTTCTTTTAATAGATTTGGAATAACTACATCTTTCTCTTGGATCATATACACACCAAGACCTATTTCATCCATTTGATCAAAAGGATTTGTTTCATGATTTTTTACTACCCACTGGTCCAAAACTAAATCTGGTATGCCCTCTAAAGGTGTATTTGGGTCTTGGATAGTAGGTAGATCTTCTTGATCAAAAACTAAAAGAATGGCATTTATTGGACTGGGTGTATATGATTCAAGGTGGTCATTTGCTAATGGCTCTGATTTTATGGTAACCTTAGTTCCATATCTGGTTCTAAAGAACAGATGGGTCCAATCAGAAGATAAATAACCTCCTAGTTTTGTTGTAAAATCTCTAGACAAACAAATGGCAAAACTAGGTGGTAGATTAATAACATGAATATCCTGATGTATTACAAAGCATGCATGTAAGGTAATACCTAGATTCTTGAATATCCCAACTGTGTTGACTTTAGTACCATCTAATTGCACGACTCCCCTTACAATGGGCTCATATTTCAAACCAAGTTTGTCAGATAGATGTTTGGGCATCACTGAACTACTAGCTCCTGAGTCTATCATACAGTTATGCACTAAACGATCACCAACTATCAAAGTAACATAAAAATGTGGTGGTTTGACCACTTGTTTTGTCTATTCATTGCTATTTTGTGCTTCATTGGTAAGCATAACCTGAGGCTGAGTTGTTTGAGCTTCACTTGATAAAGACAACTGAGCTAAAGCATCTTGTAATAAATCTTTCTAACCTGGGATGTGCAATTCATCCAATATAGACATTATAACAATGGCTTTTTTCATATGATCAAGTATATTGAAAGAAAGACCACTAACCTTTTGTTGTACTTTGGGAATAGCAACATCTGCTTGTTCTTTGCTTGGCTGTTTCTGAGCTTCTGGTTGTCTTTTATCAGTTGTTTGTTGTCCTCTTGGTAGAATATGAATATCTTGAGAAGTAGAAGCTTGATTTTGACCTTGTTGACCTATAGAAACTATACTTTTCCCTTTATTAGCTTGATGTTGTACTTTTCCAACTTGCTGTTTATTGATATCATCTTGTTGTTGTAAGTCAACAACCCTCTTTTTTGACTTGGTATTAGCTGCAATATTAGTAAAAGACTGTTTCTGACCTGGTAATTGATTTATACCACAAAACTCATTAGCTTGCCAGTTCATCAGAGCAACATCAGGATTACTATGCTGAGTTTGAGCATCTAGCTGATCATTAACATTATTTGCTATATTTTTAGCAACAACATAATTATTATGTACCATGAGTGCTTGACTGACCACTCCATTCATGCAAGTAGCCTGATTATGAGGCTGATTACACAAATAACACCATGCATAATCCTGAATCATATTATTTTACATAGGCACAAGCTTTTTTGATGAGCTAACAGCATTGGGATTATACTACTGATTTGGTCTATTATTATAGTTTCTTCTTTATCCTTGGTAATCTGCCTGATATGGGGCTTGGTATGGTCTATTACTCTGATTTTCTTGAATTTTTAGGCTTACTAAGTCATTACTGATAGTCTGCAATAACTTTGCCATTTCTTGTTGATTTCCCTACAACAATTTGGCCATTTCTTGTTGATTCCCCTTTATCAGTTCTTGTATATCAGAATGAATTGGATCAACATTATTTTTAACAATTATTTGATAGCCAAAGGCTGGTATAGTAGGAATTGATGCAATAGGAGGTACTGCTATTGGTATTGAGCACTAAATGTCAAGAAATATGGGCATAGGAGGTCTTGGTGTAATTTTACCAGCTTGTATTAAACTATTTTTTCCTCTAATAGCAATATCAAATGCACTTGGTAAAGTAACTCCACCCATTGACTGAATCATGATAGAATATCACTATTCAATGCTCTTAAATAATATAAAAATGCATGCTAAGGTGAAGGTTTTAACATTTCTAGAATTCTATTCCATGTCCTTTGAAATCTAAAATTGAAATATGACATTTGCTCTTGTGTAGCTCTTTTGATAGTTGTCATTTGCTCAACCAATGATAAATGATCTGACTTATCTTGAAATTGTCTATTTAAAGCAGCTCCTAATTCATCCCATGATGTAATAGAATTAACTCTTAGAAATCTAAACCATTGAAGAGATTTACCTTTGAAAAATGCTGCTAATAGCCTAATTGCTATATTCTCTTCTGTAATATGATGAACAACACACAATGATGCTACATCTCTGATGTGTTCTATCGGTGTGGTTCCATCTTCACCGTTAAAACTAGGTAGACTTTTCAGTGCGGCTACTGGTATTGCATCATGTTGCCTTAGATTTAATGGGCTGACCCCATTAAAGGTAACAAATGGCTGATTTCTTGGTGGTGCCTGATTTCCTCCTCCAACTGCTACCATCTGAATAATTGGTATTTGTATTGGTACTTGTATTATAAGCACCTCCTAGAGAACAGACTATTCTCTTTCAACTTCTAAAATAGGTTTCGCTTCCTCAAGCTCTTGAAAAATAGGTTCCTCTCAAAAGACTGGTACTTGTTCTCTTGGGCTTGCTGGTGGAGAAATATGAGGTGCTAATGATGAACTTGTAAACAAAGGATTTTGATGAGAAGCAAATTCTAGCTATGTATTTGGCAGATTTGGTACTGCTGTACTTGTTGATCTTATCACTCTATCTACCTTTACTCTCCTTTTTGGTGGTGATAAATGAATGTGCTTCTTTTTGGAATCCTTATTTGACTTTGTTTGATATTTTTCCATAAGCTGCAAGATCTAATCTATCAAACCAGAAAATAGGAGTCACCAGGTACTTGAAAATAAACCTCTAAAAGGCTATAAAATTTGTTGGTCATACCAAAACGACATAAACAATAAGTTCTTTTTGAACTGAAAATTAGTTCAAAGGTCCCATCGGACGTGCCAAAAACTGTTGATGAACAAGATTGCACCCATTATGTAGAGTTGTGAAGCTCAACAATCTTGTGTAACATGGGATCAAACTCAGGCTGTGGGTGACCTATGGTGAGCCTAAAACTCCAGATTATGGGCCGGTTCCCTTAAAATATTCAATTGGATTTATGACTTTAGGTGTGGAAAAAGGGTTAAAAAGGTCTTCTAAAAGTACTAAAACTGTAACGTAAAAGTATGGTGATGCACCTAAAATTAATTTAAAACTTGGAAATCTAACTCACAATAGATCTCAAAAAATCTATCCACACAAAACCACTTTCAGCAGTTTGACCACAAAAATAATTCTAAAGGAGGCTAAAAAGACTTTCTTCTTAAAGGAAAGGGGTTTTTCAAAACAAAAAGGAAATTTCTCCAATTGCACAGCCTAAGACCTATGATTTTCAAAGCTATCTAACACATGCAAGAATAAATGAGACAATGATTTTAAAGGTTCTGATGTTTAAACACAAAATCTCATCAAATCATTCACAAAGTTGTATTAATGGAAAGGTAGACACTTGATTCAGCTAAAAAATAAAGGAAATAATTTGCATAAAAAGACAAAGTATAGAACATGTAACCTATTGTAATCTTTATAAATCTACAAAAGTGAGTTACAAAACCTTCTTTCTCTCTCAAAGTGTAAAGATCAAAAAAGGCAAGAACTCAAAAAACATAAGTTTTTGATACAATATATAATCTGCTATCTCCAAGAGACCTAGAAAGGTCAACTATAGTCAACTGCCTCTAAAAATAAGCTCTCCAAATTGATCCATGAGCAAACAATGAAATCGCTAAAAATGAGGGCCAAAACTGTCCCAAAATAAGCAAAAATAGCTCCAAACTGCTCCTCTCTATGTTTGACCAAAAAGTTGACTAAAACTCTCCAATTTGTCCTCCAACCCATGCAAAAAGACTCCAAAGTCTTGAGTTAACACAACTCCTCCAGTTTTGCATGATTTTGCATTGCAAATGATGTGGGCAAGGAATAAAGTAATTATGAGATAATTACTCTATTATGAGTTACACTTTGCCTTATCTCTATGATTTTACAACTTGTGACAAAATAATAAAGTAATTTATAAAATATTACTTTATTACTTGTTTACATTTATTTTGAGTTATAAAAACATGTAAGAATGAATGAAAAGAAATCAATCCCTTATCTCTCCCTTTTGATTTACATGATTTGCATGGTTGCATTAACAATGATGCCAAGAAAACTAGGTCATCATGCATGCAAAAGATAAAAAGTATCCCTCTCCTTATGTCTCCCATGAAAAAATCAAAAATATCATGCAAAACAACACCTTATTTCTCCATGCAATCATACATATGTATACAACCTTATTACTCCATGCATAGAAGAAGAGCACATCATGCATCATAAGTGCATACAAGGTATAAAAATATACCACCTTATCACTCCATGCATATCAACATGATATTTACCCAATGTAAATCCATGCATATTCTTTGACTTCATAATGCAATTATTACCTTATCCCCATTTCTTCCTTTCTTCATACCTTTGAATAATTACCTTTGCTAACTTTAATAATCATATGTCCTTTGGCAAAATGAATATAAGGCATTTAGCCTTGTCTTCATGCGGTCGATCCTTAGGGAAGAAAAGAAAAAAGGCTTAAGCCTTACCTCGACATGATTTTTACATTTGACTTTGCAAAGAATATTAATGAAAAGACAAAAGGGATCTCAGCCTCATGGGCCCCTGTGGTATGATCATTAGGTCTTAAGACTTAACAAGTCTTGACCACGACATGAGATAAGGTAATGATTTATCTTTTTGGAAAGTCAAAAGAAAAATGAGAAAAGATGAAGCCACCATCGACCAAAATGAAGTTTCAAACCCTAACTCATCATTTTGATGCTTGTCATTCACTTGAGCTCTCACTGTGCTAACTCCATGCTTGGTTAGGGTTTGATGGTATTCTCACTTTTCTCTGCAACTCTTGGGCTTACTTGGTCAATTTACTCTGCATTTTTTGGCATAAGAACGAAAGGTGAGCTCTCTGTGTAAAAACCTAGGCCATTTTCTTTGATTTTATGTGACTTATCTTCATTTGGGCCATGGCCATATGGTTTTCTGAGCATTTTATGAGTTATGTATTCCATTTTCTCACTATGGTTTCTTCATTTCTCTGTATTCCTCCTTTCTTGGCTTCGATCTCTTGCACTTTTGAGGATTTTAAAAACAATACATAGGCCTGCAGCCTGTGGTTTCTCCTCCATTGCAAAGCACAAGGTAAGGTTCCATTCTTGCTTCACCATTCAAATTTCTTTTGATTGCATACTTTACTTCTGGCAAGGGTTTTGAAGAAATGACATGGGTATGTTACATTTTTTGAAGGAAAGGTCCTTCCTGGTCACGGCCATGATTGTATTTTCTTTTCTTTGACTTCTTTCTTTTGCAGATATGAAAATATAAGGGTTTGAAAAATATGTTATATGGGTTTTCACTTTTATTGCAAAAAAAACATCTCCTCCAGTCACGGCCATGCTATACTCCTTCTGTATCTTGATTTCTTTGAGAAAGAAAAGGAACCCATGAAACCATTTAACTTGCATCATTTTTGAAAGGTTACTCTGGTTCATTTGGCATAACAAGAAACAAAACCCTCTGTAAATATGAAGAAAAACCACAAGGATTTCAAAAAAATGATATGGGTATTGTAAATTTATTGCAGAAAATTTCTTCTTGGCTACAACCTGTAGCTCTTCTTTTCTCTGTGCATATATTTCCTATAAATCCACTATCAAATGCATTTCTAAGTGTACTCTTTTGTCTTAAAAGTTTGTCTTCTCGTTATTCTTTGTCTGCAGTTTTGTATAAAAACCCCATATGGGTTTTACTCTATGTTGGGGCTTCTTTTATCATTTCTCTGACTGTCACTTCATTATGCAAAAAGTGATAAGGGTTTGCAAAAAATAAGCATTCATGTGACAATACAAATTGGGCATCATTATTTTGTATATGCAAGAAAAAAAAAGGCACACAAAACCCCTCATTCTTTATTTATAGATATATCTCATTCTGTATCTTGATGTATGAAAGAAATGGTATCTTGTGAACACTGTATCTTTTCCTTCTTTGCATCTGATACATTTGAAGTAGCAATATACTCCAATGTTTATGCTTCTTCTCCTTTTGCATGACATGAACATTCTGAACTATTTCTTGTATATGCTACCCCCTGTAGCTTTATTATTCATGGTTGTTCCCTGTATATGTTGTTTCATTTTAGCATAAGGATACTATGTCTATATGTTGTTCCTTTTTAATCAACCTATAGCTATATCTTTTATACTGATAGACCTTATACTTCCTTTCCTTCATGCTAGTTGTTCATTACTCTTCTTTGTACTTCTTCATATGAGCATGGCTCATGATGTTATGATAACAGTATATGATGGCAATATATGATGTCCTTGATGCTCTTGCTTATTCAATTCCATAGCATGACCTTTCTTTCCTATTTTGTATGATTGTTGTTGGCAAGAGACACTATATGGATTCATGGTTGTTGTCATTGATGGCAACAAAGGTCATCCCACATATCCGCAAGACATGATATGTCTCTACCGGAAGTCAGAATAAAGAAAGTTGTGGTCCGGTGAAGAAGAACAGAGCATGTGGCAAGGTCCGACAGATTGGTCCGGACCTCTCAGAGGAAGTGTCTTGGTGCAGTGCGGATTTGGGGAAGTCAAGAGGACTACCTTTAGTGGTATATTCCAAGGATTTAGCCTCCGGTGATGGACAAGGAAAAAGATATGAATGGTTGAGTACCGGATTCCTGAGAGACAGTGAAAACAAAGGAAGAACTGAATGGCAGAGTATCAGACTGCTTTCCGGATGGGTTACTGTTGATGACAGAGGTTGTGAAGGCATGAATCATGTTTGGCCGACATGATTAATGATATCTACAAGTATATGCTTGATCCGCATCGCTTGGTGAGGAAGGATTCAGCCGACAGAATGAGAGTTTGTAAGAAACTAGACTGTTCCGGATGCCGACTAGAAAGGTGATGAAATTACTTGTGCGGATATATATAGAGGATGGATTTAGTTGTGAAGTGTGTGTTGGTGTGGAGATATATGTGAATAAGTCCAAATAAAGAGGAGAAGTAGCAAAAAGGATCCGGTATGTGAAAGATAGCAGAATAAAGAACAGAGGAAAGATGAAGTGCAGCAGATCAGTGTACTGAGCCTAACCGGAACTGAACTCCAGCATATGCAGATGCTTCCAATCAGTTCAAGACTGTGATTCTCATCACTTTGTAGACAGTGTGTCTTCTTGTAGGCAGTGGGCCTCTTGTGAGCAGTGTGCTCGGGCAGTGAGCCCTAATTGGCAAGTGCCATCTTTGTAATTTCCTATTCTTCTAACAGAGAATAATTTTGGGTTAATCACCCCGTGGTTTTCTCCCTTAACAGGGTTTCCACGTCAAAAATACTGTGTCATGTGTTTCTTGTTCTATGGTTAATGTTTTATGTTTGATTTTATGCTGCATCAATTAAAAGGAAAGTTCAATAAAGGAAACAATTAGGATAACTGATTCACCCCCCCCCTCTCAGTTATCAACAATTGGTATCAGAGCCAAGTTCCTCCTAATAGAGCCTAACAGCTTGAGGAAGATCTGGGATTTCAAATGGATGCATATGGTTTAAGGGAGCAACTCAAGACTGCTCTTGAGGATCTTGAACAGTCGAATTCTGAAGTCAGTGAATTAAAGGAAAGACTCAAACAGGCTGATGAATTCATGAGAGAATTAAAAGACAAATTAAGTCTCTCTATGAAAAAGAGAAAGGAGCTGCTTCAACAGTTGGCAAGACAAAGTGAAGAAAGCAATACAAATGAAGAATTGACTGAGCAAACCAAGTTATGTGAAAAGTTATCAAAAGAAGTCATTATGTTAAGACATGAAATGGAATCAGGAACTATAAAGTTTACTCAAGAGATTGAAGAAAAAAGAAAGGCTGAAGACAATCTAAGACAATCTCTTAAAGAAAAATCAGAAGAATGCCACCAGATGGACAGGATTATCAGACATCTTGAATCTGATCTTGAAGATGCCAAAGATAATGAAGGAAAACTTGAGGATCAAATTGCCTCTCTCAAAAGAGACCTTCAAACAGCAAATGAATATAAAGAAAAATTCAAGATAAGTTCTGCTCAACTTGAAGTTCTTCTTGGAAGTCAAAAGAGGACAGATGACAAGTATGGTTTGGGATATGAGAAAGGAGAAAGCTCCGGATCCGGTCAGAAGAATCTTGGATCAGAAAATCCAAGAAGCAGGCCTAGAAGACCTCCGGTAAGGCAGCCAAATGCTCAAAGATATCCATCCTTCAATGGATACTGCCACAGCTGCAACCACTTTGGTCACAAAGCTAATCAGTGCAGAATGAGAATGAATCAGATTAATTCATCCTTCTCCGGACAGTGCTTCAACTGCAAAAGGTATGGACACAAATCTCATGAATGCAGAAGTATACAAGTAAACAAATCATTCAAAGGTAGATGCTTCACATGCAATAGAGTAGGTCATATGGCTAATCAATGCAGATCAAGAGGATATCAGTCAAATATGCGAAGAAATGTTATTTGCCAAATCTGCAATAGGTCCGGTCATAATGCTAAAGTTTGCAGAAACAAGAATCAGGACAAAAGAGGTCCGGTGTATAATCAGAATCAAGACAAGGGTAAACAAAAGATGAATGCGGATGAGGTTAGGAATCAGATGAGCAAGATCTGGGTGAAGAAAAGTTCAGAGAATGTAGAGGTTGGATCCGCACCAGGCTCTGGTGCTGATATTTCTTCCGGAAATTAAAAAGTGAGCTCAGGCTCAGGGGGAGACTCAAAGAAAATCTTGTTCCCCCAGCCAAACAAGTGGTACCGGATGTGGCACAAGATGCGGATCAAAGGGTTTGTAGATATGAGTCTTGAGATACTTCAGTCAAGTTTTCAGAGGTCCGCATGAAGTTATGAAGAAGCTGTGATCGATCAAATAAGACCTGTTCAGGGAGATGCTCCGGTATGATAGAGGATTACAAAAAGGTCCGGAAAGATCCGGAAATGCACTATCTTGTTCTGCGGATTGGACAGAGTGTTTGGGATGCTCTTGTAATATGTTACCTCGATTTATTCATGATTGAAAGATCCGGATGATATCCTCAGATCAGAACCAATCCGGGATACTCCAAAACTGGAATGATGTAGGTGAAGCATTTATTGCAGACAGATATTAGGGTTCGCGGAGCAATTTAAGGGATTTCTCAAAGGTCATTTGCTCATTCTGCACTCGAGAAGAAGCGAAAAGTGGAGCTCTGCAACAAGGTTCATCAAGCACCAAGGATCTCCTGCCGAAGCTATTGCATAAAGAAATCAATCCAACCACTCCGTGCAAACCGAAGGCGCATAAGGTATTCTCCGTTTTTCATTACCTCACTGCAAATCTTTGAAGAATGGCTACTCCAAACATAGTTAAGATCTCTGATAGACCTCGCCCCTCATTCAAGAAACATCCCTACAAATCATTGGAGGTAGACCCACTAGGAGCCTTCTCTAGTGTTCCCCACGGAGTTTTACACACCGAAGACATTAGGGTTTACATACATGCAAACATTGAGGAATTTGGGGAATTCAAATTAAGAGACCTCTATCACAAGCAGCTGATTGACAATGCTTTTGAGCTTAAACCAGAGTATAAGGATATTCAGAAGAAACAATTTGAGCAATTTATTCATTTCCCCTGTTTTGAAGAGGATGAATGGGTCCGGTATGTACTGAGCAGGATACATGACAACTTTCTATGGCTAGATAGACCCTGCAAGATCACAAAAGAGGCAATTAGAGCAGTAACTGGCCTATACTCTTCCGGAGGAGTACCTATCCTCAAATCTGTCAAGAACAACATTGTAACTGAGGCCACCGGATCAAAATTTGACAAAAGGGCAATGACCATTGAAGACATCTCCGATCCGGATATCAAATATGCATCAATGATAATAGGATACAAGATCTACCACTCCAGCAGGGAGAATTCTGTATCCGGAACTGCAGTATACACTGCCTATGAGATGCTAAGAAAGAATGCAGAGTATGATCTCTGTGAACTACTGCTAAGCCAATTAATGGAAAATATACAGAAAATCAAGAAGGATAAGAAGAATTCCTTTAAGTATGGTACTCTGATTGTATGTCTATTCTTCTACTTCATGAATGAGCTACCCGGAACAAGTGGATGGGTATGGCAAAATGACAAACCTGTTGCAGTCCAGATAAGAGACTATTTGCATGGACTTGGGGATGCAAAAGCGAGAAATACAGCTCTATGGGGATACTTCAAAAACTTTCAGAGCATGATGCAAGCAAGAGAGAGAATTCCCCAGTCTCTCATTGAGAAATACAAGGACTCAGTGTGCTTTATGGTTGACACTGATCAGTGCCTAATGGAGGCAGTGGAGCCAAGGACTGTCTGGATCATGCCCATGGGGTATGAAGTTGATGAACAGATAGTGGAGCTGCATGTTCAACACATGCTAAGTCAGCCCAAAGATCCTAAGGCAGAAAGGTTTGGAACCTTTGAGGAGCTGAGTGTAAAAATACATGTAGAACTCAGGGAACCTGAGATTAAAAGAAAGGTAAGAAAAGAAGTAGAGCACATTGCTCAAGGCCTAGGTATCTCAAAGGAGGCACTTGATGCCAGCCGGGAAAAGAGGAGGAAGGCCGAGGAAGAAGAGAAAAGCAAAGAAAGTGCTCCAGTTGAAACTCCCACCCGGACCAGATCATCAAAGAGACCTGCACCTTCCACAACCAAAAGTTCAAAACCGGAAGTCCAGGCATCCGGTAAGAGATCCAAGACAAAAGCCACAAGGGCTTATGGAAGCCAAAAGGATGAAGAGGAAACAGAATCAGATGAGGGAGTAAGAGAAGTAAAGAAACAGAAGAAGAAAGGATCCGGTAAGCCCTCCACAGGCCAAGACAAGGATGAAATGGCAGAGGTAACTGTTGAAAAGCCCACTCTGTCACTAGAGAGCATAATCAAGTCGGTCACGGTGGATGGAAACCTTCAACCAATGACTGAATCATATGATGACTTCAGTGAGGCCGACCAAAAGACTCTGCAGGAGGCCACAGTAAAATATCTTAACATATATAATAAGGCTTTCATTGAAATAATATCTCTTATTCCCAAAAGCCTAGAAAAGGAAATGGAAGTAAGAAAGAATAATGCTCATGCTAAAGATCTTGAGATCCGGGAGCAGATAGCTATTCAGCTATATCCTCAAATTGATCCCAAGACCATGAACATTATCTTCAAAGACTGCAAAGATGAGTTTAGAAGCAAAGCCAGGATGAATCAACTCATGCTTGGCGAGACTGACAAAGTGGCCCAAGAAACAGAAGAGATCCTCCGGAAGGCCTTCAAAAGGTTCAATCTTCCGGTTGTAGAGGATTTAGGTACAGAAACAGCTGAGGACTTGGGACCCTCTGCTCCAGAAGAAGTGGCTCATGAACAAACTAGCATCTCTCCTCCGGTTTCCCCTACAGTCTCCGGATTCAAAGAAGAAGAGCAATTACAGGAGAAGGAAGCAATGGTGAAAGATAAAGAGGTTGACAGTTCTAAGACTGCAGAAGAAAAGAAACATCTGTCTCCGGCAAGAGACACTGCACAAACTGTTCAACAGTTTTTGAGTAAAGAAACTTTAGAGATTGATGAACCGGAGCTTCTAAAAGGCCCATTTGATTTTGACTCTCTCTCTCCGGTACAAACAATGAAGATAGCTTCATTTGCAAATGCCAAGGCAAATGAAAAGCTCCTGAAGTCTCATATGGAAGACTGTGAGTTGATAGAGGCTGCTTCCGGAATACTTGTAAAGATCATGCCATCAATCCAGATAGATCCGACAGCCTCCACTTCCGGTAATCTAAAAACCTTAGTCAGCAGTGTTGATACACATTTTGATTCTTTAGAAAAATCAGCTGAAGAAAAGGTCCGGAAGGAATTTTTGGATAAGAGATTTTCAGAAATATTAGAATTAATCTCTAAGGATAGGAAGATTGTAAGCATTGGAATAAGAAGCTTAGAGAATGCTCTTAAGGATGGCGGTGACATCTACAAATTTTGTATATCCTGGTCAAAGGCAACAACAGCATTTGACAAGAAAATAAAAGAGGAACAGGATAAGCTACAAAGCTTATCTCAAAGTTTTGATCCTCTCTCTTCCTCTATAATAAATCAAGAATGTCAGACCATTGCAGTCTTGAATGAAATAAAAAATCTTGAGAAGGAAAGGAAGAACATCACCAACCGGATGGGAGAACTTAGAAGGATTATAATCCCTAAGTTGGAAACCATGCATGAGGCCATCAGTGATGCTCAGACCACCGCCCAAACAAAAGATCCGACAGATCTCAAGCGGGCAGAAGCGTTTGCATTTTTGCTAAGTGGTCACATTTCAATTTTGGATAGAATGAAGCAAAGTTGGGCTACAGAAATGATCCAATTGCAGACATCCTTTGCAGACATTCTTCAATACATGTGAGTATGTAAATATGCGGCTATATAGAGAAAATTTTTGAAAATTTTGGTGTGCGGACCCTACCCTTTGCCATTGATGTCAAAGGGGGAGTGAGGAGCAGTGAAAAATGAGAAATCCAACTAAGGGGGAGTTCCAGAAATTGTATATAAAGACAGAGCATCAGCAAAGGGGGAGCACAGTGAAAACACTTAGTCATTTTTCACTAAGTGTTGCCATCAATGCCAAAGGGGGAGATTGTTGGCAAGAGACACTATATGGATTCATGGTTGTTGTCATTGATGGCAACAAAGGTCATCCCACATATCCGCAAGACATGATATGTCTCTACCGGAAGTCAGAATAAAGAAAGTTGTGGTCCGGTGAAGAAGAACAGAGCATGTGGCAAGGTCCGACAGATTGGTCCGGACCTCTCAGAGGAAGTGTCTTGGTGCAGTGCGGATTTGGGGAAGTCAAGAGGACTACCTTTAGTGGTATATTCCAAGGATTTAGCCTCCGGTGATGGACAAGGAAAAAGATATGAATGGTTGAGTACCGGATTCCTGAGAGACAGTGAAAACAGAGGAAGAACTGACTGGCAGAGTATCAGACTGCTTTCCGGATGGGTTACTGTTGATGACAGAGGTTGTGAAGGCATGAATCATGTTTGGCCGACATGATTAATGATATCTACAAGTATATGCTTGATCCGCATCGCTTGGTGAGGAAGGATTCAGCCGACAGAATGAGAGTTTGTAAGAAACTAGACTGTTCCGGATGCCGACTAGAAAGGTGATGAAATTACTTGTGCGGATATATATAGAGGATGGATTTAGTTGTGAAGTGTGTGTTGGTGTGGAGATATATGCGAATAAGTCCAGATAAAGAGGAGAAGTAGCAAAAAGGATCCGGTATGTGAAAGATAGCAGAATAAAGAACAGAGGAAAGATGAAGTGCAGCAGATCAGTGTACTGAGCCTAACCGGAACTGAACTCCAGCATATGCAGATGCTTCCAATCAGTTCAAGACTGTGATTCTCATCACTTTGTAGACAGTGTGTCTTCTTGTAGGCAGTGGGCCTCTTGTGAGCAGTGTGCTCGGGCAGTGAGCCCTAATTGGCAAGTGCCATCTTTGTAATTTCCTATTCTTCTAACAGAGAATAATTTTGGGTTAATCACCCCGTGGTTTTCTCCCTTAACAGGGTTTCCACGTCAAAAATACTGTGTCATGTGTTTCTTGTTCTATGGTTAATGTTTTATGTTTGATTTTATGCTGCATCAATTAAAAGGAAAGTTCAATAAAGGAAACAATTAGGATAACTGATTCACCCCCCCCCTCTCAGTTATCAACAATTGTACCTATTGATAATTCATGACTACCACCTCACACCTTATTTAAAACAAGAATGGAATAGTACCTTATGTTTCTACAATGTATCTTGGAACCTGGACATGAACATTGTTCATTCTTTAAAACAATTGTTGCTCCTCTTCTTTGCATCTTGTAACAGTATCTTTCATTTGTTGATGTTACATTTTGTAACCTCTGTCAGTTAAGACAAGGTTTAAGGTCTTCTTTCTAGTATCTGTTACTGAGTATGACATAATGCATACCTTTTCCTGTCCTTGAAAAAGTTGATACATTTATGATATAAAATCACTGCTCATTTTGCAGCATGTGTATGATGAAGCATTTTGAACATGATTATTTGATTTTGACAAATTCTTTTCTGAAGTGAGCATAGTTTATAGGAGCAACTACGCTTCTTCACTTCTCTTATGATGACTTCACTCCATTTGCTATGTTGACTATTCCAATGCATAACATCTCTCGAATAGTGTACTCTATTTATTACAATCCGATGTCCTTCTCGAGTGAATAAGAAGGAAGCATGATGGGCTCTACCCTTGTGGGAGCCACATTTTCTCCACATGCTTTAATGTCTTTAAATCAGAAACATTACTTTTCCTAGACCTGCACAGTGAACAAACAAGTTAGCATAAAACATACCTCTTGAAGTTGATTGATCTCTCTCATGATGATCTGATTTATTAGGCATGTCTGATTTAAATCCAATCACATTAATACATAATGTTTGCAAGTTTTATATGTTTGTTGATAAAGTATATGATGAATCTGCATATCCAGAGCTTCTAACAAGACTTTTCTCCAATTTTGCAGGTCCACTATCTTGATCAGGAGCATAACATGAAGACATGAAGATCAAGCTGCGAGATAGGAGAGTCAACCTTCGATAAGGAAATGATGGATATCCATTTTCCTCATGTGTTCTTTTTCTTTTCCTTTATCCACAGATGTATAGCTTGCACAATGTTTGCATTAGCTCAATTTAGTCACTCCCACAGTTTGTGTGGGACACATTTAAACATTTTCTTAAATATAATCAGTTACTTTACCTTATGCAAATGATTTGTGTATACTTTCTTTTTGAATCAAATGCATAGGATAGAACAACTAAATCTAATTTGAACATATGTTTAAACATGATAATGAAATGATAGTTTATTAAAACCTTTTCTTCACACTAAATTGTGATATTTGAATAATTCAATCACATCATAACTGAAAGATAAAACCAATTAGATACATGTCATTCATTGAATGTCTGATCTCTTGTCATTTAGATAAAACTTCACTTGTCAGGATGGTTTGACATTTCTGATTGGACTATCACATTATTCTGATAAATGATCCTTTGTTGTTCTCTTGCCAAGATATCATGCATTCAACTAATTGATCATACACTTAAAATTTTTCTTTTATTCCCTCTGTGACAACTATAATTTAGGCCTTGCTAAATTAGGTGTGAACATAATTTAGTAACAATTCCATGATCTCCACAAAAATAGTTAAACTCATTGGAGGTGAACTCACCACCTCTATCAGACCTCAAACACTTGACTCTCAGATCAATTTAATTTTCAAACATAACGCTAAATGCTTTGAACTTATCTAGAGCTTCTAATTTTTCTTTGAGAAATGTTACCCAAGTTATTCTAGAGTAATCATCAATTAACAACATGAAATACCTGTCACTTTGAAAGATTCCTACTATTGTGGGTCCACACAAATCTATATGCACCAACTCCAAAGGTCCGGTAGTGGAATACTCTTTGATCTTGAAATTCTTCCTTGTTTGCTTCCCAATCTGACATTCCTTGCAAATTACATTGATAGGCTTTGTAATTCTTGGAAGATCTCTCATAGCTTGAGTAGAGTTGATTCACACTAGGCTGTCAAAATTGATGTGACACATTCTTCTATGCCACAACCAACATTCATTAGTTTGAGTCATGAAGCACATACCATTAGCACCTTTGAGCTGATATACATTTCCTTTTGTCCTTGATCTTGTAGCAACAAAAGTTATAGAGCTTTCTTTTCTGATTTCACAGCCACCATCCTAAAATACAAGATTGTATCCTCTACTACACATTTGTCCTACACTTAGAAGATTATATCAAAGACCCTTAACATAGAGAACATCATCTATATTGTGCTTTCCATCAAAACTAATTGAACCTTTTCCACATATCTTAGCAAATGAATCATCTCCAAACTTAACAAAACCTCCATCAAATTTCTCAAGCTTAACAAACTTATTCTTATCACTTGTCATATGATTTTAACATCCACTGTTAATTATCCAATGATTTTTCTCTTCTCTTGCATGAAAATCAGTTACCAAAGATCCTTTGATATTGTGCTTTGTTTCCGGAGCAATTTCCTTCGTACCCCTTTCAGCATTAGTTCTAACATTCAAAGTCATGAACACATATTCATTACTTTCACCATCTGGATAGTCAGACTCATCATCAGATATGCTATCATCTTCTTTAACATAATAACTTCTCTTGATTAATTTACCTTTGATATCCTTGTATTTGTCATTTGAAATCTTGACTAGACATTTTGAAGCATAATGACCTATCTTTCCACAGTTAAAACATTTGAATGGTAACTTAGCTCTGTATTTTCTAGAGCTCTTTTTCAGTCTACTTACAAAATTTTCTTCCACTTCATCAAAGTTATTTGGATCTAATTCAACATTCTTTTCTATATTGCTAACCCTAAAAGAAGTCTCTTTTCTTGAATCATCTTGACCAAACTCTCTCAATTCAAAAGTAGTTGAAGTACCAAATAGTTGATCTCTAGTGTAAGTATTCAAGTCTTGAAACTCTTCAATAGCAGAAACTTTAGCACTATAAGATTTTAGAAGAGTTCTTAGTACCTTCTTTACCACTTTACTTTCCTCCAGCTTTCCACCAAGACCATTGATGGAATTGACAACTTCATCCACTCTCTGCATGTAGCTTGCAATGTTTTCATCCTTTGACATCTTTAGGGTTTCAAACTTGGTCTTCAATTTTGCATCTTTGCTTGCTTGACCTTGTCATCTCCTCCATAGATACTTTCTAGCTTCTTCTAGATCTCATGAGTTGTTTTGTAGCTCATTACATTCACTAACTCTGAATCAGAAAGACTGTTCAGAAGAGCACTCCTCGCCTTTCCATTGTTCTCATAGTCTTTAATCTCATCTTCATCCTTTGGACCATTAGTAGGTATAGTATATTTTTTCTCAACTAACTTCCATATGCCATACCCTAAATAGACAAGAAAGCTTTCCATCCTAATCTTCCAAAAAGCATAATTTGATCCATCAAACAAGGGAATCTTAATACCTTTCCTGTGCGCCATCTGAATCTTCCTCAAGCGATTAATCTTCTTCAAGGATCTTGGCTCTCATACCAATTGTTAGTATGCACATGACAAGTGAGAAGGGGGGGTGAATCAGTTGTGTATTAAAAATTTAAACCCTCAAAGCAATTCTAGGCATCAACCTCTTATTATGCATTAGCAGAATGTAAACATATGAAGCATCAATGCAAACACATAAGAACACTATATTTACGTGGAAACCCCAAGAAGGGAAAAAACATGGTGAGGAATAGCTCACATATATGAATAGCAACACCGTAAAAAAATAGGCTCACTATCCAAAACAAAGGCTCGCTGCCAGAAGGACTCGCTATCCAGAAGAAAGGCTCATTGCCAGAAGCACTCACTGTCCAGAAGAGAGAAGAATAGTAGAGGACTGTTACAGAGAGATTCACTATCTCAAAGAAATAGGAGAAATCCACTACTGCAACTTTATGCCATTCACAACCTTCAGGTCACTGCCTCCAGCAACTTCAAGTAAACTAAAATGTAGAGACCTTCTGCTCATTGCATTCAGGAGTCATAGGCATTTAATCTTGCACTCAATTGACCACCCTTGATTCATATTCACATCATCTTCTCTACATGATCCATTTCAAACTTTATCTTGCATTTATACCATCCACAACCTAAGACATTCTCAATTAGGTCAACCTTAATGAAATGTGTGCACCTCAAATGTGCAACACCAAATAGGTCAGCACCAAACACTTCCATGGTAGAAAGAAGTGAAGGTGGACCACGCCAAGGGTTAACAAGGACTCAAATTTGTATCATCATGCTGCCCATCATATCCACAATCCATGAGGTACCTCCAAAAATAGCGCTAGCAAGCTAGGTCAACCAAACCTGAGCTAACAACCACATCCACGCTTCTCCAAGTCCAAAAACATCATTCGGACCACAAACAAGTATTCCAAAGTGTCCTCACTTCCTTCTAGAATATTTAGCATCATCATAATCTTTTGCAATATTGCCGCAACCACCTGAAACAAAGAATGTCTTCATTTTGCACATCAGGATACACTGCTACTGAACACTAACACAAGAACTAATCTTGTGGAGCACCCCAACACTAGAAACTTCAAGGGAAGGTAGATACAAGAAATATAAATACATTCCTAGATCTGTAGGACAAGAAAACTTATGCGGAGCAATCTCATTTCTTGCAAACAACCTTCTTCAAAGTCAAATCACTCTGCTAAACACATCTTCCACTACCTCACGATCCAGAACTTGAAACTCTGGATATAACACCTCTAAACATCTTTGATCATCACTTCCAAACTGCACAAGCATATATTCAACCATAAAGAAATGCGGAGCATAATACTAACCATACCTCTATCACACTTCACACCTTTTTCTTCAAATTTTCTCAAAAGCACTTCGAAACCAAGTGAACAATCTTCTAGAGGTTGACATCAATGACAACACCAACAAGCTTCCAACAATTGTTTTATTCATGATGCTTTGAACTCATTTTAAGTTTAAGCATATATTTTGGAAAAAATCCCTGTACCGCTTTCAAGTCAAAAGCATACCCTTTTTTTATTTCAGTTATATCATACAAGGGAGCTACCCCTACAAATGTAGAGGAAGGTTGATGATTCATGTACAACCTATCCAACTATTAGGGAGCTTTCCACTATAACTAGGCAAGTCATATCTAAAAACATAATGACAAATATGTTCATTAATATAATGTAGGAAAATTACTCTATAGAAGAAGAATTAACATTGAAGATGGGGAATAGTGAAATTGAGGTGGAATAAGGGGTGTCTCTCACCTCCCAAAAAAACGTAAATGGAAGATGGTTAAAACCATGAAATATAGAGGCAAAAATAATGTCTCTCTTAAAATGGTTATAAGATCACATTCAAAACAAAAAATCAAAGTTGAGAAGGCTTATATAATGTTTATTAGGAACAATCTTAGGATAAAGGTTGAGTTGAGTTTTGAATATGGATTTGTTGCTACTTGCTCCATAAGCTTGATGTTATAGTTGTTATGTATTGGTCTTATCATCTCTAGAAGGGGGGTCCTATACAACCTCCATTAATTTATCTACAAAAAATATTATTTTTCATATAAAGGTCTAATTGATCAATGGTATTTGATTATATGTTCTAGGCTGATCTAATGAAGTAAAGATTCTAAACTGCAACACTAATGCATCAATTGTTATTTTATTATCATAGCTTCATTATATACTTGGGGTAAACTTGTAATTGTAGGAACTCTTCTTACAAACATGGAAGTTAAGGGATCAAGAGCTCTTAAGAAAAGTTTTAGAGCAACATCTTCTATAGGAGCATAAGATTCCACCAACCTATTATATAGTTTATGTAACAGTGTTAGATAATCTCATAGTCTCATCTAACTCTTTACATGTAGAGATAAACTAATGATATATAATAGTTGAATAAATGGATAGTCAAAATGATTAATAAATTTAATTTCAAGAAAGGCCCAAGAAAATATAGAACTAAATGGAAGGTTGATATTCTAGTCATAAGCAAATTCCTCTAATGTATAAGGAAATATTCAACATGCAACATCTTCATGTTCTACTTATAGGCATATCCAAGAATATTTGTACGCTTGGATATGTTCCTCAACTAATCTAGTTTCATCATGTTTGTATTTTGGGAGGAATTTCTTAATGTTCTTTGGTAAATCATGAGTTATTCCTACAATGTCCAAAGGACTACTTCCTACTAACCATGGAGTTGGGGTAGTTGTGGGTGGATTATGAGGGATAGTGAACAGATTAATAAAGGGGACAATACCAAGTCTAGGTGAATTATTATTAAATTGTGTTGGTCTATATTTGGGTTTTCCCTTGTTAATTCTAGTAGTTATATGTTGGGTAAGATATAAGAGTTCAAAATCACCTTCTATAGATTATGACCTAGTAATGATGTCCTTGGTTGCAATTTATAGCCTATATTCTAGTGCCAACATCACTTTCAACACCTTTTGACACCATCCTAATCCCATCCTAAACACATTCATCCTAGCACTAATTAATTAGATAAATCATATTTATTTAATTAATTGGGATTATCCTTTAACATTCCCCCTTTCATCAAATAATTAAATATTTATTTAATTAATCTAGTTTCCCACATCCCCCTCCATTAATTAATTAAATAATTTTATTATTTGATTAATTAATCTAAAAATCCTGTATCCCATTTTTATCCTCCATTTGTCCCAATTAAATTTCATTCTTATCTATTATCAACAAATAAACAAATTCAAAAACTCACATGACTAGCTAATAGTTATCTAGATTCATTGAAACTAGACACTCCCAAAAAACTAAAACCAGCTTTACATCTCCACCACTCATTTCCATACTACATATTTTAATCGTATCCATCCACATAAGGATAAACCCTACAAGTTTCCATCCTTGCCCTAATTCCTCTCACTCAACCCTATCCATCCATTCATCTTTAATCTCAACCATCCATCCTTATAGAATGCCTAGAAGCTCCTAACATTACCCTAATTTGTCTCATTCAATCCTAGCCATCCATTTCTAATCAAATCATGGCCACTCATCCTATCATCTAAAAATCTATAGATTAACCCTCAATCAAGCCATTTGCAATCAACAAGTGAAAAGTAATGTTATGTTGTCTAAGTGAGCAATCAACAATCAATCTCCTTATCAAGAATCCATTGGAACACAACCACCATTTCTTGGTGCAACAAGGGTTATCTTGGTGAGATCTTTTAATGTTTTAATTTGATTTTGATATCCTTTTTCTTAATTGGAGGTGTTGTTAGGTATGAAATAGGAGCTTTGATTTAATGCATAGTTTCTTATTATGCTTCATATTATAGCATACACATTTTGGCACACCCGATGGTGTTGAATACCAAAAGTACTGAGAGGGGGGGTGAATCAGTATTGTATTAAACTTCTTGTTTATTAAACTAGTAATCCATTTACCACATGCAACAACAAAGCAAATTAAACATAGAAGAAACAACCACAAACCATCACACATGAACACCAAGATTTTTACGTGGAAAACCCAAAACTGGTAAAAACCACGGTGAGTGTTAGCTCACAATATATTGTGTAGGAACAATACCGAATTACAATAGAGGCTAACTGCCCAGGGCTCACTTCCAAAAATAAGTGCTCACTACAAGAAGGCTCACTGCCTAGAGAAAGAAAGAAGAAAGGAAATGTCTCACTACCAAAATGAACTACTCTAATTGCATCTACATATGCATGATTGCAACTCCAATGAATGCTCAAAATACTATCTCAAAAGTCTTCATCTTGACTACTCTGTTTCATTGCTCTGCTTTTACATTAGACAAGATCTCTCTTCTTCTGCTCTTATTGCTTGCTCTGTACTTCACATATTTTTCACATTCACATTCGCATATCTTACCTCAAACACCAAATTTAATCCCATATATATATCCACGACTAGTAAAATCTTCATATTAAGTCAGCCTAATAAAGTGTATCATGTAGTCATACATTATGTACTATGTCGGCCAAATTCATTCTCCAAAATCTATATCAAACCCAAACAATATTTGAAATACCTTCACACATGTCAGCCTTGACTATTTCACCACTTAGAATTAGGTTCTATACAATAGAACTTACCGCATACAATTTATACTTATCATGTCAGCCTTAAACATAGACAGTCACTGGTTCACTTCATCTGTCAGACATCAACTTTCACTGCAGACCACAAGATGCTTCCAAAATCATATCAGACACTCTTCATACATCATAGATCATACTTTTAGAACCGCAAAGCAAAATATTCTTTTGTGGTAGAATATAGACCACCAGAGCACATGCTCTGTCACAGTCAAACTATACCATACCAAGTAGCAATACTTAGGCATTCATAATTGACTCTCTGGTGAAGTTCAGAACTTGTAACTCTGGATTTGGATACTTCACATATGTGTTTACAACACCTCAAAACCACATAACAAGATGTCCATAGCGGAGGAATGCAGACTAATTCAGTTGAGTGTTTTGTTCCAATTTCCTCTATTCTTTGCACTGTCGGACTTAGACTTTTTGAAGATAGACTTCCGGTACTCATCAAGGACTAAAATCTTGGACAAATGATCATCTGAGGGCTATGAACAACATACTTGAACCGCATGATATGATCTTCTACTACGGACCAATACCATCTCAAATATTGTCTTCTTATTGCTACTTCAGTATACTGCCAACACTTAACCCAAAATGGCTAGGTCTTCTTCTCCAAACCAAAAACAGTGTTCCAATCTTGTTCCTTTGCTTGTTGCCATCAATGACAACATCTTAAAACATCATGTACAAACACTCTTAATCATATTAGTAGTCTCTCTCTCTCTCTCTCTCTCTCTCTCTCTCTCTCTCTCTCTCTCTCTCTCTCTCTCTCTCTCTCTCTCTATGATGTTTGCCAAGTTGCCAACAATCTCCCCCTTTGGCATTGATGACAACACTTGATGTGAAAAATTGTTACACCTCCCCCTATCTCTTTATACATTGCTCTCCTTGTCTTCATACTTTATTATTTTTCAAAATTTTTTGACATGCTTCATTTGTTCTCCCCCTTTGACATCAATGGCAAAGGTATATGATACAAAGATATGTACAAGTTGCCAAAATTTCAAAACTATTTTTCTACATTACTGCATAGATACAAGTGATATCAAAAATGCTTACTGTTGTTGTTCCAAGAGAACATCTTTATAGATTATTTTTAGTTACACCATTTCTTCATCCCAACTAGTCTTGGCATCACTCAAAATTAGTATGTGCCCATTAATCTGAGACACCAAATCTTTTGATTTCTTCATTGTATCAGTGGCTTTAGTGATTTGTCTTGTCTTGTCTACCACTGCAATTAACTTGGTTAGGGATGCAATTTTGAAACTTGCTACCTCTCGGAGCTGACTCATTCTATGCTTTATGATATCCCTTTAGGTCTGCAACTTATGTATATTAGAATGAATTGTTTCAACTTGTGCCCTCTGATTACCAATAGCATCTTTTTTCAGGTTATAAGTTCTGAATATCTTCATTATCTTGTCTTCCAATCTATCTATTTTATCTTTTATATCCTTAGTAATAACCAGCCATGTAAGACAAAATTGATACAATTCACTGGCTTCTTTAAGGGCTAACTGTGCATATTCTATACTTTTATCTAACAAAATTTTGTCTTGAGAAGCTTTATCTTTTAGCACAACTAATCTCTTACTGTCTATTTCAACTCTTACCTTTTTATCAGCAACTTTTTCAAGAGACTCAAAATGAATATTGATGGATTCCATCAACTTCTTTACTTGTACAGCAGGACCCAAGGATGTGTCTCTTTTTATTCTAGGCATTAGTTTTTCAAAAATTGTTGATGCATCTTCTAACAACTCGCTATCCTCTATATGAGATTTCAGTACTTCCTCTTGTGCATTAGTTGGAAAATTGTCCCAAGTCTTAACTTCTGTAGAGGGGACATAGAGGCAAGGTTAACAGGCCCTTGCAGAAGCTCAGGAGCAGTCAAAATTTGAGATTCTTTCTGCTTCTCTGAGAATTCCCTTGAGTTAGCAGTGTCTCTCTTCTCTTCACCATGAGACACTTCAGTTTCTTGTCTTTTTGGAGGTGGTTCTTGGTTGTGTTCTTGTTCATTTCTTTCTGGCTCTGGAGTAGGAATATCCATCATTTGTTTATTTTCCTCTTCTCTCTGCTCCTCTTGTTCCTCAAATGCCTTTTTATCAGATGTCAACTTTGCTTCTTCAGACTTCTCTTCTTCAGTTTCTTTCATTTCTTTATCTTGTTCAGAATTTACTAGAGGAACTATTCCACTTTGTTCTGTATTCACTTCTTCTCCATTCCTAGTGCTCATCAGAGGATTAACTATACTTTGCTCCATGTTCTATTCTACATTCATTTCTGGAGCTATATTATTACCACCAGTATTTTGTTCCTCTTCATTTGTGTCAACAATAGTTGAAATTTTTAGCTCATGTAAAACCTTTAGTGTTATCTCCTCTATCTCCTTAACTAGTTTCTCAGTTTCACCAGACATTAGATCATTGAGTCTCTTCATGGTTATGAATTCCTAACTAAGCTTCTTGTTGACTTTGGTTCTTTCCTCAAAGGTGATGTCTGGATAGAGTTTTAACAAGACATATTCTTTTATCTCAACATCTTTACCCATACCCCCTTCTTTTCTTACTGACATTATGCTGGCTAAACTATCTAGTAACTCATCTATTACTTCAATCAATGTTTTATAGAACATATCTAAGTATCTTACAACTGCAGTTTCAATGATTACCTTGTCTGCATTTGATCTTTCATCATACATGTCAACAATAGGCTTTAGGGTACCATGTTGTGCAAATGCATTAACCATGGCTTCCAAGGATATACTTGCTTCCTCTTCTCTATTCTCTATCTTTTCTTCTTTATTCTTCTTCTTACCCTTAGCTTTTTGGGGGGGTTTCTCAATAGTGGCCTTATCTATTTTTTCCCTTTTTTCTTTGGTCACCTCATATGTTTCTGTTTCCTCTTCTTCTTCTCTTTCACGAAGGCTCACATACACTCTTTTGGTGTCCTTTGCCTTCTTTATTTTCTTCTTCTCTTCTATTTTCTTCTTTGGCTTTTGCTCTTTTGTCTTTTCTTTTTCGGGTCCAGAGCTCTTGGAGGTAGTTTCTGTAGTGGTGGAAGCTCTTGTTCTTCTTCTAGATCTTGTTGCAAGATTTTCTTGCACAGATTTCTTCTCTGGAGTCTTTGATGTTTGTCCTTCCAGAGCACTTGATGTCTTTTCTATCAAAGCAGTTGTACCCTTTGATGCCTCTTCCTTGGCTCTTGCTTCACTTATTTGTTCATCTGTAAATCCTAAGGCCTTTGACAAACTCATCTACCTTTTTCCTTGCATTCTTCTTGATTTCTAGTTTCTTTTGTTCCATAAACACTTTGAGAGACAATTCTTCAAATGTCCCAAATCTTCCCTCTTTAGGATCTTTAGGTTTGCTCAACATCAAATCAGCCAATCGAGTCAAAACTCCCTCTGTAACTTCATATCCCATGGCTGGGACCCATACATTCTAGGTTCTACAGCCTCCATAAAACATTTATCCTTATCTACCATGAATAATTTCTTTTTCATACTTCTTCACTACCTTTTCTAGGATTCGGGCCCTATCCTACATTTTCTTTTGAAAAATCTTGAAATATCCCCATAAGGCTACATTTTGCTTATCAACATTTCCTAGACTACTCAGGTGATTTCTAATTTGTGTAGTTATTGGTGCATGATCAATCCAACCAATATTACCTATACTTGGTAACTCCTTTAGAAAGTAGAAGAATAGATAGATGATCAAGGTTCCATACATGAAGGGATACTTTGCGTCCTTAGTTCTTTTCAGGTTCTCTATCAGTTGTTGCCAGAGAAACTCACATAGATCGTAATCAGTGTTATTCTTAACCATATCATAAGTTGTATATATGGTAGTTGCAGAAATAGAGTTCTCCTTGTTGGAGAAATAGATCTTGTAACCAATGACTTTTGATTTAAATCTCACAGCTGGATCCACTATGTCATTTACAGTTAATGTTCTTTTATCAAATTTTGTACTGATTAACTGCATTACTACATTGTTCTTCATGGACTTTAATTTTAGAACCTTTTCGGTGGAACACATGCCAGTAATTGCTTTGATGGCATCCTTTTTTATCATATAGGGCTCATCAAGCCAAAATAATTCATCATGAATCATGCTCAAGATATATCTCACCCAAGCATCATCTGGGACCATAGGAAATCCAACCAGATATCCAATTTCTTCTCAACTAGGGCACTATACTCTTCTTTCAACTCAAATTTGTCATCAATCAATTCCTTTAGATAAATGTCCCCTAATTTTTCATGATCATACTCATCTAGGTTTGTATGTATGTAAGCCCTAACATCCTCCATATGCATAACCCCATGCGGAATATCAAAAAATGCTCCATCTAGATCAGTCTCTAAAGATTTAAAGGCGTGCTTCTTGAACTTGGGACGAGGCCTCTCAATTATCTCAATTATAGTATACATTTTTAAGAGAGATAACAATAAATACATTTTTCCTCCGTTAGGGTTTCTTCACCGGATGCTTGAATTTTCCCTAGCTTGCTTCTTAGGTCTCTTTAGTCACTTGAAGGTTTGAATACAAATTAATTTCTCTTTCAAACAAATCCCTTATATTCTCTTTTCATCAAGATTTAATCACAATAAATGCTTCATTCAAAAAGTTGTCAAACCCTTTCTCTATTGTCCGCAGTCGATCAAGATTGCTCCACAATTTACCGCATTAGATTCTTTTTTGCCAGAATCTTCTTCATAAGATCTATCATTCAGTCTTATAACTCATATCTTTGTGTTGGATACCAGCACCACATTTATGGCTGAGGGAAATAGGATTTTGCATTAAGCTCCTCCTAAGCCAAAGCACCCAATTTACTTCCCGGAGGAAGTACCAACACCAAAGTCTGGTGTGGACTCACCCTTGACTTCCTACACTTCCTTCTTAACCTAAATTTGATTCATCTACTTCTTGATCTTTGTCAGATCTACCTTTTGTACTGGTTCTCTCTTCTCTGCCTGATTATTCCTCTTTATGTTCTTGCTTCTACAGAACCTTGCAATATGTCTAGGCCTCTTGCAATTGAAACATACAACACTTCTATGTCTATTGTTTCTCTCATTCATCCTTGATCTGCATTGATCAGCCTTGTGCCCAAATGTATTCTTTTGTAGTAGAATGCTAACCACCAGAGCACATGCTCTGTCATAGTCAAACTATACCATACCAAGTAGCGATACTTAGGCATTCATAACTGACTCTCCGGTGAAGTTCAGAACTTGCAACTCTGGATTTGGATACTTCACATATGTGTTTACAACACCTCAAAATTACATAACAATATGTGCCATAGCGGAGGAATGTGGACCAATTCAGTTGAGTGTTCTATTATGATTTCCTTTGTTCTCTGCACTGCTGAACATAGACTTTTTGAAGATAGACTTCCAGTACTCATCAAGGACTAAAATCTTGGACAAATGATCATCTGAGGATTGTGAACAACATACCTAAACTACATGATATGATCTTCTACTGTGGACCAATACCAGCTCAAATATTGTCTTCTTATCACTACTTCAGTATACTGCCAACACTTAACCCAAAATGGCTAGGTCTTCTTCTCCGGACCAAAAACAGTGTTCCAATCTTGTTCCTTTTCTTGTTGCCAACAATGACAACATCTTCAAACATCATGCACAAACACTCTTCATCATATTAGCAGTGTCTCTCTATGATGTTTGCCAAGTTGCCAATAGGTGGGAACTTGTCCCTTGTTTGATCTTGGTTTTTGCATATTTTCCTAGCTTGATTTTGTAGATTTTCACTCTTTTGGGGGAGATCTAGAGGTGAGATTTCACTAGGAGCATCCTAGGGCAAAAAGGACCTCACAATTGAGTCTAGAAGGCCCAAAAACCCTATGATTCATATATAACTTGATATATTTTAGAGGTCAGATTTTTGCAAATTTACAGGCGTTGGAAAGGTGATTTGACAAACTTCATTGTAGAATAGGTATTTTCTCTAAATTTTGAACAAAAAATTAGCTATAATCATTTGAAACCCCTTCTTTGTGTTCAAACTTCAAACTAGCATATCTTTTGCACATGGAGTCCAATTTTAGCAAACTTTTTTAGAAATTGATTAGAAAATCACAAGAAATCTCATGATCACATCTATTTCATTGTTGGATAACATTATTTTCTAATTTTTGTAGTTTTTTTTGTTGGCAATTTTTGTTGTCATTGATGTCAACATAGTATAAGGAAATGTATAGGCAAACTTATATAGAGGAAGAGTGAGCATGGTCAAGGCAAATCAGTCAGGGAGAAGAGAAAATAGTCTAAGTATGGTAAGATGATCAGTTTTGTGTTTGAGCATGATGTGGAGGTAAATACTCATGTCCTTGCATATTTCCAGTATCCCCACATGTATATCTTATTATTTGGGAATACCGCACTTAATGACAAGAAGCAGAAATCTGACTAAGGCATTCATAGTACATATCATAAGGCAGAGTCACCTTGTTTTGGTCTGCATTTCTCCACAAAGAAAGATCTAATCATGCAATTTTTAGGAAAGGCTAAATGATGTATATGGCATGCTATGATGAAGTATTAAGTGGTTTGGTGGTCTGCAAAGATAACACTCAAGTGACAGAGGTAATACAATCTGTCCTGGAGCCTGAATACACAAGTTTGAGTTTTGCGGAGGATGGCATATATACAACTCAATCATATAAGCTTGTGCAGAGGTCTTACATGTTCCAACATATCTCAAGGATGATTTGTATGCATAAAAATTCTTTTTTCTGGTACCGCATCAAGTGGTTAAGTCTGTAAGTGAAGATTTGAGTATAACTATTCTCCAAACTCCTGGTTACCTTTGTCAAACCTTTGTATTCCTCCGGAATAATTAGATAAACATGTGTGGATATAATAAGGAACATATAATGGTGTTGAAGATCATTCTTAAAAGGTTTCAAGACTTGTACTGCACTGTAATGCTATATCTTGAGTTATGAAGTATTACATGTGGTCTGGAATGCTCTGTTTCCTACAATTAGTCAAGTTTCTTGTTTTACGGATGTATAGATTGATATGATACTTATTTAGTAAGGTGTATGAATAATTTTGAGATCATGTATGATTGAATTCTTGGTCTGCATAGAGTTTTTGGCTTCTCCCTGATAGTATGAAGATAGACAGATAGCAGTCCTGAGCAGTTTAAGCTGACTAGTTAAGTACCTAATATATGCAGAGGATCCTAATTAGTTTCCTTAACTCTTGAAGGTATGGAAAGTTGTGTCTTGATCCCCATCATGAAGTCCTAAGGTCTACAACAAGTTTTTCTTATCATATTGTATGTATTGATGCCAACTTGTGAAGAGTTACACGTTTCATCCAATGTTGATTATGATGATGACCCAATCAGTGTTTTAAAGTGTTGCGGAGGATATTTATAGAAGATCAAGTTCATTTGTGAAAGATAGATGTGAGTTTGAAGATAAGCAGAGTAGAATGCAAGATATGAAGTGTGCAAAATCAGTTTGAAGGCATGTGTTGAGCAGAAATAGAAGACTGCTACCAACATAAATTAGATGTTCTCTTTACAATAGTCCATGTACTTACTATCTTTGTAAATCTTATTGCAGTGAGCAAAGTACTTAGGGAGTAGTAGCTTCCTTGGGTTGTAACCCTAAATCAAAGTTGTAATTGTTGTAAGCACTAAATTAGGGAGAAGTAGCTTCATTGGGTTGTAGCCCTAAAACAATGTTGTAATACTTTTTGTAGTGAGCATAATATATTGTGAGCTAATCCTCACCATGGTTTTTCCATGATTCGGGGTTTTCCATGTAAAAAATACTGGTGTTATGTGTGTTCCATGATTTCCTTTGTGTTCTCTAAGTTATTCAGCTTTATACATCTGGTTAAGTTTTAGTATATGTTGATTCACCCCCCTCTCAGCATCTCATTGTGTTCAACAATTGGTATCAAAGCTAAGTGTCTTTGAGAAGCCTAGCAGCTAAGGTAGATCCTACACTTGAACACATGGAATCTAAAGTTATGGACAATGATGTATTTGTACTAGAACTAGATCTAGAAGAAATGGAACCTGAAGGTTGGGATCTTGATGGGTGTGAAGTAGACCTTGAGGGAGAACTCAAGCCTGCCCTTAATGAACTAGATGAAGAAAGAGGACTAAATGTAGAATATGAAGACATGATTGAGATAGCAAAAGAAACAATGGACAAACTAAAGGCAAACGCCAAAGAATCAAAAGAAGAAATTGGCAAACTCAAAACTCTAATAGAAGGAGATAAAGGAGGTGACATGAAGCTCAAGGAGGTAGAACAAATGATTTCAAATTTGAATGTCATGGTTGAAGAAGAAAAGAGGATTAAATATTGCTTAAACATCAAGCTCTATGAGAAATCAACTGAATGTTCAAAACTTGAGGAAGAAGTTGTCACTCTAAGAAAAGAATGTGAAAAGTCAAAAGAGCAAATTGACAAAGGACTAAAACTAAAAGGAGGATCTGAAATCCTTGATGAGATAATTAACTCTCAAAAGCTAGCAAAAGAAAAATTAGGTCTTGGCTTTGAAAAGGGGAAGAGTCTTGATTAGTGTCTCTACAAATTTATATGATAACTTCCATTTGTGAGGAAAGTATAGAATAAAGAAGGAAGAGACTTACACTAAAGATCTTAAGAATAATGCTTCCTAAGCTACAAAAGAAAATGAATTCACTCCTATCCGAAGACAAAGGAAGAATATGAAGAAGAATTTCAAGAAGTCTACACCTGAGCAAACTACTCCCATCAGGTATTATCAAGGTTTCAATGGAAATTGTTTTACTTGCAATAGTTTTGGTCACAAAGCTATTGATTGTAGAAGTAAGGCAAATCAAAATACTCTAAGATGTTATACTTGCAATAAATTTGGTCACAAAGTTGTTGAATGTAGGAGTAAGTTAAGTCAGAATCCTATAAAGTGTTATGCTTGTAATAAGATGGGACATAAGGCCAATGAATGCAGAAGTAACATGACAAGGAATAATTGTAGATCTAAGGCAAGGAGAAATTTAAATGCTCAGCAATCAAAGTTCACCTATCACAAGTGCAATCAAACAAGGCACTTTGGAAGGAATGTAAGGCCTGCTCCACAAAAGAAAGTTGATATTTCTCAGTAAAAGAAGGAAATGAACAAAGTATGGAAGAAGAAGGAGGAATGTGATGTTTCTAGACCTTTGCCTAGTGCAGATGGATGCTCCAGTAACAAAAATATGAAGTACTAGTTCAGGGGGAGTTACAACTGCAAAATTATTCAAACCCTTGAATAAATAAGATGTTGAATTTCTCAGTATTTTGGATAAATTTGGTATGAGCATGTTAAGATAATGATTTAAAGAAGTTTGGTCAAAACTCCAGAGAAAAATCTCTCAATTCGGTAGATTGCAGAAGTTTTTAGGGTTTTTTGTGATAAGAATATCTACTAAAAGGAAACATGGACTCAAGGGGAGTTGCTACTACAAATCCTTCACCTCTCCTTCATGATGCTGAAAGCATTCATCATATAGATGAGTTTTAAACAGATGCTAGAGCAATTGATTTACTTGTGGAGGATTGCTGAGTGATGAATGGTTTCTATACATGAAAAGGGCAAACTAGAGCAAAACTGTGAAGGCAATTAATGTAGAATGAAATTGGGTGGTGAAAGGAGTATATAGGCAGTGTTTGATCATTTTTACCCTCATTTGAACAAAGCCAAGGAAGTAGAAGAGATTGACAAGAGCAAAAAAATATCATTAAATTGTTGGAGCAAACCCTACTCTCTACATCTACAGGTATTTCTTAATTTTACTGGTTGAAACCCTAATTTTTTAAGATAGTACAATGGTGACACCAGTTGTGATTGATGTGGTTGACAGGCCAAGGCCAAAGTTCAAGAAACATCCCTTCAAGTCCACTGTAACTGATGAAATTGGTGCCTTCTCACATGTTCCTGCAAATGTGCTACATACTGAAGATGTTTGAATATACATTCACTCACAAATAGATGAATATGATCAGTTGAAGCTTGAGAAATTCAAGAATGATAATCTATTGGGAGATGATTTCCAATTGAAACCTAAATTTGCCAACATTGTGGCTAAGCACCTAGTATTTGGAAGGGTATTCCAAATTTTTGATATGAAGATGCTTGGGTGAGAATTGCCCTAAGTTAATTCATTGAGATTTATTCTATTTAGATTGACCCCATCTAATTACTAAGGATGCTATAAAGGTTGTAACTGGTTTATGTTCCTCCAAACCAGTGCCTATTCTAAAGTCTATCAAGAATGAAGAAGTGATGAAGCTCATCGGAGTAAAATTCAACAAGAGGACATTAACTGTAGATGATATTGAAGATTTGGGGGTCCAGCATGCAACCATGAACATTGCATTCAAAATCTACTACACTAATAGGGATAACTTTGTCTTTGCAACAACAATACACATTGCCTATCAAATGGTCAAAGAGGGAAAATATTTTGATCTATGTGAACTCCTGCGATAACAACTATTGGACAATCTGAAAAGGACAAAGGAGTCAAAATACAAATTCTGGTATGGCTCTCTAATTATATGTCTTATGTTCTACTTTTTGAATGAATTGCATTCAATAAATGGAATGGTGTGGAATCCAAATACCCTTGTTGCCCACCAAATCAAAGACTACATGAGAAGTTTCCCTGATAATAAACACTGCAATACTATATTTTGGGGGTTCTTCAAGACATTCCAGAATGAAATGCAATCCAAAGAAAGTATACCTTCTAAGGTAGTAGAAAAGTATAAAAAATGACATAACATTCATGGTTGACAAAGACAACTGTTACATGGAGGCTATTGAGCCCAGGACATTCTGGATTACTGCTTTACCCTATGAGGTTTCAAAGTTTGATTTGGTAGGATATACTGATATGTTGTACAACAAACCTAAAGATCCCTCCACTAAAATATTTGGGACATATGATGAAATCATCAACAAATCTATGAAGAAGGACGTAGAGGAGAAAGCAGAAAAGATAAAATGAAAATTTACTTGGAAAAGATACTCAATTCTCGTGAAGGCTCTACAGGAGAAGTACAAGCCATTTCCTCTACACAATTACCAAGGAGAACAAGCAGATCAACATCAGCCACAACCTCTACCTCTATCCCCTCTAGATCTTCAATGCTTGCCAAAAGACGTACCACAGAGATCCTTGAACAAATTTAGACCATTGAGAAGAAAAGACATAGACAAATGAGTCAGGCTAGAAGAGGCGAGATAAATCTCATGAATGTTGAAGACATTGAAGAAGAAGAAGAAAAGGAAGAAGAGGTTGAGACTCTAACAAGGAAGAAAAGAACTAGAGAATAAACTAAAGAAGAAGAGACTTCTAAGGAGAAAGGAAAAGGAAAAAAAAAGGGGGTAAGAAACCTGACTATGTTCCCTTGCAACTTGAGGCAACAGTGAATGCAATTACAGAGTATGGTGCCCTAAAGGAAGTTGCAAGAATTTATGATGAAAGACCCTCCAATGACAAATCTACCCTTGAAGAAGCAAGAGTCAAATATATGGGAGCCCACAATTTGGCCTTAATTGAAATCATAGACCAACTGCCTAAAATCCTTGGTGATGTCCTTACTAAAAGGAGAAATGATGCTTTGAGTTAAGAAGCTAAGATAAAGAAAAGAGCAATTGAAAAGATTTGTCCCACCATCTCCAAGGAAGGCAGAGTCAAAGCTTGTAAAATTCTAACAAAGGAATTCAGAAATAAAAGATGATTAAATACTTTGATGTCAAGGAATAAGGAAGAGATAAAGAAATTGGAAAAGGAGACACTAAAGAAAACTACTGAAGTTCTCAAGGAAATGAAAATGGCAGTGGAATCATTAAAGATATATCTAATCAATCCACCTCTGAAGGCAATGACAAGCCTAAAAATAATGGGGAGATTGCTCCTCCTGAGGATATTGGAGCACTTATCACAAAGGGACAAGACAAAACAAATCTACCTCCTCTGGATACCTCTATAGGACAAAGTGTGCCTCCTACAGACAATCCTGATACAAGACATGATTCTCCCCCTCCGGAGAGTACAAGGCATGTAGAAGAGAGGAAAGAAGATAATTCCAAGAAGGATCAGGAAGAAAAGAAAAAGAATGATGATGAACAAAAGGATGAAATGGATAAGGGAGAAACTAAAGAGGGAGAGCAATCAGAAGGAATGGATGACATAGGTCAAAGTGCATTAGAGACAAAATCACTCAAAGACCTATTAGATATGAAACTATAGTTTCAACCAGTGGTCACACCTCAACTTTTGCAAATTCCTACCCATGAGGGGCAAACATACCTGTCAAGCATTTCACCTCTTCATAAGCTTCAACTCGGTGATATATTGCATGCCTCTGTAAGAAAAGAGTTTATACAAGAAAAATTAAAGAAATCGAGTGGAATAGAGGATGCAGTAAAACTGGTGCAAGAAGGGTTACCAGAGGTAACCATTGACTCCTCACTACCTTTGGAGAAAAATCTCAAGTTACTAATGGACTCCTTTAAGAATCACTCCTCCCACATAGAGAAAAAGGCAGAAAAAGAGGCAGCAAGAAGAATAAATGACAAGAGAATGGCTAAGATGATTAAAAAATGTGCTAAGGCACATAACAAGCTTAAAGAAAATTTGAAGAAATTCAAAGTTTGCATTGATGAGGTCACAACATTATATCTATTTTTCCTAAAATGGCTAGGTTCCACAAAGAACATCAATGCTTAGATGGACTCCATTGAGTCACAAATATCTAAGTTTGCCAAAATTTATGATTTGTCAAAGGATAAGATTGGTGCAATGAGGGCACAAGTTGAGAACCTTCATGCACATTTATCCCAACTGCAAGACCAAAGAGAAAACCTAAAGAAACAATTTGGTTAGTTGAGAGAGGCAATAAATCTGAGACTTGCCTCATTGTCTGGTCTACTAGGGGAACAGAAAAAGTAGATCAAAAGATGAAGACCCCAAGCAACATAGAGGAGGCTAAGGAGATATGCCTGGAGTGTGAATGTAAGAACCATATGCTAGCCTCAGAATGTGTCAACTGGACTGCAACTGAACAACTCAAGGTAATTTACAAGGCTATTATACCATCCAAGTGAGTTGTAAGAGTAATGTAATTAAGACAATTTTTTATGTACATAGTATTGCGGAAGATAATAGTGTCACACCATGTACATAGTATCCATTTTTGGGGGAATCTACATCTCAGGGAGAGTACAGTGCAAAAACCATTTGTAAGGGGGAGTCTATACAATTTTTGGATTGATGCAAGCAAAGGATATCAATCCCTTTGTCCTTGATGCCAAAGGGGGAGAGAGAAGTATATGTCTAATGGGGAGTCTATGTTGCCATCAATGACAAAGGGGGAGATTGTTGGCAATATGTGTTGTCATTGATGTCAACATAGTATAAGGAAATGTATAGGCAGACTTACATAAAGAGGAAGAGTTAGCATGGTCAAGGCAAATCAGTTAGGGAGAAGAGAAAATAATCTAGGTATGTAATATGATCAGTTTTGTGTTTGAGCATGATATAGAGGTAAATACTCATGCCCTTGCATATTTCCAATATCCCCACATGTATATCTTAACACTTGGGAATATCGCATTTAATGACAAGAAGCAGAAATTTGACTAAGGCATTCACAGTACATATCCTAAGGTAGAGTCACCTTGTTTTAGTCTGCATTTCTCCATAGAGAAAGATATGATCATGTGGTTCTAAGGAAAGGGTAATAGATGTATAAGGCATGCTACAATGAAGTATCAAGTGGTCTGGTGGTCCACAAAGACAACACTCAAGTGACAGAGGCAATACAATCTGTCTCAGAGCCTGAATACACAAGTTTGAGTTTTGCGGAGGATGGCATATATACAACTCAATTATATAAGCTTTTGCAGAGGCCTTACGTGTTCCAAGATATCTCAAGGATGATCCACATGTAGATAAATTCATGTTTCTGGTATTGCATCAAGTGGTTAAGTTTGTAAGTGAAGATTTGAGTATAACTGTTCTCCAAACTCTTGGTTACCTTTGTCAAACCTTTGTATTCCTCTAAAATCATTAGATAAAGATGTACAGATCTAATAAGGAACATACAATGGTGTTTAAGATCATTCTTAAAAGGTTTGTACTACACTGCAATGTCATATCTTGAGTTATGAAGTATTACATGTGGTCTAGAATGCTCTATTTCCTACAATTAGTCAAGTTTCCTATTTTACAGATGTATAGATTGATATGATACTTATTTAGTAAGGTGTATGAATGATGTTGAGATCATGTATGATTGAATTATTGGTCCGCATAGAGATTTTGGCTTTTCCCCAACAATATGAAGATAGACAGTTAGTAGTCCTGAGCAGTTTGAGCTAACTGGTTAAGTACCTGATATATATGGAGGATCCTAATTAGTTTCCTTAACTCTGGAAGGTATGGAAAGTTGTATCTTGGTCCCCTTCATGAAGTCCTAAGGTCCACAACAAGTTTTTCTTATCATATTGTATGTATTGATGCCAACTTATGACGAGTTACACGTTTCATCCAATGTTGATTATGATGCCAACCTAATCAGTGTTTTGAAGTGTTGCGGAGGATTTTTATAGAAGATCAAGTTCATTTGTGAAAGCTAGATGTGAGTAGGAAGATAAGTAGAGCAGAATGCAAGATATGAAGTGTGCAAAATTAGTTTGAAGGCATGTGTTGAGCAGAAATAGAAGACTGCATTACCAGCATAAATCAAATGTTCTCTTTATAGCAGTCCATGTAGTTACTATCTTTGTAAATCCTATTGCAGTGAGCAGAGTACTTAGGGAGTAGTAGCTTCCTTGGGTTGTAACCCTAAATCAAAGGTGTTGTTGTAAGCACTAAATCAGGGAGTAGTAGCTTTCTTAGGTTGTAGCCCTAAAAAAATATTGTAATACTTTTTGTAGTGAGCAAAATATATTGTGAGCTAATCCTCACCATGGTTTTTTTTTCCACGTAAAAAACACTGGTGTTATGTGTGTTGCATGATTTCCTTTCTATCCTCTAAGTTATTCAGTTTTATATGTAAATATCTCGTTAAGTTTTAGTGTATGTTGATTCATCCCACCCCTCTCAGCACCTCATTGTGTTCAACATTTTCAATGCTAATGCCTTTCTTGTAGGATTTGACTAGTCAAAGACCATTTTTATCAAACTATTAACATCATTTTGTGAAGCTCGTTTGTCCAAGACTATAGAACTTATCACTAGATTAGTTGCACATTTGATATCGTAAAGGTCAATTAATCTTTTTTTCCATGTTTGTGTAGTCTAGTTGGTGTGCATGCTCTCTCCTCACACCATAAAGTGATCTTGGACATCAAAAACACCTCCTAGTTTACTTTTTGTTGTGTTCAACCCAAGGACCCAAGTTGTGTATGCTCTTCCCTCATGTTGAAAGGCATTCTTGGGAATCAAAACCACTTGGAATACTTTCCCTTTAGGGGGGCTACTTAGGGATTTCATCACCCTAGGGGATGACCTCAACCACATGTCTTGGGAAGATATATAAAGGGGGGAGAGAAAAAGGTGTACCTCAAAAGTGGAGCTATCATTTTGGGCCCACATCAAGCCTGTAAGACTTGGTAAAATGAGCAATCACACGCCTTAAAGATAGCACACTAGTTCATGGACTTTGGCCCCACATACCTTGTGTATAATGAGGATACCCCTAGAATCCTTGTTATCCTAGCTTAAGACCTTTCAACCATTCCTTTTTGTGGTGCACCGAATATCAATTAGGCTCTAGAAGTTACTCACACTGTGCTTCCAAGTTTGTAGAGATAGAGCTCATTGTGGGCTAGGCCTTGGCCTCCATGGTAATGGGTGTATAGGTGGTACATGACCTTGCATTCCCTATCTCCACAACTTGGTAGATAGCATATTAGTGGGCCCATGGAAATTGACACTCCCACTTGAATAGTATAAGGTGTTCATGTGCTTGAAGTATTTTCATTTGTGTGAAACCTATGCATTATCTCTTTGCATCCAAAAGAAAAAATCCAAATCTTGTAAAATCCAAAAAGTCCCCTCATGTCAAAGCTAAAATCTATCTTCTCTAAATCTTGACTCAAATCCTTCCATCTTCCATCTTCCATCCACTTATACAAATATTGAAATCCCCATCAAATCATCTTGATCAAACCCCCATCATCCAATTTATCCTCCAAGCCAAATCATCCATAGCCTCATTGCCTCATCCAAATCAACCAAAACCATCACCCATTTCGAATCCAACCTTCAAATCAAAGATCAAGATCTTAAACTGAACCCATCATCCTTAATCTAAAATTGCTTAGGAACTTATCTTTTCTTAAATACAATTATCCAATCAAATCAATCCCCAACCTCTTGCTTAAGAACTTTGCCTATCTTACGTAGAGATCAAATCCATAATCAAACCCAATCAATTATTTCTTAAGAACTTTGCTTATCTTTAGTATAGAGATCCATCCCTCATCCAATCAAATCCAATCATCCTAAGGTATTGACATTTGATCCCCAACCATCCATCACCTAAATTGAATTACCTCAAATCAAGCAAATTGATCATCAAATCAACATCAATTCAATCCTAATCCAATCCAATTTAGCCCAAAGCCAATCTAACATCAAGCCTTGATCACTATAACACCAAGCTACATAAGGTCTTATCCCTAATCTTGCAAAAACAAAACCCCCAACATCTTGATATCAAAGCAAATCTTAAGGTACAAGCCTTAGCCCTATAAAGATATCCAGTTCATCCATAATCCTACGTCATCAAACCTAATCAAAATGTAAATCAACATCAGGACTTCATTTTATTTTGATACTAGTCCCACACTTTCCAATCCACTCCAATCATTTCTACCTATGTTAAACCTCATTCCTCAACAAATAACTCTAACCCAATTGATATCATCATCATACTAACCCATATCATCATCATACCAACTCATGTTACCATAATACCAATCTCATATGTGCACATATCAAGCCAATCCCACATCAACTTATCTTCAAAACATGTATCAGCAACCTACTTCTTCAAATATCATCCCACATCCATATCAACAAACTCCCATCTCTCCAAATATCCCTCAAAACATGTATCCACAATCTCTGACATCTTCAAATACCCCTCAAAATCCATCTCAACAATATCCCACTTCTTCACATATCATCCAACATCCATATCAACAACCTACACAAAATAATGATGATGTCAAACCCAAAATCACAATCAAAGGAGGTCCTCAAATTGAATATGATGATGATGAGAGTCTTGTAGACTATCCCTATAATACTGATATAGCCTAGTAGATCAAGAAGAATATCCTAGTGAACCTTACGATTTAGCTAGAGATGAACATGACAGTGCTTATCTAGAAGCCATCACTATGAGCAAGTTATCCCCAAGTTTATGTCACAGATTCATAAATGCCTATAGCCATAAAGATCCCTTAAACTAAGAACATGCTAGTTAGCTACCCCATGAATCAAAATCAAATGTACATAAGTCATCTTTATACCTACCTTGACAATGGAAACACCACTCGAGCCTCTACATCCTATGCAAATCCTCCATCCTCACAACCTTTGCAATCCAACCAACCCCATCAATCCAACCATCCATCCTCTCAAACCACCTACCCATCGCCTAATCCTTCCTTATCCAAACAACTCATGAAAGACTTTATCCAAGGACTACTAGCATCATCTACCCCCTCAAATCCACAATAAAACAAAACTTGGAAAATTTTCTCCAAGAACTACTAGCAAAGTGTCATGCCCTAAATTTTACTCAACCTAAACCAAACACAACTACCAAATTTTTTTAACTTGCTAGTACTACTAAGGTAAATTCAAGTTTTAAAGTTTAAAATCTAAGATCGATGACATCAAGTTTACGATGTCCTCTCACTGCTTAAACTATCATAGTTTGCATTTTTCCCTAAGTGTTTCATATTGAGATGTACAAAACTTTTCCTAGGTATCCTAGAGTATATAAATTGGTCACCCTTCTAAGTTTGATTAGTTTACAAACCACTTAACAATTACCAATTTATCCTTTTCTATCTACATTTGTTTCCCTAGTATAGCTATAAAGAGAAAAATTATTGTTTAATAATAATTTGACTATCAAGAGTTTGAAAATGAAGAGCTACGTTTGATATAAATAACCTTACACAAATAATCATGGCTAGAACAAAATTTTAAAGTGAACGAAACTATTTCTTAACTTTACTATTAGCATCAATGACACAAGAATTATTTTGATGCTATCAAAACTTAAAAGATATATTATCTTAATTTCAAGTTCTAAGTTGTAATCGACATTTCCTTATTGTTTCTAGTAGTTATAGATTTAGATGTAACTACTTACTATGTTTTAATTCATAGTCTAAATTTTGATTTCATTGACTTAATGTTCAAACTAAACAAAATTTCCACTTGGTTATACTAAAATTATTGATCAAAGGTTTAAATAAGTTAGCCATTACTTTATTGACTCGGTTTCAATTCCCATCAAACTAAGGGGTTTCCTCACTCATTCAAAGTTAAAGAAAATATCCTATATTTCTCTATAGAATTTATCCTATCTAACAGATTCATTCATTGAGATAAACTTTAAGATTAATTACAACTCTAACTTATTACTATTAATGTTAAATCATAACTTTATGATTTATTGGCAAACAATTTACCTCCACTGGAAGAGTTTAACATTTAATGACAATCCGTCCTAAGTTTGATTAATGTCTAAGTCAAGTTAAAATACACACACACACACACACACACACACACACACACACACACATATATATTACAATACAATCTTGTGAAATTTGACAATGGTTTTAAAAAAGAAATTTAATTACACTTTCATTAAATTTTAAATTGATAGATTTATTACAATTAAGTTTTAACTCCATTTAACTTAATTTTTATTTCCCAAATCTTAATTTAAAGATTCTTAAATAGAAACTTCCTTATACTTAACTCAAAACTAATTCTCTTCTAATGGATTTCCTTCGTTGAATCATACAATGCAATCAATATAATTACACATTTAAATCATTTTTGTCTTTCTTTAACATTTTCCAAATCAAGTGTATAAGAAACGATTACACGATAATCTATGAAACATGAGGGTTCTTGGTAACTAAATAATGCAATGATACAATCTTTTCTTCCAAAGAAACACATAACTTGCTTTTCTTGCACATCCATTTTTGACTTCCAACTTAACAATTGATCTTTTTTTCTTTTCCCTCAAATGCATATGTAACAACACAAGTTTGCTACTTTAACACTTTTACAAATGATCTACAACATTTGATATGCAAAGTACATCATGAAACAAAGATGTCTTTCTTGAAAACAAAACAACATTTCTTTTCTTTCCAAGACACTTGAACAACTCCAAAACATCTTCAACCTCCATCTAAGAACCTGAAAATAAACAATAGAGGAAAAACAACAATATGCCAATGGGCTCTCCACCCATCCATAGGGTTGTGAGACAACCCACCCCGAGCATGGGGAAACATTTAGCCACTTGGGACCTCTTCACAACACAACTCAACAAGATCACTTTACACAAACAAAACACATATGTACACATTTGTTTCACACTTCATACAGTTACAAAAACACCCAAAGTACATTTCTAACACAAAGGATCCTAAGCACAAAAGCAAAAGCAAATTTGTGGATTCATGCAACTCCACTCATCCAATGTCATCCCCCTCTAGTACACGCATTCATGTTATCACTAAGAAGGTCATCCATCCCAAGCCCATTATGCATGAACAAGAGCTTCCTAGTATTGTACATATCCATCAAGTATCATCGTGCAATTCAATACCTATCAAGCCTATCAAAGAACCTCTTACCATAAGTTCAAGTCAAGATCCATCATATAGCCATGTTGTTAACCATCCAAAGCCTATCAAGCCCATCCAAGAAACTTCCATTCTTTTCCAAACTCAAGAACTATGTCAAGAATCAAATTCAAAGCATGATCACTTGTGCACCCAACCAAGTCAAGATCCAACTATCCAAGGTCAAACTATCCAAGATACTCAAGATCTAACTATCCAAGCTACTCAGGATAAAATTACCCAAGCTACTCAAGATCCAACTCTCCAATCCGCTCCCATCCATGATCGAGATCCTATTTTTGATCAAGAGAACCAAGTTGATCCCCCTACCCAAATTTACACCATCCATGATCGAGAGATCAAAATTTCTCTAATCCATGATCAAGAGATCAAAATTTATCCCATCCATGATCCCACAACCATACATGATCAAGAAACCCACACTAATCCTATCCATCATCCAACTAATACTATCCATTATCCAACTAGTCTTATCCATCCAACAACATCCCATAATGAGACACTTGATCCAGGTATGAACACATAGAAAATGAAGTAAATGAAATTGATCATATCAAACATATCAATGAGCAAGCTACTATTGAGCATTCAAATGATCAAGGCATGACAAGCATGAACAATGATCACAATACAACAAGTACAAACAATGATCAAGGCACAACAAGCACAAACAATGGTCAAGGAATGACAAATGTACACAATAAGAAAGCACAAGCATATTATCAACTAGGATCTGTCACCTTCATCAAGTTAGGTTTTCTCACATATGGGACAATCTCAAGTTCTAATAGTTCTTGGCAACACACCAATGGGCTAGCATCATGCTTCAAAAATAATAAATATCATATTGCAAACAAGATATGTAAAAGCATGAAATATCAAGGAAAATGATTGGGCCTTCACAAGTAAGGCATCCTAAAGCCTATCCCAATCTACATCAGTCATGGTCAAGGCATTGGATATCAATCATCTAAACAATCTAATGGTGTTAGTGAAACTTCAATAATCATCGAGGTAACTTCATCCAATGAAATCATCGCAATAGGGACCATTGATAGCCCCTACAATAAGCTTGCTGCCACCAACCATTCCACTTCCACTATTCCTATCATCAAACTTTATCTTCCACATCCTAGACCTATCCATTGGGACCAGAAAAATCGTAAAGCATATAAAGCAATAGATCCAAATCAAACATCAGATGTGAAGGAATCCAAAAATTAAGGAGAACATATAAAAGTAGCATGGGTACCAAAGTGACATGGACCAATCAAATCAAGCAAAGAAAAATATCCAAATCTAGTAATCATGTAAAATGTGGAGCCGCATCAAAGGATACACATTGCATATAATAGGTGTCCACCACCTTCAAGCTTATCATTGCTCCCAACACATAAGGTGTCTAAGAATGTTGCATTTAATAGGTGTCCAACACCTCCCACATTATATATGCATGTTGGTCCTAATCATCATTCTAATCCAAAATCCATAACCCATAATCCACCATCCCATGTATGGTGAGTAAAGAATCCTCCAACCCATTCTAAACCACCAATCCATCCACCTAAATCCTACAAATCTCAATCACCTAATTCCACATCCAACATCCCCCATCCAAATCCAAAATCATGCCTCAAATCCAAAAATCCCAACTCCCAAATCTATTGCATTGTGGTACAAACACTTTATCATAAGGGCTATGATGGCACCCTATCAAGGTGTAGACATTTGGATAAGGCAAAATCTATTATCAATGAGGATCATGGTAAAATCAAAGGATAGTATAAGGGCACTTTAATCTTGACGAAGCAATTACTCCAACAAGGTCACTATTGGCATGTTATGAAAAGAGCATCTACTTTGACTATATCAGATGGACAAGGACATGTGTAGACTATCATTGCTATCCAATCAACAAAGTAAAAAATAAAAATAAAATAAAAAATCAAAATAGTAAAGAGAAACTCATTCATCTAATGGTGAAAACCATTTCATGGCACCTTGGATAAGTACCATGATGAAAACTCATTTATGGGCATCATGTATAATTCAAGTGTCTATGTACCTTGCATTTGGGGGCAAGTTGTCTCATCTATCCCATCCTATCATTTCCATCTTATCATCCTCATCATTGTATCTGCATACTTATCCCATTAAACCAACCCATCTTTCCCTCCTACTTTTGATCTTGATAAGGATAGGGGCATAATGTTGATTTGGACATCTCTTGATGTACCCAATCTTTTCCAACCAATCCTATCATCCTATCATCTCAAGCATTATAGTGCAGAGTCCTGAGTGTAATATCTAGAGTGGGGCATGTTATTTCTATGTGATGTAGTCCTTGAAGATCCCCTCCATCGATCCATTACAAATTCTCCTATCCATCCCATCCACTATCAACAATCCCTTAATTCATCCATTCAATCCTCCTTTCATCCTTTCCCCTAGACTTGATTTTCCCTTGTCATTGGTATCAAGCAAAAAGGCTATCCAAATGCAATCTGATATAAACCATCCCATGAAAACTAAAAGCAATAAATCCAAGTGCAAGTAATTCTTAATCCACACCAATCTAGATAAGCAATCTAAGAAAATCATCCACAAGCATCCATAAGTTTTGTTCCTAGCCTTGTTGCAAACTTGATCAACTCAAATCATCATCATGAGATATATCATTCCTAATCCTCATGTTTTTCTTGAGATATATTGTTCCCACATCAACAAAACTATCCTCATTAATCAATCAATCATCAGTTTTCATCTTGACAAGGGCAATCACCTTATTTATCTTTGGATCATTTGTGCATGCATGCTTGCTTGCTTGCTTATGTGTGTTATCATTTTACTTGCATCTGCATTAGTCCTTGTCGCATACTACCACAATGACATCATGGTCTTCCATAATATGGTGTCCTATAGAATATGTTTGATTGTGACCTTTTTCTTTTGAGTCAGTCCTTTATGCACAAGACACATCGTCACCCTAGTCTTTATACCTTGGTGCATAACGTATATCAAACTCTATGGTTGCTCACCCAATGTAACATGACTAATAATTCAACCATCCTATCCATGCTCTCTTTAGATTCCATTCCCTCAACCAATCAGTTCCATCATTTTGAGAGCATGCCTGTGTTCTTCACACCCGCTTATCATCTCAAGGGGGCATCCCATCCTTACATCATTCCTCCTCGTCACTCCTCCGCTGAGTGGTTGGCGCATCCATAACTTATCTTCTTTGAAATGATGTTACTTCTCTTAATCGCAACATCATCTCAAAGAGGGGCAAAATGTAGACACATGAAATTGATCACACCTCTAACATCACTTTAAACACCTTTTGACACCATCCTAATCCCATCCTAAACACATTCATCCTAGCACTAATTAATTAGATAAATCATATTTATTTAATTAATTAAGATTATCCTTTAACATTCCCCTTTCATCAAATTAATTAAATATTTATTTAATTAATATAGTTTTCCCACATCCCTCTCCATTAATTAATTAAATAATTTTATTATTTGATTAATTAATTAAAAAATCCTAAATACCATTCTTATCTATTATCCACAAATAAATAAATTCAAAAAGTCACATGACTCTAGCTAATAGCTATCTAGATTCATTGAAACTAGACACTCCCACAAAAGTCAAACCAACTTTACATCTTCACCAATCATTTTCATACTACATCTTTTAATCATAGACATTCACATAAGGATAAGCCCTACAAGTTTCCATCCTTGCTCTAATTCCTCTCACTTAGTCCTATCAATCCATTCATCTTTAATCTGAACCATCCATCCTTATAGAATACCCTAAAAGCTCCTAACCTTGCTCTAATTTGTCTCATTCAATCCTAGCCATCCATTTCTAATCAAATCTTGGCCACTCATCCTATCATCCAAAAATCTATAAATTAACCTTCAATCAAGCCATTTGCAATCAACAAGTGAAAAGTAATGTTATGATGTCCAAGTGAGAAATCAACAATCAATCTCATTATCAAGAATCCATTGGAGCACAACCACCATTTCTTGGTGCAACAAGGGTTAACTTGGTGAGATCTTTTCATGTTTTTATTTAATTCTTGCTATCCCTTTGTTCAATCGGAGGTGTTATTAGGTATGAAATAGGAGCATTGATTTGATGCTTAGTTTCTTATTTTCTTTCATATTTTAGCACACACAGCTCCCATATACTATTTCAATGATAATTACTTGTGACCTAAATATTTTACTTTTAGTGCATTTCACAAATCAAAACCAATTTCAAATCTAAGTAAAAGAAACTAAACTAATCCTAAATCTACCAAATTTAAAAAATTCAAAATAAAAAGGGGAAAGAGAAAACTTTATAGTGAGCCTATGTCATTTTGAAGCCCATATATATTAAACTTTCCATGCACTGTCTAGGAGTTGAACCTAGGATTTCCCATTTTCTATTGGGGTGCTCTACCACTAAGCTACTAGTCGTTTTTGTTACTAGCTCTTTTATGGTTTAGGTGTGCTTCATTTCTCCAACACCCCCTTGAGCCATTGTTGGGGTGCTCTACCACTTAGCTAATAGCCCATTTTGTTACTAACTCTTTTATAGTTTAGGTGTGATTCATTTCTCCAACACCCCCTTAAGTCATTGTTGGGGTGCTCTACCACTAAGCTACCAACCCACTTTATGATGGGTAGAGCACCCTAGTAGCAAATTGGAGGTCCTAAGTTTGAGTCCTAGCTAGTGAAAATCTAGCTTAATGATAAATAGTATGTTCTCTATCATGTTATAGATTAGTTTCAAGTTCAATTTCATAGTCACATTCATAAGTTATAATTTATAGTTCAAAAATCCTTTAAGATTGTTGGTTTGTAAGCCATTTCCACCTTGTGAATGGCCATCAAAATTATTTACTCCAAAATCTCTGTGTCATGTTATCGTTAATAATTACGTCGAGAGGCGTTCTACAATCACAGCAGGGGTGGAGTTGAAGAGCTAAAAGATTCCAAGATTCCGTGTAATTTTATAAGATTCCAATCTAAAAAAAAAAAAAAAAAGATTTGTATGCATGAGATTATTAAGATAGAGGATCATAATGAAACGCCACAATAAATACACCACTAAACTTGACACCACTCTCAAAGATGATTTTGCTATTTTATACCAAAATGCAAATATTCTATCTGCGAGTAATTTATAAATGCCAAGAATAAGAAATATATGTATTATGTTGAGAGGCATTCTACAATTATAGCAGGGGTGGAGTTGAAGAGCTGAAAGATTCCAAGATTCCATGTAATTTTATAAGATCCCAATCTAAAAAACAAAAAAAAGGATTTATATGCATGAGATTATTAAGACAGAGGATCATAATGGAACGCTATAATAAATACATTACTAAACCTAACACCACTCTCAAAGATGATTTTGCTATTTTAAACCAAAATGCAAATATTCTAGTTGCGAGTAATTTATAAATGTCAAAAATAAGAAATAAATAAATAATGGGAAATGAAACGCTTGCATTCTAACTGTCAATATTTTATAAAAAATAAAAAATAAAAAGCAAAAAAAAATTAGAAGATATCTCTCTTAGATATATTTTTTAAATATAATGTGTGACAAAACAAAGACTGTGACACTCAATTGTTTATCAAAAATTGTTGATTTGGATCAATCCAATGGTTTGTGGGGCTTCCCACTTTGATAATGTTCTTATAATTTGAAGGTTCATAGGATTCATCGATTGCAATGTGATCTACAACTATGAGTTTGCTTATGTGTTCATCCATTGCATTTATGATTCTTCTACCTTTTGATTTATCTAGTAACTTTATGCAATGATCAACAATGTTGATTATTCTACTTCATAATCCATAGCTTCCAGGGATGGGCAGGTTCCAAAGTGCCCGCTAATCACTTGGCCAATGAGTAGTTGTCATTTATCTCATAAAATGTGTCTTAATATTAACTCCCTCAGTCATTTATTTGTTGATCAATGGTGCATGTTTACTTATCTCCAAAATTAACGGCTTACATTCATTTCTTCCTCAACATAGAATCGATTGGCTCAACATGAACTAATTCTGATTCTTAACCATAGTCAAATGGCAATCATTTAAATTTGTTGAACTATACACATCTCCAACGATCAAGACCTACTCTCTTTAAGATCAATGACATTGGGGAATCATGCATGAGTAAAGTGCTTGAGTTGTTAATAGTTTGACAACCTATGGTCATTAATTTCATGATGTGTGTCTTAATTCAAACCCTTCAATCATTTTGTTCTATGCTTATTTTGTCGATATAACTCAGAGTCCATCATAGTCATGCCTTTAGTCCACACATGGTGATGTTTGATTTTCTCTATTATTATATGGGCCCATATGAGTTCCCACACATACATTCTCTAACCAATAAAATCATGACACATCAACCCAATGGGACATTAAACACTAAATGTATGAGTGATATATGTTATTGTGAAATAATTCTTATGCTTGCACGATAGTGACTCAAATTCATTTAAAATCACGTGTGTAATAGTTAAGATATATTCTCTTTGAAATCTATGGTATCAAGTGAGGTACAAAGCGTTGTCATTTGTTTAATTGATATAATAGTCATCCATGGTCGTTGATATTTTGACATTTAGTTCAATCCAACAGTTATGAGGACTCTTTGCTATCATGACTTTTGACAACCTTTTACAATAATGAGAACTATTAGAAGTGATCAAATCATAGTGGTGAAAGGGACAAGGACTAAAAAGTGATCAAATCAATAGTAGTGGGGTAGTGGTGAAAGGGACAAGGATTAAATGAAATAGTTAGTTGATGTCGGTAATTGATTATTAAAGAAAAGTACTAAAACATGGGTAATCATCTATTATAAGTCAATTTCAAACTAGAATGTAAAGAGTGCAAATTAAACAAAGGTATAATTAATTAGTATTTACTCATTGGAGGTTCAAGGGATACACCGATAGGAAATGGAAGGTAAGAATCAATGTTTTAATAATATATAATTAGTTAGATAACAATAAATTTATACATGTTTTGACTACAAATTTGTATTTTGATTTGTACAAATATTTATTGTATCATATATTTTGTTAGATGTTATTAGTAAAACATGGGTAATCACCTATTATAAGTCAATTTCAAACTAGAATGTAAAGAGTGCAAATCAAACAAAGGCATAATTAAATTGTAATTAGCATTTACTCATTGGAGGTTCAAGGGATACACCGATAGGATATGGAAGGTAAGAATCAATGTTTTAATAATACATAATTAGTTAGATAACAATAAATTTATACATGTTTTGACTACAAATTTGTATTTTGATTTGTACAAATATTATTGTATCATATATTTTGTTAGATTTTATTCAACAAGTTTTAAAAAATGTTGTTGAATTTCCTCATTTCTTTTGTAATAATTACATTCCTTTTATTAATGTAAATAGTCACATGTCATTACATGATTAGAGATTAGTATCCATGTTGCATTTAACAAAATCCTATACAAGTGTCTTTTTGTCTTTGTAATCGATATTCTGCTTTGCAACTTCTCTTTTTCAATTGTTGTCATTTCTATGCACGAAAACAAAATGTTGTCAAACCAAAATCATAATTTTAATCAGTTTATTATGAATGTAAACTTAATGATAAAAAATAAATTCTTGAGGAGGACAAATCTTTGGGTTTTAATTGTTTTGATCATCAATTGTTCACCTATATAAGATAAACATTGTAATTGATTAGTTTTTTTATTTTTATCTTTTAAAAAAGAGGATAATCAAAAGATTAGAACAAATATTAGTATTTTTTATTTGAGGGATCTTGCAACTAATTTTACATACCTAGGTTTACTATTGTGAGAGTAGTGTAGGTGAGTTTCTTTCTTTTTGATAATGTTGTAGGGGTTTTGTTTCATTCTAGAGTAGTGGTCAAAAGAGAATGTAGGCTCTATATGAAGGCCTTTTATAGACTTGACTCTAGACATCAGTGTAAATGTGAGCCCTTGTCTTTCAGTTTTACCAATATTGATTGTGGCTTTTTTAGTGTAAGGCCTTGTGATTTGTGTATAGTGATAGGCCATGCCATGCATAATGGTATTTGCTTACGATTGCCTTGTGATATAGGTTGTATTGGTATAGTTTTGGGGTTTGTTTCATCCCATAGTGGACCATTATAGTTATCAAATGTTACTATAATGTATGCTAGCAATTTTGTCTGTTTAGATCCGATGGGATATACAATATCTTTAACCTCTCCAGGAGATCCATTTACAAGTACAACTGTGATCCATAAGTTTGTTGTAAGCATGACACGTTGACATTTGCTTAGTAATAGGTATCTTGGGGAAGTTGCTCATGATTACTACCAGTACCTAATTTATGTTGTGTATTTACTGCAAAACTAAGTGCAACAGGAAGATTTAGTAGTTTTAACATTTTTTTGTTGTGCAATATTACTAGCTCATTTGTAGCAAATAAGTGTATTGATTGGTCAAAATCTTCTTGTTCAGTTGTTGTTAGTTGCTTGTTTGTACAGGTCATTAATACTTCCCAATCATGTTGTGTTGGCTCTACATTGCGCATGTTTTGTAATGTATGGCGAAATTGCATTTGAATTGGATCGTTGCCTTGTTGTCTGAATATTGTTTGCAATGTAGCAACTGTATTAAATTTGTGCCATATTTCTTGCAGTTGTGTGTGATGCATAGATAGGTTTGTCCATCACAGGTGGCAGTTGGGCAAGGTCTCCTACAAGAATTATAGAAATGCCACCAAAGTAGAGATTTTGTTGTTGGGGGATTGCTTCTTGTAACCTGCTATCATTTTTTAAGAGTAGTTTTGGGCAAATAAAGCTCATCTCATCAATGAGAATGTATCATATGTTTTTCATATCTTCTTGAAATATTGTCAATGTTTGTCCTTGCAATGGTTACATTTCTTTAATTGGAATCTTGAGGGTTGCATGTATAGTTGAGGCTTGTATGTTAAATGCTACAATTTTTGTTGGGGCGAGAACAAGGAGTGGGTTTTCTCTTTTTGGTACTCAATTTTGAAGTGTATTTCTTATGCAACTAATTAGATAAGATTTTCATGTGCCTTCAGTTGCTTGTATGAGCATATGTAGTGGTTATTTTGAGGCATTATCTAATGAGTGACTTGTAATGATAGTAAGTGCTAGTTGTTGTTTTGATGACAATGTATAGTTTTGGTTGTGCAAAGTTAAGGGGGGACAAACTGTTAGATTTAGGACAGACAACTGAGAGGGGGGGTGAATCAGTTGTCAAAAACTTTCTTCCAATTAAACACTTAAATCCTCTTTGTGATTCAGTAGCATATTAATAAATAAATCATGGAAACATAATGCATTAAATCAAGAGCAGAAAACACATCAACACATAAGACACCAAGATTTTGACGTGGAAAACCCGGTTAAGGGAAAAACCATGGGGTGATTAACCCAAGATTGTATTCTTTGTTAGAAGAATAGAAAGAACAAAATGGCACATGCCAATTAGGGCTCACTGCCCAAGCACACTGCTCACAAGAGGCTCACTGCCTACACGAGACACACTGTCTACAAAATAATAAGTATCACATACTTGAACTAGAGAATAGCATTTTCAATATGCTTGAATCAGTTCCATTTAAGCCCAAAAACTTTTGCTCTGCCTTTCGCTCTCTTCCTCACTACCACACTCACATCTCCATAAGACACCCTTTGAAATGACTTTACAACTTCTTATTTATACAAGACATCGACTTAGGAATAATCATCTAAGTTGGCAAACATCCACAAGAACATCTGCAAGATGTGTAATTCATCCAGTCGGCCAAACTTAGGAAGAACACCATCATCCGAAAGTTATTCTTCAATTGCGAGCTCAAACTCTAATGTGGACCATCAACATGAACTGGACACGATCCAAAGACCACCACTAGCTTGCCTGAATCACCAAGAACATCCACACTTCATCTGCTTACTGAAATCCTTATCTCCTTCATCTGGAACCTCAAGAACACAGTCTATCATCACTATCACAATGGAATAGATGCTTGCGGACCTCCATACCACTAACCAATTGAGTTATCACTTCACATGGACTTCCTAAACACTCCACCAAATCTGCAAAATAGAATATTTCATTTCTAGATCCCACCGGACCTGTCTGTGTCACTCTGTCACCTCTGAACACCTGTCGGAACCAGTTTTACTTGAGTGGCCACAACTTCTTCAAATCTTCATGCGAATCTCTAAAATCTTTACTGGATCATCTTAAGACTCATATCTACAAACCCTTTGAACCGCATCCTCTGATAGTCCTCTTATCTTGGATCTTTACCTTATTGTCTTCACTGTTCTTCTCTGTTCCTGATATGACTAATTTTCTCAATATCCTCAGCACATAGCTGATCCAATCCTTATCATCAATGCAACAGGAGTATGTTGACATCAATGACAACACTGGTTAGGCCCATACTTGCAACACAAACATCTTGTTGGGACATCTTGTTTGTGTTTACAGATTGAATTGCGACATCATGCAAATGTGGTTGAACATTATGTTTTTCCCATTCGTTATTGTTGTCAAAATCACGCCGACCTAGCATTTCAAGTTCATTTAAATTGAGACTATTAGTAAGGCCCATTTAAGATAATAACTCCCATTCATTCATTTCTATACTATCTTATATATCCATCTCTTTATCATAATAGTCTTCCTCTTCAAGAACATCCTCAAATTGATTTGTGTGATCAATATGTCATGCATTGTATTTTTGTGTATTCATGTGCTTCCAATTATTTATGATTTCTTCTTTGTTGAGGCCTATATCTCTTATTATTTGATGAAAATGTTTATATAGAAGTAACTCACTCCAATAGAAAGTTTCAAAATATTTAGAGTCTTCTTTTGAAATGCTATAGAACTATGGAAATACCTTCACTATTGCCTTTTCTTTTCTATCTTGTCATTTGAATCCTTTGTGACAAGCAGTGTATGTGAAGGATCTTTTTGATTCAAGCAGTGTTATCATTTCTAAGTGAGACGGGTGTTGCATATATGATTGTATGCAGTTTGATTGTATCTCATTATCGTCTATTTTTTTAGGTGATAGAACACTTTCTTGCCTACATTCAATGATATAATTTTTTTATTACAAATCACAAGAGGTAATTTTTGTAGCATATGACATGTTTCTTGTGCTCCTATATCTCGTTCTACAACAGTCTTTGCCATGAATTTTTGTTATGCTCTTAAAGCCTAGTCTTCTAATCTTTGATTTGCACATATTCTTGCTAACATATTAACACAACTCTCTGATTTTGTTTTAGCTTTAGATGCATACTTGGCAATGTATTTGACAACAAGTAGTCATGAGATAACAAGTTGTCAGTCTATATTATCTCTCCATATTGAGAGTATCTCTGGGTTATGAATGTTTAACTTATCATCATTTCTTGATGGTTTATAAGATTTGTTCTTTGATTCATCACATGATAAGGTGGATTTTATTTGTTCTTTCAATGGAGCTTTTTATCTACATTCTACCTGTTGCACTTTCTTATGTAGGCAAGTCCTCTTGCTACATTTAGTGTCTCTGTACAAGATTAATTAACTCTTCATAATCATTGTATGGATTGGTAGAGAATATTTCGTATGTGTTTAATAGGCATGGATCATCCATTAGAGTTCTATGTATCATGTTGTTTATTTTAGATTTAGAATGAGGGTTCCAAGCAGTGACTTCTACATTATTTTCCCAATCTAGTGTATCCAAGTTTAGTGCATTTTGGAGTCAAAGGAATCTATGTATATGTGCAGAACCTTGGTGCTGCCATTTGTACCTATACCAATAATTTTGTGCACACATCAGCTTCTCGATGTCATCTTCACGAAAAAATGCAAATCATTGATGTAGATATAGGGATGTGGTGTGTGGATTTTTAATCACATTATATATGCAATGTTTGTTGGAGTGCAATGTAGATGTATTATTGGTTGCAAAAATATTGTGTAAATCAGACCGTTTTGTATCAGTTGCACTCAACATGAAGAACAAAGTTGGTGAACCTATTTGGTTGATCATATTTGTTAGATCACCATGACACTTGTTCCAATATGATCTTGTCCCCCTAAAGTAAACCCAAAATGCATCAGTTCTTTAGCCAATTTATTGTGTAGTAGTGTATGTAAGTGGGCACGACGGTCTTCGATAGTGGTTGGTAGATTGTCTTCTACTTTTATTTTGATAAATATTGAGGCAATTGCTTGGCTACGATGGCACATCCTAAGATTTAGAAGAATGTATCTAAATCTTGGATGGCGTCCGAATCTATTTTCATGAAACCACATAAGGTGCAAGGCATATTCATGAAGTTGCACTTCCCTAGCTTGGGGTTGCATTTGTAGTGCATTGCCATTTGGAAATAAAGTAGGAAATGCCATGTCCAATAGGCCTCAATAGTGTAGTCATTTATGGGGGTTTACCCAATGTGGGGCCAATCAATGATGGTATCATTTTCACTTTCTATTTGTAACACTTCTTTAATGATTTGTAGCTCACGACGTTTATTTGGTAGTCTTACCATAAATGATGTTGAATATTCTATTTCATTTTTTAGATCATCTTGATTATTGTCCACTTCAATGTTTGTTGATGTTGGTTCTTCATTTTAACTTTTAAATGTATGAAGCATTCTAGAAATGTCTATAGTAGAATTAGGGAGTAGTTCTAACGCGTTGGCATTGATTTCAACATCCTTATAGTACGGGTCATATTTGATTTTGTATTCTAGTGCATTTCTAACATGGCTTCTACTTACATAGCAATCATAATGCTTCCCATGTGTATTAATTCTTTAGAACATTAGTACATCCAAGTCTTGAAGTCTATGTGGAAGAGATTTTGTTATCGTTTTGACATTTTGTGGGAAGCTAATAGTATGTCCACTATATTTGTATTATCTGCGATGAGCGTGACTAACTTGTAGCATTGAATTTGCACATGCAATGAGCATCTCTTCTACTTGAGTGAGAATTCTCAACATATTTGGTTGCTCACCTGGGTCCATATTATTAGATGCATAGAATTGATGTATGCCTTTCTCACTAATGCATCTTCTACAAATAGGATTGTTGTTTGATGAACAAACATGCATTCAAAGGTAGATTTCCTTGCATATAGTACATGTTTGTAAGTTTGATAATGCATCTATTCGATTTCTAAATTTTGTAGATGCATCCATAAAATTAGTGGACCAGTTCGTATCCATGTTGTTGATTGAATTTGTGTTTTGTGTCAACTGTTTAGGTAGATGTGTTTCATATTGTTTACTATTTCCATGTGTTATGTTCTAAGTCATTATTTCAAAAGGAATGTAATTTTGTTGATTTTGGGAACTTGTAGAGGCTTATCTATGCCCGGATATTGATTGAAATGCATGTTGTAGGTGTTGTGTACATTGCATACTAGGATGTACACTTATTTCTTCTTTATGGTGAGCATAATACAAGCGACTTCTCTTACAAGATTGTAGATCTATGGGTTTAGTTTGGAATGGTTGTATCTCAGATTCTTGTAGGTTTGAGATCATCATTTGGAAAAAAATGACATACTACATTGTTAATAATGTGTAAATGAAATAACATGCACAAAATAGAAGATATATAGTTGTCTATACATTGCACATTGAAGAGATTTATACCTTATTCTAGGCAAAAGGCCACATAAAAACTTAGCCACTTCATCAATATAGCCCAAAAATCATAGGTACTTCAAAAGAGCTCTATTCAAGTTTTCTTAGTCTTTGTTTAAGATTAAAGTGAATAATTAATTCTATAGACATATTTTCAAAATCCACCATTATTTGTGATTGTGTAACGAAGTTACTTATATGTTTATATGGAAGTACACATATACTATATATATAATTTATAGATTTACGCACAGACATATATACAATATTAAGGCCTATATATATTACATTGCTAATGTTTCTGCAAGGAAGCTAGACATTTTTTAAGGTCAAAAATTGGGAAAAATGATTTTGTCACAGTTTCACAAATGAGATCCTCAACCACAGTTAACAATAGCTACTCACCGGTGCCCAATGATAAAGGATTCGAGCTTACCACTATTCTCATTTTACACCAATCTACGTACCCAAATCAGGGTGCAACACTATAATCATGTCATCCTCTTAGCATCCTTTCATAAAACTAGTTTTCTATAAATAAACACCACCATAAGTGGAGGTTTTACTCTCATTCCTACCCTATACCCTTATTTTGAGAAATCTCAACTAAATACCAATCTTATTTTATATTCCCTTGCATCATGAGAGGCTCAACCCCACCTCATAATGGCTACTACATCACTTTGATCCCAACGAAAGAGGATTTGAGCTTACCACTATTCCCATTTTGCAGCATTCCATGTAAACAAATTAGGATCTAGCACTATGACTCTTCACGTTCTTTTCTAAAACTAGTTTTCTAAGATATAAGCACTGCCATAAATGAAACCTTTGCTCTCATTCCTATCCTCTACCATCCTTTAGGGGAAAAAAGTGATTTTAAACTTAATACGATAGTCACATGGAGACATGGGGTATGGCTACAATAACAGGTCTAAAGCTATATTACATATAACATAGTCGCCAAAAGAGATGGAAGACGTCCCCATCCCTGTGAAGGATTTTCTAGGGGCCTGTGAAAATCTAATCTAAATTAACATCCTCTTGCACCACATTGTCTTCAAAAATTAGAGGTGTCTAGTTTTAAAAGCATTACATGTATACTCATTTTGCACCAATCTATGATTGCATAACAAGATTCATGATGGTTGTTGCCACACAACATTGGATCCTAGTTTAAAATTTGTTGACCTCACCACTATTTTCATTCATTCTACACCGATCTATGAACCCAATTAAGCTTCATAATGGCTACAACCAAACACACTGGGTTGCAGCCTAAAAACAATCGAGCATACCATTATTTTCATTCTACACGAATCTACGAGCCCAAATCAGGCTTCATCACACTCTAACAAAAGCCATTTTCAATAAAACTTTAAGACCCAATCTTCATAGAGCCCAAAAAAACCCAAGCCCTAATGAACGAATTGGTAAAAGGGGTAGACCAACTTACCATTTAATCGCATCCTGCAAATTTTACATGACTTCGAACACCTCTTGCTGAGTTGGCACCAACCCAAAAATGAGACGAGCACGAACATGGTGATGGTGATCTAGGTGGGCATGTGAGTGGGCCTGAAATACAAGCTACAACAAGGCTAAATTGTTTGACGTGTGGCTTGCAAAAACTTGGAAGAAGACAATTTCTCTGCCCGCCATGTTGATGCATTTTGTAATTGTGGCATTGCACGGAGCTAGAACTAACAGGAACCACGTAGCCATTGACCTAGATCTAAGATATGCCATTTTCTTTGTTCTTTTATTGTCCTTCACTCAAATGCGTTAGACCCTTACCTATGCCTACAATTTTGGTTGATGAATGTTGTTTAGCATCACAGATTCTATGAAATGTTTTTACTCTAAGAAATAATATAGGTAATGATACAAAAAATTGTGATAGAAATTTATTTGTTTTCCACATCTTTTGTCCTTTGCTAATTTTCAATTTTTGATATTCACATGCAAGGGATAAGCTATGCCAAACTTGCAAGCCTACGACCTATAGTTGGCTTATGTGAGTCCACCATCTTACAATAGACGATATGTGTGTTCAATTTCTCACTATGTGGATACACTCTTTGATAAATATGTTCTATTTTATTTTTTTGGTTTTTGCAGATTCTAGTTTTGTTCCATCCCATTTGCAACCTTTGTACTGTCTGCATATGGTTTGCAAAAGATAAATCTGTATTTACCTTATCTGATTTTGGCCTAAGAAATACGTGAGGATATTAGGCATACTTTTAGGTACACATCGAATGTGCTTTGTGAGGCTCTTACAGATGCTTTGGAGAATGGAGAAAGGTGATGGAAGCTCACCTGTATTTAGTGGTTTCCTCTTGTTTTAGAAGTGAGTTGATGTTTCACAAACTGCCTCGAATCATTTCTAAAAGTAGAAGAATTCCACTGAATGCCCTTTGCAATACAATATGATGTATGGTAGTCTAGATTGCGTAAAATAAGCAATGGGATGCATTTATTGGACATCCATTTGCTTGTAATGCCTTGATCTGGTTTATAAAATGGTGAGACAATAGTTATCTTTATTGTAATGGTTATCTACTCAATTAGTCTATATGTTGCAGGAACATTCCTTAGCAGTCATAAATTACAAGAATAACACATGCAAGACAAAAATCTTATGCTCAAAGGTTGTCATGTGAGTTAAATTCATTGCCTTGCTTTCAACAAGTTTGATATAAATTTAAATGTCTTGGACACAATATCAGATACGAGAGATTTAAGAAATTCATAGCAGACTAGTTTCTACTGGACAGATTTACCCGCCTATCTTCCTGGCAAGGGCAGAATGCATAATGACACAGAGGCGACATATAATTTATGATTGACTATTCATGCATATGAAGATCATACCATACTGAATAGTCATTCCATAATGCTGAATACATACATATTCCTGCATCTCTATCTGAATCATTTATAAATGGTGTTACAAATCTAACGGTGTTAAGAACAAGGGCAATTTGCTAATACGAAAACAAGAAATAAAAATAGCCAGGCCATAATACAAAAATCCAGCCTCGCAAATTATAAGTTAATCTTGCTCCATTAAACTTGCAAGGTAGACGGTACATTGAAAAAGCAAAGTAAACATACTGCTATTCTAGTTCTTCAATCTATTGTTCTTCCCTGCTGTTGTAGTTCTTCAATTTGCTAGACTTCAATCGACTGTTCAATTTGCCTGTAATTATTCTTCTACAAAATCAATGAATTCAAGTGTATCTAATTACACTTTGGGCGTTGATCTAGGGTGGCGGCAGAGAAAGGATGTTAGTGGACAGCAACACATAAATATTTATGATGTTAGTGGACAGCAGTAGCATTCCACATTCACAGCATCGCATACAATATTTATGAGAAATTAATAGGCCAACAACGATCAAATAAATGGAGATTTGTAATTGAAGTTTTAGGACTACCAACAATGATCAAATCTAACAAGATTACTATCTGCATTTATTTGAAGGACCTCATACATCAGCAAGTTGCAAGACTTCAAATTCTCATCCGTGCGGGCAGTATCTAGATAGAATCTAATTGAATCGAGTGACTCCTTGAAGACAGAAGGAAGGAAATACTTTACAGATCACTAAAACTTGTTTTCTGGCAAAATTTTCCAATTTACTGGTGTGAGACAGGTTTGGCGATCAATTGTACACTTGCTAGTCCACTTAAAAAAGCCTATCGGCTAACTAGAGGAAATCCACCATGGAATGAAATCACAACACCAAAAAAGGCATAATATGAACTCAAAAACTCAAACAAGACCAAGGGAGAATTCATGGATCACGATAAAATTCATACATGTGCTTATATAGACATAGAAACATAAGAAGCTATCACAAACTCAATTATAAACATCATGAATTACGAACTAAAAGGCAACAAAGCCATTCACAAAAGATCAAAATCAAAACATCTTAAAACCACAAGAACTCAAAAAAGGGGATCCTTGATTTTTCTCTCAACAAATAGGACATGTTGTGTAAGCAATATGTTTCATAATGATATTATGGTAATCCACAATACCAAGCAAGGATGCATGAAAAAAAAAAAAACTATAATTCACTCGATTTGGCAACAACACTAAACAGTAGAACAACGACTCCACAAATATGACAAAATTTAAACACATTGATTGAAGAACTTATAGTTTTGCTAATAGGTCAACTAGGGGAGACATTGGATGCCTTTTTATTTCTTCCCATTTCACTACTAAAATATGACAATGTCATCTCCCATAATGCTCTCCCTTTGATTAGGGATGATATCTCATAAAACCTAGGAAATAAACAAGTCAATTGAAATTGTTAATCATAATCAATAATAATTATATTTCATTATATTTAATAGTTGCATACAAAATCAATGGATTGTGCGTTAAAATCAACGTGTAGAAATAACAAAATTTGTCTAGCAAACCTTATATACTATTGAAATCAAAATAAAATAATGTACTATCCAATTTAATCATAAAATAATATACTACAAATATTAATGTACACTAAAATAATAACATAGTATTTAATGTTGTACACAAAAAAATGCACTCATAATGTCCTTAAAGATGCACCCCCATAATTCAACACTTTATAGAATAGTGCATTTGTGAGTCAACTTCTAATATTATAATTGTAAATGCAAACATAAGAAAAGTAGAATCCATTGACTGTAGTAATTATTTAATTATGATAACATGTAATATTTATTTATTTTTATCTTAGGATAGTAACCAAGTGAAAATGGGGCATCCAAATTTATTAATAGACTTATGATGAGTGTAAAAGAATCTTCTGAGATTGTAGCTTACATGTCGTAAATCAATTATTTTTGGACAGCTATGATATAGCATCTTATGACAACATGTAAGGTGTAAGAGGCTATTTTTGGCCTATTGTTGACTTTCCTAAAGGTGGGCGTGGCATTCTCTATCTTGGGTGCATATTCAATGCAGAGGTTATGACAGATGTAAGACTAAAATTAATCAAATTCCCAAGATGGGCACCATATTCTGGATTCTTCTTCAACAAACTTGTAATTTCTATTTAAGAGAAGCTCGAGGAAGTGCAGAGTATGAGAGTTGTTTTATTTATAGTACACAGGGACATTTGGATTTGGATGCGAGATTGAAGGAAAATGATGTATTGTAATCTCTTAGAAGATAATATAAATTTTCCCTCTTTTCCTAGTGGAGGTTTTTACCTAGAAGGGTTTTCTCCACATAAATCTATGTGTTATGTGTATGGCTCTTGAGTATTGTTGATTTCTTTGATGCTAGTTTACATATTTATTTGATATTCTACAGTATTATTTTAGATTTGCAAGTTTATTTTAAATTTCCATATTGTAGTGGTTTCCTTCATTTCTAACATTTGGTATTAGAGTCTAGCCAACTTTATTTATTGGGTGGAAGTGTGAAGGTTTTTTGTGTTGCAGTGGGTGTTCTGGTTTTGTAGATTTGCGTGTGTGGAAATCATGGTTGCATCTACATCTCGGTTGAACATTGAAAATTTTAATGGAACAAACTACGAGCTGTGGAAGTTTACAATGAAGAATCTCCTTGAAGAGAGGGATCAATGGTTGATGGCATAAAAAAAAAGCCTAATAAAGTTAGTCAAGATGAGTGGGACAAGATGGACAAAAAGGAACAGGGCACAATCCGATTATGTCTTGTAGACTTTGTCCTATTGAATGTCTCTGAGGAAAAGACTACATATGCTTTATGAAAACGATTGGGTGAAATTTATCAAGCCAAGAGTCTGGTAAACAAACTATATTTTTTAAAAAAAAGTTGTTTTCTCTTAAAATGAAGGAAGGTGAATCTATGGCTGAAAATTTAAATATTTCTAATTTAATTTAATTTTGAGTCAATTGACCTCTGTAGATGTTAAGGTTACAGAAGAAGACAAATGTATTATGCTTCTTTGTCCTTGCCTAAGTCTTGGGAGAATTTCATTCTTGCTACCACTACTAACCTTGAAAATCCAAAGTTAGATACTCTTGTTGCAAATTGATTGGCATAGGAAATGAGGAAAAAGGCTATGGATAACTCAGTGGATGTTCTTAATGTTAGAGGAAGGCCTAAAGAAAGAGGACCAAAAAGAGATCAAAAGGGGCCTAAGGAATCAAAAAGTAGGTCAAACTCCTGGAAAGAAGAATAGAGTCAAATGTTGGAACTGTGGAAAAAGAGGACATGTTAAGAAGGAATGCAAAAACAAAAAAGAAACAATGGGATTCCTCCATGGAAAGTCCTCTAATGTAGGTGACGAGGTTTTACTTTCTACTTGTAATGTTGTATCTAATGAACATTGATTGGTTGACTTGAAATGCTCTTATCATAGGACTCCTCATAAGGAGTGGTTCTCCACACACGATGAATATGATAAAGGTAATATCTACCTTGGGGACAACACTACATATCTGATAGTTGGATGGAGAGAGATACTGTTGTGTTTTTAGATTGGCTAGAAATCTAAATTCTATTTCAATGTTGAATGATTCAGGAATGCATGTAATATTTAATAAACATGGTTGTAGATTGGTGAGAAGAAGCTTGGTGGTAGCAAGGCGAACAAGAATGGAAACTATATTTAGGCTTGATGCCACTACTATTTGCAAATCCACCTATGTGAGAGAAAAATCTGAAAATATATTTATGTTGTGGCATTGTAGATTGTGCCACATAAGTAAAAATATTTTGAAAACTATTATCGATAAAAGGTTGTTGGATGGTTTCTCCTATTATGATGAGCACTTGATTTCTATGAGCGCTATGTGTTTGGTAAACAAAATAGAGCATCATTTCCTTTAAGAAGTAATAATGCAAAAGATAAATTAGAAATTATTCATATGGATTGATGAGGTAAAAATTACTCTCATCATTCCTAACCCAAATGATCTTTTTTCATGGCTTAAGCTTACCATGCCAATATTATTTGATTTATATGATAGTTTGTTATTTATTTATTTTAAAATGATGTATAAATATTCACTTTCCATTTTGACTAAATCAAACTTTTAAACCATATGATGTAAAAAAAATGTTTTGGTTCCATGTTTTCCATGGATGAAATTTGTAAAATAGTAATACATATATTGAATTTATAATCATATGACACTATGATATGAATTTAACTCTTTTTTTTTAATCTATAAATGAAGGAAAAACTACTTATGACCTTTATAAACTCAGTTTTATGCATATTTTTATAGATTATTTTACAAATTTATGTGTTTTTAACATTCAAAAGTTTTATTGAATTTATTCCCAAATTTTTGCCAAGAGTCCGAGTTTTTTAATTATGATTTTGTGCATAATGACATTATCTGCTCCTATACATCTCTGAACTTACTCTTAATTTTTGGTAGCCACACTATAAGGCTTATTCAATTTCCTCTTATTTTTCTTGGTAACCTCACCATGTGCTCTTCATTTCTTCAATCAAAATTCTATTCACAAGTGCCATCATGAATGACTTTTCATGGACTATAGATTTTTGCAAGAATACAATACAAGCTAAGACAATATTGTTTCATTAGTCATCCATTGATCTATTGATTGTGTGTGGAAAGGAAAGATCTAAGAAAATATTAGAACCCTATAATTTGGTCAACAAAATTAAGAATTGAATAGAAACCAAGAACAAGAAGTAAAATAAATTATCAAGTCTTGTTTATCCTTTGGCAAAAACACATAACTCCTAGGTTATTATTCCATATGTACATAAAACATATAAGTAATACATATCTCACACATTTTGTAAATAAGTTATGTATAAAAATTAGCCCTGTGTTCCACAGGGATGCATCCCCGGCCATCAAACCCCCATCCCCAATGGTGTTTCGGGTATGGTGGGGCAGCAGGGGACATCCCCAGACAAGAAATGTCACAGGACTTTTGGTCGTCCCTGAGGCAGTCGAGGGCAGCCAGACATCCCCGACAGTAGTCATACTTTTTATAATGTTTAGCTAAAAAAATCCACAATGATATTCACTATAGTGAAGATAGGCAAGACATAAATTATGGATGTTCTTATATGAGCATGCCATCATTTCCAATTTTAAACTCTAGACGATCTTTGTGTGTGTGTTATAGTCAGAAAAAGGAATCTTGCCATACAAAATTACCATCTGTTGCAGTTCATAAGATCCCAGATATTTGAAATTAGGCTTGACCCTAGAGCAAGTTACAAAGCACATATAAGAGTACTCAAAGCTTATGTTACTTCTGGGAACTGTTCAGAATATAACCATACACCTTGAATATATTCAGCAAACAAATTAATCTATTACAGTGCTCATCTATCCACCTACCAAAGACCATTGGGTATGTATACTTCTTGCATATTAAGTCATATAAGTGACCCTACTAATATGACAGTGGCGCACAATTTCCACAACTATATAGTATATACCGATGTTGAATAACATTGCATTAAAAAGTAACAGGTACTGACACAGTTTTGTCCCCAAACGTTTCAACATGCAAATGTGCATCTTCTTTTGCAACTGAGTTTCTTAACTCTACAGCAACATCTAATGCAGGTTCAATGAATCAGCTGCCAAAAAAGAGCATCAACTAGGACTGATTAAAACTTTGATTTTGTCTATAACTCAATCAATAATAAGTTTCAAATTACACTTCTGCAATTAATCATGGAGGCTGGTAAACCCTATTGTGACATTCTTCAGATCCATGGTAACTTTCATTGCAAGATAATAATGCACTCAAGTGAACTGTATCAAATATGGCAAAAACATCCAAAACAAAGCCCCTATTGTTTCAAAGTAGGTTGGTTTGGGTGTTGAGGAGCCACTAAGAATCTTGATCAAGTTCTCAACCACCGGAACACTGAACTTTGGAGGGGAATTTAACACTACATTGTCCACCTTGTGTTCATAGATTTAATATTTATTGATATTGTACTACTGTCATTGCTGTCATGATTAATTTTTATTGCTGTCATACTGCTGTCATGATATATTTATTGCTGCTATATTGCTCTCACTGTCTTAATTTTGATGTCATGTTATTCAATATTAGTTAAACTTGTACAAATCTCTCTCTCTCTCTCTCTCTCTCTCTCTCTCTCTCTCTCTCTCTATACACACACACACACACACTGCTGTCGCCCCACCATCCCCAAAAAATGGCCACTGGACTGCCATCCCCGAAATGCATTCCCTGCTGTCCCGCTGTCCCCATCCCCAAAATGCCGTGGAACATAAAAGATTCCCATAGTAAGTATATATTGTGCAAATTACAGGTAAGAATCATATTCTCTAGCTACAAGATTAAAGTAGAGATTGAAGCAATAGGGAAAGCAATGTAAAAAGTTTCTTTTTAAAACAATTATGAACCACCAAGAGACAATACCATTGGATGGTACTGAAATGATTAGGAACACAGATACCTGTAGCAAAATGTTTCAACACTATAGAAACCTCAAAGATTCGATGAGGAGCGCTTTTAGCAAACAAATTAGACTTCTTCAGTTGTTAGTAATATGGTAGTGGGTGAAAATTTCGACAGAAAGGCCTTGCCTTCTCTTGCTGACACGGCAATTTAAGATAATAATAATCCATTTAGCTTATTCCTTTTGGTATTCAAAAGGAGTAACGGCCGGCACATCATAGGGTGTCAAACTTGTTGCAAATGATGAAATCCAAGAAATGGGCCAGATATGTAATACATCCATGAGAGCCTCGTAGGTCGGAAAAGTTATATGACACAATATTGACTGGCTTAAGATTTAAATGAATGAATTCGATCGAAAACGAGGTTCTATCCTGATATCCTCCACTACCTAAACTGACAATTATTAACTAGCTTAAGATATAAACTATAAGACACGATGATAATCACTTTTTGTCAATAAACTCACATGAAGAAGATGAAGTTGGAAACAACTGCATTACAGTATCACTAAGGGGCCAAGGCCAACCCTACACTGCTTGATAAATGAGCTACATTGAAATAAAATAACTTTAAACTACCTTTTTAGAGTTAAATTTAATCTTAAGATAACTCACTAGCTAAATTCTGTAGAAATAGCAACAGAGTTTTAACCATTGTTAGGAGAGTTGGAGTAATGGTTGACCTCCCAGGGAATCCGATGCTTCACCCCTGTGAGCATCACCTAGATGCAATAAGTGCTAAGTGAACCATCCATGCTCATGAGATTGGGGTTTGATGTGACCCACTACTAATGAAATATGGGTCAATGAGTTTGCCTCAAAAACTACACAGTTGAATACTAATAAAACATTATAATCACTGTTAGCAGACTCAGACCAAACTCTGCATGGCATGGGTGCTAAATAACCCAAAATTAGCACAAACACATGACTCCACCAGACTTGGCACACATGGTGAGACTCAACAACACTGCTGGAATATGGCTTAGACTCATCCAGTGTTGAAAGGGAGAAAAAAAAAAGGGACAAAATGACACCCAAAATGTGGAATTTGTTTCCTTCTCTCTTCCAACTGGTCAAAGCAGAGCAGATAAAGAGTTCAGCTGAACAGAACTAATTTACCACCATGAATGACAAATTTTGAAATTTGTAAATAAATCTTACTAGTGCACAATGGTATCATCTGCACATTTCCCTTGGACACTTTTTCCTGGATTTTCGGGAGTAAGCAAGCTGAAACATTTTCTAAAATTTTTTTATATTTTATAATTTTACAAATTCCTGACTCTGGCTAATATGGTTTAAACATTTTTTAGAAATTTAGCAGAGTCGGTCCCAACTGCATGTTATGGGTCCTGACTAACCCGAAATGAGCACAAACACACTGACTCCACCATACTTGCCACAGTCGGTGAGACTAAACAATACTTCTGAAACTTGGCTTAGACTCATCCAGTGTGAAAAGGGAGAAAAATTACATATGGACAAAAAAACACCCAAAATGTCGATTTTTCTCCTCCTTGCTCTTCCAACTGGTCAAAGCAGAGTAGGTAAAGAGTTCAGCTAAACAGAATTAATTTACCACCATGAATGACAAATATGTAAATAAATCTTAATAGTGCACAAGGGTTTTCAGCTGCATATTTCCTGTGGACATTACTTTCTATATTTCCAGGGGTGGGCACAGTGAAACATATTTTAGAAATTTTCTATATTTTATGATTTTTCAAATTCCCAAGTGTGGCTAATACGATTTAAACTTACCTAAAATCTGTGTTAATTGATCATATATGCAAAAAATCACTTATGTGGAACTTAATCACATATCTGATGAATTAAACCCCTGAAGTCATACTAATCATGGTAACCCCTTTGCATATGGTTGACATGGGCAAACTATGCCACAATCCACTGTGACGGACCTTACCCTATAAAATGTGCCCCAAAGCCAGAATAGAAGGTGGACATATTTAGCTTACATTAATCAAAGCTCAAAAATGGCAGCAAATTGTTATATTGTGCCTTGGTTTGAGGATTTTATTAGTCAATGGTTAGGCAGACAGTGTTCATTGGGTTCAAGCCAGCGGGAGCCTCTAGAGAACTATGGCAGATATATGTTTTACAGTACTGCATATATAAATGAGACCAATTTGGAGTAAGCATTCCGAAAATAGATAATCCCAATGATTTATGGCTACTGCCATGATTGCCAGTAGACCATACAGCAAACTGATTATTGGACAATTAGCCTAGGAGATTGCAGGTGCTTCAATCTCCCTAATGCAATTTGTTTCATCTTGGTATTATCACAATTTCATGCAGAAAATTAAATTTTAAATGTTAAATATTTCTCGCTAAAATTTCCTTTAAATTATAGAGGCCATAACTGTGCCTCAACTTGTGTTTCCTAAATTATATAATTGCATGTGAAGAATGTTGAAACAAATATACAATCATCACCTGAGTTGGAACAATAAACTCTATGCTGGTGTGACTGATGTCTGAAATGTGGAGGTAGTTATTCAATATATGTTTGCATTGTTTAGGAGTGGATCTACAGCGAAAATTATTTTCACTGCTCTGAGTAAGGTGCTCTATATTTCGCACAATGTATAAACCAGATCTCTTCTTGATGAAATTGAAAATGACCTTTGAGGCATAGCGTTTGTAACAAAAAGAGACATAGTTCTTTGTAAGGAAAATATATGACTGATTTTCAGTATCAGTTGTGACAGTGCAAGTGCATGGTGATTATGATCAAGCACCTGAATCATTCTGACAAGCAGTCCCATGACAATAGCATCCACTATTTGAAGCAATTCAGCTCCAATCATAATCCTGTGGAATGCAGGAGCGAAATCAGCTTAGAGTCGACGCATTAAGTGTAATTGTTATATAATTTATACCACATAACAACTTTTATTTCACTTGACCTATGTTTTGTTTCTTAGTTATAACACTTTACAATGCACTTGCGTGAGTTAAAAGATCTTACATGCCATGAAAGTTTTGTTAGCAGGGTCAGCAATGTACAATGGATGTACACAGCCCTATAAATATCAACTAGAATCATCTTTGTGGCTGGGTATGTGCATGAAAGACAAGGTACGGCTATATACATGAAAAAAAAGTTGAAACAGCCTGTGGTGATGAGTGTATTGTGTGAAAAACAAACTGTGGTGTATATGTGGATAAAAGATTTGAAAACAAGCTATGATTGCATGTGAATTAAAAAGTCAGATGCATTTGTGTTGGTTGCTCAGGCTTCTTCTATATTTCTGGTTCTGAATGTGTGTATGTGGGAGAGATAAAACAAGTTATGGATCTGTATATATAAATAATAAAGTTAGAACTTGGAAAATGAGAGAGAGTGGACCTTTAGGTCAAGGGAGAGAAGCATCTACACATCTGTCAAATGTATCTGTGTTGGCTGCTAAGCCTTCTCCCATCCTTGTGTTTGTGTTTGTGTTTGTGGAAGAAAAATCAGATATATCAATATTGATTACTTAGGATTGTTTTTGATAATATTAAAAGGGATAACAAGGGAACCTACCCTTATAAAAGCCAAAAGGCAAAAGTAGAACGGATTCCAGGAAAGGAATCAACACAAACAGCCAAAACTAAAAAGCAAGACAAATAGCAACATAAATAGTAGGAAACAGGAACGCCATCAAAACACGAGGAGCCAACAGCAGGAGCCCAGCGAAGTCTTGGGAGAGCTGGGCATGCCATGGAGACTTGACACTGTGTCCCTTTCTTCAAAAATCAGATGAAACTTAGCAAACAGAAAATCAGTATCAGCACTAGGATCATCGGCAATATTCTTCCCCTTTTTGGATTTTCCTCTGTCCTTCTCTTTCTGCAGGAGCTTAAGACTTGTGCTAGTGCATTTTAGACTGTCCTTGCTCAAACTGATCATGCTGCTAACGGAATCCTCCAGTTCTCTGTACTTCCTTTTCATCACAATCAAACCTTCTTGAAGAACAACAATCTTTTTTTCATTTAAGTAACATATGGTGCAAGGGTCACCATACTTTTTATTCACACCCCTCTCCACCTTATTTTTATCCACCTGGGGGTTAGACTCAGGGATCTCAACATTCTTAGCAGTAAACTTTTCGCCCCTTTCCACCTTCTTGTTATCCACTTTCTTCTCTTTGCAAACTGGTTGCTTAACTTTTTTATTCTGGGTTTTCTTCACTCCCTTGGAAGCTTCAGGGTAGTCCATGGGAGGCATAGTCCTGGAGCTGTCCTCACTACTTTCCACGGCAAATTCACTGCTCTCATAATCTGAAATTTCCTCTTCAAAAGCACTCGGCTCATAATAGAAGCAAAAATCTTTCTTGGGAATAAGTAATAACTTGGCAAACCAAAAAAAACAAAGGTTTTTTTTCAATTTGTTGGGATTAAATCAGGAACCCAAAAAACACAGAATTTTTTTTTTTTTTTAAAAGAGAGAAATAACTGATGTTTTTTTATATTCAAACCATCTTCATTGCATAAAGGGTGAGAGAGTGTAAGTAAAAGAGAGTTTACACCATGGATTTTGAATTTTTCTTGTTAATTTTGAGATTGCTGATTATAGTGCATACTGCATAAGTGCATTACTACATAGTTCAACTTTGAAGTTCAAACCTCAAAATCAATTACAAACTAGAAAATACAAATTTCAACCTACAAAGTACAAACTTTGAATACAAAAACATGTTAGAATCTACATGCAGCAGGGAGATAGGACCTTTAAAATTGAGAGATTGACCCCTACCTAGTACACATTGGGTGAATAAATCAGTAGACCTGATATCCACTCAGTGAGCTTGGGAATAACCTTGATCTGCCTGGGAATCAGCCTTAATTGAACAAATGTAAGGCTGAAATTGCCAGTCTTGCATATAACCTGACTTTCCAGAACATTCAAATGACAGTGGAAGCTCTCTTCCCTCTTATTCTTAATATGGATTTTCAGAAATTTACAGGTACCTTTGTCCTAAACTTTTGCCTTGAGTTGCAATCAAAAGTTCCCTTTGTTCACGGGGTTGCAATCTCATTAACTTAAATGTCTTTGATGAGAGCAAATACAGAGGAAGAAAAAGTGTCAAGAATTTCTCTTTGCCAGATACCTTACCACTGTAAACATCATGAGACATACAGGAAAGCATAACACCTGTACCCTGTCTATGACCCCCGCTCTGGTATCACATCTGTTCCCCCCTGGTATGTGGAGTCATTGGTGAGAGAATCCAACACTATGAAGAAAGGCTGACAGATTTGCTGAATGCTCAAAAATTTACAAAAACTGTGCTGAAAAACCCTAAAAAATCAGACTGAAAATTCGCCAAAAAATAGTCACAATAGGCCAAAAAATTTCACTGCTTCCTACAATTATAGAAGCTGCTCCCTCAATATACATATATAGGCAGTGATTTGTATGTAATACAAATTTCAATGAACGTGGACATTCAAAAAGCATAATTTGCTAAAAGCATAGTTAGATCAAAACCTCAAAATTCACATTTATCTTTCTCATTGTACCAAGTTTCAACATCCCTCAGTAGAAAGTTTGATGTTATAATATAAATAATATTTTAGGGTACTCTGATTTTTCTAGAATTATTCCAAGTACTATGTTGGTTCCCTCCTTTCAACCTTTCAAGATTAGAATTATGCGCTCACAGCCCATTGTTGTATTAACACATGCACAAACAAGCCTTCCCTTCATACTTTATAGACTGGAAACGCATGCCAATAGAAACTCAGTGCAACAAAATTTAAGCATTGCCTAAACTGTTTGAAGAGGCTCCTAGTAGAAATTTCTCTAGAAGAATTCTTTTATGCTTTTGGTTTTTGCATTTTATCTTGTAATTGAAAAAAACAAAAGGAAAAAAACTGCCTAAACTGTTTGAAGAGGCTCCTAGTAGAAATTTCTCTAGAAGAATTCTTTTATGCTTTTGGTTTTTGCATTTTATCTTGTAATTGAAAAAAACAAAAGGAAAAAAACCGATCCTAAAAGGTAACCCTAATACCTGCTGCAATCTAAAATCCTGATCGAATAAATCCAAACCAAACCAATTTCAATAGAGTTCAAACGTGGCAGCAACATGAGATCTGCTGCCAAATCCCAAACATTATATGTTTTGACTTTTTGTTTCTTCATTAAAACCAATCTATAAGTCAAATTGAAGTAGGGGGAAAGAAGCTTATTTCATAACGACCCCAATTCTTGTTTAAAACTTAGTGACTCTACTCAGTCGGCCAGGAATTAAAATTTAAAATAGAAAAGACCAGAAAAATGCTAAGCCAAGTTCAATATGTATGTTGGGACCATTATTGTGTATATAGTCTTATGATATTATAATGTATTTAGGTGGATGGAGATGTCCACACATGGCACACATCCCTTAAGTTAGTTATATTGGGTCATGTGGACAACTTGTGTGATTAATAATTTAATTATATTAGGTGATGAGTAGGCCTTCATTGGGATTACCCCTCCATTATGTTATTAGGAGGAGGTCTATATAAAAAAGGTGATTATCATTGTAAGGATATGTGTTAGATATGATATTGTGTTTGGGATCTCTTGAAGATATAGCGTGGATTGGCTTCTTTCATAAAGAGTATTATACGGTGTTAAGGTTTATTCTATTTCTACATATATTAAATATTAGGGCATCTTGGCCCACGAACATCTCTTGTGTGGTGTGAGATCCATCTTCTACATTGTCTTATTGCAATTATTACATCTGTGCATCTTATCAAGTGGTATTAAAAACAAAATATAACCTTGAGGTAGGGTAATGCCATACAATACGTCTTATGGAAGATGCCACTCCACACTATATCTCCAAAAGATCCCAAACACAATATCATACCCAACACATCCTTATAATGATAATCACCTCCTTTATATAGACCTCCTCCTAACAACATAATGGAGGGGTAATCCCAATAAAGGCCTACTCATCACCTAATATAATTAATTACACAAGTTGTCGACATGACCCAATATAACTAAATTGAAGGAGGGGGAAAAGAAGCTTATTTCATAATGACCACAATTCTTGTTTAAAACTCAGTGATTCTACTCAGTTGACCAAGAATTAAAACTTAGAATTGAAAAGACCAGAAAAATGCTAAGCCAAGCTCAATATGTATGTTGGGGCCATTATTGTGTATACAGACTTCTGATATTAACCCTACACTTTAAAAAACCTTTGCTTCACACATAATAAATTCAAAATAGTTGCCAATATCAGCTGGGTTAAGTAAAAATATTCCAAATATGCAACAGAATAAAAGTGGCAATAACCTGCAAAATCATACATTTTCAAGTTTAACAAGCAGTCTGATACAAAATAAGTGTTGATTACAATTCAAAAAAAACTGCAAACACGAAATCCACCACTGAACCTCAATTAATTACATGCAAATTTCCATGTGGAAGCATCGCTCAAATAATTTCTCCACTGGTAAAGCTTTGAAATCAGGCACTATCGTATATGGGTATCTTTGCCTATCTGATTGACATGTATCATTTGTCCAGACAAATTCTTCTAGCATTTATTTTTATTGAATTAAACACCCTACAATTGAAAAAGCATAACGGGAACAATTTCTTTAGTAACCATAAAATCCTAATTTCTTGCCAAGAACAAAAAGTCAATTCTGGCACAACCTGAAAAACTAAAATAACATGAAGTATACCAGGACAATGAAAAGCTGAGCTCAATATGCATGCTAGGGCCAATAATCCAATGTGATTTACCACCTCATTCCATCAAAACAAACTTTATCAAAAACACAACGATCACAAAGAAATGCTAATGGTCTGCATTTTAGAGTTAAAAGGCATTTCCCTAAACAACAATTTGGTACAAAACCAATTTTGTACACAATTTGAGACCAATGCCAAAATCAAATCTGTAAATTAATCCAATATATTCTATAATTTTGTATTTGCATTAAAACAAACATCCTTCTCCCTGAAGATGGGTCCAGCAGAGAGACCCACAATGTCGGAATCTAATCAAATTAGGCAGTTGATCCCAAAAGGATATAACAAAACACCCTGAGATTGAAATTGAAAATGGGAGAAATAACTCATTTTTTAACCCTAAAACCCCAATATTGGCTGCAAACGAGTGGTCCCACCTGCCAAGAACTGCATCCTTTTGCAAAACTTACATAAAGAAATAGGCCATAGCAATGCCAAGGCAAGCTCACTAGCCATATTATGAGCCCAATTGTTTATATAATTCCCTAATATGAACCCTACCTACACCTGAAACAACCCCCCTTTTCTCCACATCTTACAGACTCAAAATAGTTGGCAGCAAGACCTCAGTTCACCAAAAAAATTGTACACGTCAGCAAGAACAAAGGTAAAAATTGTCTGCAAATTAAAACTTCAAAGGCACAATCCTAGCCAACAATTCGACACAAAATCACTGGTGCACTAGAACCCAAAAGAACAGCCAGGATGAAAATCCCCATTATAGGATGTTTTATGAGGATTCAACTGTGTAGTTTTGAGCCAATCTCTATCAACCCATATTTCATGAGTAATTTCAAAGAGCCCTCTCTCATGAGCATGAAACCCTAATTTTTCTGCAACAATCAACCCCTAAAAGAAATGGTGTACCTGAAAAGAGAGCCTTCTCAGGCGTGAAACTGGAAAATGAGATCGAACTTGCGTTGGCGGTCCTGAGGATTGAACCCCTGTCCTCGTGCCCACGGCCTGTTAAAACAATAGAGAGCAACTGGGGCATCTTCAGAGCGCGCACGTTTTCTCCGCTTGTTTTGTAGAGCGCAAACTTCCTCCATCGTCTCCTGCAGCCTCTCCACATCCTCGTCTTCCACCATTGCAGGCATCTGCTGATCGCCTTCTTCATCTTCCACCATTGCTTGCTCTTCACCGCCTCTTGAATACGTACTAATATTACTGTTTTCGCTGGGCACCACCTGCTGCTCTTGTTGTTGCAGAAAATTCTGAATGCTTTGCTGGGCATCTCTGAGACACGCGTAGATTGCAGAGATTTCCTGTTGGGTTGCTGCAGAGGGCAGATATTTTGTCAATTGGGTTGCTCGTTCTAAGGAATTCGAGAGGGATGTCAGAGATTCTGCCATTTTTGCTGCTCAAAAATGTAAAGACAGGATAAATTTTGTTTAAATTATCTGCAGTTCATTCCTTCTTGATTTTTTTGAGTCACTGGATGACAGCTGTTTGTTTTTATTCCTGTCTCTAAATTAAAAGATCATTTGGAAGGAAGGTTGTCAAGCAAGCGTTACAACGTGTGGCCAAATTTAGCCACGAATAACGAGTTTATTTTGAAAGATTGATTGGATTTTTTTGCTTCAACTCAACATACAAAAGACATGTATAGGGGCAGAAATAAAATGGAAAGAGAAAATGTTAATAGCTCACCAAAGGATGAATGAGTGAATGAAAGATTTTAATAACGTCAAGCAAAACGAGTTTATTTTGAAAGATTGATTGGATTTTTTTGCTTCAACTCAACATACAAAAGACATGTATAGGGGCAGAAATAAAATGGAAAGAGAAAATGTTAATAGCTCACCAAAGGATGAATGAGTGAATGAAAGATTTTAATAACGTCCACGAGGCCACAGCAGTCTATGGGACCTAGAATCGCACACAGCCCCACCCCGAAAACAAGGCCGTTAAACAATTTGCATCCCTTTCTCAAGCTCAGATGGTTCTGCCAAGTCTAGCCTCCTCAAACAAGGTGCTTAAGTTGCTATCTTTCAAGGTGTCTTCGTAACTGCCACGGATAACAAGTTTATTTTGAAAGATTGTTCGAATTTTTTTATTTTTTATTTTTTTATTTTATTTTTTTTAAAATAGAAAATGCAACTATCTATTATTAGAATAAGACACCACTTTCACAAAAATTAGATGGGTGGTAAAAAGGCACACCCCGAGAGTCAAATGGGCCAAGCCCAGAAAGTTCTAGATCAAAGTATCAATGGGTATACAGAGAACATAAATTAAGCTGCCATTGCCACCCCTGTGGATGGCGGATCCCTGTCATCCGAATTCCCCCAAATATCCGCGGGGTCTGGATTGACATCGGGCGGTGCCCAGCTATCATCTTTTTCTTGTTCTTCATTTGGTGCAACTGCCTCCTCATGTTGAGATGAGAGAGCCAAATTCAACCAAGGAAAAACTTTTGCAAAGTCCCAACCAGTATTGGTTGGATTAGAAGGATAAGGAGCATTCCAACTTGCATTATCCCCTACAGCACGGCCCGAGGTCCAACCACGCTGACGTAGAGAGGCTGAGCGTTTGCGACGGTTAGCACCACGACGTTGAGCAAGCTGGAAGCGGGGCCGAAAATCTCTGGTTGAACCACTTCTTCGTCTATGATCCCTTGGAGGAGAATGGGCTCTACAGAGGAAGGAGAGGGAGGGACCTGTGCCACAGTACAAGGAGCATTCCTCCAATGATCCAATAACTCTTGTAAGTGAGCCACTTCCAAGGCAACTTTATTAGCTTGCACTTGAATCTGCAGAAGAACATTAGAACAAATAATTGTTTTAATGTAAAAGGAAACAGATATTCCAATTTTACTATCTAAAAATAAACAAGAATTACGATCTTTCCATAATGTAAAAAGAATCTCCACCCTGAAGATATGCCAAATTTGAGTGAATCTTTGAGGAAACCTGGGAGAATCACCCAGAAGGATAATTTGCCAAGATAAAGATATAAAGACACAAAAGATACAAAGACATATATAGGGGCAGAAATAAAATGGAAAGCCAAAATGTTAATAGATCACTTAAGGAAGGTGTGAAATCCGTACGTGGACAAGGTTGAAAGAGGAGTGAGCAGATAGGATATGTTCTCTTTGTACCTTGGGGCTTGTGGAAACAGAATGACACTATATCATGGAATGTCCAGCCTATGAGGATATCCGGGCAATTTACATTGATATTTTGAATGTGGTCTCCTTGACTGTTTGAAGAAGAAAGGATAACAAATATTGCAATTTATTTGATTCAGATTCACAGCACAAGATCGAGGATTTTGAAAGAAAAAGAGGGCAACAAGAAGGCATTTTTTGGGTAGGAGGCTCGTCCGGAGCTTTTGTGATAGGCAACATTGTTGATATCCGGTGGTCCCATAGGCTATTTGGCCTCATGGACGTTATTAAAAATCTTCATTCATTCATTCAACACAGTATTTTTTTATGAATCCTTTACAGATTGATTTGGGGGTTGTAATATGTTTAGACTAGCAATTGGACCTAAGCCCATAGTTTTTTTGTTATACTAAAATTTTGTTACATAGTTTTCTCTTATACTAAATTTTTAATTATTGAAGATGAATACAAAATTTATGAAATTTTTTAAATTGATTATTTGTAGGATAAAAATTATTGTAATATATTTATTTTTAATAAAATTATAAGAAATTTTATATATTATTTTTATATAATTCTTATAGAAACAAATACAATTCTTATCATAAAATACATTACTCTTGATTACTTTTGAGTTATTTTATTTATCTAAAGAGTTATTTTATTTTACTTTAGAATTATTTAAGAGTTATTTTATTTTATTTACATTGTTTACTTTATTTTTATTTAAAGAGTTTTTTTTAATAAAGTCTATATTACTTTTTATAAACTAAAAAGATAACAGTACAATATTTTAAAAAAAAGATGGGTGGTAGAATGGCGCAGTCTTAGAGTGTATGTCGGACAGAGTGTAAAACAAAAATGAAATTAAACAAAGGACCAAGCCCAAACATCATAAAAATACTAAGGAGCTAAAGCAACACCGGTAGGAAGGTGGTCTTTATCGTCTAGTTTTTGCCAAACATCCTGGGGATAGAATTGTCATCAATAGGCTCCCAACCTATGAGAGCACATTCTTCTTCAAGAGAGCCATATGTAGGTTACTGAGCATGAATAGGAGAAATTGCCAGCTCCAACCAAAGAATCTTGCTAGAATCTAGTCATCCAAGAGCACCACACCCATGAGAAAAGGCAGATAGTGGTCGAGAAGGCTGAGACCAAATATAGGTTGCATTATCCCTATTTCTTGGAGGCTAAGAGCCACGAGACAGAGATCCTTAATCTCGTATAGCAAATTGGTTGTGACCATGCTAACATCCTCGGCGAGGGGAGGAGGAAGAATGTGGAACTCTGGCAATAGTGCATTGCTCCAATGATCAAGAAGCTCCTATAGATGTGCCACTTCAAATGCAACCTTGCTAGATTGCACTTGAATCTGCATAAGCACATTAGAGCAAATCATAGCTTTAGTATACAGAGAGAAATGAACATCAGCCAAAAGAGATAAATTTCTATCTTTCTAAATATTAAAGAGGATTTCCAATGAGAAAGCATGCCAAATCTAGGTATATTTAAACAAGAGACAAGACCAATCTCTGAACAAAACCATATGCCATGAGAAGGAATCGGGCCAAAAAGGGCCTGAAAAAATTGTGTATCCAATTCCAAGTTTCTTGAGGTTTAGTATAAAACTAAAAGAGATGCTTGAGAGTCTCGAACTGTCCATAATATGGACAAAGGGGATTGAGAACTCCTAGATGAGTCAAATGAGAACCAAGCAAAAGGCCTTGGTATACAATGCACTAAGCAAAATGAACCAATTTAGGCTCAAGAATGGTTGACTAAATGGATTGGAATCGATAGTGCCAAGTACCAAGAGAAGACTAAAGTCGCCAGTGGTGGTTTAATTGATCCACCATCGGAAGATGAGGTGATAGCCACAGATTTCTCAAATGAGGTTTGTAATTGTGAAATGGTGTGTCAAGATACCATTTCTAATCTTTCCACGAAGGCTTAAAAAAGGGTCATCCCACAATAATGGGTTATACTTTTTGGCCAAACTTGACATTGAAATTAACATTTTGAACTAAATCTTCACTTTTTGACACCTATAGCCGCTAAACCGTTAGGAATTTCAAGATGATGCAAACTAGTGATTTGTATACTTTTTTAATATTTTGAAGTTAAATTGTACTATTTTTGTGTCTCCTTTGATAACTGGTTTTTAATAGTAAACAACATTTTTTAAAGTGGTGTGTATCCTGTAGCACATAACTTTTTTTCTACAAAGGATAAAATTCTGATTCTTTTGAATTTAGATTTGTAATACTGATATATAGGGCATGCATTTGGTTTCATAATGTTTTGTTGAATATTTTTTTAATTAAGTTTTGAAGTCAAACTAATTATAATTTAGATATAGGCATATTCCGTAAAACATAACTTTTTCTGTATGTATCGAAATTCAATTTTTTTTTGTTGAAACAAGGACATCAATACCTAGGGCATATATATTTTTTAGAATTTTTTTCACTAATTTACTAATTTTCCATGTGTGTAGAATAGATAACTTGATGTTTGGTGAAAAACCTACATTCACAAGAAATAAAAAATAAATATAATAATCAATTTAAATATATTTAAAATTATACTTGTTGGGAAGCTTATGATAAGGACTACATACTTACAAAACATAAATTTTAAATGAATTCATTTGATCCCTCAAAAGGTAAATCAAAAGTGGTTTTTTATCAACATTTTGATAGGTGTAGAGGAGACTCCATTATAAGTATGGTTTAAAACTAGCGGGGTTCTATCCAATTGGTTTTGAATCTAAGGGGGTTTGATCAAACCCTCTTCAATTAAAATCCTTTAAATGGAACCTTTCAAGGCTTAAATCATTATATTTTCTAAAAATATGTGATTTTAGTAAAAATCAGGATGTCCCAGAAAGTGTAATCCATTATTGTGGCAGCACCCAAGACCTAGCCCCAATTTTGTGAAGCAGATGGGGAGGAATGGCATCAAAAATAGTCTATAATGTTTCCTAGTCTTGATTGAAAAGACCAAATTTCATCTTGACTTCTAGCTAAGAAAGAAAATTCTTGGTAGCTCTATTAATAAGATCAAGCAAAACTCTAATTCCTCATTTAAAAATTTTAAAGCATGAACCCATAGAGTTTTAGCCAAAGGGTGGTCTTGACTAGAAAGAACTAGAGACCACCAAATAGACTATTGATTGATTGAAAGGCCATTGTAGAATTTACTTCCTACCTAGAGAAGCCACAACTTAATAGCCTCCTAGGCTTTCCTAATGCTCTTGATAACAAATGTGCTTTGAATTTGGACAAGCTCCCTCACGGTTAGGAGAGTACAGAGGTCAAGGCCTTTCCAAGTTGGTTGCCCAGAAGGCACACTAGAAAGAATATAATGCCTGATGAGAATTTTTCAAGCATCATTCCTTTCCAAGGCCCTAGTGACCCATTTAGCACATAAAGTAATGCCTTGACAATGGATTAAAAGCAATCTTAAGCCACCAACATCGTGGGGAAAACAATAGAATTCTCAAGCAACACGATGAAATCTTGGATGCCCATCACTAGAAGCCTAGAGAAAATCTCTAAGAAGCTTCTCAACTTTTAAATAGGAGGCCTTTGAAGGTACCCAACAAGAGGAGTAATACACATTAGTGTTAACCAAAATTTTAGAATAAATTTAGATATTACCAATTAAAGAGAGAGGCTTCGCGATCCAATACCTTAGTTTCTTCTCAATCCTAGCAACCATGGCTTGGTAGAGGGCAATAGGAGAAGTATGAAAAGCAAAGGGAATGCCTAGAAAAATGAAAGACATCCCCATGGTCAAATCCATTTCTAGCCATAGTTGTCTAACTAGCTAGGTTTGGGAAGAAAGGACTACCTACTAGATCTTTTACTATTGAATACTAGAGCCAAAGGCCCAACAAAAAATATCAAGACAATAAAGAGCTTGTTTGACATTATTTTCATCCTCAATAAGAGTGAGGAAAGAATCATCATCAAAATGACCATTAACTAGTTGGTTCAAAGAATTGGGTAAAGCAATACCTTTAACAATCTTTTAAGAGACTGCATGGGCCAACAGATAGTCAACGCCTTCAGCCACAAGCACTAAAGTGTCATGGCTAAAAGGCAACCCTGACGGATGAATCAAAAAAGCCCAAAATTCTTGGATTGTTGACCATTAGTGGTGATGTTGGCAGGACAAAGCTAACTTTGCAGCAAGATACATCCACCACAAAAAGAGATGTGATACCAACACATCAAAAGCACATAATGTATAGAAGAGACACAATCCTCGAGATACTTATACTTAGATATATGTAGTGGCTTTAAAGATGTAATATGCAATGTAAGAGAGAAAGAATTAATGTCATGAAATGTAATAGCATGTATTCATAGAAGTCAAAGTGATATGTGAGAAGATAGAAGAAGATATCTGATGAACTAGATGTATGATAAAGTCATGAAGCGAGAGATAGATACTGAGATATTGGTAGACATTGTAATAGAGTTATATATGAGGAGCCATCTACACATGAAAAACATCAAGAGCACATTAAAATAGCAAGGTTTGCATGGTAGTTAATTAGTTTAGTTTACTTTCTTTGTATGCATTTCTTATTTGCTCAATCTTGAGGTCACCTTAGTTAATGGTAGGTTAATATGGTTTTAGCTTATTTCTTGATTCATTTTCTATTGTGATACACCTAAAAATCAAACTATTAAAAAGTAACATATAAGTATATAAGATCTGCTACAATTTCCAAAGTAAAAATAAAACAAAAGAATTATGGAAATAATAAATATGGATTTTCTAAAAGTCAAATTAAAAGATACATACAAAGTAAAACAAGTATATTTTATGTGTCCATATATAGTTATAAATAAAATAAAATAACTCTTAAGTAAATAAATTAGTTTTGTGTCTTTTTTTTCATCTATTTACTTATCTATTGCTAATAAAACTAAAACTATAAAATAACTCTTAACTAAATAAAAATAGTTCTTCAAATGTAAATAAAATAAAATGATTCTATAATAGTTCTACTCTCAAGTAAATAAAAATAACTCTTCAAAAATAAAGTAAACAATGTAAATAAACTAAAATAATTTTAAAAAATTGTAAAGTAAAATAAAATAACTCTTAAGTAAATAAGACAAGACTACACTAAATAAATATTAACATTTAATATCTATATAGAAAAATAAAATAACTTCATAAAGTAATAATTTGTTTTCATTAAATTACAAATTCTTTCCATCTCTCTTTTTTATTTTTTAAATCTTTACAATTGTTATTAAAATTCTCTTATTTAAAAATATAATTGTGTACTTAATAAGTTAATAAGTCAACATATGTGGTAAATAATTTAAAAAATAGTTCTTCAAGTAAAAATAAAGTATTTGGAAAAGTTGTGTTTTAGGGAATAAAATAACAAATAAAACTATCGAAATAATTTGTTTTCACAAAACTTTTGCAATATGTATTTAACATATGAAATAAATAATTTATTAAAAGTGTAGAGATCTATACATCTATCTAAAAAACACTAAAATGGAAATGCCTATCTAATTTATGTCATAAATTTTATATATAGGCACCTAGAGATTCATTGATGTATCTAGTGCATATATAGCTTAATTAAGGAACATGTGTTTAGAATTTGATTGCATCCTAGAGCACCCCACACACATGCTAGTTTTTTACCTTGGTCCATTTTTATTGAATGGGTCCAAGGAGAACTTGACTTACAATTTAGCAAATTTCCCTAGATTAGATCCTACACCTGGCTTAGGTCCGCACACATGGAAATCACTTCCCCACTTGTGGAAGTGTGCCCAGACATTGCACAATCAAATTCACAAATCACTAACATATTATAAAATTTTAAAACCTTGATGAATAACTTTATGATATTTAAATAGAGATATCCAAATCAAAATATGAACTAAATATGCACACATTTAACTTATTTAATAGCCTTTAATTTTAACATTTTTTATAACTCATTTTAATTAAATTAATTATTTAAAATCTGATTATATTTCTTTAATTAGCCTAAATAATATTTATCTAATTTCAAATTGATTCTAAAGCTACCCCCATGTCTTCTCCTACCTCAATAAAGTTTAGCCACTGGAAGAGCACTCTACTTAAATATCATCCACTTCAATGGTCAAACAGTCAATTGCAATTTTACACCTCATCCACAACATAAAGTGGTAAATGTTTGTCCTATTTTTATTGGCTAATATTAAATTTTGACAATTGAAATGAATGGTCTTTAAAAATAACCCTGGAATAGAATAGTGAGAAGCCCCGTTTCAAACAACTGACCACCATTGCCATTGTTTTTTCCAAGTAATGAAGGATTAGATTAGGATGTCTATGGATGAGGGAGTAAAACATTAAAGAATTTTCACTATTTCTCAATTACAATAAATTGATTTACTTTGTGTAAGATGAACGTCTTTTGGTGTGGCCAGCTAATGCATCTCAAGGAGAATGATACATGTTATGCTAAGGAATTGCCATCACCAGCTATGTCATGCATTTCTCACACTATATAACACATGGAAGATGAAAGAAGAGTGCAAGAAGAGAAAAATGGCGTCAGGACAAGACCGAAGTGAATTGGATGCAAAATCCTATGAGGGAGAAACTGTTATGCCAGGTGGCACTGGCAACAAATCTCTCGATGCGCATGAGTGTCTCATTGAAGGTTATCTTAAACACTTTGTGCTTATATTTATACCTCATCAAATTCCATCAGGAGGAGGAGGAAATGCATGATGTTAATCACTGCAATCAAATCTAATCTAAGAATAAATGAAAATAAAATAAATTTGTTTCCATTAAATTACAAATTACAAATGAAAATAAAATGCTAGAATCAAATCTATCCTAAGAAGCTGGTGAATGGAAATACTGGAATCAAATCTATCCTAAGAAGCTTGTAAATGGAAATACTAGAAATGTAAAGAACATGGAATGGAAATACTGCTAAGAAATGAAACTACAAACTATTGCTGCTAAAATATTGAATTATATTATTTTATAAAACTCTCCCCATTTGATTCCTTGATTACAATGCATTTATAGAATACTTATTCTTAATCAATCCACCAAGAATGTGGATGTGAGATCCTATTCTTAGGGAGAAAAACTATAACTTTTTCCTCCAATTCCATTGCCTTTTATCACGCCACTTTTATTTTAGTCAATTTCTATCACGAAACACTCATTTATTTTGATGAACTGTCTCAAATGCTTTCTAAGTTTTGTTCCCCTCATTCTTATCTTTCTAGATCATTTTGAAATTTCAAATTTCATTAAGAAACAAGGGAGATATTGCCATTTTACTGAGATTGTGTTTTTAACTTCATGTTTTTGTGCTTCTTTCTAGGAAGTTTTCTGGCACTCCAACTTGACAAAATTTATTCTTCAATCTACTAATTGTTGATTACAAGGAAAACATACAATATCGTTAAGACATGCAATGGCACTAATTATGCAAAAGACATGCTTTCATTTATCTAATAGATGAGACAATTTATAGTCTCATCAATTTCCCTTGACCCCATGACATTTCTGCATACCCCCATCCCTCCCTCCTATATCCCCTATCCTGCATATCTCCCCCATCACATCCCTATGGTTCATTATTTTGCATAAATCCATCCATCCTTCATCCATCAATCCACTCCCTCCTCCATCTATTCCTTCTACACCATCCATTCCATCACGCCATCATCTATGAACATCCATGCGTACAACACTTGATATGGTCTATGTGCAACAACTATCCACAATGGGACACTATCACCTTGTATGGAAACCTACAATTGAGTCCCCATCTTCCTCCAAATCCATTTCTTCATCCTTCATCCTTCATCCACCCATTCCATCTAAAATCTCCAAAAAATCCAAAAATCTCAAAAAAAATCAAAAAATAGTAAAGAGAAAAAATTGTCCAATGGTGAAAACCACTCCTTGTGTTGGGAAACTACCATAATGAAAACCCCTTGTGGATGTCATGCGTAATCCCCCATCCACTTGAACCTTACACTCAAGGGAAAATCTCACCTAGCCTATAATCTCCCATCCATTACATACTTATCCTATTGTCTTTCCTCCATTCCATCCAATATCTATATCTACCTATCCTAGCATGTCCCATCTATCCCATCCCTTATCTCCATATCCATTCTATCACCATCCTATAATCTCCCTATCCATCCTCTCTTCCTACATAAGGACAAGGGAAAATATCCACACCATGCTTTGGACACCTCTGGGCATACATCCCTCCTTAGCATATCCCACAAACACCCCCTCACATATCATATTGTCTTATCATGAATGAAACACCTAGAGTGGGGTGATGGAGGTTGATTGTGTTGAAAATACGTGACTAATCAGTGTTGTCATTGATGTCAACATATCATTGTTACCATTAGTGTCAACTGTATCCTATTTTGCTGCCTGTACAGAAGATTGGATTGGTGAGGATTTTGAGAAAATTAATGAGGACCAATGTATGTAGACCATATGGCTAAGTAGAGGATTGTCTGAAGAAGCTCCACATAAGTTTTGAAAGGTTCGCATGAAGATTTGAAGAAGCTATGGCCATTTGAGCAGAACCAGTTTTGTAGTGCTTAGAAGAGACAAAGTGACAGGAAAGAGCTCCGGATCGTACCGGATATGTCAAATGATGATCTGCGGATCTAGAGGCATGTTTGGGAAGTCAATGTGTATCATCTATTCAAGTGGTTTGTGGTTTGGAGGTTCGAAAGTAATCTTTCTAATGTGACAGTCATGGCAAACAGTGTTCTTGAGGTTCCGGAGGAAGATGCAAGTGATTCTAATAATGTGGAGGAGTGCGGATGTTTTTGTTCAATTCAATGTGCTTTTGGAGGTCTCTGGATCATGTGACTGCTATGTTGGAAGTCCACATTGAAGTTTGAGCTTGTCTGAGAAGATTTCCTTCTTGGTGTTGTTGTTCTTCCCAGTCTTGGCCGACCGGATGATTCAAGTGTGTTGCAGATGTTCTAAGAGCAATTCTATGAGGCATGGCGTGTTGATCAAGGAAGATTTGAGTCCCAGTTATGTTTGACCAACAGCTTAGTGATTCGCATTAAGTCAGATGTTTGTAGTGCCAACCTTGATGTTCAATCCAAGGTTGATGAAGCGTATAAATATTTGTTGATGAGTTATGGAAAATCATCCTTGTACGAAAATATTTAAATCCAAAGAAAGGATCAAAGGTAGAGCAGAGCAGAGGAGAAGCAGAAGAACAAGAGATGTTTAGATGAAGAGCTAGAGAAGAAGTATTTGGAGTAGAGTAGAAGTGTTGTGAGCTTTCAAAGGAATTGAACCTAGCATAAAGAGGATGATATTTCACAGTTCATTGTTTCTGTAGTAAACATAAATTTTGTAGGCAGTGAGCCTCTCTTAAGCAGTGAGCTCTGGGTAGTGAGCCCGAAGGCATGTGCCTTCCCTTTTCTTCTAAGTACTTTTAACAGGGTACAAATCTTGTGGGTTAACCCCCACCGTGGTTTTCCCTTAATTGGGTTTCCACATAAAAATTCTGGTGTTATGTGTGCTCAATTTATTTTTGCTCTTATGTTATTGATTCATGCTTTAATGTTTATTTGATTGAAAGTTGTTAAAAAAGATTAAAAGAAGAAAAGATTAATTTGTGGGACAACTGATTCACCCCCCCTCTCAGTTGTCCAGACTAATTCCAACAATTGGTATCAGAGCCAAGTTCCTCTAAAATAAGCTTAACCGCCCGAGGAGATCCAGGATGTCGACTTACAAGAAGGATAGTCCGAGATTCGATGGAACAAATTACTCTATTTGGAAGAGTTGCATGGAGTGCCATTTGCAATGCATGGGTGATACTTATTGGGCGATAACCAATGATGAGTATAAACCTCTGGAGAAAGGTCCTTCAACTCTAGATCAAATCAAAGATGTTGAAAATAACCTTCGAGCTAAAGAAGCCTTGTTGATTGCCCTGAATGATTCAGAAATAACAAATGTCTTTGGACTAAAAACTGCTCATGAAATCTGGAAGAAGTTGGAGAATCTTTATGAAGGTGATGAACATGTCAAATGTGCCAAGATACAAAGTCTGAGAGGAAATTTTGAAAATCTGAGGATGAGTGAAGATGAAAACATCGTAATCTACATGCAAAAGATAAATGAACTTGTGTGTGGTATCAGGTGTGCTAGTGGAACTTTGGAAGAATCAGAGATTGTGGCAAAAGTGCTCAAATCTTTACCTGACTCATACAAACACAAGGTTGCTGCTATAGAGGAGATTAGGACTGTCACAAAAGTTACAAGAGATCAGTTGGTTGGCAAAATTTCATCTTTTGAATTAAGTGAGTTTGGTGATTCTCTTCCTAAGTCTGAATCTACTTTTAAGGCCAGTGTACATGGAAAACAAAGATATGATCCAGATGAAAGCTCCTCTGTAAGATTAAATAGATTTGCTAAGGCAAGGAAGGATCTTGAAAATGATGAAATTGAGTCTACAGAACTTGAAGCTCTTATTGCCAAAAGAATACCAAGAGGATCTGATAAGTATGAAGGAAAGTTGCCATTGAAATGTTTTTCTTGTAATAAGATTGGTCATTTTACCTCAAGATGTCCAAAGAAATTTTCAAAGCCAAACCCTAAAAAATATAAAGGTCAAAATAAATGTTACTATGTCCAAGAAGCTGGAGAAGAAGGAGTCACAGATGATGAATCCGATCATGGAGGTGTCACTGAAGATGATTGGGTGTTCATTGCTATCAAAGAAGAAGATCCAGTGTCTACTGAATCTGCTAGCTGTGCAAATGTGAAAAGTGCTCTGGCTACTCAGGTTGTTAAAAAGGATGAATGGGAGACTGATAGTGGATGTTCTCATCATATGACTGGTGATAAAAGTAAGTTTATAAACTTTGAAAAATATGAAGGTGGAATTGTGAAATTTGGAGACAACTCAGCTGGTAGAGTCTGTGGTAGAGGATCCATCTCTTTTGATGGTAAGAATAACACAAATGATGTTCTGTATGTGGAAGGGCTGAATCATAATCTTCTTAGTGTTGGATAGTTGGTTGACAAGGGTTATGATCTCTGATTCAAGGATGGAAAATGCAGAATCTTGGAAAGCTCCAGAACTAAAATTGCATCTAGTACACAAACTAGAGGTAACATCTTTCAATCTCTGGTAAAAGTTGTTTGATTGCACAAACAGATCAGAGTTGGTTGTGGCATAGGAGAATGTGTCATGTGAATTTTGACAACATTGTCAAGATAAGTTCTACTCAGGCTGTGAGAGATCTTCCAAGACTTGTGAAACCTAATAGCATGTGTAGAGAATGTCAATTGGGTAAACAGAACAAAACATCATTCAAAAGTAAAGAACAATTTTCAAGTGGACGATTGGAACTTGTGCATACTGATCTATGTGGTCTTGCTAGAATTAGGAGTGTGCAAGGAGACATATATTTTATGTTGCTGATTGATGATTACTCCCGAATGATGTGGGTAACTTTCTTAAAAGAAAAATCAAAAGCTCTTAACAAATTCAAAGTGTTCAAAATTATGGTGGAAAATGAGATTGCTGTGAAGATAAAGTGTATGAGATTCGACAAAGGTGGAGAATTTACCTCCGATGAGTTTGATATATTCTATGAAAATCATAGAATAAAAAGACAACTATCTGCTCCTAGGACTCCTCAGCAAAATGGAATTGTGGAAAGAAATAATCAGACCATTCAAGAAGCTGCCAGGACCATGATTATGGAAACAAATGTTCCACAAGTTTATTGGAAAGAAGCTGTAAGTACTGTTATCTACACTCTTAACTAGGTGTAGATCAAAGGCAATTCTGGTAAGACTCCTTATGAACTCTAGTTTGGTCATCCTCCTACTGTAAGATATTTTAGAGTTTTTGGTAGTAAATGCTATATCAAAAGAGATGAGGATCTAGGCAAGTTTGAAGCAAGAAGTGATGAAGGAATTTTTCTGGGTTACTCTACTCAAAGCAAAGCATACCGGTGCTTAAACAAGAGGTTGAAAAAGATTGTTGAAAGTGCTAATGTCAGAGTTGCTGAGAGCAAAGAAGGAGATTCCAGGTCTTGCGGATATGATTCAGATGATCAAGATGAAAATTCAAGTCAAGAAAGGCGAGTGCAAACTCAAATTCAGATCCAAATTGATCTGGAAAATCGAGTAATTCAAGAAGATAGTGTAGAAGTTGAAGCTCAAGAAACAGAAGCTCAAGCAATTCCCAAAACTCCCAGGTTAGGATGAATCATCGTGAAGATCAAATCATAGGAGATAGAAATAAAGGTGTTCAAACTAGGAGAAGAATTGCTGAAGATCAAGAAGAGATTTGTTTGATTTCAAAGATTGAACCAAAATCAGTAAGTGAATCCTGCAATGATGAAAACTAGGTAAAAGCAATGGAGGAAGAACTAATGCAAATTGAAAAGAATCACACTTGGGATCTTGTTTCTAGACCTGAGGACAAAAATGTGATTGGAACTAAATGGGTCTTCCGGAATAAACTAAATGGAGATGGTGAAGTTGTAAGAAATAAAGTAAGATTGGTATGCAAAGAATATTCTCAAGTGGAAGGAATTGATTTTGAAGAAACTTTTGCTCTGGTGGCAAGAATAGAGGCAGTCAAATTGTTTCTTGATTTTGTTGCTTATAAAGATTTCAAAGTCTATCAGATGGATGTCAAGTTAGCATTTCTAAACGGAGATTTAGAAGAAGAAGTCTACATTGAGCATCCGAAAGGATTTCAGTTGTCTCATCAAAAAGACATGGTCTATAGATTGAGGAAAGCATTATATGGACTCAAACAAGCCCCAAGAGCCTGGTATGCAAGATTAGATAAGTATCTGCTAAAGCTAGGATATAATAAAGGCACTGCTGACAGTAATCTTTACTTCAAGATTGATCATGAGAATATTCTGATTGTTGAGGTATTTTTTGATGATATCATTTTTGGTGGAAATGAGAGCATGTGCAAAACATTTGCCGATCAGATGCAAAGTGAATTTGAGATGTCCATGTTTGGTGAGATGAATTTCTTCTTAGGTCTGCAAATCACTCAATCAAATAAAGGTATCTTTATATCTCAGTCTAAGTATGTGAAAGAATTGTTGAAGAAGTTTGGAATGGAAGATTCAAAGCCAGTAGGTACACCTATGGTAACTGGATGTAAGTTGAGTAAAGATGATGACTCCCCCAAGGCAAATCAAAAAAGGTATAGATCAATGATTGGAGGACTGCTCTATCTAACTCAAACCAGACTTGATATTATGAATGCAGTTGGGCTTGTTGCTAGATTCCAAGTTGATCCTAAAGAATCCATGTTGTAGTAGTCAAAAGAATCTTCAGATATCTCAAAGGAACACTTGATTATGGATTGTGGTATCCAAAAGACAATGACTTCACTCTTCATGTATATACAGATGCTGATTGGGTAGGAGATGTGGATGACAGGAAAAGTACTAGTGGTGGTGCATTCTTCTTGGGAAGAAGATTGGTTTCTTGGATGAGCAAAACGCAGGAGGCAATATCCCTATCTACAATAGAAGCAGAGTATATAGCAGCAGCAAACAATTGCACTCAAGTTCTATGGATGAAGCAAATGTTGAAGAACATCAGAAATATGTTTGAGGAGCCTGTCACAATCTTTTGTGATAGTTCAAGTGCAATAAGTATCTCAGAATCTGGTGTTGCATTCAAAGACAAAGCATACATCCATTAAGTTTCATTTCTTGAGAGAGAAGGTAAATGAGAATGAAGTCAAGTTGAAGTTTGTGTCTTCAAAGGATCAAATTGTGGATATTTTCACTAAGCCTCTTCCCAATGATACTTTTGAGTATCTCAAAGAGAAGTTGGGGGTCATTACCCCTCCTAATAAGAATTAAGATGCACTAGAGTGCATCAGTCCAGTGGAATTCACAGTCACATCTTGTGATCCAGATTGATGTCAAGGAGGCACTACTCAGGGGGAGTAGTTCTGTATGTAATTTTTGAGTTTGATATGAAACAAAAATAAGGAGAAAAGACTGCAAATATGTGCCCTTTGCCATTGATGTCAAAGGGGGAGAGAAGTTCATGTGAAAAACTAGTTACTGATGAAAGGGGGAGCAGTGAAGAAAGTGATTGCAGAAGTGATAAGAGAAAGGGGGAGAAGGTCTTGTCTTGATAGTCAATCAATTTTTCACATCATATGTTGCCATCAATGACAAAGGGGGAGATTGTTGCAAATATGTGCCTAATCGGTGTTGTCATTGATGTCAACATATCCTTGTTGCCATTAGTGTCAACTGTATCCTATTTTGCTGCATGTACAGAAGACTGGATTGGTGAGCATATTGAGAAAATTAATGAGGACCAATGTATGCGGACCATATGGCTGAGTCAAGGATTGTCTAAAGAAGCTCCACATAAGTTTTGAAAGGTTCACATGAAGATTTGAAGAAGCTATGGCCATCTAAGTAGAACTAGTTTTGCAGTGCTTAGAAGAGACAGAGTGACAGGAAAGAGGTCTGGATCGTACCGGATATGTCAAATGATGATTTACAGATCTAGAGGAATGTTTGGGAAGTTAGTGTGTATCATCCATTCAAGTGGTTCATGGTTTGGAAGTCTGAAAGCAATCTTTCTAATGTGATAGTCATGGCAGATAGTGTTCTTAAGGTTCCCAAGGAAGATGCAAGTGATTCTGATAATGTGGAGGAGTGCGGATGTTTTTGTTGAATTCAATGTGCTTTTGGAGGTCTCTGGATCGTGTGACTGCTATGTTGGAAGTCCGCATTGAAGTTTGAGATTGTCTAGGAAGATTTCCTTCTTGGTGTTGTTGTTCTTCCCAGTCTTGACCGGATGATTCAAGCATGTTGCGGATGTTCTAAGAGCAATTCTATGAGGCATGGCATGTTGATCAAGGAAGATTTGAGTCCTAGTTATGTTTGGCTGACAGCTTAGTGATTCACATTAAGTCAAATGTTTGTAGTGCTGACCTTGATGCTCATTCAAAGGTTGATGAAGCGTATAAATATTTGTTGATGAGTTGTGGAAAATCATCCTTGTGCGAAAATATTTAAATCCAAAGAAAGGATCAAAGGCAGAGCAAAGAAGAGGAGAAGTAGAAGAACAAGAGATGTTTAGATGAAGAGCTAGAGAAGAAGTATTTGGAGCAGAGCAGAAGTGTTGTGAGCTTTCAAAGGAACTGAACTTGGCATAAAGAGGATGCTATTTCACAGTTCATTCTTTCTGTATTAAACATAAATTCTATAGGCAGTGAGCCTCTCTTGAGTAGTGAGCTCTAGGTAGTGAGCTCGAAGGCATGTGCCTTCCCTTGTCTTCTAAGTACTTTTAACAGGGTACGAATCTTGTGGGTTAACCCCCACCGTGGTTTTCCCTTAGTCGGGTTTCCACGTAAAAATTCTGGTGTTATGTGTGCTTAATTTATTTTTGCTCTTGTGTTATTGATTCATGCTTTAATGTTTATCTGATTGAAAGTTGTTAAACAAGATTAAAAGAAAAAAAGATTAATTTGTGGGACAACTGATTCACCCCCCCTCTCAGTTGTTTGGACTAATTCCAACATATTGTCATTGATGCCAAAAGGCTTCTTGATGGTATTTGCCTTACTCATTGTGTTTAAGAGTTGTTCATGCTTCAACATGAGGCTTCACATGAAGGTGTTCATGCCTCATCCTATGTCAAGAGATAACTTGTTCATAAGATGACTCAGAACAAGATAATGTTGTCTATTTACATGCCATGATGTGTTGATCATTTGATGTTTTGATATTGTTGATCTACATTTGATGATTGCCATGTCTTAGGATGTTGAAGACATCAATCTCATAGAGTGTTGAGGATCATCTGATGTTGCTACAAGTTGAGTAATAAGATCTGATGCAAATCAGGACTTTATGTTTCAATGTCATGCAAGAGAAGGTTCAGTGTTTGCAAGTTGGTGGTAGGTTGAATTGATCTTAGTCTCAGATGGAGTTGTTCTTATTGTTGCCCTAATTGCTTCATGGCTTAACTTTGTTGCAGACTGCAAGGAAGTTTCTTTAAGGTTTGGAGTGTCATCATGTTCAAGAATCCTAAGGTGAAGTGGATGTTCAGTTTCCATGTTATAAAGCACCTTAGTTGTGATTCACTATTCATTTTACATAGTTTAAGTTGATGATCTTGCTTAATGTTCATGCCTAAGGATGCCTTCATGTTTATCTTCTTCTATAGCTTATGATATGGTCTTAAGAGATCTCAGTTCTTTGATGGAGTTGAAGGAGTTTGTTGCTCATCAGGATCGTGACAAAGGAGTTTTCAATTTGATCTTCAAGATGGTTTGATGTGGTTTATGATGATTGTTATATGGTGTCCTAAAGATTAGTAATATATTTCAGAAGAATGATATTGGACTAATGAATGAATATGTTATTGTTAAGACTCATCTATGTCAAATGTTGTAGATGATGAAGGAACATAACAAATTGTATCATGCAGAAGATTTTGTATCATTCTTGTAAGGTGAAAGGATAATTCCAGTTGGTTTGGTAATGTCCAAGTCTCCATCTGTTAGTGATAATCAAGGTAACATGTGTTTTCATGATGTTGATTACAAAGGAAAGTTATAAGTTTGTTTTGTTTGTGGTTTGATAGAGTTGCTTCATACAAGGATCACAGTAGTGGTGGTTGCTTCAAAAGGAAAGAAGATTGAGGCAGTGAGCCTAGTATATGTTTGGATCAGTTAAGATGAGAAGGTTGTCTTCGTTAGCTTTGTGTGTGAGCTCCTATTTGGAATGAGAAGTGAAAGTTTTTTTTAAAGGGTTGTATTGTCTTTTTTCATGATCTGATACAGAGTCATCTTAAATTTATCAGTCTTTGCTTATATTCCACGAGAGGTCTTTCAAAGCTTGAGAACTAAGGTTTTATGGTTGAAAATCCTAAAGGTATGAAAATCTAGGTACTAAGGCTCATCTTAGCTTTTATTATGTTCAACCGTCATAGAAAGGATTCACTTTTGTTATAATCTTAAGTTGACCTCCTAGTGCAAGTAAGAGGCAACTTAAGTTATATCTTTAAGGAGTTGCTATCGTGGGGCAACCGCCCCCTTTAGCCTAATGCCACCGCTTACACTAGTCACTTGTTTGTTCATTAGGCAAAAAATATAAATCGATGGCTTATATTTAAACTTTGATGAGCGCGAGTTTTATGATCAATGGTTACCTTGTAAACTTTGTCTCCCACTTCTCAGGGTTGCACTTTGACATGCAGTTGGACGTCAGTCTGAGTTGACAACGAAGAATAAGACTTTTCTAAGGCTATTTTTAGCCCTTTTCTCCTGCAGTCTTTTTAGGAGCTTTAATTGCATAAAGCATATTTTTAAGGAGATTGTTTCTAATTTTATTTTCCTTCTTGTGCAAGTGAAGACTATAAAGATGGATTTTTTTTTAAGTGGGAAAAAGTGAAGCATTAATTTCTTTTAGGAACTTAAGAGTTTCCTTTTAAGGCTTCATGCAGATGGTTTGAGAAGTGGAATCCAAATATGGAAATTATTTTTTAGAAGTTTTTCTTTCTATTTTTATTCCTCTCGAGGAGTTGAAGGGATCTAATGAAGAGCATTTTTTTAAATGAGAAGAAGATTAAAAGCTTTATGTTTTTGGAAGCTTAAGTGTCTATGAATTCTTTTTTGTACAGATGGGCTATTGGTATGATAGAGATTTTCTTCCCTGATAGAGGACAGATTGAATAAATTATTTTTATTATGGGAACAATTATTTTTTAATATTGAAGACATTCAATGAAAAGTAATGGGAATGGTCATGCAGAGAAGAAGAAAATGAATCAGAGGGAAAAGGAATATGAATGGTCATGCAGAGAAGAAGAAATTTCAGAAGAACTGCTCCAATAAGACAAGCATATATGTACAGGTATAATTATTCATTTTTTGGTTATTGTTATACCTGTAATCATTTTGGACACAAAGCAATTGATTGCAGAAGGAATAATAATCTTATATGTTTCAAGTGCAACTCTTCTGGTCACAAAGCATATAGTTACAAAATGTATGGAAGAATAGCATCACTTGATTTGAAAGGTTGGAAAAAGAAAAAGGTTGAAAATGTTTGGAAGAAGAAACCTGAACAGAAGAAAGAACCTGTGAAAGTGTGGAGACTGAAACAAAGCCAATAGAAGATAGATCCTAAACTTGTGCATTTTGCACAAGTCACATCATTAGTTGTATAACATATGGCATGAAGTTAGGGGGAATTGTCCATGTCCTATCAATTATCCCTAAGAAGTTTTAGGAGGAGATCATTTGGTGTTTGTCAATATGATGATCTTGTCTTGTTTATCATATTATTTGATGCTACTCATATCAGTCTTATGAAATAAAATTCATGATGATGTTGATAACTATGTTGATCTTCAGTTTCAAAGTGTTCTTGATATGTTAGTAAGAATGTGAAGTGTTGGTTGTCATAGCAAAGAGTTGTTCAATTCCAGTTAGGTGTACTCAAGGAGCTCTTATCAGATGTTAGCATATGTTGGCTGAGGAGGTTGAAATTAGAAGAAATCAATTCCTAGCACTTGTCTCTGCATTTGGTTTTGCAAAGTGTTGTTGCAGGAAGAACTTGATGGTGCAATCAATTTGTTGATGTGCAGACTTGATGGACTGATTTGAATGATATAGTCAAGAGATAGTAGTTCTTGTTGATTGCAGTATGTTTCAGATGTGGTTCTGTATATATCAGATTTAACATTGAGTTGTAAAAGTTTATACAACATTGATTCACACCCTCTCAGTGTTGTCCTGGACTCCAACAAGTGGTATCAGAGCATAGGTTCCCTATAGATGTCTAACCGGCTTGGGTAGGTCCTGGTAGTGGAGTACCATGGGAAAGTGTAAAAGAAATAGAGAAAAGAAAAATGTTAAGTCTCATACTAATCAAAAGACACCATCTATACCAAATTCAGATGTTGATAGACAATCAATCGATAGACATGTTTCACAAGTTGAGCCAGGTATTAAATTAGAGAAAGAGTTTTTTGGAGTTCCTATCTTTGATGGTTCAGACTTCTCTGTTTGGTGTATTAGAATGCAAGTATATCTATCCTCTTTAGGGTATGGTGTTTGGATGTCCATTGAGAATGTGTATTTTATTTCCCCTCAATCACCTAATACTGCAAATAACGAAGAGGCTTATGAATGTAATCATATAGCAAAGAAGGCCATTCTGTTTGGATTATCTAATGGAATTTCTTGTAAAGTTATGCATTGTGAAACAACTCAAGAAGTACAAAAAGGAGAACTAGAGATTAGATTTGCAACTACAATAGGAAAAATAATCCAAAGACAAAGCACTTTCAAACTTTGAAAGAATATCTCCTGATCTTGAAGAGGCAAGAAAACAAATTTTGAATTTAAGGACACAAGTTGATGAATCAGACAAATTGATTATCAGCCTAAATACTAAGATTGAAGAGGCCAAGAGAATAATAGATGTAACAAAATCTAATCTTGAGGTGAAAAGAATTGAATGTCTAAAACTAGAGGCTGAAATTGTCAATCTAAGAAAAGATTATGGACTCAAGGTTCTGTCAAAGAAATATCAGGAGTTTGAAGAAAGAACAAAAAAGTTACATGAAATGTTGGGCAAACAAAAGTATCATAAGGAAACTACTGGTCTAGGTTATGAAGAAGGAGAGTGTTCCAAAGTCAGAGAGACTCCTAGAAGGAAAATTGATCTGAGTTATCATGTTGCTGCTCCTGAAGGCAAAAAGAAGATTGAAGCCGAAATGAAAACCAAAGATGAGTTTGTAAAAATGCACAATCAAAGAAGAAATTTCAAAAGAACTTCTCCAATAAGACAAGCATATATGTATAGGTATAATTATTCATTTTTTGGTTATTGTTATACCTATAATCATTTTGGACACAAAGCAGTTGATTGCATAAGGAATACTAATCTTATATGTTTCAAGCGCAACTCTTCTGGTCACAAAGCATATAGTTACAAAATGTATGGAAGAATAGCATCATCTGATTTGAAAGGTTGGAAAAAGAAAAAGGTTGAAAAGGTTTGGAAGAAGAAACCTGAACAGAAGAAAGAACTTGTGAAAGTGTGGAGACTGAAACAAATCTAAGAGAAGATAGATCCTAAACTTGTGCATTTTGCACAAGTCACATCATTAGTTGTATAACATATGGCATGAAGTTAGGGGGAGTTGTCCATATCCTATCAATTATCCCCAAGAAGTTTGAAGAGATCATTTGGTGTTTGTCAATATGATGATCTTGTCTTGTTTATCATATTATTTGATTCTTTCCTGATAATGTTTGCTAAGATGCTACTCATATCAATCTTATGAAATAAAATTCATGATGATGTTGATAACTATGTTGATCTTCAGTTTCAAAGTGTTCTTGATATGTTAGTAAGAATGTGAAGTGTTGGTTGTCATAGCAAAGAGTTGTTCAATTCTAGTTAGGTGTACTCAAGGAGCTCTTATTAGATGTTAGCATATGTTGGATGAGGAGGTTGAAATTGGAAGAAATCAATTCATAGCACTTGTCTCTGCATTTGGTTTTGCAAAGTGTTGTTTTGCATGAAGAACTTGATGGTGCAGTTAGTTTGTTGATGTGCAGACTTGATGGGCTAATTTGAATGATACAGTCAAGAGATAATAGTTCTTGTTGATTGTAGTATGTTTCAGATGTGGTTCTGTATATATCAGATTTGACATGGGGCATCTTATTCCAATATGATTGTTGTCGATTAGGATTGCACCCATGATGCAAAGTTGTGATACTCAGCAATCCTTTGAAACATGGGATCAAACTTAGGCTATGGGTGACCTATGTCGAGTTTGAACCTCCAGATTATGGGCTAGTTCCCTTAAAATATTCAATTGGATCTATGACTTTGATGTGGAAAAGGGTTAAAAGGATCTTTCTAAAAGCAAATAAAACTATAAAAGTATGGTGATGCACCTAATAATGATGAAAACTTGGCAATCTAACTCACAATAGATCTCAAAAAATCTATCCACACAAACCACTTTCAACAAATTTATCACAAATATGTTTCTAAGGGAGGCTGAAAAATATTTCTGTTTGAAGGAAAAGGGGTTTTTCACAACATAAAAGAAAGATTCTCCAATTTGCACAACCTAAGACCTGTGATTTTCAATGCTATCTAACACATGCAAGTACAAATGAGACAATGATTTTAAAGGTTCTAATGTTAAACACAATAAAATCTCATCAAATCACTCATACAAGTTGCATTAATGGAAGGTAGATACTTGATCAAACTAAAAAATAAAGGAAATAATTGCATAAAACAAAGTATAGAACCTCTAACCTGTTGTAATCGCTATAAATCTACAAATAAGTGAGTTACAAAACCTTCTTTCTCTCTCAAAGTGTAAAGAGCAAAAAAGGCAAGAACTAAAAAATGAGTTACAAACAAACTCTGTCTCTCACTATGTAAAAGAGAAAGGAATGCAAGAACTAGAAAAACCTAAGTTTTTCTTACAATATATAGTTTTCTCTCTCCAAGAGGCATAGAAAAAATCAACTGTAGTCAACTGCCTCTAAAAATAAGCTCTCCAATTTGATCCATGAGCAAACAATGAAATCCCTAAAAATAAGGGTCAAAACTGCCTCAAAATGAGCAAAAATAGCCCAAAACTCTTGTCTCCATGTATTTGACCCAAGAGTTGACCAAAATCCATCCAATTTGTCCTTCAAGTCATGCAAAAAGACCCCAAAGTCTTCAGTTAACTCAACTCCTCCACTTTGCATGATTTTGCATGTGTAGATAATGTGGACCATGATTAAAGTAATCTTTTGCATGATTACTCTATTATGAGTTTCAATTTGTCTAAATACTCTTTGATTTACAACTTGTGACAAAATAATAAAGTAATTTATAAAAATATTACTTTATTAATTGTTTACATTATCTATAGTTGTAAAATCATGAAGAAATGGAAGAAAAGAAAAGAAAAAACACACCTTATCTCTCCCTTTACATTTGCATGATTTCACTAATCAATGATGCCAAGAAGAAAAAGGCCATTATGCATGAAAATAAAGAATATTCTCTCCTTATGCCTCCCATGCAAATACTTATGTTTATTACATGCAAAAATAATTATGCATTATCAAAAAGAATGATAAATACATTTTTACCATCTTGTTACTCCATCAAAAGGAAAAATATATAGTTGCATTACACATGCATACAAGGCATAAAAACATCCCCTTATCACTCCATCATTATACATCATCCATATCTCTGCCACCTTATTTACCACTTGACTTCATGATGAAATTCCCTTATCCATTCACCTTATTACTATCTTGCCTTTATGATTGTTTTGACTTTATATGCATTTTAAAATGCATAAGGCATTAGGAGTTTTGACCACACTTGGTCTTCATGTGACATAAGGTAGTTGACCATCATTTGATCTTTATATTGTCGACCATCATGGGACAATGGGAAATAAAAGGCATTAAGCCTTACCTTTTAATGATTTACAAATTTGACTTAGTAAAAATCAAATGGAAAAAGGAATGAGTATTCGGCCCATGGCCCCCCCTATGCACACTCATTAGGTAACACAAGACATAAGTCTTGACCTTGGTTTTGGATAAGGCAATGATTTTGATTTTGTTAAGTCAAAAAAGAAATCTAAAAAAAAAGGAAAAGTCACCATCGATCAAAAGAGGAGTCTCAAACCCTAAAAGTCATTTTGATCTTTTATTTTGCTTGAAATTTGGCTCTACAACTCCATGGGCCGACGGCTAGGGTTTGATGGACTCATACTTCTCTCTGCAATTTTGAGCTTACTTGGTCGATTCTCTCTTCATTTTCTGGCAAGAAAAGGAAAGGTGAGCTTTTTGTGTAATGAACTAAACCATTTCTTTGATTTACAACTGTGATTTTCTCCTTATCTGGCCGTGGCTTGGATTTTTATGAGGCTATCATTCCACTTTCTTACCATGGCTTCTTATTTCTCTACATTTCTTTGCTATGGAAATCATCTCCATGCATCCTTTAAAGGGTTTCAAAGAAACAAAATGGCTCGTTCTGTAGCTTCTCTTAATGCAAGAATACAAGGTGAGTCTTCTTTTGCCTTCTGTATTTTCATTCTTTTTATTTGTGTCTTCATTACTGGTAAGGGTTTGAAAAGTGAAGTGAGTTTTTTGGTTTCTTTGAAGGGAAAACCCCTCTCTGCAATGGCCATGCTGCATTGTATCTTCTTTTCCTCTACAAATATAAAACACAAGTTTCAAAAAGAAGTTTGAGGTTTTCATTTTTTTGGAAAATAAAACAAGGTCTTTCTTGACTACGACCTGCTATAGCTCTTCTTCTCCTTCACTCAACCTCTCTGTAGATAAAAGATATGTAAGGGTTTCAAAAAATAAACAGAGGGTTCTTGATTTTCATAAAGATTTTTCACTTTCCTATCATGGCCATGATATTTTCTTTCTCTATATAATTTCTTTCACTGTATACAAGAAGAAAAGCTAAGGGTTTCAAAAAAATGCAGAGGGTTTTTAATTTCTGAAGAAAAAACTTCTCTCCTGTCACAACCATGTTATATCTTCATTTCTTTTGAACTCTCCTTGCAGATATGTAAATACAAATATGAGGGTTTCAATTCGGCCTGTAACAACATACTCTTGCATTTTTATGTGACAAACTCTTCTAGGTTATTATGTATTGGCCTTCTTTACCTTACTTTTACACTATAACTTCATTTTGCAAGAATGGTAGTGTCTTTGCATAACTGTAAGTATTCAAATGTCAAACTGGTCTTCTCCATCTGAATATGTAAAAAGCAAAACATACAGAACCTTTTTATCTTTTCATTTCTTCCTCTTTATGTTATTTGGATGCATGAGAGAATTAGTACTCTGTGAATATTGCATATTTTTCTTTTAGCATTTGGCACCTTTGGTGTAACACTAACTCCTGAATGACATGATCACTCAGATCTAATATCTCTCCTATAGCATTGTTGTTCTCATCTCCTGTAGCTTCTACAACATATGACCTTGCTTTTCTATTTAGCATAAAAATGCTATGGTTGTATGTTATTTCATTGTCCTTCTTTCTGTTAAATGTATTTCTACTTCATGCTACTGCTCACTTTGACACAGTCATGTGATTGTTGCTCCAATAGTTGTATAAGGATACAAATATGAGGCTTATTTAATCTGATACTTGTAATTATACCAGTACAAAAAATAATGAGATATATGGAAAACAGGAGACATGTTGATGTTCCAGTTGATGCTTCTGTATCTCATTACTCTTGCTCTCTTCACTCATCTTTGTCTTCACTGTCTATGCTACCTCCTGTAGTTATAACTGTAACTTCATAATGATTTAATATAGCATAAGGATGCTATGATTGTATGATGTTCCAGTCTATAGCATGGTTGTTTCTGATTTATGTATTCCTTATTTTATTTCCTTTCCACTTGTAGCTAATATATCATAGTTACTTCTTTAGTCTAGGAGACTGTCATGATGATTGTTTACATGATGAACTCTTTTAGGGTCAAGTTCATGATGAAATCTGGTTGTATACATGTCATGTAATCTTCATTGAGGGCTGTCATAACTCCATCTTTAGTGACTGTACTCACTTCTTTGAATTACTGTACTTTTGTATCTGCATATCAATCTCTGTTCATCCTATAACATGTGATAAGGCATTTTGAACATGATTGATCTGGTTTTAATAAGTTGTTCCTTAAAGTGGGCATAGTTTATAGGAGCAATTGCTTCTCTTCACTTCTACGATGATGACTTTACTCTCTTTGCAAGTTGACTATTCCAATGCATAGTATCTTTTTGAATAGTGTATTCTATCTATTGCAATTTGATATCCTTCTTGAATGAATAAGAAGGAAACATGCTGGGCTCTACCCTTGTGGGAGCCACATTTTCTGCACATGTTTTAATGTCTTCAAATCAGCAACATTACTTTTCCTATACCTGCACAGTGAACAAACAAGTTAGCATAAAAACATACCTCTTGAAGTTGATTGATCTTTCTTATGATGGTCTGATTTATTACACATGTCTGATTTGATCTAATCACATAAGACGCATAATGTCTGCAAGTTTATATGTTTGTTGATAAAGCATATGATGATTTTGAATATCTGGAGCTTCTAATAGGGCTTTTCCCCAATTTTGTAGGTACACTGTCTTAATCAGGAGTTGAAGATAAGGACATGAAGATCAGCTGCCAACTAAGGATATCGACCTTCTGTAAAGGCAATGATGGATATTTATTATTGTCATATGTTCTTTCTCCTTCCTTTTATCCTTAGATGTATAGCTTGCACATGTTTGCATTGCTCAGTTTAGTCACTCCCATGACTTGTGTGGGACACATTTAACATTTCTTTAAATATGTTTAGTTACTTTACCTTATGCAAATGATTTATGTATATTTACTTTTTTGAATGAAATGCATAGGATAAAATAACTAAAACTGATATGAAACATATGTTCAAAACATGATATGAAATGACAGTTTTATAAATACCTTTCTTTCACATTGAAATGTGATTACTTGAATAATTCAATCATCTCATACTTGAAAGATAAAACCATTTAAAACTTCCTGTCATTCATTGACTGTGTGGTCTCTTGTCATCAGATAACATACATTCACTAATTGATCATTAACTTAAAAGTTTTCTTTTATTCCTTTTGTGACAACTGCAACTCAAGTCTAGCTAAATTAGGTGTGAACATAATTTAGTAACAATGACGTAGTACTTGGAGATCACATCTGAACCCCTTCCATCCATCTATCCTCAATCCTCTATCTATCATAAATCCTATACCTATCTTTTCTTTCTATCCATTATCCTCTTATCATCTCGTCCTCATCCCTCCACAAATCCCTCGTCAATAGACTTGGTTTTCCCTTGTCATTGGTATCTAGCTAAAGGATACCTACATGAAAACCAATGTAATCCCTCCCACCAATCTAAATCTCCCAAATATCCAAATCTCTCAAACATCCAAAATCACAAGAACATCTTAGTAGATGTACATCACTTGCCAAGCATCTATGCACAATCATCCAATCACATCCATGGTCTTGTTCACAGCCTTGTTGCAAGCCTTTGATCCAAATCATCCATCATCATCATTGAGATATATCATTCCTAATCCTTGTGTTGTTCTTATCATCAACAACACAATCCACCATCATGAAGCCATCAATCTTTGGCTTTTCATCTTGACTAGGGGCAAAATCATGTTTGTCTTTGAATCATTTTTGTGCATGCATGCTTGCTTGTGTGTGTGTATTATATTTTATCCTGCATCAACATCGATCCCTATAACCTACCTGCCAAAATGGTATCATGGTCTTCCATATCATGGTATTATACGACATGGGGTTGGTTGTGACTTATCCTCAATTGTCTCATCACAGGGTAAATACATGGAAATGGTATACAAAAAGGGGGTCAAAAGTGGCCACTTTTTTTCTTGAAATTAGCTAAACCTGAACTTGGATGAGTAATTTAAGATGTATGCACTCAAAATTTGAAGATATGGAAAGAACAAGAATTGTAGTGCGTTGAATCTAGTTTCTAAACTACTAAAGTTTTACAAAATAGTTAAGATTAAGAGGGTGAAATGTTGCGCATACACAAAAGTGTTCTTATTTTTCTCACTAAAATATAATATAGTGTCTGGTGTGCACCCCCTATTTTTTTGTTGCATTTAGTATTTTTAAAAACTAGTTGGCAAAAATGTTGTTACGAGTGAATACTAGAAGTTGTGTATTTTTTGTAATTTTTAATTGAATATTTTTTTGTGATTTTTCAAAGTGGATGCATCTTGAAAATTGCATCACTGAGCATGCGCATCACATAACTTGCACAAAAATAATTGAAAATGTAAATTTTTTTGAATGTATAAAGAATGAAGCATAGAACAATCCTATATAAGTTTTTTTAATTTCGATAAGCGGATCAAAAGTTATAAAGAAAAAACAATACATATATGATTGAAGAATATGAGGACATTGTTCAAATAAAATAAAAATAAATATCTTAACTTATTCAAAATTAAAAAAAAATATATGGTTGGAAAGCTAAGAACTAGCTCATTTTTTTGGTGTTGGTTTCATAAAAAATGTTATAAAATGAGTAAATCTGACAAAGTTGAAGTTCAAAAATGTTATTGACAATGAAAAACACATTTGTAGGAGGTATCATAGAGGTCCAATCCTTAGGTTTGGTTTCCCAAGCCAATTCCAAGCCTAAAAAGGCGAGATAAAAATTTGAAAAAAACTAAAATGCACTCATGTTTTAGGTTCCACAAAACACGATCTCGTTTTGTGGAACATAAAATGCGCTCGTGTTTTAGGTTCCAGGAGCACGTTTTGTCAAACACAAAATGTGATCACATTTTGTGTTCATGTAAAACATGTTTTTTGTTTAGAATTGAAAGAAGGCTAAGTATCATATTTAAGGTTGAAGGTTGAGCATGAAGTGACCTCATCTCAATTGATCTTTACCCATACCCAACCATAGCAGATCTAGTAGAGCTAATTATTGACCCCAACTTCTCCACTTGCAATGAATCAAGATTTAGATAAAGACTTAGAAGGAACTAGAGTAGAGAAACTAACTAGGAGGTGCAAGGATGTGATCAGTGGAAGGATAGGAGGTGGTCAAGGACCTATTGTTTACTATGAGGAGGTGGTCAAGCATCTATGGTTTACAATCGTGGCCCAATGTTTTCCAGAAGGACCTAAACTTCTCTTAGAAGGGCACAAAAAATAGTGGAATTGAAATCATAATAGGGAGGGGACCTCCCTCGACCAGAGAAGACCTAATATCTATAAGGGTGTAGATACCCCCTCTCTATAATAAGAGAAGTTCACAAAGGGGTAAAAACCTTTAAGAAAGCAATAGAAAGCTTGACCCATAGAAAAGAATGCTAGAGAGAGGAATGTGAATCAAGAATGTTGTGCTCCCTTAGCTACTGTAGATGGAGTCATTCTCAATTTAGAGTTAAAGAGACCTAAAGGGGCTAGAGATTCCAAAGAACATAGGGAGAGTAAAGAATCCACCTATCTATAATAGGGGGCAATATAGAGGTAGGGGCATTGATTACGCCTTGGTCAAAAACTTAAACAAAATGATAAAATCATTCTCTCAAATGTCAAGTAGGATATTCAAAGTGTCAAAGTTACTAGCCTCACCATCCTCTCATTCACACAGTCATCACCAATGAGATAGGAGACCAAGATAAGTACAATAATGGACAAAAGGAGAAACCTTCCAAATACTTTGCAATACACAAATTTTATGGAAGTATACTCATGGTGTACTCCTTGTATGCAAGATCATGACCCTTCTCATTGTCCTAAAGGGGTCCAATTTTATGATGAAGTAGATGAGAGTGGAAATTCTATTTAGGAAGATGATGAAAAAGGTGACTGATCCAAACTATGGTATAATCATTAGGATGATGACACTTAGGTTTCTTCCATGGATGAAAAAGAGGAACTGCCCCTATATTTATAGAGTTAGTTGAATTGATCTAGCCTAATCCAAGGCTTATCTATCTTCAAAATAAATATGGATTGCACAAAAATCTTAGTGCTAAGCCTATTCTAGAAGATCTCACAATTATTAATGAGATGATTGCTTAGGTACACTCCACTTATGAGTCTAGGCATAGGAAAGTTGGAAAACCCTTGAATGAATAGACTAGAATAAGAATGAGTCTCTCTTTCTCTTCCTTATTATTAAAATCTAATTTCCCTAAATGTGAACTCAAAACCCAAAACATCGACACTAAAGCATTAAAAAAACCCCTCTCTATATCTCCCTCTCTCTTTGTGTCATGGATGTTCTATTATTTTTTCATTATAGTTATTCATTTAGTGTCGTTACTATGTCAAAGTGGTGATAATTTGTATAGATTAGATAACTTGTGACATCTCTTCTTATATGATTAAGTTGAAAATTCTTTTGTATTTCCCTTCATGAAGAAAGGCATGTGATATTTTCCTTGTCCATTTTGAAATGATGAGCTCTTGATAAGATGGTTTATCTATTTCTTTCATTTTTGAGAGAAATATTAGCCTAATTAGATGTCTACAAAGGCCACATACATACTTCATCAAGATATCATATTCTTGCATATATCCTTTCCCATTTGAATAACTCTTCTACAAAATTCACTAGTGTACACTCTTGCACACTTTGACTTTGTTTTTAATTATTACATTACCACTCAATAGACCTATCTTCTTTGCTGACATAAGATATAATTTATCCTTCACTTGTATTTTCACACAACCATATCACTACCATCTATAAGATCCTCTTGCCATGAGAAGAGAGTGATTAGTCAAATTCTCCTTTGCTTAGCTAGATTTTTTTTAAAGAGCAAGTGTAATTCAATCCATACCATCAATAAGGGTGTAGCACATATTGCATGTTTTGTTTTGAGTCCACCTCATTCACTTTTTGTGATGAGAAGATTTAGAATGTCACATATTTTGGTGAAACTAACATGAAAGGAAAATCCTTCTAGACAAGCCCTCTCATTTTCTTTCTTCTACCTTCCACCCACCTTGTCTTCCCATTTTGTTGTGGTACTTATGGTAATCTTGAATATGTCTAGACCAATAACACAATAGGGACAAGGTCCCGTAGACCTATCTAGCCCTCCTTCATTCAATTGGTACATCCTTCCCAATCCATTAGCACGTATTTCAAATAGGTATTATTATAAAGTTGTTAACTCGAATGGTGGATAACAATGACTACGTAAATTCATCACTTCTGAAAACTTAGTTTAGAACCAAGATACTATGATTCAACCAAACCTAGATCAATTTAGAGCACTCAAGTGTTCATCTAATAAAAAATCTATCATTAGGGTCATCCCATCACAAACTATAAAGACACTACCACTTGAATTAACAATGATGTGAGACTCTTAGAGAAAGACCTAGAAGAATCTTATATAGCATGAGAGGATCCCCATATAGATTATCAACATGAATGAGATGAAGCATGCTAAGGGGTATTATAAATCTTTCTTGAGGAAAGAACCAATATGGCTACTCAACCCTCTCTTGCTAAACAAAACCCACCTCGTGATGGAAAAATACAAAACATAGGAGATACTACCTTAGGAGATCTCATAGCCACCATGGTCCAATAGATCAGGATCCTTGTAGATAGGATCCTTGAAGAGAGGTGGGGAGATAGAGAGGGGAGAGAGAGATCGAGGCAAAAGAGATTGAGGATAGAGACATTAAGAGAGAGGGGGAGACAGGGGGAGATTGAGGGATATAGATAGAGAGTTGGAGAGGGGAGAGATTTAGTGATATGGATAGAGAGGGAGAGCAAGAGAGATAGGAGGGAGAGATAGGGAGTGGGAGAGTGACAATGAGAGATAGATATAGAGAGAGGGAGAGATAGAGATAGAGATGCAAAATGTGGAAGAATAGACAAGGCACGTGAAATGTTTGACAGAATGCCTCAATTAAATGTGTTCTCATGGAATGCCCTAATTGCAGGATATTAACAAAATGGGAACTAAGCCCTTTTATATATTACTCCTAGCATGAACATAAGTGTGGGCTAGCATGCCCAGATCCCAACTAAATTGGTGGTTATTTATTCAAGGTTTAGGTCTAGGTTTAGATTGTCTAGTGTCCATGATCTTATGTTCAAGCTTTAATGTCCATGGTTTAGGATCTTAGGTTCAAGGTTCAAGGTCATCTATTCAAGGTTTGATGTACAAGTTTGAAGGGTCTAATGTTCACTATCTTATGTCTAGGATCATGGTTTCAGGATTTAATGTCAAGGGTCTTCAATTCAAGGTTTACGATCAAGAGTCTAAGGTCTAGGGTTCAAGGTTCGAGGTCCAAATTATAAGTGTCCAGAGTCTTGGGGTTTGGGTCCAAGGTCCAAGTCATGGGTTCAACATTCAAAATCCAAGTTCAAAGGGTCTAGTGTCCACATTCATATGTTTAGGGTCATGGATTTATTGTTTAGTGTAAGGTTCTTGGGTTCAAGATTCAAGGTCTAAGGGTTCAAGGTAAAGGTTTCTTGGTCTAGCTAGGGTCCACAATCAATGGTTATAGAATACAATGTCCATGATTCTAAGTATAGTTTCCAAGGTATAGGGTCTAAGGGTCAAATGCAAGGTCTAGGGTTTAAGGTTTGAGGTCTAAGTTTGAAGTTTCTAGTGTCTAGGGTTCTAGGTTTGGGTTTAGTGTACACAGTCTTGGGTTAAAGGTTTAGCTTCTAGGGTTTTCAATTTTGGGTTATGGATACAAAGTCTTGGATTTAAGATTTAGGGTCCAAGGTTCAAAGTACAAGGTAAAGATTTCTTGGTCTACAATCCACAATCCATAGTTTCAGGGTTTAGGATTTAGGATATGGAGTTCATGTTCTACATTATATGGTCTTAAGTCCATGGTCTAGGGCATAGCATCCAAGTTTCAAGGTCCATGGTTCAATGGTCTAAGGTCTAGAGTTCTAGGGATCAATGATCAAGGATCAAGGGTCCAAGGTCCCTGGTCCAATGCCTAGAAAGAGAGAAAGAAACAAAGAAAAATAGAAAGAAGGAAAAAATAAAGAGAGAAAGATAGAGATGAAGATAAACATTATAAAAAAGGAAAGATGTAGACAAAAATATAGAGAAAGCTAGATAAAAGAGGTAAGAGAGAGTAATTGAGAGAATGAGAGAGACAAAGAAAAGAGGTAGAAAGAAACAAAGAAAAAAGACAATAAAAATGAGACATAGAGACAAAATATAGATTGAAATAAAGGGAGACATAAATATAATGGGAAAGAATGAGAAAAATGAAGAAAGAAACAAAAATAAATGGTGAAAGATAGAAAGAAAAAAGATTATATAATAGTAAATAAGTATAGATTGAAATAAAGGCAAAATGAAATACAATTGGAAAGAATGAGAGAAATAAAGAAAGAGTCAAAAAATGGTAAAAGATATAAACAAAAAAGCTTAGCAAAAAATAAGTGAGAAAGAACAAAATAGAGAGAGAGATAGAGATAAGATGATATCCAAACAAACAAACAAAAAGAGTTGGAGAAATAGAAGAATAGAATGCAAACATGATACATAAATATAAAAAAGTCATCAATAAATAATAATGAATGAATTCACAAAAGAAACAAAGATATATAAAAAGAGAGAAAAAGAGAAAAAAATAAAATATTGAGAGAGAGAGAGAGAGATTCAAACAACAAATAGAAACAAAAATAAAATGATTGACAAATATAGATAATATGACAATATCCCTCTCTCTCTATTTACTATCTCTATCTATCTCTTTCTATCTCTCTCCTTGTCACTGTCCCTCTCTCTCTCTCTGTTTCTCCCTCTCCCTCTTGATCTTTTTATTTATATCTCCCTCTCTCTCTAAATTTATATATCTATCTCTCCCCCTCTCTAACTCTTTCAATGCTTGAAAACTAAAGTAAATAACTCTTTCAACTACTTGAAAATGAAAAATGCAAAAGAAAATATAGCAAACATTTCAACTTCATCAAAGCAAGCTGTTAGCACAGTAAAATTTTCAAAATTTTACTATTCCCTTACTCCATCATATTTGAATAAACCCTAAGGAATATCCCAAAAGGACCACAATATAAAATTTTTGTATCTCATAAAATGTCTAGGGATGAACAGTGTCGAATATCATCAAAATCAATCCATCGGCATGAGGTCGTGTGGCTTACACCGATACACAAGGAATTGTTTGAAAAACAACCATCGGCGTGAAAATAGAGATCAGAGCAAGAATTATGGAGCTCACCGATGGAGTAAGCAACACCGATGACTTTACATCGGCAAGAAAGGCAAGTGGCCATGCCGATCGGTATGACAAATATCTATCGAATGATCTTTTAGAAGTTGCCCCGACGGTATATATCATACCGATGAAGCACTTTCGGCAAGAGTTTCACCGAACAGCATGCGAGGGTAACAAAGCAATAGTCATCGGTGAGAAATGAACCATCGGAATAGAAAACAAGTAAGTCTCCGACGATCAAGAGTCCTGGCGATAAGAAAGTTATCGGCAAGACTCACAGCGATGCATCTTCATCGGGATAGCTTGACATATCGGAACAAAAGAAGCAAGTCTTGCCGATTCATAAGTCACGGCGATCAAAAGATATCGGTGACACTTTACTAAACTTTGCCCGATGAAGGATGTGATAAAGGGCATCGGGGAGATGATTTGGATCGGGATATCTTGAGAAAGCTATCCCGATAGAGAATGTCATTTCGATAAAGATAAAAGTTCATACATAAACAGACTATCGGTAAGACAATAAAGATCGCGGAGACATAATTTTAGTATCCCAATGGTCTCAATCTTCCCGATAAGCAAAGTATATCGGTGGGACTTGCCATATCGCGGAGAGATCTAAAACCCTTGGCGATGAAGGAAATCATGCCGATGGTCACACCCACTTGAAATATGATACTACATGGCATCGGGGATACAATTGAGGGGTCACGCCGATTGACCGTCCGCGCCATAAAAAAGGGTTGAGGTCGTCCAGACATTTCAAAAAGCACGCCGATAGGAAGAGTTATGGCGATGTGACACTTCACAGCGATGAACATTGAATTGATCAGAAAATTAATACAAAACGGCTACAAAGTTCATACGATCATTATAATTGCAAAAAACCGTCCGAGAGTAGAATACAGAAGAATTCTCAGGGCAAAAGCAAAGGCTTCCAATTCCAGCCATCGAGCGACAGGTATACATACACAAACCACTATATTACCTGTATTTGAATTTCCTGCCAAATTTTTCAAAAATGGAAACTTCGGGGAAAGGAAAAGGAAGAAAATCACAAGGGGAAACTAGTAAACCAAAGAAGCAAAAAACTGATCAAACCCCTGAAGAAAAAGTGAAAGACAGGAAACTAAATCAGGACTTGATTGATCAGTTGCCTGGGTCAGCTCCCAAGGCCAGGAGGTCTGCCCAACTCAGGGCAGAAGTAGAAAAATTGGAAGACAAACATAAGCGCCTGGGAGATATTTGGACCCCAATTAGGGGATATGAACTCTTCAGGTTTCACTACAACAGAAGATTTAGAAATGCCCCTGTGTCAAACCCATGGCACATGAATTTAGGCAAACTGGTTGTACCTAATGTATTCTTGAATGTAGAACTCCTGCAACTGTTAGCCAGGCATTACAATTCAGGCCTGAAAGCTATCTGCAACCCTCAGGGAGAACCAATTGTACACCTATCAAAAAATGCTATTTGTGAGGTGTATGATTTGGATGATTTGTGCACTGTCCCTGTTGTTTATGAAGATTTGGATAAAGAATACTGGAGAATGGATACAACCTACAATGGATGGAGGTTACCCATTCATAGACCCAGGATTGAAGGAGAAGTGATACCCTTGACTGAGAATGATGGCCCTCCCTTTCATGTATCCATTTTTGAACCATACATTCAATATACTTACTATTCTGTAGGTCAAGTCCTTGGCTCAGAGGTCCCTGAGTTCATGGCTATTCCTCTAATGGTCATAACCTCTGATATTCAATGTCACAATGCCAGACAGTTTGATTATGCCTCCTATGTTGCTACTAGAATAGACTCTGGTCTATCTGCAATGAAAAACAATGCTCCAGCATGCTCTTTTGAGCATTACTCGATGCTCATGCATATGGTCTTATACTACGGCCAGGAAGTAGGATTGTGGCCAAATGAGCTTCAAGTTGTTGCTGCGGGTAAGAAAGGGGAGAAGATACCTGTACAAATGTGGACCAGAATCTGGGATAGCAGGTATGCTAACTCCAGCTATGCTCAATTTGAAGAGCATTGTGTTAAAGTGCTGTATAGGTATTTCAACCACCCCTGTGAATATTCAATTTCAGATGAAATAAAAAGATTCCTCAGACCAAAAGATTTTGGTGGCCCCCCTGCTGTCACTCATAATTGGGGAGACTGGTATTGTTTTGAGGATGCTACTATGATCAGAGTGTATGGTTTTGAGGATGCTCCCTTTATATTGCCTAAAACTGTCCCTGACAGGATTGCATATTTGGAAATAATTAGGCAAATGCATTGTTCCAATGTCATGCATCTAAGTTCGCATGATAAACAATCATTCATGCCTAGTACTTTGTGTTTTGGAGATTTTACTGTGGTTTCAAAAGAAGGGTACAATCTCATTTTGGATAAACTAATGCATTATAACATGGTGACTGCTGAGGTGAGGAAAGGGTTTGACCCTGAGGGTTTCATTGACTATGCAAGAAGAAAACAAAATCTCAGTGGATACATGCACATACATTATCCACATGATGATGTCATTAGAAATTTGGAAGAGGCTGAAGTCGATTTGGTGGTGGAGAAATATAACAGAGATTTGAATGAAAAGAAAAAGCAGTTGGCAGAAGTTGAAGTGGTATCCTCTGAAGAGGAAGAATTGACTGAACAACCACAAGATAAGACAATAGAAATGTCTAAAAGAAAAATGCAACAATATCAGCCTCCAGTTGTGATACATGATGAGGAGGGGTCTGCTGATGAAGATCCACGCCAAAAGGCTTATGATTCTTTTGTGTCAGATGATACATTCATTCATTCGAAGGAATTTAAATCATTCCTGTATAAATACAAGGGAAAGGAAATTAGAGAGTCAGTAGATAATGTTTCTGCTGACAATGAAAAACAGTTATTAGAGATGTTAAAGGAGACAGTGGACAAGGAAATGCAGGATATGACACCAAGCAGAGGCAGACAGCTGCTTAAAGATGGGGGGGTTATGATTTTTCCCGGCTTGGATTTAAATTCTGCTCTGGTTTTTGATAGTTTTTTGAATAATGCTGATGATAAGTATAAGCTTACTCCAGAAGGAGTTAATGAAGTCTATATGGGAACGAGATACAATAATGGTGAAAATTCTTTAATGATATGAGCATTGTATCCTCCCCATAAGAAGACGGCCATCATAGACACTGAAAAAACTTTTGGCCATGTTATGACTTTTAGAGCAGGTGAGACTGACCCCATAATTACTGCAGACATTGGTATCAATGTTGCAAAATTGAATAAAGCACAAGCTCAGATGTTAATCAAGGAAAGGGATGCTTATAAGCTGAATTGTGAAAGGTTAACAAAGGAGAATGACTACTTGAAGGACGCTGTTAAGAGCACCTTTGGGCAATCTGCGAAGAGAATAACTCAAGGTGAGAGCTCACAAAGTATTCAAGAGATATCCCATGATCAAGCCAAACAAATTCAAATAGATGCATTTGTTACAATACTGCAGAGCAGGTATGCAAACATGGTACGGTGGTTAAACCAGTTTTGGGATAACTACTCGGAAAATCATAAAGCAGTCAAAGAACATGAGAGGCTTGATCAGAGGATACAAGAAAAGGTGATCGAGTTGCAAAACAGAGGTACCACTGATAGCACAGATATCTCTGATGCAAAAGCATTGCTCAAAAGGCACCAGAATTATTATGATAAACTCAAAGCTGATGCTAAGGAAGGGACTGATGCATCAGACGCAGGGGTGCCCAGGATATTCAAAGATAATGGAGAGGTAAAGAGCAAAGAAGAGTGGACTATTGATTGTCAAGTTATATTACACAAAGCCACAGGAGCCCTAAAAGATAAAGCCTCTGTATCTACAGAAGTTTGCAAGCAACTCGAGGAAATGGTCACCCTCGATATAATCACCAGGAGTGCAGTCGAGCTTACTGATTCTCACCGTGCGCAGGAGTACTTGGATCATATAACAAAAGTCTATTTATGGCTAAACAGAGCCTAACTAAGATTATGTAATTATTGTTTGTATTGGTTAAAATCCCAAGAGACTTATTGAAGAGTTGTATCTCTTCATGAAAATATCTATATAAGTTCAAACGATCTATGCTGAAAAATTCATCAGCAGTAGAAGTATTCATATATACATATACATAATATTCCAAAATGACCGTGTTGCATATTTTATTTTGAAGAAGAAATTTGAAGTTCTCTGATTCAGTATTTCCATTTGGGTATCAGTTATTTGTTGAAATTATTCAGTTGTGTGGCTGTCTCCATTTCTGCATTTCCCTGTTATTCAGATTAAAATATCAAGTATATATTTAATCTGTCAATACACATTCGCTGTATCTGTGTGATCAATTCGGTTGGTGTCCATCCTAAGGAATTAAACCCTTCTGATTTATTCACAGTAACCTGGAAGTAGTAAGTTGGGATTACTAAGTAGAGCCATATAATTAGGATTGACACACTGTCTCCAGTAAAATATTATCTGTAATCTTGTCTTTTCATTTCATTTGGTTCCTTCAAGTAAGGATTAAAGTACCTTCTGGTGAATTATAAAGATATCTGATTTTATTTGGTTGGATTATCAAGAAGAGTCTGTCAGTCATTTACTTGCACGTTTATACAAGCTATAAACCAGAACTGTGCCAAATATCTAGAATTATTACCATTTAGAAACTACTGGTCTTAGTCCTTCAAATTGACTCTGTTACCCAACAAGGCACTGGTCTCATTCAACTCATTAATTAAAACCTTTTTTGATATTGCTTATACAATTTCTGCCAATCACCTATTAAACATTACACATAGAATTAATTAGTCAGCTTTGTCATCTATCCTACATCCTATGCCATTGTAGATAGACCTAGTTAGTCCATTCATCCACACTCAGACTGCTTTAATATTTCAAGGTTCACCCACCTAGGTGTAGCAGGACCTAAAGTGTAGGAAATCATCAAACCTTGAAGGTTGATTTCGTCAAGTTAGTTCAAAAACGTTACAAATCCAAATATAGAGCCTGGCATCCTCTTAGGATTAGTAACTTGCATTTTTGAGACCTAACAAATTGGCGACTCTACTGGGGACTTAGTAAAACGACCTTAGAATTTAATCCTTTCTTCCATAGAGTCATTTAAAATTTCTTTTTGGTAACTCTGCTGGTGACACAGAACCTTACAGATAAAAATATAAACTTTTCCTATTCAATAGGTGGCGACTCTAGTTACAATCATAACAAAAATTTCAAATGGATGGTAGGAGATCCAAGATGGAAGGCAGAAACTTGCAGTCATCTCCACCACTTAGAAACATTTCCAAAAGAAATGTGAATCCAAAATATTCCCACCAAGATAATAATCTAGACATCCAGGAGAATGATTCAGAACAAAATATTGCAATTCACAATAAATTCACACCTCTACATGATTCAAACGAGAACCTCAGTGGAGCAACTGATGATATTTTGGCAAGGTACAGACCCACTCCTCAAGAACAGCGGGATCATGATGCAAAGGTCATGAGGGATATTGATAGGAACCAGGCTGAACATGATTTCAAGGTCTCGTTTGACCAGGGAGAAGAGATAGGATATGAATTGTCAAATCAGGGAATAAATGACAATCCAGAATATCAGGAAATAAATAATCAAGACATGAGTGATGAGAAACAGGAAATACTCATGCTCAGGAAAGAACTCGAAAGGTACAAAATACAAGAGGAGAAGGAGTTATTGCAGCAAGAAATTCAACAGAGGAGGAATAAAGCCAAAACAGCTCCCCCTAAATATGTACCCCCGCATAGAGGGAATATTTCAAGGAATACACAACAAAATACAAATAGTGCTCAAAACTCACATGCTTCTGGAAGTCATCAGAACATTATTTCCCAAATCCCCAGACCACCTCCCGTACGTAATACATCCCTACATATGGCAAATAATTACCCACCCCCTGGTCAACAATATTATGGGCCACAAAATCAACACATAAATCCCCATATGAACCAACATCAACAATATGCATATCATCAGCCACCAGGTGGATATAATTACTATCCCAATCCACCACATCTCAATTTTCCTCCCCAAAACCTTGCTAATATATGCAGTCAATTTGATTTGACTGGATATCAGTTATATCCATATCCTATGGATAGTACTTGGAGAAACATGGTTCCCAAGTTTACTGGAAACAATGCAGTATCTGCAGAAGATCATATCAGAAGTTTTAATGCTTTTGTACAGGATATAGGTATGGACTGGGAAGACATTAGAATGAGATTATTTATGATGTCCCTCACTGAAGATGCCAGAGATTGGTTTAATGGCTTGCCCGATGCATCAATCAATTCAATGACTGATTTCCATAACCAGTTTAAGGATCAGTATGGTAACCAATACGCTCCTGAGTTTGCCTTACATGAACTAATAAGTATACAGAAGTATCAAAATGAATCAGTATTTGATTTCAACCTGAAGTTTTCCAAGTTACATAATAAGGTACCACATGGAGCCAAGTTATCTGACCAGGCAGCACTGAGTATCTATATGAAGGCATTTGACCCCAAAACAGGATATGAACTCAGAAACCGGTGTCCTGCAACGTTGGCTGAAGCACAGAAAATAGCCATAACTATTGAAAATAATAGAAAAGCTGCAGGAATGGTCAGTAAAAGGGAAAATCATAGAAATCTTCAGAATCCAAATGCTCAACAGATTAAACCAGAGGGTCAGCATAGGCAGGATAGACCTAGGTTACATGATATGCCTTACAATACAAATTGGAAGGATGGAAGACCTATTGACAACAACAGAAAGCAGCCATATGGAAAGGATACTCCTGACCCATTGAAGAGAAACATGGCACATATGGCAGAAAATAAACCTTGGTGTTCTGTATGTAACTTGCCACATTCACCTGAATACTGTGAGGTAGCTAAATCAATACAGCAAGAGGAAATGCTATACAACTATAATAGGGATAATCACACCATCAATATGATGCAGGATACACCATGTGTGGTAACAGAAGATTATTCTTCTTCAGAGGAAGAAGGGTATGAGTATGATGTAGGAACCAAAAATATCATGTTAACATGGGAGAACAGCAAGTATTCTCAGACCAGGAAGATATTTATGACAATAAACCATATGGTCAATGGAGAAAACCTACTGAGGATGAAAAAGAAGCTCTCACAGTAGCTGCAGTGGCTCAAGCTCGAAACACTTATAACTTAAAGAATAGAACAATAAATGCTGGGCAAGGAACTCCTGGGAGTGTATTCATAAAAGACCAGAATAACAAGGGGAATAATACAAAATCATCACCTAAAGAACCAGAAAAGGGGGATAAAAACAAAATGAAAGAAAATATAGAAAAAGAGAATACAAAAACAGAAAAGAATGACCATATCATAACCCCTTCTTTTGACATTGCACAGGCAGTGTCTCAGGTGAAGATATCAGTCCCACTCTTAGAGATGATGAAAATAGATAAATATAGGAGTACAGTCGTCAAGATGATTTCTGATACACCTAATCCAAAACATAAAGGGTTTGAAAAAACAACAAATAATGTGCATCAAGAAAATTTTAAGATGCCTGAGGTATACCTTGGTGACACACTTACAAAAAATCCCTCACAGGTAGATCCATTCTATACTACACTAGTAATCAAGAACAGAATAGTCAGGAATTGTATGATTGATTCAGGTGCTGCTATGAATATCATGCCTATAGCAGTGATGAAAGAATTAGGGATGTGGGTTGATACTACGTATGGCCAATGTTATGCAATGGATAACAGATCTATTCCAGTAGTTGGTATCATGAAAGATGTAGAAATAAAACTTGCTTCATATCCTGAGGCAACATATAACATTGACATCACTGTGGTTGATATCCCACCGTATTATGGAATGCTGTTATCAAGGCAGTGGGCTGCAATGGCAGGAGGCAATGTTCAATTAGATCTATCATATGCCACCATACCAGTAGGTGACAAAGAAATCAAGTTGTGCAGAGAACCAAGGTATGACAATATTATAGAAAGAATGGACCGGCATCAGGTGAATTTCTTTTGTGACACAGATTTAGGGGTTTTCAAAGTTGGAGAAACTACCCCAGAATTGCATAACACTGACCCAATACACACTGAATCTATGAAAAAAGAAAATGATTTGTGGAAAATGTATTTCGATGGTGCATGCAGCAAGATAGGAAATGGGGCCGGAGTAGTTTTTATCTCACCAGGAGGGAAAACATTCAAGTACTCTTTCTTACTGACATTTGAATGCACCAATAACGTAGCTGAGTATGAAGCCCTACTCATTGGCCTAGACATAGCCATCAAATACAAAATAAAAAAGTTGGCTGTCTATGGTGATTCTGAATTGGTCATCTCCCAAGTAAGAGAAAAATATTTATCTAAGAATAAAAGATTAAGACAGTATAGAAATGCAGTTTGGGATAGTGTTGAATTATTTGATGCTTTTTCAATCAGCTGGGTTGATAGGTCTAAAAACATCATGGCAGATTTTTTAGCAAACATTGCATTAAAGAGAGATGATCTAACATTAGGAGGGATCACAGAAGTAGAATTTAAAACTAGACCTACCATCCCTGATAATATACAGAACTGGCAGGTGTTTGACAGCGATGCTGATATAATCAATTTCTTACATTGTGCTGATTATTATGAAAATCAAGAAATTGATTTCAGTGCATTTGTGGAGAAACACGATGGGAAAGAAACCCTATTTGGCCAAGAAGTGGTTCAACTGAAGACGAATAAGATACCCAAAGGGCTTATTGCATTAGAAAAAGCATTTGATGGGCATGATAGATACAAGAAGAAAGAAACACCAGTGATACCTGAGAATCTTGAGGAAGTGAACTTGGGGACTCAGACAACCCCAAAAAATGTATATATTGGGAGGGATCTTGACCAGAAAATCAGAAGTAGAATTATCAATCTACTTAGGAAGTATAGGCATGTGTTTGCTTGGTCATATGATGACTTAAAGGCATATAGAGAGGATCTATTTCAACATGAGATACCACTCAAACCAGATGCAAAACCATTCAGACAGAAACAAAGGCCGATTAATCCTACATTGGCTCCGAAAATGCTGGAGGAACTTACAAAGTTAAGGGATGGAGCTATAATCAAGCCTATTAGACATTCTTCCTGGGTCTCAAACTTAGTACCTGTCAGGAAAAAGAATGGTGACATTAGACTGTGTGTGGATTTCAGAAACCTGAATAAATCTTCCCTCAAAGATAATTATCCTCTTCCCAATATGGAGGCGATATTACAGAAAGTTACTGGATGTGAATTACTATCCATGATGGATGGTTTCTCCGGCTACAATCAGGTAAAGGTTAAGGAGTCTGAACAATTCAAGACCGCATTCACCACTCCGTGGGGAACATATGTATACTTGAGAATGCCATTTGGATTAACTAATGCTGGGGCAACATTTCAAAGAGTGATGGATGTAGCTTTTGCTGAATTAATAAATAAGATTATGATAGTCTATCAAGACGACTTAACAGCATATTCAAAAAAGGCTAAAGATCATTGCACACATCTAGAACAGATATTTGTCAAAGCCCTAGAATATGGAATATCATTGAATCCTAAAAAATGCCAATTTGCAGTAACAGAAGGAAAATTGCTTGGCCATATAGTCTCGAAGGAAGGAGTTAAAATAGATCCTGAAAGGGTGGAAGCAATTGATCAGGTCCCTATTCCAAAAAATGTAAAAGCTATACAATCATTTTTTGGTCAGATAAATTTTGTCAGAAGATTTATACCAAATTTCGCAGAGATTGTTTGTCCTATATCAAGAATGCTGAAGAAGAACTCAGATATGAAATGGACAACAGAAGCAATGAAAGCATTTGGTAACATTAAGGAGGCCATCAAACAAGCTCCAGTCTTAACATCCCCTGACTTCGGCAAACCTTTCCAACTTTTTTCATTTGCTTCCTATCATACAGTGGCAGCAGTGTTGTTGCAGAAAAACAATGATGGATATGAACAGCCAATCTCTTTCTTTAGCAAGTCCCTTCAGAATGCAGAGTTGAAGTATGACATTATTGAAAAACAGGCATATGCATTGGTAAAAGCAGTAAAAAACTTTAGACCATATTTGGTAGGGGCTAAAATCATAGCATATGTTCCTAATGCTGCAGTCAAGGATGTACTGATTCAAACTGAGGTCACGGGTAGGAGATGTAGGTGGATCAATAGGATTCAGGAATTCAACATTGAAATCCAAATCACTAAATTAGTAAGAGGACAGGGTCTTGCCAAATTGATGACTGAAAATAATCTAGAAGCTTCCCATATATGTAATATTGATGCAAGTACCAGTATTGAACGTACTCCATGGTATACTGATATAGTATATTATCTAACACATATGAAGAGTCCTGAAGGATATGATGATAACAAAAGAAGGACACTCAAACTACAAGCTTCAAAATATGTACTCATTGGTGGAGATCTCTATTGGAAAAATAGAGATGGGGTTCTACTATTATGTTTGGATGAATATCAATCAAAACATATTATGAAGGAATTGCATGAAGGCATGTGCGGAGGACATTTCTCAGCAAAAACTACAGCCCACAAAATTTTGAGGGCAGGGTACTATTGGCCTAAAGTCTTTAACGATTCATACCAGTACACTAGAAAATGTGAAGCATGCCAAAAGTTCTCAGGGAAGTTAAAGTATCATGGAGCACTACCTTTAAAACCTATGCAAGTTGAGGCTCCATTTTATCAGTGGGGTATTGATTTTATAGGTGAAATTTCAGAGAAATCAAGTGGGGGGCACCGATGGATTTTAGTAGCTACTGATTACTTTACAAAATGGGTGGAAGCAATCCCAACCAGACAGGCTACTAGTAAAGTTGTGATAAATTTTCTAATGGATAACATTATATGCAGATTTGGTACTCCTGTGAGACTGATTACTGATAATGGGATGTGCTTTAGATCTGATGAATTCAAAGGTTTTTGCAGCACATATGGTATCACTGTTTCTTATGCTGCTCCTTACCATCCACAGGCCAATGGACAAGCTGAATCAAGTAATAAGAGTCTGTTGAAAATCATAAAAAGAATGTTGGATAGAAATAAGAAGGCTTGGGATTCAAAATTAAGAATGGCAGTATGGGCTGACAGGATTACTATAAAAAGGGCAATTGGGAGATCCCCTTATGAATTGGTATATGGAACCCAAGCAAGATTACCATTAGAAAATCTTATACCAATATACAAATTCATTCTCCAGGAAGACTTGAATATCCCTGAACCAATGGAGGAAAGGTTGGAACAATTGGCAGAGCTTGATGAAACAAGAAGAATGGCTCAGAAATAGAATATTAAATTACAATCACAGGTAAAATATCTCTTTGACAAAAAGGCCAAAGAAAGAAAGATTGAAATTAATGATCTGGTACTAATGTGGAATGCAAGATGTCAAGACAAAGGAAAACATGGAAAATTTGAAGCCCTGTGGTTGGGTCCTTTTGTTATCACTGGCAAGGGAGGTGATGATTCTTACTATATACAGAATATGTCAGGAGAGGAGCAGGAATTGCCAGTACATGGGCAATACTTGAAGCAGTTCTTTTCATAAACATGTACAAAGAGAATTGAGTGTTGCCAGTGCATGGACAACATTCAAATAATTCTCAAAAATATTTTATTCCATGCACAGTAGTCTAGGAATCATTCCCGCTCCCCATCATTTGTTCTTTTCCTTTTTCCAGTTCCATAAAACCTCACCCCAAAATAATAAAAGATGTGGTCTACTTCCCCAGGAGATCTGGATCCTTGTATACTCACAGGGAGTATACATCCCAGACAGAGCCACTATTAGCACAGTAAAATTTTCAAAATTTTACTATTCCCTTACTCCATCATATTTGAATAAACCCTAAGGAATATCCCAAAAGGACCACAATATAAAATTTTTGTATCTCATAAAATGTCTAGGGATGAACAGTGTCGAATATCATCAAAATCAATCCATCGGCATGAGGTCGTGTGGCTTACACCGATACACAAGGAATTGTTTGAAAAACAACCATCGGCGTGAAAATAGAGATCAGAGCAAGAATTATGGAGCTCACCGATGGAGTAAGCAACACCGATGACTTTACATCGGCAAGAAAGGCAAGTGGCCATGCCGATCGGTATGACAAATATCTATCGAATGATCTTTTAGAAGTTGCCCCGACGGTATATATCATACCGATGAAGCACTTTCGGCAAGAGTTTCACCGAACAGCATGCGAGGGTAACAAAGCAATAGTCATCGGTGAGAAATGAACCATCGGAATAGAAAACAAGTAAGTCTCCGACGATCAAGAGTCCTGGCGATAAGAAAGTTATCGGCAAGACTCACAGCGATGCATCTTCATCGGGATAGCTTGACATATCGGAACAAAAGAAGCAAGTCTTGCCGATTCATAAGTCACGGCGATCAAAAGATATCGGTGACACTTTACTAAACTTTGCCCGATGAAGGATGTGATAAAGGGCATCGGGGAGATGATTTGGATCGGGATATCTTGAGAAAGCTATCCCGATAGAGAATGTCATTCCGATAAAGATAAAAGTTCATACATAAACAGACTATCGGTAAGACAATAAAGATCGCGGAGACATAATTTTAGTATCCCAATGGTCTCAATCTTCCCGATAAGCAAAGTATATCGGTGGGACTTGCCATATCGCGGAGAGATCTAAAACCCTTGGCGATGAAGGAAATCATGCCGATGGTCACACCCACTTGAAATATGATACTACATGGCATCGGGGATACAATTGAGGGGTCACGCCGATTGACCGTCCGCGCCATAAAAAAGGGTTGAGGTCGTCCATACATTTCAAAAAGCACGCCGATAGGAAGAGTTATGGCGATGTGACACTTCACAGCGATGAACATTGAATTGATCAGAAAATTAATACAAAACGGCTACAAAGTTCATACGATCATTATAATTGCAAAAAACCGTCCGAGAGCAGAATACAGAAGAATTCTCAGGGCAAAAGCAAAGGCTTCCAATTCCAGCCATTGAGCGACAGGTATACATACACAAACCACTATATTACCTGTATTTGAATTTCCTGCCAAATTTTTCAAAAATGGAAACTTCAGGGAAAGGAAAAGGAAGAAAATCACAAGGGGAAACCAGTAAACCAAAGAAGCAAAAAACTGATCAAACCCCTGAAGAAAAAGTGAAAGACAGGAAACTAAATCAGGACTTGATTGATCAGTTGCCTGGGTCAGCTCCCAAGGCCAGGAGGTCTGCCCAACTCAGGGCAGAAGTAGAAAAATTGGAAGACAAACATAAGCGCCTGGGAGATATTTGGACCCCAATTAGGGGATATGAACTCTTCAGGTTTCACTACAACAGAAGATTTAGAAATGCCCCTGTGTCAAACCCATGGCACATGAATTTAGGCAAACTGGTTGTACCTAATGTATTCTTGAATGTAGAACTCCTGCAACTGTTAGCCAGGCATTACAATTCAGGCCTGAAAGCTATCTGCAACCCTCAGGGAGAACCAATTGTACACCTATCAAAAAATGCTATTTGTGAGGTGTATGATTTGGATGATTTGTGCACTGTCCCTGTTGTTTATGAAGATTTGGATAAAGAATACTGGAGAATGGATACAACCTACAATGGATGGAGGTTACCCATTCATAGACCCAGGATTGAAGGAGAAGTGATACCCTTGACTGAGAATGATGGCCCTCCCTTTCATGTATCCATTTTTGAACCATACATTCAATATACTTACTATTCTGTAGGTCAAGTCCTTGGCTCAGAGGTCCCTGAGTTCATGGCTATTCCTCTAATGGTCATAACCTCTGATATTCAATGTCACAATGCCAGACAGTTTGATTATGCCTCCTATGTTGCTACTAGAATAGACTCTGGTCTATCTGCAATGAAAAACAATGCTCCAGCATGCTCTTTTGAGCATTACTCGATGCTCATGCATATGGTCTTATACTACGGCCAGGAAGTAGGATTGTGGCCAAATGAGCTTCAAGTTGTTGCTGCGGGTAAGAAAGGGGAGAAGATACCTGTACAAATGTGGACCAGAATCTGGGATAGCAGGTATGCTAACTCCAGCTATGCTCAATTTGAAGAGCATTGTGTTAAAGTGCTGTATAGGTATTTCAACCACCCCTGTGAATATTCAATTTCAGATGAAATAAAAAGATTCCTCAGACCAAAAGATTTTGGTGGCCCCCCTGCTGTCACTCATAATTGGGGAGACTGGTATTGTTTTGAGGATGCTACTATGATCAGAGTGTATGGTTTTGAGGATGCTCCCTTTATATTGCCTAAAACTGTCCCTGACAGGATTGCATATTTGGAAATAATTAGGCAAATGCATTGTTCCAATGTCATGCATCTAAGTTCGCATGATAAACAATCATTCATGCCTAGTACTTTGTGTTTTGGAGATTTTACTGTGGTTTCAAAAGAAGGGTACAATCTCATTTTGGATAAACTAATGCATTATAACATGGTGACTGCTGAGGTGAGGAAAGGGTTTGACCCTGAGGGTTTCATTGACTATGCAAGAAGAAAACAAAATCTCAGTGGATACATGCACATACATTATCCACATGATGATGTCATTAGAAATTTGGAAGAGGCTGAAGTCGATTTGGTGGTGGAGAAATATAACAGAGATTTGAATGAAAAGAAAAAGCAGTTGGCAGAAGTTGAAGTGGTATCCTCTGAAGAGGAAGAATTGACTGAACAACCACAAGATAAGACAATAGAAATGTCTAAAAGAAAAATGCAACAATATCAGCCTCCAGTTGTGATACATGATGAGGAGGGGTCTGCTGATGAAGATCCACGCCAAAAGGCTTATGATTCTTTTGTGTCAGATGATACATTCATTCATTCGAAGGAATTTAAATCATTCCTGTATAAATACAAGGGAAAGGAAATTAGAGAGTCAGTAGATAATGTTTCTGCTGACAATGAAAAACAGTTATTAGAGATGTTAAAGGAGACAGTGGACAAGGAAATGCAGGATATGACACCAAGCAGAGGCAGACAGCTGCTTAAAGATGCGGGGGTTATGATTTTTCCCGGCTTGGATTTAAATTCTGCTCTGGTTTTTGATAGTTTTTTGAATAATGCTGATGATAAGTATAAGCTTACTCCAGAAGGAGTTAATGAAGTCTATATGGGAACGAGATACAATAATGGTGAAAATTCTTTAATGATATGGGCATTGTATCCTCCCCATAAGAAGACGGCCATCATAGACACTGAAAAAACTTTTGGCCATGTTATGACTTTTAGAGCAGGTGAGACTGACCCCATAATTACTGCAGACATTGGTATCAATGTTGCAAAATTGAATAAAGCACAAGCTCAGATGTTAATCAAGGAAAGGGATGCTTATAAGCTGAATTGTGAAAGGTTAACAAAGGAGAATGACTACTTGAAGGACGCTGTTAAGAGCACCTTTGGGCAATCTGCGAAGAGAATAACTCAAGGTGAGAGCTCACAAAGTAGTCAAGAGATATCCCATGATCAAGCCAAACAAATTCAAATAGATGCATTTGTTACAATACTGCAGAGCAGGTATGCAAACATGGTACGGTGGTTAAACCAGTTTTGGGATAACTACTCGGAAAATCATAAAGCAGTCAAAGAACATGAGAGGCTTGATCAGAGGATACAAGAAAAGGTGATCGAGTTGCAAAACAGAGGTACCACTGATAGCACAGATATCTCTGATGCAAAAGCATTGCTCAAAAGGCACCAGAATTATTATGATAAACTCAAAGCTGATGCTAAGGAAGGGACTGATGCATCAGACGCAGGGGTGCCCAGGATATTCAAAGATAATGGAGAGGTAAAGAGCAAAGAAGAGTGGACTATTGATTGTCAAGTTATATTACACAAAGCCACAGGAGCCCTAAAAGATAAAGCCTCTGTATCTACAGAAGTTTGCAAGCAACTCGAGGAAATGGTCACCCTCGATATAATCACCAGGAGTGCAGTCGAGCTTACTGATTCTCACCGTGCGCAGGAGTACTTGGATCATATAACAAAAGTCTATTTATGGCTAAACAGAGCCTAACTAAGATTATGTAATTATTGTTTGTATTGGTTAAAATCCCAAGAGACTTATTGAAGAGTTGTATCTCTACATGAAAATATCTATATAAGTTCAAACGATCTATGCTGAAAAATTCATCAGCAGTAGAAGTATTCATATATACATATACATAATATTCCAAAATGACCGTGTTGCATATTTTATTTTGAAGAAGAAATTTGAAGTTCTCTGATTCAGTATTTCCATTTGGGTATCAGTTATTTGTTGAAATTATTCAGTTGTGTGGCTGTCTCCATTTCTGCATTTCCCTGTTATTCAGATTAAAATATCAAGTATATATTTAATCTGTCAATACACATTCGCTGTATCTGTGTGATCAATTCGGTTGGTGTCCATCCTAAGGAATTAAACCCTTCTGATTTATTCACAGTAACCTGGAAGTAGTAAGTTGGGATTACTAAGTAGAGCCATATAATTAGGATTGACACACTGTCTCCAGTAAAATATTATCTGTAATCTTGTCTTTTCATTTCATTTGGTTCCTTCAAGTAAGGATTAAAGTACCTTCTGGTGAATTATAAAGATATCTGATTTTATTTGGTTGGATTATCAAGAAGAGTCTGTCAGTCATTTACTTGCACGTTTATACAAGCTATAAACCAGAACTGTGCCAAATATCTAGAATTATTACCATTTAGAAACTACTGGTCTTAGTCCTTCAAATTGACTCTGTTACCCAACAAGGCACTGGTCTCATTCAACTCATTAATTAAAACCTTTTTTGATATTGCTTATACAATTTCTGCCAATCACCTATTAAACATTACACATAGAATTAATTAGTCAGCTTTGTCATCTATCCTACATCCTATGCCATTGTAGATAGACCTAGTTAGTCCATTCATCCACACTCAGACTGCTTTAATATTTCAAGGTTCACCCACCTAGGTGTAGCAGGACCTAAAGTGTAGGAAATCATCAAACCTTGAAGGTTGATTTCGTCAAGTTAGTTCAAAAACGTTACAAATCCAAATATAGAGCCTGGCATCCTCTTAGGATTAGTAACTTGCATTTTTGAGACCTAACACAAGCAACAACCCAATTAATCACTATCTTTCAATTTCTTTATCCTTCACTTGTCTTTTCACACCAAATGTGTCCTAGGATTACAAAAGATTGGATTGAGTTGGTCCTTGATGAAATTCAATAAAATGTGCCCACACTTAGGAAAATAAGAGAATATAATGAATAAAGATTGATAAGAGAAGATAATCGCTTAAGAGAACCCACTTTCTTAGACAAGATCAATGCACACATTGATACTAGACTTACAATTTACTAGCATTGCAAAGAGAATGTTTAAACACCCCAACATTTCAAGTGACAACCACTCCACATTCCACACCTCAAATCAACACCATAGTCTACCATTAGGAACTCCTTTCTCATGAAGTGAGTGGACCTGGTGACATGACTCCCATTCCACACAACCATATCACTACCATCTACGAGATCCTCTTGCCATGGGAAGAGAGTGATTAGCTAAATTCTCTTTTGCTTAGCCAGATTTTTTGGGAAAGTAGGAGTAATTCAATCCATACCATCAATAAGGGTGTAGCACATATTGCATGTTCTCTTTTTAGTCCACTTCATTCACTTTTTTTGATGAGAAGATTTAGAATATCACATATTTTGGTGAAACTAACATGAAAGGAAAATCCTTCTAGACAAGCCCTCTCATTTTCTTTCTTCCACCTTTCACCCACCTTGTATTCCCATTTTTTGTGGTAGTTATGGTACCCTTGAATATGTCTAGACCAATAAAATGATAGGGACAAGGTCCCTCAGACCTAGCTATCCCTCCTTCATTCAACTAGTATGTCCAAGTCCCAATCCATTAGCACCTATTTCAAATAGGTATGATTATAAAGATGTTAAATCGAATGGTGGACAACAATGACTACATAACTTCATCACTTCTGATAACCTAGTTTGGAACCAAGATACTATGATTCAACCAAACCTAGATCAATTTAGAGCACTCAAGTGCTCATCTGATAAAATAACCATCATTAGGGTCATCCCATCACAAACTACAAAGACACTACCACTTGAATTGACAATGAGGTGAGACTCTTAGGGAAAGACCTAGAAGAATCTTGTATAGCATGAGAGGCTCCCCATATAGATTATCAACATGAATGTGCTGAAGCATGCCAAGGGGTACTATAAATCTTCCTTGAGGAAAGAACCAACATGGCTACTCAACCCTCGCTTACTAAACAAAACCCACCTCATGATGGAGAAATACAAAACATAGGAGAGGCTACCTCAAGATATCTCATATTCAACATGATCCAATAGATCAGGATCCTTGAAGAGAGAGGTGGGGAGATAGAGAGGGAAACATAGATAGAGATAGAGATGGGGAGAGAAGGGGAGAGAGTGGGGGGAGAGTAGGAGATATAGATAAAGAGAGTGAGAGAGAGGGATGGAGGGACAAAGAGAGAGGGAAGGAGGGAGAGGAGCTAATATAGAGAGATGGAAAATATTGAAATTGAGAGAGAGAGAGAGATGGGGGAGATAGAGAGATATAGAGAGAGATGGGATACAGAGGGGGAGATTGAGGGATATAGATAGAGAGTGGGAGAGATGGGGGAGATTGAGGGATATGGATAGAGAGGGAAGAGAGAGGCAAAAGAGATGGAGGATGGAGACATTGAGGGAGAGGGAGATAGAGCAGAGATTGGGGGATATATATAGAGAGTGGGAGAGAGGGGGATTTAGGGATATGGATAAAGAGGGAGAGAGAGAGTGGGAGGGATAGAGGGAGAGATATAGAGTGGGAGAGTCACAATGAGAGATAGATATAGCGAGAGGGAGAGATAGATATGGGGATGCAAAATGTGGAAGCATAGACAAGGCACGTGAACTGTTTGACAAAATACCTCAAATAAATGTGTTCTCATGGAATGCCCTAATTGTAGGATACTAACAAAATGGATTTTTTGAAAAGTCTTTAGAAACATTCAACCAAATGCAATGGGCAAGAGTATTCTCATGTTTTGTGTTCAACAATACGTGCTCGCGTTTGTGGAACACAAAATGCGTAAAGTCTTTAGAAACTTTCAACCAAATGCAATGGGCAGGCATGCTCATGTTTTGTGAACCACCAAAATCTAATCGTGTTATGGCCATTTAAACATAACACAAGTGTGTTATTGTAAAAACTACTCATTTGGCCATTTTTTTGTATACCAACTTGGTGCACTTGCCCCACAGTACCCCACAAGGTCATCAAATGCCTTGTGATGTGATGGAGCATCCCTTTATGCATGGAAAACATCGTCACCCTAGTTCCTTATACCTTGGTACATAATGTTTCATGCCATATCAAATCAAATGGCTCTCATTTTACAATACAACATAACACATTTCTATCACCCTATCCTTTCTTATCCTCCCAATCATTTTTATTCAAATTCCACTATCATCATTCTAAACCAATCTACCCTATCCCTCCATCCATGTGGTCTTTTAAATTCCACTCTCTTCTTTCTAATCCAACCCTCTTCATCCTTTCAAGAGCACACTCTTGTTCTCCAAACCCGCCTGCCCTCTTGAGGGGGCATCATCCCTATCATCCCTACCATCCCTACCATCATCCCTCCTCGTCACTCTCACTTTGAGTGGTTGTGGCATCATCATCCCTAATCCTACCATCTTATTCTATCCAACCCAGCACTATGTTTTATCTTTCTTTGAATTGATGCTGCTTCGCATCACTATTTGAAAGAGAGGCAAAATGTAGACACATAAAATTATCCCCTCATCATCTTGACACTATTCAACCCTAATTAGGACATCATTTAATCACTTAATTAGATAAATCTCCATTTATTCAATTAAATATCCAAATCCCTTTTGATGGTGATTTAATAATATTTTCTTATTAAATTCACTATTCATGTCATATTTACTATTCATTACGTCAAGAGGTGTTCTACACTCACAACAAGGGATGAAAGATTCAGATTCCTGTAAACAATTAAGATTCAGATTCCCATGTAAACAAAATTCATAAAATTTGTGGAAGCCAAATGGATAGAAAAATAGAAAAACTTGGGCAATTATGGAGTGAAATCTTTATTAGAATATGAAAAGTCTCGTAGCATAGTCTCTTTAAATTAACTCATGTGAGCATATCAACTATTCTAACTGCAAATATTTTATAAATGCTAACAAATTGGAAGATATCTCTCGACGTACTGTAGATATATTTTTTTAAATATAAATATACTAGTATGTACCTACATCCATACCTTGTCCTAGCATAAATGATTATTTAATCATTTATCAATCCTTTCCTATAGTCCTAACATCATATAAATATTTCTATTTATCTAATATATATTTCTCATCCCCTGAATTAAATAAATCTCTATTTATTTAATTCCCCTATTTTGTACACTTTTCACTAAGAGGACTAAACCTAATTAACTACCTAATCCTCCACTTGCACATTCCTAAACCTTAGTCAACCCCTTCAAATCCCTCACATCCTCCCAAGTGTATAAAGGTATGGTCCTTTGTACAAGACCACATGGGCCTCTTACAAAGACATGGTTATGTCCTTTGTATGAAGGGTCCTTTTATCCCTTTTCAATTATCACCATCCCCTTCTTTCAAGACCACTATTTTACCTTTGATTTGGATTTGATCCAAGGTGTTACATCCCCAATCTTGACTAAGCTTAATCTTACTATTTATGAGGTAAAATGGATCAATAATCATATAGGTTAATAATTTGATGTTTGTGGAAAATGTCAAGATAAATCATTGATTATATTGATTATTATTAATGCTTAGATTAGACATGAGATTATATGTCGTTGAGATTATTTTATCATAATGTTTTATGATTTATTGATGATACATTGATCATGGTTTGTATGACTATGAGTGTAACCAGGAAAGGAATCTTCCTTCAAGAATGGAAGGAGAGTATCACCAAAGAGAAGGGGATAGATATTATGAAAAGACCAATTTATCATTTGAAGTCTCAAAATGATCATTATGTGAACCCATGTGAGAGAAGGCATGTGACTATTAGTTTCTATCTCAAGATTATCCTTGATTCGACCATTGTTGATTTGACATGGGGAAAAGGTTTTCCAATGTCAAACTTCATCGAATTGGTCGAAAGACTTTTGTGATTTCTTTCTTTGCTTTGCTCAGTAACTAATGCTGACATTTAAGCATAAAGTGGCGATGGGGGAAAAGGCCTCGACCCACTCTCGCACCTTAGCCATGGTCGAATATCGACTTACATTGAAATGGTAATGTTACCATTGAGTTGATATATATGTTATTTCTATATTTGTTAAGTAATGATATAGTGATAAAGATAATAGTTTTATTATGATATTATTATTTATTTCCTTGTGTTAGAATTAACCATATATGCTATCTTTATGCTCACGTAGGAGAGCATTTTTCCCTCGACCCTTGAAACAAGGGAAGGAGTGGGAATAACCCATTTGACCACGGAGGTGACTGGGGCAGATGGCCGATGGTATGCCCTCTTTTGGAGATTTAGGAGGAGATAGTTTTGCATCATGGAGTTTGGGGGAGTTGAGAGAATCCCATACTCTCGAAAGTGAAGTTGATAGTATTGTTGTTAGCTATTTTTCTTTTTTTTTTGGCATGTATGCTTCAGGCAGGAGGAACGAAAGGAAGGAGAACACAGTCATTGGCAAGATATAGCTCACAGAGGATCTTAGGGGATTCAATAAGAACTAAGACCGAAGTGCTTAGGTAATCCTATATATGCTTCTACTATGATAGAAAATTTAATGTTAAGTATATTTGTTCTCCTAGGGCTGTCATTGTGCTAAGTGGCGCTACACGTTGGCTAGGGCCAAACCCCTATGTCATGCATGTTGATTGTTCATGTTTGATTTAAGACTATTTCTTGGGATGAAACTTGTCTCTGATATTTCTAAGCTATACTCGATAGCTATGCTATCATTTTCTTGAAGCTTACCACTGTTATTTCCTATACCCTGCTTCAATAGGTATGCTAACATTATTTGAAGCTTGCCTTTGTTAAATCTAGTTATATGTCGATAGCTATGTTATCGTTTCTTTTTTATTATCATACATCTCGCCATATGAATGAAAAGGTGGTGGCCGAAGTATATGTCTGTGTAATCATATTTCTTTACGTATACATATTGCTAGACTAGATGCGTCTACATATACGTAGAACCCAAACCAGGTTCACTGTCATAATGGCATGAATGGTGAAATAAGGGGATATCAGGGTTACGAACCTGACCCTACTCTGTTAAATAATTACATTGTTATTATTATCTCTCTCTTATTTGAGAGGCAGTATGGATTGTTTAATGTGTGCCATGGATATTGTATGGCTGTCCATTATTAAGATAGTGTTATTATCACATTGTTGCACCTCATGGGTAGTTGGGTGAGAATAAAGCTACCAGTCGAGGTACTTTTTTATAAACTTTAAGCCAGTAAGGCTGTGTATCATAATGAAGCTCTCAACAACCTTGAGTTGGAGTAGCTTAAAATATAACTATTGTTCTTTAATGCATGCATGTTGCTAATACCACTAGTTAAGTGGTAGCCAAATAAACCTTTAGTCAATGAGGTTGAAAGGTATAATGATATTATGGAACTATTTTGCAAGAACTCTAGCTAAGCTTCAAGAATGAAGAGGGTTCTTGAGTCTTCAATATAATTAGTTATTATTGTCAAATATGTAATAGTCTCCTATTTTCCCAAGAGCAAGATTGTTATATCTTATGGGATTAGAGATAGATAACCTCTTTATGCACAAACGTTGGTAAAAGTACAACTCTTTTACTTTGACTTTTGAGTAAACTAAGCAAAGACATTATCGGGGAGGATTAGATGAGAATCCTCAATTCAGATGAGTTCCTTAGAGAACTTCTAAATTTTTTAACAAACTGCTCTTGTGTTGATACTAGATATCAAACTATTTATGAATACAAACATTTGCAATAAGGAATAGGGTGACAAGTAGTCATAGTTTCCGTGTTGTAGTTGCAACAAGAAATCTTGGGTTGAACTCCAGAAATTAGAGTTAGTAATCTAGTCAGATGGACTACGAATTACCTAATGCTATTGATAGTGTATATGTGAATTTATCCTGGTCTAAGGAATGAAACCAAGTCAAACTAGCTAAAGGAAATGATGAATAGACAAGTTATGTCTAAAACCTCTGCAGGATGAGATAGCTTCTAAGTCGAGTTAGAGTGTGTGAATAATTGACTGTGTTCATTGTGAAATGTCTATGTATATTAAATCTTTGGCCAAAGTAATGCATCCGTCTCTGCATGCATTAATCAATTCACTGTGCTTTAGATGGCATAATTCTTCCAGTAGTGTCATACATAGTTAGAGTAGATCTATAGTTGTATGACCATGAAGAATTATGAAGGACACAACACTAGAGACTCAAATGGAAAACCTATTAGTTCCTCATATCTATTCCCTTCGTGAAGGGTAGGGCCACTTCCAGGTACGAAGTTGTGAGGGGGACCTCCATTCTATGGTTGGAGGAAGAGCACTCGAGTTATGCTCTCCTTTCAAGTAGATGACATGTCGAGGCTTATGAAGACATATATCAACACTCCAGATGCAATATATTCTATTATATGACTTTTTAGTAAAACATTTTATGTAAAACTTATCATTATTGCCATGAGCAAAACATTGTAATTGTATAGTGAAAGGATTCACTAATTTGTTATCTTTGAATATGTTGTGAATTTTAATTTTGAAATTATTCAGAAAAGATATGCATTTTAATTATTGATTATGAAATTGATTATTGTTAAACATCAACATGATTATCTTGATCATGACTATTTACTTAATGGTAAATTGAGTTGATACTTTGGGTAATATGAGTTGACATGTTACACAAGGACATCCCTCATCATCCAACCAAAGCTTGCCACTTGGCAAGCTCTCATCTCTCTAAGCCTCTCAATCAACCTCAACCCTTGATTTCTCCAATCAATCTTGACCATCCAATCCCTCATCCAAAATCCTATAGATCCAACTCATCTCAAGCCATTTTTAAGATTCCATTAGATGCAATTTTATTCCATCCATTTGAGGAGCCATCTACACATCAAAAAAATCAAGATCACATCAAAATAACATAGTTTGCATGGTAGCTAATTAGTTTAGTTTACTTTCTTTGTATACATTCCTTATTTTCTCAATCTTGAGGTCACCTTATTTAATGGATGAAGTAGGTTAATATGGTTTTCTCTTATTTATTGGGTTCATTTTCTATTGTGATACATTTGGCACGTTTGATGGGACGTCCCTAGGGTCCTAATATAACAACATTTTTTTTGTCTTAAGCTTGTTTCTAAGTTACATGCTTTGTTTCTATTGTTTTGTCCCAGTTGGGTGGTTTTGCATGTATTTGAGTGTTCTTGTACCATATTGGAGTTGTTTTACCTTGATACTAACTTCATTCCAGGATCTAACACTATTTGGACAGTTCTGCCTATAGTTTGGAGGTTCTACAAACTTTTTAGCAGTTCTTCCCTATGCATAGGTAGTTTCACATTTCATGATCCCAAAATCATTTCCATCATTTTCTATCACTTTTATCACTATATTTTCTGATAGGGGACCACTTTTACAAGAGGATATGCTACTCATTTTTATCTAAACATCTCATTTTGTGCAAAAAAAACTAACCATTTTCTTGCAGAAATAGTCATTTTTATGCTCTTGCACCTATTTCAGTGGTTCTATTTCAAATCAACGACCCTATGACTTGTTTTGGGTGACCCTGTAAATATAAATTTAATCACCTATCTCTACTTTGGTGGTTATTCCTACACTTGGGTGATTCTGCACTGTGTTTGGGTGGTTCTACTCTGTAGGTAGTTTTCATCATTTTTCTTGGGATTTTTAGCATCTAAACCCTGAATCTAGTTGATGCAGTCATGAACAAGGGGTCTTACCAAACTATCTAGTCATGCAACCAACATAACATAAGCAAAAATTCATATAACAACACATAATTTATTTCAATTTATTCAAATGTCAATCGAGATTTACATCATACATTTATGCAGCAAAAAGAGAAATACAAATCTATACAATTTCAATCTTGTTTCTTCTTCTCCAGGATTGTTGCTTCCTCTTTTAAAACATTCCTCTATCAACGAGCTCATCTCTAGCAACTCTCTTCATGACATCCTCCTTCTAATTCTTGCCATTTCCTCTTACAGTCTTCTTTCTTTGTTCCTCTTCCAAACTACCAAGCCTTCTCCTTAGGTAGTAGTGAACCCTCACCCAGGGCATCTCAATCCATCAGCAACAAAACTCCCTCATAAAATGCAATGGTTTCATTTTATACATAAATTGGAAGGAATTTGAAAGGTCGACAGTTTCAAAATTGAATCTCACCAAGCATATGAATGGTTGCAAAACTGAATCATTGCCCCCAAAAAATAGTTTGTCCCAAATAATATCTTTAGTGTGTCAGAATTCTATGAATTTTTGAACTCCTCCAAGGTATATTTCGACAATTTAATACATACATGATCTTTACAAAAATCCATCAGCCAAAATATCCTTTCACAAACCATTGAATTTCCTTTGACATTCTCAAGAGTTCAAGAACTTAGAAGTTCCCCGACACATCATTATAAATGACATTATTGGTGATAATGGGATTTCACGAACTTAAGAGTTTGTCGACACAAGCTCCATCAGCGAAAACAATGGTTTGCAAACTAGGAAGTTTGTCAATACAATGCCCTTAGTCCATCAAGTTCTCTTATTTGTGACTTTTCACCTCCATGAACCTTGGAATCGGTAACAATTGGACTTCACAAACTTTAAATATTTTTGACTTCTTCTTCATCAGTGATATTGCTAATTGGCAAACCAAAGAAACTTTGAACTCCATTCTTCAAAGCCTTCATCAACAGGATGAGCCATCGGTGAACATAAGGGTTTGCAAACTAGGAAGTTGACTGACAATGAAACTTATTGGTGAAAGAGAAAGTTTTTAAACTTCCAACTTTGTCAAAAACAAAGAAATAATTCTTCAAAATTACTTTTAGAGATACAATCGACAATTCGTATGTACAATCAATGAACCTTGTTGGCAGCTAACCAAATTGGTGAACCTAGTGATCGACAAACTGGGTGATCAATGAATTAAAGAGTTCACAAACCTTGAACTTGGCCAATTTGTTCTAACTTAACCAATTTCATCCAATTTCCACCAAATTTGAACTGGAGATACCCAATTGGCTCTTCTACAAAATGATGTTCTTAACTTGGTTGAATTAATCTAATTTTACCTCTTGAAGCAAAAGACCAAAACCAACACAAAAGAAGACAAAGCACAACTAAAACTAAATTGAAACTAAATTGAAAACCTAAATTTTTTTGGATGATGCATGATTGACTGTGGACCTAGATGCTCCTGCATTAGACATGCTAGGTAAAAAGTTTGTGAGCATGGGCTCACAAAATTGGAATTGAGTGGCTAAACCAACCTTCCAGATTGAAAAGATTTTGCAGCATACTCTAATGCTTCCAAATATGAATAGAATAATTTCTTCTTCCTTCTCTTCTAGCATTTATCTGGTACAAGTGTTATTATCCTCCACCTATTCTGCTCTTTAATATTCTTTCTTCCCATGGACTTATGTCCACCATATTATGACCTATTCCTCCAAATTCCACTCGACTCATCACTCCACATCTTACCACTCTCCATTTCACTTCCTCTTCTTGTGGGATTCAACCCACCATAATCTGACCACCTCCACCAAAAATTTTCTTCCCATTCTATTTCATCGGTATGCAAGTTGAAATAATCGACTTTATGGAAATTAAAGACTTCCATCTTCACCATCTCAGTCATACCTTGTTGCTCTGCAATTTTGAATCTCATCATGCACACTTCCTCTATATTTCTATACTCTTCAAGCTCCATCATACCTGCACACATATCAACTTCACAGGTTTTAAGGAAATTAGAAAATTCCCAACATTATCTTATCATCTTTTCTCACTTCTTCACCACAGTCAATTTTCATCAGTTGTTTCATGCCTCCCATAAGACATGATCTTGTTGCAATATCCCATTCCTCTCTTTCATCTATATCATCATTCTCTCTATCTTGTTCTTTCACACAACTCTGCATCCTTTTCCTTAGCAAATTAAAATGTCCTCCAAGGGATTGTTGTACCCTATCCTTCAGCACTCACCTTCTCTACTAAAATAGCATACAAATCTGTATCCGCAATTTCATCCATCTATTTTTCCTTCACTATTAATTTTTTATTCATCTCTTCTCTCATTCTCAACACTTCACAGGTATGCAATTTAGTATTAAAATGAAAAACATTCATTGTTACCTTTGTTTTCTCCTATTCTTCTGCTACTGCAACAATTGTTCCACTCCCACTCATTGTTATCATCATCTTCATGCCTTCACTAGGGCATGTTGCTTCTATACTTTCATTATTTTCTTCTTTATCCTCTTACATGAGGATGTCTCCTTCAATGTCATATACATGACCTTCTATTGCATCTTTCTTCATACCTACAAACAAAATAGTGTTAGCACAATCATGGGATTGATTTTCTCCCATCTCCATCTTCTCCATCACTTTATCATATTCAACTGATGTTTGTCATTCAAATAAACTATCTATCCTTTACATTTCCTCTTCCAATAGGAAGTCTTCATCATCTCTACCACGTTATCCATCAAAGATGGGACCTTCAATGACCTCTCTTTTTACACCATCTATTTCGTCTATTTCATTGTCTCCAAACAAATCAACATGCAAATGGTCACAAAAATTAAAATCCTTCTCAACTATTTTGTCTTTCTCTTCACCCACATTTATTGTAGGTTTAGCATTTTCCAACTCTACTTGTTTATTCTTTTCTCTTCCTATACACTATTGTTCCATTGCTTTGTTATTCATCTTTACTATCTTGTTTTCTTTCTTATTATCCTCCCTCATGAAGATTTCTTTCTTTTTCCCTTCAATGTATCCTGCAAATAAATCAATGTTAGATAAAATATGGTTTTCAATTTCATCCATTTCTTCTCTCTCTTCTTCCACCAACACAATTTCCTCTTTACTCACTCCCTCTACCTATAATTCTCTTTCACATTCTCTCACATCTAAAACAACTTCATTCTGTGCAGCCTTTGGTGTATTTAACTTTGTTAGGGTTTCCAACTGAACTCTTTATCCACCCGCATTTGTGTTCATTTAAAACTTTGATTTTAAAATTAGCTCATCATTCCTCTTTTCACCATTCGCTTCCATGAGGTTTTCCTTTCCATCAGGCTCTTCTATTTCATCACCTTCACTCAAATCTTCCCCTTCTTCAAGATAACAATCTATCCTTTCTTCTTTCCATTCAACACCATTATATCCTTTATCCTTTTTTATCATGTCACTTCCATGACATTCTTCCTCGCATCTTCTTTCATCTACCATGTTTCCTCTCCCTTGCTCAATTTATAATGCAATCACTCTATCTTAGATTTTTCTTAACTCTTCAGACATAAAGTCTATAAACCTTCTCTCCGCTTGCTCGTCCACAAACAAAATTCTCATAGGTCTCTTCATGACCCTTCTAGTCCTCCTTTTTGAAGACATCTTCTCCACTTCTTCAATTACAAGATCCCACTTGCAACAAGTTCTACAATCTCTAGACAGTCACATGGTTCTACCTGCAACAAAATATTTCTCTATCCTTGATCAAATTTAACAAAACATACCTTTTCTAGTTTCTTGTGCCTCCTTCTCTATCCTCTACAATTATAGGCCTCTTCTCACCTATAACAAATTCCTTAGAGCATCTAGCTCTCTACAGTTACAAAATCTCCTCTTCTGCAATAAATCACTTAGGGTTTTCTCAAGACACCTCCCAGATTTCTAGGCTATAAAATCTTCTCAACTTCTTTTCAACTACATTTTTCACCCAACAACAATATAAACACCTATTTTATCTTCCTCAATGAGCTTTTTCTTTTCTACTTCTCTTTTCCCATAAATTCTTCTTCTTCATCAATGAGCCTCTTCTCTAGCTTTTAAATTCTTTCTAGGCAAACAACTTTGCATGATCTCAATTTCCTCACATTCCAACGAGCAAACCTACTTTGATACCACTTGAAGTAGTCATGACCAGGGGGTCTTACCAAACTGTCCAATCATGTAGCCAACATAGCACAATTGAAGCACAAATTCATATAACAACACATAATTCATTTGAATTTATTCAAATCTCAATCGAGATCTACATCATACATTTTATGCATCCAAAAGAGAAATACAAATCTATACAATTTCAATCTAGTTTCTTCTTCTCCAGGATTGATGCTTCCTCTTCTAAAACATGTTGAAATGTGCAAGACAACTGAGAGGGGTGGTGAATCAATTGTAACCAAAACTTTAAAACCATTAACACATCAACCACTTAATCACTAATATTGCAATTTAACCCTAAAAGCATGAAACTAGAAACTTAAACACATCCACACATTCAACACATAAGACACCATATTTTACGTGGAAAACCCAATAAGGAAAAAACCACAGTGAGTGTTAGCTCACAATATAAATGATATAACAAAAGTTACAACAATGCTCACTATTGGAGGCTCACTGCCCAAAATGCTCACTGCAATAAAGAGGCTCACTGCCAAAAGGGCTCACTACCAGAAGTTGGTGAACTGAGATAATAGCATCTACACCATGCCAAGGTTCAGTTTCATTAAAGCGCCATAAAACTCCTCTGCTCTACTCTGCTTTTACATTTCAAACTTATCTTTTCATTTTCCCATCCTCATACATTATTTCTTACTTCATTACATGTATTTATACAATTCATCAACCTAATTGGAATGTACATCAAGGTTGGCATTACAATCATCAACCATTGGAACAATCTCCAAGGTCGGCAAACATACATACATTAGAATAGGTTTGGACCTAAACAGATTAGTGAAGGAGAAAAATGAATGCAGACCACATCAAGCCTTAGTTGGGACTCAAATGCAATCTTCCACACAACAACACACTATCAGAAACTCCAAAATATAATTGCAAGTAGTGAAAAAAACCAAGTCAGCCAAAGCTAGTGTTAACACTAAGACCTTTAAGAACATGCTTCATGCATGATCCAGATTACACTTTGCAGACCAATCAAAAGGTAGGAACATGATCTAGAGACATCCACAAGCATGTTACAATCACCAAGAACTTCTGCACAACCCCCAAACACTTTATCCAGAAGATTCTTCAAACCGGAGCACTTAAACATTGCTGTCAACTACTGTCATAAGGAAAAGATTGCTTGCGGACCACCAAATCATGAACCATTTGAACTAAAGGCACATAACATCATTACAAACTTAATTCCAGAACCGCAGACTATAAAATTTAAATGCGGAGAAATGCAGAGCATAATACATTCTCTGTGTCACCATTAAATACATAGAAAGACAATTTTTACACTGGTGAATAGAACTCGCTCAAATCTTCACACTGGAGGCTCAAACTTGAAACATAGAAACTAAAGACATCCTTTAACATAAATTCTAAACCGCAGACAAAGATATTCAATCTACAAGATACATGGAGCAAAACACTACATTGTTCTTCTGTAAGCCAAAATACTCTATAACACACTGTTTCCACTGGGAGAGAAAATTTTCTCAAAATCACTTGGAAACTCAATATCAGGAACACTTTCTCATTATATTCAACACTTATATAAGCCAATACAAAGCAACTAACTCAACACAATTAAGCATCAAAACAAGAGCACAGTTGACACCAATGAGAACACAAATATGTTGACATCAATGACAACACTGGTAAGCACATACTTACAACAAAACATTCCTCCATCAACTGGCTCATCTCCAACAACTCTCTTCATGACATCCTCCTTCTAATTCCTTCCATTTCCTCTAATAGTCTTCTTCCTCTGTTCCGCTTCCAAACTACCAAGCCTTCTCCTTGGGCAATAGTGAACCCTCACCTAGGGCATCTCAATCCATCAACAATAGAACTCCCTCACAAAATGCAATGGTTTCATTTTATACATAATTTGGAAGGAAGTTGAAAGGTCAACAATTTCAAAATTGAATCCCAACAAGCATATGAGCGATTGCAAAATTGAATCATCACCCCAAAAAAATAGTTTGTCCCAAATAATATCTTTAGTGTGTCAAAATTCTATGAATTTTTGAACTCCTCCAAGGTATATTTTGGTAATTTAATACATACGTGATCTTTGTGGAAATCCATTGACCAAAATATCCTTTCACTAACCATTGAGTTTCCTTTGGCATTCTCAAGAGTTCAGGAGATTAGAAGTTCCCTGACACATCATTATAAATGACATTATCAGTGATAATGGGACTTCCCAAACTTGAGAGTTTACCGACACAAGCTCCATCAATGAAAACAAAGGTTCGTAAACTAGGAAGTTTGCTGATACAATGCCATTAATCCATCAAGTTCTCTTATCGGTGACTTTTCACCTCCATGAACCTTGGGATCGACAACAATTGGACTTCACAAAATTTAAATAGTTTTGACTTCTTCTTCATCGACAACATCACTAATCAACAAGTGAAAGAAACTTCAAACTCTATTCTTCAAATCCTTCATCAGTAGGATGAATCATCGGTGAACCTAAGGGTTCGCAAACTGGGAAGTTGGTCAACAATGAAACTTATCGGTGAAAGAGAAAGTTTCAAACTTCCAAATTTTTTGAAAACAAAGAAAGCATTCTTCAAAATTCTTTTTAGAGATACAATTGACAATCCATACAATCGGTGAACCTTGTCGATGGCTAACAAAATCGGTGAACCGGGTGATCGACAAACTAGTCGATTGACAAATTGGTTGATCAGTGAACTAAAGAGTTTGCGAACCTTGAACTTGGCCGATTTGTTCTTACTTAACCAATTTCATCCAATTTTCACCAAATTTGAACTAGAGATACCCAATTTTCCCTTCTACAAGATGATGTTCTTAACTTGGCTGAATTAATTTGGGTTTGCCTCTTGAAGCAAAAGTCCAAAACCAACACAAAAGAAGACAAAGCACAACTAAAATTAAAACTAAAAACCTAAAATGTTTTTGGGTGATGTAGGTCTGCCTATGGACCCAAATACTCCTACATCACTAGTTATCACATGCATGTTCCTTGTTGTCTAAAATCTTTTTGTGTAGTTCTCAATGGTCCAAGACAAAAATCAAACTACTAACTTATGTTTTGTATCACGCTTGTTGCAGGATTCATCTCTTTTTGCACTAATCTTTAGGAACACTTAAATTTCTAAGGGGTTAAAGAATATTGTATGCCTTCTTTGGGGTCAAGTCAATGTTTATTCTTTCTCCTTGTGCCATTTGGGAATCTTGGAGATTAAAAACCTTTATTTGATCTAGTCTTGTTATCTTTGTTAATCCCAAGATCTTAGGTGTGTATGCTCTCTCCTTGTGCTTCAGTGATCTTGGAGATCAAAAACACCTAAGTTTCTTTCCTCTAGGGGCCTGCCTTGGATTTCATCATCAAGGGGATGACCTCAACCCTCGCATTCCAACAAGGTATACAAATTTGGGAGAGAATTAAAAGACTCTCCCATTGGGGGATATCATTTCTTGAGGCTAGCTTACAATATCTTTATACCTTTCAATGTGAAGGTGGAGAGTGAGTTACCCTCTCAAACCATGCCTTGACAACATCCTTCATTTCATAGACATAGACCTCATGCACCTTGAGTATATAGAGGATACCCCTAGTCTCCTTGTTTATCCTAGCATAAGACCTTTCAGTCGTCCCTCCTTATGGTGAATCACTATGGAAAAGGAGAAGTTACTCACACATACTTTAATAGTGGGGAGATAGAACTCACTTTGGGCAAGGCATTTTATGCCTCCAAGGTAATGGGTGCAATGGTGGTACATGACCTTGCATGCCCTATCTATCAAACATTTAATAAATAGTATATTTGTGGGCCCACAAGGATCGGCATCCCCACTTGAATAAAATAGGGTGTTAATGTGCTTGGCATGTCTTCATCGTCGAAACCCGTGCACTCCCTTAATCCAAAATCCAATCCTTTCCAAGTTTGTGCATGATTGTGTGTGAATTTTATTTGCAAAGTTTTTTAAGGTCAAGCATCCATCAATTCATCCCCAATCACCTCTTAATAACCCATCTTAATCCCAATCCAAATCATCCACCTCTTCTTAATCCAAGTCATCCAAATCCAACTTCCTCTTATTCATCCCAATTGTCTCTTAATCATCCTATTCATTTCATCCTTATCATCCTAATCCATCTTAATCCAATCCCTAATCCATAATTTATGACTCTAATCCCAATCAATTAGATAAATCCAATCAAGGTCCTAATCCCAATCCATTCTATCCACCTAATCCATTTTCCTAATCACCATCGTTTTCCTAATCAACCCATTCATTTAAGCTTAACCAACCCCCATCTTTGAGCTTAATCCTATCCACTATCATTCTAATCATTTCCTAATCAACCATCCTCTATCCACTATCATCCCTAATCTATATCCTAATCCACTTTCCATTATCCTAATCATCTTTTCTAATCACATCCATCATCATTAAAATCCAAATTCATCTTCTTAATCACTATCATTACCCCTAATCATCCCATCCATCAGTTAATCCTAATCATAATCCCATTATTGAGCTTAGTCTTTCCTCTATTATCATTCATAATCCACTATCCCTATTCCTAATCATTTCATCCCCTCATCCTAATTAGCTCATCGACTTATCCATAACTTATATCCTAATCTAATCCTTAATCCATTATCCATCAATCATCCTTAGCTTCATCCATCATTATTTATAATCCACATCATAATCCACTATCCCAAATCCTAATCATTTCATAACCTCATCCTAATCACGTCATCCACTTATCCATTGGTCCATTATCATCCCCTAATCCAATTCCATTCATCCCTAAAATATCTAGTCCACCTCTCTAATCAAACCTATCATCCATGACCATCATTCTAACCTAATTCGTCTTATCCATCTAATCTCATTTCACCTCAAATCCTAATCTAATCCACTCATCACTCATCCAAAATCAATCATCCATTATTACTCTATCCATCCCTAATCAAAATCCAATCTCTCATCCTTAATAAAAATCATCCTTTAAAAATCAAAATTGGTTAAGGAACTCACCCCCCTTCAACCTTCTCCAAATCCTATTCATAATCCATCCTAAATTTTCATCCAAATCTTAATCATTTTCCTCCACATCATCATCCAAATAAACATCTAAAGGACCCTTGGCCTAATCAAATCCAATCCAATCCAAACATCAAAGGGACTTAGGCCTAATCAAATCAAATCAAATCCATCCTAGTCAAATGACATTCATCCTTGGCCTTGATCAATCCAAATCCCCTTTAATCCAAGATAAACATCAAAATCATCAAGTTATCCTACATCACATCATCCTAAATCCAAGTCAAACATCATGAATCCATCCTACAATCCCGATGATGATGATAGTCTTGTTGACCAAGATTGAATATAAAACCTTGATGAAATCATTTCAAGAAAGCTTTCCATAAACAATCCTCTCTCATCCACAAGCATGCAAGCACCTTATGAACATGCATTAGCTAGCACAAGCTATGTCCCCACGCCAAATTACCTACCTCACAATCTGACCTTACACTACCCTTGACAAGGGAAATCCATTCTATCCTTCATCCATATCCCAATATCCATTATTATACGAGGTCCTTGTCACCTCCACCCCTTATTAACCAAATCCATCATCCCCTTATCCACTAATCATGCCATCCACTTCACCATCTTATCCACCATCCAATACTCCTAAATCTAAATCATCCTTTTCAAATTTCTTCCAAGGACTCGTAGCTAAGGATATTGATAAAAATCATGAAACCTGTTAGAGTTGGCTATGATTGGAGCCACCCAGGATCTAGGACTTCATGAAAGCACAAGAGAGATCAAATGAGAGAATAATGCTATTCTATCAATGAATGCAAAAAATTGTTCAAGATTGTTATTACAATGTACATAATATGCCTTGCTTATAAAGACAAGGATGAAATTTGGGATGTTATAGTCATGTGACAAGTGTCATTATCCTATGACATGTGGAACTATAGGATAAGATGACAACTATCAACAACTAGACACTAGACACAACTAGAAACATCTATTAGACTCACTACGTCAACTTAATATGTGTGATATGTGAATATTATTTAACTATGAATTATCCACACAAGGGTAAACTGGTTAGGTAATAACCCTATTCACACCAACACCCCCCTTAAGTGCAACTTAGGGAGTAGTTGACTAAAGAAAGATGCAATGATGGATGGTGATGATGATGATGGGTCCTGGCTACTAGGCCATGTTAGGTACCCATGTACAACAAATCTCAAGTGGAGAAAAGGAGAAAACTTCATGAGAAAAACTCCTCTCCAAAAGTGAGAATGCATGAAAACAAATGAAAGTGAAAGAAGTGATAGTAGGAAGGACTCAACATGACACGCCAAGGAAAACTTCTATCACATATATACAGTCAAATACCCCCCATAGGAGAGCAAGAGTGAGACTATAGGTCCCCCCCACAATGAAGTAGCTCCTGTGCCAATGGTGAATGCCTAAAGATGAACACTAAAGAGAATCCAAAGCCTGGAAACAACATTCTTCCCCTTAGGAAAAAATAGGTCCAAAGGCTGATGTAGAAGAAACTCCATCTCAAGGTATGAGGGAAAAAGCCTCATGATAGGTGTCTCTGAAGACTGCTAAAATGTCCACATGTCAGAATCAAAGAATGGGACAATGCAATGAGGTGTGACCAATCCAAAATCCTGGGTAGACTCATGAAGAACGACCTCCAAAGACAAAGTAGATGGGATAACAGTTGTGCTATAACTGTCATCAAAGAAGAGAGCTATCCCCTCAAGTGTGTCCTCCAAATTTGCAATATGAGACTCACAAAACAAGTCTGATATACCTGCCAAGAAAGTATCCCATAAAGCTGTGTCTAAAAGACTGGAATGATCCTGCTCTACTAAAGTAGATGAAACCATGTCGGTGTCATTCTTTGAAGAAGCAGGAGGTTGAGGTTCATGGAAGCTCAACACTAGTCTCATGAACCAAAGTGGGTGAAAGAACACCAAGGTTCAAGTGACCAAACTTCTCCTCAGAAACATGATTCACACTTGATGCATGAGTGTGAATGTCAATCAATGGATCTACATCATCAGAAGAAGAAAAATGGGAGAATGTATACAAGCAAGATGCATGATCAGCCATCCCAACAACAATGATATCTCTACTCTCCAAGTCTTGTATGATCACTGAATCAAGAGTGAACTCAACTGTCTTCCCTGCACCACAATGAGTAATCTGGTAGATGGAAAGGAGATTGTTTGTCGAGGAAGGTACACACAACACATTGTTGAATGTACCCTCACTAACATCAATAGTTCCTTTACCAGTTGCATGCATGTATGTATTGTTACCCATCATAATAGGTGGCAAAGTACATCACTCAAATAAAGAGAACATCCCTTGTGAAGATGCCATATGATGAGAAGCTCCTGAATCAAGAAGCCATCTCTCTGACTGAAGACTTGTTGAAGCAAAGAGTGCTTTTCATTTTCCTTTGTCTGTCCCATTTGCAAATCTTTTTGTCCCTATTTGTGTAGATGATGATGGTGTCGAAGAAGAGGAATGTACTAGGTGGCATGAATGATGGCATTTTGATATTGTGCTTTTGAATAATGTGAGTCAACTCATCAATTTTCTTCTCATAACACTTATGCTCATCATGTCCTAGTTTCTTGCAATATGCACACTTTGGTCTCTCCTTCTTAGATGATTCCTCCTTGTAAGAGGATGAGGACATAGGTGATTTGGTTGACTCTTTTGCTTTCTTATTGTTCTTGAGATCCTTATTTTTATGTTTCTTTCCTTTGGTAGTTGAAACCTTTTGATCCTTTGAACCTTGATTAGAAAGAAGTGCTTAAGGTCTCAGAGACTTCAATGTGCCCATGTGTACTAACTTAGCTTGCTCCCTTGTGAGTGATGTGGCAAACTCATCAAGTGAAGGCATTGTGAAATCTTTCCCAAGTACATCCATAGCAACATAAAAAGTAGAAACACAAATTGAATAGTCAGGACCAAGCTTGGCAAGGATTGAAAGAATCAATTGAGTGTCCTGTTTCTCAAGTCCACATTGTTTGAGCTGCAATCTAAGTGACTTTAGCTTTGTGAATAAGTCTTGGATGCTTGCAAAATCAGTTGGATTCAAACCAATTAGTTCATTCTCTAATTTGAAACCTCTCATAGTATCTTGCTTACCAAAGAGATTTTCTTAAGTAGTCCACACTTCATTAGGTGTTTTACAAGATTCAATATGAAAAAGGAGATTAGGAGAGATAGACAAACATAGTGTTCCATAGGCTTGATCACATCTATTGTACCACTTTCTCTTTTCTACAGTTGAGCACTATTGGTTCAAGTTCTATACCCATTGTTACTCTATGAATTTTTAAACTTTTTAAATGAATCTCCATTTTAGTTTTCCAATCATGATAGTTATATGGTGTGATTAGAGGAATTTTGTTTGGATCCATGATGCGAGAGTACAAAAAGAACACAAGTACAACCCCCTATTACTCAATCAAAGAGATGACCCCCCACAAAAAAATGATTGTGACACTTTATACTTAGTGTGATTTACAATTGTCCTCAAGGGACCAAAATTGGGAAAACCTGAAAATCTCTTAAAACTGAGATTCAAGGGAGATTACAATCACTCACACTAATTTATCAGAGCAAACAAATCCATCCAAAATGAGTTTCACTTCCTCAAGTGTCAAAATGCCCAAGTTATCACTCAAAAGTCAAAAAACTGACAAATGAAATAAAATGAACCTAGAGCTGAATCTGAAAAAAGTGCATGGATGGATTTGAAGAGCTCGTGAATACCATTTCGATGCTGCAAGAATCGTGAAAATCAGAGATCATGGTAGAAAGTTGTGAGCTCAGAAGCCAAAAATGAAGATTGGTCTTCAAATTGCTATATCTTTCACCTACAACAAAATATCAGAAAATGATATGCACCACTGCGAAGTGCTCTCTGTCATCTTTCCAACGATATCTTGTTTGCCTGATTCACCTCCGTGGGAAAAAGTTATGAAAAAAAGAAAAAACCCATGTTTAAGGCTTTGAAGGGCTAAAGGGGGCCCTTGATGACAGAATATTCCCTTCCCACTGGAATATTCTCTATGGAAAGGAAAACAAAATGCTAGTCTATGCAAAAACTACTTATCAAAGGCTGAAAACCACCATCGAAGTTTGAAAGACTGCTTTCCTATTGTCGAAACCGCTGTGTTTATCTCCGAAACTGCCAATAAATAGGTGTAAAACTACCTATTAGTCACAGGGAAACTGCCTCTGGTACTGTTTTATGGTGAATATTATTTATTGAATTCCAGGCAGGTGATTTAACTGCATGTTGTTTAAGGTATATGCCGGTAGGTTTCAAGCAATACGCTGAATTGACTGCTGGTGTGAATAAAACTGCCACTTTTGAGGCTGGCTGGGGTTTTAACCATCAGGTGGCCAAAGATTCATGAAATATGTTGATAGGAACAACTGACAAGTTTAGAATATTTCTCAACTTGAAATCTTTGTACAGCGTGAGAAAGGTCGGCTGGCTTAATGTTATTAATCATCAGGAAGATTTATTCTGACACTAGTGTTCATGACGGTTTGTGTGTATAAATGCATCTGCGCCAATGGTGCTTAAACTTAACGGGAAGAAAAAAATAGCCAGGCGGGTGTTCAAAATTTCTCTTGCACCTGTTTTAACCATTAGATTGTGTAAATTCTTTGGCTGTCGAGATGGTTTAATATGTGGTCGTCAAACTATGTGCAGAGACTGTTGCCGTTGGTAGTTTGAAACCGCTGGAGATTGATTGATGCCGCCAAAGTTTTATTGTGGATGGTGGGTATATACCCACCTTAAACACTAGATATTGCCAAGAAGTTAAGAGATACAACAGCCAGTGAAGATTTTAGCCACCGACGATGAGATCTAACCACCGCTGGGAAAATGTCGACCGTGTTTGACATGCCGGTTAAGGAACAACTGACGTTGCAGACCACTGCTATTGGTAAGATTTCACAAACTGATGATTTGATGTCTATAGGACCACTGGGGCCTGTGCCACCTGGTGCCCAGCGGAATGGCCAGTACCTGTAACTACTTGCAGGTGTAGGTACAACATAGATTCCATAGAAAAAACTTTAAAAGCAGATAAATTTATTTAAACATGCAGATTAATCTTTTACCCACTGGAAGAAGATTTATTCGCTTAGATTCACTAACAAAGATACTGTGTAGAACAGAGATTGTGCTTGCGCCAGCGAATATGCCTGAAATATTCTACCTGCAACTCCGTACAACGGAATCAGGTAAATTTTTTTTGCCTTTCGCTGCAACTTTGTCCGATTTCGACGAATTGATAGTCAATCTTGGGGTTTTTGGGCCTCTTGAGCATGATGACAGGGTTAGATTTTTCCCAAAGTGCTCCAAAAGATTAGGTACATTCTGGATCAGACATGCACCTCCCAACTTCAAACCCTCATAGATTTGGCCTCCGATGCCCGATTTGGATGAAACAAAAGGTGATCTTGACTATATCAGACCTCTTGAACACATTGGTGTGCTCATATTTGCAACAACCTACTCTAAAATGAACCTGCAATACAAGGCTACAAAGGGAAAAACCTCACAAATCTGGTATTTCCATCAAGTCTTTCTAATTCTCCAAGTCATCATTCGATGCAAGAGAAGAGCATACTCAACTATCAAGATCTACCATGAATTTGCACTCAAGATCTCTCAAAAATGACTTAACACAAAGTGATTCTTCCTAGAGCTCTGATACCATGTTAGAGTTGGCTATGATTGGAGCCACCCAGGATCTAGGACTTCATGAAAGCACAAGAGAGATCAAATGAGAGAATAATGCTATTCTATCAATGAATGCAAAAGATTGTTCAAGATTGTTATTACAATGTACATGATATGCCTTGCTTATAAAGACAAGGATGAAATGTGGGATGTTATAGTCATTATCTTATGACATGGGACAACTATAGGATAAGATGACAACTATCAACAACTAGACACAACTAGAAACATCTAGTAGACTCACTAGGTAATAAACTTGTGGAGTCATGCTACCTCACTTATCTCAAACCATCCAAATGTGTTGTTGACACACTTGTGACCCACCTAGCACCCATCAACACTAGACCATCCTCTTATTCCTTTCTATCAAAAGTCATATCCCGAATATCTTCCGCTTCTCCATCAACCTAATTTGAGGAGTCTATTCAAATTCCAAATGAAGTTAAACACTCCTCCTCCTCCACACCATCCATGTAAATCTAGCTATATCAAGAGCCTAGTCCAAAGCATGTGGAAATATCCAACCCCCATCCTAATCAAGATCCAAGCATCCCAACTCATCCCATTCTTGATCCCACACTATCTCCTATTGATCCCTCGTCATCCCCTATTGATCCTTTATCATCTCCCATTGACCCTTCACCATCGCCTATCAACCCCATCCCAAATTCATCATCCTATCCTCTTGGTCTTGCTACTTTCATTCATGGCAATTCTCTCATAAGAGATGAACAACTTCTATCCACCGCCCATCCTCCCCCATCTACTAATGGACTCGTATCTTGTTTCCAAAACATACGCCACCATCCTATTGCACATCATATGTTGGACAACAACGAACTATCATGGTAAAGGATTAGGCCTTCACGGACAAGGAATATCAGAGCCCATCCATGTCAAAATCCATCAACACACACATGGACTTGGCTATACATCCCAAGGAAAACAATCCAAAAATGTTGGTACCACCTTCATGCCTCCTAAAGAACTTTCTTCCAATCCCAAACTAAGTGCATCTCATCGCACCTCCAAAATATATGTTGCCATCCCACCTCCATCATCATACAAATCCCAAAAGCATGTGACCATCCATGTTGGTATGTGGTGACTGATCATGCAAGTATTGTACACACGTAATGTAACCTTGCCAGGGTTCAGAGTTGATTGTTAATTTTTGTTAACCAACAAAAGAAAGATGACATTGTAAAACCCTAATTCAAGAAGCTTCCAAAAAGTGTGTTATAAGCAGCTGGGATGTATGTTGCGGTGTGGAATTCACAAGATTGTAATCTATTTTGCATGGATAATAAAATCATTGGATGGCTGAGTTTCTGTGGATGTAGCCCATTTTGAGTGAACCACGTTAAATTTCTATGTTGATCTCTTTTGTGTTGTTCTTCATTATTCTATTCGAGAACTATTTAATCTGCATATAATTGTTAGTGTTTATTGCTTCGATCTACCTGAACCCTAACAATCCATCCCGCATATTATCCTATCCATAAATCTAAATGTCCTCCCATATCTAAATCCACTCTTCCTCCACTCCTCCCAACTCCTAATATCCCCATCTTCAAATCCCCTCATCCCTTCATCCTTTAATTTGCTATTCTTTCCATCCACAAATCTTGTCCCCATAAATCTGTAGCCCCCAAGATCCCTAATCATGACCAACGAATGCACACATCCTCTAAACATGAAGCTACCACCAAACCCATGGAATTCAAAAATACTTTGGATGCCTCCCCACATAAAGCAAATATATCCACAAAAGCCTAAAGATTTATAATTTTGTAGGGCATCGATACAAAACATCCAAGCAAAATAAAAAATCCAAAAGGCTACAAAAGCCCACACCCCTAAAAGAAAAAAAAATGGTGTGGGTCCCAAAGAAAAAACACTAAATTGAAGTGAAGCATCTAGATTTCACTTCATCCCTAAATCCCAAAAATCCTGCATCTAATAAAAAATCCTAAGAATCCTAAGTCCATTTGTATCCCCAAATCTCCAAATTGGAAATCCTACAATTCCCCATCCTGATCCCCTAATAAAAAATCCATCATGGATCCCAAATCCCCATTAATGCCCACTCCCCATCATAAACATATGCTTCAAAATCCAACATGGTGCGTGCAAACGTTGGTCTTGGTTCCTAATGAGGGTCATTTCAGTATTCATCATTTAATTATAAATGTCAATCCAGGGTGGTGTCCAAGGCTATATGCAAAAGGGAGAATAAATACTTTGCATGCCAGTCTTTTCTACAAATAGAATTGAAAGGAAATGCATGATGTTAATTACTACTTGATCAAATCTAATCTAAGAGATTGTAAATGAGAATGCTAGAATCAAATCTATCCTAAGAAGGTTGTAAATGGAAATACTAGAATTGTAAAAAATAGGGAATATAAATACTACTAAGAAATGAAACTACAAACAACTACTGCTGCTAAAATACTGAACTATATTATTTTATAAAACTCTCCCTATTTGATTCCTTGATTACAATGCATATATATAATACTCATTCTTAATCAATCCACAAAGAATGTGGATCTGAGATCCTATTCTTAGAGAGAAAAAACTATAACTTCTTCCTCCAATTTGCTGCCTTCTATCACACCACTTTTATTTTAGTCAATTTATGTCACAAATTGCTCACTTATTTTGATGAACTTTCTCAAACGCTTTCTAGGTTTTGTTCCCCTTGTTCTTATCTTTCTAGATCATTTTGAAATTTAAAATTTCATTAAGAAACCGGGGAGATATTGCTATTTTAATAAGACTATTTTTAACTTCATGTTTTCATGCTTCTTTCTAGGAAGTTTTCTAGTGCTCAAACTTGACAGAATTTATTCTTCAATCTACTAATTGTTGATTACAAGAAAAACATGCAATATCATTAAGACATGAAATGACACTAATTATGAAAAAGTCATGCTTTTATTTATCTAATAGATGAGACGATTTATAGTCCCATCAATTCCCCTCAACCCCATGACATTTTTGCATACCCCCATCCCTCCCTCCTATATCCCCTATCATGCATACCTCCCCCATCACATCAGTATGCTCCATTCTTTTGCATAAATCCATCAATCTATCCATCCATCCTTCATCCATCTATCCACTCCCTCCTCCATCTATTCCATCTACACCATCCATTCCATACGCCATGATCTACCAACATCCATGTGTACAACACTTGACATGGTCTATGTGCAACAACAATCCAAAATGGAACACTATAACCTTGTATGGAAATCGATTCTTGTGTCCCCATCTTCCTCCAAATCTATTTATTCATCCTCCATTCACCCATTCCATCTAAAATCTCTAAACAAATCCAAAAATCACAAAAAATCAAAAAATAGTAAAGAGAAAAAATTGTCTAATAGTGAAAACCACTACTTGTGGCACCTTGGGCAACTACCGTGATGCAAACCCCTCATGGGCATCATGTGTAACCCCCCATCCACTTGAAACTTACACTTGGGGGCAAATCTCACCTAGCCTATAATCTCCCATCCATTACGTACTTATCCTATCATCTTTCCTTCATTCCATCCACTATCTCTATCTACCTATCCTAGCATATCCCATATATCCCATCCTTTATCTCCATTTCCATCCCATCACCATCCTATAATCTTCCTATCCATTCTCTCTTCCTACTTTTGATCCTGATAAGGATAAGGGAAAAATATCCACACCATGCTTTGGACACCTCTGGGCATACATAGGTTAGAATATCCCACAAAGGTCACCCCCCACATATCATAATACCTTGTCATGAACGACACCCCTAGAGTGGGGCATCTTATTCCAATGCAATGTAGTTCTTGGAGATCACATTCGAAACCCCTCCATCCATCTATCCTCAATCCTCTATCATATATCCTATACCTATCATTTCCTCCTATCCATTATCAACTATCTATTATCCTCTTATCACCCCGTCCTCATCCTTCCACAAATCCCTTGTCGATAGACTTGGTTTTCCCTTGTCATTGCTATCTAGCTAAAGGCTACCTACACGCAAACCAATGTAATCCCTCCCACCAATCTAAATCTCTCAAATATTCAAATCTCTCATAAATCCATAATCACAAGAACATCCTAATCAATGTACATCGCTCACCAAGCATCTATGCATAATCATCCAATCACATCCATGGTCTTGTTCCCAGCCTCACTACAAGCCTTTGATCCAAACCATCCATCATCATCATCCAGATATATCATTCTCAATCCTCATGTTGTTCTTATTGTCAACAACACAATCCACCATCATCAATCCTTGGCTTTCCAACTTGACCAAGGGCAACATCATGTTTGTCTTTGAATCATTTTTGTGCATGCATGCATGCTTGTGTGTGTGCATTATCTTTTATCTTGCATCAACATCGATCCCTGTAACCTACCTGCCACAACGATAACATGGTCTTCCATATCATGGTGTTTTACGACATAGGGTTGCTTGTGACTTATCCTCGATTGTCTCATCACAGTACTCCACAAGGTTGTCAAATGCCTTGTGATGTGATGGGGCATCCCTTTATGCATGGGACACATCATCACTCTAGTTCTTTATACATTGGTACATAATGTCTCATGCCATATCAAATCAGATGGCTCTCATTTTACAATACAACATAACACATTTCTATCACCCCATCCTTTCCTATCCTCCCAATCATTTTTATTCAAATTCCACAGTCATCATTCTAAACCAATCTACCATATCCCCCCATCCATGTGGTCTTTTAAATTCCACTCTCTTCTTTTTAATCCAACCCTCTTCATCCTTTCGAGAGCACACATGTATTCTCTAAACCCACATGCCCTCTCGAGGGGGCATCATCCCTATCATCCCTACCATCATCCCTCCTCATCACTCTCGCTTCAAGTGGCTGGGGCATCATCATCCCTAATTCTACCATCTTCTTCTATCCAACCCAACACTATGTTTTATCTTTCTTTGAAATGATGTTGCTTCGCAACACCATTTCAAAGAGGAGTAAAATGTAGACACATAAAATCATCCCCTCATCGTCTTGACACTATTCAACCCTAACTAGGACATCATTTAATCACTTAATTGGATAATCCCCATTTATTCAATTAAATATCCAAATCCATTTTGATGGTGATTTAATAATATTTTATTATTAAATTCACTATTCATGTCCTATTTACTAGTCATTTGTACCTACATCCATACCTTGTCCTAGCATAAATAATTATTTAATCATTTATCAATCCTTTCCTATAGTCCTAACATCAAATAAAGATTTCTATTTATCTAATATATATTTCTCATCCCATGAATTAAATAAATATCTCTATTTATTTAATTCCCCTATTTTGTCCACTTTTCATTAAGAGGACTAAACCTACTTAACTACTACTCCTACACTTGCACATTCCTAAACCTTAGTCAACAACTTCAAATCCCTCACATCCTCTCAAGTGTACAAAGGTATGGTCCTTCGTACAAGACTACATGGGCCTCTTACAAAGACATGGTCATGTCCTTTGTATGAAGGTTCCTTTTGTCCCTTTTCAATTCTCACCATCCCCTTCTTTCAAGACCACTTTTTAACCTATGATTTGACTTTGATCCAAAAACATCCCTCATCCTCCAACCAAAGCTTGCCACTTGGTAAGCTTTCATCTCTCTAAGCCTCTCAATCAACCTCAACCTTTGATCTCTCCAATCAATCTTGACCATCCAATCCCTCATCCAAAATCTTATAAATCCAACTCATCCCAAGCCATTTTTAAGACTCCCTAAGATGCAATGTTATGATGTCCATTTGAGCAGCCATCTACACATCAAGAGCACATCAAAATAACAAGGTTTTGCATGGTAGCTAATTAGTTTAGTTTACTTTCTTTTTATGCATTCCTTATTTGCTCAATCTTGAGGTCATTTTAGTTAATGGATGAAGTAGGTTAATATGGTTTTAGCTTATTTCTTGGTTCATTTTCTAGTGTGATAGACCTACAGATCAAACTATTAAAAAGTAACATATAACTATATAAGATTTACTACACTTTTCAAAGCAAAAATAAAACAAAAGAATTATGGAAATAATAAATATAGATTTTCTAAAAGTCAAATTAAAAGTTACATACAAAAGTAAAACAAGTATATTTTATGTGTCCATACATAATTATAAATAAAATAAAATAACTCTTAAGTAAATAAATTAGTAAAAATAGCTCTTCAAAAATAAAGTAAATAATGTAAATAAACTAAAATAATTTAAAAAAAATTGTAAAGTAAAATAAAATAACTCTTAAGTAAATAACTCAAGACTACACTAAATAAATATTAACATTTAGTATCTATATAGAAAAATAAAATAACTTGCTAAAGTAATAATTTGTTTTCATTAAATTACAAATTCTTGTCTCTCTCTGTTTTTTTTTTTTTTTTGAATCTTTACACTTTTTATTAATAAATTTCTTATTTAGAAAAACAACTATGTACTTAATAAGTTAATAAGTCTATGTGGTAAATAATTTTAAAAATAGCTCTTCAAGTAAAAATAAAGTAATTGGAAAAGTTATGTATTTTAGGAATAAAATAACAAATAAAACTATTGAAATAATTTGTTTTCACAAAACTTTTGCAATATGTATTTAACATATGAAGTAAATAATTTATTAAAATTGTAGAGAAATTAGTATAGATATGTTGAAAATGCCTATCTAACTTATGACATAAATTTAATATAGGCACCTCCAGATTCACTAATGTATCTAATGCATATATAGCTTAATTAAGGAACATGTGTTTAGAATTTGATTGCATCCTAGAGCACCCCACACACTTGCTTGTTTTTTTTTACCTTGGTTCATTTTTGTTGAATGGGTTCAAGGAGAACTTGACTCTTACAATATAGAAAATTTCCTAAACACCATCCATCATTACACAAATCCAAATGTTAGAAATTTAGTCTAGAAATATCCTAGATCATAGGTTGACACACATGGAAATCATTTCTGCACTTGTGGGAGTGTGCATCATGTATGCATCAAAATATAAATTTTTATTAAAAAGATTTAAACTATCGTCAAAAACCCTAAATTTATATCAAAATGCACCAACAGAAGATTTAGATAAACACTATTGATAAACAAATTTAAATAGATGTTACCGAAATGTAATGCAAATGTGATTGCTCAGATTTTTGGCATAACTCCAATGTCACAATTGTCGGGGGGAAATGAGAATGAGTTTTTGATTTTTATAAGGTTTGGGTAGTAGTTTGGGTAGTTAAACGGATTTTTGGTTCGGTGAACGGTAAAATGTAGTTAGGGTTATGGTAGGCGTTTTACGGGTTAGGTTAATAATAAATTAAAGTTGTTAGTTTTAATTTATTATTAACGAGAGGTTTTAGGTTCCAAGTTGTAAATAATAAATTAAATTCATTGATTTTAATTTATTATTTATGGGAAAATGGTAAAAATAAAAAGGATTTAATTAATTAATTAAAATTAATTAAATCTTTAGGATTAAGAAAAATTTATGATTTAGGGATCAATTTTTTATGTCTACATTTTGCCCCTCTTTGAGACGATGTCGCGAAGCGAGGTCGTTTCAAAGAAAATCAAAACATAGGTTTTTGGATGCAATTTAGGAAACAGAGGGAAGGATGATGGAGTTATGCTGATTAAACTTTGAGCAACCTGATGTTTGATATAGCACCTGACATTATGCACCGAGGTATAAAGACCAGGGTGACGATGTGTCAAATGTAGAAAGGAGGAAAGTCGCAAGCAAGCATATGCCTAATGGCACCATGATATGAAAGACCATGATGACGGTGTGGCAGGTATGTTGCAAGGATCAATAACAGACACAAAAACATCAATGAGTCAGCACACGCAAACAAAACAAGCAAAAACATGCATACACAATGCTGCCCCTAGACAAAAAAAAAGCAAAAGAAGGACCAAAAGACTTAATCATGATAAGCGGTAAGATAGGCAGTAAGATCTCAAGCCAAAGATTAACATGATAAATAGATAAGTGCCATGTTGCGGGAACGATATATCCCTGGATAAGATAAGGTAAATAAAGGATGGTTGGCTTGGGGGATCTACAACTTAGTTACTACAATCAAGATTGAATCACTAGGTGTTTAAGTTCCATAATTTAGTCTAAGAGTTTCAAAGTGTTTTTGAGATATGGCTTGGAATGTACAAGTGCCAAAAAATTGGGTTGTGTTTGTTTTATTGGAAATTTTGTGTTTGCATGAAGTGAAATGATTGGATGGAGGAGAAGAATGAGGATATAGTGCTGAAAAAATGTTATTACGGAATTGCATGAGACTGGAAAGGCAGACAAACTCAAGAGTCTATTATGAGGAACTCAAAGGTACCAAGACACATAGACCTACACAGGTGGACAAAAGAATACTAGGATGAGAGCAGGTGAAGGAATGGGAAAGGACTAATGGACAAGCTAGTGATAACAGAACGTAGAATAGCTGGCGAGACAATGCAATATGACCAGATGATACTGAGTAGATGCGTATGGCAAGATATGGATGGGAGCAAAAGGGAGGACATATTTTATTATGGATGGGAAATGGATGATGGTGAGATGGATGATGTGAAAAAGCTACCTAAAGGATGGTGGGGATAGCTTGAATTCTACACATGGCGCCTGCGAACAGGTTTTCACCATGGTACTTATCCAGGGCGCCACCGAAGTGGTTTTCACCATTGGACGAAATGATTTTTCTTTACTATTTTTTTTTTATTTTTTATTTTTTTAATTTTTTTTTTTACTTTTTTAACTGGGATACTCCGAGTCAGGTATAGAACCGTTTGAGATGGGCTATGCTGATAGGCTCTTCCAAAGGTTGACCTTCCGGAGTGGAAAGCTGGTAAGCTCCTGATCCATAGCTCTTGGTTACGACAAAAGGTCCCAACCAGTTAGGTTCAAACTTCCCTTTCTTTGCACGCTCAGCCAGATTCCTTTGATTTTCTAGTAGAACAAGATCTCCAAGCTCAAATTTACGAGGCTTCATTTTCTTGTTGTAACCTCAGCGCAGGCGATTTTGATAAGCTTTTAGATGATTAAGAGCTGTAAGTCGCTTCTCGTCCAACAATTCAAGCTCTTGTAGTCTTGATATCCGATACTCCTCATCTGAAATCAAGTGTTGTAAGGATACTCGCAAGGAAGGGAGCTTGATCTCAATGGGTAAAATAGCTTCTGAACCATATACCAAGGAATATGGTGTAGCACCAGTAGGAGTACGGATACTAGTTCGATAAGCCTAAAGAGCAGGATGAAGTTGCAAGTGCCAATCACGGCCAGCCTCGTTTACTGTTTTCTTCAAAATTTTCAAAAGAGTCTTATTAGTTGCTTCAGCTTGGCCATTACTTTGCGGATAATAGGGGGTAGAAAAGTGATGTTGGATTTTGAATTTATTGCAAAGCTCTTTGACATCTTGATTCTTAAATGGGCGACCATTATCTGTGACTATGGCTTGAGGAATACCATAGCGGCAAATGATATAATGGAAAATGAACTTAGATATTTGCTTTCCCATAATGTAAGTAAGAGGAATTGCTTCAACCCATTTAGTGAAGTACTCAGTAGCAGTGATAATAAATTTATGACCATCTGAGGAGGATGGATGTATTTTTCCAATGAGATCGAGCCCCCATTATGAAAATGGCCATGGAGTAGTGATAGTTTGCAGTTCTTGTGCTGGTGCATGAATTAGATCACTATGTTGCTGACAAGGTACACATTTCTTAACAAATTCATGCGCATCCTGCTCCATAGTTCGCCAATAGTATCCTGTGCGAAGCATTTTCTTGACTAAGGATGAACCTCCAGAATGAGCACCACAGATGCCTTCGTGTATCTCATGCAAAGCAGTTTGGGCTTCTTCCGGGTTAAGACATTTAAGCAAAACACCATCTAGTGACCTTTTATAAAGCGTATCACCAAGGAGGACATATTGGGAAGAACGACGAATGAAGGAGCGACGTTGGGATTTGGAAAGATTTGGTGGAATGATTTGGCTATGAAGGTAATGGTAGATCTCATTGAACCAAGTGGAGTTAGGACCAACAATATCACATACCAACTCTGATTCTGGGATATCAAAAGCTGGTACAAACAACTTTTCTATTAGGAATTCAATTTTGTGATCATTCCCAGGTATCTCTATCATTGAACCAATTGTGGCCATAGCATCAGCAGCTTTATTGTGAAGCCTTGAAATCTGTTCAAATGTGATCTTGTTGAAATATGTTTTAAATGTATCCACTAGTTTCTTGTATGGCTTTAACTTTTCATCCTTTGTCTGATATTCGTTGTTCACTTGCTTGATCACTAGTTGAGAATCCCCATGAACTTGTAAGTCTTTGATATTCCAGGTTATAGCCAATTTCAATCCTTTGATTAGTGCTTCATATTCGGCGATGTTGTTTGTACATGGAAATTGAATGTGAAATGATTTTGGTATATAATCGCCTTGAGGTGTAACAAAGAGTATTCCAACTCCAGAGCCACGTTGAGTATAAGAACCATCAAAATATAATTGCCAAGAGGGAATAGTTTCTATGTTCAAGATTGATTCATCAAGAAATTCAGTTACCATTGGATGATCTGATTCTATAGGTGCTTCAGCCAATTGATCTGCTATTACTTGTCCTTTTATAGCTTTTCTATCAACATACTCAATGTCAAATTCACTAAGCATCATCACCCATTTTGCCATACGTCCAGTCAGGGCTGCTGCTCTAGATAGTAGATATTTGAGAGGATCAATCTTTGATATAAGCTTAGTCTGATGACTCAACATGTAGTGCCTAAGCTTTTGTGATGCAAAGACAACTGCGAGACATGCCTTTTCAATAGGTGAATAATTTACTTCATAGCCCACCAAAGTTCTACTGATATAATAGATTGCTCGTTCTTTACCACTATCATCATTTTGTGCTAACAAAGCCCCTAATGCTGCTGATGTTGTTGAAATGTATAAAATAAGGGGTTTTCCATGAATAGGTGGTGCTAACACAGGAGGAGATCCCAAGTATTCTTTAAGTTTATTAAATGCTTCTTGGCAATTTTGATCCCAAATAAATTGTGTGTTTTTCTTCAACAAGTGAGTAAATGGTTGACATTTGTCAGCAAGCTGAGCAATAAACCTCCGTATGGATTGTAATTTTCCTTGCAAAGATCTAAGTTGTTTTAGATTTTGAGGAGGAGGCATTTCCATTATAGCTTTGACTTTTGCTGGATCAACTTCAATTCCTCTTCTGGAGACAATATAACCTAAGAGTTTTCCAGATGTTACTCCAAATACACACTTCTTAGGATTTAGTCTGACATTGTACTTTTCAAGACGATCAAAAATGTTTTCCAAAACATATAGGTGCCCCTCTGTGGTTTTTGATTTGGCAAGTATGTCATCTACATAATCTTCCATTTGTTTATGAAGCATATCATGAAAGATAACAGTCATTGCTCTTTGATATGTGGCTCCGGCATTTTTTAGACCAAAAGGCATGACAAGCCAACAATATGTTCCCCAGACACAAATGAAAGAAGTTTTATGTTGATCTTCTTCAGCTATTCTAATTTGGTTATAACCAGAAAATTCATCCATCAATGATAACATCTCATGTCCTGCTGTCAGATCCACTATGATATCAATGTTTGGTAACAGAAAATCATCTTTTGGACAAGCTTTGTTGATGTCTCTGAAATCATTACAAACTCTGATGGTTCCATTTGGCTTGGCTACAGGTACAATGTTTGAGATCCACTCAGGATAATCTATCGGTTTGATGAAACCAACCGCCAAGAGCTTTTCTAACTCTGCCTTGACCATTAGAGCAATTTTGGGATGCATCTTTCTCAATTTTTGTTTGACTGGTTTTGTTCCAGGACGGACTGTTAAATGATGTACTATTAGTGATGGATCTAATCCTGGCATATGTGCATAGGACCAAGCAAAATTGATTTCTCATTTTTTGAAGAAAGAATTGAAGTCCCGAGTTTCAAATTTTGATAATGACTTTGCTGCATATGTGATCTTGGGTTCTTCTGTAGTTCCAAGATTCATCTCTTGTGTCTGTTCTATGAGAATAGTGGACTTTTCTTGGTGTGCCCCCACTTTGGGAAGGTTAAATTCCTCATCCTCTGGCGCCTCAGAAAGGTTTTCACCAGTGGATACATCGTTTATTTTTATTTTTGCATCGTCCGAAAGTGCCACAAAGTGGTTTTCACCAGGGGACGTTATTTTGACATTTTCATTTTTTTGACTAAGGAATTTAACAGATTCCCCAAAGTAGGCATCGGAGTGTAGTTCAATAGAGTAACCAATCTTGTGATCTCCGATAGATAGATGAGTATGAAGCCCCAGAAATTCACCAATAGCCTCATCATTTTCAAAGACATCAAGAACAGGAGGTCCATGTTGGTCCCAGTCAATGAGATCTGGATAAACAAGGGATAATGAATGAGAGGAAGTGGACGGGGTGGATGAGGATGATGGTTGATCAAAGGAATAGGTGATGGTATAGATGGAATTATCCTCGAAGACATCGGCGGCCGCTTCAAAAGGATCTAAGAAAGTGTCTCGATTAAAGGACTCAACTGCGGGAAAAGCTTTCGCCACTTCGTCTAAGATAAACTCAACATCGGGTGACTCACGCTTGGTGGATCCAAACCCTAGCCCAGCATGCTTAGGTCGGCGATGAAATTCTAAAGGCTCTAAGATTCCTTGTTGCTGTTGCCCAAGCCGACCATTTGTATAGCCCAACTTTTTAATGATAGGATAACCTCTGTGATATATACTCAATGGTAATTGTCTCTGTTCATCTTCATCACTATAGAGCCATTTAGAGATGTCATCTTCAATGGTTTCTTGACTTAGTTGCCCCCAATATTTGAAGTCTTTCAACTTTGGATGAGCAATCAAGACATGATTAATCGGACGAGGTCGCCCATAGCTCTTAGGTGAAAGAGGAAGTTCATTGATATGAAACAGAGTGTACTCCCCCATGCCTGTAGCACTGATCTTAGCCTTGATCTCCGATCGGGAAGTGGATGGTGTGGATGAAGAAGACGGGGTGAGGGTGGATGGGTCAATGTATTTGGATGATGGTTGGGCAACCTCATTAGTTGGGCAATAATTTTGATGTCGATAAGGACCCTCCAGTCGTCTACAGTATTGAAATGGGCGAGGGTCTGCTTGTATGGTAATCTCACGATCATTAAATGGGAATTTTATGCATTGGTGGTACGTGGAAGGGACGGCTCTCATGGCATGAATCCAAGGACGCCCTAGGAGAATGTTATAGGGGAGATCAAGATCTAAGACCTGACATGTAGTTTCCATTGTAATAGGGCCAACCTTAATTGGGAGTTTAATTGTACCTGCTGATTTTCTTTCTCCGTCATCATAAGCTTTGATCGTAATTTGATATTTCTCATCAATGTTCTCATCAGAGTATCCTAGTTGTTTTATTAATTTGAGGGTACATAAATTCAAAGCTGATCCACCATCTATTAGGACTCGTTTCACGAAATGTTGTTTGACAATAACTTCTAGATGAAGGGCTTTGTTATGGAAATGATCTGGAGAGGAGTTTTCTGGCTCTGTGAAAATGAGGCGAGGAGTGGATGTAAGAGCCCCCACCATAGCTTGGAATTGATCTACATCAATATCACCTGGTACTCGAGATTCTATAAGGGCTTTATCCAAGATTTGTTTGTGTTGGGGGGATATTCTTAAAAGCTCTAGGATTGAGATCTGGGCAGGTGTCTTTTTCAATTGATCCAGAATATTATATTTAGGTACATTATGGGATTACACATGAGGTCTCATGGGGTTATGGGAGGAAATAGGAGGAGGATTTCCCTGAACAGTAATACGACCTCTTTGTGTAGTGACATCACACTCGGGAGTTTGACCTCTAACAGTTATAACATTAACATGAGGATATGAAACTTCAATACGGCCAACTACGCTGTGGTTACTATAGTCATAATGAACTTCATTGTGTGATGTGTTATCAACATTATTGGCTCTATTATTTTTTTGTCCATGTGGAGGAAATGGTTCTTGGTAGGCTTTGAGTTTCTCATTGGGAGACTTATGAGGTATTTGATCTATGTGTATCTCTCCTTGATCAATTAGATCTTGGACATAATGCTTCAGTCTTATGCATGAATTAGTAGCATGTCCATTGACGCGGTGGTATTCACAATATTGATCTTCTCGGAACCAACGGGGTTTCGGTCGACTATCATCATAAGGTTTACTAGCGTCAGGAAGTTCAATCATGTTTGCTTGTTTAAGTTTCTGAAATATGGATTCAAGAGGTTCTGTTAAATCTGAAAATGTGCGTGGTGGTCGCAAACTTGGAAGGGTAAATTTCTTCTGTATATGTGGTGGACGATCTCAAGGTGTATTCTGAGTTGATGAAGAATTGAGGACAAATGGTTTGTTTTGCACATGTTGAACATGTTTTGTATCAGTGATTCCATCATTCACAATGTTCTTGTTTCGATTCCAATATCGGGATTTATCATTGTTTTGGTTATTGGAATCACGATTGTAATTGTCTTTGTAAATTTTGATGAGACCTTTGTTGATAAGAGCCGTTTCAATCATCTTGCCTTTTGTCATGATTTGTTCAAATGAATCAGAGCATTGTACTTGTAAGTGAAAGGCCAGTTCTTGATTAAGATTTTGCACAAAAATTGGAACGAGTTGTTTCTCAGGAATATGACAAGGGAGTCGACTGACAATATGCCTCCATCGTTGTAGAAAAGAAGTAAGGGTTTCCCCTCCTTTTTGTTTGGTGTTATAAAGGTCTTGCATGGAGGTGTCTTGTTCAATGTTGTAGGCAAAATTTTTGACAAATTCTTCTGCTAGTTGTTCAAAAGATGTAATGTTTCCTGGGAGACGTGAGAACCATTCAAGGGCTGAGCCAGCCAAACTTTTAGGAAAAAGTCTCATTAAGTATGTAGGTTCATGTCGAAATTCCATGCATGCGATACATAATTCACGAATATGATCATGAGGGTCACCTTTTCCTTTGTATTTGTCAAATTTTGGTGTTTCAATGTTTGTAGGAAAAGGTACCATGATTAGAGATTTGTCAAATGGATCTGGGCATAGTTCTTCAAATGAGTATTTCTTTTGTCTAGCACCAATCCGATTATCGATGATTCGTTCGATTTCATCTTGAATGGGCGGAGTGGTGATTGATTGATTGTGTAATTGCGTTTGAGGTGATGTTTGAGGGTGATGTTGTGACGATGATTGGGATTGTTGGACTGATTGGAGTCTCAAATTTTGTTGTAGCGATTGGGCAAGCTGTTGTTGTGATTGAGCGAGTTGTTGTTGTAGCTGAAGGATTTGGGGATCAATGGGTTTTGAGGATGAGACATTGGTAGGGTTATAATTTCGTGAAATTGAGGGTATGGAAGTGGATACCGGTTTTGGTTGAGCGTTGATGTGACGGATGTGGATAGAAGAAGTTTGAGGTATGGAAACATGAGTTGCATTGGGAATTAATTGAGATGAGGGAATGTTGGAGGTTTTTGGTATGGAAGATATAGGGCCAGATTGTGAGATCCCTACTGATGAAATGGAAGAGGTTGTGAGAGATGATCCTAATGAAGGAAATGATGAAGATGACTGAATGGGTTGAATTGCGGGGATAGATTGTGAGATTCTTAATGGTGGAATCGATGGGGGTGTAAGTGATGACTGAATAGGTTGGAGCACGGGAGGATAATAGTCAGGAGGTATCCCCAATGTGTAAGTATGTGATGAGATAGACATAGGTGTTGAAAATGATTGATGGGAAGAGAGAGATGGGATTGTAGAAATAGAAGTATCTTGTGGTCCCAAGGTAAAATTTTGTGGTGGTGTGATAGATGAGGTGGATTGGAACACGTTTGACATAGGTGTTGAAAAAGATTGGTGGAGAGAGGAAGTAGCCTGAGCTTTGGCTTTAGCTTTTTCTGCTTTTCTTCGTGCTCTTTCTCTCTCATAAATATCATCAGGGACTCTAGCTCCACAATCATAAATGTATTGCATAAAATAATCAGGATCATGATCCATGGTGAGATGAACAAGTTGCAATGTTTCTGGATCTTGTTGAATCTGAAGTGCAATTGGATTCGTTTCAGCATAGTCATTTGTGGGTTTAGGAGTTTTGGGAGTAACTGGTTGGTCGGATACGTCATCTCGAACATCTACATAAGTTGAAAGGTCTCCAAGTGGATCATTATGAAAATGTGATGATGATCCAGTATCTTGTTGGGAAGGATTGATTTGCTCATGGATGGGCTCTTCTTCGAGGAATCTTAAGGATTGAGGTTGCCAGTTTTGAGGAGTGAAATCCATATTGTTTTTCTTGGCTTGGGCATGGGTAGTAACCATGAAAATAGAAGACAATTGAAATGTTAAAAAGCTCTCAGATGGATATATATGGATGATATGAAAGACTCCAAAAGTGGGGATAAATGATATGGATCAAGATGTAGATATGAATTGTTTGATTTAAGATAGAAATAGAGTCAAAATGGTGACTCAAAGAGACTGGATGGACCTTAGGATTAGATACGGATAAGGGGCTCCTTTAAAACACTCAGGGTGATGATATGCCTAAGGAAGAAAGGAGACCAAAATGCCACCTCTACTCAAAGGAAGACAGGGCTTATTGAGTAGAAAAGATAAGATGACAAAGATACACTAACTTAAGAATGGTCAAGGCCTCTTAAGCAAATGGATCGTTATGGGATTGATTAGGAAAAGGTCTGTCTCTTAATTGGATGTTGATATATGATCAATAGGACAATGGGGGTCTACAAACTAGTGAAAAGAGATTTTGGGAATGGATATGGATGAATGATCAATCGAAAGAGCTTCTTGTGATTTAAAGTGACAAGATTTCACTTGAGGTGTGCCACGAGGATAAAAGATTCTCAATTTTGAAAGTCAAGCTGATGATGTAGGAGACAAGTTATAATGGTGATGATGATTAGATATACACACACAACAATCATATAAGACACACAACTTGATTGGTTGTTTTTTATGACACCTGGATGTTTTGCAAACACTTGTAAACATGCACGATCCTAGGCTAGGAAAGGACAATACTTGTTGAGTTCCCACTTGGTTTTACCCAGCCGCGCCTACTTATGGTGTATAGCTCCAGGAACTTGGGGCACGGGCTCCCCCTTACAGTGCATTCACTTCTCAGGCACACCAAGTTCCAGGTCCTAGGACGCGCAGATCCTGAGGTACCTTACTATCTCTGCCATAAGCCGCGAAAATATGGGACGGCTATCAGAGTTTCCTCCTGTATCAACAAGTAGAGGGTTTTTGGCCACTACACAAAAGGGTTCTAGTGAATATCTGGGGGACCGGCACCTTACGAGCGTCCAGCAAGCCACTAAAGGCTTTGACTAACCCTACTAGGAGTTTTAATATACACAAGGTACACCTCCTTTCGAGCTAGCACTATACGGTAAGCGCTAATACCGGTTAGACTTGGCTTTCGCCTTATCCTCAATTTATATAGCGGGCCGGACGAAAGTCCCGCTTGGGGTCGCAAATGAGTTCTCCTTGCGGATGTGTCTCAAGAGCAGGCCCACTCTAAGGATAACAAAAGCAAGGAAGCACGTTGTTTTTGATCTCCCAGATCGCATGAAACGCAAGGAGAGAGCATACACAACGCCTTTGCCTCACACTTGCATGGAGTTCATTTTAATTCCAAATCCAAATGTGTGGGTGGTTGTACAAAATGTCAAAGAAAATGCTTTTGATTCTCAAGATCACCGAATGGCGCAAGAGAAGAGCATACGCATTCAATGACAAAATTGCAAGCCACAAGACATCGCAAACACTTGTTAATTTTAACCCTTGCTTATGATGTGATCTAATCTATAAAATGAAGACAGAATGTTTCAAGATTAGATTCTTTGACAAGCGGTCCTGCAACACATTGATTAGTAGTTTGAAAAATTTATCTTTGACAGGCGCGTAGCTGCAAGAAAATGTTAGACCAAGACAAAACAATCCTGCAAAAACCCAGACAAAAATATTAGTGCACAACAAGAAGAAAATGTTTGATGTTTTTGAAAATGATTGAATTTTAGAGAATTATACCAGAAAATCAGATATGAATTTGACAAAATGGATTGTATCACGCTGTAGTTCTCTGAATCAGCTTTCCGACGCCTACAAAAACATGAAAATCTGATGACAAATGAAAAAGTTAGGCCTGTTTACACAGAACAGCCTCCGAGGGCTAAAAAATGGCACTCTGGTAATTTGCGAATTCTGTGTTTTTGGCAATTTTATCTCTGGGTCACAAGAAAATGGCTTTCTCTGATTGCAAGTTAAAAAGAAAGTTTCCAAATGTTGGTAAGCACGATTAAAAGGATGTCACTGTTTTAAGGACTTCACTTGACAATTAAAAATATGGTTAAATGTTCACAAACAATTGTAACAGCACTTCCAGCTATATGTCAGAAATAATGACTAGAATGTGTAGTTAAGATCGATCAACCAGCCAACAAACAGGATACCTTTTTCATGCACTGAACAAATCTGCGAACCAGAAGAAAAACAATACGTTATTATTCGATGCACCAAACCCACCAGATAAAAGGAGATCAGATAACAACAGAAAAAAAAAAAAGAACAAGTTTCATAAGTCTTAACTTTACAACAGTTTAAACAGTGCCAACGGCTACCCGCTATGATGCCATAACATTAATAACATTCACAAAAAAATAATAGCATATCAAATAGTTTTCAAAAGACCTTTACTGCGGTTTGAAAGACTTTCTACAATTGAACATATCAACTTATCTCACACCGTGGCTATCATTCTTTTGATGTTCTCCGGCGTGGACCCTTGTGTAGTTTGCAATTTTATACTAGAACTTGCATCCATAGGAGGTTTTAAGAAATACGATGATAGAAACAACTGATACAGCGTGAATCTTTGTCGTCATTATCATCACATGTTTTGCATTGTCACTTCTTTATCAGCTCTCCGTAATGTCATGTAGAACACCAGTGGATTGTGAATAAAGAAAGGAAGAACAGCAAGCCTAAGGACATTCCTCCAATTGTAGAAGTCAAGGATGATACAGATGAACTATAATTGAACCAGTACCCAGGGTAAAAGGAATTCGCAACCAAGCTACAACCAGAACAAGGAAAACACCAAATACTAACACAAGAAACCGTTACTCAAAACGCTGTTAGGGTTAAAGAAACTGCACAAAGACTAGTAAATCCGATAAGCCTTGAATCACATATATGAAACTCAATAGCAAAATGCATACATGGCTGGATAAATCTACAACTAAAATAGGAACGATATTCAAACCAGTGGTACCAGACTAAAAAAATTTGCGAATAAATTCTCACACCTGCAACAACAAACTCAAGCAAAATGCTGGCCAACAAATGATCAGAGGGCTTTTCACGTCGGGTTCACCATTTGTATGCATCAAAATATAAATTTTTATTAAAAAGATTTAAACTATCGTCAAAAACCCTAAATTTATATCAAAATGCACCAACAGAAGATTTAGATAAACACTATTGATAAACAAATTTAAATAGATGTTACCGAAATGTAATGCAAATGTGATTGCTCAGATTTTTGGCATAACTCCAATGTCACAATTGTCGGGGGGAAATGAGAATGAGTTTTTGATTTTTATAAGGTTTGGGTAGTAGTTTGGGTAGTTAAACGGATTTTTGGTTCGGTGAACGGTAAAATGTAGTTAGGGTTATGGTAGGCGTTTTACGGGTTAGGTTAATAATAAATTAAAGTTGTTAGTTTTAATTTATTATTAACGAGAGGTTTTAGGTTCCAAGTTGTAAATAATAAATTAAATTCATTGATTTTAATTTATTATTTATGGGAAAATGGTAAAAATAAAAAGGATTTAATTAATTAATTAAAATTAATTAAATCTTTAGGATTAAGAAAAATTTATGATTTAGGGATCAATTTTTTATGTCTACACATCAAATTCACACTAACATGTTGTAAAATTTTAAAACCTTAATGAATAACTTTATGATATTTAAATAGAAATATGTGAATTAAATATGCACACATTTAACTTATTTAATAGCTTTTAATTTTAACAATTTTTATAATTCATATTAACTGATTATATTTATTTAATTAACCTAAATAATTTTTATTTAATTTCTAATTGATTCCGGGAGCTACTCTTATATCTTCTCCTATCTCAATGAAGTCCAGTCATTGGGAGAGCACTCTACTTAAACATCATCCACTTCAATGGTCAAACAGTCAAAGTAATTTTACACCTCATCCACGACAAAAAATGGTTCAATATTTATCCTATTTTTATTGGTCAATATTAACTTTTTTTTAATTGAAAAAATGTCAAAATACAGGAATAATAAGTGAACAGAACAACATTTACAAACAACAATAACAATATAGCTGTTGGCCAGATAACACAAAAGAGTCGTGAAACAGCACAAACATAACACCGATAGAACTTTTGACAGTTGAAATGAATGATCTTTATAAATAGCCCTGGAAGAGAAAAGTGGGAAGCCCCCGGTTTCGAACAGCCGACCACCCTTGCCTTGCCACTGTATTTTCCAAGTAATGAAGGATTAGATTAGGACGTCTATGGCTGAGGGAGTAAAACATTAAACAATTTCCACTATTTCTCAGTTACGATAAATGATCTGCTTCGTGTAAGACGAACGTCTTTTGCTGTGGGCAGCTGACGCGTCCCAAGGAGAATGATACGTGCTGTGCTAAAGAATTGCCATCACCAGCTGTGTCATGCATTTCTCGCGCTATATAACACACGGCAGACGAAACAAGAGTGAAACAAGAGAAAAAATGGCGTCAGGACAAGACCGAAGTCAATTGGATGCGAAAGCCCGCGAGGGAGAAACTGTTGTGCCCGGAGGCACTGGCGGCAAATCTCTCGACGCACAGGAGCGCCTCGCTGAAGGTTTATCTTAAAACATTCTGCGCTTATATTTATCCAGTTTTGTGTCGGAAGATTTTGAATGATTTTTAAGGGTTTTTAACTTGTGAAGTTCTGTGTTAATGGAAGGTTTTGAAAGAATTTAAGGGTTTTTAACCTGTGAAGTTTTGTGTTGGAAAACTCTGAAAGATTTTAAAAGGTTTTTAACCTGTGAAGTTTTGTGTTTGGAAAATTTTGAAAGATTTTTAAAGGTTTTTAACCTGTGAAGTTTTGTGTTTTGGAAAACTTTAAAGATTTTTAAGGGTTTGGAAAATTTTGAAAGATTTTTAAAGGTTTGTAACCTGTGAAGTTTTGTGTTGGAAAACTTTAAAGATTTTTAAGGGTTTTTAACCTGTGAAGTTTTGTGTTTGGAAAATTTTGAAAGATATTTAAGGGTTTTGAACTTGTGATGTTTTTTTCTAGGGCGAAGCAAAGGCGGGCAGACACGGAAGGAGCAGATTGGGAGCGAAGGGTATCAAGAAATGGGGCGCAAGGGCGGACTCAGCAGTACTGATAAATCTGGCCAAGAGAGGGCGGCTGAAGAAGGCATTCCAGTTGATGAATCCAAATATAAGACATGCTCTTGAGAAAATGCTGTGAATAATAAACATGTATATATACATATAATATATGTATACTTTCTGTGCCTGTTTTGTGCTGTGTATGTTCTTGAGAAGCCAGGCGTACGGATGGACTAGTAATATTATTAGGCCGAAATGTAGATAGTGTATAGGTAGGTGCTGTAGCTTTTAAGTAAACCAAATCCCTCCATCCATTTTGTATTGTATGCCTGTTAAATCTTCATCTATGTTTGCTGTTCTCTTACAGCAATATGTCTGTAACATTTTCCTGAACAGTAATATATAGTGAAATGAAGTTGTTTTTTATCTTGTATAGATTGATTGAAGCTTAGGCAAGAGATTTTAATTTTTGAGAGGATTTTCAGAGTTCTCAAATTTAATTTTTGAGAGGATTTTCAGAGTTCTCAAATTTTAACCAGATATGAATTGTCAGTACAATTCAAGCACTTCATTAATGGCGAGGTCGCAGATGAGAAAACAAACGACATATGAATAAGATAACAGAGAAATTTGGATACAAGTAACTTTATCTGGAATTTCTTTCTGTCTCACCTGAAAAATCTCTTCTGCCAACGTATCAGAAGGGCTATGGAGGACAATCTGACAGAATTTTATGATACAAAATAATTTTATTTGTAATTACTCTTAAAAATATCCTATCCCAACAAAACAAAACAATCTTAACCTCAATATTAGTTATTATTTATCATTAAATAATCCATTAGTCCTTATGTCTATTAACAAATTTAAAAAAAAATCGAAACATCAATAAAAACAATTTTAACCTCATTAATAATTATTTTATAATTTAATTTTCATAAATCCATGTCCATTGCAAATTATTAAAAAAATCAAAACATTTAACATCAATAAATTAATAAATTTATGTTTTATTTTATAATTTTTTTAAATTACAAAATAATTTATTTTTCTATAATTCTATAAATATAAATTATTTATAAATATTAGATGATTTATAGGTGTTATAAATTACAATTTTTTATTTTTATTTTTACCGTAAGTCCCTAATTACATATTATGGGAGTTTTTTAAATTTTGATTTCTAATTTCAATCCATCTATTAGATGGATTATCTTAGTATGACTATTTTAAGATGGATTATTTTATGTATGACTATTTTAGATACAAAATAATCCATCTATTAGATTTTATTTAAATTTTATATAATCATCTAATAATCCATCTATTAGATGTATTATGTTAAGTGTTAAGTATGACTTTTTTTTATAAGATGGATTATTTTAGTATGACAATTAGATACAATTATGTTAAGTATGACTTTTTTTTTTTTAAGGCGCAACCCAGCGCAACCCAATTAGATACAATTATGTTTAAGTATGACTTTTTTTTTAAGGCGCAAATAATTTTGATCTTTTTTTTAAGGCGCAACTCAATCCTGAATAATTTTGATCTTTTTTTTAAGGCACAACCCAATCATGAATAATTTTGATTACAAAATGGCCATCCCTTGCGCCATCACCAAAGTAACAAAAACAATCTAAGGACTCAAAAATTATATCGCAAAACATGCTCCTGAGCCATCAAAACAAGTCTGCCACCCTGAACTATTGTAAGCATCGTGAAGGATCCCCTGATATCGAAAGCCCGTTGGTCAACCAAAACCCTTCAGGAATAGTCCTACTCCCTAAACACCTAATTCCACCAATTGTTGCATTCGACTGGCCCTTGAAAGAAATAAACATCACTTACCCAAAACTTGAAGTCATGAAACCAGTTGATATTGTCATCATGCACCAATCCCACCATCATCTTCGTAAAATAGCAACTCCTGGCTATACCATTAATCTGACCACCCAAAACTTCTAACAGTCTCAAAAAAACTCTGCCCTGAAAGCTCCATAAACCAAACAAGACACCGACAAAATCTCAACACCAAAAAATAGCCCACACCTCCATCTTACTAAATTGGCTCCTGGTAAAAGGCCTCATCCCTCACCCATCGTGCAAATTCATGAACCCAATCCAAGTTATCCCCCTGTTCTAGCCCAGCCATCCTCTTCAAGAAATTGCATCCTCGTCGAGCCCAAAGACGATATCTCACCAGTTCCACCTGGTCTAAATCCAGCAAGAAAGCTTGGTAAAACACCACTGAGCCAGGAATCAACAAAGAAGGGAAATCGTGATGCAGAAGCATCTTGGGTTCTCAAGCTATCCGCATCAATATGTACATATGCAAATTTTTGTTTTCAATTTTGTTGTGTTTTGCAGATGCATTGAAGTTCATTTTGGTAAACCCTAGCACTTTGGAGGGTGTCACTAGTCATCAGTATGACTTTATATGTTCAACGGGACTCTTGGTGGCGTCCCCTCGACAACTCGATGCAAGGTTGTGTATCGTCGGTGGGATCATGTGACGTCAAAGGGACTCTAAATCTAGTCCCCTCAATATCTAATGTTAGGTATGTGTGTAGTGCATAGGCGGGAAAGTCTTTATCAGTGGAGTTGCTCATTTCGACAGGACTCACTCTGCTGTCCCTTCGACAGCCCGATTTAAAGACTTGACTCTCATCGATGGGATAATAGATATCGGCAAGACTTGGAGTTTGGTCTCTTCGATGAGTTGATTTGGCAGTTATTAATGTTGATATGGATACCATGCCACATACTTCTCGATGAGACTTTCTTTCATCGAAGGGAGTTCCTAGGCCGTCTCCTCAATAGCTTGATGAAATGAAGCTAAATACACTATGGTTTGACAGTTCATTTTTGGTCTTTGACAGCTAATCATTGGGAGTTCGTTCGTTGGTGGAAGTTGAAATGAACTATTTTCCTTGGAAAATAGAGGAATGTGACGAAAGGGGAATTGATGTTTAGAACGGTGATTTCTGATCGGATTGGATTGTCCTAAAGGAAGAATTGGGGATAAGGCTATTGATGGAAAAGTCAAATTGGGGTCTCTATGAAATGCCCTGTAATTGAACTTTGAATGTAATATGTACTTTGTTGATTGCAATAAAAGGAGGGTTGTTTTTTGATGAGAGTTGTATTGTAGTGTGATTTGCTACTTGATTGACAACCTGATAAGGTTCTTCAATCTTGACTACGTCAAGTGGTATCAGAGCAGGGTTTGCTCCTAGAGAAAGTGTCAAAGAGATTATGAACTCCTGAAGGGAATTGTTGTGGGTAAGTGAGCAAAGCAAGAAGACCTGCAACTACAGAGGACTTGTGTAAAATGGTACAAAGAGGATGTGGCAGAGGAAGAGGGGTGTGAAGAGATGCAGACCCTGTCTTGATGGAGATGTTGAGGGGAATTACGGCTAGACTGGAAGCTATTGAAACTACACAATGAAGTGGTCATCATGTCGAAGACGTGAGTGACAATGAAGAAGAGCAGGTTGAAGCTAAAAGAGAAGAAAATCAACCTGAACTTGATCAAGGAGAAGAGAGGTTCATTTGAGCCCTAACTAGAATAAATACCAGACCCTATTTTAACCCTCTAGACTATAATGGTAACTTGAAATCAGATGAATTGTTGGATTGGATCACCAAGATGGAAAAGTTCTTTGACTTTGAAGGTACATAAGAAGACAAGAAGGTGAAATATGCCTGTACAAAATTGAAAGGGCATGCATCCCTATGGTGGGATCATTTGTAGACTGATAGACAAAGAAGAGGCAAGGAGATGATAAAGTCATGGGACCGAATGGTAAACAAATTAAAGACGAAATTCATGCCTGCAGACTATCAGATAAATTTGTTTAGAAAATTGCAGAGCTTGAAGCAAAGAGAATCTAGTGTCAAGGAACACATAGAAGAATTTTACCAATTGAGCATTTGAGTAGACCACACAGAGAATGAGATTGAGCAAGTTGCAAGGTATCTAAATGGCTTACGGGTGTCCATACAAGATGAGATTAGATTCTCAGACTCCACAGTGTGGAAGAGGCCTACCAATGTGCATTGGTGGCCGAAGAAAAGTTGAATAAGAAACAACAAAACAGTAACAGGGGTAGAGGCAGAAATGCTCATGGCAGAGGGCAGAGCAGTGGAAGAGGATATTCCACCAAACAAGATGAAGATGGTACCTCTCAGATTCAAGAAACGAGAGGCAGAGGAAACTTCTGAGGAAGAGGAAACTCTGTTCGAGGAAGCGGTAATTTTGGAAGAGGAAGAGGCAGAGGTTTCACTAGTACATGCTACCAATGTGGTGAGATCGAACATAGGTCTTTTGAATGTCTACAAGTTCAAGGTGGAGGTAAAGGAAAAGAGGCCAAAGTTCATGTGGCCCAAGCAGAAGATGAAGTGGTAGAAACTTTGAAGCATGGAGAAGACCCAAAGGATGGGGAGTCTTTGATGATAAGAAAGATTTTGTTAAGTCCTGAGAAGGTAGAAACATAACCAATACAAAGAAGAAATTTGTTCAGGACCAAATGCAAGTCAGGCAACAAGTGTTGTAAAGTAATTGTAGATAGTGGCAACACAAACAACATTGTGTCTGAAGAAATGGTGCGGAAGTTGAAGCTAAAAAGAATGAAGTATCCCAACCCGTACAAGGTCTCATGGTTACAGAAGGAGCACCAATTAGTCGTAAGAGAACAATGCTTGGTTAATTTTTAGATTGGTAATTACAAGGATGAAATACTCTATGATGTAATGCTAATGGATGCCTGTCATATCTTGCTGGGAAGACCGTGGCAATTTGACAAAGAAGTTGTTCATGATGGTAAGAGTAATACATATACCATTAAAAATGATGGACAAAAATTTGTCCTAAATCCTATGAAGGATAAAGATGATGATACAAAAGGTACTTCTAGGGTGTGTTTTGTCTCAGGAAAGATGGTGTTTGGTATGCATTTGTTGCCCAACCATTTCAAAACATGATAGCAGAATAAAAGGAGAGGCTGCCAGTAGAAATTTAGGAATTAGTTGATGAGTATGCTAATATAATGATGAAGGAGTTGCCGAATGGACTGCCACCAATGAGAGAAATTAGCCACTGTATGGATTTGATCCCAAGTGCAAGTTTACCAAACAAGGAACCATATAGGATGACACCTCAAGAGAATAAGGAAATAAATAGACAAGTCTAGGAGCTGTTGGACAAAGGGATGATTAGGGAAAGTCTCAGTCCATGCATTGTACCTACAGTATTAGTGCCTAAGAAGGGAGATGAATGGAGGATGTGTATAGACGCCCGTGCAATCAATAAGATCACCATCAAATATAAATTCCCACAGCCCAGAATGGATGATTTAATAGACTTTGAGTGGAGCAAGGTACTTCACGAAGATTGATTTAAAAAGTGGGTATCATCGAATCAAGATCCGTGAAGGGGATGAGTGGAAGACAACTTTCAAGATGAAGGACAGATTGTATGAGTGGTTGGTCAAGCCATTTGGATTGACAAATGCACCCAGTGCATTCATGAGATTGATGAATCAAGTCCTGAAGCCCTATCTTGGTAAGTTTTTCATAGTTTACCTTGATGATATTTTAATTTTTAGTAAAACAAAAGAGGAACATTTAGAACATATTAGGGTTGTCTTGCAAAGATTGAAAGAAGAAAAACTAATGGTGAATCTGAAAAAGTGCACTTTCATGAAGGAGTTAGTGTATTTGGGATTTTTAGTTTCGGAAGAAGGGTTGAAAATGGACCATGAGAAGGTAAAGGCTATTGTTGAATGGCCATCACCAAGGAGTACTTTTGAAGCCCGTAGCTTTCATGGGTTGGTGATCTTCTATAGGAAGTTCATAAGAAATTTCAATGGGATATGTGCTCCCATTATAGGGATGATGAAGGGAACAAGAAGAGAGTTCAAGTGGACGGTTGCACCAGAGAAAAGTTTTTAGTTGCTGGAGAATAAGGTGACAGAGCAACTGGTATTGGCGTTGCCAGACTTTAGAAACGTTATCCAAGTGGATTGTGACGCAAGTGGAACAACAATAGGAGGAGTTCTCAGCCAAGAGGGAAGACCAATAGCGTATTCTAGTGAAAAATTGAATGAAGCTAAGAGGAAATATTCTGTGTATGACTAGGAGTTCTATGCAATTGTGCAAGCACTCAAAAAGTGGAGGCATTAGTTGCTGCCAAAGGAATTTGTGTTGTATACAGACAATCATGCCCTGCAATTCATAAATAGCCAAGGTAAGCTAAACCAGAGGCATATGAATTGGATTGAGTTTTTACAAAGTTATTCTTTTATGTTAAAACATAGGAGTGGTAAATCCAATCGAGTTGCTGATGCACTGAGTAGGAGAACTTTGTTGTTGAATGAGATGAAAGTGAATGTTGTTGGTTTTTATGCTTTGGGTGAGTTGTATGAACAAGATCTAGATTTCAAAGAGGCATGGAAAGCATGCAAGAATCCAGTAGAATTGGATTGAACTCCATGGTTGGAGTATTTCATTCAAGAGAACCTAATGTTCAAGGGAAAGAAATTATGTATTCCTAGAGGCTCCATGAGGGAGAATCTAATTAGAGAAAAGCATAGTGGCGGATTGGGTGGACATTTTGGAGTAGATAAAATAATAGCTCTGTTGAATGAGAGTTATTATTGGCCAGGAATGAGCATTGATGTCAAGAAAATGGTACAAGGATGCAGAATTTGTTAGCATGCAAAGGGTATGAAGCAAAATACTAGATTGTATTAGCCATTACCGATTCCAAAGAGACCATGGGAACACATTAGCATGGATTTTGTTCTGGGACTGCCACGAACTCAAAGAGGTAATGATTTAGTTTTTGTGGTTGTTGATAGATTTTTGAAAATGGCTCATTTTATTCCATGTCAGAAAACTAGTGATGCTTCCCATATAGAAAATTTGTTTTTCAAAGAAATAGTTCGGTTGCATGGTTTTCCAAAGAGTATCATATCTAATTGGGATACAAATTTTGTTGGCCATTTCTTGTGCACATTGTGGAAGAAATTAGGCACACATTTGGGTTTCAGTTCAGCCTACCATCCACAAACAGATGGTTAGACTGGAGTTGTGAACAAGAGTTTGGGAAATCTCCTTCGATGTTTGATTGGAGACAAACCAAAATAGTGGGATTTGCTATTGCCACAGGTAGAGTTTGCCTATAACAATTTAGTTGACAGGAGTATTGGGAAAATTCCATTCAATGTGGTGTATGGTTTCAGCCCTAGGGGCATAGATGAACTCAAAGATAGTGCAAACCTGGTGAGAACAAGTGCTATGGCAGAGGATTTTGCAAAGTATATCAGATATTTGCATCAAGAGGTGAAAGAAAAGTTAGAGAAGAGTACAACAAAATACAAAGAATCTGCTGACCGTCACAAGAGATACAAGGAATTTCAAGTTGGGGAACTGGTCTGGGTTCATTCGAGAAAGGAAAGGTTTCCACAGGGAACCTATAATAAATTAAAATGGAAGAAAATAGGTCCTTACTGAATCCTACACAAGTTTTCAGCCAATGCTTATGAAGTTGAACTTCCAGAGCATGTAGATATATCTCCTATCTTCAATGTAAGTGATTTGTACACACATTTTGAAGAGACAAGTACTCAACCACATTTGCCTACAAATATCATGGATAATACAGATTGGATGAATCAACTACCTGAGAAGAAAATTGAAGAAGTAGATGAGATCATTGATTCCAGGATTGCAAAGAAAACACATGGTAAAGAGTACATGGAGTACCTGGTTCACTGGAAGGGAAAATCGGTGGATGAAGCCTCTTGGTTGAAGGCACATGAGTTGGCTCAGTTTGGAATGTCGATTCTAGATTGGCCTAAATGTTCCTGAGTCTCCACTCATGGAACATTTCTCCTTCTCGGGGTGTTTGATGCAAGAGCATCTCGGGTTCTCAAGCTATCCACATCAATATGTACATATGCAAATTTTTGTTTTCAATTTTGTTGTGTTTAGCAGATGCATTGAGGTTCATTTTGGTAAACCCTAGCCCTTTAGAGGGTGTCACTCTTCATCAGTATGACTTTATATGTTCAATGAGACTCTTGGTGGCGTCCCCTCGACAACCTGATGCAAGGTTGTGTATCGTCGGTGGGATCATGTGACGTCGAAGAGACTCTAAATCTAATCCCCTCGATATCCGATGTTAGGTATGTATGCAGTGCATAGGCGAGAAAGTCTTTATCTATGGAGTTGGTCATTTCAGCAGGACTCGCTCAGTTGTCCCTTTGACAGCCTGATTTAAAGCCTTGATTCTCATCGACGAGAGAATGGATATCGACAAGACTTGGAGTTTGGTCTCTTCGACGAGCCAATCTGGCATTTATTAATGTTGCTATCGATACTGTGCCACATAATTCTTGATTAGACTTTCTTTCATCGAAGGGAGTTCTTAGGTCATCTCCTCGATAGCTTGATGAAATGAAGTTGAATACATTGCAGTTCGATAGTTCATTTTTGGTCTTCGACAGTTAATCATTGGGAGTCCATTCGTCGGTGGAAGTTGAAACGAACTATTTTCCTTAGAAAATAGAGGAATGTGACAAAAGGGGAAGTGATGTTTAGAACGATGATTTCTGATCGGATTGGACTGTCCTGAAGGAAGAATTGGGGATAAGGTTATTGATGGAAAAGTCAAATTGGGGTCTCTATGAAATGCCCTGTGATTGAACTTTGAATGTAATATGTACTTTGTTGATTACAATAAAAGGAGGGTTATTTTCTATTGAGAGTTGTTGTATTGTAGTGTGATTTGCTCCTTGATTGATAGCCTGATAAGGCTCTTCAATATCGACTGCATCAGATCATGAGGACACGAAATCCCTTGTTTTGCAAACACCACTATTTCCATGTCATTTCCTAGGAAGTCCTTCACCATTATCTTGCATAGAGCCAGAGCCATAGTTTTGTCCTCCTTGAGATCCAAAAGTGAAGCAAGGAAATGGGAAGATATCTCTGAGTTTACCCTGTAGCGGTTAATCAAACATATGAATTTTCTTCCTAGAATCATTCTAATCGCCTCCATAGACAATGTTGTGGGATTTTCAAAGATAGCAGCTAACCTTTGGTCAGAGATATGCCCTAGGAAGGCCATATGGCGCTTAGAGCTCATCAAGCAAATTGGAGTCTCCATTGAGCCAAAGGAAAAGTTCTCTGTAATCTCCCATTCATCTCTTCCTTAAAAAACCTCGACACACGAACTAAATTTAAGAGCATTAAATCCACAATTCCCATTGGTGTCCTCTCAAGCCAAGCTTATTACTACACTCATGTGATTTTAATTCATTCTGCCTTTGATGCTAAATGAAAAGATTTCAGGCTCCCTTTGAAATCCCTAAAGATGCTTTACAATCAATTATCAATCAAATATGTCTAGACCTTTAATGAAAGTATTTGAAGGCAATAAAATCAAAAACTACCCTTAAACTGACCCCCCTATCAACTCCTGAGCACCTGTTAGCTGAAATTTACTCCCATCAAACATTAAGTTTGCAAGCTTATCAGCCTCCCTATTAACCTCCCTATAGACATGATTTAATGTGAAATCCTCAAAGGAATTTAAATATTCTAACATTTTATCCACCATGGCTTTGAGCTTCCAATTTGGAGTCAAGCCCAATCTCACTGCATTGATCACCACCGCCGAATCACCCTCAATCTCAAGTTTGACCACCCCTAACTCTTTGCAAAATTTTAACCCAAGCAATAATGCATTGAACTCAACTTCATTGTTGGTTCCTTTGGGAAGGTGTTTATCCAAGCTTCCCTTCACTGACCCATCCCATCCCCTAACAATGTAACCAGTTCTAGAAACCCCTGGGTTCCCCCAAGAAGCACCATCAAAATTTAATTTTAACCAACTGACCTAAGGAGGAGCCTAGACATCCTTGGCTCTTCACTCATCTACTACATGACCCCCAATTCCCACAAAAGGAGGGATCTTCAAACCCTACCACCGAAACCTCATCTTTCCATCCCATTCTAGGAACTTAATGTTTTTGTTTTTGTGAAGATGGGATATGTTATTGATCACCTCCACTATGAATGCCTCTATCTTATTCAAGAGTGAGGGCAGAGACATCTACTTATCTTGAAAGAGCCTCTGGTTTCTTTCTTTCCAAATCTCCCAAATTAGAATAGAAGGGAAAGCATACCAAATACTTACATATAGAGTGCATTCCTATATAAGATTGGCCAGGACTTAAAGAGAATATCTATATCTTTTGGAAGAGTCGTAACCCAACCTAATTTAGCACATAACCACCTCCAACAAGCTTGGGAAAAGGGACAACCTAAGAGTAAATGGTCAACCGATTCTTCTACATCCATACAGAGAACACATCTTGAGGGTCCATGGAAACCCATCTTCTTGAATCTCTCTACAGTCATGATTTTTCCTGTAGAGCTACCCATGCGAAAACTCTTGCTTTGGGAAGACACAATTTACTCCAACAAAAATTACAAGGAATCTCTGAGCTTGCCTGTTGCAACACCTTCTCAATCATCCTATAACCATCCTTCACATTATACTACCCATCCTTTGAACCATTCCAAACCAATTCATCCCTTCCTCTATGAAAAAAGATTTTCCTTGTAGCCAAGGCCTCCCTAACCTCTGTCACTTCTACATCAGGGAGATTCAAAGAATCCATAGACCTCCACGACCAACCCAAAAAACTATCCTCTTCAAAACCCACATAATCCCTCACACAACTACACCAGATCTGTTTGAGGAGAGATTTGGTGTTTTCTACTCTCACCTCCCTATCTAAGCAAGGATAGCCTCCCCAAGTGTCTTCCCAAAACAATGCCTCTTTCCCTTCATGGAGATCCCAAGTTAAATGATCCAAAATTACAGGCCTACATTTCATCATGAAATTCCAAATCCTAGATCCTACCAGAGGGTTTGATGTCTTGAGCACACTAAGCTGCTCTAGCCCATCCAAATATATGTTGTGCAAAATCCTAGCCCATTTCAGGTGAGGGGACCTAAACATTCTCCAAACCAATTTTGCTCCTAAGGCTTTGTTCTACCAAAGTTGCTTTCTCAAGCCCACACCCCCTCCTTCCTAGATCGACACACCTTATCCCAGGAGACAAGAGCTATCTTCTTTTCCTCTAAAGTCCCTTGCCAAAAAAACCTTCTCATTTTCTGAATAAGGTCTTGATTTGTAGTTGTTGGCAATGACAGACAAGACAACAAATAAATTGGTATCATTGAAATCACTGCTTTGAGCATTGTGATTCTACTAGCCCAAGAAAGCTATTTCCCCCTCCATGAAGACAACATCTTATTGATTCTTTCCTCCAAAGGATCCCAAAGTTTCCTCGATCTCAATCCTTTTTCCAAAGGCAAGCCCAAATAAGTGCATGGCAAATGTCTTACTCTAAAATTCAATATTCTTTGAATTTCCCCTTCCTTTCTAGGGGGAGTGAATAAAAAGAAAACTTTTGATTTCTCTTTACTCACCTCTTGACCTGAAGCCCTGGTATACATCTTCATGATTCTCTGGAACTGAATAGCCTCTTTCCTCTTAGCTGCTCCAAAAAGCATCATGTCATTGGCAAATTGTTGATGAGTGACAACTGGAACCTGACTTGTAACCTTTATCCCTTCCACCAGACCACTCGCTTGATCTCTACTAATTTCCCTACATAAGGCTTCTACCATCACAATAAATAAGAAAGGGGAGAGGGGGTCCCCCTATCTAAGTCCCCTAGATGCCTCAAAGAATCCTTTCGAAGAACCATTTATGAGGACCGAATATCTAGGGCTTGAAATGCATGCAAAAACCCAATCCAACCATTGCTTGTTAAAATCAAATTCCTCAAGAACCTTAATCAAAAACCTCCAATACACCCTATCATAAGCTTTTTTTATATCCAATTTGATGAACATACTAGAGGACCTCTTATAATGGACTGCATGAATGGTCTTGTGCACTATAATAACCCCATCCATAATGGATCTCCCCAACACAAACCCTATTTGTTCATCTGATATGATCTCCAGAAGAATGCTTTTCAACCTATTTGCCATTGCCTTTGCCATTATTTTATAAATGGTGTTACAAAGAGAGATTGGGAGGAAGTCTTCTAATGCTACTTCCCCTTCTTCTTTTGGGATCAACACAATAAAGGTGTTATTTACCTCCCTCAAAAACCTTCCTGCATTTCAAGCCACTTCTATTGCTTCTGTCAGCTCTTTTCCCACTACAACCCAACAACTTTGAAAGAATCCTACTGGGAACCCATCCGGTCTCGAGGCCTTATCTGGATGCAGTTGTTTAAGGGCTGCCTCAATTTCTTCCAAAGCAAATCTTTTATTGAGCATGATATTATGCTCCTCCTTCACCAATTTTGGGATGTTCTATAAAAGATAATTATGTGCAATCAGATCTGAACCCTCCAAGTTATTCAAGAGCTATGAGAAAAAAGACACTGTCTGTTTGACTATAGCCTCTGGTTCTTCACTGAAGGAACCATCCACCAACCTAATTTTGGTGATCCTGTTCACATCTCTTTGTTATTTCGTTGCATTGTGAAAAAGATGGATTATTTTAATCTGAATATTAGATACAAAATAATTTTTATAAAATAATTTTACTTAATCATGTAATAACTTCAGGATAATAACACACCCTTAGAATGAAATTAGTTAAATATAATAAAATTTTAAATATTAGTAGATTGCGAGTGTAAATAAGTGTGTATCAAAATATTGAAATTAATTGAAAATAATAAATTAGGGAGTCTTTTTTTAGTCAAGCAATAAAATTATTAGAACCAAATTAATTAAATATAATAAACTATGGGAGTCTCTTTTTTATTACTTTATTTTAAATATTAGTAGTTTTTTAGGGTAAATGAATGTGTATCAATTAAATATAATAAACTAGAGAGTCTAAGAAAATTTTAAATATTAGAAGATTTTGAGGGTAAATGAATGTGTATCAAAATATTGAAATTAATTTTTTTTTACTGGTTAAATACATTAGGGGATGTTCCCTATATTGAGATTTAACCATTAATAGTGTTTGATTCATTAATCATCTCCATCTTCAGAGTAAACATGTATATACTAAACCTTGGAATATTATATCATCTCCATTTTGGGAGTAAACTAGGTATATACATTATATCAACTGTTATTTATTAACATATTAACATATCTATCTCCTATGTCCAAAGAAATATTATAACTAACTAACTGAATATCCTATTGTAAACCCCTAACTAGCACCCAGTCACCTTTAGCCACCTCTACATCCGTGTTCACAAATCTTTGCACCTAATCTCCATTGTCCTCCTACAATCCAAGAACCTATTTCAAAAACCCTAATCTCCATTGTCCTCCTGCAATCCAAGAACCTATTTCAAAAACCCCACTGCTTTATCACCTTTTGCCTCCTAGCTAGGAATGCTCCCTTCCTGTTTGAGATGACAAATGGGTGTCACACAATCATGTCTTTGTTGTGATTTAACCTACGAAAGGCCTCTGGTTGCCGTATCTTGTTGGAGCCAACACCTCGTCCAACCCTCCCAATAAAATCTTCTTGATGAAGGCCTTTGATATAACAACTACGTCCTCCTTTAATTCACCAAAATTCAAAAGTGATGTTACAAACATAGAGGAGACATCTGTGTTTACCCTGTATCTATGATCTGCCATTAAAAAATCATCACCTAAAATCCACTAAAATGCTAACAGAAGGATTCCATTCTTTGTTTTTAAAATGCTTTGAAGCCTTTTCTCTGACACCAATCCAAGGAAGGCCATTTGTCGTTGAGGGTAAGTGAGCCTTGTTGGAGTGTCCATTCTTCTCTGCCAAACCCAAATAATTGAACCAATGAATATAACATTTGAAAATAACAAAATTTACAACTCTCTAAATGCATCCTACACTATTATGTGATACATTGGTAAAGGACTAATATATCAATTTCACCATAATTCCTTTGCCACCCTACATCCTTGTTTTAGGTGTCAATTGATCCGAACCATCTTTTACAATAAATGTCATAATCATCCCAATGCCATTCACATAGAATTAACCATCAGAAGTCACATTAAAACTATGATCTCCTCTTTCATATTAACTGCTAAGTTAGCTAACTCATCCACCTCTAAGTTAGCTTCTCAAAACACATGGTTTAGAGTGTGATCCTCAAAATTGCCCAACAATTCCAGGATTTCATCAAAAAATGAATGAAACTTGCAATAAAGAACCTTTTTGTTCTGACAACATTTATAACAATAGAGGAGTCTCCTATTTCCAATTTTTGAATACCCAAACTTATACTTGCTTGGAGACCTAGTATTAAGGCATAAAATTTGACCAAGTTGTTAGTTCCATTACTCAACCTCTTTGACATTTTACATATCACCTTTGCCTCCCAATATTTCACTATACATCCTGCCCCTGAAGGACCTAGGTTGCACTTTGAGGCATCATCAAAATTCAATTTAAACCAACCCACCTCAGGGTCAATCCATTTAGTTTCTATATGCATCCGACGAGACTTATCTCCCCCACCCTCATTAACGGGGTGAACTTGGAGACCCTGCCAATTCTTCCTCGTCTAGTTGTCCCAGGTAGTAAATACTCTGTCTTTTGGTGAAGACATTTCATTCCTATTGTCTACCACCTCCATAATAGCATCTTCCACTTTATTTTTAAATGAAAATAGGACCATCTCCTTCTCCTAAAATATTCTTCTGTTTCATTCTTTCCACAACTCCCATAGAATTATTGAAGGGCTGATAATCCATAAACTATTATATGTGCATTTCCTCATTAACAATGGCCATGCTTTAAACAAGCTAGAAATGTCCTTTGGGAGGTTATCACTCTAACCCAACTTGGCGCATAACCATACCCAACATTCTTGGGCAAACTGACACCCAAGCATCAAATGATCAACTATTTACTCTGATGCTTTGCATAGAGGACACCAAGGACCTTCATAACCTAGTTTTTTGAATTTTTCTACTGTCAGAATTTTCTTTTGTAGAGCCACCCAAGAAAATACTCTGGCCTTCGGAAGACAAAGTTTTTTCCAACATAGATGAGTGGGTATCTCTTTTTGTTCTAAAATATCTATTGCTACCAAATATCCAACCTTTGTTGAAGATTCTCCTATAGAAGTGCAATTCCATCTAATGTAATCCTCCCCATGTGTCAGACTTATACTTCTTGCTGAGAGAATATTACCCAGACTGCAAGCTTCATTTTAGGATATATCTACCACTATCATATTTCTGCACTCCCAAATTGAAATCCCTTTGACCTCTTTTTTGAACAGGTAATCTGCCACATATCTTCCCCACCAAGTGGAAAACCTCTCCATGAATCCTCCCAAAATAAAGATTTACTACCATTCCTCACTTCCCATGTGAGATGTTCTATAAGAATTGGTCTACACAAGAGCATAAAATTCCATAGACCAGATCCCTTGGGTGGATATTGAATAGTTAGGATTCTCGATTTTTCTTCATTATCTACATATTTATTTTGCAAAATCTTTGCCCATTTCATATTTGATTTGGCAAAAACATTCCATATTAATTTAGCTCCCAGAGCTTTATTTTGAGACAACTAATCCCTAAGGCCAACTCCACCTTCCTTTTTAGTGTTACATACCGAATCCCATGCTATTAGTGGGATCTTTTTTATCATCTGAGGAACCCTGCCAAAAAAACTTTCACATCTTTTGATTTAACTTGTTATTAATCCCGACAGGGAGTTTTAGAAGAGACATAAGAAAAATTGGAATTGCAGAAATTATAGCTTTCAACATGATAATCCTCCCAGTCTATGACAACCATCTTCATTTCCATGAGGACATTTTGTTTGAACACTGATCTAAAAGTGGATCCCAAAGCTTAGGATTATATCAACCCTAAAAGAGGGGAAAGCCTAAATACTTACTTGGTAATGTCCCCTTTTTGAACTATAATATTTTAAGGATATCCTTCTACTTTTTAAACTTCGTAAAAAAGAAATATACCTTAGATTTGTTGGCATTAACCTCTTGTGCCAAGGCACTAGCATAGGATTCCAGGATCTTCTTTATCAAGATTGCTTCCCTCCTTCTTGAAGAGCCATATAACATTGTATAATCAGCGAACTTCTAATGAGTCAACACTAGAACATTCCTGGTTACCAATATAGCCTCCCAATTACCTCTATTCACCTCTATTTGAATCACCCTTTCGAGTGCCTCTACCATAATAATAAAAAGGAAAGGGAAAATCAGGTCTGCCCATATCAATCCCCTAGAATATTCAAAGAATCCATATGGACTTCCATTGATTATTACCGAGAAATGCGAGCTAGAAATAAGGCTAAAGACCAATTTTAACCATAGTGAATTAAAACCAAAGGCCTCCAAAAATTTCATCAAGAAGCACCAATCAACTCTATCATAGGCTTTTTATATCATGTTTGATCATCATACTACTCCTTTTAGCAGATACAACTGAATGAATAGCTTCCTGGGCCAAAATAGCCCCATCCAAAATTGATCTCCTAAGACAAAACCACTCTGCTTCACCGCTATAATTTCTAGCAAAATAATTTTCAACCTATTCGCTAAATCTTTTGAGGTGATTTTATATATAGTATTACATAGAGAAATAGGTCAAAAATCCTCAAAAGAGAGGGTTGGATCCTTCTTAGGTATAAGTACTAAAAAGGTATTATTTGAATCTCTTAACATATTTCCTTTCTTTTTGGATTCCTTCATTGCTTCGTATACTTCCTTACTAATTATGTGTCAACATTTCTAAAAGAAGCTTGCTGGAAAACCATCGAGTCCCAGAGCTTTATCCAGATTTAATTGCATTACAACCACTCTTATTTCTTCCTCTACGAAGGCTCTAATCAACATAAAATTTTGGTTCTCTTTCACCATTCTGGGAATGCATTTTAGCATTTGGTTTTGGAAATTGAGATCCAACCCGTCCCAATTATTCAAAAGTTGCTTAAAAAATCTATAGTCACTTCCTTTATTAAAGACTCATCTATCTGCTAGAGAACCATCTATCTTTTTGATCTTTGAGATTTTGTTTTTGATCCTTCTTACTCTGGTGGAGAAGAATTTTAAGTTTCTATCTCCTTCCTTTAACCAAACTTCACGTGATTTCTACCTCCAAAATATTTCCTCCCTTAAAAGGATCTTTGAATATCCACTCAGAAATTATTTCTCCTTCAGAATCTATTTTGGTCCATTCCCTTTGTGAGAACTTCCTCATTCAACTCTTCCATTTCTTTTTCAATCCTTTTTTCTCCTCAAAAATATCCTTGAAAATTTCCCTGTTCCATGTCTTCAATTTTTTGTTAATAAACTTTAACTTACAAAAGAATGAGAACATCTTTGAGCCTTTTTGAACCTTAAACTCCCACCATTCCTTAATTTTGGAAAGAAAATGTGGATCTCTAAACCACATATTTTCAAATATAAATGGACTTCTTTCTGGTTTCTGATCATACAACAAATCTAACTAGATTGGGAAGTGGTCCAAACCAAAACATGGAATCAAACTACATTCACAAGTTCTTTGGAATGTGCCCCAATATCCATGCCATAAGAACCTATCTAATTTCTTTGATATATTACTGAAACCAAGACAATGATTGGTCCAAGTAAATTTCCCATTCTTGAGGCATATGTCAAACAAGTCAGGCTTGATTACAAAGTCTACAAAGTCAATTTGTGACTGAATTTTTTTTAACCCCCCCCATCTTTTCCTCATTTGACAAAATAGCTTGTTAAAATCCTTGCCAAGGATGATATGGAGATCCGGAAAGGATGTTAATAAAATTTCCAACTCCATCCAAACCATCTTCTTCATTGTACATATTGTGGGCCCATACACATTTATCAAAACAAACTGCCAACTTGAAGTAAGGCAATTATTTTTTCTTACCAACCAAAATCTAGAACTACCCACTAAATCCACTGCGACAGTCTTTGGGCGCCAGAAGGTTGCAGTCCCTCCCAAAGCGCAATCTAAATGCACAAATAAACTATGGATTTTTTTTAATTTTTATTCTTGTAAAAATAATTTAATTTTAAGATACAAAATTATTTTACAAATTTTCAAATCTATTAAATGTATTATTTTAGTATGACTATTTAATGTATTTTAAATATAAAATAATTTTAGAATGACTGTTTAAGATATTAGATAAGAATAATTTTATTTAATCATGTAATAACGTTATTTTTTTGTAGGATTTCACTCAAAAGCCACCCAAGAATACAAATGAATGAAGTAAAGCAAAGCTAGAAATAAAAAATGAGCAAGAATAAAATAATTTTATTATTTAGAATGACTTTCAGATATTCTAGATAAGAATAATTTTATTTAACCATGTAATAACTTTATTTTTTGTAAGATTTCATTGAAAAGCCATCCAAGAATGCAAATGAATGAAGGAAAGCAAAGCCAGAAATAAAAATGAGCAAGAATAAACTAATTTTATTATTTTAGAATGACTATTTAAGATATTCTAGATAATTATAATTTTATTTAATAATGTAATAACTTCATTTTTTGTAAGATTTCGTTGAAAAGCCACCCAAGAATGTAAATGAATGAAGGAAAGTAAAGCTAGAAATCAAAATGAACAAGAATAAACTGTATTCTACTCAAGAGAATGCAAAGCATACAATGGAATGAGATTGCTCTTATGAGAGCAATGGGTTTGTACATATAGGATTTACCTACTCAAGAGACTAAAAACACTATTTTTTTGGAATAAAGTGAAAACGTACCCAAGTAAACTTAAGCTAGTGTGATGAGATCTAAAGTGGAGAACTAGCTAGGAAATAGACTAGATAGCTAAATAACCCTTTTCACACTAACACCCCCCCTTAAGTGCAACTTAGGGGGAAATGTAGAGAAAGATACAAAGATGGGTCTTGGCAACTAGGCCTGATGAGGTATCCATGTACAAAAGATCCTCTCAAATAGAAAAGGAGAAAACCCAATGGGAAAAAACTCCCCCCAAAAGAGGATGAACCCTAGAATAGAGAGAGAAAATAGAAGGACTAAGAAGCCTCCCCTTAATGTAGAATGACCTACATTGGTGGTAGATGCCTGACATAGGATGAAAAAGATTATCCAAGATCACTAAACAATATTCCTCCCCTTAGGAAGAAAGAAAACCAAGGATGTATGCAAAATATCTTCCCATTCTTGAAAGGAATATGAGGGAAGAAAGCTTAAGATGCAGGAAATCTCTCAAAATTGCCCATGTGTCTCCATGTTGATGCTGAAAGATACCACAACCAAATCAAAAGTCTCAGGCCTAATTGATGAAAGTGACAAACCAAAACCAAGTGGAAACTAAAATAGAATAGAATCCAAAGATGAAGATATATCCTCCAAAGATAAGGATGGATCCTCCAAATGCTGCTCAAAGATCTCTAAGCCAATGCTAGATTGTGAAAAATGTTGATATGATGGATCTGGTACCATAAAATATGTTGGTACTTCTACAGAGGGTGTCAACTGTAGGAGTATAAACAACACTAAGAGGGGGGGTGAATCAGTGTTGTATTTAAAACAAGATTTTAAATCTTATCAAAACTTGACAAATAACTTTATCAAAGAGATGAATTTAAAACTAAATGTTCAATCATGAATTAACACAAGACATGAGACCAAGACACAAAAGATTATACGAGAGGAAAACCCTCCTGGGGTAGAAAAACCTCTCAAAAATGCCTCACTGACTTATGTATGAAAACATCACCATTTACAAAGTCTCACTGACTTATGAATAGGTCTCACTAACCATACAAAGCCTCACTAGCATAAATGTGAACACAAGAAATAAATTTTATTTTAGGGGATTACCCTAATTCTCTGCAACACATTACACTTCACAACCTTATATCTCCTTTTGTCTACAACCAACACATATTTCAAATACAACCTTCTCAGATACAAAATCATGATTCTTTTATCATTTATGTTGAAGTCTCTGAACTTGCAAGATACTTGTTATCAAAAATTTTGTCTCCTTGACATGGATCACATTGTCAAACAATCTGTCTTCCTATAACCTCTTTTTCTATATATAAAGGAATATATTTTACATCTCTATTCTTGAAACGTATACAAAATGTATATTCTTCAAACCCTCTTATACACAGAAAATCTCATTTCAATTTGTGCCATTTAAAACCACAATCATACACCCTCATTTTCACCACCTGCATATATATTAGATTTCAAACATTAAGGCCTTTGATCTTCCATCATCTTCAAACATCCATTCTCCTGCAAGAAAAATAAATTGATCTTTCATAATCCTCTCTTCTCTGCATCTTCAACAACTCTTCAATAATCTGTAAAAATAATCTCATTCACAATGTTATTAAGATGAAATAATCTTTCATCTTCCTCTTCTCTGTACATTCACTTTCACCTTCAATCTCTTCAATCTTTGCATGATCCTTCATATTCCCATATATAAATATTAACCTTTCATATGCTTTTTGTTGCTCACAAATTTATAAGAGGTGATCGCTTGGAAAGGTAAGAGGATATGAAGGGGCCAGTGAAAAGATGGTCTTAAACCCCTTTAGAAGGTAATCTTTAGTGATATTACCTGTGAGTGCAGGTCAATCACAAATTAAAACAAAAAAATGCATGATGTATATGACGAGCATATGTGAGGTGTTAGATCTTTTAAGACACCACATTAATATCAACACCTTTATAAATATTTTTATTGTGAACTTATTTCTTTGGAATATGACTCCCCTTGTTATTGAACACCTTTGTTAAGAATATTTAATCTCTGCCACTGTAGTCTGCAAGCACCTCTTTTACTCCTTCATAATTGAGCATCCTATTCAACCTTCTATAATAACTTGACATGTGATCATGAACATACTATCAACATGAAGAGATCCTGAAGACTAACTGAGACATGATAATCAGCACACTAAATTAAGGCATGAAGCAACATATCAATTTTGAGTATCATGTCAACTCCCTTCAAGTCAATAATTATGAGCATCACAACATGAAGCATGATGAATGAACTGAAGCATGTCATGAAGCAACATCATATCCAATCCATTATCAAACCAGCTGACACAATCAATGATAATACAACTCTTATGAAACATGAGAGATGACAAATTCAAACAACTCCCGAAATGAGAAATCAAACCTTCTTCACATCCTTCATATGAACTGATGACATCACCTGACCATTGATATCACATGTCGCATTGTCATCACCCTAAATTCACTTTAACCATGAAGATCATGATGAACTCTTAAAACATCTTGCCATATGAAGACAAACATCAACTCCATGTATGATTTAACTTTCACTATGATCTACTTGCATCATCAACTCAACACCTTTTTGACATCAATGACAATCAATCTCCATCAATCTCCCCCTTTGTCATTGATGGAAAAACTACATGATGCATTTTCTCCCTCTCCCCCTTTTTGACATTTGATGACAAAGGCTAAAAACTATTTGCTCCCCCTATGATGAAGTGCACTAACAAATCTTTGATACCACTAATCTCTATCGAAAGATTGAAGGCACTGATCACTTTTGCAATTTGTTATCCTAAACTTATCCTGAAAGATTTGTCCTTGTACATCTGCATATTGAACAACTTTTCAACTTGAGAGAAACAAAACACCATGACACACACATAAGAAGACATACATCCTGAAACACAGGACCTGAGAGCAACATCATGTGAGGCACATCAGACAAAGCACCAAACCACTGTTATAAACCGCGCATAGATTGTACCATTCTCTCAGCACAATACCACTTCTTGTCACAAACACTAGTATGAAGATGAAGATGAAAAACTGACATATCTATGCTATTAAATACAAACTCCTAATGACATCACTTGTGGTTGCAAAACAAATTTCTCATGACAAAAAAATCTTTCACAATCATCAACCTTGACCTAAATGGCACATCTCCAAGATCTCCCAAAGCATAAAGTATGATGTATGATTATGAAGGCATAAAATTGACTCCTTTGATAAGAGTCATATGAACTTGAACTCCATGCAAAGATATCATAATCACATCAACATTTATAATGAACAATAATGTAGACTCAACAAGCAAAAATCATGAAGACTACTCATCATAGTATTCACAACTCATGATGACATGATGACCACTCTTGAGAAGACCTTGCCAAGACTTCCATGATAGTGACAACAAGATGGACAATCAATCTGCAACAACCTACAACCAATCTACTCTTGCACACACTTCTTGACATGATAAAGAATGAAGACCATCTTGATTGAGACCATCCTCCTGTTCCTGTTAATCATCATTCAAATCAGCCCATCAAGTCTGCACATCAACAAATTCTTTGTGCATTGAATCCCTAAACATTTTATCAACATGAACCACTGATCACTTGTATCATTGTCACACACTGAAGATCAACATAATTATCAACACAATTAAGAACTTAATTTCATAAGACTGGTATGAATAGTATCTTAGTCAACATTATCAGGCAAGAATCCAATAGCATGATAAACAAAACAAGATCATCATATTGACAAGCACCAAATAATTTCCTTCTGAAACTTCTTGGGGATAATTGATAGAACATTGACAACTCCCCCTAACTTCATGCCATCTGTTATGCAATTGATGATGTGACTTGTGCAAAATGCACAAGTTTAGGATCCGTCTTCTTTTGACTTTGTTTCTGCTTCCAAACTTTGATAGGTTCTTCCTTCCTCCAAACTTTTTCAGCCTCTTTCCTTTTCCAACTGTTCACACCAGGTGATACTTTTCTGCAACTATGTGCTTTGTGACCAAGAGAGTTGTACAAATAACAAACTATATTGTAATCATAATCAAATGACTGATAATACCTTTTTGACATCCTTTGAGCACTTATGTTATGATTCCATGCAGGATCATATCTTCTATGCATTTTATAGTTTCTTTGTATGTGACCAACATTATTGCACTTGTAACACACTGGATCAACATTAAATTGATTTCTTCTGCAATCAATTGCTTTGTGTCCAAAATGATTATAGATATTTAACAATAACCATTAAATGAATAATTATACTTGTACATATAAGCTTGTCTTGCTGGAGTAGCCCTTCTTGAATTTCTCTTTTGATTGTTCATTTTTACAAACTCATCTTTGGTTTTTATTTCAGCTTTAATCTTCTTTTTGCCTTCAGGAGAAGCAACATGATAGTCCAAATCTATCTTCTTTCTTGGAGTTTCCTTTTCATAACCAAGTCCACTAGTGTATGTTGTTTTTGTTTACCCAGCATCTCATGTAACTTGCTTGTGCTCTCTTCAAATTTTAGATTCTTTTCAAACTGCTTCTTAACTTCCTCAAGATCTTTTCTTAAAGAGATTATTTCTCTTTCAAGCTTTTGACATTCAATTGTTTTAGCTTCCAACTTAGACTTTGTTACATCAGCTATTCTCTTAGCTTCCTCAACCTCTGTCTTTAGATTGATAATTAATTTATCTGATTCACCAACATGACTCTTTAAGTCTATAATCTGATTTCTTGCCTCTTCAAGATCTGAAGATACTCTTTCAAGGTCTGAAAGTGCTTTGTTTTTGAAGTCTTTTTATTGTTGTAGCTGCAACTCTAGTCTCTGATTCTTCTTTTTGTATTTCTTAATTTCACTCAAAGCACATATGAGCTCTCCTTCAATATCAACCTCACATTCTTGTTCATCATATTCCTGATCATAATCACTCATAATGTTACCTCCTTCTGAAACAGATTGGACCTCATCTTCTTCATGTGAATATCTTCCACCAGTGTCACTCTTCTCAAATAACAAGTTGTCCTCTCCTTCAAATGCATCACCTTGATATATGCTTATCAATTCCTTCCACACATCCTGAGTTGTTTCACAATGTATAACTTTATAGGAAACTTCATTAGATAATCCAGACAAAATGGCCCTTTTTTCTATATGATTACATTCATAAGCTTCTTTATTATTTGTAGTATTAGGTGATTGAGAAGAAACACAATACCCATTCTCAAATGACATCAAAACACCATATCCTAAAGAGGATAAATATACTTGCATTCTAATATACCAAATAGAGAAGTCTGAACCATCAAAGAGAGGAACTCTAGAAAACTCTTTCTCTAATTTAATACTTGATTCAACTTGTGAAACATTTCTATCAACTGATTGTATATCAACATCTGAATTTGATATAGATGGTGTCTTTTGTGTCTTTTGACCAGTATGAGGCTTGACATTTCTCATTCTGTTATTTCTTCTACACTTTCCCATGGTACTCCACTAACATGACCTACCCAAGCCGATTAGACTTCTATAGGGAACCTATGTTGTGATACCAATTGTAGGAGTACAAACAACACTGAGAGGGGGGGTGAATTAGTGTTGTATTTAAAACAAGATTTTAAATCTTATCAAAACTTGACAAATAACTTTATCAAAGAGATGAGTTTAAAACTAAATGTTCAACCATGAATTAACAGAAGACATGAGACCAAGACACAAAAGATTATACGAGAGGAAAACCCTCCTGGGGTAGAAAAACCTCTCAAAAATGCCTCATTGGCTTAAGTATGAAAACATCACCATTTACAAAGTTTCACTAACTTATGAATAGGTCTCACTGACCATACAAAGCCTCATTGGCATACAAAGCCTCACTGGCATAAATGCATGAACACAAGAAAGAAATTTTATTTTAGGGGATTACCTTGATTCTCTACAACACATTACACTTCACAACCTTATATCTCCTTTTGTCTACAACTGACACATATTTCAAATACAACCTTCTCAGATACAAAATTAGGATTCTTTTATCCTTTATGTTGAAGTCTCTGAACCTGCAAGATACTCGTTATCAAAAATTTTGTCTCCTTGACATGGATCACATTATCAAATAATCTATCTTCCTATAACCTCTTTTTCTGCATATAAAGGAATATATTTTACATCTCTATTCTTGAAACCTATACAAAATGTATATTCTTCAAACCCTTTTATACACAGAAAATCTCATTTCAATTTGTGCCATTTAAAACCACAATCATACACCCTCATTTTCACCACCTGCATATATATTAGATTTCAAACATTAAGACCTCTGATCTTCCATTATCTTCAAACATCCATTCTCCTGCAAGAAAAATAAATTGATCTTTCATATTCCTCTCTTCTCTGCATCTTCAACAACTCTTCAATAATCCGTAAAAATAATCTCATTCACAATGTTATTAAGATGAAATAATCTTTCATCTTCGTCTTCTCTGTATGTTCACTTTCACCTTCAATATCTTTAATCTTTGCATGATCCTTCATATTCCCATATATAATTATTAACCTTTCATATGTTTTTTTCTACTCATAAATTTATAAGAGGTGACGGCTTGGAAAGGTAAGAGGATATGAAGGGGCCAGTGAAAAGATGGTCTTAAACCCCTTTAGAAGGTAATCTTTAGTGATATTACATGTGAGTGTAGGTCAATCACAAATTAAAACAAAAAAATGCATGATGTATATGACGGGCATATGTGAGGTGTTAGATCTTTTGAGACACCACATTAATATCAACACCTTTATAAATATTTTTATTATGAACTTATTTCTTTGGAATATGACTCCCCTTGTCATTGAACACCTTTGTTAAGAATATTTAATCTCTGCCACTATAGTCTACAAGCACCTCTTTTACTCCTTCATAATTGAGCATCATGTTCAACCTTCTACAATAACTTGACATGTGATACATGAACATACTATCAACATGAAGAGATCCTGAAGACTAACTAAGACATGATAATGAGCACACTGAAGTAAGACATGAAGCAAAATATCAATTTTGAGTATCATGTCAACTCCCTTCAAGTCAAGAATTATGAGCATCACAACATGAAGCATGTCATGAAGCAACATCACACTATCATGAAGCTAGAGATCTCTTGTTTCTTGGAGATCATGTGTTGAGATGGTTACTCTTTGATGAGATTTCAGTAGCAAGTCCAAGGAGCCTACACCTAGGTTGGACGTGAGTTCTACATGGACCTATTGAGGAGATTGTTCTTGGAGAGAGTCATTGAGGCTTAGTGCATCATAGAGGAGCAATCTCATTCTCCACTCTTGGTCCTCTAGACAGTGAATGATTTGATAGGTATTGCCCACCTAATTTTTAAATTCATTCTTTATTTGTGTCTTTTCTTCTCATGTATGCTTGAGTCTTGAGATATGGATGCTAGTTCTAAGGACTTGTTTGAGGAGTAGATGCATGATTATGATTTTTTATCTCCTTATGTTTGATCCTAAGTTATTTTGAGGTCATTACGTTTAAAGGAGATGGTTAGTGGCTTTAGGCATATTCCTTGATTAGGGAACGTAGGTTTTGTTTGAACTACCTTTGGTGTGAGAGGCTTACATATTTATTAGTTGGCTATTGAGGAGGATTCTTGATTTGTGGTTTTAAGAAAGAGATCATACTTTCCACAAATATATCACATTGGTGTTGGTAGAACCTACAAATTGAAATCATGTCCTTCTACCAACACAAATGTGATATATTTGTGGAAAGTATGAGCTCTTTCTTAAAACCACAAATCAAGAATCCTCCTCAATAGCCAACTAATAAATATGTAATCCTCTCACACCAAAGGTATTTCAAACAAAACCTACATTCCCTAATCAAGGAATATGCCTAAAGCCACTAACCATCTCCTTTAAATGCAATGACCTTAAAATAACTCAGGATCAAACATAAGGAGATAAAAAATCATAATCATGCATCTACTCCTCAAACAAGTCCTTAGAACTAGCATCCATATCTCAAGACTCAAGCATACATGAGAAGAAAAGACACAAAGAAAGAATGCATTTAAAAATCAGGTGGGCAATACCTATTAAATCATTCACCGTCTAGAGGACCAAGAGTGGGGAATAAGATTTCTCCTCCATGATGCACTAAGCCTCAATGATTCTCTCCAAGAACAATCTCCTCAATAGGTCCATGTAGAACTCATGTCCAACCTAGGTGTAGGCTCCTTGGTCTTGCTACTGAAATCTCATCAAAGAGTAATCATCTCAACAACCAATCAATCCATGCTAAAATCCAAATGCAACACCACACTATCATGAAGCTCCCAAGCACATGACCAATGTACTCAATACCAAGAGAACCAACAAGGTCATTGTCAAAGCTCCCACTGCACTATGCATAACCTAGGAATAAATCATGACATCATGATCTAACATCTCCTCAAAAGAAGATCAATGTCTCAAAAGAATATATCTTGCTTCAAAGAGCACATGTATCATGCCAAAACTCTAATCCGGAATCAAGAGTTCAACATGGCACAATAACATCCATCTTATAAACAAGGATCACCTGTCAAAACTAACAAATCATAACCAACACCTCAACCAAAGACTCTAAGAGTCCTCCATAGTACCAAGATGTCAACATCTCCAACTCACATGAAGATAGCCATCCCCTATCAATAGAGCTCAAGTTGTTAAAGAAATCTCATTGCATACAAGAAATAGGATCCAAGAGATCTTCCATGACACCAAATGCCATTGCAAAATATTATCATCACTAAGTGATCAATCTAAATCACTACCAAAGCTCCCACTGAACCATGATATTGAGCTACACATGGCATCGTGATAAACATATCCTAAATGAAGGTCATCTATGGCCCCAACACAATCAAAGAATTCCACTACAACATCAATAGCTCCCAAAAGGTCAAGTAAACCATGATCTCCAAACCAAGAAGATAAACAACCACCTATAAATCAAGAACCAATCAAACAACACCAACAATACATCTGCATAATAACCATGTCGTGCCGAAGTCCCAACCAAACAAGGAACCTCCATGACACCATGATCACCGCCCAATGTACCTACATCAAATTCCCACCGAGTCTCCACAACTATACCATATAGTTAACAAGTCTAGGTCCCAACGACACAACTGTATTAGGTAACACCATCTCTCTATCTTATAATGAAAACCATACCAATAAACCAAATGACTAAACCAGGCCAACCAAATAGAATTTGCATAAACACTGAAATATCTATGGGTATAGACAACCCAAAATATGAAACCTATAAGTATAAACATCCTACAACACTACAAAACTTGTAGATCTCACAATCCAACATACATATTCAACCATACATTAGTAACCATGTCAACCAAGGATAATTAAAGATAAACATGCAAGTTTTCCATGACTCAAACATCAAATCACCGCTAGATTCAATTTTCCATTAACTCACTAAGTACCATAGTCAAAAGGAACCAATAAATATATCAAACATAAATGCAAGTGAACAAATCACATAATAGCATATCCAAACTTGATCCACTACATAGTTCTCAGAAAATCCTTTCCATCACCTATAAGAAGTCTAAAAATGGACATTGTATGCACAAGATATGATCATCCAAGCCCGAAAAGAAAACATGGCTTCCAACTGGTATTTTTCATCCAAAACAAGAAAATCTAGAAAAAATTCTAACACCACTATGTATTACTCATAAATAGCTTTTTGTTGACTATAAGAAGTTGAAAATTTGACATCCTAGGTGAAAGTTATGCCCCCCAGAAAAAATCTACCCAATTAGGCTTAAAGACCAAAACTTGGGTGGCTATAGGGTGGTTCTATGGTTTCTCCGCTGGTGGCAGTGGTGTGTTGGCTGAGTGTTGGCAATAATTTTAGGTGGTGCCACCCAAGGGGTGGTGGCTCAGCAATAAAGTTGGCAGCGGGAGTAGTGGCACCGCCCGCTGGGGTTATGCACCCCTGGTTGGGCGTGACCGAGGGCCAACCCACTAGTGACCAGGGGCTGGTCCCCTGCACCTAGGCCAACGGTCTCCTATTTGATCAGAACCTAGAACCTGATGTCCAAACCTTCCACCTACACTCCCTCACTAATTTCATAGGTGGTTTACCATTATGCCAGCTCTGCAAATCCAATGGGAGGTGTTGACATCACATGTACTGCCAAACCAATCAAACATTTTTTAGAAATAAAAAAATTATTACGCGAACCTATACATTTCTAACACAAGAAAAAATATTCTATAGACCTATGACTTGTGACTCATAGTGATGACTATACCATGCCATATGAAACCATACAAACGTACGGATTTCGTACAATACATAATCTTTTTCTATGAGATTCCTCATGGCCCTAAAATGGTAAAAAAATTCTAACGCCAAACATAGTCAAAATATATATTGATCCATAGGTTTTGAGCCTTTTGGACTCAATGGTGAGGTCTATTTTATCTAGGAGGCCTCCAACAAAACCCCCAAAACCCTCATACAAAGAGCCCTAACAAGAAACCCACTTGCCAAATGTCCATCAAACCCTAGATTTGCAACAACCCAAGTCTGCAAGCACACATGTAACCTTGAAAGTGCTTTCAGTCCTTTTCTACAAAGACATGGATTAAAATATACACAAAATCTACACATAGAAAGGGTTATAAAACAAGGGATATCTTCTCCCACAACCTTGAAACCAAGCTCTGATACCAAATGAAGGGAAATTTGCAGCCATGAAGATAATTTCCACATAACCCTGTGAGAGATATTTATGCAAACAAGTATTCAGAAATCCATATGCAAAGGCAAACATGCCATCAAGATGACACAAGATATACCCTGGGAAACCCTCCATGAGGGAAAACCCCAACCTCCAAAAACATCCACACCCATTATATTATCTCATGAACAAAGATTACAATACATAGCCTCCATGAATACTTTTGATTCATCAAGCTCCCTAATTGCACTCCATGTGAACAAGAAAACGAGAATCATGTAACCACGCATCCCAATCCATGCTACCTCTCCTCACAAATGCAACCTACAAGAGAAGCTAAATACAATGACAGCCCGGTCAACCAACCAACTAGCCAACAAGCCAACCCAAACCACTAACCATTTGCTTGCTTTTATAGACTCAAGCTCACACAAATACAAATTGTGGTATTGGGTAAAACCATGTGAGTCAAAACCATTGGCCCCTCATTTAATATTTGCAGCTAAGTTTTCACTTTATGATACTAAGTTTTCCAACTATTAAATAATTTCCCAAATAAATAATTAATTATTCTGTGTCCCGCACACATAAAATAACTAACCCAATGTTACATACAACTTTTACAAGTGGCCCCAAATAAATATTTAATGTGGCTAAACACATCAACAAGGATGTACCACAAATTATATTTATTTTACATAATTAAAATATTCAATGTCATGCAAGGTGCACAACACACCTATTTCTTAACAGTAAGGATGTTTTAGTTCAAGTTCATTTAAAAATTTGACAAATTGTAAGGACATATTGTATGAGATACATGGTGTATCATGGTTAGTGATGAGGTCGAAGTAGTGCTTTGTTAATGCATCACCATTTACTTTTATCAATCCGAAGGTGTCTAGAGCTATCTGCAATAAGACTTCTTAGAATGGGGGGTTTTGGTCGAGTGGTTTGGTGAATGGGACTTGGTTTGTCAGTCTTGCCAGAATTGAAAGTGCATGCAGAAATAAAGATCTATCTAATTGCTAAGAAATAAACACACTTGCTTGGAAGGAAACTATGTTAAATAGCTAGAAAGGAAACATACTTGTAGGAAGGGAAACTATCTTAAATTGCTGGAAACACACTTGCTGTAAAAGAAATTAATCTAACATGCTGAAAAAGTAAATGAATATCAATTGAATCCACTATTATTCTACGGCAATGAAATACTCTGAATATGACAATGCTGATAAAGAACAGATCTATCTCTTTTTGGTACTTTAGAATTTTTAAGAACTAACTTGCAGGGTACATTTAACAACAATCACACAAAACATTAAGGAAAACTTAACAGAGATTAAAACAAAATTACATAAATACCAAATTATCGAGAAATCTTCCCTTAGATGGGTAAGTGGGCCCTACTTCCCCAACCAGAGACGATCCTCTTACTCAACTAACTTCTTTCAGCAGAAATTTCCCTTCATATTAAATTATAGTCCAGAAATGGACGGAATTACAAGCATGAGGAGTTTTCCTCCTGTTACAACAATCTGACGATAACTATCTATAAAAACTTAGAAAACTTCAAACTAACTAGAAAGAAATGAATTGCTCCTACTTATATAGTCGAGCATTATTGGAAGAAGAAAACTAACAGCAAGTCTAACTGGAGCGAACTGGGACTAGAGCCAGTTGCATGGTTTATTACATTCATTATTCCTAAATAGAACTGTAGATCAGAGATCTGCATTAATTCTAACTGCATGGCAAACTAGATGATTCCCCTGAAATGGTGCGATGCAAGATGGTAGCTACTTCAATTGGGACTGACTGAAGTCGGCTAACTGATATTTTAGTTAGTCACCAAGATTGTGGTGATGTGGTGATGTTACCCTTCTCAGCTGCGTGATTGAAGCACAAGTTATGTTTGCACTCAATGATGGGCTTGTGGTGGTCATCGACTCAAGGGGAGGATGACCCTAGGAAGGTTTTCAGCATTTGGAGCTATCCGAAGTTCAGGTTCTTTTTAGGACAAAGGGCTCCGGAGGGATCCAGAGACCACTGGTTGTTCCTACTACTGCAAGCCTTACACAAACATTCACAACTTTGCACCATAATACATAAGATATACACTTTTGAAATGTAATTCAGTAAAATAAAGCAAGAGATTTCATCAAAGGAAATGAAAACTAAACATGTACATATTCTAACCAAAAGAAAAACATAATTATAATAATACGTAATTATATATGCCAAAGTGTCTGAGAGAGTTCTTAAGAGTAGAAATAACATGAAATAGATGAGTCAATTATATGGCTCATCATCTTCCCCCTACTAAACATATGCCATGTCCTCCTAGCTGTGCTTAGTCTGCTTCATCCAATATGTTTTTTCCCTCCATTTCCTGGTTGCAGTCATAATCCTCATCATAGTTGTACTGGGACAATTGTATCCCTTTTGGTTGGAACCCATCATTTTCTTGCACCCTGTTGAATCATTTGTTAAATTTCCCTTCTCTCATTCCATGCCCTGCTGGATGATTCAATCGAGGAGATGGCATTAGAATTAAGGGAGGCCTAAATCTCAGTCCAACCCAGTTTTGTTGTTTCTACTGAATTAATGGTATAATCTTTCACACCTTGTTAGTCATCCATCTAATACTAGCGAGTGAAATAGGCTCTCTCCTCTTGAGAACTTGGGGCAAGTCCTCAAACCTGTTTATGCAGCTTGTGACTGCTGCATCTAGGAGATATCCAACAATGGCGAAAAAGTCAGAAATACAAGAATTCAAATTTTGCACATATTGGGCTGTAACACCTTGCCTGTAAACATTTGCCTTGAAGGTGTTAGTGAACCAAGTAGTTTTAGGGCATTCATGGTGCATCAATAACCCAATGGACCTTGCAGCATCATTATACTCTTCCATTCTATCTTCCCATAATCTATGGTTATTGAGTAGAGATAGATAGCTCCTGATCTGCAGTTCTCCCACATACAAATTTAGTATGGAAGTATTTACATGGCCCATGATATGACCATGTTGGAAAAATTCACACAATAGATTTTGCTGGTCCTTGGGATTTTACAAATAACACTCTACAAATTCCATGTCACTATCAAAGTCAAAGGGAAGATTATAGCTTATCCTTAACAATTTCCATCTTAAATATTGTTCCCTTAGGAACAGGGCATACATACCTGATGGTACGCTTTGAGCTAGCAAAGTTTCCCCTATTTTGCAAGCTAGGGCCAGATTTTTCTCCACTGTCAACTTCTCTTGTCTTATGGTCTCTAGCTCCCTTCAGAGCTGTCTAATTTCACTCTAGAGCTGTCTGTTCTCCTATGCTAGTTGCCAATTTTGGGCATATATTTTTAATGAAATAGGTGCAGGGTTTTGTTGAGCAATATTTTGCCTAAGTTGAGTAATTTGTATATCCCTTTGGGCCATCATACCTTTATGGTTCTCAACTTCTTTCTTGCAAATAGAAATTTCTTATTCTTTTTCTTGTTTCTCTTCTCCACCTTTGCCATCTTCTTTTCAAATTCTTCAATTTTAGTTTTTAATTGCAAGGCAATGGCCTCCAATTGTACTTTACACTATTTTAACTCAAATTCAATCTTAGAAAGATTGAGGGCATACCTTGTTTCCTATGTAGCAGTGTCTTCAAAACCTTCTTCAAGGATTTCTTTGCCCTCTCTGTGGCTATGTTGCAAAGTAGCTTGTTCTGTTCCTTTAAGAACATTTTCAACCTGTCATGTTTCCTCAGGGACATCTTCCTCACCAATTTCTTCTAGAATTCCACTGCCACAAACCTCAACTCCTCCTTCTTTCTCTTGAGTTTCTTCTTCTATTGGCTGCACAATAGGGGATGACTGCCCACTTGTGACAATAGTAGGGTTTTGTTCTTCCTCTTCATTTAAAGAGATAATCAACTGGTGGTGATGGATTCTAGTATCAGCAGCCACACTTACTTGAGCATCCTGCTCCATCTTTTTCTGGAGCCGTCTGAACCGAACCTCTGGAGACTTAGAAGAAACTGCAATAGGGTTGCCTGAAATAGACACAACAGAGGCTTGGTGCTTCACCTTCTTCCTTCTTGGTTGCAAGGCAAGAAAGTCTTCCCACTTCTTCTGACCATCTTCCTATGACAGGAAGTGGTGCTTCATAATCAAGTGTATTAATCTGGGGTGAGTCATTTGTCCTTCCTTGTCCCTTCTTTTGGTCATCATTGTGACCAAGTTGGCATGTAGAAAAGTAGGGATGTTTATCAAATACTAAGGGTTATTGGCTCCATGCCTCAAATGGGTTATCATCCTCATCCCAGGGCCTAAGACTGTACCATACTGCCCTTCGCATGTAAATAATTTCATGACCCATAGGACTACAGTCTTCCATGGGTCCGAAAGACTGGTCCTCTCAATACCTTTCGTTGCTCCTTTGCTTACAATGTACCAGGATAGGGGCTCCGGAGAAACATGGAAGTTCTGAACTAACTCTTCATAGGAGGGTTTACTTGTAAACAAATCAACCCCAACAGTAGGAATACCAAAAAGTTGACTAATGATAGTATAGTTTATTTGAAATCTTACCCCTTTAACGGTGGTGAAAGTTCTATGGAAATTTGTGACAAATTCCTCGATCAATTCTACTTCAAACCCTTCGAATTTCTGCAGGAATTCAAGCCACCCTACTTGCTGGAATATCTACGCACTTGCATTGTCGAAGATGGCATTCTCTGGCTCTGCCTTCCTCTTGTAACCCATCTCAATTGTTTGACTATGTATGATTCTACAATGGTCTTTACAATGGAGTTCTTCCTATTTTTCTCTTTATCTTCTAACTCTTGTTTGAAATGGGAAAGAATTATGAATTTTGTGTTGTTACTTGCAGATATGTGCATAGGAGTAATGGCGTGAGAATTTGACAAGTTGACAGTTATGCTACATGTCCTTGCATTCCTCATGGCGTGTACTTCAAAGTTATGCACCAGGTTGGCCGCGTGCAAAGTGCAGTGTCTTAGCAACTGCTTTAATTATTTTTCCATCCAAATCCAGAGCTGACATCAACAATCTAGCTTGTCATGGCACTTGCCATAAATAATCGTAAGTATTGGTTATCACGGTTTCTTAATCTAGCGCTCATTCCTTTTTATGGCATTTATTTCAAATCTTGTTTGCAATGATGGCCAGTACTTATAATTATTTTGAGGTACGCAAGATCTTTGGATAATCTTACAACTGCCACTTGTTAGTCTGCAATGATTGATGCAACTGTCGTGGAGTGCGAGACTGCATGTGGGATACTTTGGGAAACACGTGGCATTTACAAAACATATTAAAATAATTATATAAGTGTTAAGGAAAGAATATACCTTGAAAAGTTCTCATGCCTTTAATTATTTCACCTTAACTTCATTCCCCGAATCAATTTTCGCGATGCATAGAAAATAGCGCTTAATGGTGCTTGGACGGGTAATATTCGTCGATATTTTCTAGAGGAATCTGTAGCCATCTAGAGCTATTGGGAGCCATCAGGATCTGTCGGGAGCTCTCTGAAATTGTTAGGAGCTCACTATTTAATTTATCATGCTGACCAGTAGAACTACAAAAAGGAATTTTATTGAAGGGAAAGGGAATGTTGAAGAAAATACCACCATTACTGGTTTTCAACATTTACCTGATTTTTTTTTTGTGTTTTTTGACAAGAGAGGCCGCCATTTCTGGTTTTCAACCTTAATTGCTTTATTTATTCAAGAATCATCATTTAGAGCATGATTCCCATGGAAGAAAGATCTTCCACAGAAAAATGTTCTATCCAAGACTGAATTTCTGCAAAGAATTCTTCTTTAGGGGCTGGTTTATGATACAACTTCAATCTATGTTCGTTGACCGAAAAAACTCTGCGATCTCCATCAATGGGAACTAACCGAACAACTCCATTGCTGAAGGCTTCTTGAATTTCATAGGGCCCCAACCATCTAGTGTGTAGTTTCCCTTTTAGATCTTGGTATTTAGAATCGTACAATAAGGTCCAATCTCCTTGCTTAAAGTGCTTGTTGATGATGTGCTTGTCATGCCATTCTTTCCTCTGATGTTGAATTAACTCCATATGTTGTAGTGCCTCCATCCGCATCCCATCCAATTTGTTTAACTGCAATATATGTTGTAGTTGTGCTTCAGTCAAATCAATATCAGCTTCAAGTGTTGTTTTTAATGTCTCTACATCATATTCAATGGGCAGCACTAGGTGCTTCCCATAAACTAACTCATATGGTGTGAAGTTAGTTGTGGACCTCCAGGTGGTATTATAAGCCCAAACAACTTCTATCATTCTGTCAGCCCAATCTGTCCTTTTGCTTGAGATGGTTTTGGTGAGGATGTTCTCCAATTCTCTGTTTGTTACTTCAACCTGAACATTTCTCTGTGGATGATATGGTGAAGATTTTCTGTGACTGATCTGATATCTTTCTAGGAATGCTTTGATCATGGCAGACATAAATTGTGGTTCCTAATTAGAAACAAGAGTTCTGGGTGCTCAATACTACTGCAAGATGTGTTTGTACAGAAAATCTATAACTTTCTCTTCCTTTGTTGCTAGTAATGCTTTTGCTTCAACCCATTTAGTGGCATAGTATGTGCAGACCAGAATGTAGTCATTTCCTCTGGATGGTGGATCAATTGGTCCCACAAAATCTATTCCCCACTTTTCAAATGGCTCTAAAACTGCTTGAGGATGGAGCGGCATATCTGTGGTGGGAGTTGGACGTCCCATTCTTTGACATTGATCACATTGCTTCACATATTGGTGAATATCTTTGGTTATTGTTAGCCAAAAATATCCAGCTCCCAGGATCTTGTGCCCCATTCTGATGGTTGAAAAGTGTCCACCAGAAGGTTCATCATGACATGCATAGATTATGTCATACACCTCTATTTCCTACTCACACCGACATAATACGCGATCAAGACAATTTTTAAACAAGAGACCATTTACCCACTTGTATCTAGAGCTCTCTCGAACTAGCCGTATGATTTGTTTTGAATTGAAGTGCTGTGGGCATTTCCCTAAAACTAGATAATTAGCTAGATTTGCAAACCACAGAGATTGTATAGAGATAGCGAACAAATCTTCATCCGGAAATACATCATCCACTGGTTCATTATTTCCCTGCACATTCAATCTAGACAAGAAGTCAATAACAACATTATCTTTTCCAGGTTTATCAACAATGGTTATGTCAAATTCTTGCAATAATAATAGAAATCTGATAATTCTACCTCCTACTACAGCTTTATTCATCAGATATCTTATGGCTACATGATCAGTATGTATGAAGATTTTGTAGCCTGTGATGTAGTGGCAAAATTTGTTAATAGCATAAACTACTGCCAGAAATTCTTTTTCAATTGTGGTGTAATTTTTCTCTAAAAGGTTCAAATTTTTGCTAATGTAATATATTGCATGCATACCTCCAGACTCATTCAGTTGTCCTAACACTACTCCAATGACCCGATTGGAAGCATCTGTGTGGATGTGAAATGACTCTCCCTAGTTTGGTCCTTTTATCACCGGAGCTGTCATGAGGGCACTTTTAATAGCCTCAAATGATTGTTGGCATTCTGGTGTCCATTTGAATTCAGAATCCTTTTTCAGCAAAGTGAACATAGGGTCAGCTTTTCGACTGAAATTTTTAATGAACCTTCTATAGTATCCAGCATGTACTAGAAAGCTTCTTACCTCGGTTTGAGTTTGAGGAGGGGGAATTTATATAATAATTTCAACCTTTTTGGGATCTACTTCCATTCCCTCCTGTGAGATGTGGTGACCAAGTATAATTCCCCCAGTTATCATAAGGAAGCATTTTTCATGATTTAGAGACAACTGATTTTCTTTGCATCTTTCAAGTACCTTATTTAAACTATTTAATGCTTCATCAAAGGTTTTTCCATGCACTATGAAATCGTCCATATAAACCTCTACACATGTATTTGTTAAATCAACAAAGATTGCCAAAACAACACATTAAAATGTGGTTGGTGCATTGCACAATCCAAATGGTAGAACTCTGTAGGCAAATGTCCCCCATGGGCAGGTGAAATTTGTTTTATCTTGGTCCTCTGGAGCTACCTAAATCTGATTATAGCCACTAAATCCATCCAGAAAGGAGAAGTAGTGACTACCAGCTAGATTATCCAGCACTTGGTCAATGAAAGGAAGTGGGAAATAGTCTTTCTTTGTAGCTTTTTTCAATTCTCTATAATCAATGCAGACTCGCCATTTTCCATTTTTCTTGGGCACTATTACTAATGGCGATATCCATTGATTGTCAAAAATAGGATAAATGAATCCTATCTGCAATAGTTTCTCTATTTCCTCCTTCACTATGTCTTTCAAGGCTGGGTATATCCTCCATTGTGGTTGCCTAAAAGGTAAGACATCCTTAGTATAAGTATGGTGTGTACAAACACTAGGATGGATTCCTTTCATGTCCTTGTATTCCCATGCAAAGGCCTAGGTATGGTTTTGTAACAATTTTTCTAAACAAACTTCTTCTACTTCTGTTAACCAACTACTGATAGAAAGTGTTGCAAATATGTGCCTAAGCAGTGTTGTCATTGATGTCAACATATTCTTCTTGTCATTGGTGTCAACTATGCCTTATTTTGTTGCTTGTTCAAGAGACTAGAATGTTGAGGATATTGAGAAAATTAATGAAGACTCAAGGTTCGCAGACCTTATGGTTGTTTAGAGGATTGTCAGAGGATGCTCCAGTCAAGAATTCAGAAGTCCCCATGCAGATTTTAAGAAGTTATGGTCATCTGAATAGAATTGGATCTTGCAGTATTCAGAAGAGATAGAGTGACAGTAAGTTGGTCTAGATTGCTCCACAGTGAAATATTATGATCTGCGGATCTGAAGCCATGTTTGGGCAGTTAGTGTGTATCATCAACTCTAGTGGTTCATGGTTTGGAGGTCCGCAAGCCATCCTTCTAGTTTGACAGTCATGACAGACAGTGTTCTTGAGGTTCTGGAGGAAGATACCAATGATTCTAGTAATTTGGTTTAGAGTGGATGTTATTAGTGAGTTCAATGTGCTTGTTGAAGTCTCTAGATCATGTGGCTACTATGTTGGAGGTCTGCATTGGAGTTTGAGCATGTTGTTGACGATTTCCTCTTTGAAGTTGTTGTTCTTCCCAGCCTTGGCCGACCGGATGTTCCTAGCGTGTTGCGGATGATCTAAAGATCATTTTATGAAGCATGGCCTGTTAGTAGAGGAAGATTCAAGTCTCAGCTATGATTGGCCGATAGTGTAAAGATCCGCGTTAAGTTTGGCCGACCTTGTTGATCATTCCATGTTGATGAAGTGTATAAATACTTGTTGAAGAGTTGTTAAACATCATCCTTGAGAAAAAATAGATTAAATCCAAATAAAGGATCAAAAGTAGAGCAGAGAAGAAAAGAAGCGAGAGCAGTATAGAGTGTGAAGAAGAATTTGGGGTAAAGCAAAAGTTTTTGAGCATTCATTGAAACTAAACCAGGCATGAAGTAGATGCTATTTCTCAGTTAATTCTTTCTGTTCTAAATAAATTTTGTAGGCAGTGAGCCTCTCTTTTTGAGCAGTGCACCTGAAGGCATGTGCCTTCTATTTTTCTAAAGTATTTTTAACAGGGTACAAATCTTTGTGGGTTAACCCCCACCGTGGTTTTTCCCTTAACCGAGTTTCCACGTCAAAATCTTGGTGTCAAGTGTGTTGATTATGTTTCTTCCCATATGTTGTTGATCTATGCTTTAATGTTTACATCATTAATCTGGTAGTAAGATAATAAAGAAAAAGTTTATATTGTGTGATAGCTAATTCACCCCCCCTCTCAGTTGTTTGGTCTAATTCCAACAATTGGTATCAGAGCCAAATCCTCTTATAAAAGCCTGACCACTTGAGGAGATCTAGGATGTTGACCTACAAGAAGGATAGTCTGAGATTTGATGGAACAAATTATTATGTTTGGAAGAATTGCATGGAGTGTCATTTGCAATACATGGGTGATGCCTATTGGGCGATAACCAGTGTTGAGTATAAACCTCTGGAGAAAGGTCCTTCAACTCCAGATCAAGTCAAAGATGCTGAAAATAACCCTTGAGCTAAAGAAGCTGTGTTGAGTGCCCTAACTGATTCAGAAATGATAAATGTCTTTGGTCTAAAAACTGCTTATGAAATCTAGAAAAAGTTGGAGAATCTGTATGAAGGTGATAAATATGTCAAATGTGCCAAGCTGCAAAGTCTGAGAGGAAAATTTGAAACTCTGAGGATGAGCGAAGATGAAAACATCACAATTTACATGCAAAAGATAAATGACCTTATGTGTGGTATCAGGTGTGCTGGTGGAACATTGGAAGAATCAGAGATTGTGTCAAAAGTGCTCAGATCTTTACCTGATTCATACAAACATAAGGTTGCTGCTATAGAGGAGATTAGGACTGTCTCAAAAGTTACAAGAGATCATCTGGTTGGCAAAATTTCAGCTTTTGAATTAAGTGAGTTTGGTGATTCTCTTCCCAAGTCTAAATATGCATTTAAGGCTAGTGTATATGGAAAACAAAGATATGATCTGGGTGAAATCCCTTCTGTTGGTTATTTTCCCATACTGGATGCTTGTTCCTAGTCATCCCTACAAGGTAGCCATCATTGATCAATAGGATTTTCGGGCCAGGGGCCAACAGTACAGGAGATAGACTTTATAAATATCTCCTCTTCTTCTTTAGGCTCTGCAGAACCAAGGGGGGTATTCCCTATTCAACATCCATAAGATATACCTGTGAACTAGGGGGATGTTGACACAAAGCAGATAAATCCTCCTTTATGTAGACCAAAACTGTGAGATAAGTGCAAAGGGGCTAGCTTTGGGCCTATGTTTAGTTGTGAGACAGAGAATTTTGATCCTAAAACTACTTCTAAGGTCCTAATGGTTTGGTTTTGAAGATTTAAGTTTGATTTTGTATTTGGATGCAAAACTAGGACCTGGGGTGTAACCTCAATACAAGACTAGATTGGTGCCTATCCAGGGGTTGGAGTCGGTAGACATATGCATGTGAACGGTCAGCATGAACATATACTATGGACTATATTTCAAGGGGGTTTGTTTAGCACCTGCCTTACAGATACTTCCCAAAAACTAGGTGCTTAGTCATTCATACTTAATGGTATCCCTGCTGCAACACATTTTCTCAATGATTAACCTGAAACATTTAATTTGTTCCTTGAACAAAAGTAGGAGTTTAAACATTTAATACAGAAAAGCTATATTCCTGAACCTTAACAACCCTTAGTTATCTTGATTCAAAAGAAAATATGCCCATATCTTGGAGACAAATGATTAAGCACATGCACAGAAGCTATATTCCTGAACCTTAACAACCCTTAGTTATCTTGATTCAAAAGAAAATATGCCCACAGCTTGGAGACAAATTATTAAGCACATGCACAGAGCATTTCTCATATAAAACAACATGAAACCAGTGAGTTTATGCATGAAATATACAATATGAGATTCATAAACTCACAAAGAACTAAAACAGGGCCACCAATGAAGTTGTATTGTGCCACAACACCAAAATTTGTCCAATTTTTCACAAAAAATGAGGCACACGCCTTAGATATACTCAAAGTGTGCCCTTAGCAGAACCATACAAAAGTTAAATCAAAATTCTGCCAATTATAATGCACCAAGAATGGCACCCAAATCAATCAATGCAGCAGAAGACAAAATAGGAAGAAGCAAAAGAAGGGTGAGGAGTAGTTGAACTTGAGCCCTATGCCGCTGCTAGAAGATTCTCCACTTGAAGGTGGTAGCTGACATGTCCCTTCAGTCCATACCTACCAGCAATCCTGCCATTAATGGAGTACCAACTCACAGCTACCATGGAAACGCAGAAGCAGATGCATAAATGATTTTCCCGCCAAGAATGCTACTACATATGCATGGGAAAACCCTCGCCATCGAACATTTGAACATAGCCGTCGATCCTTCTTTGCATCTCCCAAATCTACAGTTCAAAACAAACAGGCAAGTCACTGGCCAATGAGAATGTGCCACGCAGATGCTTCCTTGTCATTGCTGACTTTTCCTGCTCCCATTTTACCTTTACCGCTTTTGTATATGCAAACACATACAATCACAATATACATTCTGTAGATTTCAAATTTTTATATAGTGGATTGGAAACGCTTTGAAATCTGGGATGTATCTCTCCCTGCACATCGCATTGTATATCGGCATATACAATGCATGATATACATGCTGCGGACCTCAAATGACTATGAGGTGCATTGAAAATCAAATCGGGTCCAGTTTGTATCTCCTTGCTTGTACATTTCCTTGTATATCGCATCATATAAATGTAATATACATACAACAGACCCTAAGATACTTATCCATCGGATTGGAATAATTCTCAAATTTGGCTTGCATCTTTTGAATGTATACTGGCATATACAACACCAATATACAAGTGAAAACATACATACAAGTAGCGGACTTTATCCCTTATCAATCAGATTGCATGTTTCTTTAGATTCCCCCTTGCACATCAGCAATGTATATTTGATCATACAAATGAAACATACATGCAATTCGGATCTCAAACCTACATCAAGCAGAATGTAAAACTCCTCAGGTCCGGGCCCTGCATATTTCTGATGTACAATCAGCCTTGTATATCCGCGGGCCCCATCATTTGTATATCGGCCCCTTGCACATTCCTTCCTTGCTTATCCATTGGCCCATGATACATTGCAATGTAGTGAATGCATGTCTACGCCTTGTATATTTTCCATTGTACACTTCCATATGCACCAACTACAGTGAACCCGATATACAACTACAGAATATTTCCTGGGAAACTACAATAGATTCCCCCTGTATATGCAAACTTGATATGCATCCCGAAATGCATATAACTAATTTTTTTACCATTTTTGAGAGCCGATATACATTTTGAGCCCGCCAACACACATTTGCACTTGCACATACAAAAACTTAGCATTTTTCATGAAGTGCGATTGAAAAAATGGTAAAACATTGCATGTGGGTCGAGGAGCAACCTAAACTAAGGCATTAAGGGTTCGAGGGGATAAGAACAAAATCTTGTAAACACATATTTCAAGACCCTAACCCTAGGTGAGCACCACCACCTTCTACAAGATCAAACAGATTCGTAAAGACAAGGAAGGATCTTGAAGATGTTGAAATTAAAACTGCAGATCTTGAAGCTCTTCTTTCCAAAAGATTGCCAAGAGGATCCAGTAAGTATGAAGGAAAATTGCCACTCAAATGTTTTCTTGTAATAAGATTGGTCATTTTGCCTCAAGATGTTCGGAGAGGTTTTCAAAACAAAACCCTGACAGATACAAAAATCAGAACAAATGTTACTATGTCCAAGAAACTGGAGAAGAAGGAGTCATAGATGATGAATCTGATCATGGAGGTTCCTCTGGAAATGATTGGGTGTTCATTTCCATCAAAGAATAAGATCCAGTATCTACCGAATCTGCTAGCTATGTAATTATGGAAATTGCCTTGGCTGCTAAGGTTATTGAGAAAGATGAATGGGTGATTGATAGTGGATGTTCTCATCATATGACTGGAGACAAGAGTAAGTTTGTGAATTTTGAAAATTATGAAGGTGGACTTGTGAAATTTGGAGATAACTCAGCTGGTAGAATCTGTGGCAGAGGATCCATCTCTTTTGATGGTAAGAATAGCACCAATTATGTTCTGTATGTGGAAAGACTGAAACATAATCTTCTCAGTGTTGGACAGTTGGTTGATAAAGGTTATGATCTTTGATTCAAGGATGGAAATTGCAGAATCTTGGAGAGTTTCAGAACTGAAATTGTAATCGGTACTCAAACTAGAGGTAACATTTTTCATTTAAGTAGCTCTAGAAAAAGTTGTTTGATTTCTTAGATAGATCAAAGTTGGTTATGGCATAAGAGGATGCATCATGTGAATTTTGATAACATTGTCAAAATAAGTACCACTCAGGCTGTAAGAGATCTTCCAAAACTTGTGAAACCTAATAGCATGTGTAGAGAATGTCAATTGGGGAAACAAAGCAAAATTTCATTCAAAAGTAAGGAACAAGTTTCAAATGGATGATTCAAACTGGTACATACTAATCTCTGTGGTCCTGCTAGAATTAGGAGTGTGCAAGGAGATAGATATTTCATGTTGTTGATTGATGATTACTCTAGGATGATGTGGGTAACCTTCCTAAAAGAAAAATTAGAAGCTCTTGACAAATTTAAGGTGTTCAAAGTGATGGTGGAAAATGAAATTGGTGAAAAATTGAAATGTCTAAGATCTGACAGAGGTGGAGAATTTACTTCTCATGAGTTTGATGCTTTCTGTGAAAAGCATGGCATAAAAAGATAGTTATCTGCTGCTAGGACTCCCCAACAAAATGGAGTTGTGGAAAGAAAGAACCAGACCATTCACGAAGCTCCCAGGACCATGATGATGGAAACAAATGTTCCTCAAGTTTATTGGAGAGAAGTTGTAAGTACTGCTGTCTACACTCTTAACCGGGTGCAGATCAAAGGCAATTCTAGTAAGACCCCTTATGAACTATGGTTTGGTCATCCTCCTACTGTGAGATATTTCAGAGCTTTTGGTATTAAATACTATATCAAAAGAGATGAGGATTTAGGCAAGTTTGATACAAGAAGTGATGTGGGAATATTTTTGGGATACTCTACTCAAAGTAAGGCTTACCGGTGCTTTAACAAGAAAAAGATTGTTGAAAGTACTAATGTTAGAGATGATGAGAGCAAGGAAGGACATTCCAGGTTCTGCAGATATGATTCAGATGATCAAAATGAAACCCAAAGTCAATGAAGGTTAGTTCAAACTCTAACTCAGATTCAAATTGATCCGAAAACTCCAGAAACTCAAGGAATTAATACAGATGTTGAGGAACAAGCTCAAGAAACAGAAGCCCAAGCAATTCCCAAAACCCCCAGGTATGTAAGAATGAATCATCCTGAAGATCATATCATAGGGGATAGAAATAAATGTGTTCAAACTAGGAGAATAGTTGTTGAAGATCAAGAAGAGATTTGTTTGATTTCAAGGATTGAACCTAAATCAGTTAGTGAACCCCGCACTGATGAAAATTGGGTAAAAGCAATGGAAGAAGAATTAATGCAAATTGAAAAGAACCACACTTGGGATCTTGTTCCTAGACCTGAGGACAAAAATGTGATTGGAACCAAATGGGTCTTCCAGAATAAACTAAATGAAGATGGTGAAGTTGTAAGAAACAAAGCAAGGTTGGTATGCAAAGGCTATTCTCAACTAGAAGTAATTGATTTTGAAGAAACTTTTGCTCCGATGGAAAGAATGGAGGCAGTTACATTGTTTCTTGAATTTGCTGCTTTCAAAGATTTTAAAGTGTATTAGATGGATGTCAAATCAACATTCTTGAATGGAGATTTGGAGGAATAAGTCTACATTAAGCAACTGGAAGGATTTCAGTTGTCTAATCAGGGAGACATGGTTTGTAGACTGAGAAAAGCCTTGTATGGACTCAAGCAAGCTCCAAGAGCCTAGTATGCAAGACTGGATGAATATTTGCTTAAGATAAGTTTTAGCAAAGGTACTGTTGATAGTAATCTTTACTTCAAGATTAATCATGAGGACATCTTAATTGTTGAGGTCTTTGTTGATGATATCATTTTTGGTGGAAATGAATGTATGTGCAAATCATTTGCTAACCAAATGAAAAGTAAATTTGAGATGTCAATGTTTGGAGAGATGAATTTCTTCCTAGGTCTGCAAATTGTTCAGTCAGATAAACATATATTTATATCTCAATCCAAGTATGTGCAAGAATTGTTGAAGAAGTTTGGAATGGAAGATTCAAAGCCAGTAGGTACACCTATGGCAACCGGATGCAAGTTAAGTAAAGATGATGATTCACCCAAGGAAAATTAGACAAGGTATAGATCAATGATTGGAGGATTGCTCTATCTGACCTAGATCAGACCTGACATCATGAACGTCGTTGGACTTGTTGCTAGATTTCAAGCTGATCCAAAAGAATCCCACGTTGTGGCAGTCAAAAGAATTTTTAGATATCTCAAGGGGACAATTGATAATGGATTGTGGTATCCAAAAGACAATGATTTCACTCTTCATGCATATACAGATGTTGATTGGGCAGGAGATGTGGATGACAGAAAAAGTACTAGTGGTGGTGCATTTTTCTTAGGAAGAAGATTGGTCTCTTAGATGAGCAAAAAGCAAGAGGCAATATCTTTGTCTACTGCAGAAGCAGAATATATAGCAGCAGCAAATAATTGTACTTAGGTTCTGTGGATGAAGCAAATGATAAAGGACATAAGAGTTGTGTTTGAGGAGCCAGTCACAATCTTTTGTGATAATTCTAGTGCAATAAGCATCTCAAAGAATCCAGTGTTGCATTCAAAGACAAAGCATATATCTATCAAGTTTCATTTCTTGAGAGAGAAGGTAAATGAGAACGAATTCAAGTTGGAATTTGTGTCATCCAAAGATCAGATTGCAAATATCTTCACCAAGCCTCTTTCCAAGGATACCTTTGAATATCTTAGAGAGAAGTTAGGGACTATTACCCCTCTGAATCAAAACTAAGATGTACTAAGGTGCATCAGTCCGGTGGAATTCTCAGTCATGTCGTGAGATCCAAATTGATGTTGAGAAAATACTACTCTAAGGAGTATTTAGTATGCAAACGTTGGAGATCAATCTGAAATAAAAAGGGGGAGTAAAGGTTGCAAATATGTGCCCTTTGCCATTGATGTCAAAGGGGGAGAAAAGACATGTGAAAAACTAATTGCTATTGACAGGGGAAGCAATGAAGGAAGTAGTTGCAGAAGTCAGGGGGAGAAGTTTTTGTCATGATGGTTGAATCACTTTTTCACAACATATGTTGCCATCAATGACAAAGGGGGAGATTGTTGCAAATATGTGCCTAAGCGATGTTGTCATTAATGTCAATATATTCTTCTTGTCATTGGTGTCAACTATGCCTTATTTTGTTTCCTATTCAGGAGACTGGAATGTTGAGGATATTGAGAAAATTAATGAAGACACAAGGTTCGCAAACCTTATGGCTATTTAGAGGATTGTTAGAGGCTGCTGTAGTCAACAATTGAGAAGTCCACATGAAGATTTGAAGAAGTTATGGTCATCTGAATAGAACCGGATCTTGCAGTATTTAGAAGAGACAGAGTGACAGTAAGTTGGTCTGGATTGCTCCATAGAGAAATATTATGATTTGCAGATTTGAAGGCATGTTTGGGAAGTCAGTGTGCATCATCAACTCCAGTGGTTTGTGGTTTGGAGGTCCGCAAGCCATCCTTCTAGTTTGACAGTCATGATAGACAGTGTTCTTGAGGTTCCGAAGGAAGATACAAATGATTCTAGTAATTTGGTTTAGAGTGGATGTTATTAGTGAGTTCAATGTGCTTGTGGAAGTCTCTGGATTGTGTGGCTACTATGTTGGAGGTCCGCATTGGAGTTTGAGCTTGTTATTGAAGATTTCCTCTTTGAAGTTGTTGTTCTTCCCGGCCTTGGCCGACCGGATGTTCCTAGTGTGTTGCGGATGATCTAAAGATCATTTTATGAAGCATGGCCTGTTAGTAGAGGAAGATTCAAGTCCCAACTATGATTGGCCGACAGTGTAAAGATCTGTGTTAAGATTGGCCGACCTTATTGATCATTCCTGGATTGATGAAGTGTATAAATACTTGTTGAAGAGTTGTTAAACATCATCCTTGAGCAAAAATAGATTAAATCCAAATAAAAGGTCAGAAGTAGAGCATAGAAGAAAAGGAGCGAGAGCAATATAGAGTGTGAAGAAGAATTTGGGGCAAAGTAGAAGTTTTTGAGCATTCATTGAAACTAAACTAGGCATGAAGTAGATGCTATTTCTCGGTTAATTCTTTCTGTTCTAAATAAATTATGTAGGCAGTGAGCCTCTCTTTTTGAGCAGTGAGCTCCGGCAAGTGCACCTGAAGGCATATGCCTTCTATTTTTCTAAAGTACTTTTAATAGGATACAAATCTTTGTGGGTTAACCCCCACCATGGGTTTTCCCTTAACCGGGTTTCCACGCCAAAATTGTGGTGTCAAGTGTGTTGATTATGTTTCTTCTCATATGTTGTTGATCTATCCTTTAATGTTTACATCATTAATCTGGTAGTAAGATAATAAAGAAGGTTAAAAGCATAAAAATTTTATATTGTGTGACAACTGATTCACCCCCCCTCTCAGTTGTCCAGTCTAATTCCAACAATTGGTATCAGAGCCATATCCTCTTATACAAGCCCGACCGCTTGAGGAGATCCAGGATGTTGACCTACAAGAAGGATAGTCTAAGATTTGATGGAACAAATTATTTTGTTTAGAAGAATCACATGGAGTGTCATTTGCAATGCATGGGTGATGACTATTGGGCGATAACCAGTGTTGAGTATAAACCTCTGGAGAAAGGTCCTTCAACTCTAGATCAAGTCAAAGATGCTGAAAATAGCCTTCGAGCTAAAGAAGCCTTGTTGAGTGCCCTGACTAATTCAGAAATGACAAATGTCTTTGGTCTAAAAACTACTTATGAAATCTAGAAAAAGTTGGAGAATCTGTATGAAGGCGATAAATATGTCAAATGTGCCAAGCTGCAAAGTCTGAGAGGAAAATTTGAAACTTTGAGCATGAGCAAAGATGAAAACATCACAATCTACATGCAAAAGATAAATGAACTTGTGTGTGGTATCAGGTGTGCTAGTGGAACTTTGGAAGAATCAGAGATTGTATCAAAAGTGCTCAGATCTTTACCTAATTCATACAAACATAAGGTTGCTACTATAGAGGAGATCAGGACTGTCTCAAAAGTTACAAGAGATCATCTGGTTGGCAAAATTTTAGCTTTTGAATTAAGTGAGTTTGGTGATTCTCTTCCCAAGTCTAAATCTGCATTTAAGGCTAGTGTATATGAAAAACAAAGATATGATCCGGGTGAAAGCCCTTCTGCAAGATCAAACAAATTCGTGAAGATAAGGAAGGATCTTGAAGATGTTGAAATTGAAACTGCATATCTTGAAGCTCTTCTTGCCAAAAGATTGCCAAGAGGATCTGATAACTATGAAGGAAAATTGCCACTCAAATGTTTTGCTTGTAATAAGATTCGTCATTTTGCCTCAAGATGTCTGGAGAGGTTTTCAAAACCAAACCCTAACAGATACAAAAATCAAAACAAATGTTACTATGTCCAAGAAACTGGAGAAGGAGTCACAAATGATGAATCTGATCATGGAGGTTCCTCTGAAAATGATTGGGTGTTCATTACCATCAAAGAAGAAGATCCGGTGTCTATTGAGTCTGCTAGCTATGCAAATATGGAAAGTGCCTTGGCTGCTTAGGTTATTGAGAAATATGAATGAGTGATTGATAGTGGATATTCTCATCATATGACTGGAGACAAGAGTAAGTTTGTGAATTTTGAAAATTATGAAGGTGGCCTTGTGAAATTTGGAGATAACTCAGTTGGTAGAATCCGTGGTAGAGGATCCATCTCTTTTGATGGTAAGAATAGCACCAATGATGTTCTGTATGTGGAAGGACTGAAACATAATCTTCTCAGTGTTGGACAGTTGGTTGATAAAGGTTATGATCTTCGATTCAAGGATGGAAAGTGTAGAATCTTGGAGAGTTCTGGAACTGAAATTGCATCTGGTACTCAAACTAGTGGTAACATTTTTCATTTAAGTAGCTTTGGCAAAAGTTGTTTGATTGCTCAGATAGATCAAAGTTGGTTATGGCATAGGAGGATGTGTCATGTGAATTTTGATAACATTGTCAAAATAAGTACCATTCAGGTTGTAAGAGATCTTCCAAAACTTGTGAAACCTAATAGCATGTGTAGAGAATGTCAATTGGGGAAACAAAGCAAAATTTCATTCAAAAGTAAGGAACAAGTTTCAAATGGATGATTCAAACTGGTACATACTAATCTCTGTGGTCCTGCTAGAATTAGGAGTGTGCAAGGAGATAGATATTTCATGTTGTTGATTGATGATTACTCTAGGATGATGTGGGTAACCTTCCTAAAAGAAAAATTAGAAGCTCTTGACAAATTTAAGGTGTTTAGAAAATGAAATTGGTGAAAAATTGAAATGTCTGAGATCCGACGGAGGTGGAGAATTTACTTGCCATGAGTTTGATGCTTTCTGTGAAAAGCATGGCATAAAAAGACAGTTATCTGCTCCTAGGACTCCCCAACAAAATGGAGTTGTGGAAAGAAAGAACCGGACCATTCAAGAAGCTGCTAGGACCATGAAGATGAAAATAAATGTACCTCAAGTTTATTAGAGAGAAGATGTAAGTACTGTTGTCTACAGTCTTAATCAGGTGCAGATCAAAGGCAATTCCGGTAAGACCCCTTATGAACTATGGTTTGGTCATCCTCCTACTGTGAGATATTTTAGAGTTTTTGGTAGTAAATGCTATATCAAAAGACATGAGGATTTAGGCAAGTTTGATACAAGAAGTGATGAGGGAATATTTTTGGGATACTCTACTCAAAGTAAGGCTTACCGGTGCTTTAACAAGAAAAAGATTGTTAAAAGTGCTAATGTTAGAGTTGATAAGAGCAAGGAAGGACATTCCAGGTTTTACAGATATGATTCAGATGATCAAAATGAAACTCAAAGTCAAGGAAGGTTAGTTCAAACTCTGACTCAGATTCAGATTGATCTGGAAACTCCAGAAACTAAAGGAATTAGTACAGATATTGAGGAACAAGCTCAAGAAATAGAAGCCCAAGCAATTCCCAAAACCCCTAGGTATGTAAGAATGAATCATCTTGAAGATCAAATCATAGGGGATAGAAATAAAGGTGTTCAAACTAGGAGAAGAGTTGCTAAAGATCAAGAAGAGATTTGTTTGATTTCAAGGATTGAACCTAAATCAATTAGTGAAGCCTACATTGATGAAAACTAGTTAAAAGCAATGGAAGAAGAATTAAAGCAAATTGAAAAGAACCACACTTGGGATCTTGTTCCTAGACCTGAGGACAAAAATGTGATTGGAACCAAATGGCTCTTCCAGAATAAACTGGATGAAGATGGTGAAGTTGTAAGAAACAAAGCAAGGTTGGTATGCAAAGGCTATTCTCAAGTAGAAGGAATTCATTTTGAAGAAATTTTTACTCCTGTGGCAAGCATAGAGGCAGTCAGATTGTTTCTTGCATTTGTTGCTTTCAAAGATTTTAAAGTGTATCAGATGGATGTCAAATCAGCATTCCTAAATGGAGATTTGGAGGAAGAAGTCTACATTGAGCAACAGGAAGGATTCCAGTTGTCTGATCAGGGAGACATGGTTTGTAGACTGAGAAAAGCCTTGTATGGACTTAAGCAAGCTCCAAGAGCCTGGTATGCAAGATTGGATAAATATTTACTTAAGATAGGTTTTAGCAAAGGTACTACTGATAGTAATCTTTACTTCAAGATTAATCATGAGGACATCCTGATTGTTGAGGTCTTTGTTGATGATATCATTTTTGGTGGAAATGAATGTATGTGTAAAGCATTTCTTGACTAGATGAAAAGTGAATTTGAGATGTCAATGTTTGGAGAGATGAATTATTTCCTAGGTCTACAAATTGTTTAGTCAGATAAAGGTATCTCTATATCTCAGTCCAAGTATGTGAAAGAATTGTTGAAGAAGTTTGGAATGGAAGATTCAAAGCCAGTAGGTACACCTATGGTAATCAGATGTAAGTTAAGTAAAGATGATGATTCACCCAAGGTAAATCAAAAAAGGTATAGATCAATGATTGGAGGATTGCTCTATCTGACCTAGATCAGACCTGACATCATGAATGTCGTTGGACTTGTTGCTAGATTTCAAGCTGATCCAAAAGAATCCCATGTTGTGGCAGTCAAAAGCATTTTCAGATATCTCAAGGGGACAATTGATTATGGATTGTGGTATCCAAAAGACAATGATTTCACTCTTCATGCATATACAGATGTTGATTGGGTAGGAGATGTGGATGACAGAAAAAGTACTAGTGGTGGTGCATTTTTCTTGGAGAGAAGATTGGTCTCTTGGATGAGCAAAAAGCAAGAGGCAATATCTCTGTCTACTACAGAACTAGAATATATAGCAGTAGCAAATAATTGTACTCATGTTCTGTGGATGAAGCAAATGTTGAAGGACATCAGAGTTGTGTTTGAGGTGCCAGTCACAATCTTTTGTGATAATTCTAGTGCAATAAGCATCTCAAAGAATCCAGTGTTGCATTCAAAGACAAAGCATATATCTATCAAGTTTCATTTCTTGAGAGAGTAGGTAAATGAGAATGAATTCAAGTTGGAGTTTGTGTCATCCAAAAATCAGATTGCAGATATTTTCACTAAGCCTCTTCCCAAGTATACCTTTGAATATCTCAGAGAGAACTTAGGGATTATTACCCCTCTGAATTAGAACTAAGATGCACTAAGGTGCATCAGTCCGGTGGAATTCTTAGTCATATCTTGAGATCTAGATTGATGTTGAGAAAATACTACTCTAAGGAGTAGTCAGTATGCAAACATTAGAGATTAGTCTGAAATAAAAAGGGGGAGTAAAGGTTGCAAATATGTGCCCTTTACCATTGATGTCAAAGGGAGAGAGAAGACATGTGAAAAACTAATTGTTGATGACAGGGGAAGCAAGGAAGGAAGTAGTTGCAAAAGTCAGGGGGAGAAGTTTGTGTCATGATGGTTGAATCATTTTTTCACAACATATGTTGCCATCAATGACAAAGGGGGAGATTGTTGCAAATATGTGCCTAAGCGGTGTTGTCATTGATGTCAACATATTCTTGTTGTCATTGGTGTCAACTTTGCCTTATTTTGTTGTCTATTTAGGAGACTGGAATGTTGAGGATATTAAGAAAATTAATGAAGACTCAAGATTCACGGACCTTATGGCTATATAGAGGATTGTCAGAGGTTACTCCAGTCAAGAATTGAGAAGTCCGCATGAAGATTTGAAGAAGTTATGGTCATCTGAATAGAACCAGATCTTGTAGTATTTAGAAGAGACAAAGTGACAGTAAGTTGGTCTAGATTGCTCCACAGTGAAATATTATAATCTGCGGATCTGAAGGCATGTTTGGGAAGTCAGTGTGTATCATCAACTCCAGTGGTTCGTGGTTTAGAGGTCTGCAAGCCATCCTTCTAGTTTGACAGTCATGACAGACAGTGTTCTTGAGGTTCCAGAGGAAGATACAAATGATTCTGGTAATTTGGTTTAAAGTCTATGTTATTAGTGAGTTCAATGTGCTTGTGGAAGTCTCTGGATTGTGTGGCTACTATATTGGAGGTCAGCATTAGAGTTTAAGCTTGTTATTAAAGATTTCCTCTTTGAAGTTGTTGTTCTTCCCAGCCTTGTCCGACCGGATGTTCCTACGTGTTGCGAATGATCTAAAGATCATTTTATGAAGCATGGTGTGTTAGTAGAGGAAGATTCAAGTCTCAGCTATGATTGGTTGATAGTGTAAAGATCCGCGTTAAGTTTGGCCAACCTGGTTGATCATTCCATGATTAATGAAGTGTATAAATACTTGTTGAAGAGTTGTTAAACATCATCCTTGAGCAAAAATAGATTAAATCTGAATAAAGGATCAGAAGTAGAGTAGAGAAGAAAAGGAGTGAGAGCAGTATAGAGTGTGAAGAAGAATTTGGGGCAAAGCAGAAGGTTTTGAGCATTCATTGAAACCGAACCAGGCATGAAGTAAATACTATTTCTCAGTTAATTCTTTCTATTCTAAATAAATTCTATAGGCAATGAGCCTCTCTTTTTGAGCAGTGAGTTGTGGGCAGTGCACCCAAAGGCATGTGCCTTCTATTTTTCTAAAGTACTTTTAATAGGGTACAAATCTTTGTGGGTTAACCCCCACCTTGGTTTTTCCCTTAACTGGGTTTCCACGTCAAAATCTTGGTGTCAAGTGTGTTGATTATGTTTCTGCTCATATGTTGTTGATCTATGCTTTAATGTTTACATCATTAATCTGGTAGTAAGATAATAAAGAAGGTTAAAAGCAGAAAAAGTTTATATTGTGTGACAACTGATTCACCCCCCCCTCTCAGTTATTTGGTCTAATTCCAACAGAAAGTTGTTTGTTGGTTTGGACTAGGATTTGCTTTGTGCCAGTATGGACAGAAAGAAGTTCTTTATAAAGACTTTACAGTGTGTTTAATGGACAAAGGTGAGGTACAACTTGGTGGAGAGTTTTTTCTTGTTGATAACTTACATGCGAGGCAATCTTTTTAGAATATGGGCAGTTAAATGCTTTGAAGGATCCTTTCAGATCTCTCTGAAGCCATCTAGAGACCTCTTGCTAGGTAGCACTGTATAAAGAGATTTCACCATTTGGTTCCAGCTCTTTATATTCCTCATTACATTCTTCAAAGTGTTCTACGATGGTTACCATTGCCAATGAGGAGGCATCTTCTTCATCAGAATCCATCAAGTCATTTATCCATGATTTGTTTTCATATTGTAGGAATGGTTTGGTAGGAGGATAGATAGAAAGTTCCTTAAATCTTTTTCCATTTGAAATGGTCATATTTCCAAATCTACAGTCAATAAGGGCTATTGTTGTAGCCAGCCAAGGTCTTCCCAGGATTATTGGATATCCTGAACATTTCTTTCTTATCTGTAGGATAAGGAAATCAGCTGAATAGTCCCAAGTATCAATAGTGACTATGATATCCTCCAAAATTCCTTCTGGTTTGGTAATAGATAGGTCTGCAAGTTGTAATACAGTTGATGTTGGCTAAACGTGTGTTAATGCCAAAGCTTCTACAATGTATGATGTCATTACATTAATGGCAGCACCCAAATCTATTAAAACATTTGAAACCGATACCCCTTTTATGTCTACTGTAATGACAGGACTCCCAGGATCCCCATATTTTTGAGGAATTAACTTGCCTGATAGGACATCAGCAAGTTTTCCTTCCACTTGGATAGTGTTGGGTAGTTTTCTTTTTCTGCCTGGAATTTTTAGACACAAACTCTTAATGGTCTAGTTTATCTCAGGAATATCTTTTACTGCCTGTAACAAAGGAACTTCAATGTGTATTTTTATAAGTTCCTTAATTAGTTGGGAGTCATCATGTGAGGGTTGGTTTACCTTAGATTGTGGAGGAACCTGTTTTAATTGTTCTAGGAATGGAATAGAGGTTTCCTTTAGAATTTCTTCTAATTTTTTTGCTTTAGCCTTCTCATTGGATTGTTGTGTATCCTCTTTAGGACTCCCTTCTTCTTCTTCAATGACTTCCTCAATAGGAATAGTTACAGGAACATTTCTAGATCGGAGTTGGATATCATTAATCTCCACTACATTCAGGTTAGTTGTGTTTGGATCAGTATTGTACACCTGTTGTTGTGGCCTATTGTTTTTAGGCTTTGAACTAGTTGTGCGGGCATTGCTGGTTGATTTACTTGATCATTGGAATTTGCATTCACAGGTTATGAAGGTCCAGGGAGTAAGGCTTGAGGTTGGTTTCCAAATCTCCTCATTCCTTGGTTGTATTGAGGTGCCCATTGTTGTTGATACTGTTGCTGATTTGACCATTGTGGATTGGTCCAAGATTGATTTGTCCAATCTTGTTGAGGCCATGGACCCCATTACATTTTCATTTGCATTGGCATTTGTATTGGCATTTACATTCCCCAAGGTCCATTATAAGAGTTTCCCCTTGGAGCATATTGATTTTGAAACTGATTAAATCCATAATTAGGTTGTTTCTGGCCAATAAAAATCAGCTCTTAATCATCTACTGGAACCTTTTTCAATCTATTTTTAATTTCAGGAAGCAGGCCACACTCATTGGTAGGGTGATTTTTCTCACAGATTTTACACAACTCAGTTCGATTCAAGGGGCATTCCCTAAGTGGATGTTTCTCTCTACAACGAGGGTAGTAAATAGCTAAGGGTTTAGTGTTCTTTTTACTAGCTTGCATGCCATCCAAAGTGGTATTCAAATGAAGTAGGATATCAGTTTTTAGATTTTCTAGTTCCTCCATTACTTTTGTAATGTCATTGGTACTACCCCTTTTTAAAATTCTTTTGCCTGCTCTTGTGCAAGAATAGTTTCTACAAACTTCTACAATTTCTGCAAAAGTTTGTTTATTAATATCTCCCTTACCCATTAGATTTAATGCTTCTCTACTCTCATCATCAATTCCTCTTACAATGATGGTCTTACTTAATTCTTCATCTAGGTTGTTTCCACACCTCCTATGGACAAATAAAAATCTATCCACATAGTCTTCTAGGTTTTCATACTCCATTTGTTTCATGTAGAAAAGTTCATCTTTTCGATCCCTAATTCTACAATAATCCTGATATTTATCAAGAAAAATAGTTTCCATGTCCTCCTAGGTGGTGATAAAATTTGCAATCAAACCCATGAACCATCGTAAAGCTGACTCCTTAAGAGTGGAAGGAAAGAGTTTTAATTTCTGGTTATCTGTAGCGTAGTCATAAGTTTTGCAGAGGACCTTGAATTCAAATAGAAATTTGTCTGGATCTTCTAAAGTTTTTCCTCTAAAGGTGGGTAGAAATGCAGGAGATATGTTTTTCATAGGAGGTTCATTTCTCTCAGGAATGATGGAGATTGGATAAGAGAATGTTCTATTATTAGTTGGTTCATCATGGTTACCAACATTATCGCCCATCGTTGAAGATGTAGCAGATGAATAGGAGACTCTGATAGTACAAGTGATTTGGATGTTCTTCCAAATTAGCCTCCAGAGATATATCTGCTATAGGATGTCTAATGAATCAACCTAAGGCATCCCTAGGTCTTCTCATAAACTAATGGATCAAAAATCTTATCAACACCTTAAACCTACAATGATTTGTAGATTTATCCCCAGCAATGGCACCAAAAATGATGAGGTCAAAGTAGTGCTTCATTAATGCATCACCATTTACTTTTATCAATCTGAAGGTGTCTGGAGATATCTATGATAAGACTTCTTAGAATGGGGGGTTTTGGTCGAGTGGTTTGGTGAATGGGACTTGGTTTGTTGGTCTTGCCAGAATTGAAAGAGCATGCAAAAAAAAAGATCTATCTAATTGCTGAGAAATAAACACACTTGTTGTAAAAGAAATTAATCTAACATCCTGAAAAAGTAAATGAAGATCAATTGAATCCACCGTTATTCTAGAACAATAAAATACTCTAAATATGACAATGTTGATAAAGAACAAATCTATCTCTTTTTGGTATTTTAGAATTTTTAAGAACTAACCTACAAGGAACATTTAACAACAATCACATAGAACATTAAGGAAAACTTAACCGAGATTAAAACAGAATTACATAAATACCAAATTATTGAGAGATCTTCCCTTAGATGGGTAAGCGGGCCCTACTTCCCCAACCAGAGACGATCCTCTAGCTCAACTAACTTCTTTCAGTAGAAATTTCCCTTCATATTAAATCATAGTCCAAAAATGGACGGAATTACAAGCATGAGGAGTTTTCCTCCTGTTACAGCAATCTGGCGATAACTATCTATGAAAACTTAGAAAACTTTGAACTAACTAGAAAGAAATGAATTGCTCCTACTTATACAGTCGAGCATTATTGGAAGAAGAAAACTAACAGCAACTCTAACTGGAGTGAATTGGGACTAGAGCCAATTGCATGGCTTATTACATTCATTATCCTAAACAGAACTGTAGATCAAAGATTTGTGTTAATTCTAATTGCATGGCAAACTAGATGATTCCCTTGAAATGGTGCGATGCAAGATGGTAGCTACTTCAGTTGGGACTGAAGTCAACTAACCGATATTTCAGTTAGTCACCAAGATTGTGGTGATGTGGTGATGTTACCCTTCTTAGCTACATGATTGAAGCACAAGTAATGTTTGCACTCAAGGATGGGCATGTGGTGGTCATCAACTCAAGGGGAGGATAACCCTAGGAAGGTTTTTAGCATCTGGATCTGTCTGGAGTTCAGCTTCTTCTTAGGACAAAGGGCTCCGGAGGGATCCAGAGACCACTGGTTGTTTCTACTATTGCAAGCCTTACACAAACATTCACAACTTTGCACCATAATACATAAGATATGCACTTTTGAAATGTAATTCAGTAAAATAAAGCAAGAGATTTCATCAAAGGAAATGAAAACTAAACATGTGCATATTCTAACCAAAAGACAAACATAATTATAATAATATGTAATTATATATGCCAAAGTGTCTGAGAGAGTTCTTAAGAGCAGAAATAACATGAAAAAGATGAGTCAATTATATGGCTCATCAGTTAGTTGAAGTTAGGGTAGGCTTGGAATCAATTTCAATTTAGAGGTGTATGGTTTGAACCCCTTGGATCATTTTATTTAGCAACATAAAAATATCATAAGTTTTAGGTGGTGTGAAAAATTTGTAAAAAGGGTATGTTTTGATTTTGGAGATATAAGAAATTTTTGGATAAATAAGGTGTTAGACAATATTGTGTAAGGGTGCATTATCAGTTGAATCTAACACACAATCTCTTTCTTTAATTATGGCCACACAAACATCACATTTTAATTGTATTCTCGTGGCCATTTGTGCTACACCTGGTAGTGGTTTTAAGGCTCTCAAAGACACATGTTACATTTTGTAGATAGAGCATAAATATGTCAAATTGGAGGTTGGAGGTTGGAGGTTGGAGTTACATTATCATCTCAGGCTAGCTTCTCACTCAGAGATGAAACTTTGCATGACAAGCACCAGTTTCAATCTGTGTCCCTTCATGGAGCAAGAGAGGGCTTGGAGAATATTGGCAGTACTTGTGGATAGTGTAATCTTTGAAGTAAGGTGGTGTTAGTGTATCCAATTTGGTTTAGTTCCTTTTGTACACTAGAGGAAGTATTTGGTTTTCATAGCATAGAGGAGGGATATTGACACTTTTAGAGAAAAGTGGACTCTCTAAGGAGAGTTGTTCTCTCATATGCAAGCACTAGAGGAGGGATTTTGACACACTCGAAAGAGTGATGGACTCTCAGAGGAGAGTTGTTCTCTCATTGTGCGTGGAGGATGGGATAATGTTCTCTCATGTGGTACAAAGGATTTGCAGGTTTAACAGTTAGGGCATCCACTAATTGATTCAGATTGGTGTGTCTTGGGCTAGCAAGGAGATTTGGTGGAGATGCTTCATCAAGTTTTTAGATGGACCTCTATGACCAGTCCATGTAGTGTTTCATCCTTTGTTCAGATTGATGTAATAAGGGGGGAATGTTGGAATTAGTATTACATCTTATATAAGTATATAGTAAATAATTAATAATTGTTAGTTAGTTTATAGTTTAAAATAATAATTTTCTTTGGGAAGTTACATTCTTGTAGGTTAGGTTAGTTTTATACGAGAAAATAAAGGCTTTAGAAATCCATATTGTAAAGAAATCCATATAGAAGTCCCAAGAAACATTATTGTTATATTTTACATTTTGGTATCATGTGAGAAACAATGGATTAGTTTTTACATTATTTCCACTTGCATTTTTTAATTCAAACTAGATAGTGATTGATTCCTTGTTATCACATTGTACAGAGATGGTATGTTGGTTTTGGTAATGACAAGGATGTGATTTATGATTTGAAGTATCAACATTTAGCATAGTTTGAGATGAAGGACTTGGGGGCTACCAAGTATATTTTGGGTATGGAGATTATAAGAGAGAGTGAACATAAAGCTTTGGTTGGGCTAAAGTAAGTATGTGAACTCTATACTACAATTTTTCAATATGGAAGATAGTAGACCATTAAGTGTTCCTATTTTTGTGGGAACTAAGTTTTTAGTTGAGCATAGAGATGGAGGATATGGCTTGTGTTTCTTATTCTAGTATAGCTAGGAGTTTCATAAATGTTAGTGACTCTACTAGACTAGACATTGCCCAAGTATTGAAAGCCTTGAGTTGCTTTACGGATAATCCTAGATGAGATCATTGAGATGTAGTATTTGGATATTTGTGGGTACCTCTAAGTACTACATTCTTTATCATGATGATTCTTTAGGTAACCAATACTCAATGGATATTCATGGATTTATATTGGGTAGGAGATGTCAAAAGTATAAGATCCAGCAGTGGATATGTATTCAATTTGTTTGGCGGTGCTATAAGTTTGATGAGTAAGAAACAAGTTGTGATTGCCTTGTTTGCTAAAAAGGCTAAGTACATGGCATCTATTCATGCCTATAAGGAGTCCATTTAGCTTAAGAGACTATGTTTAGATGTGGAGCTAAGTTAAAAAGCAATCAAAGTTCTTTGTGACAGTTAGAGTGCCATACGTCTAGCAAAGAGCCTAACCTTTCATGTGATGTTTAGTACCATTTTTTGTGACATGGTAGAGGATGGGGGGTGATGTTGGAGAAGTTGACACTTTTCATAATGTTGTAGATGTATTGACAAAACCAGTCAACACAAAGAAGTTCAAGTTTTATAGTAAGTCTATGGGCCTCTTGTCCCCTAACAGATAGTTGATAGTCTTGGTATTCCCTTTGTTCTTGCAAGGTGTTCAACAAGTGGGAGAATGTTAGAATATGTGTCTCAACCTTATATCATAATGTTAAGAATAAAAAATGTAATTTTTGGGCTATAGGTATTAATTTTCCCCCCAAATTATCAAAATAGGACTTAAGTTAAGCAAGTGGATAATGACAACATCGAGCTCTTCAAAACCTTTAGTTTTAAAAAAAGGGGATCAATTATCTATATAGATCAAAATTTATGGCTTCCAAAAGTTAGGCCTCCCACATCAGAAATGTGAGAGCACCTATGATGCATAAGAGAGTTGTAAGAGGGAGTTACACTTGTAGACCAAATTATTATGCATGTTATGAAATTTTATAAGGACTATTTAAATTTATATAATGGAGCACCTAATTTGGTGAGTGAATTATGATGAGATTTTGACACATGTAAGGAATATGTTATTTTAAGCCTGTGGACTCATCTTGAGATTTGGAAGTTGGATTTTGACTAGGGATTTGGACACCACATTTTGGGTGGTTTTATCTCATGGTTTCCTGATTTCCATTTTACCTTTGGGTAGTTGAGTATCACAACCTCTTTTTTATTTATTTACCACCTCTCATAACCATTTATTTTCCTTTTTCTAAGTAGGTGTAATCATGTAATCTGGCATTTACCAAGTAGGTATAACTCCCGCCTATTTTGAGCAGTTAGGAGTTATTACTTCTCTTGGAAGTATTTTTCCTTATTTTTCTATATATACAGCACTACCCTCTCCCTTTTCTAGCTAAGTTCAGTGCAAGGGAGTGCAAATTATTATCATCTCTAGATTTATGTCTTGCTTTCCTTCATCCATTTGATCTTGGGTGGCTTGACAACTAAATCTAACAAAAACACCCAATCCTTTGTTCTTCCCTAGGATTATCAATCTTGTCCTAGTCCTCACCAAAGTGTCAAAGGACACGCACCCCAACCCACTCTCTGTTAGAGTCAAGAAAGACAATTGAGAGGGGGGGTGAATCAATTGTCCAAAACTTTCTTTATATTAATCACTTAAATCCTTCTTGTAATTCAGTAGCATAATAATAAATCAATCATGGAAACATAATGCAACAATTCAAGAGTAGAAACACATTAACACATATGACACCAAGATTTTAACGTGGAAAACCCGGTTAAGGGAAAAACCATGGGATGACTAACCCAAGAATGTATTATCTATTAAAAGAATAAGAAGGACAAAATAGCACATGCCAATTAGGGCTCATTGCCTGAGCACACTGCTCACAAGAGGCCCACTGCCTACAGGAGACACACTGTCTACAGAATAATAAATATTACATACTTGAACTGAAGAATAGCATCTTCACCATGCTTGAGTCAGTTCATTTAAGCTCAATACTTCTGTTCTAGCTTTCCTTATGCTCCTCTCTACCACACTCTCATCTTCGCCAATATACTATTGAAATGACTTCACAAATTCTTATTTATACAAGACGTTGACTTTGGGATAATCATCCAAGTCGGCATACTTTACAAAGCAAATACACAAATACAACTTGACTAAATTATAAGACTTTATGCGGATCACCACACTATCGGCCACACAGATCTAAGACTTCGATCTTCTTTTAGGAACACACCATGCTTCACAGAACATCTTCAAGATCATCCGCAGGATGTGTAACTCATCTGGTTGGCCAAACTTAGGAATAACATCATCATCCAGAAGTAATTCTTCAATTACAAGCTCAATCTTCAATGCGGACCACCAACACGAATTGGACACAATCCAAAGACCTCCACAAGCTTGCCTAAATCACCAAGAACATCTACACTACTTTTGCTTACCGAAATCTTTCTCTCCTTCATCTGGAACCTCAAGAACACAGTCTGTCATCACTGTCATATTGGAATAGATGCTTGTGGACCTCCAGACCACGAACCAATTGAGTTATCAATTCACATTGACTTCCTAAACACTCCACCAAATCCACAGAACTAGATATTTCATTTCTGAATCTCACCGGACCTACCAGAGTCACTCTGTCACCTCTGAACATCTGCTAGAACTAGTTTTACTCAAGTAGCCATAACTTCTTCAAATCTTCATGCGGACCTCTTAGATCTTTACTGGATCATCTTAAGACACACATCTACAAACCCTTTTATGCGCATCCTCTGATCTTCATCTTAGCTGGGATCTTCACCTCCCTGTATTCACTGTTCTTCTCTATTCCTAATAGGATTAATTTTCTCAATATCCTCAGCATACAACTCATCCAATCCTTGACATCAATGCAACAAGAGTATGTTGACATCAATGACAACACCGGTTAGGCCCATACTTGCAACAATCTCCCCCTTGTCATTGATGGCAACATATGATGTGAAAAACTATTTTAACCATCAAGATAAGAAATTTTCTTCACTGACTGACATAACTCCCCCTATCAACAATAACCATTCACATGTCTTCTCTTGCTTTACTACTCCCCCTTTGATCAGAAACCACTTTTGTTTTTCACATGTCTTCTCTCCCCCTTTGACATCAATGGCAAAGGGCACATACTTGCATCACTTCATAATCATACCGGCTACTTCCCCTGAGTAGCAGCTTCCCATCATCAATCTGGACCACAAGATATGACTCTAAGATCCACCAGACTGATGCACATCAGTGCACCTTAATTCAGAACCAGAGGGGTAATAACCCCTAACTTCTCCCTGAGATACTCAAAAGAGTCCTTAGGTAGAGGTTTAGTAAAAATATCTACAATCTGATCCTTGGAAGGCACAAACTCCATTCTAACTTCATTCTTGTTCACTTTCTCTCTCAAAAAGTGAAACTTGATGGATATATGTTTTGTCTTTGAATGCAACACTAGATTTTTTGATATATTTATTGCACTTGAATTATCATAGAAGATTGTGATAGGTTCCTCATACTCCACTCTGATGTCTCTTAGCATTTGCCTCATCCACAATAATTGAGTGCAACTACCTGCTGCTGCAATATATTCTGCTTCTGCAGTGAACAGAGATATTGCCTCTTGTTTCTTGCTCAACCAAGAAACCAATCTTTTTCCTAGAAAGAATGCTCCATCACCGGTACTCTTCTGGTCATCCACATCTTTTGCGCAATCCGCATCTGTATATGCATGAAGTGAAAAATCATGATCTCTAGGATACCATAAACCATACTCAACTGTCCCTTTTAGATATCTAAGAATCCTCTTGATTGCCATGACATGAGATTCTCTAGGATCATCTTGGAATCTAGCAAAAAGACCAACAACATTCATAATGTCAGGTCTAGTTTGAGTAAGATATAGTAGTCCTCCAATCATTGACCTGTACTTTTTCTGATCATCCTTAGGAGATTCATCAGCTTTTCTCAATTTGCATTTGGTTGCCATAGGAGTATTCATTGGTTTTGAGTCTTCCATCCCAAATTTCTTCAACAATTCTTTCACATATTTGGTCTGTGAAATGAAGATTCCTTTCTTTGTTTGAATGATTTGCAGACCCAAGAAGAAATTCATTTCCCCAAACATGGACATCTCAAATTCACTTTTCATTTGATTTGCAAAAGTTTTGCACATATTATCTCTTCCTCCAAAAATGATATCATCAACAAACACTTCAACAATTAAGATATTTTCATGATCAATTTTGAAGTACAAGTTACTGTCAGCAATACCTTTGTTGAAACCAATCTTCAAAAGATGCTTATCTAGTCTTTCATACCATGCTCTTGGGGCTTGTTTGAGTCCATACAATGCTTTCTTCAACTTGCAGACCATATCACCATGATCAGACAATTGGAATCCATTCAGTTGCTCAATGTAAACTTCTTCTTCCAAGTCACCATTTAGGAAGGTAGACTTGACATCCATCTGATATACCTTGAAATCTTTGAAGACAGCAAAGGCAAGAAATAATCTAACTACTTCAATTCTTACCACCGGAGCAAAAGTCTCTTCAAAATAAACTCCTTCAACTTGGGAATAACCCTTGCAGACCAATCTGGCTTTGTTTCTTACTACTTCACCATCTTCATTTAGTTTATTGTAGAAGACCCATTTGGTTCCAATCACATTTCTATTTCTAGGTCTGGGAACAAGATCCCAAGTGTGATTTTTCTCAATTTGCATCAACTCTTCCTTCATTGCTTTAGTCTAACTTTCATCATTGCATGCTTCATTCACAATCTTTGGTTCAATCTTTGAAATCAGACAATACTCTTCTGAGTCTTGAGCAATCTTTCTTCTTGTTTGAACACCTTTGCTTTTATCACCTATGATCTAATCTTCAGAGTGATTCAGTATTACATACCTGGGAATTTTGGAAATTTCTTGCACTTCTATTTCTTGAACAGGTTCATTCAACCTTATCTTTTCTTCCTAATTCACCAGATCAGTTTGCATCTGAATTTCAAAAGGGGCTTGGACTTCTTGGACCAAAACATCATTCTGATCATCTTCATCATATTCATAAAACCTTGAGGGTTTCTGAATACCTTCATCAACCTTCACATTTGTACTTTCTATAATCTTTCTCAATTGCTTGTTATAACACCGGTATGCTTTGCTTTGAGTAGAATAACCCAAGAATATTCCTTCTAGTAGAATAACCCAAGAATATTCCTTCTTCACTTCTAGCATCAAATTTTCCAAGGTCTTCATCTCTTTTAATATAATATTTTCTACCAAAGACTCTGAAATACTTCACAGTGGGAGTGATGCCAAACCAGAGTTCATAAGGGGTCTTACCAGTATTGCTTCTGATTTGTACTCGATTAAGAGTATAGATAGCAGTGTTTACAGCTTCTCTCCAATAGATCTGAGGAACATTTTCTTCCATCATCGTGGTTCTAGATGCTTCCTGGATGGTCTGGTTCTTTCTCTCCACTACTCCATTCTGTTGTGGAGTCCTTGGAGCAGACAACTATCTTTTTATCCCATGTTTCTCACAGAATTCTATGAACTCCCCAAATGTGAATTCTCCACCTCTGTCAGACCTAAGACATTTTATGTTTAATCTGGTTTCATTCTCTACCATAGCCTTGAAGATTTTGAATTTCTCAAGAGCCTCAGATTTCTCTTTCAGAAAAGTCACCCACATCATCCGAGAGTAGTCATCAATTAATAACATGAAGTATCTATCACCTTGCAAGCTCCTGATTCTTGCCAGACCACATAGATCAGTATGTACTAAGTCCAACAATCTGGTAGAAGACTGTTCCTTACTTTTGAATGAGACTCTGCTCTACTTACCCCACTAACATTCTTTGCACAAACTATTAGTAGGTTTCACCAATCTTGGAAGATCTCTTACAGCCTGAGTGTTGCTTATCTTGATGATATTATCAAAATTCACATGACACATTCTCCTATGCCACAACCAACTCCAATCAATTTGAACAAATAAGCAACTTTTTCTAGTACCAACCAAGTGGAAGATATTACCTTTTGTTTGAGTACCGAATGCAATCTCTATTTCAAAACTTTCAAAGATCTTTCATTTTCTATTTTTGAATCGAAGATCATAGCCTTTGTCCACCAACTATCCAACATTGAGAAGATTGTACTTCAGACCTTAAACATACAGTACATTATTGGTTTTGTTCTTTCCATCAAAAGAAATGGTTCCTCTACCTCTGATTCTGCCAGTAGAATTATCACCAAATTTTACCACTCCTCATAAACTTATTATCCTTATAATACAGTACATTATTGGTTTTGTTCTTTCCATCAAAAGAAATGGTTCCTCTACCTCTGAATCTATGAACTTATTTTTGTCACCTATCATATGGTGGGAGCATCCACTGTTAATGACCCAATCATCCTTTTCTTCAACTTGGGCAGCCAGAGCACTTTCTACCATTTTATGATTGACATATTTAGAGGGCATTGGATCTTCTTCCTTGATGGAAATAAACATCCAGTCACTTCCAGATTTGTTTCATGTCTCTGATTCATCATCGGTTACTCCTTCATCATCATCATCTTCATGAACATAGTAACATTTCTTTTGGAATCTTGATCTATTAGGATTTAGCCTTGAAAATATTTCCGGACACCTTGAGGCAAAATGACCAATCTTATTGTAGTTAAAACATTTAAAAGGCAATTTCCCTTCATACTTACCGGATCCTCTTGGCAGTCTTTTTGCAATAAGGGCTTCAAGTTGAGCAATTTCTGCTTCATCTTCTTCCAGATCTTTTCTTGCTTTTTCATACCATGATAGTTTCTTTGAAGAGTTCTCTCCTGGATCAAACTTTTGTTTTCCTTTTACAAAGGCACTAGCTTTGAATGCAGATTCAGTCTTGGGGGGTGCATCTCCAAACTCGGCCAATTCAAATGCATCTAATTTACCAACCAATTGATCTCTTGTGATATTTGAAAAAGATCCGAATTCTTCAATAGCAGCAACCTTGTATTTGTAAGAATCAGGAAGGGATCTGAGAACTTTGGCAACAATCTCATCTTCATCCAATATTCCACCAGCACATCTAATGCCACAAACAAGCTCATTTACTCTTGGCATAAATGTAGTGATATTTTCATCTTCTCTCATCTTTAGGTTTTTAAATTTTCCTTTCAAACTCTGTAGCTTGGCACATTTAACATACTTGTCTCCTTCATGTAGAAGTTCCAGTTTTTCCCAAATCTCATATGCAGTTTTTAGATCAATAACATTTGTCAGCTCTAAATCAGATAAGGCACTTAGTAGAGCTTCTTTAGCCTGAAGATTGTTTTCAGCATCTCTGGTTTCATCTACAGTTCTCAGACCATTCTGTGGAGGAACATACTTCTTTGAAGCCGTGATCCTATATTTCATTCCCATACATTGCAAGTGACATTCCATGTGGCTTTTCTAAAGAGTGTAATTGGTTCCATCAAACCTCGGACTATCCTTCTTGTAGGACGACATCCTAAATCTCCTCAAGCGGTTAAGCTCTTTTAAAGGAACTTGGCTCTGATACCAATTGTTAGATTTAGGACAGACAACTGAGAGGGGGGGTGAATTAGTTGTCCAAAACTTTCTTTATATTAATCACTTAAATCCTTCTTGTAATTCAGCAGCATAATAATAAATCAATCATGGAAACATAATGCAACAATTCAAGAGCAGAAACACATTAACACATATGACACCAAGATTTTAATGTGGAAAACTTGATTAAGGGAAAAACTATGGGGTGACTAACCCAGGAATGAATTCTCTGTTAAAAGAATAAGAAGGACAAAATGGCACATGCCAATTAGGGCTCACTGCCCGAGCACATTGCTCACAAGAGGTTCACTGCCTACAGGAGACACATTGTCTACAGAATAATAAATATTACATACTTGAACTGAAGAATAGCATCTTCACCATGCTTGAGTCAATTCCATTTAAGCTCAATACTTCTGCTCTACCTTTCATTCTGCTCCTCTCTACCACACTCTCATCTCCACCAAGATACTATTGAAATGACTTCACAACTTCTTATTTATACAAGACGTTGACTTTGGGATAATCATCCAAGTCGACATACTTTACAAAGCAAATACACAAATACAACTTGACTAAATTATAAAAAACTTTATGCAGATCACCACACTGTCAGCCACACAGATCTAAGACTTCAATCTTCTTTTAGGAACACGCCATGCTTCACAAAACATCTTCAAGATCATCCGCAGGATGTGTAACTCATTCGGTCGGCCAAACTTAGGAAGAACATCATCATCATCTGGAAGTAATTCTTAAATTACAAGCTCAATCTTCAATGCGGACCACCAACACAAACTGAACACAATCCAAAGACCTCCACAAGCTTGCCTGAATCACCAAGAACATCCACACTACTTCTGTTTACCGAAATCTTTCTCCTTCATCTGGAACCTCAAGAACACAGTCTGTCATCACTGTCATATTGGAACAGATGCTTGCAGACCTCCAGGCCATGAACCAATTGATTTATCAATTCACATTGACTTCCTAAACACTCCACCAAATCCGCAGAACTAGATATTTCATTTCCAGATCTCACCGGACCTATCTGAGTCACTCTGTCACCTTTGAACATCTGCCAGAACTAGTTTTACTCAAGTGGCCATAACTTCTTCAAATCTTCATGCGGACCTCTCAGATCTTTACTGGATCATCTTAAGACACATATCTATAAACCCTTTTATGCGCATCCTCTGACTTCATCTTAGCTGGGATCTTCACCTCGCTGTCTTCATTGTTTTTCTCTATTCCTGATAGGATTAATTTTCTCAATATCCTTAGCATACAACTCATCCAATCCTTGACATCAATGCAATAGGAGTATGTTGACATCAATGACAACACCGGTTATGCCCATGCTTGCAACACTCTCATCCCTCATCCCTAAAAGTAAGTCTATGTATTCTCACCCTCCTCTACACCCCAAGGCTATAATAATGGAAAAGCCTAATCCTACCCTGATCATGAAAATCCTTGTGTCTCCCGCTAAAAACCATTTGACTTGCACCTTAGTCTCTATTCACCCTATACCTATGAACCACAAACCAATTGACAAATTGAAAGCTATTTTGGAATAGGGTCCCTCTGCAACAAACCCCACTCCCAGCCCCAAACCCCCTGCTAAACACTTTGTGACTAAACATCCTAGGTACAAGCCCAAAAAGGACCACCCCAACCCTTAATCCAAGGCCTCAACAGAAGAAGGTAAAATGATAGAAGAACCTGAATCCCCACTAAGTCATCCTAATGTACAACTTTATGAGTGCCACAATTGTAGCAACTTTAGGGATTGTGTGAAAAAACTCCACAAAAGCCTCAACCTACACAACAATGTGATAAACTGGTTCTTGGCCCAACATTATTCCACCTAAAAAATAATGTGGGACATTGAGATAAAAAAATTTAAACAAGTGAAAGACTGGCAAGAATCACAAGTGGATGAAGACATATGGATAGAAATGGAGAAGTTTTTTGTGACTTTCCAAAATTGGGAGAACCTAGAGAAAAGTTTAAAATCATGCAAAAGAATCAGAAGATCGTGAAAGAGAACCTGGCCCAAATGGTTGCCTTCAACAAGGAAATAATCAAAAATTATGCCACCAATCTTTATATCTTGCAAAGTGAGCTCTAAAAAGGTAGAGGAATAACAAACAAGAAGGCTCGACTAGAAGGACCAAAGAAAAGACCACAGGCTAAAAAGGAAAAACCATTATCCTTGGCAATGACCCCCTTAGACTTACCTTTGCAAATCAAGTCATTTTTTTAACCAAGGAGTGGCAAGCAGATAGTGGTCTTCAAAAGTTGGCAGACAACAAATATTTTTGTATTTTCTAGTTCTATGTTTCTGTTGTTCTTTTTTTTGGTTGAGTAAAACCTAGTTTAGGTCTAGGAACCATGAGAAAAACCAAAGCAAAGTACTTTATATGTAAAGTCTAATAATATATTTCCAATGATGACGAGGTATCAACAGTATGCTATCTGATATCAACTACAAAAAACTTCTATCAAAAACTTCTAATACTATCTACCAGTCTATACTTTGGAACAAAGTATCATAATTCGAAGTCTAAGTCTACCCAAGGATAGGGTAAATTACACAAGCTCCAAACCCCAAATATCAACATTATAATTTTTTTCAACATCTTTGCATACCGGTTCATCATACCTTAATGCCATAGTTTCTTCCATGTCGTCATCCTTCTCATCACAACATTTAGAGAAGTTTGGAATCACCTCCATCGGGAGCACCACTTGTAATTTTTTTGTCATTTCTTCAACTACCAATTGTAGATAGACTTGCCTATTTTTTATCCCATGCAAGTGAGCCAAGATACATTCATGGAAGGCATCCACTTGACCCACAACATCGCCCATGTCATCATGCATGAGGTAGGAACATGTCATTATTGGCATCATCATTGCACAAGACAAGGATTGGGCTTTGTCAAAAGCATTCCATCAACCCTTGGTGTAACCAGGGTCTAGAAGGAATCTCACCATGGCCGCACGAAGCCCCGTTTCAGGTTTTCCATCCAAGTCCTTAGCCACCCCCTAGACCCGAGTCATCCAGTGATGCAGTCTAGGACTCTTAATTTCCTTGTCTACAAAGTTCATAAAATTCACCACCGCTTCCTCCCCCAAGACCCTGTATTTCCTCTTCTTTGTTGATGTTGCCTTTGCCTTCCCCTTACCCCTTTCATTGAATATCATGTGTCCGCCCAAGTGTTATTTTCTTGTTGAAGATGTCATGCTCACCAGACACTTCAAACCCCTCCGTCTCTCACCAATGGCCACTCTATAGAATGCGAGAAACAAGCCCCAAAATGAATACATGTCATCTTTCTTGAGATCATCACTATTCATAATTCTCCCTCATGTAGGGAGCCTATCATCCAACCCATCGGTTCATCTGCTCATTATTGTAGCCACATCATACCTCTGTCCTTCCCTTATGAACTTAGGCCCTTATTGGATGATGTTTCTGTTGATCTTTAGCTAGTCCTCTCTTTTTTAATTATTTTTTTTGTTTTGTTGTTTTTTGACAGTCCCATACCTCATGGAACTCTTACCATCTACCTAATGGTTGTTATTTTCTAAAAGGGTTTGGGCCCTTTCAAAATCATGTTTTTATCAATTTCAAAAACTATTAGGCATGTTACACTAGAATAATTTACTCTTTTTTGTAGATAAATATTTTTTTTTGTCTTTATGCTTCCATGTTCATTATACTTTTTATCATTTTTATCTCAAATTGCCTACAACTATTTGGCATGATTGTCACTACTTGTACATTCAATGTGTGACAATATATTAGATTTTGCTATGTTAGGTATCACTTGAATGTAAGGAATTTCCATTGTAATTTTCTAACTTGATTTATTGTAATTTTCTCACTTGACTTAAGACTCATGTATTTGTAGTTAATTTATTTACTTGTTAATTATATACATATTTTTTGTAGATAAATATTTCATGTTTTGGCTTTATGCTCCAATATTCATTATATTGTTTATCACTTTTATTTCAAGTCTCCTACAACTAGATGGCTTGATTGTCACTACTTGTACATTCAATGTGTGAAGACATCTCTTGAATGTAAGGAAATTCTATTCTATGATCTACTATAAACTAGGAGTCTAGAACTTAGAATTGGACTCATGTAATTGTAATTTTGGCTATATATTTTGACTTAGAATTAAGACTCGTCTAGTTGTAATTCTCTTAGTTATAGGATCTTATAATAGTATTGTTGAATGATTGAGGATTGGACATGCAATCTTAATGATGCTGTTGATAACTGAGAGGGGGGGGTGAATCAGTTATCCTAATTATTTCCCTTATTGAGCTTTCCTTTTAATTGATGCAGCATAAAATCAAACACAAAAACATTAACCATGAAATAAGAAACACATGACACAGTATTTTTGACGTGGAAACCCTGTTAAGGGAGAAAACCACGGGGTGATTAACCCAAGAATTATTCTCTGTTAGAAGAATAGGAGATTACAAAAATGGCACTTGCCAATTAGGGCTCACTGCCCGAGCACACTGCTCACAAGAGGCCCACTGCCTACAAGAAGACACACTGTCTACAAAGTGATGAGAATCACAGTCTTGAACTGATTGGAAGCATCTGCATATGCTGGAGTTCAGTTCCGGTTAGGCTCAGTACACTGATCTGCTGCACTTCATCTTTCCTCTGTTCTTTATTCTGCTATCTTTCACATACCGGATCCTTTTTGCTATCTCTGCTCTTTCTCTGGACTTATTCGCATTTATCTCCACACTAACACACATTTCACAACTAAATCCATCCTCTATATATATCCGCACAAGTAATTTCATCACCTTTCTAGTCGGCATCCGGAACAGTCTAGTTTCTTACAAACTCTCATTCTGTCGGCTGAATCCTTCCTCACCAAGCAATGCGGATCAAGCATATACTTGTAGATATCATTAATCATGTCGGCCAAACATGATTCATGCCTTCACAACCTCTGTCATCAACAGTAACACATCCGGAAAGCAGTCTGATACTCTGCCAGTCAGTTCTTCCTCTGTTTTCACTGTCTCTCAGAAATCCGGTACTCAACCATTCATATCTTTTTCCTTGTCCATCACCGGAGGCTAAATCCTTGGAATATACCACTAAAGGTAGTCCTCTTGACTTCCCCAAATCCACACTGCACCAAGACATTTCCTCTGAGAGGTCCGGACCAATCTGTCGGACCTTGCCACATGCTCTGTTCTTCTTCACCGGACCACAACATTCTTTATTCTGACTTCCGGTAGAGACACATTATGACTTGCGGATATGTGGGATGACCTTTGTTGCCATCAATGACAACAACCATGAATCCATATAGTGTCTCTTGCCAACAGATGCAACTATTCATTTATCTTTCTACTACATAGTGTTCAAATTGAATATATAGTGATGTTAGAATGAATAGTCTATAATTTTTATTACTTGAAAGAATTTCTTGATTTTTTTAGTTTCAAATCATTAATTTTTATTTACATTAAACTACTATAATTTCAACTTAGAATTAGAATTAAGACTTGCAATTAGGACTTATGTAACTGTAATTTTGACTTAGAAAATTAGAATTAGGACTTACAATTAGGACTTGAATGTTTAATTGTAATTTTGACTTAGAACTAGAATTAGGACTTGCAATTAGGACAAATGTAATTGTAATTTCGACATAGAATTAGAATTAGGACTCAAGTAAATTGTAATTTCAACTTAGAAAATTAGAATTAGGACTTGCAATTAGAACTTGAATGTTTAATTGTAATTTTGACTTAGAACTAGAGTTAGGACTTGTAATTAGGACACGTGTAATTGTAATTTCAATTTAGAATTAGAATTAAGACTTGCAATTAGGACACATGTAATTTTAATTTTAACTTAGAATCAAAATTAGGACTTGCACTTAGAATCATGTTTAATTGTAATTTTGACTATATATTTTAATTAGAATTAGGACTCATGTAATTGTAATTTTCAAGTTGAATGTCTAGTAATGTTAAAAGGAATAGTCTAAAATTTTGAAATTACTTGAAAGAATTTCTTCAATTTTCTAAACTTTTCACAACATCAATTAAAGTAAATCGATGCATGATTTTAAGTAAATTTTGATACTCTTGAAATTTGAATGATAGTTAAATATACCAAACCAAATTTTAAATATATACATGTAGAGACATTTAACATGAATATTAAACCTTGACCATGTGAATAACAAATAATGAAAGTCTTTGAAATAAATACATACATGTATACATAGTCCAAAATATATACATATGGAAAGCAAATACTGAAATAGTCTATGAAATATATACATATTATAAATACAATCCAAAATATATACATATGAATAGCAAATGTTGAAATAGTCTATGAAATAAATATATCTGTACAATAGGTTCTATCATCATCAAACTCAAAAGGCCTCTTAGTTCCTCTTGAAGTAGATGTCGGCTTAGGTTGTACAAGAAAAAGAAGTTTCAAATCAATTAATGTCAAAATTGCACACATATTATGTAAATCAAATATTTAGATAGACTTATGCATGCATACTACATGATGATCATCATGTCCCACATCCTCATGGCCCAGTATAGCTATCAAATTTGTGGCAAAATTATCATTTGTTAATTCTTGCATTTATTAAAAACATAAATTAGGCCCAAGTATTTACAAAATGTAAGCATAAAAGACCTAAAAATTGCATACAATTTACTAGTGTACACATGTACACATATACCTGAAATGATGTCGATGACTCAAGAACTTGCTCAAGCTCATCACTAGTAACACATGTTGTTAACTCAAGTGTGCAATAATCCTACATACATGTGTATATATTTTCAACGATGACTTTAAAATTACAAAATTATACTTTAATTTTCAACCAGCATATACATATAACACGTATATGAACTATTAATTTTATTTTCAACATGTACACACTTGAACTTACAAATTAAAGACACAATGCAAGTGAACTTGTACAAATAATTCAAGTACACACTAGGAATGATTGCAAAACAACTAAGGTTAGAGAATCATTTGCGACACTTTCTGGTTGGTCTGACGTGGAAGCCTCATGACCTCCTAGCTACTATAAAAATGATGGCAAGTCTAATAATTATTAGAATAAAAATTTATTGAACATGTCTTAATATACTTGGTTCTTTTAGGAGTTTGATTCACATTTCAATTATTCTATAATTATTAAAATGTATCTAATTTTAAGAAACTAATTAAACATATTTAATGAACTCTAGATGGTTAAGGCTAATTTATTGCTCTACTATGTAAGGTGTGTTGAGTCATATAATCATCAACACCAAGTGATCCAATCTAGATGTTGTGGTCAGGCCATTCATCTGCACCAAACAAGAGAATATAATTAATTAAATAAATTGATAATTGAGATTTTAAAATAGAATATTTATTAATTTTAATATACATGTGTGTACATAAAATGCGGCACACCTGTGTAGGAGAAGCAAGCAAAGTAGATAAGAATAACTCCTCTTCTACAACTCTTGAAGTGGATGTGCGGTTAGGACCATAACATGGTTAATTACAATTTTGACAAAAATGGGATGCACACTGTACTGGGGTCAATGTGCCTAGGGTTCTAGAAGGACCAACACCATCTCCATGCTCTCTAATTCTGACTTCAATTGTAATGTGTGTCTTGGTCAATTAAGTTTTGAGAGAGAGTGTCCAATGCTTCAAGTGCTAACACCATCATTTTCTAGTGAATGGCGGTAGGAATAGTTGGTGTGGGAGGAGAAACAATGGGTGGAATGGGTCATTGTAGATTTGGATTGACACATGTACCCAGTCTACGTTGTCGAATGTTGCCACCAACACCTTGGAATCATTTCATGTCAAAAGAATTGGGTCTTGAACCTAGTTGAAACTATATCCATAATTATCTTAAAAAGCATAATGGCACCTCAAAATTCCCATGTGGTTTATAGTCAAAGACCATCCACCACCACTCCCATGAGGGTGCCTACACCATTTGATTGAATATTTTTGGAGGGATGGGTAAGTTTGTAGAAGGGTCAATAAAATATGGGGCTAGTGTTTGTTTAGAAATATGCAAATCAAGAATCTATCTATATGACAACTCATCAAAATAAAATTGCCTTCTCTCCTCCCTAGATGAATGAAATCTATCTAGATCTACATCTATATATCTGATAGAATCAATAGTGGTTTGCATCAAAGAGGCAAACCATGCAAGATGAGGGGGAATGTTTGGCTTATTGTGGAAAAATATATTTTCCTTGTAATGTGGTTATGTTTTCATTTATGGTCACCCTCAATCAAGTTTCATCAGGTTGAGGGGTGGGGGTCTTGTGGTGGGGAGTTTTTAGGTGGTGGATTTGGAGGTGGGGGTTGGTTCTATAAAATATCATTTAGTAAAAAATTATGTTCATTCAATTAGTCCATATGAGTAAAGGTTAGTTGCAATTATAGAAAAGAAATATAAATTTAATTAAGTATATTGAAATACTAAATGCACAATATTTATACATTTAGTGCAAATATAAATAAATAAATACATTCATTTTGCAATTTAAATTAATACAAATTTTACATTTAAAGTAAATATTTTTTAAACATGGTTTAAAATAACACATTAAAAATTTGAATTCTAGCAAGTATCATTGAAACATAAATATGCATTAAATTTATAATTCAAAGCATATACTATGACAATAAAAATAGCTAATTAAAATTTAAAAAATTAGGAACATGCAAGACTTTTGAATGATGCATATAAATCCTTCAAGTTTCATACATTCTTCTTGAAGAATACTATTGTGTGGTTACACAACACACCCCATTTTGCCTTAGCAAAATAAGGACCCAACTTTTTGCTTCTGCTTGTTCTTGTTTTCTTGCTTTGGGCGGTTTGGTAAAAGGTCGAGTTGAGTATATCACCCTTGCACATGCATGTGCATCACAAAAAGGAGGTCAGTTGTCAAAGTTAGAATTTAATGTCATGAACCCCATAGTCTTAAAGAGTGTGAAATTCTATGCAGAATTGCCTTTTCGATCACCCTGATATTGCTTAAGGGTAGAAAGTTATGCTAAGTCAAAGTTCGGTCAACCCAGATATTTCCCATACGGTCATATTTCTAAATGTCAGTCATATTTGCTAAGATGACCCTAACCTATGAAGATCACCCGATGTCTTCATATCCCTGATTCACAAACGTCAAACTTAGGTACGAGGGTATATACCATCAAAACCTTCATGCATGTTTTAGAGGATCATATTTCTGAATATCCATCATCTTACAAAATATCACCCTTTTGCGAATATCACCCTTCACAAACATGACCCTGATGTATAAAAGAGATCACCCTGATGATGACATCATCAATGCACTCGACCCTCGTGAGGTCACATTTCCAAACATCCGTCATATTTCTCAATGTGACGATGACGTCAACATAACCTGATAACAAAGAAGACATGATATCCTGATGATGTTATCATGCTCCAACCCGAGAAGGTCATATTCTGAAATATCCCTTATTTTAACAAATATGACAATGACATCATTCTCCTCAATTAATTGTAAATGCCTATAAAGTAATGACGTCACCCTTACATTCTCGAATGAGGGTGATATTCCTTAGTGTTAAAAGATCCAAATATCGTCAATATCCCTCATATCAACTTAGATGACCCAGGATACCTAGTCTATTAGCAGCCAATCCAAAGATGCCACATGGCACCTCCCTGATTTATTAACAAAGGTAATGTGACCTAATCTCGATTATTGGTCAAAGGTTGACCATATTATCGTGATATCACCCTCGTATGTTTGACGAACGGTCATATTTTCAAATATCCCTAATCTTCACAAAGATCACCCACTGCATTAAATGTGAACCCAACGGTAGGTCGCGCCCTCCAATTTCAAATATAAACCCACCACTTGTCAAGTATCCACGAATGTCATGCATTGATCAATGGACTTAAACAAAAGTACTAAACACGCCCTAATTTGTCGTATTGATCAGTTAAAAGGTAAATTTTGGGGTTTATTCACATTTACCCTACATTTAAGCAAAAATTACAAAGCTCTGAAGGTCAAAGCACCACAGTCACCTACAAACAGAACGGGACCTGCATCTCGACGGAACGGAACGGCCAATACAGCGTATTCACATTCATACCATTATAAGTCATATAGTAAAAGAGGAAAGTGATTATCAGGTAAGTAAAATCAAAACCCTCTCTTTTGTCATTTACGGTAAATCACGAGGTAAAAATAGTTTTCACTAGGTTAATCAGCATGGTGATGCATGAAATAAGTTAGAATAATAGAATTACTGTTGTGCAATATATGTGATCCTTGAACCCTGCTGCATACAAACATGTTAGGGTAAGAAATGCATGTCTTTATCGTAGGATTTAATGCCTATCAGAAGGTATAGGTCCAATACAGAGTTCTTGAAACCCATGTTCTTACAGCCTGAAGGGGTAGGATTTAGATACGGGATGATAAATGATACACATCAGGGGAATACAGACCTAGATGCATGGACGAGAAGGTTAGATAATGGAAGTGGAAACCCTATACTTCAAAGAATATACTCCTCAAGGATGTGGCACACTAGGGGATTTCCATATGCTATGGAAGCTATTGAGTTAGTGGTTGAATGTGCACGAAACTATAATTCAGAAACTAGAAGAGTGGAGAAGCATGGCAGGGTGTATGCAGATTTCTCAATAAAAGGCATCACCTCTACATTTAATTTGCCTATAGGATCTGATGTGGTCAGATGGAGCCTAAGCAAGTTAGAAAAGGAATATCGTAGTAATGAGAAAGAGGCAAGGAGGGTCATGTACCAGTGGAGGTCCAAGAGCAGTACATATAAGGCCTCTGCTAAGTTGCCAATATACTCGTTTAAATTTGATTTTGCTGAAGAATATCAGTACATGATGGTCATGCTAAGCACAATGACTGGGAGACAACATGTTGGAAACTTCAAAAATTAGATGTATGGAATTATTCGAATGGTGGAATATTCAGATGACAAGCCTGTCTAGGCTAAAATCATAAGTGATAGTTTAGATGAGGAGATGAGAAGGCTGGGTGGCAAAATGTGCATGTTCCATATGACTTCTTATGTTGTATATGCCTGTGCTTTTAGAGGTACATTTAATGGGTTACAAACAGTGGGCAGGGTTGGAAACAACCCTACTGATGTAAACATATGGGAACACTACCCACAGCTGAGCAGGATGGAATCCCTCCAAAATTACAAAATAGTGAATGACTCCTTTTCTATGCATCTAGTCAGAACCATGGAGGAAGATAGAACAAAAAGGTTAAGTATGGAGGCTCAAGCTATTATTTACAAATATGGGGCTTGGTTTATCTAGTTCCCTATATTTTCATACATGAGAATAGAGGGCTTTGAGGGGCAATCTCTCATGTTGCCTAGATACCCCAATGACAGGGTCATTCTAATGGAATTTGTTAGACAAATATCAACCTCAGTAGAGGCTCACATTAAGAAAGGAAAGATTCTAGTTGTGTTGTTTACAGTCTTCATTGGCTAGTATTTATGCCCTAACAGACAAAGTATCAAGGATGCCATCTAAGGATTAAAGCTAATGCACTTGCAGCCATTTTCAATAGCTAGGTCATATGACCCATATGGCAGGATGTAGACATTACTGGGAAAACAAATACATCAATGGTACCTTGAGGATTATTGGATTGATTGTGATGATGAAGCAGAAGTCCGGAGAAGGACTTACCAGAGGCTCACTCTCAACCAAATTTGCACCTTTGATTGCATACCAATGTCTGTCCAGTTGCACAAGGATGATGGAAAGATCATGTCCAATGAGTATGAGGACAAGAAAGTGTATAATGAAACCATATTAGCTCCTAATTTAACTCAGCCTCAGGTGACTTCATTCGATCAAATAATGCAGAAAGTTATTCAACTGACCCAGAGTTGGGTAAGTGTTGAAATCACTAAGTTGAAGAAGGGTGTTTCCCTAACAGTAGACAATAAGAAGAAAAGACAAGAACTATCTGAAGAAGAATATGATGACTTTCTTAGTGAGAAGAGGAAATCCAATGGAGAGAGGCAGTTGGCTTTAGAAGAAAAGCAACAGGGTAAAAACAAGAAAGCAACTCATGTGCAATAGGGAGTAATAGTGAGGAGACTCCAACCAAATGGAGATGTGGCATCTACATCTGCGGTTGCATCACCACATACCCCTGCTCGGCAAAAGAAAAAGGTCACAAAGCATGTTCCTGTGATTATAGAGGAGAAGGAACCCTTGGAAGAAGAGACGTTGGAGGAAAAATAGTTGGATGAAGAGCCTCGAGATGATGATTTTTTGATAACAAAGAAGAGGAAGAGGGTGCAACGGACACCACCCCAAAAGAAACAGAAAACTGCAATGAGAGGAAATGTAAATGTTGATCCTATTATATTGATGGGTACATGTAGTCCAGGTTTTACGAAGAACCTGCAGCATGAGGTTCCCATCCCAGATATTATCCAATTTAAAACTAAGAAGGCAGAAGAGCAAAGAGAAGAGAGACATAAGGTAAAGAAAGAGTCACCTCTTCCACTTGATGATACTATATATTTGTCAGATGATGAGATAGTTAGGGATGATGCTGCTTAAAGGATGGAGACCTTAGTGGCTAATACAAAGATGACCCCTCATGGGACTCCTATGGTTCAAAAGGAAACTCATCAAGAGCAAGTCGAGATAGAGGAAATTAAAGAAGATGACCCCAAGGATGTAGCCCAATAGATAGGATTAACCAATTTGGTTGATCAGGTCACTAGCCCAACAGTAATAGACTTGGCTTACCAAGGGGATGGAGAACAAAACAGAGATAACGATCTACTTCTAGAGCCACAAAAGGTAGAGACTAGTACATAGAGGGAGGTTGATAAGAAAGTGCCTCATCAAGATAGAGGGAAAAGCAATGCACCTCTAGAACAAGAGAATATAGAAACTAATGTTCAAAAGTAGGGTGATCAGGAGATACCCGACAAGAGAAACAATCAGAATGAAGAGATGCATGCTAATAAAGGTAATCATGATAGTGATCTTGCACATGGAGAAAGAACAAGTGAAAAGGAGCTTGGAAAGACTCAAGAACAAAGAGAAATAGACACCTAAAAAGGTGAGGAATAGAGTCTTCCCCAAGATGATGGTCAACCAAAGGAACCAGAGAATGTGGTCAAGGGTGATCAAGGTGATCCCCAAGATCAAAATGCACAATCTTTTCATGAGGACCAAGTGAAACAAAATACCCAAGATTAAAAAGTTTAGGAACCACATGAGGGTAAATTGCAAGAGGAGGTACATGATCAGAATGTAAAAACACCACAAGAACCTCCCCCTCAAGAGGAGCCCCCTCAGCAGGAAATTCCCCAACAGGAGATACCTCAACAAGAGATCCCTCATGAGAATGTGCATGAGGAAGAGTCAAGGAAAGAAAGTCCACCACCAAGGGTAGAGCATAATACAGAGTCTTAGGATACTCAAAATGAGCAAAATGATCAACAAGGGTCCAGGGGTGATGTTCCATACTGGCTACAGCAAGAAATAAGTCTGCAGTAGATAGAGGAGGTCCCTGAGTTTGATGTATCCACATTGTTTTCTGCAAGCATGATGAAGCCTAAAAGGAAGGCAAGGCCTACATCTGTGATAAAAAGAGATCCTACCACAGGTAGGAGGACAGCCCAAGTAGCCTTACCAATGGTAGATAAAGAAAAAGGAAAAATAGGCCTTGATGAGTTTCAAATAACAAACATTGATTTAGGTTTTGCCAATGAGGATCAGGAAGGTCAAGAAGGTAAAGATATTATTGATTCCTTAACACAGAGGGTGAAAAGAGAAAAGGATAAGAACAGGAAACATAAAGAGCACATTGCTCAATTACATTCATTCATTAAAGGGTTAATCAACCCTAAGCATACACCACTCAGTCCAGCTACCCCACTGACTATCATATCTCAAGATGAGATAACCAGGTTAGATCTCATGAAACATAAGGCCCAGCTGGTGGATAATTGGTTTGTCTCTTTTGTTTTTGAAGCAGAGAATGTAGTTAAAACCTCCCTAGCAAATTGGAATTCTCTTGGTGATCTGAGGAGTAAAGTAGATAAGTTACAAAATGAGGTGGGAAGAAGGTCCTTCAAGTTAGAGAAAGATCTAGATGCCCTGGGTGAAATGAGGAGGATAGACATGAAAATACTTATGGATAATAAAATATTGGATAATAATATTGCACAATTGCTAGGCATTTGGTATGAAGATACCAGATTTGAATGTGATATCCTAAAAAGATGCAGTAGCAAGCTCGGGGATATAAGTGTTAAATTACACCATCTCGTGGTAGAAGAAATGAATACCCTGGAGGCTTTGGAGGACAAAGTAGAAGGAAAAATAGAAAATCAAGATACTGATTTTGTTGTCCAAGCCTTCCACAACAATTTTAAGTAAGCAGCAGAAGACCCTCTTCATCACTTGACAGAGGAGGTGATAAATGAGGCCATGAGAATGAAAGCTAAGGTAGAGACATACAATGAGACCTTAAATAGCATGAAGAGAAAATGGAATGCTCTTCAGGCACAGTTTCATTCTCACAAGCATGTTGTAGCAAAGGTCAAAATTCATGATGGAGGTGAAGTAGAAAGAATAGTGCAACTATATGAATCCATCGGAGGAATAATCAGCGCGCATATAAGGCATGACCCTGGAGCTGATGAAGATGATAGTGATGAAGATGAAGATGAAGATGAAGATAAAGAAGAGGATGCGAATGAAGAAGGAGAAGAAGATGAAGATGAAGAAGAGGATAAAGAGTAAGCAAAGATGCATGATGATAGAGTCATATGCATAATCAGATAACAAAAGGATCAAGTTCTACCAGATGGTTGCCAACTAGCAACTTGTGCCACGTCTACTAGTGTTGACTTAGTCAAAGAGAAGATATTGACCGTGAATTTAGATTGACATATCTTGATCGTTGATCATCTTGTAACCGCCTCCTCTCTTTGATCTATAAAAGGAGATGGAGTGCACTTTATATTATTTATTAGAAACTTAACTGAAGTTAGATTGCTGAAGTTATCTTGACTAATTTCAAAGCTCATTGTGAATGTACATGTCTTTTGCATACCTAATGAAAGAGAAGTTGTTTTGATTACAAATAATCATAAATCTTGAGTAATCAATGGATGAATTCTAGATATATGCATTGATTAGCTACGTCCCTTGGAGTTCTTAACAGTCTGCATGTATTGTTTTCATTCATTGTTCCTTTGAAGTTAGCATCAACCATACCTAGCTGTGGAACATCCTGGTGAAATTATGGTTTGATTTCTTCTCTTCATGAAAGTATCTGGAATGTATGTGAATCAATAGCTGAAGGTTCATTAAATTTAGAATGCATTCTTCAATTTTTTCTTTAATTTGATTACAATCACCTCCACAATTGCAAATACATTGATAATCATAAGCTAAAATACACAAATATGCCAATATCCCGAAGAGAATTAAAAATTAGTAGCATATTTTGAGCTTAATGATGCAATATTGAAAATATCATGTAAAGAACCATAACTAACAACATGAAACATGCAAATATTGACTAATAAGAACATTATTTGAGTAGATTCATAGTGCAAAAGTGAGAATAATCAAATTACAGTTAATGATTAGAAGATTTGATCAAGCTTATTAAAGATCATCATTATTTGTAAAGCATAGCAAGATTAACTCTATTTGTGAAGAGATTTATAGGAATCAGGTGTAGAACAGATGTGTAGACATCAGTTCATTGTAGTAGAGAAGTGTAAGACACCTTGAATGAGAAACAACATATCACATCAACCTCTGAGTAATGTTAGATGATCATGACCTGATCAACGGAGCCTTGGAGTCATCAATTCATTCCAAATTGATCGTACTTTTCAAGATAATAAAGGTTTCTTGTGTAAACTTTTATGCATGTTGTTATGACTAACAATCATCACCAACATAAATTGGCGCTAGGAGGGCCTTCCTTTCTCTCTTGTTAAGTGAATTGATCAGATACACACAATTCCTCCGTTAGTAGAGGGCATTTCTTACAAATTTCATTTTGAATTGATTATGCTTTGAAAATTTGTGCAAAGATTTGCCAGTATCATGTTGTTTTGAGTTTGTTTATCATAAGTATCTTAGAATCAAGCATAAATATTGTAGACTTTGTAGTCAGATTATTAAAATTCTTGAAAGTTGAGTCGTCATTTGAGTGTTCTACAAATTTCTAGCAGTGGTTCAACGGTGTAGTTAAATATCTTGATATCTGAGTTCGGAAGTTCGGTCTTTGCTCATATATGCAAATATTACACAAATATCTAGTCATTCCAAGGTTCTGATCATAGATATCCATTGTGCAAGGTTATTCCTTGTGAGCATTACAAAGATCCAGTCAAATTTCAATAATCTATCATAAACTGTTAGAATCTTGGCTCACCGAACTAACACCAGGTCCAGATCTAGTGGACTCTTAGAAGAATTGCCTATTCGTGGACTTAGATCTAGAACCATAGACATTCATCATACTCCTGACTCAAGTGAATTAATATCTTCACCAGGACATAATCTGACACCTCCAATATCTCCTGTTGTACTTCAGACACTTGCAGGATCACCTGTTACGCCTCCAGTACATCAAGCACCAGTCACAATGTTGTTCTTTGTTGCAGAGTCACCTTTGACTTTCACTGCCTACCATCCTTTACCTAAGAACCCCAATAAGATCTACCCTAAATATCATCCATATCAGGATGTGGATGATCATATTCGGACATTCAAAGAAGCTTGCTGCAGAGCAAGGATTGAGCATCAAGATGTTGTATGTCGTTTGTTTCCATATTCCTTGGGAGAAGAGGCATACAACTGGTACATTAGTCTAGCTCAAGCTTCTATTGGCTCATGGGATGCCTTAGAGAAATCCTTCAAGGATAGATTCAAAATACCTATAGATCCTTCAATGAATTACCATCTCTTTGCCACAATTAAGAGATTTGAAGGGGAACCTATTTCAAACTTCAATGCCAGATTCCAAAAGTTGCTTTCAAAACTGGTAGCTCCATATACCGTAGCAGATGAGGCAGCTAGAAATATATATTACTCCACCCTAGATCCCCTGACCTCTATGTTCATAAGGAGGACACATCTTGGTGTCACAACTTTGACAAGAGCTTTTGAGGAAGCGATAAAAGTTAATCAGCAACTTGTTCTCGCTCTAACCCCTAACATTGCTTTTCCTACTTATTCTACACATCCAACATATCCTGCATACCCTGCTCAGTAGCAAACTAGTGGAGTCATGATGCCTCCAGCTACAATGTCAGGTCCACTACAAGTACCTCCCCTTAGTAGCATGCCACCCCCAAATGGAAATGGTCAGATAGTGTAATATCCAAGACATGCACAAGCATCCCAAGATGTAGGATAGAATAACAATAACGGTGCTTCCTTTTTCAAACCTCAAACAGAGAATGTAGTAGCTAAATCTTAGGAGGAAAAGGAAGAAATTAAAGAGATATCAGCACAGTTGAGAAAGTTGACAACTGAAATCACACACTTGAGGGGTCAGACTTTCTATTCCCAATCAAATCAAAACAGAGAATATAATAATGACAGATGTGGATATCCTGATAGAGGATACAACAATGATAGGAGTTATAACAATAACAGTGGCAACAATAATGCACCTAGGTAGCCTAGAGTGTGGAATACTAGTTCAAATAATGGATCATTGCCATCACCCTTAGATAATCAGCCTCCTAGTGAACCTAAGCAGACCACTAGGGTGAACTTGGCAGAAGCATCTCTTACAAACTGGTGTAGGATACATAACACAAATGCACATGTTGAATTAGATTGTCCTCAGTTTAGGATAGAAGCCAGTATCTTTCAGGCAAAAGTATCTAACACCACTGGAAATCTTCCCCTCATAGAAGGAAATGAAATTGTCCCTTGTGGATATGACTCAGCCCTTGTGTTAGAAAGTTTTGTCAATCACCCTCACCACCATGTACCCTCAGCTCATGAGAATTACACTTTAGCATGTGAGGAGTCCGCTTTGGCCTTTGAAACAAATTATGTCTTTCCTTTCGAAGATGAAAATGAACCAGCAGTGGAACCTGAAGAAATGCATGCTTACCAGCAGCAGTACCAGGGTAGACACAATTACAACCTCAGAAATAATTCAAACAGACCTTCTATTCCTTTGACAATGTCTTTGCCTCCTAACAATTTCAACACTCCTCCTAATCCAAAGGCAAGTAATAACCCTGGTCTTCCTAAGGTTAATGCCCAGTACTTTGCACCACAAAATGCAATGTTAAAAGCTAGTAATCAGCCTCCTGAATCTGATAAGTTGGTCAATTATTTAGCAGAGGAGATGAGAAGAGTCAAAATTAGCTTATCATTGTCAAAACTACTCAAAACTCCAGCTAATAAGAAAGCTTTCATGAGATCCTTAGATGACCCTACACCAAAAGAAGATAGTCATCCCCCTAATCCAAGTCAAATTTTGAGTAAGGATCATGCAACTAAAGACAATAATGTCAAGCACAAAGTCCCAGCTACTGTTCAAGCTACTAAAACTTCACACATGACCCTTTATAGGAATAAGACCAAGTCACCTCCATTTCTCCTTTGCTTAAGGATATTTGGTAAAAACCTACATAATTGCTTAGTGGATTCAGGTGCATCTACTAATGTAATTCCATTGTCCATTTGTAATGCCATAGGGTTACACCCTGCTAAGTCACTCAAGAAGGTGACACAATTAGACAAGACTGAAGTGACTATTGTGGGAGAGTTAACTCACATTCATATGCAACTGGCATCAGATCCTAGGATCCAATATTACATTGATATCCAGGTGGTAGATACCCCTGATACATATGGAATGTTGCTTAGCAGGGATTGGTCCAAAACACTTAACGGATATATGTCCGCAGATTTCAGCCACATGTGGCTACCTTGGAAAGGGATCCCCAATCAAATTAGGATAGATGTTGAACCTCGACTGAAACACATGATCACTGAGTATAATAACACAAAAGAGATAATGTATGTGGATGTTGAACCAGGAGTTTATACCATCAAACCCCAAACAATTAAGATAGAGGAAATTCTTATGTATGATATTCATGTACATAAAGATGATCATCAAGATAACAAGGTGATTATAGAGTCTGATCATAGTGAAAGGAAGCTAGGTGTGCGGAAAATGCTTCCTACACTAATCTATTAAGGAGAGGGCTATGCAAATTCAACTTTATCCTAACTATTACAGCAATGTTAAACCATTAACATGAGATATTGTAGTAAAACACAAGAACCAGAAAGAAGATAGAAGAAGAGAGACAAGATATGCGTGGGGAAAACCCTTATGGGTGAAAAACCCCACACTCCAAAACACAGCTCAAATGTATTACAGTAAACAATAACAGATTACAATACAGTTTCAGAGTCAATGCTCTTTCAGGAGTCTTCGAATGTCGAATCTGGAGATATTTCGGCAGCATAATAGTACTCGTACAAAAGTTATGTATCTCCCATCCAAGCACCTGTTTATATAGAGTTTACAAGGCAAATATGGAACCTTCTAGAAATGGGCGTCTATTTTGGACTCATGCCCCAAAACCCATGCATAAGGACACTTGTCCAACATCCCATCCCGAAGTGGGCGCCTGGTCCCAAGATAGGTTACGACAGATGCTCTTACGCACCTTACAGCTGTAAGAGAATCTATCATACACTGACTAAAAATATCATATTCCTCTTACATGTCATAACCTCCCTTGACCACCCAAAGATGCATTTCTCTCGTGCAAAGATACTCGCCAACACTTGTCATTAATTAAAAATCGTTTGAGGTTTCAGGGGCGTTGCCCCCGAGCCCCCACGAGGGCGCTGCCCCTTGACCCCGTCTTGGGGGCACTGCCCCCAAACCCCCGTTAATTATTCAAGGGGGAAACCGGGGCTGCCAAAGTCACCAAGAATTTATCCTCCTGCATATACACAAGGTGCTGACTATGCCAACTCAACATGGGATAAAGAAATACAACATTAGGAATTTGCAAAGGTTGAGACACCTTAATTCCCAACATTCTCCCACTTGTCGAACACCTTGCAAGGGCCAAAAGGAATGACAAGATTTAACTGCTAGGGGCCAAGAGGCCCATAGACTCTGAACACCATCTAAACTTCTCTGTGCCCACTGGTTTTGTCAATGCATCTGCAACATTCTTCAAAGTATCTACCTTCTCCAAATTTACCTTTCCATCCTCAACCATGTCTCGCACAAAGTGAAACTGAACATCAATGTGCTTTGTTCTAGCATGGAAAGTTGGATTCTTTGCAAGGCAAATTGCACTCTGACTATCACAACTAATCGTGATATGTCCTGTATCAACACCAATATCTGAACACAATCTCTTAAGCCAAATGGCTTCCTTACAAGCATAAGTTGCTGCCATATACTCAGCTTCTGTCGTGGACAAAGCAACAACAAATTGTCGCTTACTCATCCAACTAATAGCACCACCAAACAGTTTAAAAACATAAGCACTAGTGGATCTCCTACTGTCAATGTCACCTGCCCAATCTGAATCCACAAATCCACGAATATCAACAGAATGCAGAGGTCCTGAAACATTACCATGATAGCAAATGGAATACTCAGAAGTACCTGTTAATTATTCAAGGGGGAAACCGCGGCTGCCAAAGTCACCAAAAATTTATCCTCCTGCATATACACAAGGTGCTGACTATGCCAACTCAACATGGGATAAATAAATACAACATTAGGAATTTGCAAAGGTTGAGACACCTTAATTCGCAACACATAGTTCTAGTGACAGCGATGAAGTAGATCATTTAAGGAACTTTGAATTGCACTTATCAAGAGAAATGCAAAGTTGTCAAATACTGAACATATCTAATGAAGACATCCTAATTGAGGGATGGTGCATGTTGCATGATAAGGCACATTCTAAAAAAACCTGTGATGCTTGCCTAGATATGATGGAGCTGGAACAAGCATGTAGTGAGGAAGGATTGTCATCACTCAAGGTAAGTCATATAGATAGTTATAATGATACCGATTCTTGTTTGTCGTATGCAGGAACAAAAGAAGATGCATATCAGGATGAAAGTTACACCCATAATTCAGAAGAGATCCTGATGAACATTGAAGATATTGCTAGAAATGAAAGTAACATCACCCCAGGGACTGATTGTTTGATTGAGTTTGATTATGAAGTGTCTGATGAGGATAAAGGAAGCAACTTAACCAAGTTTGAGGAATTTTTATCAAAACAGATTCAAAAGATCATGTTGCAGAATACTCCTCCACATAATGCTTTGATTGAAGGTTGGTGCAGGTTGCATGAGACACTACATTCAGAGACTACTTGCTCATTATGCTTGCACATATTAAAGAAACAGAAGATGCTTTATCCAAAGGATTAGTTATCTGATAGCAAAAGCATGCTTAATGATGAAAAGAAAGATGTCAAAGTACAAACAGATGCTAATATTCATGGTATTACAAATAAAGAAAGGAAGTATCAGTTTCACCTCAGTCAAAGAAAATAAAAGTGAAAAAGAATGAGTCACAAAAGTTAAAGTGGATATCAGGCAGTGCAGCTACCAGAGCCAAAAAGAAAAGAGAAGGCCCTGATAAGCCTTAAACTGAAGATAAACCATGGACCCTCAGGTTTGATGGATCAAAATCAAAGCAAGGAGCTGGAGTAGGGGTAGACCTTATTGATCCAGCAGGAAAATCCTACCTAGCAGCATATAGATTGCAATTCCCATGTACTAATAATGTGACAGAGTATGAAGCTTTGATTCATGGGATGTTATTTTCTCTGAAGAAAAGAGTGAAGATTTTGCATGTCTATGGAGACTCAGAATTAGTGGTAAGACAAGTAAGGAATATATACTCTTGCAATTACAAGAAATTGTCAAATTACAGACATAGAGTGTGGGATTTGATAGAAGACTTTGATGCATTCAACATCACCCATGTGCCTAGAGAGCAGAATCATAGAGCAGATGCCTTGGTGTAGGCTGCAAGCACTCTAAAGCCATTGTCCATTTCTGGTTTGAAGAGATTTTTAGTTGAATTAGTATCAGTGCCTTCCATACCAAATAATGTCACCAATATCCAAGTATTTGATGATGATCAACACATTTTAGACTTTATATCAAACAGGGATATATTTGATGCTCAGATCATAGATGAAAGGAATGTAGAAGATCATACTTGGGAAGAAGAGGAGATCATGGATCTGCCTAGTAACAAGATTCCCAAAGGTATGATAGAGTTAGAAAGAGCATTTGATCTGCATAATATGTTGAAACAGAAAGATCTCCTAAAGACTGACGGAGGGGAATATTCACTAATCAATATAGGACAAAATGAAGAAGTAAAGAATGTGTTGATTGGCAAAGTCTATATAGAAGAAGAAATGGCAGGAATAACTCAAGCACTTAAAGATTATATCCATGTTATCACCTGGATTTATGATGAGCTGAAGACTTATGATACCTCAATCATCACCCACACTATACCATTGAAGCCAGATGCTAAGCCTTTTAGACAAAAGCAGAGAGCTGTTAATGCCTTGTTTGAACCCATCATCTTTGAAGAAGTGAAGAAGTTTCTCAATGCCAAAATCATATTTACCGTGAGGCATTCAACTTGGGTAGAGAATTTGGTCCCTGTAAGAAAGAAAAATGGTGATATATGGCTATGTGTAGACTTTAGAAACCTAAACAAAGCTTCTAAAAAGGATAATTATCCTTTACCTTCGCTAGATGAGGTCTTACAAATAGTAAATGGTGCTCAGATGATTTCATTCTTGGATGATTTCTTAGGGTATAACCAGGTGATGGTAGATAAGATAGATAGATTGAAAACTACATTCACCACAAAGTGGGGAATATTTGCCTATAGCCGCATGCCTTTTGGATTAATAAATGTTGGCACCACCTTTCAATGTGCAATGGCTATAGCTTTCAGAGGCTTAATTAGTAAATGCATAGTCATTTACATGGATGACTTGACTATTTTTTCAAAGGAAAGGGGGGATCATATAGAGGGCCTCAGGAGGGTACTCAAGAAGTGTGAACAGTATGGCATCTCACTAAATCCAAAGAAGTGCATATTTGGAGTGACCGCAAGTAAACTGTTAGGCCATCTAATAACAAAAAATGGAATCATCATTGACCTTGCTAGAGTAGAATCTATCATGACGCTGCAACTTCTTGGAAGTAAGAAAGAGCTTAAATCCTACTTTGGTAAGATAAATTTTGTTAGGAAGTTCATTATTGGATTTGTAGAGATTGTTAGACCACTTAATGTAATGCTCAAGAAAGATGCTAAAATTGAATGGACTCCTGAAGCAAGGGCAACATTTGAAGATATCAAGAAATCCATATCTGATGCCCCTATTCTAATTAGTCTAGATTGCACCAGAGATTTCTACATTTATTCATTTGCTTCAGAGCATACATCTGTAGCAATATTGACACAAAGAAATGAATCCAAAGAATAAAAACCTATAGCCTTCATGAGCTGTCCATTTAAGGATGCAGAGCTTAGATAAATCGATGTTGAGAGACAAGCTCTTGCTCTAGTTCAAGTAGTTAAGAAATTTAGACATTATATATTAAGAAGAAAGATAATTGTTGTAGTACCAAATGTAGCAGTAAAGATGCTCCTGATGCAAAGTGAGCCAGGAGAAAAGAGAGCCAAATGGATAATAATGCTCTAGGAATATGATATGGATATAACACCCATGAAGTTAGTAAGGGGGCAAGCCCTAAGCCAGATGATTTCTGAAACTGAACCTAACCTTATGAGTCAACAATACGTAGTTAATTCCAAAGAAGGTAAATAATGGTATTCGGATATCAGGCATGTCCTGATTACTAGAAGATGCCCATCAAAATTGCAAGCTTCATAGAGGAGAGCTCTGAAAATAAGATCACAGAAGTATATGATAAAAGGAGGAGTCCTTTTCAAAAGGAACTATGAAGGAATATATCTCAGATGTCTGGATAGGCAAGAGGCTGACAAGGTTTTAGCTGAGTTACATGATAAGTTTAGAACTGCACATGGATCTCACTTAGCTACTGCCCATGTTGTACTGAGAGTAGGATATTATTGGCCTACTGTCTTTAAGGATGCTGTAGAACATATTAAATTTTTCCATACTTGTTAGGTTGCTGCTAACCGAGACAAATATGTTATGCAACCCTTGCATCCAATGATGGAGATGTGCCCATTTGCTCAATGGGGCATGGACTTCATAGGACCCATCAATCCTCCATCATCTTCAGGCCACAGGTATGTCTTGACCATCATTGATTATTGCACCAAATGGACTGAAGCAGTCAGCAGTAAGACGTGCAATGCAGAAGATGTAATCAAGTTTCTGGAAAGCAACATAGTGACCAGGTATGGAGTTCCATATGCTCTAGTATGTAATAATGGACCTGCCTTTGCATCATTGAAATTATCTAGTTGGGATTTTGATCATGGGATTATTTTGAAATTTTCCTCTAATTATTATCCTCAAGGGAATGGCTTAGCAGAGTCAACCAATAAAAACGTATTGAACATCATAAAGAAATTAATAGAGAAAAACCCTAGGGAATGGAACACCCTATTGAAGTATGCCTTGTGGATAGACAGAACTAGGATGAAGGTTGCTTTAGGAAACTCACCCTACCAATTGGTATATGGGGTAGATCCTATCCTGCCTGTCAACTTAAAGATCCCCACTTTACAATTTGCACAAGAATATCTAGGGATAGATAACAAGAAAGAAGTCAGATTCCTTCAGCTCGTGCACTTAGAAGAGAAAAGAGATAGGGCAATTAATCAATTTGCCAAACATTAGGTTGTTGTCAAATGTTGGTTTGATAAAAGAGCCAGAGTGAAAGCTTTTAGGATTTTAGATTTAGTCCTGGCATGGGATAAAGCACATGAGAAGAAAGGTGACCATGGAAAATTTGACAAACTTTGGATAGGTCTTTTCCAAATTTTAGAGATCCTAGGAGATAGTACCTATAGACTTAAGACCCGAACCGGTGAGGATGTCCCATTACCAGTTAATGGCCAATTCTACAAACATTACTTCCAAGCCTAAAACAAGGTCATGTAAGTCATTTGTATCATAATGTACATGTTGTATAGTTGTTTGTATAGTTTTGTTTTGTGTGCTTGCTTGTTTGTTGTTGTTGTTGAGTTGTGTTTTGGTTAGTCAAGATGATGCATCTTATCACCCTTAGAAACAACCAAATTGTTAGGATTCAAGTGATGAGAACAAATTTTTACATAGGTTGTGACTAATTTTGAGAAGTATCCCTGATTAGATCTGTGATATCCTTTTCATTAGTGATTCCTTTTCTTGATCAAGGAGATCTTCACGAGAACTCACCTAACAGCCTTGGGTTTGTTGAATACATCAGTATAGGTGTTAAGTGAAAAATCCAAAGGGTCGCCCTTGCTACCATTGCAATCCCCAACCTAAAGGAGCAAGTGACCACACCTAAGATATTGAGCTTACATGATGATATCTTATGAAACTGCATATATATATATATAAAAAGACAAAAAAAAATTGAAAAGAGATTAATATTGAAAATTCAAAGAAGATAAAAATTAGGCCATCTAAGTAACTCTACTAGCGCTATAGACGTTTGCTGGCAGTGGGGCTCTACTTAGAGGGATTGTAAAGATAACCTTGTCGGGGCTATGGAGGCTTGCTGGCAACAAGGCTTTAGCTCGGTTGGCTATGAGGGATGAACCCAAAATATGTAGCTTAACACTAGTTACTTGTGTTTTCAACCTACTTTCAAGATGAGAATAATTAATCATTTGCACGCACTTGATCCCTTATCAGCATTATTGCACGGATGAACCTGATATCATTCAGAAAGGTCATAATACTTATACTTAGAGAGAGTTAGAATACTATGTTTTAATGTGACCTCATCACTTGAATCATTGGAATTTGGTTGTTTTCTTTGGTGGCAAGTTGTTGTGTGGTTACACAACATGCCCCATTTTGCCTTAGCAAAACAAAGACCCAACTTTTTGCTTCTGCTTGTTCTTGTTTTCTTGCTTTGGGCAGTTTGGCAAAAGGTCAAGTTGAGTATATCACCCTCGCACATGCATGTGCATCACAAAAAGGGGTTAGTTGTCAAAGTTAGAATTTAATGTCATGAACCCCATAGTCTTAAAGAGTGCGAGATTCTATGTAGAATTGCCTTTTGGATCACCCTAATATTGTTTAAGGGTAGAAAGTTATGCTAAGTCAAAGTTCGGTCAACCCAGATATTTCGCATAGGGTCATATTTCTAAATGTCAGACATATTCGCTAAGATGACCCTAACCTACAAAGATCACCCGATGTCTTCATATCTCTGATCCACGAACATCAAACTTAGGTACAAGGGTATATACCCGTCAAAACTTTCATGCATGTTTCGAAGGGTCATATTTCTAAATATCCGTCATCCTACAGAATATCACCCTTTTGTGAATATCACCCTTCGCAAACATGACCCTGACATCATCCAGTTCTGATGTATAAAAGAGATCACCCTGATGATGACATCATCAATGCACCTGACCCTCGTGAGGTCACATTTCCAAACATCCGTCATATTTCTCAATATGACGATGACGTCACCATAACCTGATAACAAAGAAGACATGATATCTTGATGATGTTATCATGCTCCAACCCAAGGTCATATTCTGAAATATCCTTGATTTTAACAAATATGACGGTGACGTCATTCTCCTCGAGTAATTGTAAATGCCTATAAAGTGATCACATCACCCTTATATTCTCAAATGAGGGTGATATTCTTTAGTGTTAAAAGATCTGGATATCGTTAATATCCCTCATATCAACTTAGATGACCTGGGATACCTATTCTATCAACAGCCAATGCAAAGATGCCACATGGCACCTCCCTGATTTATTAACAAAGGTAATGTGACCTGATCTCGATTATTGGTCAAAGGTTGACGATATTCATGGTGATATCACCCTCATATGTTCGATGGACGGTCATATTTTCAAATATCCCTAATCTTTGCAGAAATCACCCGCCGCATTAAATGTGAACCCAACGGTAGGTCGCGCCCTCCAATTTCAAATATAAACCCACCACTTGTCAAGTATCCACGAATGTCATGAGTTGATCAATGGACTTAAACAAAAGTACTAAACGCACCCTAATTTGTCGTATTAATCAGTTAAAAGGTAAATTTTGGGGTTTATTCACATTTACCCTACATTTAACCAAAAATTACAGAGCTCTGAAGGTCAAAGCATCACAGTCACCTGCAAATATAACAGGACCCGCATCTTGATGGAACGGAACAGCCAATACAGTGTATTCACATTCATACCGTTATCAGTCATATAGTAAAAGAGGAAAGCGATTATCACGTAAGTAAAATAAAAGCCCTCTCTTTTGTCGTTTATGGTAAATCACGAGGTAAAAATAGTTTTCACTAGGTTAATCAACATGGTGATGCATGAAATAAGTTAGAATAATAGAATTACTGCTATGGAATATATGTGATCCTTGAACCCTGCTCCATAAAAACATGTTAGGGTAAGAAATGCATACCTTTATCGCAGGATTTAATGACTATCAGAAGGAATAGGTCCGATACAGAGTTCTTGAAACCCATGTTCTTACAGCCCGAAGGGGTAGGATTTAGATACGGGATGATAAATGATACACATTAGGGGAATATAGACCTAGATGCATGGATGAGAAGGCTAGACAATGGAAGTGGAAACCCTATACTTCAAAGAATATACTCCTCAGGGATGTGGCACGCTGGGGGATTTCCATATGCTATGGAAGCTACTGAGTTAGTGGTTGAATGTGTATGGAACTATAATTCAAAAACCAAAAGAGTGAAGCATGGCAGGGTGTATGTAGATTTCTCAATAAAAGGCATCACCTCTGCATTTAATTTGCCTATAGGATCTGATGTGGTCAGATGGAGCCTAAGCAGGGTGGAAAAGGAATATCGTAGTATTGAGAAAGAGGCCAGGAGGATCATGTACCAGTGGAGGTCCAAGAGCAGTACATATAAGGCCTCTACTAAGTTATCAATATACTTATTTAAATTTGATTTTGTTGAAGAATATCAGTACATGATGGTCATGGTAGGTAGAATGACCGAGAGGCAACATGTTGGAAACTTTGAAAATTGGATGTATGGAATTATCCAGATGGTGGAATATTCAGATGACAATCCTCTCTGGGCTAAAATCATAAGTGATAGTTTAGATGAGGGGATGAGAAGGCTAGGTGGCAAAATGTGCATGTTCCATATGACTTTGTATGTCATTTATGCATGTGCTTTTAGATGTACATTTAATGGGTTACAAACAATGGGCAAGGTTGGAAACAACCCTGGTGATGTAAACATATGGGAACACTACCCACAACTGAGCAAGAGGGAATCCCTCCAAAATTACAAAATAGTGAATGACTCCTTTTCTATGCATATGGTCAGAACCATGGAGGAGGATAGAACAAAAAGATTAAGTATGGAAGCTCAAGCTGTTATTTACAAATATGGGGCTTGGTTTATCTAGTTCCCTACATTTTCATACATGAGAATAGAGGGCTTTGAGGGGAAACCTCTTGTGTTGCCTAGATACCCCAATGACAGGGTCATTCTGATGGAATTTGTTAGACAGATATCGACCCCAATAGAGGCTCACATTGAGAAAGGAAAGATTCCACCAATGTTGTTTCCAGTCTTCATTGGCTAGTATTTATCCCCTGACAGACAAAGTATCAAGGATGCCATTGGATGATTAAAGCTAATGCACTTGTAGCCATTTTCAATAGCTAGGTCATATGACCCATATGGCAGGATGCAGACATTACTAGGAAAATAAATACATTAAAGGCACCTTGAGGATTATTGGACTTATTGTGATGATGAGGCAGAAGTCCGAAGGACTTACCAGAGGCTCACTTTCAACCAAATTTGCACCTTTGATTGCATACCAGTGCTTGTCCAGTTGCACAAGGATGATGGAAAGATCATGTCCAGTGAGTATGAGGACAAGAAAGTGTATAATGAAACCATATCAGCTCCTGACTTAACTCAGCCTGAGGTGACTTCATTCGATCAAATAATACAGAAAGTTATTCAACTGACCCAGAGCTAGGTAAGTACTGAAATCACTAAGTTGAAGAAGAAGGGTGTTGCCCTAACTGTAGACAATAAAAAGAAAAGACAAGAATTATCTGAAGAAGAATATGATGAGTTTCTCAATGAGAAGAGGAAATCCAATGGAGAGAGGCAGTCAGCGTTAGAAGAAAAGCAACAGGATAAAAACAAGAAAGCAACTCATGTGCAACAGGGAGTAATAGTTAGGAGACTCGAACCAAAGGGAGATGTGGCATCTACATCTGTAGTTGCATCACCACATAACCCTATCCGGCAAAAGAAAAAAGTCACAAAGCCTATTCCTGTGATTATAGAGGAGGAACCCTTGGAAGAAGAGCCGTTGGAGGAAAAATAGTTGGATGAAGAGCCTCGAGATGATGATTTGTTGATAACAAAAAAGAGGAAGCAGGTGCAACGGACACCACCCCAATAGAAATAGAAGACTGCAATGAGAGGAAATGTAAATGTTGATCCTATTGTATTGATGGGTGCAGGTGGTCTAGGTTTTATGAAGAACCTGTAGCATGAGGTTCCCATCCCGGATGTTATCCAATTTAAAACTGAGAAGGTGAAAGAGCAGAGAGAAGAGGGACATAAGGTAAGGAAAGAGCTGCCTCTTCCACTCAATGATGCTATATATTTGTCAGATAATGAAATAGTTAGGGATGTTGCTTCTCAAAGGATGCAGACCTTAGTGGATAATACAAAGATGACCCCTCATGGGACTCCTATGGTTCAAAAGGAAACTCATCAAGAGCAAGTCGAGACAGAGGAAATTGAAGAAGATGACCCCGAGGATGTATCCCAACAGATAGGATTAACCAATTAGGTTGATCAGGTCACTAGCCCAGCAGTAATAGACTTGGCTTACCAAGGGGATGGAGATCAAAACAGAGATAATGATCTACTTCTAGAGCCACAAAAGGTAGAGACCAATACACAGAGGGAGGTTGATAAGAAAGTGCCTCATCAAGATAGAGGGCAAAGCAATGCACCTCCAAAACAAGAGAAGATAGAAACTAATGTTCAGAAGGAGGGTGATCAAGAGATACCCGACAAGAGCAACAATCAGAATGAAGAGATGCATGCTAATAAAGGTAATCAGGATAGTGATCCTGCACATGGAGAAAGAACAAGTGAAAAGGAGCTTGGAAAGACTCAACAACAAAGAGAAATAAACACCTCAAAAGGTGAGGAACAGAGTCTGCCCCAAGATGATGGTTAACCAAAGGAACTAGAGAATGTGGTCAAGGGTGATCAAGGTGATCCCCAAGATCAAAATGCACAATCTTCTCATGAGGACCAACTACAACAAAATACCCAAGATCAAAATGTTTAGGAACCACATGAGGGTAAATTGCAAGAGGAGGTACATGATCAGAATGTACAAACACCACGAGAACCTCCCCCTCAAGAGGAGCCCCCTCAGTAGGAAATTCCCCAATAGGAGATACCTCAAAAAGAGATCCCTCATGAGAATGTGCATGAGGAAGAGCCAAGGAAAGAAAGTCCACCACCAAGGGTAGAGCATAATACAGAGTCTCAGGATGCTCAAAATGAGAAAAATGATCAACAAGGGTCCTGGGGTGATGTTCCATACTGGCTACAGCAAGAAATAAGTCTACAGTAGATAGAGGAGGTCCCCGAGTTTGATGTATCCACATTGTTTTATGCAAGCATGATGAAGCCTAAAAGAAAGGCAAGGCCTACATCCGCAATAAAAAGTGATCCTACCACAGGTAGGAGGATAGCCCAAGTAGCCTTACCAATGGCAAATAAAGAAAAAGGAAAAATAGGCCTTGATGAGTTTCAAATAACAAACATTGATTTAGGTATTGCCAATGAGGATCAGGAAGGTCAAGAAGGTAAAGATATTATTGATTCCTTAACACAGAGCATGAAAAGAGAAAAGGATAAGAACATGAGACATAAAGAGCACATTGCTCAATTACATTCATTCATTAAAGGGTTAATCGACCCTAAGCATAGACCACTCAGTCTAGCTACCCCACTGACTATCATATCTCAAGATGAGATAGCTGGGTTGGATCTCATGAAACATAAGGCCCAGCTGGTGGATAATTGGTTTGTCTCTTTTGTTTTTGAAGCAGAGAATGTCATTAAAACCTCCCTAGCAAATTGGAATTCTCTTGGTGATCTGAGGAGTAAAGTAGATAAGTTACAAAATGGGGTGGGAAGAAGGTCCTTCAAGTTAGAGAAACATCTGGATGCCCTGGGTGAAATGAGGAGGATAGACATGAAAATACTTATAGATAATAATACTACATAGCTGCTAGGCATTTGGTATGAAGATACCAGATTTGAATGTGATATCCTAAAAAGATGCAGTAGCAAGCTCAGGGATATAAGTGTTAAATTACACCATCTCATGGCAGAAGAAATGAATACCCTGGAGGCTTTGGAGGACAAAATAGAAGGAAAAATAGAAAATGAAGATACTGATTTTGTTGTCCAAGCCTTCCACAACAATTTTAAGCAAGCAGCAGAAGACCCTCTTCACACTTGACAGAGGAGGTGATAAATAAGGCCATGAGAATGAAAGCTAAGGTAGAGACATACAATGAGATGTTAAATAGCAGGAAGAGAAAATGGAATGCTCTTCAAGCACAGTTTCATTCTCACAAGCATGTTGTAGCAAAGGCCAAAATTCATGATGGAGGTGAAGTAGAAAGAATAGTGCAACTATATGAATCCATCAGAGGAATAATCAGCGTGCATATAAGGCATGACCCTAGAGCTGATGAAGATGATAGTGATGAAGATGAAGATGAAGATGAAGGAGAGGATGCGAATGAAGAAGAAGGAGAAGAAGATGAAGATGAAGATGAAGAGGATAAAGAGTAAGTAGAGATGCATGATGATAGAGTCATATGCATAATCAGATAAAAAAAGGATCAAGTTCTACCAAATGGTTGCCAGCTGGCAACTTGTGCCACATCTACTAGTGTTGACTTAGTCAATGAGAAGATATTGACTGTGAATTTAGATTGGCATATCTTGATCATTGATCATCTTGTAACCGCCTCCTCTCTTTGATCTATAAAAGGAGATGGAGTGCACTTTGTATGATTTATTAGAAGCTTAATTGAAATTAGATTGTTGAAGTTATTTTGACTAATTTCAAAGCTCATAGTGAATGTACATGTCTTTTGCATACCTAATGAAAGAGAAGCTATTTTGATTACAAATAATCGTAAATCTTGAGTAATCAGTGGATGAATTCTGGATATATGCATTGATTAGTTGCATCCCTTGGAGTTCTTATCAGTCTACATGTATTGTTTTCATTCCTTGTTCCTTTGAAGTTAGCATCAACCATACCTAGTTGTGGAACATCCTAGTGAAATTATGGTTTGATTTCTTCTCTTCATGAAATTATCTGGAATGTATGTGAATCAGTAGCTAAAGGTTCATTAAATTTAGAAAGCATTCTTCAATTTTTTCTTTAATTTCTTTATAATTGCCTCCACAATTGCAAATACATTGATAATCATAAGCAAAAATACACAAATATGCCAATATCCCGAAGAGAATTGAAAATCAGTAGCATATTTTAAGCTTAATGCATGTAATATTGAAAATATCATGCAAAGAACCATAAATAACAACATGAAACATGTGAATATTGACTAATAAGAACATTATTTGAGTAGATTCATAGTGCAAAAGTGAGAATAGTCAAATTACAATTAATGATCAGAAGAATTGATCAAACTTATCAAAGATCATCATTATTTGTAAAGCATAGCAAGATTAACTCTGTTTGTGAAGAGACTTATAGGAATTAGGTGCAGAACATATGTGCAGACATCAGTTCATTGTAGCAAAGAAGTGTAAGACCCCTTGAATGAGAAACAACATATCACATCAACCTCTGAGTAACATCAGATGATCATGACCTGATCAACGGAGCCTTGGAGTCATCAATTCATTCCAAATTGATCGTACTTTTCAAGATAATAAAGGTTTGTTGTGTAAATGTTTATGCTTGTTATGACTAACAATCATCACCAACAAATACCATTTAGAAATGTTAAACTTTTAGCATCCAATTAATGAATGCACCGGCTACATATAGATCATGAGCATCTTCCCCAAAGTAAGAACATACCTCATATACCCCTAAGTATCTAGCTAATGCTTCATCATTTGTAAAAGTATCAAATGGAGGAAATGTATCCATAGAACTATCAATTACTCAATAAGGATAAACTATGGGTAAATCAATATTGTCACTAATAGCACGTCAATAACCAATTCTATTGGTATCATTCTTAGCACTAATTTTTAGAGGCTTACATATGACTTGTTGCTTCAAACCTAGACCTTTCCCATTATAGCCAAGCTTTTGCAATATGTTTTAACCTTTTTCCATTTGATGTGTTACCAATTTAGATAGGGGTAATTCATTCTTCATAATATTGGTTAATTTTATACCCATGAGATTTATCACCTTCATTAGAATGAGAATCTATGTTAGAACCTAAAGGTCTCATAGCATGTATGTCAAGATCATTATGCAAAGGGGAATCTTGGTTGTCATCTTCCTTTAATGTCTCAAAATCGAAGGATCCCAATAATCTTTATAGTAAACATGAGATATAGGATGAGAAGGGATAGAAGACACTATAGACATGATGAGTTGCATTGGAGAGATCAAATATGTTATCCTTTTTAATGACTTGATAAAATTTATATGGATCACCATCAACTTTTATCACACATTTCCTATTTTGAAGAATAAACTTTAGCATGTGATGCAATGTGGATAGTACAACACCCATTGTGTGAATCCATAAATGTCACAAAAAATATTATATAGTAACATGTTGACCCTACTACTCATCAAATATACCACAAATGTTAGTGAACATTAATTTCTAGTATTTATAAACTAATCTTAAAAATTGACCCGATACCTTGATTATATTAGATTAATTGTTAATTTTATTGAACATATTGATGGAATTGTTAATTTAGTATCAAGGTATTAGATCAATTGTTAATTTAGGGATTAGGTATCATATTGAAATATATATTGATTATTGATATATCAATTAATACCAATTGCAATATTGATATTGATTAATATTAATCAATAATCTATTGATTTATACATATCAAATCGGTATCAATCGATATATTAAATGATAACTTGATTGAATTATTAATTTGGTGAGTTGTTAATTTAGTATGTAGGTATTAGATCAATTATTAATTTCTAAGGTTTCTATTATATCATATTAAATTTTATATGTATTGATTGTTGGTGTATATCAATTGATATCAATCAATATATCAATTGATATATTAATGGGAATGATAATTTAGTGAATTATTATAAAATTTAGTATCTAGGTATCAAATAAAATCAGTTGATATATCAATTGATATACTATTTTTATTAGAGGTAAACCAGGTTTTGAAGGGACCTTGAAACCCTTTACAACATGCCAAAAGGATAGCCAAAACACAACAAAACATTCACAACAACGAACCCCACAACAAACCCACACAACAGTAGCCAAGCTGTCAACCAAAAAAGACCAAGGAAAACCAACTACACAACCCCAAGCTTCAATCTTTCTTTCCGACCACCCACGACACGAATGTGGGAAGCAGAAGCATGTTTTGGAAGACCTTTCTTCCTTCTTTACACAATCTTCCATGAAACAACATCTTACATGGAATCAGTATGAGGAGAGATAGGAGAACTACCCTCCACAAAAACCTGATCTCTATTGGGGGCTAGGAGAGGAACAGAGTGTGGAACTAAAGCCGCCACTGAAGCAGGAACACTTATATTGTTGAGATTGTTAATATAGTGAATTATTTTAAAATTTAGTATCTAGGTATCAAATAAATTGTTAATTTAGGATCAAGGTAGCAAATCAAATGTTTTTTATATTGATAAAAGTAGGTTTTTGAAAGGGCCCAAACCCTTTTACAATAAAGCAACCAAAGGCAGTCATTACGAGTACCATGATATATGGGACAATCACATAACACAAAAATAGTAGCCTTGCTCCAATACAAAAAACAACAAACTCAACACCTAAGGACCAGACAACTACACAACTCCTAATCCTAATCTAGAAAACCTGACTCCCTTGACTCAAGGATGGGAAATAGAGATATATTTTGGGAGGCCTTTCTTTCTTCTCTGAACAATCGTCCAAGACAACTCTAAATCCAAATCCTCAGAATGAGAGAAGGGAATCCTCAACTAACATCACTACCATAGATAGCTCACAAAAAGAGGGGGTCGGTCCCACACCAAAAGATGGAAGAGTCGAAGACAAAACTGGAGTTGGGATCTTCGCACCACCTGCCATGGGGGAAACTGCCACCAAAGGGGCAATCAAGGCCCAATTAGAAGAAGAGGACTTGGGAGGAGTCGAAAGGCTTGTTGCAACCTCGTAGTATCAAATCAATTGTTAATTTAGGATTTAGGTATCATATTAAAATTTATATATTGATTGATATATCAATCAATTCAAATGTTAATTTGGTGAATTTTTAATTTAGTATCTAGGTATCAAATCAATTACTAATTTAGGGTTTAGGTATCATATTAAAATATATCGATATGATATATCAATTAGTATTAATTCATATATTAATTAACATATATCGATTGAATTGTTAATTTAGTATTTATGTATCAGATCAATTACCATCATATCAATTGATTGATTGATTGATGTTAATCAATATATAAAAATTGGTAAATAACGATTGATATATCAATTAGTATTGAAAATTGATATCAATTGATATCAATCAATATATAAAATGATATACAGATTGATTTGTTAATTTGTTGAAATATTAATTTAGGTTATCATTATCATATCAAAATTGTTAATAAATAGGGTTTAGTTTTGACATGGTCTAAGGTTTCTTATTAATGGTCCAAGGTTTATAAAGTTTAGTGAATTATTGATTTAGGGTTTATGGTTAGTTAGTTTAGGGTTTACACTAGTAAACACCATATTTTTGGGCTGAATTTTTAATAGCAGCTAAATAATGTTATAACAATGTCATGTTTTTAATAACATTTTTGAGTTTGAAACGTGTTTAATAGGGTTTAAGTAATGTTTTTGGGCTAAACCCTAATTTTCAACCTCACACTATTACAAACCATAAACTTTAAATTTAATGTTAAGGGTTTAGGGATTATAGTTCAGGGCCTAGGGTTTAGAGTAGGGCCTATGGTTTATGTTCTAAGGTTTAGAGTTTGGTCTAGGGTATTAGGTTTCCAAAAATGCATTTATATTAAAAATAAGAAAAAACTCTAAAAACACAAAAAAATACTTATACTAGAGACGTGTCTATATCAAAACTTGTTATCTCACTCTTGTAGAGGGACGATGTGCAATTGGGACAGTGTTGAGGGTGCTAGATGTAGATACATGTTATGTTTTCCTCTTCCAAGTAGTTTTTATCATTGAAGCAAAAGGAAATGAGGTCAGTAGGTAGAAAAAAAAATTAATACCTTTTCGAAAGAGATACTTGTTTAGGAACAGAAGCTCAAACCTAAACGAGTCTCCATTACAAAGATCCTTTTAGGTTCGAGCTTCCATTCCTACGCAGATACCCATTTTTTCCAAAACAAGTATCTATTCCTTCTTTAAAAAAATCACCTCATGATTTTTCCACTAAAAGTGGACCCAACTTCTTGCACTTACCTAGCAGTTAACACTATTGTTTACATCATGAATAGGAGCCCAATTATTGCAATAAGAGATATGACACCACATTAAGCTTAGTATGGAAGAAATCTTTTAGTGGCACACTAGAAATTATTTGGTTGTTTAGCATATGTTCACATAGGTGATGAGAAAAGACAAAAATTGGATGCAAAGAGTGAAGCATGCATATTTATAGGATAGTGCAGAAAGCAAAGCCTAGAAGTTTTATTCCCCTCAAGGAAGGAAGATCATTATTTCACTAAATGCAATATTTGTTTTTTATTAGATCAGCTAGAAAAAGGGTTCAGAACCTTATACAAAGCAGCCCCCAAGGCAAAGCAAGGCTAAAATGAGCCAGAAACAACACTTTGATGGCACACAAACAAGACAGCTATAGCAAGGCAGCGAGGAACAACTAAACAAAAGTAGAACCTGACCTAGCAAGTCAAACACTCTTGGCCCGAGAATGGGTCAGAGAAACATGCTTAGGAAGACCATGCTTCCTTCTTTGAATAACAGTACAAAAGACATCGTCCTCTCCAACAGCAGAAGTAGGAGAAGAAGGTAGTGAAACTTTCACAATAGCCTTCGAAGGGGTAGGAGCAAGTGGAGAGGAAGAACCTATCCCCACAGCAACAACCCCAATAGAAGAAGGCACCCCAGCAGCAGTAGTGGACTTCCCGGCAACAGAAACTGAATCCGAAGAAGGCGAAACCAAAGAGGAAGAAGTCAGGACAGAACAAATCCTGCCCGAAGTTGGGGGAGTTGACAAGTGAGCAGAGAAATGATCAAAAGAGTCCAGAGAATGTGAGGGAACTGAAGTAGCAACCCCCTCAGGAACAACCTCAATAGGAAGCTCATCCTCCTCAGAGGACACATCCTCCCGAGAGGAACAGTCCTCCGAGGAAGTACTAATAGTCAAGTGCTCCATGAGAGCATCTTTTCATCAAGTTGCAGCGCCCTTGCCGTGCGTGAGAGGACAACCAGAGGCCAAATGACCTGCAGCAAAACATCTTCTACATTTGAATGGGATACCCTCATAATCTAATAGTTGTTTCCAGGGACTTTCCCCTACCATCAAAACCACATCTCCATGAAGAGGTTTGGAGATATCAATATCCACAAGGATGTGAGCTACCGTGGAATGACCCATGAACGAAGTAGTAGAATCAACCTTGAGGAAATGACTGATAGCATTGCCGATGCCCTCGTAGCAAGAATCCTCCCAAAACTGGAGAGGGAGATTTGAGAGATGGACCCAAATGGGTCTGATGTTAAGCAGCTCTGTAAGGGGGCTAAAGACAAAGTCCAGGGTTTGATGGAAAGGGAGTGTTCCCCCCACAACCAAACCCTGCCATCGAGCACTACGTCTTGTTGTTCCGAGGAAGCAAAAGCCACAATAAATGCAATATTTATTGAAGTAGTAGTCTATGTAGATAATTTGAATAAAGAAAAATAAATTGAGTCGAGGAATGATTTGGGATCAACAAGAAAAATTGAAAGTGAAAAATCTATATCAAGTTCAAGCAATGTTGTCATAAAAAGTAAGAAGGTAATGCAAACTTGTCCTCCAAATCTAATGAAGATCAAAATTTTGAAAGAAGACTAACAAGAAACCAAGTTAGAGAAAGCAATGAAGATGATGAATTGATCAATTATGGATTTTATTCATAACCTACTAAGTTTAATGAAACAACTGAAAAGAATGAATGGATTATAACAATAGAGGAAGAGATTGATGCTATTGAAAGAAACAAAACTTTGGAGCTTGTAAAGCTACCAAAAGACAAAAAAGAGATAGGAAGTAAATGGGTTTACAAGGTAAAGTACAAAAGTGATGGCATAGTTGAAAGATACAAAGCTATATTGGTTGCAAAAACATATGCTTATAGACTATGAAGAGATCTATGCACCTATTACAAGGCATGACACTATAAGATTGATATTATCATTGACAACACAACAAGGATGGAAAATACACCGGCTAGATGTGAAAAGTGTATTTCTGAATGGATACATTGAAGACAAAGAATATATGGATCAGCCACAAGGATTTGAAGAAGAAAGCAAACAAGGATATGTTTACAAGTTGAAGAAAGAGCTCTATGGTTTGAAATAAGCATCAAGAGCATGGTATTCAAGAACTAATACATGGTTCTTAGCAAATGGATGAGAAGTAAAAATGAACCTATGCTATATTTCATGAAGGTAATGAAACATTTTATGTTTGTCTATATGTTGATGATCTAATATATATTGGAAGCTCAAACAAAATGAAGAAATAATTCAAAGAGACAATGATGAGAGAATTTGAAATGATTAATTTAGGATTGATGCAATATTTTCTTGGCATCAAGGTATACCAATCTCATTGCAAGATATTTATTTGTCAAGCTAAGTATGTTCAAGATATGTTGAAGAAGTCCAATATTTCTAGTTTGTAAAGGAGTTGATGCACCAATTACACCTGGAGAAAATTTGATGAAATAAGATGGGTTGCCAAAGGTATATGAAAGGAAATATAGAAGTATTTTTGGTAGCTTAATGTATTTTATAGCTACAAGGTTGGATATTATGTTTGCAATATCACTAGTTTCAATTTATGAGTGAACCTAAGAAATGACATTTACTAGTAGCAAAGAGAATACTAAGGTATGTGAAAGGAACAACAAATCATGGAATTCATTACTATTTAATTGAGTATTCAAATTTGTTTGGTTATTCAAATATGAATTGGGTAGGATCATCAGATGATAAAAAGAGCACATTAAGACATTGTTTTACTCTAGGAAGTGGACTTGTTACATGGAGTTCAAAGAAGCAGAATAAAGTGGCATTATTAAGTACAAAAACAAATTATGTTGCATTAATAATAGCATGTATAGAATCAATTTACGTAAGGGTTTTGAAATATATGGGAGAATAATAAAGAAACCTTATAGTGATATTTTGTGACAATGGTGGAGCAATACAGTTAAGTAAAAACCTAGTATTTCATGCAAGGACAAAACACATTAAATTGAAACACCATTATGTAAGAGAGTTGGTACAAGAGAAGAAAGTTGAAATCAATTTTGCAAGTCAGAAGAATAATTGGTAGATATCATGACTAAAGGGATAGGAAAAATAATACATTTAAGTTTGAAGACAGTTGGAAATGTAGGGATTTGACATCAAGGGGGAGAATGTAGAAAATTTGATGTCAAATAGCAAACTTTTGACAAAGTTAGAAGCTAATGAAGTCAAACTACTGATATTATTGAAGTCAACCTGTTGATGATGAAGATATCTCAGTTGCTAATGACGTTGACTAATAGTTGTTGAAGATAATAGATGGTTGTTGAAGATAATAGATAGTTGTTGACAAAGATGACAAATTGTTGCTGATGAAGATGATAGCAATTGCTACTAAAGATGTGTTTATACATTCTACAATTCACTAGAATTTTGGGCATGACAAATAATAGCAAATTTTCTTTTAGGTGTTATTTTCCAATCGTCCAAGTTGTTATGTTTAGAATAAGTTTTTGTTTATTAAGAACTATTTTTAGATGGCATGATCTGTTGATTTATTTTCCAGGATTTTTCTTTTAGTTTTAATATTAAATGCCTAGTTAAAGAACTACAAGTAAGGCATCTTATTTTAAGGAGACTGAGTTTTTTTTTATCAACTATGTCTAGGAGATCAAATTCTATATTAGATGCATTGTTTCAATCTATTTTTAAGAAGTTGTGAAGAATTTTGTAAGAGATTCAAAGAGAAATTCATATTGTAATTTAGACTTAAGGAAGTCAATTTCAAAATAAATAGTAGTATTTTTTTTGTGTGATAATTTCTAAGTAGCCCCTATCCTATACACAATTTACTAACACTATATAGAAATCCATTATCTATTAGAAATGAAGGTGCAAAACATACAACGAAAATCTGATTCAACCCTTATATGTCCTCTAAACAATGTAGAATCAATGCAGATTACAATAAAAATAAAACCAACTACACAGAAATAACATGCATTAAGAACTAAACACATAACACATAATGTAATGTGGATAAAACCCTTTTGGGTAAAAAACTCCACCAAGAAAAGAGGCTCCAAGTTGTATTATCTTCAAATATGAGATTACAATACATGCACTTCCTCTCTTTTTTCAGTCTTCAATCCAACGGTGCCTGTTACTCTCAACTCTACTAAAAATGTAGTACAAATATCCTCATAAAAGGGGGTTGCCTTCTAGGGCAAGAAAACTGACATAATATTGACCTTCAAATCTGTGACCTAATGACGAACGGTCCAGATTTAGCATCGGGGACCGGATATAAACATGCTGCTGAAACAAGATCGTTGCTGATGAAACCTTTCATTCCTTATGGGTGATTTACAAAAACAATATTAGGAGTAATTACTTACATAGGATTTACAAGGGTGATGACACCTTAATCCTAACATTATCAAAGGGGGAGCCCTATGTACCATGATTGGAGTAGGGTCTTGTGAGGGAGAGAAGGCTCATAATGATGCGAGTGTGGGACTAACAACATTTGAATTAATGTTGGACGGAATACTATGCTTAGGGACGAACATAAGAGTTGACTTGGATAGATCTAAGTATTTACCATTTGATTGTTTGAGGACATGTTATAACACATGACTTAGAAGACAAACAACAAATATTATCGAAAGTAGAAATAGTAGGAGAAGAAATTAATAGAGGTAAACGCTAACTATTATAAAGAAGTACAATTTGTTCATAAGCATCGAATGAAATACTAGCATAACCTTAAATAAAATTTGAGAAAAAAGAGATCAAATTTTGTTCATTTTGTTCTATATGGTCTATACGTAACAAGAATCTAAGTGTTCTCTAGGGTTACCATTGCCATTATAGTACTCCTAAGAATCATTTGTACCAAATGCAACTTGTTCAGCATGTACTACATTAGCCCAATCATATAAAGAATGAGTGAAACCCACTGATGAGTGAGGAGAAACTAGGAGTTGAGGATATGTTGGTCGATAAGGTGGTAATGAGACAAATTGAGCTATGGTTTTGGATTATTAGGAAGCAGTGGAAAGAGAAGAATAAGCTATAGGATTGAATGGAAAAAAGAGAGGCAAAGAAGAGGATGGCAAGGAAGGAGGAGGGTTAAGTAGAATAGAAAGTGGTGAATAAGATGATGTCGAGATAGGAGGAGATGGAAAATGGTTAGGTGGAGAAAGAAGAGAAGAGGCAGAGATAAGTGGAGAAGGGGGGAGAGAATTAGGAGGTATGGATAAAGGTGAATAAGGTAGACTAGCTAGAGATAGGAAACTACAAAAAGAAGGGATAGATATAGTTCAAGAAGAAGAAGAATATGGATTAGGAGGAGATAATAGAGAATAAGATGGATCCCTAGAAGGATGAGAAAATTAAAGGAAAGAAAGGGGTGAGTCAAGAGAAGAATTTTGGAGGGAAGAAAGAGAAAGATTAGATAGGTAAAAGTCAAGGACATCAAAGAGATCAAGAATGGGAGGGATAAAAGAGGCTAGGTGCTCAAAATCAAAATGGGGAAGCGAAGAAAGTAAAAAATGTTAGGAAATTGGTAAAATGATTGAAAATGGAAGATGAGGAAAGGGAAGAGGATGGGAGACAAAGGAAGTCTAAAATGTGATTTAGAATATGAGGATGAGTCACTAAGAAAGAAGAGAAGCATTAGAAATCTAAGAACCTTGAAAATAGAGAACAGAGTTTTGTAGAATCCATTATAATGCTTGAATAGCCAAGGCTACTAAGGCCTAGGAAAAGGAGGAAGTGCAAGAGTGTGGGGTTCACAAAATGAAAGAACCCAAAAATTCTATATGTGTGTTTTGTTGGTTCTTTTAAGATTGTGATTGTATGAAAATTAATGTTTCACTATCTCCAACTAGCCTAACATCAATTAACAATCATAGAGTTGAGACTAACAAATCAACAAGATACAATACTAGCAAAATCAAGGAAATGGAAATATGCACATGCTAAGCTAGGAAATGAGAAAAACAATAAAATAGAGAATCAAGTGCACTTGTTGATGAGGCCATGTTTTGTCTTGTTTTTCTTGCTTTAAGTACCTATTTCCTGAGACATTTCCAGAGTTCTATATGCACTAATTGTGTCTATGATTATCCTTAAGACACTGAAGCACGAAGATGGGTATATAATATGTTGTTAATTGCTTATGTGTGAATGGTTGAATGCTCATGAAATATGTTAGTACTTTATGTTGATTTTAGTAATAGTGATGCATAGATACCATGTGATGTACTAACTCCTCATGTAGCAAGAGCATGGCTTCATATCATGAAGATCACTGGACAACTCGCAGCCGAAGGAGATGTTGATATCCACAGTAGATGATACAGGTACCAGCAGCCAAGTGAAGAAGATCCTAAATTGATTGGGATGAGTCATCCATGACTCTGTGACGGTTATCTTTCAATAAATGATCCAGTCTTAAATAATGGAGGAATCTAGACCATGCTCTATGTTATGTTTCTAGTCTTGATCGTTCTTCATAGATACTAGAGAGATAGAGTTACAGTAGGACTGTATCATCTATGCCGCCTTCATGTCAGTTTAGTTTCTTGTTTCTAGTTTGCTTTGTAAGAAAGTCCTTTTCCTTCATTGTTGGATAATGGACAGTTATAGCATTTATTATTCAATAGTTTTATTCATATAGACAATGATGATCTCATATATAGAGGTTAGATTTTGCTTCATACAGAGATACATAGAGATATAGTATCAGGTTTTGTTGTTGTATCTTTTTGTTCCAACATTCAATAAAAGAATATATGTTTTAAGTTCTGTCAATGATTACAAAGATACAGTAAAGATTCAAATAGATTTTGTGGGATCACAGTTACTCAAGTAGGCCACTTGAGGTATTGTATCTCTCCACTTTGTTTATATGTTCAGTTTATAATTGTATGTTTATATATGTGTGATTGATGTATGTTGTAATGAGTAATGAGAAATAATTAGACTTTGGTAATCTATGTTATAAGTCTTATTGAGTCAAGGTGATCACCGAATGAACCAATTTTGTTACATAGGATCATTTGATTACTGCAGTGTTGAAGAACTTAGTTATTATCTATCATTCCTACTTAGAATATTGTTAATCTTTGCAATTGAATTGTGTTTCCTTTAATTAGATGATTCCCTTACACAACCTCTAGACTAAAACTTAGGAATCCTTAATTATACACACAGTACAGGCATCACCCAAGAAGATTACAATTCCTCGGTTTGACAATGTAAATGTAACACATTATATAACCAGTAGGTTGCTTGATATAGGATCTGTTGGTCTGTTGAGTAGTGTGCATGCCCTTTCTGCATCAATGTATTGGTTAATAATGGAGTTCAACACTTATAATAGCTAGAAATGGGATAGATAGCAATAAGAGCTTTTGAAATGGCACTCCCCACTATTTCTACAACCCTACCATTGCATTCCCTTGAGATTTTTCTATCGCTCTCTTCTGGAGAAAACGTGATTGTTTTTGGTGTTGGCTTGTCTACATCACCCATCGATTTGCCTATTGGCTCCCATGTGATTGCTCCTAAAGGTGTTTCTAGGGTTGTTGTTGGATCTCCTGCTACATGTGGTCTCGATGTGGATTCTCCTATTCACGTTGTTGCAAGTGGCATGAAGGAGCCATATTGAGATGCTTTGGATGGAGAAATTGGTTTGGGTTGTGCTTTGTTTTACGTGGCCATGGCTAGGTTGAGGATTCCTTCTTCTTGCCATCCTTTATGTGGAAAATCTTGGCCCTACCCTATTCTCAAACCTCCCAAGTTGTGGTTTGTAGACAGGATGTGATTGATAATGAAGCTTATTATGCTTGTTGAGGCTTGATTGGCAGATTTAACCCCATGTGGCTTTCTCTTTCAAACATGCATTAGTGGATTTTGAAGTCATGGAAGCCTCTCACTGAGGGAAAAAATCAAACTATTTCCTTGTGCTAGGAGATTCTTTATAGCGAGCTTTCAATCTTTTGAAGACAGGGAGGTGGTGCTGGAGGGTAGGTCTTGGATGTGGGGCAAGCATTCCATCTCACTCAAGCAGTAGTTTCTCTCTTTCAACCCTCTCATAGAACCATTAAATATTATGCTTGTTTGGGCTAGATTACCTATTCTCCCTCTCTAATTCTAGGAAGACTCATGTTTTGAGGATATTGCCAATGTTATTGATCAATCTCCGAAGGTGGATTCAACCACTTCTAACATTGGTCACACTAACTTTGCTCGTCTTCTAGTGGACATTGACATCTCCAAGGATCCCTAAAGATATAGGCCTAGTGTTCATAGACTTGGTCGCTTGGTTACGAGGGTATCCCCTATCATTGCAAACGATGCTTTGCTACTAGTCATCTTGCCTCTAATTGTTCTTGTTCCTACCGTAAGAATGCATGCTTGATAAGGTGGTGGCAGGATGCCCTCCCTGACCATTTGACTATTGGTGATTTTATTGATTTAGACTCTCAAGATGACGAGCCTTCTAGTCTCGTTCCCCTAATAGTGGATCTTGATGTGGCCTTGGAGGCTCCTTCTGTGGTGGCTTTCCTTGGGCTAGTGTGGCTCCCGTGGTATCCTCAATTCTTGTTATGACTTCTTCAAACCGAGTACTGGAAGCTTCTTTGACAGATCCCATTTCCCTCTCAATGGATTGTGGGGGGACCCTTGCTCCTACTTGGCCTACAGATTATGTGCAGCATACAACATCTTCAGCTAGACATTCTTCCTCTTCAAGAGAGGTGACTCAAGTGGAGGCGATGGTAGACGATTCTCCTCTTCTTTCTCCTTGGTCTGAAGATTTAAATAATAGTGTCTTGGACGATTGTTCAAAGAAAGAAGAAAGGTATTCCTAATTCTATTTTGTAATCCCATACTCGGTCTAAGGGTGTGCAGATTGCAAAGACGGGGTCATGCATTGTGTATGTTGTTTGACCCTTTGGAGTTGTTCTTTTATGGCATCTTGGCTACAGCTGTCATGTAGAGCAGCTTTCTTGGTAGTCGTTGCTCTACCCTTTATAATCCTGTTGTTTTTGTTTTTTTGGCAGTTCCATTTCTCATGGAACTTGTTCCTCTCGCTTTATGGCTATTTTTTTGTAAAAGGGTTTAGGCCCTTCAAAAACCCATTTTTATCAATATCAAAAACAACTAGAAATGGGATGAGGGTAGCATAGAGAGGTACTAAACCAAATTTCATCAAATTATAAGCCAAGGACTTGGTTGTATGGAAACCCTACACCCAACCCTAAGGAGATGTCCTAGGGTGGTGGCAATGTTGTTCATGTCATAATGACCCAAAAATTTCAAGGTTCAAAGTGAAATGCTTATTACTTATCTTCATATATGGACACTTGTCATAGAAACATGTAGAGACTGAAGTAAAATGGTAAAATATATCGAAACCAAGCCAAAATACACTAAGAGATTGAAAAAATAGAAAATAAGAGAGATAAACTTGGAATGGAGACTCATTCACACCAAATCTGTGTTGTACAAGTCACCAAGAGGGTGTCATTTTAGTTTAAAGTGTGTCTAATATTAGAGATATTTAATACTTACTTTTGTAATAAAGTTGTTTTAACGACTTAAAATAGATTAGTCTTATATTAGACTTTATGCTTTAATTAGTTTTCGTTATTTTTAGCTTAGCTATTATTTTTAGCTTAGTCACTATTTTTAGCTTAGCTGCTATTTTTCGCTTAGTCGCTATTTTTCGCTTAGTCGCTATTTTTAGTTCGTTGTAACCTATATAAGAAAGTGTTTGCTTCTTATTTCATTATCGAATATCTTGGTAATCATTCTGTGTTTGATTTATGTTATATGGTATCAGAGTAGGTCACATGTTTTAATTTTGTTAGGGTTTGAAAAGATGTTTTAATTCTGCTAGGGTTTGAAAAAAATAAAAAATTCCAGGGTTTCCAAATAGCTAGGGCAAAATTTGTATTTTGTTTGTGTAAAGAATTTGCGGGTATTTTGAAAAATTTTAGGTTCATTGTTCAAGTTTGTTTATTTTTTAGAAATGGAATTTCCATTGGATAAATGCTCCAGTTTCAACTTTCACACCTGAAAAGTTAAAATCCAGATGCAATTGATGCACAAAAACTTGTGGAGAATCATAAACGGAAATGAGAAACTTCCTACTAATGCTAGTAAGGTACTGGAATGACAACCCAGAGATGATAAATCCAAAGCAATTATTGGTCTTGCTCTTTCTGATTCAGAGTTACATCACATAGATCTCACAAAATCATCTAAGGAAATCTGGGAAAATTTAAACAAGTTGTTTGGAGCAAAAGCAGTTAATGCTAAATTTTCTTTAAAGCTTCATCTTTCAAGTTCAAGTTGACTAAAGGAGTCACTATGTCAAGCCACGTAAACAATCTGAGATCTCTTCTTTGACAACTAGCAGAGGTTAGTGCCACAGTGGATGATGAGGATGCTAAAGCCATTTTATTGAATAGTTTGCCTTCAAAATTAATTAATGTCATCTTTACACTTAGTCAAATCTCTACTAAAACTCTGGAAGATATGATTTCATCTCTCATAGCTGAAAAAAAGAGGACTATTGCAAGAGATGCAAAGGATGAACCTCAACCTGAGGTAGCATTAAATGCAAATCGTAGAAGATTTGATAAGGACAAAAAGGGAACAAAATGCTATTATTGCAAGAAAATGGGTCACATAGCTTGGAACTATAGAAATCAAGCAATTGATGTTCTGAAGGGAAAGATTAGAGAGGCTAATGTAGCCATTGTTGAAGATTCTTTGGATACTGACAATGGTGGAGAAGGTGGAGAAGTTGCTTTCTATGCATTCTAAAGAAGCTCGGTTCTTTGAAGACAGGAAGGAATCTAGTGTAGTTGAAGCTCGGTATTGATAGTTGTTAAATTAGCTTGGGAGTTCGTGGATCTGGGAGTCATACCCTTACGAGGTTCACAAGACAACATGATGGAGCTCTGTGAGTGTAGCTCAACATGGATTGTTGTCCAATGGTTTAAGGGATTCATAATTCGAGAGTTCGGGGAGGTGGTAATCTAGGAACTCAAGAATTTAGCTCGCGAGCTATGCCTTTATGAGGGTTACGAGGCAACTTGATGGAGGTCTACCTAGTTGAAGAACTATTTTCAGAGAAAAGCTTCTAAAGAATTTATGATTCTAAGTGTTTTAAGTTTGCTTATGATAGTTTGTTTTGTTTTAGTGCAGTAAGTCTTAAGAGGGGCTATTAGAGATATTTAATACTTACTTTTGTAATAAAATTGTTTTAACGACTTAAAATAGGTTAGCCTTAGATCAGACTTTATGCTTTAATTAGTTTTCGCTATTTTTAGCTTAGTCACTATTTTTAGCTTAGTTGATATTTTTAGCTAGTATATTTTTAGTTCGTTGTAACCTATATAAGAAAGTGTTTGCTTCTTATTTCATTATCAAATATCTTGGTAATCATTATGTGTTTGATTTCTGTTATATCTAAGCCAAGGACTTGAGCATTTAAAAATCCTGCACCCAGCCTTGAGGAGATCTCATGCCCCTACACCCAACTCTAAGGAGGTAAACTCTCCTAATGGCCAACTCTGAGGAGATGTCTAGGGGGTGACCAAGTCTAGTATGTCAAAATGACTTGAAATATTATGAGGACCTTCATCATGTCGTTTCAAACACACTTTTCTCTTGGCATTTTTTAAGATTCTTCACAAATTCTTTTGTATTTGACCTACAAACATCAATTTCAATGAGGAAGTTATACAAAATAGAATGGTTAATAGAGAGTCTTCCTCAATCAATCCCCTTTTGGGATTTCAAACACAAATCCACCTATCATATGGCTATCCCAAAATATTGAAATAAAGGTTATGCTGAGAAATTAAACCAAAGCAAAGTGCAAACAAGAAAAATTGTAATGGTTAATGGCAAATGGCAACAAGGAAAAGGCTTCACAAAGGCAAGGTTGAGAGATAGAGAGAGAGCTAATCAAATGGAATCATAAATTAGAATAAACTATATGGTTGGAAAAGCATTTGAGGGGAGGAGAGGAAAACACAAGATTAGAGAAAAAATAGTGTGAGTTGGTAGAGAAATTGGGAAGAAAAACTAAGACTAGGCTTGTTAGGGTTTGGAAGGAGATAGAGTGAGAGGGAGATTGAATAATAAGACAATACGATATTGAAATGAAAACAAGTCTAATATGGGAATGAAAAGGACTATAATGGGACCAACAATATTTTAGAGCATGGGTGATGGAAACTAAAAGGAAAACCAAGCTAGGAGAGAGAAAGGCTCCAAAAGGGGCAATGAGAAGGATGGGAGACGAAGGAGGAGGGACTGGATATGAGGATTAAGGGAAATGGATGAAAAGAAGGGAGGTAGTAGAGAGAAAATATGCAAATTGGGCAAGAAATAGAGAAGATTTCTAATCAAAACCACATAAACCTATCTAAACTAATGCAAAAAGAAAGAAATTTGTTACCCAACTCGAAGAGATTTGTTGTAGAGGTTGTTGTGGGGCTGCAAAAAACTGGTGTAGACTCTAATACATATGCTAACTCAATGTTGCAATATAGTAACCACTAACATAGTCTTGCTTCTTCAAGTAAGATAGCTCTATTATAGCTCCTTCTTGATAAGATTGTTGTTTCTATGTTAAAATGAGAAATTTGAAGGTTTGTTTTATAAATTGTTGGACAAATGTTGAGGAGAAGATGCAGTAAGCCTCGAGCATCATACTTAGATTAGTCTTTCATTTAATTTTGGTGACAATTGTCCCATACATCCAAGGCAATGGTGACGTCCCAAAGCTCAAGGAGGTGGTCCAATTTCTAATGACAATTCAAGGGAAATGGTGGTTATCTAAAGGCGGTGGTTATGAATTCAAACAAGCCACAAGATGCGAGATTATAGGGGCAAAAAGAGATGACTTGCACATGGCTTAAGTAATAAGATCATATTAAATGATTTGGTCAAAGAGGGTTAAATGGTGGTTAAGAAAGGGTAAGGGAACATGAAGAGGGGAAAAACTAGGATGAAGAGAAAAAGGAAAGAGACAAAATAAATTAAAAAGGAACCATGTAGGGAAGAGGACAAAGGTGACATGGGAAGACTAGGACATGGCTTAGGTAAAAGGAAAAAGAGGGGTCAAAATGAGTCAAAAACACAAACAGAAAGGGACTAAAATGAGTGTGAAACATAATAATGGAGAATTGCAAAGTCTACATTTTTTGTTATTACAATGCCATGCCATCCCTACTACAAATTGTTTCTCTATTTACTTGGAAGACCATGACTAAAACATTTAAAAACCATTCCTTTGGCGGTGCATGAATGTGTTGATTTATAAAGATTTGGCGAGATGGAGCTAAACCAGTTATAGAGTTGAGTTGCTTCACTATATATATATATATATATATATATATATATATATATATATATATATATATATTCCAACTCCAAAACAAACTCTATATGAAGAAGAAGAAGAAGAGGGTATTCGTCAAGAATTTCAAGATTTGGTTCAAGCACAACAAAAGAAGAAACAAACAATCCAAGCAAAAAAAACCATAATAAGACACTCATGCACCAAAACAAAAAAAAATGAAGACAGAAAGATTGAATCAAACAAAAACAAAAACAAAAAAAAGTAAAAAAGAAGCCAAAACAACACAAGTACTTGAATTTCATACACAAAAGACTAATGGAAACCAAATCAAGAAGTTAGAGTGCATCAAATGCCTATCATTCCACGACAACCATAACTTAAGTAGCAAAAATGGATAAGAAAGGAAGTGCCTAATGGTATGCATGTTGAACGTGTTTACACCTAGAATGAAGAAATATCAAGAAGAAACACATGTAATTGAAATGGCAAGCAAAGAAGAACAAGCAAAACAATAAGACAATTTGGATGATGACTTTTGGAACAATGATGCTCTCATGGATGAGCTACAGTGAAAGGCTCCAAATGTGGCACATAAGAAAAAGTTTGTTCAATGAGTTATGAGCATCACCATAGCATATAACCATATACACCTATATCATAGATTTCACTTTCACCTTTTGACTTGTCCTATTTTGTCTTTTCACTTCAGCCTTTTTATTATGCCTTGTTATGCTTTTCCCACTCATTTCACATTTTATATTTCTTTTACATGATTACTCTCCCCCACTTGGGGAGCTTTTTTAGTTTCACCTTTTCCTTTGTTGTTTGCCTTTATTTTACTTACCTTTACCTTTATTTCCCACTTGGGTTGCCCAATTGCTTTTACTTATCCTTGGTCCATTGTTTGCATCATTTTTTATCATCTATCTTTTTGCTTCTTTCTTTACATGTTATGCTTATGCTTATTCCCTATCGATCATATATTGTTATATCATGTTTCTTAGAGATTATGTATTGATCTCATATTATTATATCATGTTTGCTAGAGCTTCTACATTGATCCTACATTGATGCATCATGTTATATGTTGTTCTTACATTGCCAAGTCATGCCTATTAGAGCTTATACTTTGATCCTACATTGATATATTATGCTTCTTCGAGCTTCCACATTGAGCCTATATTGATACATCATATTTTCTGGAGGTACATGTTGAGCTTACTTTGACATATCATGCTTCTAGAGCTTACATCTTGACCCTAATTGCCATATTATACTCCTAGACTTATCCTTACTTTGGAGGAGCATCATGCCTTCCCCCATCACACATAGAGCTACCTTGCCACATCTTTACATCAAGGGGCAACATGTCTTCCCCCTTACACTTATTATGTTTTCATTGTCATATCCTTATACCTGGGGGCATCATACCTTCCCCCACCTTATGTGTTATTGCCATATCTTTAGAACTTACACCTTTACATTGGGAGGATTCGTGTTTCCTTTCCATATGTTGGACCTTCAAGACTACATTCTTACATTGGGGAGCTTCATGCTTTCCCTCTACTATTTTCACCTTCAAGGTTGCATCCTTGCATTGGAGACTTCATGCCCCGTACCATGTTTTGGCATATGTTATTACTTGGGAGCATCATGCCTTCCTCCACATATCACATTGTTCCTACCTTTGTCCATTAGAGACTTATTGCCTTACCTACACTATTGTCTACTTGTGCTCTTGGATGCCACATTGGGGGCATATGCCTATCCTAGTACATCATATTCTTACACATGTTTTTTTTGAAATTGAGTATCACATCACCATTGTTCTTATCTTGTCAATGTTGGAAGTAACCTTGTTTCCTTAATGCCATCTCCAACACAATGTGCTTACCATGCTTTATATTTGATATTACATATGCTCATCACATGATGTATTCACTATTACAATCGCTTAATGTGATCCATATGCTTACATGATTATCTTCATATTACATTTACTTTCATGTACAATTTTCCCTTTCCTTCAATTCCTTGCATCCTATGGATACAATCAATTGAAAGGAAAGCATATATTGTCACAAATGTTCCTATGTTAAGTCTCCAAGTAGTGATAGGTGCTATAGAGACTCAATATTGACGAAGACATGTCCTGTGCTTCATGTGCCTTGTCATCTTATGGCTACCACACCAAACACACGATTTTCATGTTCCAAATAAGCGAAGTTTTTCTAACTTTACTCATTTCCTATCATTCCTATTTCTTATTCAATTGGTAAGTTCCTATTTTATACTTGATTTCCACTTGTGAGAAAGAAGCTACTCATTTTACACTTTTCTCTATTTTGTAGGATCCATGGAGAGAGCAAGACACAATTACATGATCATATCTTGCAAGATCTATGACTTTATATGGACCCCCCTTCATATCCTTCGATGCCTAAATATGTACTTTAAATGCATGTTTATGAATACTACATACTTTGAGATGCATGATCACTTGAGGAATCACATGCACCTCAAAGTGGGGGCAAAATGTAATAGTGAAATGCATACCCATGTCATTTTCCATTTAACTTTGTGTCCATATAAAGGAAACGTTTTGATATGTGTACATATCGACAAGTGGCACAATTTTGTGCAAAGTTAGGTTGATTCCCTAGTTTTTTATCCATCCATATACACACATATTTCCATACTCTTAGCCACTACCCTATCCTTTGTGTTTTATGCATTCCCCTTATTTGCTGATTTTATCACTTAACTATGCACCTACCTCCATATAATTATCAAGACACCTAGATCTAACTATTTGCCCACCTGAAGACATTTTCACAATTGCGATGCAACCTACAATCCCTACCTTAAATAAAATTCAAAATATGGCCGACTTGGCCCAATCACCTTTCTACCTTGAGCCAACTAAACACATGTTTGCAACAATTTGATGCTATGTGCTAGTATTTAAAGACATTGAATGCATTCATTTTAATCAAGTGACATCCAAGCAATATCAAGTATCTTCTCTCATCCTAGAGCACAGAAGCCAATTAATATCGACACATTTCTTTTTGGTGCATTAAAAGAAGTAACAAATCTGCATACTAGCGCCCTTGCCTATTGCTTTTTATGTTTTGTACACATTTCCAAAGGGTTGATCTAGAAGAATTTGTCTTCTCACAATGAAACAACAATCCTTCCAAGATATTTGTAAATAACACCTGCCCCGCAAATATCAAAAAAGGCAGAGGACACAGGCACACCTAGCAAACAAAACTGCAAAATTCCATTGCACACAAGGATGAATCAGAACTAAAATGACAGTCTGCAATTGTGAACTTGTCCTCTAATAGAGCACAAGTCCAGCGCAAATTCTAAGACATTTTACTAAGTAAGAGACTTTGTTTTTTGAGAATACACCAGTCTGGTTCCAGAATCTTCATTATTTGGCACACTCTTCAGTTATAAAGTACCATCTTTTTCTGCATTACATCTACTTTCGTTGCTGCAAATTATCAATCCCAAATATAATTAATTAATCTAGACTAATTTCTACTTGATTATACCTACTTATTTAGCCTAAGTTAATCCTAAGGAAACTTTATTTTCATTTACATTAAATACAAGACCGAGGTTCACACCACTAAGAGCTACATAATTTTAACATCAAATAGAAAAGATGAAAATATATATATATATATATAATGCCATCAACCCAACACCACCCAAATAAGAAGTTCTACTCAGACTTCTCTAGAATTTTTTTAATGGTCAAGACAGCTAAATCTGGCATTATCACAAACCTTGCATCTAGATATAAAAGTAATAAATTGGCATTATCCATCTAATCCAACCAACAAATTTACTCATCGTTGTGTATTGAAATTGGAATCAGTAACACGAAAAGGGTAGCGGCCTCACCAGTCAGCCTCATCAGTATGGTGGAGCCCCTTTCGTGTACAAGGGGGACTTCTCACTTCATTTGTAAATTGGTTTACACTGGCATAATGTAACGTTCAAGATAAAAGAGAATTGTCAAAAAGATCCATCCCAAGTTTGACCGGCAGACTCCATTGAAGAAAAAGGAGGTGGTTTTTCGATCAGTCATAACATACAATAGAAATGAAATTGGATGGTACATTTTTCAAAAATTTAGGACGTGAAGAAAAAATAATGATCCTGTCGACCAGATAAGGCAGTCCTTAAAGCTTTATGTTCTACCAATACAGTTCTTAAATCATAATAAAATACATAAAATTCTCAATTACAGGCAGAGAATGGATATGCCTGAGATCATGCTCGACATTCATGATGATGACCATCTCTCAATATCTTGCAACCGCAAAGTCACTGCTCTCTTATGAGCCTCCAAACCTTCTACCTCGGCCATCTTAACAACATATGGACCAAGATTTTTAAGTCCATCCTCTGTCAAGGATTGGACAGTGATGTACTTCAGAAAAGAGTCCAACGAAACACCCCCATACATTCTTGCATATCCATAAGTAGGAAGGACATGATTTGTACCACTTGCATAATCGCCTACACTCTCAGGGCTCCACTTTCCCAAGAATACAGAACCTGCAAAACAGACTCCCCAGATTCATATAAAATTATAAAAAGGCCAAGTTTTCCATTAAATTTTACTTAGCCCCTGGGTATAGACCAGATGGTTGAGCCATTGAAATACACAGACAATGGTCACAGGTTCAAAACCCAATTTGCCTGTTGTATATGTTAGGGGCAGCATATACAGCCTAGAAGTTATTGGGGGCTCACCCTGTGGTTAGAGCCACCTCTCAGGCTGGCTCTGGGTTGCTGGGCTACCGATTCCTCTGGTTAATAAAAAATAAAAATAAAAAGAATATAGCTAAATATATAATCCTATGTTATTTGTCTGACCACTAAAATATGAACACATTACCTGCATTCTCAATGTAACCCACCCATTGATCTGCATCTTCCACATTTATGATTAAATGTTCAGGTGCATATAGATTAGAGAACGAAATTGCCTGGCAAGAACATAGACATCATTTATATTAATATATAGTATATACATAAAAGAGCTTTGGCATATTCTGGAGAAAAAAATTAGTGTTCCTCTGACCTCTATCATGTCTCGAGCAATAACAGTAAAGCTATGAGTTAGTGCCTTGGCAGCAAATTCCCCACGTGGAAGTTTATTGCATTGCTGCTCCAGTTCCATTTCAATTGCATCCAGATTCACACCTTCTCCAACAACAACGAGAACCACCTGACTATCAGGCCCATGTTCTGCCTAGACGATACGTGTGTATGAAGTCAGTTTTCCCCAACAACCAGTCATGCAGTCCATGCATAACGAATGCCAATGTTTATAGGCATGTAAAGAGGAGATCAAAACAGGTTATCATCGAATGCATGTTAGATGGGATTTTTTTCTTTTTTTTTCTTAAATCCTCATTTATTAAATTCTTCTGTTTCCTGTTCTTAGTTTTCTTCTGCATTCTTCAGAAAAGAATGAAGAAACTGTCAACCAGGAGAGAAGCAATATTAACTAGTTACCTGGGAGAGTAAATCTGCAGCTACATGAACAGGACTTGCATGTTTGTCAGCAATTACAAGGACCTCTGATGGTCCTGCAGGCATGTCGATGGAAATCATTGCTTCACTGTTCTGCATGATCAGCTCTAACATGAGAATTGTTTGATTGAACTGAATTTGAAATGAAAAGAAACTTCTCTATAAAGCCAAAAAAAAAAAAAATTTTGCGACTTCAAAGAGCATAAAATATCAAATACTAAGACATTGAGATATTTTGCTTGGAAAAATTTTCCATCATTATCTCCTGTGTAAGTTGCCCACATGCAGAATGCAAGTAAAACTGCAATAAAAATCTACCATCTTCAGTTTAAGACTTAAGTAGAAAATTTTCATCATACAAAGAAAATTACAATGGAAGCCTAATAGCATTATTTCAGGGATATAGAAAGCCAGAAATCATAGTATGCAGAATGCATTGTTAGGTAACAATGGAGATTTTAAGGTATAAGCAAGTTAAGAGAGTGACCCAAAAAATACACAAAAACCATCATTTCGGTGGAAAGAGCCGAACAAAAATTTAGATGGTCCCAAATGTTTGAAAGACTATTAGCACATTATTAGGCAGGATTTATGGGCAATATATCAATTAATACAAATTTCATATGCAAATAAAAAAGGCGGTTTTAGTTTAGATATTGCCAATGAAGCAACTGTCAGTGATGTCCAAGATCAATTTACCAATATTCAAATGAACTCAAACCATAAATAAGGAAAGGAGAAAAACACAAATGAAAGAGAAGAATAAATAAGGAAAGGAGAAAAACACAAATGAAAGAGAAGAATCTCTTCACAGCAGCCAGCTTACTTCCCAATCCCAAATCATTATTTATAGATTTGGTGGATTGTTTCAATATTAGACATACCTGTAAAATCATCTTTGCAGCTGTAACGTATTGGTTTCCAGGGCCAAAAATTTTCTCCACCTGTTAATATTTGCAAGCATTATTGTATGATTTACAAAAAGAAAAGTTGCCTAATTTGAGATAATATCTGCAGACACTTTTTCTTTAAATATCATATCAGCGGTTCACAAAACAGCAGTATGCCTAAGATCTAGGCACAAACCAAAATAAAGTATTACAAAATGGATCAAAAGAGCAAATCGGCTGTCACTACCAGCACTATCTAAGCACCCTATCACAAACTACTTAACAGCCTACATTGGGCAACATCCATGACAGTGTTTTTTCAAATCTCATAACAAACATAAAAAGACTAGGAATGTACTGTCATTCTATGCATTCATCATTTTCTCTCTCATCTAATTGTTTAAGCATGTCTTTCAAGTTCTCAACTCTATATTGTACACTTTCTTCAATCAACCTCTCCCACAGAGGCACAATAGTAGTCTCCACTGTTTCCTGTACCTTCAGGGATGGAAAAGTTCTCCAAAGATGAATGAGAAGAAAGAGTGAAGGATAATTCAGATCAAATAGCAACCCCACCAACCCTGAGAAAACACATCTAATAACATTAAATTATTACACCTCTGAGGCACGCTATTGGAGGATTTCATTTGTGCTTCCCACAATGGATTATTAAACACATAAAAATGGCAAAGGAGAAGATAGCAACTGAATCTGATCCTCACATGAATTAAAGGAATTGACCCTGATATAGACCAGCTCAAAGATTGCAGCCTTTGTTATAAGATGCACATTTGTAAAAGAATCGTTTACATTTCCATGTAAAAGTTACCATCAATTCAGCATTTTTTGAGATGCTGTTTGAATATTTAACCCTCATAAAAGTTGAAAACACATGCTTTTGCTTTACATATTTATAGACATGAAATGTTTCCAGGTTGGAACTCTGAACAAACCACTGTTTTTCATCTCATGATGATGTTCCTTGAACTTTTACTGATGTCTATTGCATCTTATCCCTCTTGGTATATTCCACTTGGTATCATAGCCTAATTCCAATTTTTTGTCATGTGGCCATCCACTCACTGATGGCCTGTAGCCATATTTATTTTTCTTCACAAAACCCATTGTAAAAAATTGAAGTATTTCCAGTGTTACACTGTGTCACCCATGAAAAACATATCGTTTCAGAGATGGGAACGTTGGGATGTCCGTGCAGAAGCAGTGGGTGTCCCGGGGGTGACCCCCTGCAGGAGACAGTGATGGCCAGGGAACCCCACAGACCACCCAAAAAAATTTTGCAGGCACGAGAAAATTTCAGCATCATGTCAGAAAGTTTGTGGGCAGTGCTATTGGAGGAAGAAGTGCAATGACAATCAGAGATGCTGGTGTCGAATGGCTAACTAAAAATTGTAGCTTTCTTGTAACACAAGAAACAGTCATCGACAAATACCCATCATCGATTTTGTGTGGGACAAAGCCGAGTGAGCTGGTTCTGTGCCTCTTGAAAACATTGGACACAGTGAAAGAAAGGTAAGTCAGGTCTGCACTGAGCAAGACCATACACTTGATTGGCACCATTCCCTCAGGAATTCTTTCTGAAACAGGTGGTTCAGATGTTTTTGACAAGTGACTCCAAGACTGGATCAAGATTTGTTTCACAAACACTAGTGTTTAGCACATTGTAATAGCTACAGCTGCGGAGGACATGCATGGTATTTTGATCTGCCATTGGTTTGTCTGTCAAGGCTAGGAACAGAGCCACATACACTGCAACGATTGTCATAATTGATTGTACACTGATAGGTAAAGTCTGTCCATTTACATGTGGAAACTAAAGGAAGTTGGATGACCACGATGTTTTATTTCCTTTGACATGTCAAACATGGCCCAGATGGCAAATCTTTTATTTTTCCAATATAATATTATATATAATATATTAATATATATACCCCCATTAATGGGTTAGGAGCTAATGAAGTAGTTCAGGAGAAACTCCATTGGAGAAAGCTGCCTAGTGGATTTCTTAAACTTAACTTTGATCGTGCTTCAAAGGGAATCCTAGCTTGGTGGGTGTGGACATTGTCTTCAAGAAAGATCAAGGTAAATTTGTGAGAGGATTGCTTTTTTGGGGCATCTTTACCTATAATGATGTGGAATGGTTGGCTATAGTGAAAGCTCTCAACTTGGCTATAGAGTTAGGTTGTAGGAAGTTGGTTGTGGAAGGGGACTCTTCAATGTCATTCAAGGGTTAACTACAAGAGATTGTTCCAATTGGAAGGCAAAATCATATCTAGTTGGAGCTCTTTCTATTTGTGATGATTTTGAGGATGTTTTTTCCACTCAAGGCAATGAATCTGCTAGCTAATTATGGTGTTGACCCAAGTCCTTTCTCATGATTGATGGTTGATCACGTTGAGGCTTGGGAAGGATTGGAAAAAGTAATTATTTTGGACCTTCCACCATTAGTCATTCACTTTCTTGGGAACAAGTGACTAGGTGGGCCTCCTTCCCCACCCCTAAGTATTGATATCTTTCCCCTTGTCCTTTTCCCAATTTTTTCTCAATCCCCATAATTTCTCATTATTACGCTTTTTAGGCTATGTTACTGAATCGGCAGATATACAGGCTGATTCCGGGCATGAAACATCCCAAAATCGGATCTTGGTTCGAATCGCCTGTGGATTCGACCAAGGTTCGATTTTTCCCCACTAGAAATGATTCCACCCTTCTCCATTGAAACCCAACCAATTCCAGCACAGACGTGGCAATTCTAGAGTGAATCTCGAGTGATTCTAGAGGCAGACATGATTTTTGAAGGTTTTTTTTAATTTTTGGACTGAAAAAAGCCCTAAATGATAGAATTTGTGTTTTACCATGAGTTTGGTCTACCATGGAAGGGAAGAATGACTGCTGACAGCAGACGGGATTTAAACACTTCATTATCTCTTTCAAACATCGTGCAGCTGTTGCTCAAATGCAATTTCGTGAATTTATTTAACTGTGTATTGGGACTGTTGGGACCCAGTTTAACAAGTGCAAGTTTTCTAAATATGGTGCCCCCTTTGTTGCCTTAGACATGTTTTGTCTATCATTTATAACTGATATGAGAATCCTTTCAATGGGTCAAAATTCCATAGTCATTAGGTTCCAAGTCTTTGTAAGTCTTTGTCGGGCCTTTGGAACCTTCACAAAACTTGTCAACACTTTCTTTAGTTCTTAAAACCTACAAAAACCCCAACAAATTTCTTTACAAAAGTTCCTTTTATAAGCGTCAGCATTTTCATAGTACTTGAAACCTTGCAAACCATTGACAAAGCTCCTCATGCCTTTGTTGACACTTTTCATGGTTCTCAGAACCTTGCAAACCACCAACAAAGCTCCTCATGCAAGTTGTCGGTGCTTTTCATGGTTCACAAAACCTTCAAAACCACCAACAAGATTGAAAGGAAAGATTTTGTTAGCAGTTTTGTTGGTTCTCAAACCTCTCAAAGGCCTGACAAATTCAAGGAACTCATTTTGTGGGTTTGCAAGTTTCAAGTGAACTTCTTCCACTTTTCCAAAGTTCTAGAAGTCCCGATCTCCCCGCCATCTCCGCATTTCTCCCGTATCCCAAACCACGTATTCCTCCATTTTCCACCTTTTGCAGGACTCCACTTGACTTCCAAACATCTTCCACTTCTAGATCCCTTTGTTTTCCCGCTTCCCTTTGGCATCTCTTTGCGGACTTTCCTCGGACTATTGAACTTCTTCCACTCATCTTTCCAACTTCCAAAGTCCGAATGTCCTTCCATCCCCCACACTTCAGCATATCATTCGTTTTTCCTCCCTACCAACTTCTAGACTCCCTCTAGCATGTCCACTTCTGCACTGAATTCCTGCAACTTTGTCAAACGCTTCAACAACCTCCCTGCATGACCCAAGACACCATTAATGGTCTCAAATAGATGCGATTAGGCAAAAGAAGACTTTCAAACATCTCTTGGTACCAATGGACCCCTCAGAGACATGGTTTGTGTACAAATGCATATGGTTGTTGATGCAAGAGGCATGGGTTCAAGCGCACAACCATGTGAAAGTGATGCAACAGGCATGGACAACCTACAAACTCGAACCATTCTTGGATTCCTGTCCAAGCAACAAGACTGAATGTAATGCTACATATACATGTTTGTAAGATGTAAAAGTTGTTAGTCATTGAGCCAAAATTGGATTGCAAGTGTCTCAAGTAGGTTCTAGGGTATCAAACGATGAATGTCCAACTCTATAAATGTTGAAGCAAGTTTGTAAATTAGGGAAAGTGTAATGTCCCCTTTTTATAAGAAGCACTTAAACCTGAATCTACATTCAAAATGATTCTCAAAGAGACATTAGTAATATTAGAGATCAATAAAGTTCAGTGATAATATCTAATGAGATCAAAGATAATATAAATATTTCATTCTTGTCAAAGGATTATTCATTTCCTTCTTGTCATTCATGACTACTCTATAATATATTCCATAAGTACATTAGGGTGGATATTAAACATATTTCAAGATCTATATCTTCCCCTCTTATTATTCATCAAGGAATTAGGTTTTACATGGCTAGGGCGCATAGAAACCGTCTCTGACCCAGCATAGGGAACCTATATCCCAGCCCTTGGGGTCTATTCACGAATCTCCGACCCAGCTTCAGGAAACTATGTCCCTAGCCCGTGGGATCGATACGAGATCGCTGACCCAGCTTGAGAAACTAGGTCCCTAGCCCTTGGGGTCGATATGAGATTTATGACCTGGAATTACACCCACCTTTCCCTACAATACCCATGATTCCTCATTGGATGAAGTAATAGAGGCTACGGAGATATGATCTTTATGCAATATTCCCTTGTACTATAGATGGAATTCTATTATACCATTTATCATCATAATGCATGAATAGAATCATTCTTATCTTAATTTGGAATACCATTGTAATGTATTCTTATTTATGCTATTGCTCATCTTAGATCTATATAGTTAAGACATTTCCTTATAAACTACAATGATTCACATGGACTCATATCAATTATGAAATGACACTAATGCATATATATATATATATATATATATATATATATATATATATATATATATATCTCACAAATCTATACTTAATAATTATAAAATAAACATATTAAATAATGCTTACCTACTGTACCTTTGTCTTTATTCTTCTGCAGATCTTAATTTAATTATGCAGTTATGATTTTCCTTAATGCTGAGTGCTGAACTGTATATGGTTGATCTGTATTATCTTGTATTGATGAGTCCATGATATTATTCGATGATGAGAGGAGATAATTGTATTGCTCGCTGATTGTGATTGCTGACTGATCTATGATATGTTTACTGCTGCAAATGACTGAGTACTGTGGATCGATGATGAATGAGTGTGTTTCCATTGATATAACTTGAGTTGTATATTTGTTGCTTGATATTCCAATCCTTGCTTGATTGTTCCTGTAATGATTGATATTTAAGTGCTTGATGAATCCTATTCCCCATTGATGGACTGATTGATCAACACTTATATCTTTGAAGAGTTGCTTTCTTTGACCATCGGCCACCACTCTTCAAGGAGGCGCCATGCTTAGTTTACCTTTAATTAGTTTGCTGTTAGTGTTCAGCGACTGCCCTTGGTAATAATCATATGAGACAAGATATATATTCGCTGCCTTTAATTGCTAAACGTATCATATATATATATATAACTATCATTCTTTTTCCAAATGATTATATTCGCTGCCTATTTTGTTATGACATTCGTTGATTAGTTTTGCTTTTATCTTTGTGTATAATCATGTCTATTAGATGGGACCCAAATCGCTGTCCATGCTGCTTACTTGTATTAGTATATTATCCAATAGGGATCGCTCCATTACATAAGGATCTCTGTCCGTTTAGAAATATAAATCAATATGCTGCCTCTTATGAATCTTACCTTAATCGCTGATCCTAAATCGCTGCCATATTTATTTGGAGTAATCGCTGATTAGCTGCCTTTATCAATACTAAACATTGCCTTTAGTTATGTATGATATCATCTAAGTTACCGATCCTGGTACTGGTTTGGGTTCAGGTTCGCGGGTTCGGTCAAAAAAAAATTTGGTTGTGGGTTCGTTTTGGGTTCGTCCATACAAAAACATATAAAAATCAGAAATATATTCATATTTGCAGCAGTAATTAAGTTCAGAATACCATAGCATTAGAATAAACAAAACCTTTTTGGGATATATAATTATCATAAACATACCTTTTTATTCTATATAGCATCAGAATACCTTTTTGGGATATTGAATTATCGTAAATAATACTATGCTGGTGATGGATGATAAGAAATGCCATTGACAACTACCTATTCTAATTATACTTGTAATTATCTTTATATTTTGGCAAGATGATGATGCAAAGGGTATGGTGATACAATAGGACCCAAAATATGGAACACGAAATATTGATGAGATAAATCAGTAAAAAGGTAATCAGAATATTTCAAATGATAATCCTCCCAAAAAAGAATGAATTCAGAAAATATCAGGTATCTAGAATTAAAAAAATATGTTCTAGAAGGTACAGTATCAGCATTTTAAACACTTTCTTATAGAATATTGGATCTGGGATCCAGAGTACAACTATCTGGAGCATATGCCACTGATAAATAGCAAAAGCTGCAACCAATTTCTTTCTGTGGCATCGACAATTTTTTGGTTGCTAGCAAGGGGGCAATCTTTCAGAATTTCAATTCATTAGTTGGGAATTTCAAAGAATGTTCTCGCACTGTAGCATGCATTTTACAACAAATTACTTTGTGTTCTATTTCTAAAAAGGAACAGACCCCAATTTCTTTATTTTTTAACTTTCTTCCTTTGTAACTAAAAATCATTGCAACTTTTCAGACCTAAGTTTGTTACTTTAGAGTCTAGCGTATAGTTGCCATGAAATTTCAGAAAAGTAAAGCATTGTAAATGACCAAGATAGATCTGTGGGAAAATGCTTTATGCATTACCTTTATTATCTGTTGTGTATATATTACCCTTGGTTGTATCATGTATGGATATATGAATATCCATATGTTTTTTTTATCTTCCCTTGTCCAGGAGTGTGGTTTTCTGAAGCTTTTACTCATACAAGTGAATTTCATTAATGCATCTAGACTTCATTCTTGTTCTAACAGAAGATATTAAGTTTCCCTAAGATAGACATTTGTGAATGTTATATCCACATGTTGATGGTTCTGCTTGCTTATTTTTCATGTATGTCTAAGTTCTGAGCAAATTCTGTCTGGGTTCTTCCTGGGTTCTCCCGGGTTCGTCTCGAAAGAACCCACAAGGCATTTTAAGGACCCTGGCCGAATCCCCTGGAGGACCGGACCAGGACCGGGACCCGGTTCGAACCGAACCAGTACCCAGCAGTCCCCTGCAAAGAACCGGTAACATAGTATATCATATGAAATGATTTAACTTTATCATAAGACCTTTTGTCTTATAAGTGGCACTCCTTTTAAAGGAGGTCTGCCATTTTAGTTTGACTATATAACTCTATTATTAATTAAGTCTTTATATATATATATAGTATTAAAAATACTATAATGATTATTGATAATAATATTTATATTTATGTTATTATTTATATCTTATAATTATATTTATATATTATATATTATGTTTATGTTTATATTTATATAATATATATTATATTTAATAATATATTATATTATAATTATTATAATTATAATTATATTAAAATTGATAATTTGTATTTATATTTATTATTTATAAATACAATAAATATATTATATTTTAATTATATAAAAATATTTATAAAATAATATTATTTACTATGGATTTTAATGTCATTCACCATAGTTTTGAGACTCGCCTGGACTCGGCAAGTCGCGAGCCGAGTGAGTCCAGACGAGCCCTAGGGACTCAGACCCGGACTCGGCCAAAAACTCGCCCAAACTCGCCGGGTTTGCAAAACTCGCCTGAAACTCGCGAGTCCCGTCACTGAAACTCGGTTGGCGCAGGCAAAGTTAACAAGTGAAAAAAAAAAAAAAAAAACCTAAAGTCAAAACTTGATTTTTTTTTTTACTTATATTGCCTCTACTACACTAAAAGCAACTTCATTTCATTTTGTTGGCAAAATAGGAGGAGAAAAAAGAGTTGTGAGGAAAAATAAGAGTGCATTGTAGGGCAAACAGCAAAAAGGTAGACGAAAAATCCATCAACAAATCGCATTCGAGCAACTTCATACTTAGAGTTGGTGCATCGAGAGCTCTCTACCAGCGATTGGAAGGAGTTTGCATTTCATTTCAAATTTCATTAGAGAGGTAAGCTTGATTTTGTTTGGCTTTTTTTGTGTTTTTTGGCAAAAATTGCATTGTTTTCTAAAATTTCAATTTATTTTGGAACAAAGTTACAAACCGTACTTATTTTTTTTAAACATTCAACAAATTAAAAAACCCTACCGTTTGTTTTGGAACAATCAACAAACCCTACATTTTTTTTTTGCATTGGTTTAATAATTTGATTAACATATTAATGTTAATTTATAAATAATAATAAATGTTAGTTAAATAAGTTAACATTACAATTATTAGTAATAGTAATGTTAATAGGTTAGTTGTTAGGAAGTTTCCCATAGGGAGTTAAATTGGTTGGCTTTATAAGTAATCATCTCGACAATGTGTTGGTGACCAATCAAAATTGTTTTTGAGAGTAATCTCATACCATTTTCAATAACAAGGTCTATAAGGGTGCTTGGGATAAAAGAAATGAAGGGTGATTTAATCCTAGATCAACTGTGGAAGGACCATGGAGAAAGACCGAAGGCAAAAAGGAGTCCTTCAAACCAAAGTCGAGGCAAAAATTCTAGCCAAATAACATATGGATCAAAAAGACAAACATTCAAAAAAGGAAAAACAATTCTGACCCACCAAAACTGCAAGAGAAGGACAAGACGTCCAAGACAAGCATACAATGGTATTAGATAATGCCATTCTCGGGCAAGCTATTCAAAATTTGAAAGACAAAACCTCAATCGCCCACTTAGCAAATTACCAACCCGTAAGTGAACAGATCCCCATCTAGACTCGAGACAATTGGGGTTCAAACGTTAGACTCAAATCCCTCCCCGAGAGTTTTTTTTTCTAATCAAATGCCCCACCAAGGAGAAGAAAGAAGACATCCACTCTAAGCCTAGTTCTAATCCCTATTTGGGCCTGGCCTAAGTTCACCCAGGGTTTAGCCCCAATCTAGCCAAGTATGTTCACGTACCCAAGCTGAATGTTCAACTTGGGGCTACCCCTGGGGAGAACCCATAGGGTTTCTAAAAAACGTGCATTTAAAAAAAAAACTCATCCACCCTAGAAGTGTATTTTTTGAAGAATTTGGAGCTTGGTTAGAAGTAGTAAAATTAAGAAAAATGTCATGTGCCATAAAGGTCCCTATTGCCTTGACAGCTTCAATTTGAGCTTGGCAGCAAAGGTTCCACCCCTAGAGCCCACCCTATATCACAACAAGAAACACACCAAAGGCGCTACCGTCATGTCCCCATATTAAGGCATTGTTTAAATTAAAGATTTAAACATGGTATTTGTCGCATCCTTTCCATCATCAATTAAAATTATAATTGTGTATATAACAATATTAAATAAATATATAATATTATTAATATAGGATAGTAAATATTGTTATTATTTAAAATATTATATTATAATTGTAATATAATATATTTGTTAACAAGAATATATTATTATATTTATAAATTACAAATATAAATATAATATATGATATATAAATATATATATATATAGTAATATAAATATTATTTATAAGATATATAGCTATATATATATATATATATATATTATGCATCGAATATATCTTATAAGACCATAAATTGAGGTTACGTTAAAAGACACAGTCAACGCTCAGACCATAAGTTGAGATTACGGTAAAAGGCAAGTCAGCGCTCAGCATGCGGCAATAAGGTAATTCTCATTAAAGACAACGATGACAAACATGAATTAGAAAATTGACCCCAATATGGCTGACTCGCTGAGTTATCCATTATTTCATCAATTTCTCTTTACCACTTTTCAATAGCATTTAAATCTCTTAATTGCAATTAAAATGGACCTCCAATAAGAGATAAGGAAATATGTGTATAAACCAAAAGGTACGTATGTTTGTTTAAGAGCAGCAATCAGAACTAATGATTATGAAAAGGTATTAATAAAAAGTCACATTCCTTAATTAATAGGGTATAAAAAAAAGCTATTTCTGATGGACGGGGATCAGACAAGGAGGATTCCATTTAGAGATTCATTCATATACATCTTCTACAATCAAAGCGATCTGCAGGATGAAGATCAGACCAGTGCCAACATAGAGGAAAAAAAGGAATCATATGTCATCTCTTCATATCACCGAATCAGTAAGCAAAAATAACTCATTGAATTATCATTCATTTCATCATTCAATCTGTAATCAACCATTCATAAAACATTCATAGAATCCATTCATAGGCAAGCATTCGATGGGCAATTAACTAGCATTGAATATCATTCAAGTACTGAATATTAATCATAGGAAAAAGAGAATGAGCAGTCTAAGGAACTTCAAACAGCCATCAAGACGCAGCACAAGGGATACACAGAGGCAGCAAAGTAAGTACGCAGGCTATACCAGGTACATCATTGTCATAGTCTATTTATAATATTCGATATAGCATATTAAAATAACATTTTTGTATATATTTTGTCAAGACATATGGAAAAATCAGGAATTAAATCAGTCAGCATAAATGAATAAAAATAAATAAATAAAGATATGCATGTGACTGTGTTTATCATAGTAAAGATTCGAGGTATGCATTAGAATTGATATTTGTTTAGCATCTCATGACTTTAATATTCTGAATTTGGCTCATCATATTAGATATGTAGGAATGAAAGGTTTTGTTCATAAGATGGATATACAAGAATGAATGATTATGTTTATATGAATATTACCATAGATGAATGAATGATAGTGATCATTAATGGTTATGCATAAGGAATCAATGATGATAATAATGGAATATGATCAAGCATTAAGATCATGTGGATATATGATTGGCCAATTATGATATAAGGTCAAGATATCCTATTTCTAAGGCATCATGTGCAAAATGTTAATTAGGACTTAGAAATCATACGATTGTGCCATATCCGAAAGGAGGATTAGCCTCATCATTAATCATCCCACCATCCTAGGTGTATGGGTAAGTTAGGAGAATGTTATTGGACCTAGGTAACCCCAAGAAGATGAAGTACCTCCGGGTGTGAGGCGAAGTCTCTTGGACCAACTGTCGAAGTACCTCTGGGTGTGAGGTGAAGCCTTGGGCCTATGGTATGATGAGCTCATCAATGTAATTGTGCCCTACGGTAGGTGACTCTCCAATAGATGAGGTGGGAAGTTTTTGGAGCCGATTGGTGAGGTGGGAAGCCATCGGGCCTCCGTATGGGATGGTTGTGTCTCCTTAACAAACCATGCCTATGGAGTTAGAGATGGATTAATGACAGGGCGACATATGATCCTTCCGAGGATAGCACTTGAGGCCTATGAATATGAATATGAGTATGAATATGACTGAATATGAATTATGTGATTATGGAATTATAAATTCTAGGATAAATATGGAAAGAATATGGATCTATGTTAATTATGATATGAAAAGAGAAAAATTTGGAATACTAATGTTTCCTTTTGGTGAGTTGAAATTGTGCAAGGTTGAGAACAATTTGAGCTTACTAGAAGGGGACGTTACAAGCTACCTCCAGACTGCACAAGGGGCTCTGCCCTCAACCCTCTTGGGGGTTGTTGCCCCCAAATCCCCACTCTAGTTTTAAAAATAAAAAATAAAATTTGTTTTGTGCTGCACCAGATCAAAAATCAGCGTTTTTTTTCCCTTTTTTGGCTTGAAATAACAAAAACAGCATTTTATTTTGTGGAAGGGAATTTTCAAGATATTAACATTCCTTAGATACTAGGAAAAAATCAAGCAACTTATTAAAGAAAAATACCTAAAATTATAGAAGGACAATATAAATTGAGTTCAAAGAAATATATAAGAAGGAAAAAAATGTTTAAAAAGTAAAGGATTTTTAAAAAAATGGTTGACTCCCAATTGTTTAATTTTTTATAAAACGCTGAATTTTCCTGAGCATACACAGCAGTATTTAATGACCTGCAGACTGAAATTGAAATAAATTAAACCTTGAAGATTGAAATGAATAAAACTTTAGAGGAATGGAAGTGTGCAACTTTCAATGGAAATTGTAAAACATTCAAAAGCAACTATCACAAAATGATAAGGAGATCCAACGATTATGCAATCATAACCATGTTCTCCTTATCAAAATAAAGAATCTAAAAGAAAAAAGGAACTGTTACAACAAAAAAACAATCAACCTCTTGATTAAGAAACTTCTGTTAGAGTAGCACAATTTAATGTTGATGAATAAGTTAAACAGAAACTTTTATCAAGGTTGAATTCAAATAAAGAATTCAAACTGAATATAAGACTAACAATATCTACACTCGGTCCATAAAGAGGTGATTCATGGTCTGAATTTCCCCCAGTTGGCAGATTTTGGTAGCCCGGCCTCTAGGAGCAAGAACATTATGATTGCATCTGTGCTGAATATGGGGTTGGCTTTTGGTTGTGGAGATGTTGATGGTTTGGGTGTTTCTAAATTGGACTAAAGATTTTCTGTTTTTTGGCTGCTGGGCTTTTTATGGTTCCTGGTGCAGGCTTTGGCTGCGATCCTGCTTTTCAGTGTTAGGTTTTTTGCTGCTCGTTGATATATCTGTTAGTCAGATTTGGCTATATGCCTTTTTGTTTGTAACTTTGTATTGCTGTATTTTGCTGAGGGCCCATATAGAATCCCTCTATAATTTATCAAAATATATATATATCAACACTTGGCCAAATACAAGAAATATTAAAAGGTTGAGAAAATTGATCGATGTGAACCATATAAATCTTAAATTTTTATCAACACCCTCATTTTGAGTGTGTTCAATTTCATTGACAAAATTCTAAAGACAGTGATAAACAAACTTATAAGAGGTGCTATGCATTTCCAGTCAACAATTTTTGAGTCAACAAAATTCCTAAGTTACTGAAACAGAATTAGGTACTGGTACAGGTACGTAGGTACGGTGCGCTGTACAGCCAAAAAATTGGGTGTTGGGTACGTCTGTGCAAAAAAATATAAAAATCATAAATATATACATATTTGCAGCTTAAAAGAAGAAATAAATTCAGAATACTACATATCATGCATATGATAAACAAAACCAGCCTAAAAACAGGAATTAAGTTAATTTCTTAAACAGCTCCTCCATTCCTATATTAATATATAATAATAATACATAAACTTCATATATAACAAATAATTATTATTATTAATAGATAATATATTTATATTCAATATTATTTGTCATATAACAATAAATATTAATATTAAATACTGTTTGTCATTACTAAATAATATTATAATAATAATATAATATACAGTTATATTGTTTATCATTTATATTAATATCCTTTGTATAACCATTATTGACAAGTATAAATAATTATTCGATATCTTTAATATAAATATTAATATCCCTCGTATAACTTAGATTAAGATATATTAGTAGTTCAGCGATGTCAAAACATTTGTGTTGATATATTAATTATCTATATTAATATCTTTTGTATAACCTTTAATATAAATATAAATGATAGACAGGATAAATCACAAGCATGTATAAATTGCAAAAATGTTGGGTCATCGGCTATTGTTGTGGGCTGCGAAAACTTCTTCTCCTTTCCTTGTTCGTTGTCTACATGGTCAAAGACTAACAAAGATGATTTAAAAACTCTTTTAGCAATGTTTTCGTGACGCTAAAACTAACGAAAAGAATGAAACATGGCTCCAAAACCCACAAAAAGAATGAAACATGACATTTAGGGCTTTTTTGGAGGTCAAAAAGTTTTAAAAACCCCTTTGAGATTCATGGTTGCAACTGGAATCGTTGAAGAATTGAACTAGAATAGCCACATAAGCATCGAAATCTCCTGGGTTTGCTAGCTGCTGAGTCCAAACTATTTCAGCAGGAAAATTAGTACCTTGTCCAAACAAACAGGCGAATCAATGCAAATTTTGATTCTAAGGCATTTCTATAATGTCCCCTTTTTTGAAATGGGATTAAAATAAAAATAATAATAATAAATTAAAATATCAAAATATAAATTATAAATTATAATATAATTATAAAATAATTAAAGTTTAAGTTGTGATAAAGGTCAAAGGGCATGTGAAAAGTTATGTCCATTGAAGAAAAAGGAATATAAGGAAGATCATTTCTTAGGTAACAGATCATTCATTTCCACACATAAATCATCCAAGCCTCACTCAAGCATAACCTTATCATCCATCATTGAAAGCAGGAATAAATAAAGAATGTGAAATACTCCAAATAAATATTACAACAGATGTATATTAAGAGTTGTGACTCTTTCAAAGAACAGCCACTATATGAAAGGTTGTGACTCCTTCCAAGAAGAAGATATATAAATGGAGACATTCCATGAGATAGAAATAAGGAAGGAAAAGATAACCAATCAAGTCTGATTCGAAACATCAATCAAGGGATTCATAGCAGAATTTAGAGCAGAAATACATAGGAGGAATCAACAGATCAGCAAAAGAATATATAGAAGGCAGAAAGGAATACATCAGCAGTGATATATATGCAATAATTGATAACAGCAGAGAATTATTTATTGCAGCCATTCTATCATACTATAACTCTATCATCCTCACATTCTATTAATCTCTTATTCCATCTTTCTATTATTCTGTTCTTCTATCATTATATCATTCTATTCAATCATTCTATCATTCTATTATTATATCATTCTTTCAACCTATCCTTCTACTCTTCTATCATTCTATAATTTTATCATTCTATCATTCGATTATTCTATCCTTCTACTATTCTATCATTCTATAATTCTATTATTGAATCAATCAAATCAGCGAATATCTGAGATATCAATTAGCAATCAAAGGAAGCTATCTTCATTGGAAGGAAGTCATATAAGAATCAAGCAAAAGGAATATATATATATATATATATATATATATATATATATATATATATAGATATATTGGCTATTATACCAAAGCTGGAAAACTCGGACTCGGCAGCCCAAAATAGGACTTGGACTCAGGAAAAAACTCGGCTAGGACTCGGCAAAAAAAAACCATAGTTTAAAAAAAAAAAAGAAATTAATGCATTTAGAGAACATAAGAGCCTAATTTGATTATAAATTTGTCATAATTCAAAGATTACGCATGTCATATGATCATCAAACACTCAATAATTGAAATTTCATCATTCATACTCATAGTTTCAAACTTTCAAAATGTATAATAGCATCATAAGTTTATAAATGTTTACATATAATCATATGTCAAAATGAGGAAAACATTAACAACCAAATATAATCTATATCTTCCTCTTTCCCCTCCTAATGGAAGTCACTTTTGCAAGCCTAGAACTAGTAGGTGCTACAGTATCCAAATGAGGAGATTGAGAAGTGGTTTCTTGATCTTCAAAAGTGTCTTCGTCCTCCGCCATTGCTTCCAATCCTGCTTCTTCTTCTTCTTCTTCTTCTTCATCTTCTGTTGCTGCTCTCTCCAATTTAGCAAGATCCTCATCAATAAGGAAAACATTAGCATCATCATTAGCTCTATTATGATCTCCTTAGCTCGTCTTCTCGGCTTCTTCCAACCTCACTTCAAGTTGCAGACCTATATTTGGCAAAGTAGAGGAGTGAAATGAGGAAAGAAATAAAAAAAAGGGGTTTTAAACCCTCTTTTTGACGTCCCAACCGTCCAGGAGAATCCCTGCACGGGACTCTCCTGGACTCGACTCCCAAGTCTGCGCCGAGTCGACTTGGCCAACTTGCAGACTCCCGAGTCCACCGAGTCCGCGGCAAGCCCGAACAAGTTTTCCAACCTTGGGCTATACAACAAGTGTTAACAACAAAGAAGGATATATTGCAATCCTTGAACCGAACTTGAAATCCATCAAGAGGTACATTGTATCAACCATCTAACAAATTCCTAAGCAATACAATTGAAATAAGGTGATGTTAGTAAGTAGGAAATGATGGCCCTTTCGGGGTTCACAAGATGGTGAAGTACCAATAGGCCCCTTCATCAAGCATGCCACCCCGAGTTAGTTGCTCGTGGGCCGGGAGGCTTATGAGTGCTCCTGGGCTTGTTGAATAGTGAACTTCATGCATCTTATCAAGCACGCCACCCCAAGGTGAGACACTCGTGGGCTGGGAGGCGATTAAGTGCTCCTAGGCTTTATCAAGGCATCCTATCAAACACACCACCCCGAGGTGTGACACTCATGGGCTGGGAGGCGACTAAGTGCTCCTGGGCTTGATCAAGGAGGACGGCCAGCCTCCAAGGTGGACTGGAGATGTTAGGTAGATTGACCCCTTTCATGCTCTCGACAATATTGTTTTTGATAATATAAGGCGGCAAAAACAAGGGGCCGAACCCTTACAGAGCAGCAAAAAGAAACCCCAGAGGCAACAGAACAAAAGAGCCTCGCAACAGTCACAACATAACTCGATTAGACAGCATATACATCAACCAGTCCAGAGACAGAAGATATAAGGAAAGCAGAGTAACAACAGTATAAAATAAACTAGAACTAAGGAGAAAGATTCTCCCAACTTTTAGCCATGGATTCAATAAAATCATCCAACTTTTTGGAGTTCTCATCCTTGTCACCAGCAGCAATAGCCCCCAGATCCTGCAACACAAAGAGATTAAATAAAACCGCACGCCTGAGCATGGTGTAATAGACTGCTCCAGCTTCTCAATATGGCTCCTCAGGACAGCAATGTCAATCCTGTAGCCAGCTTCTTCCTTCGTTTCGTCAGCAGCTTCCTCCACAAACATCTTTCCTCCTTCGTCAGCATTATTAGCAGAGTCGCAAATAGCACCACCAGCAGTCTCCATCGATGTATTCTCATTCTTTCCTTCCGCCTCTTCGGAAATCTCCTGAACCTCCAGAACCTTGGTCTCATCACCTTGGGTGGACTCTTCAAATGCAGACTCAGAATAATCAATGAGTTTAGCTTTGGGCGCAAGTTTTCCAGCAATCCTCCCTGACCTCCTAACCCCAGAGGAAAAGCACTCCTTTGTGCCCTTAATAGCCAATTTAGATTTACTGCCTGGTCCCTTAGGGGTACTGCAAAGATTTTTAGGGGTCCCCACAGCAAACCCCACAATTTCCTCTTCCACCCCCCTTAATTTCCTCTTCTTGCTCTTCACAGTACTTTTGGAAAGTGGAGTATGGGTAGCGGTCCTAGGATTTTCTTCATTAGAAAAAGAAACCCCTTTAGACTTAGGCGAAACAGGGGAAGGGCAAGGCTCATCGGAAACACCAGTATCCTCAAGGTTGGCAGACATTTCCCCACTGTGAGTCGGGATAGGCTTAGGTGGCTCGAGAGCAAGGTGGAAATTATATAAGCAGAGGATGAGACCCTGATGCAGGGGAATGGGTTTCTTGGACGGTTTTTTTGCCAGTTTAGCTTTAACCCTAAGAATCAAATGCTCAATGGAAGACAATAAATAAAACGGGAAGCTAATATGAGCATTACGTCTAAAATGATTCAGAAGAGGAAGATGATAGTTGTAAAACCTAGTAAAGCGCCCCTCCAGGGTGAAATATTTCATTAACAGGAAACACATATCATCCCAAGGTTCCGGCAGCTTGGCCCTTTCGAATCCTCCCTGGTAAGGGACGAGTTCTTCGCCTTCCCCCAGGAAAAGCTTCTGGTTAGAATGATCGACCACTTTAGCTTTCCTCTGCAGCTTGGTCACCATAGTCGACATTCTAGACGCCATGGCAATAACTTTCTCAGAAACCTCAAACCCAATTCTCCCCACAGTGACTACAGTTTTGCCAGGATCTAGCGAATTGTTCAGAAAGATTCTCATCGTAGCCATTAAGGCGTTCCAAGTAAGGGCTGATACCGCCTTCCTTACAGTAGTGCCAAACCACCGCATTGTCTTTAAACTCACAATAGGAAACGGGCTCGGTTCGGATCCTATCGCCCCCCATTTCAGCCTTCCAGACAAAAGCACAGAATCCCCAAAACCAGAGATTCGCAGAGTTAATGTGGAAGGGAAAATTAACCACTTGACAGGGGATTGTGATAATAATACATCTACACACATTGGTATTAATGAGAGCCGCTGACACCTACGCTTCCCATGCTCGGACATGATTTCAAGGCATTCACTATAATTAGCAGATAAGCAACTCACCTTAACACAAGGGAGTAATAAGGCAGATATGACATCTAGCCACGAAGTACTCAAGAACACGTAATTCCAGATACACGCCAGCATCTTCCAACGAAGCCGACGGAATAACCTGTCTTTCCTATTATGCTGACTCATCATTAGCACGTCAACTCTTTTTGAATTAAGTCCCTTATGTTTAAAGGGATGTTGTTAACTTGGCGCCAACAATGCCAATTTAAAAATTGTTGGCCAAAGTCAGCAAGAGCATCTGCGACACCATTGCCCCCTCTATAGATATGAGACACCTCCACTCTGGGAATCCGCTGCAGAAGGATCTGAAAGTCCACTATGATATCTTTCAGTTTCCAACCACAAGTCGACATATTATTGGCCGCATCAATAACCAGTTTCGAATCCCCTTGAATATGCAATTGCCTAATATCAAGGGAGATAGCCAAATTCACCCCCCATACAAGAGCAGAGGCTTCAGCATAATTGTTGCTTTGAAAGCCAATCCCACCAGCATAAACAGCAACCAACCACCCTCTGTCATCCCTTATAATCCCGCCACCGCTAGCCTTACCATCCCCCTTAGATGCCCCATCAAAATTCAGTTTGAGCCAACAGGGCTTCGGGGGGATCCATTTAGTATTTAATCTTTGCAGCTGTTTGGAGTTATTATGAGCCGAGATTTGACTTAGAATTCTCCAATTGGTCGCAATTTGCTCCTCTTCTTGAGAAAGAGGTTTTTCCGTAGTTTTGATATGAGAATTGGTCACACTTTCCATGAGAATCTTAGAAAAAGAGTGAAGAACTTGAGAAGTTTCTCTAGCAGCATCCCTAAATATTCTATCATTTCGTTCTTTCCATAAGGTCCAACCAAGACAGGGAAGAGTTTGGTTCCAAAGCTCAACAAGCCAAGGATGAGAGAAGGGGGGACACCAATTGGCAATGACTTCCCTTATATCCTCATTACACACCCATTGGATTCCAAAGTTCTTTAAAATAGTAGTCCAGATTTCCTTGGCAAAGTCACAATGGAGGATTAAGTGAGAAACAATTTCCTCCTTTTCCAAGCACAGGAAGCACCTATTGACCAAAGTGAATCCCCTCCTCTGTAAGTTATCTTGAGTAAGGATTTTGTTATGAGCAGTAGCCCACCAAAACATGTTGATTTTAGCGATAAGTTTATGATTCCAAATTTTCCTCCAAATTTCATTTTTATGCACATCCGGGATCAATAGATGATAAGCAGACTTAACAGAAAAACGACCTTTCTTGTCCGGCCACCAAAACAGCTCATCTTCCCTAGGGAAAAGAGGAATTCTGATCCCCTGAATAAGACTTTGAATAGACCTTATCCTAGGAGAGAGTTCAAGGCGATGGGTACAACAATCCATGAGATTCTTCCATCTCCTAATACCATTATTATTGTGAATAAAATTGCAAACTTTATCCCCAAAAAACTAAGTAGCAATGCCAGCAATTGCTCCATCATCACCTAGAGTAACAAGGGCCTTATCATTCATCCAAATATCTTCCCAGAAGTTAATAGAATTGCCATTCCCCAGTTTCCATCCAAGTCCATGCTTGAGCAGACTTCTGGACTTCAACATTTTGTTCCAGATAACAGATCCCTGAGGGAGTCCTTCCTGATGGAGGAAACTAAAGTGATTTGTAGCTTGAAGGTACTTAGCTTGCATAATATCCCCCCACTCTTAATGGTTGTGGATCAAATTCCAGTTTATTTTGAAGAGGAGGGCGTTATTCATATTTCTGACAGATCTAATGTTAAGGCCTCCATGGGATTTGGAAAGACAAACTTTCTCCCAACTAACTAAGGACATTCTCTGTTTATCTTCCATTCCTGTCCATAAGAATTTTCTTTGAATCTACTCCAATTTAGCAGCAACAAGCCTAGGCATTTTGAAAAGGGACAGAAAATAAGTAGGGATACCTTGCAAAGAAGCCCTTAAAAGTTGTAACTTGCCCACACTACTGAGTAATTTCCCTTTCCAACCAACCAGTTTCTTCTGAGTTCTTTCCAGGATTCCATTCCAAAATCCTTGAGACACTTCTTTGACTGTAAGAGGGAGGCCAGGATAAATAGCAGGAAGATCAGCTTCAGCACAGCCAATAATATTAATGATTTTTCTCCGGAGATCAGTCGGAGTATTAAAAAAGTACACATTGCTCTTCTTAAAGTTTATGTTTTGGCCAGAGGCTTTGGCATAGTCGTTTAATATATTCTTCCAACTACGAGCTTCAACCACCAAAGAGATACCAAATAGGATGGTATCATCCACAAACTGCTGCACAGGCATAGGAGGAAGGGAGGAGGCTGGTTTAATACCCACAATCTCTTTAGATGTAATCTTAGAGTGAACATATCGCCCAAGAGCCTTCGCCATCAAGATAAACAAATAAGGTGAGAGAGGATCCCCCTATCTAATCCCCCTCGAGGAAGAGAAAAAACCCCTAGGGACCCCATTGACCAGAACCGAGAATTTAGCAGTAGAAACAGCCTCACGAATGAGAAGGCAAATTTTAACATTAAAACCAAACTTTTTAATGACTTCAAACAGGAATTTCCATGAAACTCTATCATAGGCCTTGGAGATATCTAACTTTAGAACCATGCCAGGAATTCTGCTCTTGTCCATAGAATGAATAGTTTCATGAGTGGAGATCACAGCATCAAGAATTTGACGAGGGACAAAGCCTTTCTGAGAAGGAGAAATAATTTTATCCAAAAAAGGTTGGAATCTCAGGACAATCACTTTAGTGCAAAGTTTATAAATGGTATTGCACAAGCTAATGGGTCTAAAATCAGAGAGATGAATAGGCTTCAGCTTTTTAGGGACAAGGACGATAAAAGTATTATTAATCTACTTTAGAAGTTTACCAGTTCTTAAAAAATCCTTAACAGCAGCCGTAACATCAACACCCACAATATCGCAATATTCCTGAAAGAATATTGGAGGAAAGCCATCCGGACCAGGGGCTTTAAAAGAACCCATAGAGAAGAAGACAGCACGAATCTCCTCAGAAATAGGTTTTAGCATTTCCATGTTGTCTTCATCGATTATCAAACGAGGGATCTTATCAATAAACTGGTTCATAGCTCTTCCATTTCCAACATTATTAGCTTGCTCTAACAGCAAATTCTGGTAGAATAACACAGCGTGGTCTCCAATCTTATTGTCCTCAGTGATAATATTGCCATTTTCCAGACATAGTTTTGAAATGGAGTTAGCCTTCCTATGTTTCATGGCTGAGAGGTGGAAGAAAGCAGTATTCCTATCGCCTTCTTTGAGCCACTGAACCCTGGACTTCTATTTCCAGAAAATCTCTTCTCTACTCATAAGAATCTTCCAATCAGAAATCAGATCACATTCCTCCTGTATAATGTTATCAGTAACATCTCCTTGGGCCATAAGCTGTTAAAGATCAGATAATCTTCCAAAGGTATTTTTCTTTTGGATAAACACATTGCCAAAACTATATCTATTCCACCCACGGACTTCCTGTTTGATGTGAAGGAGCTTCTTGACCAACCTATACATAAGAGTACCCTGAATGGGATTTTGCCACCAGTGAGCCACAAGGTTCCTAAAATCTTTATGTTTAATCCACATGGCTTCAAACAGAAAGGGAAAGGACCACCCTTACCCTGATCCTTCCATTTAAGGAAAATAGGGCTATGATCAGACATGGTTCTAGGAAGAGCCTGCAAACTCATATTATGATAGTTATCCCAATTGCTAGAAATAAGAAATCTGTCCAATTTAACTTGAATCATTTGATCTCCTCTTATTCTGTTTGACCAGGTGAAATTCTGGTTCTGAAGCTCTACATCCAGCAACCCAAAGGAATTGATAAATTCCACAAAGTCAAACATGCTATCAGTGTAATCAAGGATACCCCCAAATTTCTCATAAGGATATAAGGGAGTATTGAAATCACCAGCCAACATCCACCAGGAGCAAGGGGAAGTGGAGAGGGTATTACTCAAATCTGCCCACAAAGTATTCCTCAAGGCTCTAGTGTTCAGAGCATAAATATTGATTAAGGACCAATTTAGAGAAGGTAAAGAGAAGTTAACAACCAGAAAATGCTTACACGAAATAACAAGCGAGCCCTGAATTTTAGCATCATTCCACATAGTGACGATCCCTCCAGACGCTCCCGTAGTCGGGCTGATACAGAAAGCAGCCTTAGGCCATATATAATCAGCAATCCTCTTAAAGCTCTCCTCATTCATCTTAACTTCCTGAAGTAGCAGAATATCAACCTTATTGTCCAAAACACAATTTTTCACTTCAAACTGTTTAGTAGGGCTATTGAAGCCCCTCAAATTCTAGGATAGAATTCTCATTTAGAAGGTTTAAGGGATTGGATCTCCAGCGTTTTTTGCTTACCACTGGCAATCTCCCTGGCAATCTCTCTTTGTCTTGTTTCCCTTAGGGTTGGTCTGCCTTGTTTAGAGTCTGTTCCAACATCCGCAGACCTTTTAGCCCTACAGATCTTTTTCTTAGGGGTAATCCAATCCTCATGGTCGTTGCCACTGCCATTCGGATCAGCGGACAATGAAGGAATAACTGTTTGTTCTTCAAGAAATCCCTCCACCGGGGAATCTACAGGAGGGGGATCTTGCTTAGGGCAGGGTTGGGAGGTTACCATCCTCACATTGCGACTCATTTCTGGGGGCTGGGCACTCTGTTCATCTGAGACCAGGGCCTCATCTTCTTCAACAGCAACCTCCGTCGACTGAGAATGTATCTCACCCTCTTCAAACAGAGTATTCTGTTGATCAAGGATCTGATATTGATCTGTATGTAAACCTGATTTCTGGCAATCTTTCTCCATATCTTTCTCACTATGTTCTTCTGGGAGAATGTTTTCCTCCATACCCCCCATTCCCTGATCAACAGGGGTGTCATTTTTAGATGAGTTATTCTCAACCTTATTGTTAAGATCAGCATTTCCTCCCATTTGCCTCACCTTACATTGGTTCATTAAATGGCCCTTCTTTTTACAAATCTGACAGAAAATAGTAGCATTCTCATAGAGAATCGGCTGGGTCCAATTCCCGTATTTAGAGTTCAATTCTATGGACATGGGAAGGGTTTGGTGAATCTCCACATTGACACAAAAACGGGCATACACACAACGGGATTTAGTCCGAGTGGTAATATCCATTGTCACAAACTGACCAAAGGTATTGCCAATAGCAGAAAAAATCTTTTCGTCCCAATATTCCAAGGGAAACCCCGTTAGCCTCACCCAAACAGGTGCAATCCTGTTCAAGTCCGTACTAGGATCAAACCCAGGTTTCCAAGGGCATAGAGCGAGTGAATGGGTGCCATAGAGCCATGGCCCACTTGCAAGAACAGTTAACATATCCTCCCTATTCGTAAACTTGAATAGAAACAACCCTCTTGCCATTGCAATGACCGCCACACTGCCTTTAACCCTCCACCGATTGACCACCCACTTCCTAACCATCTCAATATTAGGACGAAGTGAAAAAAACTTACCAACCAGAGCAAGATCCATGGCCACCACAATTTCCTCCACCAAGTCATCCAGAATATCCAAAGCCATCCCTTCCACCGAGACTTTTGGGACTGGGCCCCCCGACTCGCCTTTAGAGGATGAAGACGGTTTCCCTATTAACACCCCTTTCCATCCTTTGGAAGAATCTTCATCGCCTAAGTACTGATTCCCAGAGGCACTGCCCGAGGCAGTAACCTCCATCATCACCGCAAAGTAAGCAACAAACCGCCAAAAAAACTAAGAAACCCTAGAAAACCAGTGACAGAACAACCCTAGAAAACCAGTTTCTCTCGACAATATTGTTACTTACTAACACTCCAGAAAGATTCAATATGTGATTGGCTTGGGGAATTGTGTTATGGATTGAACTAAATATTGATTATGCTATGATGATTTGATCTCATTATTTATGTTATGAAGTATTGATCTCATTAGTAATTATGCTATGATAGATGAATTTAATATGAATGATGCTATGAACTGAATATTATCTTAATTTATTGATCTTTAATATTTCTAATGTCCTTTTCTAGTAGTTATTATTATATGCAGGTACAGAAATCAGGAATATCCTAAAAAGGGGACATTACAATTTCGTACCCGGAATTGACCTAGTTTTCTGGTGATTTGGTAACATAGAAAAATTCAAGTGTTAACTTATGAAGATAGTCGATGTCTATTAAGATTGATCCTCGGTGGCTTAACCCTGATGCATTGTGCTTGTTATTGTCAAAACATGTCTAGATTATATTGCTTATCTTATAGGGTCGTGTCCTTACCTACATATCCCTTTATACCATTTTTACAATGTAATCTACTTGATTGACTATTAAGACACCTTGTTGGGTCGTGTCCTTACCTACATATCCCTTTATCCCATTTTTCTAATATCTAGTAACCAATAAAACATCAATATCATATATGTTCTTTCTCATCAGTATGTAAATATATATTTACTTGAATTTCATCTTGCTTGCAACTCCTATTAGTAAAACTTAGGAACATGAACCTTTTATAATCGATAGACACAGCTTATAAAACTTTAAAAGTATTACTTCCTACCATAGTTGGAAAACTCGAACTTGGCACGGACTCAGTAGCCCAAATATTTTACTTGAATTCAGCATAGACTTGGCAGCACAAAATTTTGACTCAGACTCGGGACTCGGCAAAACTCAGCAAAAAAACACATAATTACACAAAAATAACAGAAACTAATGCATTTAGACAACATGTAAGTCTATTTTGATCATCAATTTGTCGTAATTTAAAGATCACATATGTCATATGACCCTCAAAGTTTCAAACTAATAAATTATGCCTTCATTTCAGGACTTGGAGAGTTTTTGACAAGACTCGGCCGACACTCGACAAGTAATCGGTAGAGACTCAGCACACAAGTCGTTTTGACACAGTGCGGTTTCGTTTTGGACTCACAAGTCACACTAAGTTTGGGCAATTCCACGCAAATTTTCTAACCATGCTTCCTATTACTATATCAACACACAAAAGATCTACAAGTTGTTTTTCAATAAGAATGATGCAGCATAATTTTATATGCAACATTCAAGACCATACTATAGAGAGCAAAAGCACACATAAGAAGCAAGAGTCTTCACTATCTATCAAAATGTTAATGTATTTGTCGCGATGCTAATGACTATCAATGAAACTAAATAAACAGAGGACTACATAAGCCTAGATTGTGTTCAGATTATTATCACATGTTTACAAATTGACTATTGAACTGAAAGTCTAAAATCATGACCAAAATAAAGGTAATCATTGTATTTTTTAATTTCTTCCAGCAATAAAAGCATTGCTCCCCACAACTAAGAAATTCCCTGCAACTGCCATTGAAAATGTCTACCAAATTGTGATAAAATCCTTGGACTTAAAATAGTAACTTCAATCCCATTGGGGGCTTAAGAGATCTGAAGGTTGATTGCTCCATGATAAACCGGTCTCCACCAGCAGGTGAAAACTGAATTTCGATGGGGCCTCAAAAGGCAACTCTAGAATATCAGGTATTGGCTGCCTGATAAGAGACCCCACCTGTAAATGTGGTAATGATAGCTTCATTATTTATACTTGGGGGAACAAACAATCGCGCAGAGGCCTAGACCTTAGTGTAAGGCCTACAACTAGCCCTCCACCTCAAGCACCAGGTCCTCGAGGGAGAAGATCACTCAACAATCATCATCTCAGCCATGACAAAGGGCCAAGCTCTGCTGGAAACTAAACTCGAACCTCAAAGAGGCCAGGGACCTCACTTCAAAACCTAGACCCATTCCTCAACGAGAGAAGGGGACCTGGCTTCAAGATTCCAATCAGTCAGCTTACCCATTGCTACATTGAGGCCAATGTGGTATACTGATGCAGTCGAGGATTCAGGTGCCCAATAAAGGTCAAGTGAATCCAGGCAGCCGCACTCACGAAATCAACACATTAAGGCATTATGGAAACAATACAGCAACACCATCTTTATCAATCAGAATTTAGATACATCCTTGCCTTTCAGGCACACAGTCCGCAACAGGGATAAAGTCCTCACAATTACACACACAGCAACAGCCCTGTATTTCAGCCAACCAGGAAAACCTCTCAGTATCCTTCTGTTTCAATGATAAAACAGAATTCACAAAATCCAATTATTCAGGATTCAGGTGTACAGCCCAGTCAAATAGGCTTACAACTACTCAGAAACCATTTTGAGTTACTGCAGATCTGCAGGTCCAAGTTTTCATTAATCTAATATCTACTTACACCAGGTGCTGGTGCACAGCCTAGCCACAAAACTCAGAAACTATACGTGTAAAATGTCTGGTCCTCAGGCCAGCCGGACCTTCTCTACTTTCTTCCCTTATGTAAAGTAAACAATACCAAAATGAAAAAAAAAACATGTTATTTATAATCGTACAAAAGAAAATCTGAACAATGGATGGATCAAGTCATTCACATATCATCTCATTCTTCCTTCTTTCTCTTCGTCTCATTTTACTTTTCATTCCTCTTCTTAATTGCAACAATAAATTAGAAAAATGCGAAGTGTAAATGATGAAAACATAAAATGAATATGGACTAGGGTTTTGGGGCACTAAAGGATCTAGGTTTTTTTTTTCTTGTTTTAAGCTCTTTTTTTGTTGTTTTTTTGTTTTGTTTTATTGCTTTTAAGTTTTTTTACGAGAGCGACCTGATGTCAGAGGGACATTGAGGATGGCAGGCCGTCCAAATCAATAGTTCCCAAAGGAAGGCATCCTGAAAACATTTAACAAAAATGGGGGCAGGAAGGTATCCCCATCTTCGCATTCCCAAGACATCCCCCAATCTGGGGATGCTTAAATAGCCCCAGGGACACATCCGCAAGGTACAATGGCATAACCTCTTTTGAGGCACATGCAAGATGAGCTCTGGAGAAAGTGATTTTTCTGGACCCTTCACAACTACAGCTTTTTCTTTTTTGGTAGATTATATTCCATCATACATACCTTCCAAAATTACAAATGCAAAAGCGAAAAAAATAAGGAAAAAGAAACAAAACTTTGGCACCATAATTTAGCATGCCTAAGAATGATCACCAGGCAAAATTGTGTTGGATTAGTTGTCATTGATGTCAAAGTCATCTCAAGAAGGAATTAGTTATCTAAGATTGATGGCAAGATGTATGGACAAGATTAGTAGCAAGAAAGAAGTCGTTGATGTCAAAAGAAAAATGATGGATCCAAGGCAGATTTCATTATGGCAGTTTTAAGTTTATAAAGTTGGAATAAAATAAATGAAGAGCACTCTTTAATCTCCTTGTTTGCCGACTCCATATGTAAGACAGCGCTTAGTTTTCATAGAAAATATTTATCTTGGATGCTGGCCGACTACTTTAAGATATTAAAAGATATGGGCTGACTTTATGAAGACAATGGCAGTGATCAAATTTAAAAAGAAGCCAATCTACATTTAAAACTTACATGTTAAATGGCCGACTCCTTCTAAGGTCGAGTGAGGAATATCAAATAAAAGAAAATTGAAGCGTTGAAAGGGCCGACCTCTTGTGTGAGATCGCATTCCTTGAAGAGGTGCAACTTTTGGGACAAGTCATCCCTTCTTGGAAGAATCACCACTCTTTGAAGAGGCATTTGTTGGATATAAAAAGAACACAAGGTTTGGTTAGAAAAGTATGCAATGCAAAATAAACTCGTTGGGTTTTGAGCAGAACTAAAAGCAAAATTATATGTGAAGGCATTGCATTATTGTGATCAGATTTGTGAAGAAAGGACATCACCCTTCAAAGAGATGCCTCTCTTCATAGAAAACATGAAGATATAAATTCAGATTGATGTGAGTGTGGAATTGGAGAGTAGTAAGAAACACAATGCAATATCAATCAGAATAAAAGCAGATCTAGAGCATAAAGCTTGAAGAAAGATTAGTGTGAAGATGATATATCTCATATAAGAGAAGCATGGAATATTATAGCAGAATTTTGTGGAATAGATGCAGATTTTATGAAGGAGATTAAAGTGGAATAAATGCAGATTTTGTGTGTAGTAAGTAGTGTTTAAGATAAAACATATACACGAGCAGAGATATGAGTTTATACATACAGATTTAAAAGAGGTACATGTGGATCTAAAGAAGTATATGCAGATCTAAGAGAGTATGAGTATACAGATTTGAAAGAGGAAAGTATACGAAATCAAGTGCATTAAATTTGTGAAAAGTATATCATTTAAGAGTTTGTGAAGCAAATCAGATATCCATCATCCGTTGAAGAAGCAACATTCAAGGTGGAACTTTGTGTTGGAAGTTGGTGCTTCCTAAAGGAGAGATTTGTGTCTCTCGCTAAGTTGGTGCTTAGCACTGGGGGTTGGTGCCTCCAGTAGGTTGGTGCCTACAAATTGTGGGGATTGGTGTCTCTAGTGGGTTGATGCCTACAAATCATACAAGAGGGGATTGGTGTCTCCAGTGGGTTGGTGCTCACAAATCATATAAGAGGGGATTGGTGTCTCCAGTAGGTTTGTGTCTACAAAGCTTGTAAGAGAAATATATATATAAGCAATATTTTGCCGTGGTTTTCTCCCAAAAGAGTTTCCATGTAAATCATGTGTTGATCCTGTGTTGCATAATTGTTAGATCTTAAGTGAATGATGTTGTGCAATTGATATTATTGTGGTTGTTAGTTTGAAAAAGTAAAAGATTGCATTATACTGATTCACCCCCCCCCCACCCTCTCAGTATAATCGTATGCTCATCAAATTGAGCTCCTCCACCTCCAACTAAACTCAGACTTGTCAACAAGGCTTTAGTACCCATGATAAGAACTGGCAAATTTCATTAGAAGCGAGGAAGATCACACTGGATAAAGAAGTACCAAATCTCCGTGTTCTATTAACATGGCAAAAGACTGTAATACACATCTGGTAACTACCAATTAAATTGAATAAGTTGAGGAACCACGTGTTGTGATGTAATCACACATCGCCCCATTGAACATGGGGACCCCCTTCTTTTTTCTTGCTTTTTGTCTTTGTTTGCTTTAGGTTTAGTTTTCCTCTGAACTTGTAGGTTTGGTTGTGTATCCAAGTCTCAACAGTTTCTTGCCAAGAGGTCTATATGCCTTCATCCTGATGCATGTCCCTGAGACCCTGAAAATGACAAAGTTTGATATCCAGAAAAAATGACTAAGTCTGAAATCTGGTGGATCCTCAAAAATCTAGAATCTGCATGTTAAATCCAATGGATCCAGGACCTATCTCAAACATCCTGGAAGTATATTGAAAAATATTTGAAGTATAAGTCTGACTTATACTTGAATATATTTTTCAATATACTTCCATTCAGGAAAATCCAAAATTTGACTAAGGCAAGAAATCCCTCACTCTATGTCTAAACCCACCCTACCTGGGCGGCCTTGGCATGAGGTCATGGACTCAGCGTCCTGCACATGCACTTGTCCAGACAGAGCCTTCAGATCCGCCTTAGGGAAGAAGGTTATCAATTTGCAAGGTTTTTACGATGAAGAGATGACAAAACTTCAAGGAAATCTCAAGTTTGAATGAATCCAAGGCATCACAAGATGGATTCCATGCACTGCTTCCCAACCCGCCCAGCCTGGGCGGCCTCACAAGGTGCTCATGGATAATGTCACCACCAGGAGAGTTTATCCAGACACTACCATCAAATCCGCCCAAGGAGGAAAATGGTCAAGTTTACAAGGTTTTTAGCACAAAGCACAATGATATGATAAACTTTCAAGCAAAGTTCATAAGTTTGAAGGAGTTAAATGCATTTCAAACAAAAATCCAAGGGTCGCCTCCAAACCCGCCCTACCTGGGCGGCCTCAAGAGGTGCTCATGGACTCTGTCATGTCCTTCACATCACACTCTCCACACAAAGCATTCAAACCCGCCCAAGGAGATGAGTGTTATGAAAACTTGCAAGTAAATGTCAAGAGAGGTGATCACAATGAAAATTTTCAAGGTTGAATTGCAAGTTGAGGCAAAGCAAGAGCATTTTTTAGTAAAATCCACATGGCATCCTCCAAACCGCCCTACCTAAGCGGCCTCTAGGGGTAGTCTTGGAGTCTCTGACATCTCACATACACTCTCTCCATACTCAACCTTCTAACCCACTCAAGGAAAGATTAGAGAAAGTTAGCCACTAGAAGATGAGGTAAAGATGATTAAGATAATTTTCAAGTGAATTTGAAGAATTGCAAATGTAAGACTTCATGGTGGGCATGTTTAATGGAAGGCCAAGAGAAGTGGTTATGGAATCAGTGGTTCAAGCACTTATGTCTCTCAACAAAAGCCTTCTAAACTTCGCCCATTGCTTTAACATACCTCTAAGTTCAAACAAAGGTGAAGATCATTGAAAATCACAAGTTTTGAAAGCAAAATTCCACACATCATCTACAATCCCGCCCAACAAGAGCGGCCTTCACCTCTACACATGGAGAAGTTGTCAAAAGCTATGCAAATCACTCCAGGACATTACTCAAATGAAGGTGATCAACAAAACTTTGAAGAGAAAGGTCTAAGGCATGCTAACAAGGGTCAGGTGATTATGAAATGAAGAACAATCCAAACACCCCTTCCAAAGCCGCCCAGCTTGGGCGGCCTAGAGCATGGAGTATGGATTTTCACACTAAACAATCCATACACCCTCTTGAAATCCGCCCATCCTCTCATGGCTTTCCATTGCATTCAAAGAGGTCAAGTTATCAATGAAACAAGTCTAAAGGGTTTTAGACTATCCAAACAAAGCAAAAAATGCCTAAGTCATGAAAAATCCAAGCCTACCCTTGAATCTCGCCTAGCCTAGGCGGCCTAGACCATGACCCTTGGAATTCACATCACACATTCCTCACTACCCCTCTAAACCCGCCTAGGCACTTAGGCATGGATTTCATGCGAAAGGGTATGTTTTGAAATGCCTTTTTTTGATCCCACATGCATAAGATAAATGTAATTTGTTATTGAAAATCCTTTATATCAAGTCTTAATTTGATGTGTTTCTTTTTGTAGGTGGAGGGTCCAAGGAGGTGAATGGTGAGAGCTCATACATGAGAAGTTTGGAAGGTGGAGGAAAGTTGCTCAAGTTTGTCATCATCACCACACGGAGGAGCTCCTGCAGCAAGTTCATCTTACTTTGAAGACTTCGTATATCTGGATGAGGAAGACATCAACGCCACGCATGAGAGGGAGTCATCTTCCAGTGATTCATTCTACGCGCCAAGAGGACAATCGTCATGTAATCTACTCCAAGGACTCATGCACAACATATCTTCTACTTCATGCAACTGTCCAGAGGCATAATCTTGCACAAGCACAAGGACCTCACAAGATGAGAGATGACCATGATCATCAAAGCGATCCATGAGTTACATCAAGACAACAAGAAGAAAATATTCTAAGTGAACATGAGGTGAACCAGACTAGTTCATTTGAAGATGCTAAGGTGGCACATACACATCATCAGGCCAATCGCATTCTGCCATGACATTCATTCAAGAGGGCTCACCATAAAGATGCTCCAAAGATGCTTATCACATTGGGAAATGTGCCTTCATTGCCTCTTTCATGTTCTAAAAATAGCAAATTTTGTAACAAACTGCCTTATTGTCTCGATCTCGGCCGTTGATTGCTAAATCAATCTAGGCCATTCATTGTAATTCTTGAGCTCTATATAAGGCTCACTTCTCTCATTTGTAGGAAGGGACATTAGAGGATTAGAGAGGGTACATTAGATTAGAAAGGAGTAGAGTAGAGTGTAATGTTCCATTTTTGACACATTGATTATTATGGGCATTTGTGCTTGTTCCTAGTCTTTTGGAGGCTATCCAACATGTTTGAGAAGAACTCCAATGTTCTTGGAGTGGTCTTAGTTCAGTCCGCAGAACAGTTAATTGGGTTTTCCTTTTGTAAATGGATAATTTTGTCATGATTTTGAGCTCAGTTGATGTTCCGGGTAACATTGATGGTTTCTAAAGTTTGATCGGGCTTCTGGTTTGCTCTCCAAGATTCTTGGAGGAGTTTTCTATTTCTGGAAAGTCACCCGGAAGGCATCGTTGCACATCCCAAACCTTACAGAGCATATTGGTTGAGTTTATTTTGCATTCGGAGGCCGTTTGGGATTTTTCGCAAAATTTAATATTTAATGAGCTATTTTAATTATTATTTTCACTTAAGCTCCTAGGGGTGAAAATAATTAATAAAAATCTAAGTGTTATAGCTCGTTGGAAAGAGGAAGAAAAGTTTTAAATCATGGATGCATCATTTTGGGGCCTTGCGAAGCAGATAATTCATTTATTTTGATAAAGGGGTCTTTGGACCTAAAAAGAGCTTTTAATTAAAAGTGGTGACTTTAAGTTGTGCACACTTAATGAATTATTTTTTATTGTTTGAGGAGAAATATGAAAGGATAAAGGAAATAATATTTTATTTCCCTCAAAAAGTTATAAAAAGAGGAGTGGGGCTCATTGTTTAGGGACACTGATGATTTGTATTGTTATGTTGCCGGAATAAACCTGCGAGTTCTTCCTATTCTCTTGAGGACGAAAACCCTCTTGTGGAATGCTCTTGAGGACGAAAACCCTCTTGAGGTTGAGTGTGGTTTCACTACAGAAATCACCATTGTGCTGGAGACAGAAATTGGAGCAAACTCATACAGAGTTTGCCATTGAGCTTTCATGGAATTGATGTACCTTGATTTGTTTGGTTTGAGAAGGGTTTATATTTGTTGTGTAAGATTTAGTGTGGATTTTGGTATGATTTAGATCAATTGAATGTCATTTGAAGATTGCTGTGAAAACCTTGCTGGGCCATACATTTCTATATGTGGCTTCTTCTATGCTGTCCATACTTTGGGAAATATATGATCAGACTTGGAGTATTTGTTTCCTGTGTTTTTGGCACTGTTTTTAGTTATCATTTCAAGAGATTTGGTGAAGTATTACATTGTGGCTGAGTGGTATTTTTTTGCTTTGGCTGTACCTTACTGCCGTACATTGCTGGAAAGTACGATTTGTATCAGAAATTAATGGAGTTGTTTGATGAATCTTTATCATTGAGAGTGTTATTGTATAATGTTAGTGCCTCCTATTATTCCATTTGCAGTTGTTTAAATGCCTTATAGAACTGTGTGTGAAGAGTCTGTGCATGTTGAAGGCCGTACCTGTTGGAGTGGTACGATTTGCATAGAAATTAATATTGGAGTTTTCTTGATAAGTTATTAGTTGTGACATGATTGTTGGTCAAAAACGCCTCTTTCCTGAGTATTTGTTGGGAGTTTCTGACTGTTGATAGATTATGGTGAACATATATTGCATTCATGGCCGTACGGCCTTGGCTGGAATGATTATTGGCTACAGTCAATGATTGCATTGTTTGTTAAGTGTTGAATGCTCAGAATTAATAAATATGGGTTATAGATCAGTTTGTGGGCAGTTAGGGGTTGATATCAGTTGTGTGTGATGTTCATGTGTTTCTCGCTCTCTTCATGGCTGCCGTACCAGTCTATTACAGTCAGCAAAGAGTAATAAACAGCGATCAGCGAGTATACATCAGAATTTGCAATCTTGATCAGTCCTTATAAGGATCTTTTGCCAAATAAAGATGCAGGGTTAGTTTCTTCAATCAATGATTCTTCAGGGGTATCTTCATCAAGTTTTAATCAAGTGTTAATGAAATTGATTGTATTGAGTTTTCCATTGTAATTTCTTTTGAATACAAACACATATAATAACCCCTGGATGGTTTACCGCCAACGTGGAGTAATTGAACTCTTCTTTTCTTTCTTCTACCTACCCACTGAACAAGTGGTGAATTCCCACTGCATAAGTGGATGATTTTGTAAGCTTTCATGCATATTTATACCCACTAATAAAGTGGTGAATCCCCACGAAATGTGGATGCCCGCCGCAGCGGAAGAAGTGTATCTCTTTCTTGCATATTTTCTACTGTAAGCCAAAATCACTGTATGCTCTCACCTTGCCCATTCTGGGATCTGGGTGATCAGAAAGTGTGAGGTATTTAGTTGGTTATACTTTGATCTAACACTGTCATATCATTGTATATTTTGGAAAAAAATTGGGGTTGTTTATTACATAGAGGAGGCTCTTCGAAGTCATTGAAGAGATATTGAGAGATTGTTGTAAAGATACACTTCAAGATTAATGCAAGCTCATTGTTGAATGTTTCATGGTGATCTTGTGATTCTGGAATGTTAGCATGGTCTTCATTGTCTCCAAGATGTTTAAGAATTGTTTCCCAAGTAGCTTAGTTGATAGATTAGAAGTTCATTGATGTAATGCATGTATGTATTGAATATTTGATCAACTCCTAGCTCATGCTTTTGACATCCATCGCTGGTGGAGTGTTGTGTAAAGCTAGTCTGAGCTTCATCACAATTTGCTTAAGTTCGGTTGTGGATGCTTGTTTGAGTTGCGCCGTCCAATGGGTGCTTGTATGAGCTTTCATAATTTGAAAACCATTCGCTAACCTTAGGAGATTGCACCTACTCCATGTAGTTGTAGGCATTCTTGACGAAGTGGAGTTAGGTTTATTGAGGAGTTTGTCTATTCATGCAGCTTCATTGCCTCATTGACCTTAGATTAGTTTTAGTTTCGCTAAACCCTTGCCTTTTGCCTTTTCTTTTTGTAGTTGATTAGAAAAGGTTTCATTTCACAAGGAAAGAGTACATATTTGAATGGAGTGATGAATAAATTCTGTGTAAGTCCCTTTGTGTAAACAGCATTATCACATCATACCACTGAGGCTATCCGTTGCAAATCACGTACAAGGAACCTTGAAGCATTCTTGTTTGATCACGTAGTTTAGCATTCGAGACGCTTTGTTCAATAGAGGATAGAGCACTTGGTGTTCTATTCTAATGTTATTGTTGTCAAGAAAACACCATCAACACCACATAAGTAGGGGATCTATTTCCACTGAGATCACATATTTATGATGTTTCAAATTTCAATATTGACTACTTAATCTGAGGTGTAAGGTCCACAACAAAGGTGGTTATGATTCTCAATTACATTTCCTATTAAAATTTCATAAACCTTGTGCAATTATTATGCACCATTTTTCTAGGATAAACTTGGCAAACCCCCTGCAACTATTAGTCAATCCATCAACATACCTTTGGACATGAAGCAGTACCCCAGCCCATGGCTGAAATTGCCTGCCATACAAAACAAATTACAGAAAACAAATCAAAGATTATTTTAATAAAAAAACAAATCAATATATCTTTCAAAGGACGGGATTAGAAATCATGATGAAAGCAGTGAAGCAGAATGAGCAAGTAGACATGCCTGTGCACCACCAGCTTTTAGTATGTGAGTGACACCTGATTTCTTTGCACAATAAAGCACTTCCTGCAAGTTGAATGGATAGTTCAGTGTAAGGCAGTTGATTAAAAAAAAAAAATACACCCAATGCCAGGTAATCATATGACTCTAATGAGTCAATGAAACAGTTTTCTTTTAACAGGCAAAGCATACCTTGCAAATAGAACTATCAGGCCTTGGAGGAGTTGCAAGTACAATAGTTCTACAGCCTGCAAGCTGTGCTGGCTGCCACAGACACAAACATATAAGAGAAAAAAAACCTCTGTGAGCCAGAACAGTCTAGTAATACTTAGCAGAACAATAGGTATCCAGTTTGTTTGACAACTAACAACAAACCCAAAACCAATGTTTGACTCATACCACAGCCAGCATTAAAGCTGTTGAAGGTAGAACTGCAGTTCCACCTGGCACATAAAGGCCCACTGCATGGATACTCCTAGCAACTCGTTTACACTTTACTCCCTGCAGAGAATTAATGGCACATCATATCAAGTACAGTTTGGTCATCTAAGCTACCGAGTATAACAAAAATTATTCAGCAGGAGAATGTAGTATTATAAAATTGTCTACTAATACTAAAAAATGGTCAATTTTCATAACAAAGATCTTACTTTCATGTTCTCAACAACTTGTTCAGGAATCTGTTGAGCATCATGGAAGGCCCGTATATTTTCATAAGCTACATCAAATGCTTCTTGTATGGCCAGGTCAAGCTACAGATAGAGAAAATTTTCACATATTAGATATCTTGAAAAGTACAGGAGATGAACAAATGAAGTTCAATATAGATTTTCATAAAATATGCAATTTTTAAGTGTACATTAGCTCTGGCTTCTTTAAGCCTTGAAGCATATCTTTAGTCCACAAACTTCTGCCAAATTGGAAATACTTATTCAATTCATTAAGATAAAATCATCTGTATATTAAACAAGTTAACCAGTAAATAGGCTGAAAATGGAATCTTTTGGCAGTAGAATACCAATTTCAACTCATCAGAATCAATGAAATTAAAAGCAGACCAAGGACTTCAAATCCCAGTTGTTGCTTAAACAGCTATGACACTGTAATGTCCCCATTTTCGTGAGCATCAGGGTTCGAGGGAATTAGCCTATTCTCTGACCCTCGTAGGCTAATAGATATGGATAGAGGGTCTTCAGAGGCAATTACTTGGTCTATGATGACATTACTTCTCTTCAGTACTATATCTGGTTCGGGGTTGACCTTCGTTGGACTCAGTTCTACACACTTACTATTTATAGTAAGTTATCTTTCCAGAGTTTCTATTTATAGCAGGGTATCTAGTCATGTGGTGATTTCAGTGTTGTTCCCCAGTTTCAACTGGTGATAAGGTTGTTTAGAGGTCTCTGGTCCTGTATTGGAGGCTCTTGCTATTTTTAGCCGACTGAGGTTGATAGAGATGGACCCCTGCTATTTTTGGTAAGATGGTTGGATGCACAGAGGGTACCATGGTGAAACCCCAAGTTTAGACGAAATTGGAAAATGATGTTTAATTAAGGAGATTAATATTTTAAGTGGCATTAGTGATATTGTATTTATTAATGATATATTATAAAGTTATCATTTAACTTTATAATTCAATGTTGAGTTTGGAGCCACTTAAATGATTAAAAGGTATATTATAAAGTTATGATTTAACTTTATAAGTGGGGCCATTTTAAGTCAATGAGTCATTAATGACTTTATGGAGAAAAGTACACCTAAGTATAAGATTATATCATAAGGTCATTTTTTAAAGGGGGACTTAAATGATTTAAAGTATATTTTATGCTATTAAGTTGTGCATCATAATTAAAAGGGAAATGAAAGTAAATTGAATGAAATGAATTAAAAAGTGAATTTGAGGTGGAATATAAAAGGGCATTTTGGAATTCATTTCATTCATTCATTGTTGATTGAACACTTACAAAATTTGTGAAGCTTTTGGCTGTGAGGAGAAAACAAGGGTTTCTTTTTCAATCTGATCATGGAAAACGTTCATTCTCTCTGATTTGAGCAACCTACAGGTGTGAGACATCATCTTAAGGCTGCAATTGTTGGTGGCTTCATTACAGGGGCTACACTTGTGCATATTGGAGAAGATTTGATAAGGGTTTGAAAGAATTCAATGAAGAAATTCTAAGTTTATTATCTGCTGCCAATGTTACTGCTGTAACTCCATTTCTGGGCAGATTTAATCTAATTTACAGGCCATATTCTTCCATTGCTGCCAGCCTCTACTCCAGGCGTGTGAGGGTTCTAAGCATGGACATGTGATCTGAAAGCACCCATCAGCATGAATGTGGGTCGTGGAAAGAGATAGGAGTTAATACCTAAGTTTGAGAGGCTTTCTTCATAACAGTAAGCTAATACCAGTCATGGCAGGCTGTTATCAGGTTTGAAAGTTGATTTCTTATTCATGTAATGCTGATTTTCTGTCATACTGCGAGTACATTACAAATGTCTAAGGTTGCTGTTCATTTCTGGGCATTATATGTATTGTCTTGACTGCAAATGCAAGCCTAGATTGAATCTCTATGCTCTGTTAAAGCTTTGTCCCATTTTAATATGCTCTTAGCTGTTCATTCTGAACTGGCATGAATCTGAAATTAAATTCTGAGCAGTTACTTGTATGCACAGCCATGATTTAGGGAGTATATATCAGAATTGTTTAGCAGAGTGTTTCAGATTCTTCTGTTAGCAGATTAATGCAATACTTATCATTGAATATTATTATTTGCATACTCATGAGATGCCTAGTTTGATAAAATGAAACATTCAAAGTCACTAAAAAGGTCAGACCAGCAAGCATACAAAGTGTTTGATGAAATGTTCCACATTGTCAAGCGAAATTAATTGAGAAAATTTGGAATAAAGATTGTCCCATTTGGGGTTGGACATTACAGACACATCATAGTTGCATATAAGGCTTTCTCATAACACATGATGTGATCATGTAAGGATTTCCAGTTAGTGATATGCATTAAAGCAGGCAGTAGAGGAGACTAAAAATACATCAGTTCTAACAACCAGCCATGTATTTATCACCAATTTACACATGCTACATTACATTTTGTTAGTCAGAATAGAAGCCATTGCAACCCAAACTCATAATTGTCTTATGCAGGAAAATAGAATTTATAATATAGAATATCTGGTTTTGCTGGGGAAACTTTATAGAAATATAGCTCAAGACCTTTTTCAACAAATACTGGTCAACCAATACAAGAAAACAATCCTTGCTTTCGTGACAACAAGGTACACATGGAAGACCATTTCACCGGACCTTTCTTAAACCTTTTATTAACTCTCATTATCACTCAGTCATACCCAAAACAATAATATATAAGATTTAGTTAATACAGCATAATCTTTTTAATTTTCAGAAGCAGCAGTACATGTAGTTCAGTTGTGACCTACAGTTGATCAATTATATTGCCTGTTTTAATGACGAAGGTTACCATACTTAGCTCTCTATTAGCCTCCTTATTTATACAGAAGTTCTTTCAGAAAATTTATAGTCAAGAATCCCCATCAATGCCCTTGAGTCTTTGCAAGCTTGTTAAACAAAATCAATTATAGTACCAGGAAACTCAGATATCCTGATTCCTAGTTCCCACATCTCTTTGTAACTAATAATTATGTGTAATATAGCCATACCCATAATTTTTTATTTGGTTAAAAAGGTTGGTGCTTTTTTTGCCCTTGTAATGTCCTCAAAAGCTAAAAAAGATTGTTGTTTTTCATTTTTTAGCCATGAATTTTGCGCTAAAAAGTAAAAGAAAAACTGTTGTTTTTTACTCTATATTGTTGCTTTTTGTTGCATCTCTTTTCAAGACACAAAAAAATTAGTCACATGACAAAAAGAAGTTAAAATTTGATGGTGAAAATGGGGAAATCATACAAAACAGAGATTGATACAAGAGTATCCTCGAGATAGTGCAATCTTGCATTGCCCAGAAAGAATTTTTGTTTCCTAGGCACAGGTAGGTAGAATAAAGTGAGTCCACTTGATCAAGAGTCACATTTGAACTTGAATTAAGGCTTTTGAGGACATCATAACAAGGAAGGTATGATAGTTTCAGGCAATGGCAGACTATATAAAGACTATTGAGGTTGAAAGCCGTTCTACAGCAGTCACTGTTGCAAAAGAAAGACATTCTGTAGCAGCCACACAGCTACTGCAGAAAGTTTTTCCACAACAGTCACTATTATTACAGAAAATCAATCCATAGCAACCATGCAGTTCGGGTAGAAAGTCATTTGCAGCAGTTACACAGTTGCTGCGGAAGCTCATATGCAGCAGTTATACTGGAAGGTCATTCGCAGCAATTACACCGTTTGTTGCACAAAGTCACTCCAGATGCTTCATAAGTTTACTATTGCAATAATAAGTAGTTGTGCAAAAGCAAACAGCACCCCTTTGACAGACTTTCTTTTTAGAGCTAAGGTCAAGGGTTTGGAATATCTAACCTACATCTTCAAAGCCAACTTGCCTCATCTATGAAGTGGGACATGAAAGTCTAGAGGTCATGTTTTATAGATGAGCATAAAGTGGACAAGAATTATAAGTGGCAGCACGGCACTCTCTCTCCATCTCTGCTTACCCGAAAATGCTCATCTGGACGAATGAATGCCATCTCGGAAATGGCATGCTAACTGTGATTGTTCCCAAATCTGCACGGTATTAGTAGGCCTAAGAATTAAGAACAAGAACTCTTTGTGGGATGTTTCCAATCCAAGAAGGCTTCCTCAAAAAGCAGCTTATTTAATACTTTCCTAAGCACTAAAAAACAAAACAATCTGAGGACAGCAAGCCTTTTGAATGATTATCATATACAAGACGTGGCTCTATCGGTTACATTTCTAGCAAGTGTTGAGGAGAACAAGTTGTAAGGTGTTTCTGTGTCCACTTTAGTGACCATTCTCGCAGTATGTTTTAGGACCATTTTATGCCTATTTCCAGCCCACCCAATGATCACAGTAGAATATTGCCAGTTGCCCTAGCTTTAGAAAACCTTCCTTAACTTTCCCAGAAACTCTTACCAACTAATTCCACAGGGACTAATGCCCCCCCTAGTGCTAGAGCCCAGGCCCAAGCACCACCTAGCTAAAGTCATCTTTAGATGTTGCCGAGAAATGTTTTCCTATGTGTTTTAACCCTAAAACTTACCATGTTTTGTCAGCTACATGACCAAAACTTAGTAAAAATTCATATGTAAGCCAAATTCTCCCTCGAAACAGTCATTATGCATTGAAAGGAAATCGTAGTATGCTCTACCACCACAAAGGACATTTGCAGGAGAACAGCATTGAAGTATACAGGCAGCCACTTAAAGCACTGAAGATCTGAAGCATAGAGAGCTCACCTTGAGTAATCACAATGAAAATTCTGTAGCTTTCTTCTCTCCTTTCATTTTATTTCACTTACTTGCCCATTAAAAGCCATGTTTATTCCTTTTATCCTTTTCCATCCTAGTCTGTATAAACCCTTGTCATATCCCGCATTGCAACACCTCTTTCTGATCATTATTCCATCACCCACTTGTCTTCATAACTTGCACCGACCATCTAGTTGTAGTAACCTCCTAAGGTTTTTAATTTTAGTGTATTTACCACCATTGTTATTCACACACCACAAACACTAAGCACCTATGTCTGCACACACCCTATACCTAATTTCTCATATGTAGTTGGTTGAGATATACCTCCTAGGGGACTGACCGAGGCAGTATCCCGAACACTCTAAGCCATTTTTCTTGTTTCTGCAGTGAATGGAGGATCTTGCAAGTAAGATCAAAGCCTACAAACAATCACAAAGCAGCCCAGAAAGTTTCAGAACCTAAAAGTACAAGGACTATGGCATCCCAGAGGACCCTAGCACCTTGCTTGAGGTGCTGCAGCGCACCAAGCGAGTTACAGTCATGCCCCTTCCGAGAAAAAGTCATCAAAAAGCTCTAGAAATTGTCACAATACCTCCTCCTAACCTGCACATCCAGTTTCCAACATCAGACTATACAGGAACGAGGTGCACTTGGTCCATTTTGTCATTTCCTTCTATCAATAACTAGTTTATGCTTCTGTTTTCTAGTTTACATTGCACTTAGCCTATCCCAACTCTTATATTTATTAACATAGATTAGATTACAGTATTTTCATTTTTGTACTTTATCTTCCTTTATTTGGTTTATGTTAATAGATATAGTTGAAAGAACATAGTTCCTCCTACGCTTAACATACTTAGGAAACCAAAAACCTATCTTTCATTTGGTGAACCCGACGCCTTACACACTTCCATTCTACTTTTTCCTGCACAAACTAGAAACATAGCTATTTCCATTTCTTTTTTCCTTTTCCTCATTTTTATATATCTTTCCTTTTCTTCTCTCATGTTTTCTCCTTCCCAAACCCTAAGTATCCTTTCTCATCACTCTCTTTTCTATTTGTAATCCTTCAACTAGACTTGTGTCACCTTACACACTTATCCATTTTGCCATACTTCCTCCCATTACCCACTTACCCATACCTACTTGCTGCACATACTTAGTTACCCTCTTCCACAATATTTTACTTCCCCACTAGAAGCACAATACACCCCTATCCTTTTCCCAAGCCTTAGTTCTCTATCCCCTATCCTTAGTTGTTCGATACTTAATTTTCCACACATTCCCTTAGCCATCCTATACCTTAGAGCACTCTAGTTACATTGTCATCTTTAGATCCCTATTCCATAATAGTATTCCTTATCCTTCAATATTTCCCATAGTACATTCAGCTACGCATCCCTTCCTTCACCTCACATAGCCTAGATACCTTTAGTTATCCTACCACCCATTCCTCTTTTAGTATCCCTAGTTGTCCCATATCCCTACCTATTCCCATACCTTTAGATTCCACCTACTCTTGAGTCACCCTTAGATTACCATTGTTTCCCCTGCCTATCTATATTCCTTATTTTGCCTTTAGTATCCTATGCCCTCCTAGTTCATGCCCCCCACCTGCCATAGATCCTACAACCCATATACCTATAATCATCTTTCTCGTCGTAGCCCTAGACTTAACTCAACCATGGCTTGTGTTCCCCCACACTTAATTCCTAACAATACCACAACCTTTTACAATGCTAATGAAAATTTTGATCAAGAGGCACACTTAACTCACCAGGACATGCAACAACTTTTACACATTATAGCCTAGCTCTAGTAGGTGAAAGTTGTTAACCCTAATAGTGGCCTCGGTCCTTCTAAATTGATTGACCTAAGATGTTACAAACCAAGGACATGTTGTGTGTGCAAATGCCCCTTCATCTTCAATCTTTCATTCCTCTATTGGCATATCTAGAGCCTCCTCTTCTACTTAATTTGCTGCCACTTCATCTTCTAACACCGAAACTCTTACCTGTACCTCAAAACCCCCACAAGTCTCTAGTATTGCCACACCTACCACATTTGTCATGTCTCCTATCTCCACACAATCATCTCAACCCCCTCTATTTTCCCAAAACATCCATCTAGCACCCTTTGATTCGGCACACACCGAGATACTGTTTACTGGCAATGTGGTATTCATACAGACATAGAGGAAACAGAATTATGTAGTATAGTACATAACACAGAACATGAAATTATAACAACATTGCATAGAATAAAGCATTGTTCCCATTCATTGAATATATCAGTATTACACTACAATGTTGCCTCCTACATTGGAATGACGATACATATATAGGTTGTCTAACAGTTGCCAACCGTCACCGACACCGGTCGGGAGTAACTACTCGTCGATACCAACTAACCAACATATTTACCAATACAACAACATAACAAATATAATTTCCGCCTAACATCATCCCCCCCAAAAAAAAACAAGTCGTCTTCTAGATGACGGAAAAACATGAAGTATCAAGTGACATTAGGTAAGCTCTGCCAGACTGACGACAATGCTGAAGTAGGAGCTGTGTAAAAGTAGAACCAACACATTCGGAACACCTGCCAATAGACCAACCAACCAAGGGACCCAATCTGATAGCACACTGAATGCTGCGAATGTTGCACCCCATTGCTCACTGAATCAAGATGGTACTAGTTTGATGGGGGTTTGGGGGCAGCGCCCCCAGCGGGGTCGAGGGGTAGCACCCCCACCACCAAGCCCAAATTAACACCTTCAAAACCATTCCGACCTTCATGGCGCACATCATTTTTTCTGACAAAATTGGACACTCATCTGCAATCCAAAAACTCATATAGTCGGCTGAGAACAAGAATTAGTACGGAGGAATACACTTCAGGCAGTAACAACTTCGTATGACTGGCTAACTTCTCTTGGATGACTCGTACGGCTAAGAGATTTTTGTACGGCTTTGCATGGCCTGGCATTTTACTCTGTCTTCCTATCGTCCTTCCACTCTGCCTCTTTCCTCTCGGACGGCATGGAAAAAAATCTTGAAGTGTCCTTTCTTTTTTTCTTAATGCGGGGACGAGGTGGGTCATACGCCGTACGACTTGGTCGTACGCCTGGTCATACGTCGTACGGTCTGGCCGCCGTACGACTTGGTCGTATGCCTGGTCGTACGTCGTACGGTCTAGTCGTACGTCGTACTCTTCTTTCCTTTTTTTTCAAATTTTTCTCGACATTTTTTTTGTCTTTTCCAATTTTTCATCCATGTCAACCTGAATCGGATTTTTCTACTTTTCTCCGACGGGGTCCACGTTCGATCTGCAACTCCGACTTTATTGATTTTGTAATCGTCGGCATGGACCGAAACTGTTGTCTTTCTTGGAACCAGAATTGTTGTCTTTCGGAAGCCGCATACTACGTTCGGCAAACTATCCAACATTTTAACATCATGTTTTCTCTGTTGCTTTTCACCAATCGCCAAAAAATTGCAAGTCGGCAGAATTACTCTATAGTCCTTATTCTTTCTGTATGGTCTCTTTCTAGCCGATGTTTTCAATGTTGTGTTCCCGTCGTTAGTTTCATCACCCCAATTCACCTTGCTTGTCAATGACTCTTCATACCTAATCACCTTGTCTGGTTCAAATGTATGTGCAAGTGTATCATCTATCTTGGCTTCACCCTCTGTATATTCTTTTTGTGCCTCTCCTAGTCGACTTGTCTGTTCTGGTCGACTTGTCTCTGCCACTATTTGCTCTGTTACTTCCGGCTGATTATTACCTTCCTCCCCTTTGTCACTCATTATTGGTTCCCTCTTGCCAAGTGGTCGAGTGTTTGTCAATCCATCCAGTCCTTCATTCATCAACAATGTTTCACTGGGCCCAATATTGTCGAGTGTTTCACTAGTCGCCCGAGAGCATTCGCCACTTTCTCTTATTGAAATCATGTTACACTCTGGCTTGAAGAACTCATAGTCTTCCATCTGCCAGTGGAAGAGCCCACTAAAGGAATTAGTTTCATCCTCAGAACATTCTTGCAGTTTTAATACTCCTTCCTCATTAGGTTCTATTGGTCCTCTGCTAATTGACTCCCCTCTGTCTGTATCGGAATCTAATGCCAACTCTTCGCTTACAGCCTGTGTTCTTAGATCTATGACGATCTTCTTACCTTTGTTTTCTATCGACAAGGTGTTCTTTTTCCAGTTGTGGTTGGCCTTGGCGGCTATCAGCCACCCTCGGTCGAGTAATGCATCGTGCGACGCATTCTGTGTTGTTATGACTACAAAATTTAACCGACAGGGTTGGGTACCAATCTTCACTTTTTGAGCCATTAGCACTCCCAGCGCTTTAATTCCGTGCTGGTCTGCTCCCACCCACTGGAATTTTCGTGGCCATAAAGTAGGTTTTCCCAGGCACTTCCATGTATCTTCTGTCAACACATTCACTCTGGATCCTGCATCGATTATTGTGTTCGTCGAGTAGCATTCACCGATTGACATGTGTACGACGATTGGACTCTTCCCATTGTCAACTGCCAACAGCCTCGGGTCAATCACTTGTTCTCCCTTCGGCGTTGGCTCCACTATGACATCCTCGTCTTTTGTTTCCCCGCTTGGGTTTCCTTCCATCGCCTTAGAAATTGCCATCCTCAGTTGTGGCATGCTTTGTAGGAGATCCGCCATCCTGATGGATACACTGGTCTGCAACACCTGATTTACAATATTCTTGTCTGACTCCGATCGTACGATGGTTATTTTTCTATTCTTCCCTTTTGTTTCCATCGCCATCTCCACTTCTTTTCTGGCATCCCTGAGTCTCTCCTTGATTCTGGGGTCTGGATAAGTGGCCTTTTTCCATTGTGCTCAAGTGACAGCAAGGATCTCTTCATTATTTTCCTTGACACTGATAAGGTTCACCCCTTTCTGTTTTGGGCAATCTTTTTCTTCATGGTCTCCTGGCCCACACCACTTGCATAATGCATTTACTTTGTTCTGATTGTTGTTCGGGCATTCCCTTGCAAAGTGCCCCCATTCGTTGCATTGTCGGCACTGTATCATGGGTCGCCCCTTGCTGTCGTACTGTATTATGTTTCTCGAACTTCTATTGCTTTGGTAACCTCTAGGGGATGAATGGCTATTGTACTGGGGCTTTGGTGGTGTATTCGGTGGTGTTGACGGTTCTCCTTGAGTGAAGAGTGCTTGCGTACCCCTTGCTTTCAGATTGTATGGGCATTCCTTGATGGAATGTCCCATCACTTGGCAGATATCAAAAACAATTTTTTCGGACAATTTGCCTTTGTGTGACCTTCCCCCTTGCAATCTGTACACCACAGTTCTCTGGCTTCCCTCATACTCTCCTTTTTGGCCTTCAGTTCTTTCATCATTCTCATCATGTCCTTCCTGAGTGCTTGCACGGTCTTGGGCTCACTGTCGCTGTTGTCGTCCGTACTCTCGTCGTCCGTCTTCCTTTTCCCTCAGAAGGAATGTTTTATTTTCACTCTCTATATCCATCGCTCGATTGTACGCTTCATCGTACAACGACGGAGGCACGACTTTCATTTTCTTTCTCAGTGATGGGCGCAACCCTTTGATGAACCATCGCTTCTTCAGCCCGTCGGCCAATTGAGTCTCCAGTTTTCCCAACAATTCTTTCAATCTCCGGTTGTAAGTTCGCACGTTCTCGTGCTTCCCTTGCTTCGTACTATAGATCTCTGCTATAATTTCACTATCATCCCTCAGGAGTTTGAATTCGTCTTGGAATGACTTCTTAAGTAATCTCCATGATGCCCTGTGTGCTTAGTCCAACTCCATGTACCAGTCGATGGCACTATCTCTCAGTGTCGCTAGAAATGCTTTCAGTCAATAGTCCACATCATCTTGCCCATTGGCTATCCAAATCGTCTCGCACATCTTACAATGTCGTACTGGATCTTCTAACCCATTCCCCGTAAATTTTGGCAGTTTCTGCCTCTCGGCTGGCGGAGTCACCATCCTTCCCCGTTGCCCTCCTTGTGCGTTGGACCTGACTGGACTGGTTCTCTCGCAACGTCCCGGTGCGTCACTTGCACTCTCGGCCACGTTCGAGTCTTCCCCGCATCCTCTGTCAGCATCCTCTACACCTTGAGTCTCCTCGGGTTCGTTCTGATACTCCCTCTGCCCTAGGTCTTAGGCTCAGATCTTCAAACTCTCGGCCCTTCGTCGTCCGATATGGATAACTCTCTGATGTGGCGTATGTTGTTTTCAATTTCTTCTGTCAATTCATTTTCATTCCCTTTTTCTTTATTTGTCAGCGGTGTCTTAAAAATTCCTTCGTCGGCATGATGATGTTTATTGGCAATTTGTCTCAGTGTTTTCCTTCGTTCTCTTGTTCCTTTGATATCAATGATCTTCGTATTCTTTCCTCTGGTGTTTCATGCCCACTTGGTACTCGGTTCTTATCCTTATTGAGTTGTATGGGCATTAATTGCTACTCGGGTGAGGAGATGGTCGACCTCTTGGTTGACGTGCAATTGATCCCAGATGACCGACTGAGGGATCTCTCGTCTGAGAGCCTCCCTCCGTACGTGGTCCTTCAACGAGTTTTCCCACAAACTGCAGAGGTCTTCTATCAGAGCGTCTTCACAATCCTCGTTTGCTTGTACTGGCTCTTCGGTCGGCTGCCCCATCACGACGCCATTCTCCCGTCTAGATGTTCACCAGATTCGCTTAGACAACGGCGCCAAATGTTTACTGGCAATGTGGTATTCATACAGACAGAGTAAACAGAATTATGTAGTATAGTGCATAACACAGAGCATGAAATTATAACAGCATTGCAAAGAATAAAGCATTGTTCCCATTCATTGAATATATCAGTATTACACTACAATGTTAAAATGTTGCCTCCTACATTGGAATGACGATACATATATAGGTTGTCTAACGGTTGCCAACCGTCGCCAACACCGGTCGGGAGTAACTACTCGCCAATACCAACTAACCAACATATTTACCGATACAACATAACAAATATAATTTCTGCCTAACAGATACTACATTCCCTATCCTTTTCCTCTTTCAGCTCTAATCACTTGATGTCATTTACCCATCAGACAACTTCCATTTTCAAGCCTATTTCACATTATGGTCATATCCCCTCTTGTGTTGATTTTTCCATGGCTACATTTCCTAGTCGTCCTTCCCATTCCCTTTATCCACCTCTCACTACAACTACTACATCCTATACTACCTTCATCCCACCTATCTCTACTATGACTTATGCTCCTACATCCACTTTTATTGTTCCTCCTTTCCATAGTATCCTTCTCCCACCGCCGCCGCCCGCATACTCCTCTAATCTCATCACGCCTCGTGCTCCATGCAATAGAAATTGGACTCCATTCACATGGGTTCTCATGAGGTTACCATGGGCCTTCACCATAACCCTTTATCTCACAACATTCTTGATCATCCTTTTACTCATGCTTTCATCGCCCCCACCCTCACCATCCATGACACTAAGGGTGACCCTACTACTCACATCAAATCACTTAATGTTGCATGTATGGACTATATCTTTGATGAATGCTTATTGACCAAACTCTTCCCTCATACACTCAAGGACCATGCCCTTGAGTGGTTCTATTCCCTTCCACATGGTCCATTAGTCTTTTGATATGTTAGCACAGGCCTTTAATAGTCATTTCCAAGTTTAAATTGGCTTGGAGGTAAATTTTACTAACTTGATACACTGTAAGCAAGGACCTTGTTGACATGTCCCAAAATTGTAATTTCCATACCTTCTTGTTTGCCCCCTAGTCTCTGTTTTGCCCATCAATAATAATTGATCTGAGAAATTTAATTCAATGGGCCATATTTAATCCTTTATCAAGCTTCCAATCTTGCCCCTATAAGAATCTTATGGCCTTGTTCTTGAATTTAAGCTTCATATGTGCTTTACTAGTGGCCTATGTGATCATTTAATTATGAGCTCTAGAGAAGTGAGAATGATGATGTATGCTTAATAGCTGATCTTTGATCTTATAATATCATGAGCTTCGAAGTTGAGCATTGGTCAGTGAGCATATGATGTTAGACGCGAGGATTGTATGTTTTATAAATGGTAAAGCTCAGTATTTGTGTGTTGCAAGGTTCCTAAATTGCAAGGGGTCTGAGGACCATTGATCATATTTTAATTTGATGGCCCCACAGTTCTCAAGGGTTGTCAAGGTTCCAGGGCTGTTGTTGTCGCACCATTGGTCAATGTGTGCCTCATCATCTTTCGTGGGCCCCTTCTATTTGCTTGCTCAATGGGTTGTGATGTCATTGGGGTGCTACATGGCAGGCCCATGCATCTCTAAACATGTCAATGAGCAATCAGATTTTTCTATCACAACATTTGTTGGCTAGTCTCCATGTCATTCGGTGGTGGAGCCCTTGTCTTTTGTCTATTATGCACTTATGGATCACCAGTAGATCGATCTTTTTGTTGAGTTGGAGGATCGTGTCATTCACACAATGCTATACGGTATCGAAGCTTGTTGCTTTTCCCAGGTCGCGCTAGCCGACGAATCAAGAATGTGATCTAAGGTCCACGCAACTCCCAGTGCTTGTTATTGTATGGCAAGCTTTTGTATTGCGCTATTGGTTCATGCATGTTGATGGCAGCATTATGGTGGGCCTCCTCTCTCTTATTTGTTATGTGCAAGCATGGTCTGTTGGTTGCATTTTATTGGTACAGATCCTTATGGTGGGGCCCTGTGAGCTCTATGCATGGTCATGGTATCATGGGATTATGGACCATCAAATCGTAGGCTGATATAGATGATCATGCAGTCGCACTACTCCTTTGAGCTCAATTCAAATATGTCAATCCCACGTCGCACCATTGGCTACAAAGGAGCTGAGTCATCATCGATGGGTGCCCCTCTCATGTTTGCTAGCATGTGCTTGGTGAATGTCAATGGTGTTATCACTAGTGCAGAAGTTGTGGTGGTCTCAGGTGCTCATGTGTGTAATGATAGTGTCAGCAACTGGTGGATCCATTGAATCTTGAACTGATGTGAATGATCATGCAGCCCGCACAAGCCTAGAGCATGTCAGAGTTCATCTTTGTTCTCGGTTTGCACTAGCAGTCAGAGGAAATATGTGATCAACGGTTCACACAGCCCCTTTTGTGCTCAATGTTATATATCATATTTGTGATTGCATCATTAGCTACGGCTCCAGCAATCTTAATAGTCCTTTGGACCAATCTGTGTTATCATTGTCGGTGTTTGCATGTGCTCACATGATGATCAAGGGAGCGCCATGTGGATATGATGTGGCTGCTAGTGAGTTGGGTGTGCTAATGCGGAGGAAATCATTGATGTTGCATGGAATAATAAAAGGCAATGAGCTCATTGTATTATGGTCACTGTGATTTCAAATTATGGCACCATGATCAATGAACTAGAAATGTCTACTAAGCATGTTGCCTGTGGGTGGTTGTGAATTCAATTAGCCAATAGTGGCGGGGCTCGAGGATGGCCTGTGGCGGCTGAGTGTGGACCTACAAATGGTCAGTCAAACCTAGCAAACCTTGACTGAACAGATTTAGTGGTGGTAGCTTGGAATTGGACGATAATCAGAGCTAAGCACATGCCATGTGCAAGGAAAATAATGCAAAATCAGATCTTTGTGGCATGGACTGACATCCCAGCATTTAATTGAGCTTCGATCCCTACATAGACAGTTGGTGGTTGCAAGGAGCTGCACACATGGGTAAGGAGAATTTTCCTCTATTCCTATCAAAGTCCAATCAAGATCACACCTACTTGTACCTGAAGATCATATCTGATTATGCTCTCTTTTGATGAAATTAATGTCTAACAGAGGTTGTTGCCCTGAAATGAGTTTGATTTGCAACAAGTGTCAACAACACATGCAATCTAGGGCAAAGTTAAACAACTATAAATACATGTTTTTCTGATGTTCTAGTGGTTGGTTGTTGAGCCATCTCCTATACCTGGGCAGCCTGAATGTAATCTAGGAATTCAATCAGTGTAGGTTGCAGAATTGTAAGGGAAGGGTATTCTTTGTATGAACTGCAAAAAGGTATACCATATATTTAAGCTAGGATTATTTCATAATCAGATATCTCTGTTGCTTGCTGGAATTTCTTAGGAAATCTTGTGCGACACAATTTCTCTAGTCATATTTGCTGATTTGTATGCTTTAAAGTTTAGGGATTAGTTAGCTTTGTAGGGCTGTAAGTATTGCAAAGGTTTTGCAATAGCCTCTTCCTTAATTCATGTCAAATTTTCTTGATTAGAGATGGATGTGTAAGAATGTCTTCTGTGTGATGCTCCCTGTATCTATGATTTATGCATGAGTGCATTTCTAGTTCTATTGCAGTTTGATACATATATTCCTTTGTCTGACAAGAATTAACTCTATTTCCCCATAGGATAGGCACCGGTCTTGACGGCTTGTTGGCCAATCTTTCATTCTAAAATATGTTTCTCTGGTCCCTTGTAGTTTAGTAATAGATTAGGTTCTGCCTCCTCTCATGATTCAGGATTATAACTTGTGTTACATCTCCTGTAAGCCTAAGCTGATCAAATATTCAGGGAACCATGTGAGGATGGTCTTCAAGTTGTGCATGTGTAAGCTCAGTTAAGGTGATTCATATTGGGTTATATAAATCAGTTTTCATCTTTAGTTGCATGCACAATCTTGTTTTAATCTGCTTTATATGAGGTCCTATAGGTTTATCTCCCTATAAACGCCAGTTTGCACCTTGATGACCTTTGTAGGAGTTGAGACATCCTTCCCCATCCTTTGGCCTTGATCCCCCCAATCATTTCATGGATGCCACGACTTCTAGTCTTCTCGACAATCCCATGATTCCATCTACTATTGTTTCTACATCTCCTAAGGACGCCCTTGTACGACATATGGATTCACTTATCTTGATCATCCTTCCATCCCTCTCAGCAAGACCATTATCTCTGTTGTATCAATTGTGCCTTCCACATTCCATGAAATACCTCCTCAGGATTGCATGTTTGACACTATTGTTGATGTTCCACCTTTGTCCTTGATCTTTACATTGACTAGGCTCATTGTTGAGATACCCACCCAACCAAGGACTACAACTATGATTCTGCTAAAGATGACCCAATGGGTGACAAGATCTACCCCTGTTAGGCCTCATTCAATACATGTTCCCTTGTATACTCCCTTGTGATATTCTTACCTTGTATATCCTTGTAATTATGTCTTGTCCTCATCTATGTCTTCAATATAGAACCTTCACCATTGTCCTTCATGTATATATGATCTTTTCATTCTTCTTCATTGATGTTTCAAGATGATGCAAAGCATTAGACAGTCATAACCCCTCTCATGTCAACCCAAGTATCTTAGATTTACCTCTTTATATATGTTTCCTCACCCATATGTCTTTGCCTTTTTATGTTGTTTCTCTCCTCGTGTCATTTTGCCTCTAAATGTTTGGGGGCGATGTAAAGTACCAAGATGTCACAACCCTTCTCATATTGACCCAAATAAACTCTTCTTTGCCACCTTTTAGCATTTACTGTTTTATATTATCCCTACTCTCTCCTCTCTATGTATGTATATGATTTTGTTGAGACTGAGAAGGATGTTTAAATGTTGAAGGTTAACATTACATGATATCATTTCTCTTTGGATTAACTCCGTTCTCATAAAACCCTTATTCTTACCTATCTATATATGTTTTCCCTCAATTTACACTAGGTATACATCTTCTCATATTTATCTACACTATTTTTCGTTTAGTTTCCCTTTTCTTTCTCCACTTGTCTCTAATCCCTACCAATTGTAGCTATCTCAGATTATATCATATTCCTTACCTATCTAGATACTACATTACCATACCTTACGACTCTACACTCTCTTTCCTTGCTCCCCACATCTATCTTTTACTCTTCATTTTATCTCATCATTGCCCCCTATTACTCTTCAACTCTCCCTATCCCACTACCTCCACTTGCCATTACACCCACCCATTGTACTACCTTCACACACCATGCTTGTCTATTGCTGCCCTAGAGACTTGGTTTCATTATTCCTAGATTTTGTCCCCATCCAAACCACATACTACTATTACCACTATTCCCTTGTTAGCTCTATATACATTTGTTACCCAATGTTGTGTTAAGTATTTCCAAGATTCGTTCATGCTTGTATCCATCCCTTTCTTCTTCCTCTCTTTTCTATCTTATTCTACTCCTCGTATCTTCCCAATCTTCTCTCAATATTCGATCTTACCAATCTACCTTGGAGGCTTGTAAGCAAACCTTCCCAATTTTCCAATCATCAAGTGTTGAGTCGCAAAGACTTGGCCTACAGTAGGTCATGTTAGAAAGGGTGCATCATCCGCATGCCATTCAAAGTTCAAATTTAAAAAACAAAAAAAGAGAGAAAAATCAAATGTGCAAAACGCAAAAGTACAGAAGCAAAAGCACAAGCAAAGCAATTCCATGGCACCAATACCAAATGCACTCTTTTATCAACCACAATTGCTTTAGGCCGATTCCTCTTGATGAGTACTCCCCCTCCCCTTTGGTTCATCCTATAGGTTCTCTTTGTGTGAATTGCTAAGTTGAGGATAGCTCCCCTCCTCTTTGATCTTGCATGAACTATGATTGGATACTTACCCACCATCCTATCCCCACCACTTTTCCTGATACTTGATCGTTGTCTTCCTTTATCTTCCAAATCCAAGAATGCCTAATACCTTGTCTCTCTAAGTAGCCTATAGCACACAAAGTATTTTGTTTTAATCATGTTTTAAATTACCAATGATATATCATTCCTTTCTACTACATTTATCATTCGCTTGCCATTATCCTCATTCCACATATTCAACATTCGGACAGCATGCAATCTCACCAAACTTCTCCATAATCTTGATGCATAAGCAATTGATGATGTTCCTGACCTATATATTACAAATTGGCTCCTAGTCAACTACAGGTATATTATTCTAAAGCATTTCTCACATCCTACATATATATTATTGATGACATATACTCCCTTATCTTCCCCTTCGCATCTATACACTTACACTACCCCTCTTTTTCGTCACATAGTATGACCTTGGAGTTTACATGATGATACTTGTTCACTATATATCACCTCTCCTTTTATACTATCACCTTTTCCTCTTTCCACTAAAGGCATCTCACTATACATTATGGATTTTATCATACATACTTCTTCCTTCTCAGACCATTTTGTTCCCACCACTTGACCACATGTTATTTATATACCCTTGGCACATTGGCCATCCCCTGGAGGTAATATTTTTCTCTTGATTGAGGGCATCTTTTATATATTCCCCTCTTTACATTTTATATATTCCCCTCTTTACATTATTAGAATGATACCACATACCCATGAACATTCTTTCTCTATCCCTTTTATATTTTTACCTTAAATTGACTGGCTTTCGTTCTTTCGCCAATAAATTTAAGGGGGGGCATATCATCTATGTTATTTACATCAACAGCACAAACATTGTAGATTTTATCCAGTGGTGGACCTACCACCGTTTACCTAGATTACCCGATGAGCAGCCCTAGCCCAACCTCTCTTTACCCAATTTACCATTACAAAGCTCTATTTTATTCTTTGGGGGTGATTTGACCGCTTTTACCTTTTAGTTTATACTTTATCCTTTTTGAGGTGGTTTGGCCTCTTTCACCTTTTAGTTTTACCTTTTTGGGGTGGCTTGGCCCCTTTTACCTTTTAGTTTATCTTCTTCGGGATGGCTTGGTCCCTTTGACCATTTTATCCTTATTCAGAGTAGCATGGCTCCTTTTATCTTTTTTTACCATTTTACCATTTAGTTACTACTTAGTTGAGCTTTTACCCAAATTCCATTTACCCAATCCCCTCGAATACATTAGTAGTTTTAGCCTACCTAGTTATGTTCATAGTAGCCATGATTAAGTGGTGTGTAAGTGCATGCTTAGCTTTTCATTTTCGCCATTGTCATTTTTAGTCTATCATTGACATTGTTCATATTAGTATATGTTAGTTTAAATTATGTTCCATGTTTGTGATGATTAGTTTATGTTCAGATTCGTTATTTATTGTTCCTGCTTCATGTGTGTTTATGGTATTGCTATTGGTTTTTCATACAGTAACTAAGTTGCGTTGATGTGATGCATTTACAGGGGCAAATATAAGAGCATGGAAGAGAAGATTGAAAAAGAGATGAAGACTTGTATCCTTTTGTGCATCCTTTATGCAATGGTTTATTTTCTATGTTTTACTTTAGCATATTTTTTCACCCAGTTGCACCAGCCCACTAAAGCGGCAGCAAAATGCAACGTCAGAAATTGCCTCCTTACATTTTTGTGTCCATCTTAGTGATCATTCCCATAGCATGTTTTAGAAGCACTTTATGCTTGTTTCCATCCAACCCAGTGATCACAAGAAAATGTTGCAAGTTGCCCTTTGTAATGTCACTTTTTGGGGCCATTCCAACTTTCTGGGAAAACTCCAACTTTCCTAGAGAGTGTTGGTTAATTCAAGTTGAGATTCTAACAAAGGAAGTAAGTTTGGTAGACCAAGATGAGCTCAATGGTGCTTTCCGGATGTGATTCCGTCTTTTTTAGAGCACTCCACACTTCTTCCAGAATGCTTGTTGAATCAGGTGGGGTTTCTGATAGTGGCAATAAGTTCAAGAGACCAGGATGAACTCAATGATACTTTTCGGATGCCATTCCAACCTTTTGTGTGCATTCCAAACTTCTTGGAGGAGCCTACTATTTTTGGAAAGCACCAAATTGCAAACATTTCATCACCCTAAATCCTAGGGGTATTTTTGGTATGATCAGAAATTCACATTTGATTCATTTTGATGTTTTCCACAACATTGGAGGATAATTAAAATTATTAAATAGTTATTACTTAAGTTGTCGAAAAGTGAATAAATCAAAAAGACAACTTATGTATAATTGTTTAATTTAAAGGCTTTTAAGTTGTGCAACGCTAAGCTCAAGGGGTCATAAGGGGACTTTGCACATAATAAAATGCGATGTTTTATTATTTTGAGGAGAATATGGAGAGATAAGGAAATAATATTTTATTCTCCCAAGAAAAGTTATAAAAGGAGGTGTTGAGCTCATTGTTAGGGTTAGACTTGATATGATATTTTGCTTCTGCGTTTGAGTGTGAACCTGTGTTCCTCTCTTATTTTCTTGAGGACGAAAACCCTCCTAGCTGGATTTGGTGATTTCATTCAGGAATCACATCTGTGCTACAAAGGAATTTTCTATCTATGTCGTTAATGAATATCTCTTCTGAAGGTTTTTTGAAGTTTGAAGTACAAAATTTTGGGATTGTCAATCTCTGTTGAGAGTTAGAAGAATTCTATTGGGCGCAAATCTTCAACCTCTTGACCAAGGGGAATTCATCATTGGTTGTTTTTACATGGTTATGTGGGGCGCTAAACTCTAGGCACTAATTGAAGGAAGGATGGCTGCAATTTTTGTGTGATTATTCAGGTTTTTTGGTGTTGTTTCAGCCCTGCCAAATCTGTCTAGGGCAGGTTGTTCTTTTGGTGATCAGTCCATACCAGTGCCTAGAGTGGCGTGAGGGTTTCTAGACCCTAGCGCTATAAATTTTTCTTGTGATTTGAGGCAGTTTCTTAGTGGATATTTTTGTTGTTTGGTGGTGCCTTACTCCATAGAGTGAAGTCTGCAATGTGTGAAGTCAAAATCAGTTTCCCTGTGGAGAATACCTTGCTGGTAGGGGTTTCACTATGTCATCTACAAACCCTCATTCTGCTGCAAATTCATTTCAGACCTGCTCTACAACGATTTCAGAGGTTTTCAGAGAGTTTAGAGTTGTGATTTGGCATCCTCTTTCATCTTCAACATCACATCTTTAATGGGTATGCTTCAAAAATTGTTTTGAATGATTTTAGTGTCTCTTTTCAGTGACTTTTAGCTGCACCAGTTTATTTCAGTTTGAAATCAGAATTATTCATATTATATTGCAGCAGTGTTAGCAGTTTGGAAATCAGATTGGAATGTCATTTATTGCAACTAATTTCATGATGGAATATATATCTCTCTAGTTGCAAATCATTAATCTTGTAAACCCTAGAAGGTAGTATCACCAGTGGATTTGCATTTCTTGCATACCATTTTGTAATAACTGGATGGTTCACCGCCAGTTCTATAGCATGCATTATGTTTTAGCACACTCCGCTGAATAAGCGTAGATAAGGATGGCTTGCCGCCTTGTGTGCCAATATCTTTGTTTGTAATTGTACACTCCGCTGAATAAGCGTAGATGTGGACGGCTCAGCCACCTAGTGTGCTCGTTTTAGTTTTGTATCAAGCACACGCCACTGAAGAAGTGTCGACTTGGTTGGCTCTGCCACCTTGTGTAGTTTGGTTGATTTGATCACTTCGTGTTGCTGCATTTTTAGATAATTGGGTGTGGTCCTACGCACTGTATGCTCTCACCTTGCCCATTTCGAGAACTAGGTGATCAAAAAGTGTTGAGGGCATTGCATTGTAGCTTACTTCAGTTGCAAAAATTTAAAAAAAAATGGGGTGGTCATTACACCCTTGCCTTAAAAAACCTCCCTTAACCTTCCTAGAAACTCTTACTAGCGGATTCCACAAGGACTATAGCACTCCCCAACAATAGAGCCCTAGCCCTAGCACCCCCTAGCCTCTTTAGATGTTGCCAAATAGTATTTTCCCATGTGTTTTAACCCTAAAACTTACTAGATTTTTGTCAGCGACACAACCAAAACTTAGTAAGGATTCGTATTTAAGCCAAATTTCCCCTCAAAACACTCATGATGCATTGACAAGAAGGAAAACTTAGTATGCTCCACCACCACAAAGGAGATTTGCAAGAGAACACCATTCAAGTATAGAGACACATCTTGAGCAGCCACAACGGAAATTCACTAGCTTTTCTCCTTCCCAATCATTCTATTTCACTTGCTTGCCCATTAAAAGCCATAGAATTCTATTCGTTTCATCTTTTTCCATCCTAATTTATATAAACCCACACAATTACCCTCATTGTAACACTTATTTGTATTTGTGGTCACTATTCCACCACCCACTTGTTTCCATTACTTGGACACACCACCTAGTTTTGTAATAACTTCCTAGGGTTTTTAGTACATTTACCACCATTGTTATTCACACACCACAAACTGTAATGTCCCCTTTTTGGCACATAGACCTTTTGTGCGCATTATTCCTAGTCTTCCGGAGACTATTCGTCATGTTTGGAAGAACTCCAACATTCTTAGAGTGGCTATGGCTCAGTCTTATAGAGCAATTGTTTGTTTTTTAAGTTCGGCTAGTCATTTGGAGTTCATAGATGATTTCGGAATTCAGTTCCAACTTCTCAGGTGCTCTCCAACTTTCTTGGAGAAACATGCTATTTTTAGACAGTCATCCGACGGCCTCCGATTTTCATTCCAAGTCTTCAGTATCCTATTGGTATGATTAGAATTGCAAAATTATATCATTTGGATGCTTTCTGCAACTTGGGTATATTGTTGAGTTATTTAATTATTTATTCACTTAAGCTGTCTAAGGATGGAAAATATTAAATGATAACTTAAGTGTAATAGCTCTTTGGAAAGGTGTTGAAAAGTATTATTTGATGCTCACATAAAAGGAATGTTAGGCAAGGAAGACATAAAGTGAGCAATTAAAAAGGTTATTTTTATGTGAGGAAATTAAAAGAAAAGTGAAATTATTATTTTTATTTCCTCTTGTTGCCATAAAAATGTCTATATAAAGGGGTTTTGGGCTCATTTGGAGTTTTATGTATATTGGATATAAAATTATTTCTTCTGTGAATAGGAGCTATTGAGCTTGGTTCTTCTGGGGTTGTTTAACCTCACTGATTTGCTGGTTTCAGTAGTGAACGATCTACCCTAGCTAGCTGAGAGTGTTTTCACTTTAGGAAACACCTGTGAGCTTCAATGGAGTCCTTACATTGTGGAGCAGAAAAGATTATTTTTGATTTTTTTTTTTTATGTAGGGTTTTGGTGTGCAAATTTCAGTGATATTTTTTGGAGTATTTTGTGCTAAGTTTCGGAGTGAGTGTGGTGTGTGTAGTGTAGGTCTTCAGCAGAGGAGTCGTACTATGCTGGAGAAGGGCATGAGCCCTAGAAAATAAATTGATGCATATCTCCTTGTCTTGTTTCATGGAATGATTGCGCCTTGAATAGTGCAACATTTATGCAAAATCTGAGAAAGAAAGAAGGATTGGTTTGTTTGGGGTGAAAACTTATATCCATGGCTGGCCATACCAGTGTTGTAGGTGGCGTGAGAGTTTAAGGAAGGAAAACGCCTCCATTTTCCCTATCATTTGTTGTTGATAGGAGGTGCCTTGGTCATTGATTGTTGTTTGAAGTGTTTTGGAAGGTTGTTTGAAGTGTTTTGGAAGGGTGAGTTGTGTTGTGTGAAGAGTTTTGGGGTTGTGAGTAGTATTTCTGTGTATTTCTAGTTTGTTGGGTTTTGTATCAGACCTAAGTATTTTGCTGTTAGAGTGCCTTTCAGAGGTGTATTTTCAGTATTTGAGCTTCATTACATCCATAATCAGCAACATAGCTTCATGGGTATGCTTTAGGGTGATGTTTGGTGACTTCTCAACTCCTCATATTCTAATTTTTAATGCTATAGTAGTTTATTTCAGTTCTGATCAGAATTAATAAAATATTGCAGTGTGCCCTAACTCTTGTGTTTCCTTTATATGTTGCAATAAATCTGTGTTTGTAATACCTATTACTGGATGGCAGTACCACCAGTGGTTTAGTTGTTCAAGGCTTCCTGCTGATCAAGTGGATGTGCCTAGGTTTATCTTTCTATATCTCCCATTGAACAAGTGGTTGCCCACTACATAAGTGGATGTTTCTTTTCTTATGCAGCGGGCATCCACTACTAATTAAGTGGATGCCCGTTGCATAAGCAAATGCCCACTGAATAAGTGGAAGTTGTTATTATTGCATATTGAATTTTGAATGTTAACTCGAAAGCACTTGTATGCTCTAACCTTGCCCACATCGAGATCTAGGTGATCAGAAGACTGTGGAAGAACTTAACCATTGGCATCTTCTCTGTGTGTGGAATTTCAAAAAAAAAAATTGGGGTGCTCATTACACTGGTATCAGAGCTGGTTTTCCTCCCAGCCTATTGGAATTGCTAACCCTTGTGCAAAAGTTCATATCGGGATTTTCAGTTGCATGTTAGTACCTAGTACTTGCATGTCAATTTTGAGACTACCCAGATGTTTGCATGTCGTCTCTAAGAACGAGCGGTTGTTGCATGTTAGTACCCAGTACTTGCATGTCAGTTTAGAGACTACCCAGATGTTTGCATGTCGTCTCTGAAGAACGAGCAGTTGTTCCATGTTAGTACCCAGTACTTGCATGTCAATTTTGAGACTACCCAAATGTTTGCATGTCGTCATTGAGAACGAGCAGTTGTTGCATGTCATTATCCAATACTTGCATGTCAATTTTGAGACTACCCAGATGCTTGCATGTTAGTTTCGAGGGTCGAGCAGTAGTTGCATGTGAGTGATCTGCACTTGCATGTCAGAGTTGAGACCAAAGATATAGTTGCATGTCAATAATCAGCATTTGTATGAGTTACATCACTTGGCTTGATTTGTCTTTAGAAGTTTTTAAAAACTGAGAATATGGATGGACGATGGCTACCCAAATTTTTACCTCCGAGAGAATCTTAGTTGCAAAAATACAGAACCCAAGAAACGAGAAGATGTTTACAATGGAAAGGTCTTTAAGTGGAATGTTTAAAGAACTATCCAATGAGTGGAAGGATCCTAAATTTAAGAAAGAGTTACGAAGGTATCTAAGGAAGAAATATGACAACAAGAATAAAGAAGAAGAAAAATTGGAGGTCACAAAGGAAGTGTCAGAAAAGAAGATGTTAGAACCAAAAACAAATGATTGGGAAGCTGACTTTCCAAAGGCAATTGTAGAGGAAAAGTACCTGAGTTTACCTAAAGAAGTCAAAGAAGAATTGGAAGCTAAGAGAATGGACTTTGCAAGTCCTAAATTTGATGAGGAATTTGATGATTATGAAGATGCCATTCTACTAGAATCAGAAGAGAGAATGATTGATAGGATGCTAGAAGATGATTTATCAGGTAAGCCTGAAATTATTGCAGCAGAATGTCTTGTTGAAGACATGGAGAAAAGTGTAGTTGAAGAAGTTGAAGAGTTTGAAGCTGCTAAAACTTTGGGGACAACACCTAATGAGGAGCATCTTTACCATTCTATTAATGGCAATTCAAGACAATAGTTTGACTTCTCAGAGAGTTCAAAAGAAGAGCACACTAAAGTGGAGTCTGTTGAAAGCTTTAAATCAGCCCATAGTGTTGACTCATTGCTTGAGTTTGGAGCTGCTATATCATTTGATCAAAGTGATTGTGAAGAGGAGATAGATTTTGAGGAACTTATTGTTCCTGGAGAAGAGGAAATTTCAGAATCTTTGCTACTTGAAAAATCGAGACACTTGAGTGAGCGAAGTCCTAGAGAGTTGTGCGAGTTGAAGAATCAACTCTTGGTCTTTAATGAGAGAGAAATTCATGTCCTCACTAGTTTGGACAGCACTCATAAGGTCCTTGAAGACCTCATGCAGAAAAGTTTTGTGGATGGAGCTACTTCTTCAAACTTGCAAATAATAAAAAACTCCATGGAGATGGTGAAGTTTGAGTACTTGCACTTAATTAGGGATCGAGATCATGTCATCGAAATTGCAAAGGAGGAGAGGAAAGTTCATGAGCTCACTCTTGAGCTTGAATCAACAAAAGATTTGTTTCAAAGTATCCATATGACACTTCTAGAAGTTGATAAACAGCTTGTTGTTGTTACAAACTTGAAGGAGCAAGAAAAAGGTGCATTGACGGAAGAGATCAAGCAAGTAATTGATGAGCTTGATAATCTTCAAGAAGAACTTGATTTGGAGATTCTTCCGTAGAAATTAGAGTTTGCATGTGAAGCTTTGAATCAACAAGATGGGTTTGTGCAAGAGGAGAGGAATGACTTTCATATTTTTGATAACCCTCTCTTTGAAATGGGTACAAAGATAATTTATGATAATCCACTCTTTGAGATGGATGATGAAACATCTCCTCCATGTAGCAGCACAATTAGCGACAACATCAAGATATGGGATTCGGGAGAAGTTTCAACACATGAGTTGGAGCGTGGTTTTCAGCTTGCTCAAGATTTGCGAACATATCAAGGATGTTCCAAGCCTTGTGGTTGGTAATCCTTCAGGGAGACCACCTGATGAAGGTGTAAGTGAAAATGAAGATGAAGTTTCCACATGGAATGTTGATGTCTCCATGAAACATTAATACTATTATGAGATAGGGAGCTGTGTTGAGTTTTTTCTCATCTTTGAAGGAATCAATGTGGATATCAGAATGACAAAACATAAGCATGATGGAGATAATTTTTGTGTCAGTTTCTATATAAGAGGTCATCAACAAGGGTTATTGAAGACTAATGATGATGGTAGGAATGTACCTTGGAAGGATAACATTACAAATTTCAGAATGAATGCTGCTGTTTTTCTTTTTATCCAGCCATCATATGATTCCATTTGTTTATTCACAAGTGGATTGGAGAGAGATTTTAAGTAAGGATTGGAACAATACTCAAATGGTAACTCTTGGGAAGGCATCAATTGCTCTTAGTTCCTTAGTAGTTGATGATTTAATAGTTGAGTTGCAAGAAAAGATCAAAGATGTAGCAATTTTCCATGAAGAATAAGAAAATGAGATTAAAATGAATCCAATATTTTTTGATCTTAGTGCTTTAGAGGTGCAATTTGTGGATGGCACTTGGACGTGTTGCATGAGAGGCATTCTTTTTGGGAGAGATGCCTATGGGTACTTTAGAAGGTCTTCTGATGAGGCACATATGAGTAGCAGAGTTGTGCAACACAAGCATGCTGGAGCTGCTTCATTACTTCAAACTCAGCATAGAGGTCACCAACTAAGCATGTTGGAGGGATATGGTGACCAAAGAGATGTTCCGTGGCTTGGAATTGATCAGGTTATCAGCTGCAACTCTGCTGTTTGGTTGCAGATCAGCCATCTCACTTGCCGGGCTGCTCACATTCATGAGAGTTGGCAGAACATTGGTGTCAAGGAAAGTGATTATTCACAGTTGGAGGTTGTTTGGAAGTTTTCCCCAACATTTCCGAGGTGATTCTGAACAATACAATGCTCACTTTTCATGCTCAATCTTTTTTATTTAAGTCCACATGTTTGGAAATTCTACCATAGAAGTTAAATATATCGCTCCCAATTTATATCATATTATTAGAATGCCTCCCTTTCATTGATTTCTCACGATGAGTAACTATAGGATAGATCTTTAAAGTCCTATTATAGGTCGGCATGAAACAGCACATAAGGTTTACCACTTTGGTGTTAGAACCAAAACACTCTCATACCACTTGTAAAGAGCTCGTATGTGAAGATAGATTGCATAATTGAAGAATGAGGAAAGCAAGGGCCAAAACTCTAAGTGGGTACAGTTAGTTAAGAACCAAATTAGCACAATCCCAGCATGAAACAGAAAAGAGGCATATTGACAGATGCCAATCTACCAAATTAGTGAATGCATTCCATAAATCATCCTTACGGTAATGTTTCACACAAAATTATCCTTAACTCGGGGTTTCACCACAAAACCATACTTAAGAAAGGTCGAACTCCAAAGGATCTTTCAATAGAAAAGTCCAATTTCAATACAATTCCGGATGCAATACAGGTGACATTTAAAATGTAATACCTCTCTGAATGGCCTTAGCTCAATAAAATAGGATAGGATAAACCGATGACAACCCATGACTAATTAACCACCCATTTTATGAATGTTGGCAGCTCCATAACCTAATACACTGTACTCTATCAAGGGTCCATGCAACATACAACATTGCAATATTATCAGTTTAATACTTTAATTTTATAACCTCGATACCAAGGGTACATGCAACATATAACATCTGGCAGAGGTACATAACAGTTTGATAAAATTTAATTATTTCACATTATACCACAAAAATAAAACCCAGCTGTACCAGAGTCTATATCAAAAATTCCTTACCTCTGGATCTGGCAGGTCGGTAATGCATTCCACAATCTTCTCCAATTTAACACCATCAAATTTGGTAGTAAACCTGTAAATTCATGGGAAGGAACGTTATTTAGTAACAAGCCCACAACAAGACAACTGAAACATTTAATCGATTTTAGAAGGAAACCATGGGAATGTGCTTAACAAACATCGGAATTACATGAATGGGCACAGCCACTTGAAACAAATAGTCTAAAAGAATAGAAATGCATACTCTCTAACAGCAACATCCCCTCTCTTTCGAACATCCTCAACAATTGGGCCAACCTGAGTAATAAATCCAAAGTCTCATGTCATCGAAACAACCACATACACGATATTTGAACATATTACCAAGAAAGAGAAAATGTCCATGAACACAATGTGAGAGCCGAACATACTATTGGTAACAGATAGAGCCCTAGCTATCGTTTAGGGTTTAGTATTTGGTAGGGAAAAACGTACCACGCCAAAAATTGAAGTAAAATCAATACGAGGGCGAGCCTTGAGATCATTTAGCTCTGAAGACTGAAGGTCTGAGAGCCTGTATGTCTTCATTGTAGACCTGAGGAGCTCAGTTTTTATGCCTGTACAACCTAATTTGTTTGTAAGATTTTAAACTCTTACTGGAAAGTAAGAAAACGCAGATTTTGTTTTTTCAAAAGAAAAACATTATTTACCCGCAGAAGAACGAATACTGAGCTTGCTTTTCCTACTTGTACTGATCAATGGATGTTTGAGTGGCAAAATTTGTTGAGCAGAAGGGCAACTTCCTAACAAGCTCTTGCTGAGGTTCATGACTCTCTACAACGAATTAATGTGGTCACTGCGTATAGTAACCCTGAGCGGTGAGATGTTAAAAAACATCCACAGTAAGCGTTTCCTTTTTCAATATATGTGTTTTTTATTACAGATGGTTATCAGGGAAACAAAATATTAATTAAAATTTAGTAATGTCACGAGAAAGATATTAGCTTTACTTTCAATAGATGTCTTAGTGCGTTATGTCATTAAAATTCATTCATTCATTTATTCATATTTATTCATATTTAATTGGGCAAGGGATCATGCCCTTGTCTAATTTATTTTGTTTAATAGGGGAGAGGGTCCAATGCCCTTCACTTTAAAGGTAGATAGGCTTTCATGTCATTACATAGGTAGGGATGTGGACAATTTAAATATTTTGTTTGAGCATTGTTCTAACCTATAAAACATGTTGATGAGGTGGATTTTCGAAAACACCTTTTTGGGGGTTAAGAAAATCATTGACCATAAGTGGTGCACATGGACCCCCTGTATATGAATGACATCTACCTCTTACGTGTTCTCATTGACTTAATTTTGCCATGCATATCTACAAGCTAATATCAAATGCCTTCACATTTAACTGGGATGACTCCACACTCAACTCCCACACAACCACATTAGTAAGCACACCTCCATCCTTGTGTGTATCCTATGGAGTGTGTTAGAGTAATAAGTTAATTACTTAATTAATTTAATCATATTGATTAATTAAATAAGTCACTTTTACTTTATTTTTCACTTAAGCTACACTTAAACACTTTATTATTTAATAATTCTTTTATTAAATCCTAGGGTTCACTTTAGGGTTTTGATCTCCTTTCTTAAGGATTGATCTCTTTGTAATTATTCATTCTTATTTATGCAATTTTACTCTCTTGACTTGCAGAGCAATATCTTTGTGTTGTTCGAATCTCTTCTATGTGACAGATTATTTTGCTTGCAGGTGATCACTGAGTTCCGTGAGGTTGGCTTTTACAACTTCAACATGGTATCAGAGCTCAGATCTATAGCTTCATGTTCGTCTTTTGCAGGATTCAAGCCTTGAAAGAGTATTTTAGTGCATCTTGAGTTATTTTTTGTCACACCATTGCATTCAGAGTGCTAGAAATAGTCAAGATTAGTCTTTGTTTCGTCAATTTTGGACTCACAGGCTCATAGCTGCAAGGGTTACTAAGGGTGTTTTTTTTCTCATATCGAAAGGGTACCTGCAATTTTGGAGTGTTTTTAGCCCAAATAGACCTCACCATTGCATTCAGTGCACCCAAAAATCTTAAAATCGACTATCAAATCATTGAAATCGACCTCAGGCTCATCTGGGGCCAAAAAAAAATTGCCAAGGAAGCCGTACGACTTACCCAGCACGCCAATCAAGAGTACAGTACCTTATATATATATGCGATTTTTTTATTAAAAAATATATATATATCAGTCATTTTTTTAATTAAAAATATATATATATCAGTCATTTTTTTTTATTCGCAGTTTTTCTATTCATTGTAAAGTTTTTGCAAGTTTTTTAAAAAAATCAAAAAAGGAAATTTTGGTACCTGCACAGTACCCAGGATACCTGCGTAGAGTACCGTGGGAACCAGGGCCCAGGCCCTACGTCAACCAGAGGTCTTGGGCACTGTGCCCACGTAATCCCACTCCTATTGTTCGGCCTTTCTAAGGCTACTTTTTTTTCAAAAAAAAAATTAAAACAAACAAAAACTTTACCAAAAAAACAAATAAAAAAACTCTCTTCCCAAGCGAATCCTCCCACTTGGGCTACACAATTTTTAGTGGGAATTTTAGTAACTCTGCCAAATTTGGCAGTTTTTCTTCCAACTTGGTGACTGTCTACCACTTTTAGAAGGAGGGGGCTTTTTTTGCCCTAATTTTGCCCTACAAAGTAATTGGTTTTCTTTTTGCCATAACTTGGGTAAACGGAGTCAGATTTTCGCAAACAAATAAGCATTGGAAAGTTGGTTCTGAGCCCGATCCAGTGGCATAGGTGATTATTCTAGTTTTTCTGTTGTACTGCCTTTTTTGCTAGTCAAAGTCAGATCATTTTTTGCACTTCCGGGGGCATAACTGTTTCATATGACCTCCGTTTTTAGCAAACGAATAGGCATTGGAAAGGTCTTGTAGTGCTCTTTCCAGATCTGCAAAGTATTTCATCAGCAAATTTACCAGGTACACGAAGAATAGTCTAAAGTGATTTTTGTTTTTTCAAGCTTTCCAACTTTCAAATTTGTACTGGGGTTTGGTTTCTTGTGTTGTGGGGGGTGTTTTTTTCTTGCTTTCTGTATATAAACCAAAAAATATAAAACTCTTCCCTTAAACACATTTAAAAAACTCAAACATCATGGCAGACACCTCATCAGTTGATCGTCTTTCCCCACACAATTATCACACCTAGAAGGCACATATGACCCAACTTCTCATGTCAATGGGGTTATGGTCCTGTTTGGATGAGATTTAGCCTCAGTTTCAACGTCAGTTTGAGATTCTATAGCATAGAAACAATATGGATGAGGCCATGGGTTTGATATCATTGCATGTTTCAGACAGTCTTTTATTTCACCTTGAGAGTTGCACAACTCCTCGGGAAATGTGGACCAAGTTCAGTGATCTCTTTAGCACCATCAATTAGTTCAAAGCACTTCAGATTGAGGCAGAATTGACTTCCTTGGTACCTGATTCTTTTCCATCTATTGAGGATTTCTTGATGAAATTCAAATCAATCAAATCTTTGTTACAGGGTTGTGGTAAGAACAAAACAGACACAGAGTGTATATACCTGATTCTATCTAAGCTTCGAGGTTCATTTCAAATATTCTCTTCTACATTCTACTCCACCGTGGATGCTTTGGGTCCACGATTTACCATGCCTACATTTGAGGTATTCTGTGATCGGTTGTCACGTGAGCAGTCCAAGTTATCACAGTTGGATGCTCTTCCAAGATCACAGAACCATGCATTGGTAGCTCAGTCATCTCAAGGGAAGCAGAAGCAGAAGCAAAAATAGAAACCAAAGACCACAGAGCATGGGAAGGATTTCAGTTCACAAAACACCTCTAATTTTCATTCTCCTAAGGGGGAATCAAAAAAGAAAGAAAGACATGAGTGTGCTTAATGTAATAAGTCAGGACATGATGAATCTAAATGCTATGAGAAGATAGATGGATATGCACAACAGGTTTCATATTTGACAGCTCTTCTTATGAAGAACAATATTCATCCCTCTTCTTCATCTACATCAGGCGGGTCTTCTTCTTCACCGTCATTCCAGACAGATGGACAGACTCCACATAAGGGTCATGCATTATGTGCAACCACCAGTTCACATTCATCTAGATGGCTATTGGATTCAGGTTCTTCACACCATATGGCATCTTCTCAGGACATGTTCTCATCTTTTGAGTCTGTGTTCTCACCACACATATTGATGGGTAATAACACTTATATGAGTGTATGTGGGAAATGTTCTATCAACATTGATGATGGTACATTCAATGATGTACTACGTGTACCATCTTTGTCCACCAACCTTATCTCCATTTATCAGATTGCTCACAGTGGGACAGGGAAGACAGTTGAGTTCACATCGGATTCAATGCACATCAGAGACATGCAGACTGGCAACATTGTTGCAACAGGGACAGTTGATCATTCTTCCCGATTGTATGCATTCACACACTTTGGTCCACCATCTCCACTGTCTGAGTATCACTCTCTTTCTCCAAGAGAGCATGTTATATCTGAGGTGAAGTTTGGTCACTTGAAATTATGTGTTCTTCCATATGTTCATGAGACCAGTGTTGAGATTTCTACACATCCACCTCCTGTTGAGACCACATCTGTTCAACAAGATCCCTCTTCAACTTTGACTGACATTGTAGCTCCACTCATCGAGCCATCTAGTGTAGTTGTTGAGGCCATATCAGACGATATTCATTTCCTCACAGATGATAAATTCAACACATCTGTTATCCCATCTTCATTGGAGATTCCATTTCAGGATCATCTTGAGTTGTTTGATGTTGATACATTTGATTCAACATCCTGTCATTCAGACAATGTTACTACATTTGATTCAACATCCTATCATTCAGACATTCATGCTTCAGTTTAGTTCTCCAGTGAGCATCATCCAAGACTTCCATTTTCACCTCACATCCAAGGATTTCCTCATCATCGATTGTTGGATTGGTTTCTTCCTCAGGGGAGACACATTGGTTTGATCATCGGCACAGGGGTTCTCTCATACTAGGGGCTTGGGAGTCTCCACTCTCTCTCATGGGGGGTATCTGATTGTATATGTGCATATGTTCTTGAGAGAGTCTCTTGAGACATTTCATTTGTACTTTCTTTCAACATCTCTTTTAGGAGAGGAGTTTTTTTCCCGCTAGGTTTTCTCCTTTTCTCTACTTTACAGAGATTTCACTATACTTGGGTACCTCATCAAGCCTAGTTGCTAGGACCCATCTTTATTTTCTTGCTTTTGTTCTAAGTTTTTTAGCTTCTTCCTAAGTTCATCTTGGGGGGGTGTTAGAGTAATAGGTTAATTACTTAATTAATTTAATCATATTGATTAATTAATTAAGTCACCTTTACTTTATTTTTCACTTAAGCTAAACTTAGGCACTTTATTATTTAATAATTTTTTTATTAAATCCTAGGGTTCACTTTAGGGTTTTGATCTCCTTTCTTAAGGATTGATCTCTTTGTAATTATTCATTCTTGTTTATGCAATTTTACTCTCTTGGCTTGCAGAGCAATATCTTTGTGTTGTTCGAATCTCTTCTACGTGACAGGTTATTTTGCTTGCAGGTGATCACTGGGTTCTGTGAGGTTGGATTTTACAACTTCAATAGAGTGGAGATATGAAATGATAGTGCCTTCAATAATGTAGTGCATTACATTAAGGGATTCTCAAGGGTTCACCAGTGACTATCTTCTTTCCCAAATCATAATGCATTTTCGATTGGATGTTGTGCACTTCTGTCATGGTTGTTTCATGGCTTACTTGCAGATGCAATGGCTGGCAAAGATGGATTTGCATAATCCTTCTCAAGCAATGGAAGCAATGGCCGATGAAGAGGGTTGCAATGTAGACCGTTAGTTGTGACATAAACCATTAGCTCAACATTGACACAAAAAGACATATGAGGTATGTGTGGAGAGAATGTGGAGAGAACCTGGAGAGAACCTGGTTGTATATTTAGTGATCATCTTCAATTCAATCGTCTATCTATCTTCAAAGAGGAGGTGAGGTCCTCATACCTCACTAAGGCGAAGACCCAATTCGTCCATTTTGTTGTACTTTGATTTTTTGTGTGTTGTGCATTGTTTAGTCTATTGTTATGTGTTGTTTACTATTTGTCATGGAAATGCTTTCTTGTACCCCACTAGGGTTATCATTTTCTACATCATATTGTCGATTATCTTGAAATTCGTAATGGGTAAGATCAAAAGTTTCTACATCAAATTTTAAAGTTGGATTCACTCTCGATTATCTTGAAAGTCGTAATTGTATACACCTAAAAATGGCTAAGTTGAATTAAATAAATATTTTAATATTTACTTTAATTCTCATTCTCCTATCAATTAAATAAATATTCTAATTTATTTAAATGATTCACATCCCTCTAATAATTAAATAAAATCAATTTATTAATTAATATTCCCTAATTCTTTTAATGTCTCACATAATTAAATAATCCTAAATTATTTAATTAATCCTGAATTCTTATATTCCAAAGTCCTAATTCCATAAATCCACATCACCTTCCCACCTCACCATTCCACCTCACCTTTCCACCTCACCATGTTGCACACATAATTAAATATTTTAATATTTAATTAGCTAATATTCCCTCACCCGCATGTCTTATTTCTCCTCCAGTCAAATTAGTTAACTCATCAATCCAATGTGTTAACTAATTAGTCAATTGAGTTCACTGGTCAATCTATTATGTTGACTCTCCAATCAACCCAGTTAATTGATCAATCATCTCAGTTAACTCCTCAATCTATTATGTTAACTCCCATAACTCATGAAAGGAGCTTGGACACTTGTCCTCTCCTGATTCACGCACATTCCCTCAAGTCTTCTCAACCATACACCTTACAGGTAATTCCTCTAGTCATGGATCTATTGACACTTAGATTTGGTCTTCCCTCATCCTATATAAGCAAGGTCTTCACACCCATTTGAATCAATCTAAGCTTAAACAATCTTACTCCGCAGGAATCCTACCAGAGTGCCTTTGGCAAAGTTATCTCCATTTATATTTACACAACCTCATTATCATAATCATTCATCCAATCATGTCTCCATCAATCCATCTCCATTAGTATTGCATTGTAGTGTGATCTCCATTGCATTGTCCACCTACAGTCATTCTACTCTTGTCATCTTCAACAGCAAGGAAGTACACACTTCTCAGAGCTCCATTACCATCAAGATCAAGAGGAGACAGGCAAACAATGGAAGCATAGAGGTAAAACGGTCTTCGAAGGTATAATCTTTGTTTACTTGTATTTACATCAATTTCCATTGAGTTATTCAATGATTAGTTATTTAGTATTGTTGTTCACATTTTCCACTAACATTTCTGGCGCCCACCGTGGGGCCACTGCCACAATTTAACCTCCATTTGAGTTTTCTATGAAGCTGCTGTCGTAACAGGTCGATTCTGCACATCCACGTTCCAGTTCTACGCATTTACAATTTCCTGTTGCGTATTCGTAGTTCTGCACATCTACATCGTATTCCTACGCATTCACAAAACAACACTACGCATCAGTTGTTACTGTGCATCCATTGAATAGATCTACGCATCCACGAGGCAGAACTGTGCATCCGTCCTTTCAGCACATCCATCGAACAGATCTGCGAATTCATTAATTATTTCTGTACATATGTGTTTCTACACAAACACTAAGTAGTCCTGCGCATTCACCTTCTATTTCTGCGCATTTAAATGCTGTCAAAAAAATTGTAATGTTTCACAAAGATTGTTGTACTGACATCTTCTTGCAGGTGTAGGAGCGTTGTTTAGTTATTTAGCTGCATCTTTAGTTCATCTAGATTTAATTAAGAGATAGTAATCTAACATCTTCATACAAATTTCATCTAGATTAAAATAGGAAGAAGTAAACTGATTTGTTGCATACAACTCGAACATAGTCCCAATCTAGGTGGCTAAAACATAACAAATTTTTTTGGTTCTTTCTATCTTGCATCACAATCTCTCATTTGTCTTAACTTAGGGGAAAGAACTTGTTTTTATTCTACAACAAACAAATCTTCACATAGATATGTTTAAGGGATAAAATGAACTATCTTTTCAAAGTTATTGTTATCTAGTCAAATGGATTGTGCTTGGTAGATTTAACACATCTAGTTTCTTTCTTTTTAACTCGAGGGATAAAGAACCAGTGTCCTCTGGTTTTCAAAATGATAATAGGACTATGCTCTCCCCTTTTCTAGGTGACCAAAATGTTAAACTTATCATTTTGCATGTTTAACCTTTAAAAGAGGCATGCCCTTGGATTTCCTTCCTTCCAAGTGGGACGACCTTAAGCAATAATGGGTTAAAGCCAAGCCACTTCCAAGTCGCTCTAAATAAATTGTGTTTGTGATGAAAGTTGCAAACAACGGGTGCCGATGTGTTATACTGACAAATGTTTCCCCCAAAACTGTGAGGAGCGTAACCTCTACAGGTTGGGAAGCCTCCTTATTGAAGCGAATTGCCACACGTGTAACCACCTAAACATATGTCCATACTAAAAAGCCATTGTTTTTAGAATACCAAAAACCCATATTTGGTGACACAGGGGGAGGATCCTCTAGAGCCGTCCAACGTCATACACTCATTTAGTGTGGAGACAAAAAAGTTCAACTCTTTGGAGGAACTATAACTTGATATGCGTGAGAAGTGAGTGCCGTGAAGGGGAACCGGTGCTACCAAGTTACTATCTATCATGCCTTTATGTAAGTGACTGGGGTAAAATCCAGGTTGGAACTCATCAAATACTATCCTTGCAAACCTTAGGATCGTGCTTGCTTTTTGGTCATAAATTTGTAAAAACAAACATGGAATCTTCTTGTGTGTTGTGTTTTCTTACAATAAATTGATACAAATCATCAGCAAAAATACCAGACTTGCTTCGGGAAACATTTTGAAAATAATCCAAAATAAAAAAATTGAAACAAAAAAACAAAACCTTCTATAGAACTGTGCATCCACCCCATTTTGCTGCGCATTTATCAAGTATTGTTGTGAATTTACCCCTGTTGTGCTTTCACACAGTCTTGCTGTGCATTTGCCAAATATTACTGCGCATTTGATCCTGCTGCACTTTCACACCATCTTGCTGCACATTTGAAAAGTCTTGATGTGCATACACTCTTACTGCACCTATGCAACACAGTCCTGCGCATACAGAGTTGCACATCCACATCACAGAACTGCGCATTTGCTAAATATTCCTACGCATCTGACGCTGTGCATCCAAAACAAAGAGCATTTCCTAACTTTTTGAGGAAAAAACAAATTCATTTATGGATACCCATTATTGCATAGATTTCATTTGAGAACTCAGGAAAACCATAAGAATCCATTTTCGTACCCATTTTCCCAAAACTTTTCACCTTGCCATAACACACCTAGTTGTCCAAACCAAAAATATCAAGCAATCAAAACAAGATTCCCACTAAGGTGTCATTAGGATCCTCCAAGTTCAAAGCAAAAATCTAGATAGTTTCATAACAGGATAAATCATCCTTCACCTCAGAACTACGCTAGTGTGATCTTGATAAAAATACCAATAGCGGTGATCAACTCTCCCTACTTTGACTACCTTTTAGCTCAAGAGCACATTTGTTTGAACAATGGTAGACCAAAATTTGAACCTTAGGAAAATCTCGTCATCTCAACCACACCAAGAACATCCATTTACATTCACAAGCAAGAACATCCAACATTCACTCACATCCAAAGGTTTTTATGGTTGCAACTAGATCTCAATCTAAACAAAAGCAAAACATGGGTTCCCTAAACAATAGTGGGCATAATTCTGATGATGAGGAGGTTACTCAAGAGGAAATCCTTAAACAACTTCAAGATCCAAAATTCCTAAAGATGATGGATAGAGTCGTTGCCACGGATCCTCATAAGTATTTTCTCATGTTAGCTCAACAAGGAGCTAAATTGCCCTCCGATTTTGATCTCTCCAATCTAAGAGAAAACTATGCCTCCAATGAAGCCGAGTCATCGAAAGATTGCTCCAAACTAGACAAAGATACTCCCAAAATTGATAAAAAATGCTTCCAATTCGGAGAAGGCTAAGGATGCAATCAATCCCTTAGATATATTGACAACACAAATCCAAGCCTTACAACAACTCGCAAACATTCAAACCGGAGCATCCACGAAGCACTACTCTCTAGAGGATATTTCACCATATCCTTTTGACAAGACCTTGCTCATGATATCTTTCCCCTCAAAATTTGAGGTACCGAAATTTGATAAATATCGGGGGAAAGGCGATCCGAGGGATCATATCAAAGAATTTAGTGCAGCATGTCTCGAAGTCACACACAATGAAACATATCTCATGCGACTATTCCCAAGGAGTTTGGGAGGACAAGCTATGGAATGGTTGTCTCGCCTACCTCCCGGCATCCAAACCTTCAATGAACTAGTGGATAAGTTCGTCACTCATTTCTCCTATAACATTGAGCATGAAATCTCAATGTTAGACCTTTGTAACACTAAACAAAAGGGTGGAGAATCCTTCGCCTCTTTCTTACAAAGATGGAGACAACTGGCCAGCAAATGTCCATATCATATGCCAGTGCTTGAAATGTTTGTCCACAACCTCAACGCCGATCTAAGCTATCAAATATCAATCCAATATCCTACTTCTTTTAGTAAGGTAATTGAAACAGGTTTACTCATTGAAAAAGCTTTGATAGCAAAGGGGCAAATAAAACTTTACAAGGGCACCCCTAGGGCAAATGTTACCACGGATAAGCCACGATTTTGGACCAAAAATAAGAAAATCGTGAATGATGGGGTGGTTGATGCTAAAAATGTGATGCCAAAGCAATCAATTTTCAACTTATCAAACCCACAAAACAACCCCCCACAAAACAAAACCCAAAACACCTAATCACGGTCTACAAACTTTCGTCCTCAAAGAAAGTTTACACCTCTAGGGGAAACACTAGAATCCGCCCTACGGAAGCTAATATCAAATAATCTTATAATGCTTCCAATGGTGCAAGAATATGAACCAACAATTAAACCTCCTTGGTGGAAAGACACAGACTTCTACGAATGCCGGGGAAGCAAAGGCCACAAAACCAACGATTGCCAAAAGTTAAAACACACCATTCAAGACTTATTGGATAAAAAACGGATATCACTTGATGGGCATGCTTATAATGATGATCATATAGCATTCAAGAATCCACTCCCCAACTATGAGAAGGGAGGTTCTTCAAATCAAAACAAAAGTGGGGCTAACAACACCAATTATACCAATGTGTCATATGACTATGTTGTTAACCACATTTTAGAAAGTGATTCACATATCAATGTGATCACTATAAATAAAACCCATGATTGTAATGTGACCACTCGCGGTGGAAAGGTTACTCTCAAGGGAGTTCTGTCCAAACCATCCTCTACATCCAACCATTACAACATCCTAGATCAACTTCACAAGACACCCACACACATTTCCATTTTAGAACTTTTGTGTCTATCCACGTCCCACAAAGCCATACTTGAAAAAGCTCTTTCAGAAACCACCGTCCCAACCAATCTCACCGAAGAGCAGTTTTAAACCATGGTAGGTTATCTCACCACACCTCATTTCCTATCATTCATCGAAAAGGATGATATGTCAATCACCCAACCATACAATGCGTCTCTCCACATCGAAACCTTCATCCACAAGCACAAAATAAAGAGGGTTCTAATCGATGGAGGAGCGGATTTAAATATTTGCACCTTAAAGCTAATCCTTGCATTAGGGTTTTAAAAGAATGCTATCGATCCTAAAAAGAAAATCACCATCAAAGCTTACGATGAAGAGGAAAGAACATCAAAGGGAACCATTGTCTTGCCAATCAGAGTGGGACCTGTAGTAAAGGATGTGGTGTGTCAAGTGCTTGACATGGAACTTGCATATAATATTCTCCTTGGAAGACCTTAGATACACGCAATGAAGGCAGTGCCATCAACCTATCACCAGTGTATCAAGTTCCCCCACTACGGCCAACAAATCACCATCCAAGGCGATCCCAATCCATTTCAATATTGCAACTCCATAAAATCTAAACCTAACATTGTAATTCCCAATAATCGTGCCTCTGCTTCATCCTCATCCCGTGTTGACCCAACTTCACTCCCATCCACATCTAAGGCACCCGAAATCAACCTCAAGATCAAAGACAAGGGTGTCGGTGAATATACAATCGCACAATCCTTTTGCTTAGCGCAGCTACCTATATCCCCCAGATCCTATGGAAAGCCATCCATGAGCAAAACCAAGGCATTAGAAACTCCTAAAGGTCCGTTTGTAAAATAGGGAAGCCCGCCTCGAAGATGTGAGCAATGAGAAAGACATCCTACAATGGTTATATAAGGATGAAGACAGTCTATCCAAGCCACAAGACCATCAATCCACATTGCAAACTGAACAGTATGGTCAAGAATTCTCAATACTACAAAGAATGGGATATGAAGGTCATGGCCCCATAGGATTGAGGAAAGAAGGTATCATTGAACCTATCCAACCTCCTTAACTAACAACCCGAGACACTACAAGGCTAGGTTATAAAGGCAATGCAAAGACCAAAGGAACAGACAAGCATAAAGGTAAACAACCAGAAACATCTGCTACTAACCTAGTAGAGCAAATTCACCAGCTACAAGGAAGGAGTGAGACAGACTCTAATGAGTATGAATGGGATAGTCTCTCTAAACTATCTTTGTGATGAAAAAGATGTTGATGTAGTCCATGAATATGACCCTATCCATGCAACTCATGAGTGACAAAGTTCAAGGTCTAAACCTCTATAGTCTGATTCACATAATAACGATAGTGAGTTTCACGAGGAAAGAATGATGCCACACTTGACAGATCAACTTGTGGAGAGTACCATCGCAGGCATTATCAATGCTTACAATAACCAACTAACTCCTCCATATTGACCATCACTAGCCTCGAACCAGACCAATCCAATGACCCATTACCACTATTGCATCTAGAACTCATAGATTAGGACTTGCAAGACACTACCCCTGAACTAGATACTTTCCAGAACGATGAAGCCATCATAGACTATCTATAACTTAGAGACCATATACTCGAAGGGGATCATAGAGCTAGCTATGCTATGGAACTCAATGACAGGGCTTATTTTGGAGAGAGTGCCAAGCCTTTCAGTCTCAAAAATATAAAAATGAAAGATAGATGTAACGGTGAAAACAACTTTGCGACAATGTTAGATCATGAAAATAGTAAAAATATAAAAGATGTATCCAATGGTGAAAACCCCTCTGAGGCACCGAAGGATGAAAGGCTGGACCCTCTTCCCAATCTAACACATCAGGGGAGATCCTCAATCTTGATGGAACCAGTGAAACAGATCAATGTCAGCACAGGAGAAAATCCAAAGATGATCCATATGACAAAATCTTTAACTACAAAAGAAAAGCCAGAGTTCTCTAAATTTTTCAAAATTAAGCAAATCAACTTTGCTTGGTCATACGCGGATATGTCGGGTCTAGATCCAAACCTTATAATGCATCACTTATCGCTAGCTCCAGGAGCCATGCCAGTTAAACAAAAACTAAGAAAGATGTACCCGCATATCGCACTCATGGTAAAAAAAGAACTGAAGAAGTTGCTAGATGTCGGGTTTATCAGACCAATAGACTATCCAAAGTGGATTTCAAATATAGTGCCTATCACCAAACCAGATGGAAGAGTTTGAATGTGTAATGACTTCAGGGATCTGAACAAAGCTTGTCCCAAATATGACTTCCCTCTGCCTAACATCGACATCATTATAGATCTTATAGCAGGGCACACCATGTTGTCATTAATGGATGTACTCTGGCTATAACCAAATCAAGATAGCGCCAGAGGATGAGTGTAAAACAACATTCACATGACCACGAGGTACCTATTGTTGGTGCGTCATGCCATTCGGGCTAAAGAATGCAGGGGCAACATATCAGCGGGCAATGACAACAATCTTTCATGACATGATGCATACCATCATGGAAGATTGCGTAGATGACATTCTAGCCAAATCAAAAACCAGAGAAGGGCATCTACAAGTCCTGGACAAGATCTTCACAAGACTAGAGCAATTTAATGTACAGTTAAATCCAAAAAAGTGTGTTTTTGGAGTCACGTCTGGTAAACTCCTTAGATATATCGTATCAGCTAATGGAATAGAGGTGGACCGAACCAAGGTAAAAGCAATCATGGAAATGCTGCCACCTAAGAATCTGAGTCAATTGCGGTCTCTACAAGGAAAGCTACGGTCCATCAGAAGGTTTATCTCTCAGCTGGAAGATAAGTGTCACTCATTCATGCATCTCCTACACAAAAACATTCCTTTCAAATGGGATGACATGTGTGAGCAAGCATTTCAACATCTAAAGGAGTATTTAATGAACCCGCCAGTTTTAATGCCACCAATTCGGGGCAAGCCATTGCTACTCTACATTTCAGCCACACCAACAGCTCTTGAAGCTTTGCTAGCACAACAAAACCACGAAGGAAAAGAACAAGAAAACTACTACATTAGCCAAATACTGGTCAGTTATGAGCTACAATATACACCAATTGAAAGAGCATGCCTCGTTGTGGTCTTTGCTTCATAAAAATGGAGACATTATATGCTATCACATTCCATCAAACTAGTAGCGAAGATCGACCCATTGAAATACTTGCTCAACAAAGCTACCCTAATAGGTAGAATATCAAAATGGGTCATGATACTCAGTAAATTTGACATCGAGATACCTACCATGGCTTGTTACTTGCTCCACCTTGTCATTCGTCCTAAAACAGATCCATTGAACCGTTGTCAAACTACGTCACCTCTGAGCTATCACGTAGGCAAGGCCATCATTGATGCGCCCCCCCGAGGCTCCTTTCCCATCCATCCCATCCCATGTCACCCATCCTTTTGTCCTTCCAATCCTCACCATTTCCCATCACCTAGGTCCTAGGTCCACATAGTCCACACCCCGAACTACGTTGCCTTTGCGTCATCACATAGGCAAGGGCCATCCATCAATGAGCCCCTGAGGCACTAGGTCAGTCCCTTAGGGCCGTTCTTTTCATGTCTATTGTCAGTTCATCCATAATAAATCAATCTTTTACTTGACAGGGAGCAAATCCTCGACCTGGTTGGAGAACTAGATTTTCGAATGCTACAACTCAGAGGATAACAAACTGGATCGTGGTTTTATCACTAGATAACAAGCAGCACAGCAAAGCAAGCTTTTAAAGCATTGTCTTGGCAAGAAGACGTTTAACTACACTTGACAAATCCCAGCCTGCCTAAAACATCAAATGTGACTCTATCAAGTTATTGCAAGAAAAACATATATCTATGGCAAGAAGGTTTTTTATGGTTGTTTTAAAAATATTATTATCAAGATTTTTGTTATTATGTTCTTTTATGCTACTAAAGGATGTCAAAAACTAGAGGAGCTATGATGGGGGACATAATTATTTTATTTGTTCGTTGTTTGTGGATTTATCTTTAGTAATGTGAAACCTTGTCTAATGACATGATCAACATAATGATCATCGAGGACATAAGAGGTCTAAACATGAAAACAGGTGTAATCCTTGTCTGTTTATACGCAAGCAATACTCAAGTCATCTTGGTTCAATTATACTTAGATGCTTGTATTAACTTGCTAAATCAAAATCCATGTAAGCAATACTCAGGTCATCATGGTTTAATTATACCTAGATGCTTGCATTTTCTTACAACATTAAAAAAAAAAAACTCAACGATGAAGCAAAGTACTTCAAAAAACTTGTATATGAAGATGACATAATCCACATCCATACATACCAAATTTGTATTTCACCTCATTTATAAGCATTCCATAAATACCATTTATCCAAGTGTCTTAAGATCCAAAGTCTTTCTTTCATTTGTCCAAGTTTATTCTTCTAATCAATTCTTCCATCAATTCGTTCAAACCCTATCCAATCAATCCAAGCAATGATCCAAAAGCAAGTCCATCCCTTAATCCATACCAATCAAGTTGATCAATCTTGTCAAATTATCCAATCACAATCAAATGGTCTTGATCCTAACCTCATCGTGAACCAAATCAATCAATCGTCATAATCAGTGGGGTATATCTTTCCTACGTCCTTTGTGTTGATCTAGGGATATATCGTTCCCCACAATGAAAAGCACTATCATCAATCATTATCAATTAATCATTGGATTACAACTTGACAGGGGCAATACCTTGTTTGTTCTTGTATCATTTGTGCATACTTACTTGCTTGCTTGTGTGTGTTATCATTTTATCTTGCATAACGTGTCATTTGACCCTTTCATCTATCCCTTATCTTGCATCCTCCATTTTTCTTAGCCATCCTTTATCATTCTTTCTAATCGTGAGATCGTTTGTCATCCTGTCCAGCCCAACCAATCTCCCTAGGGGGCATCCTATCGTCATTAACCTGTACCAAGAGCAAACCTAGGGCATGTGTCATAACCAGGAAAATTTTTATTCTTGAAACAACGTTATAAAAACACATTGCATCAAAGGACCAAAATGTATACACCTAAAAATGGCTAAGTCAAATTTAATTCCCTTCTCTATCAATTAAATAAATATTCTAATTTATTTAAATGATTCACATCCCTCCAATAATTAAATAAAATCAATTTATTTACTTAATATTCCCTAATTCCTTTTAATGTCTCACATAATTAAATAATCCTAAATTCTTCTATTCCAAAGTCCTAATTCCATAGATCCCACATCACCTTCCCACCTCACCATTCCACCTCACCTTTCCACCTCACAATGTTGTAACACATAATTATTAGCTAATATTCCCTCGCCCACATGTCCAATTTCTCCTCCAGTCAAATTAGTTAACTCATCAATTAAATCTTGTTAACTAATTAGTCAATCGAGTTCACTAGTCAATCTATTCTGTTGACTCTCAAATCAACCCAGTTAACTGATCAATCATCTCAGTTGGGTTTGGTTTGGGGTAAAACTCCTCGATCTATTCCGTTAACTCACATAACTCATGAAAGGAGCTTGGACACTTGTCCCACTACAACAAATCCTTGTGATTAGCTCCCTTTTTTGCTCTCTTTTTGCTTCCACCCACTGTTTTAATGTACTTTTTCTCCATTTTTTTTCAAAAAGTCAGCGCTATTTTTGGCATTTTTTTTCATCGATCAGATCAAGTAGGCGCTACTCAGCGCCTAATTTAGCGCCTACTATAGTGCCTACTTAACGCCCCGTTAAAGCGCCTACTTTAGCAACTACTTTAGCGCCTGATTTAGCACCTAACTTAGCGCATAGTTTAGTGCCAAATGTAGCGCCTAATATATGGTTACTTGGGTTTATGAATATTATTTAGGGTTTAGGTTTTATAGTTTCGGGGTTAGGGGTTTTGAATGTTTAGAGGTTTAGGGTTTAGGGTTTAGA